>JAKWBJ010000212.1:0-1281250 GCA_023159175.1 Wohlfahrtia magnifica | reverse complement strand
CCGGGTGTTCGTATCAGAATGTCGTTCGCTTAACAAGGGGTATTACATTTAGGTTCATAGTGCTAATTATCGAATTCGACGTTTTTCGCCTCCAAAACCAAAGAGACTCACATTATGGAAAGAACTTGAAGCTTTACCAAAAGTGCCTTCTAAACGTGTTTCGAAAATGAAAAGAAATAGTAGTTGTTTCTCTATAAATAATATAAGTTTTTGCGGTTTTATATTTCTGTATTCTATATATTTATTTACTTGCTTAAACTATCTGGCGTTGCCCGGAAATCTAATATATATATACATATATATGATGTATATATATATATGTGTGTGTATATACAGTGGTGGTCAAAACATTACAACTAAAGCAGTATTCTAGCTTTTTACCCATTTCTTTAAGATTTGTTTTTAATCAATAATTTTTGGTATTTTAAAAACTTTGTTGATTGCTTTTTTGTAATAGCAGGAAGAAATCATCCGCCGATTTAGGCCAACAACAAAAAAGAAAGCTTTGAGCAAGAGAGTCTAACTATTGCTGTACAAAACATTTGCAACTCTCACCTCTTTTATACTTTATGAACTTTTTTTACTTACTTACCTTTAGGAATAACTTTAAATTTTCTTTTCATAATGCGAGTGTCCGGCATCAAAATACTCGTGCATTGAATATTTGAAAAAATGGTCGGCAGCAAATGCAATTCTGAATTATAATTCAGAATTTAGGATTATTATCGTAGAGGAGATTCACGCAAAGATATGTCACTAAAATATTCTATTCCAAAATCAACAATATTTCGAAAAGTCGAGAATCATGTGCATGAGGTAGTAAGTCCTCGTGTAACAAGAGTACACGAAGACAGAAAAATCAAAAACTTTATTGTGAAATATCATAAGATAATACCAGGAGAAGCAAAAACTGAAACTCCCATTAATGTTAGTATTTCAACCATTAATAGAAGAGCCAGGGAATATGGTCTCAGAAGCTATAAGGATACAAAAAACGAAAGGAACAGAGAAATTCATCTTAACTTGTACGAGCACATGCGAATCGGACTTCACAACAATGGAGAACAATACTGTGGTATGACGAGTCTCCGAGGATTAAAAGGATAAATTTGTGTCCGAAGACCGGTTCCAAATGTTTTGACTACTGTATATCTATGTACATATATTGTAAATGGGAGATAAATTCCCTTTCTTCTGATCCTAATCTGTTTTATTATTTACCTATCTGTCTTGAAAATGACAATACTATTTATTGATAGCTACATACATTTATTAAAAATTGTATGAGAGATGCCACGCCAAATCATTCCTTTTTTAACGTCATCTAATTTTTTAACTTAATGTGTACATTGATAATAGAATACCATATGGAAAGTTTCATACTATTTTTTATATCTTATAAAATACACCGTATTGACTTATTGTTTCGTTGGAATTATGAACAAAAATTTCCCCTTTACCCCTTTTTCGCACCTTAAAGTGAGAATTTTGCAAATGTACTTTCGTTCTACACATTTAAATGCATGATAAATGTTAACAGACAAAAGGAAAAATTATAAATTTTACCCGTTTTATCCTATTTTTAACCTCTATCACTCCCAATTTAAAAAACATACCCCACAACAATTTCGATAGCTAGATCAATTTGTGTGTTTAAATTTCGAACAGAATCGCTTAAGTTCTTTTCATGTGATTAAATGACAAAAAACAAACTTACAAAGGAGTTTATAATATATTGATATAGGTATGTATAAATTAACCGAAATAAGTTAATTACTAGCCTTTATTAGTTTTGAAGCTCTGGCAACACTTTATTTTACTTACATAAAAACAACAGAAAGTTGTGTACAACACAATAAATTCTTGCACATACTTATGAAGTTTCTATTTTGCTTTTGAACTTTCGTGTAATCGATCATATTAAGAAATTCATAGACAATATCCCTCTGCTGCTTATCTATGTTCTATTACTTGTAATTATGTCTGTGTTCTGAAATTCGTTGAGAAAGAATATTTACTATTTCTTAATACTCTTTCTCTCTGCGTTAATCTTTCTCTTTCAGTAATCAATCGCGAGTTTTTTTTGCCTAATTTTCAATCCGTTCTATATATTTTGTTGTTTATTTCAACGTTTTCTTGTTTATAAAAATGGTATGTTTGAGTGTTGTCAACTTAGTGTTTTTTTTTTGTAGAATAGAATTTCTTTTGATGGAGACCGTTTATATGAGATCAAAGGGATATTATTATTTCATTATTATATTAAGAATCGGCTTAAGCCAGTACTGTTCAAAAGCAAAAAAGTAGTTGTGTTTGTGAAAAAATTAGAATTGCACTCTGAGAGAAAATTGAATGGGTAATTAATTAATTAAATTAGTATCTGTATGAATTCATTTTTATTGATAGTACGTAAGAAAATCTTAATATATTTTGTGAAAATTTAAACAAAATCGGAATAATGATTAAATACTTTAACTTTAACACATTGGCTGCCATGAGTACCACCGGTGGCTCACATATTTTTTTATGTGAGGTTGTTTGTTGGTCGTTGGTAGTTTTCGGTCCCGCAGCGGCACCTTTATAAAAGGACAGTTTTTTTCAATGTATAAAATTTTTTAAAGTCTGTTCAAACAAGAGTTGTCAGCTGACCTTGATTTAGCTTAATTTACAAGAATTTTTGAAAAAAAGATGATTTGTCAAGATTTTTAAGCACATATTCTAAAGTTTTCGTTACACCAAGCAAAGTGTTTTAAGTGTATTTATTTCCTAATTTAGTTTATCTAACACATGTATAATTTTATTTTTAACAATAGGTGTTAAAAAAGTTCGTTTACAAATTTCACCAAAAATTAAACACCTTTTTCTTATATTTGAAACGGGCTTTATTAAACCAAATATGTGCCGCTTTGATCGATAATTTTTCGCCATTTTTGGGATAAAGTCATTTTTCCATCAGTGTAGAACTTCTGAGCGAAAAATATCCATTTGCGTTCTTTAGAGCTTCACGGCCAAGCTCTCACAGTTTCTGTCGTGTCATCGAAAATGTGTGTGGTCTGGCGTTGTCTTGATGAAACACAACACCTATTCTGTTGATCAGTTTTGCCGTTTTAATTGAATTGTTTGCTTCAATCACATTGCAAATTTCACCAAAAATTAAACACCTTTTTCTTATATTTGAAACGGGCTTTATTAAACCAAATATGTGCCGCTTTTATCGATTATTTTTCGCCATTTTTGGGATAAATTTTTCCATTTTTTCATCAGTGTAGAACTTCTGAGCGAAAAATACCCATTTGCGTTCTTTAGGGCTTCACGGCCAAGCTCTCACAGTTTCTGCCGTGTCATCGAAAATGTGTGTGGTCTGGCGTTGTCTTGAAGAAACACAACACCTATTCTGTTGATAAGTTTTGCCGTTTTAATTGAATTGTTTGCTTCAATCACATTAATTGTTGACAAAAGATATCGGAATCAATCGTTTGATCAGATTGTAGAAGTTCATAATGAACAATTCCCTCCAATCCCACCATATACACAGCATTATATTTCGTGGTCTCAATCCCGGTTTTGTTAGCGTCTACAAAGCTTCGCCCATGATCTTTTTCGTGCATTATTGTTGTACTAATTTTCAGCGTCCGTAATCATTTAGACCTTTCAAATAAGCTTCAGTACAGTGTGATTCAATTAATATTACCAGAATTATTACATTATAGAGCCATAACAAATAAGCTTCAGTACTGTGTGATTCAATTAATATTACCAGAAATATTACATTATAGAGCCATTTATCGACAATTTGTAACCTAAAACACAGTTTTTGACTGTCAAGATTATTAAGAAATCAAGTTTGTCTGCGAATGTTAAGAATGATGCAGTTTTGAATCTGGCAACACCAGTGCAAACACAAGTGAAGGCTTGTTCGTAAATGCATTACTGCGCCGCATCACAGGCGCAAACTTTTACCACAGAAAATAAAATGATGCACTATTAATGCATATAAATTTGCGGCAGCACTGCCGCTAATTTGCATAAATAAATTTTAGAGTAAAATAATGAATATATGCATGTGAATGATGTAGTGCAGTGATGCATTTACGAACAGGCCCATCGATTTTTGATTTTCTTTTTTAAATATTTGATTAAATTATTATTAAATAAAATTATTAAATATGATTAAATTATTTTAAATTATATTAAAAATCAAAAATTTAATGCATAGAAAACAAAAATAAAGCTTTAATTTAAAAAATTTCCAAAATAATTACGAAATTAATCACCCTTATCGGGGTTGTCGAGTCGTAGTCGTTTTTCGAGATTTTTGTAATAGGAAAAAAATCTTGTCTAATCGACCGTGATAAGGCATAATGATTTGGTGCAAAACAGTCCAGACATAAAGCGGATTTCATCATATTGCTCACAATGGGTAAACACTCTTTTTTAGCCTGGAACCAATTGTATCAATAATAATACGTACAACAATGAAACTAAAAACCGTTATACATTTGTGACGACTGGTGGTGCACATGCTACTACTTATATAAAAAACTATTCATAGGGTGCCATGTAAACCACCGATGAACACAAGCATAAAACGTCAAAAATGAGTAAAGACAAGTTTAGAAAGGTACATACAACAGTAAAAATCACTGAAATTGTAATTACAAATTTTTTTAATGAGTATTTTTGTTTGTATAGTGGCAGTCAACGTATAAATAAAAATATTTTAAAAAATCAACGTGTGTTCATTAGGTTGTTCCTTATTTCTAAAAATTCGAAATTACACTGTAACTTCCCTCAGAAATGTTCTCCGTAGCCAAAAAATGCGTACTGCAAAAATTTTCGACAGATTGCATCAGGGGAAGGCGTGCCGATTAGACCACGATAGGGTATGCCTTATATGTATGGCCCAATTATTTTTTTTTTTTTGTAATGTTGGGTCATACTTCACCCAAAAATCTTCTCTCTAGCAAAAAAATATATTGTAGAAATTGTGGGCGAATGCGGAACGCCTTCCCCTGACGCTAACTGAATATGTAAAAAATATTGGCCCATACATATAAGGAGCTCTCTAATGCTCATTCGTCACTGTTTAAGTGACGACTAACAGCCAAAAACAAAAATGCATGTGGGTAGAAAATGGACACTTGTCCCATAAAATAAACCGTAGTGGTTTAAAAAAAAACTGACAAACACATTTTTATAAAACAAATTTAGAGGATTTAAAAATTTAAATGTTGGCAACATTAGTGATATGCAGGAAAATTAATATAAAAACGTGTAAAGAAATAAATAAAATTCTGTGAAAAACTCGTCGAAACCACGAAAAAAAAATAAGGTCATAAGCTCTTAAATTTATATTTGACAATACGATATTTTTTAAACCAATTCAGTGCTTTTTAAAATTTAAACGTTGGCAACATTAGTGATGAGTAGGAAAATGAATACAAAAATACGTAAAGAATTAAAGAGAGTAAACACTAGGAAAATGATGTAGAAAGAAAATATTTAATGAATAGGAGGTATATTCGTGTTTTTTTGTTTTTTTTAATTCAACTTAGAGATCAGTCCTGTAGTCACATTTCTAGCCAGCCATATCGCGTACGTCATAACATACAATATAATAGGTGTACGTAGCTTTATATCTCTTTTTTACAAATATTGGAATAAATAATTTAGTGATAGTGATAAATCGAAAAAATATTTAAAAAGTCAATAAATAATAAATCAAATTCAATGTTGTCTTATATATTATAATATGTGTCGTGATATTGATTATATTTGTATGTCTTCGAAATTAATATAGAAAATAAAGTGCATTGAAGTGTTAAGGAAAATACACCAACATTATCATCATTTGAAATGAAAAATACTAGATGTGATCAATACCAAAAACGGATTAAAACAACGAAAAAGTGCAAAAGAATTGATACCACATATTAGAGTAATACTAAAGAGAGCAACAAATACATACATATACAAAACAGAATTTGAAAAATGATAAACAAAAACAAAATGAATATAATAGAAAACAATAAGAATATAAATGGTCTCCCCTTTAATGTGTGTTTTCTTAAATAATGGTTTCTCTTTCTCTCATTTTAATAAGATCGTACATATACACACACTCGTACGCATACACAATCTCTCCCTAGTACAAGAATAGCGGTTTAAAAGAAAATCTGTGAAAATAAACAAATTAATAAATAATAAACAAACCATTAAAATACTGTTTAGAGAAAAACGATTGTCAAAATTTAATACTGTTAATTTATTATTTTTATTAATGCTGTTAATTTATTATTTTTATATTTTTCGTAATTAACAAAATTGTATTTTAATAAATTATTTAAATATGTTCTTTTTTCCCCCATTTTAATAACAAATGTGTGTACGAAATATAATATCAAACACATGTGGGTATAGTGTTGGAAAATACTTAAAATATATATCTATATATATATGTAGTGTTGATAAGTGAACAAAATTTTTGCGTAAATAATAACACTAAACCAACAACAACAGGAATACAAAACAGAAAATTTACGATTAAGAAGTTTTAAATTAAAAAAATACAATACATTGTCATTACCCTTTAAAAAATATCATTTAAAACGACTAGGGCAAAAAAAAAAAAACAAAACTAAAAACATTGCCATCCATTCTAACCTTGCTTTTTTATTTTTGTGGGCCTCCGCCTAAATCATTAACGGCCAGCCGAAATATCAAAAACGCTTTAATATTATAAATATCTTCGGCCCCCTTGTGTTGCAACATCATATTCTGCAGCAGCAACAGCAGCAGCAGCACAACCATCACAAACATCGTTTCCAATATAGACGACGACGACAGCGACATTGTTGCACTTCATCATTATTTTAAACATCCAAGATGACATCTTTAGATATACGCAATAATTCGGCCGTTATGAAACGTGCCGAACAATTGAAACGCTGGGAAGAATCCGATACAAATCAACAACCGCCTGTTCCACGACCTGAACGTGGCAGTCGTATTAAATTCTCTTCTGGATGCATATTTCTAGCAGCCTGTTTGGCTGGCGACAAAGAAGAAGTTTTAAAAATGTTAGAACAAGGTGCCGACATAAATACAGCCAATGTTGATGGCTTAACAGCTCTTCATCAGGTGAGTGAGTTGTTCATAAACATTTTTTCAATTTGTTGTTGTTGTTGTTTCTTTTCTATTTTAAGTTTTAATTTTATTTATTACTCTTTAATTTATTATGCCATATAAATAAATGGTGTCTTGTTGATGCGCATCTGCGTGTTTCTTAACACCTTTAGTGTTTTCGTTTTTTAATGAGAAAGTGATTTATGCTTTCGACGTTTTTTTTCTCTCGTTTTTTTTTTTTTAACATAAATCTTCATAAGTTATTGTTGTTTTCTTAAAGAACAAGTCAAATTGATTAATATTGTTTGTTTTGTAATACGTATGTACTTTGTTATATTATGAAAATATTGGTAATTTCAATCATAATACAAGAAGATTTTTGCAGTTGAAGAAGGATCAAATCGCCTTTTGTAAAATATATTCGTGACTATCTGAATGGTATGTAACACTAATACAGATTTAACGACGGTTTCCAAAAATAATAGTTGCTCTGACATAAGATTCACTAACCTACCTTAAATATATCGCAAAAAATTCAAATTTTACATGACTGTAGCGTATAAATCATGCGCGAATTAGACCGATGGCATGGGTTATATTAACTTAAGGGCCGCTGTTTTTTTGGGAGTTATACGCATAGATTGAGACTTAAACATCTCATGAAGTCTAAATGAAATTGTCCAATAGCGGTGACCATTTCACATCACCTCCACGTGAGCTGACCACACCCTAAAATCTCTCGAGCAAAATGTTCAATGTGTCATGTAGCGCCATCCTACTAAAAACACATACATAAATATCTCCGTTGTCCATATCGAAATATGGGCTGCATTGGCTAGGAAAGGTACCGTGAGATCCTATATTGGTCGGGAACCTCACCATCTTCAATATAATCAAGGATTGGGAAATTGTTATATGCCTGGAACACTGGAATGCTCAAAGGGGACTTCGCCATTCTAGGGCGGCGATCAATCCACAGTTTAGGCGTAGCATTGACGTTCTCATATATGGTAGGCTGGACTCGAAACTCCTGACGGATTTTCTTACGTGATAATTTGGACTGAGAGCGCATCTAAAAAGGATGGTGGTCACGGATGTGAATGTTTGTAGAATGTGTTCACAAGCATCAGAATGAAATTTGTGATAGGTTTAGACGGAGATGTTTGGTGAGACATATCCACCATTAGGACTTCAGATCTGCTAAACAAATTATACACTGCAAGGGTCACAATAATCCTGTTTTGCAAGAATTCCTAGTCAAAATGGGAAAGAAGTAAAAAATGTAACTAAGATAGCATTTAAGACAATAATTCAGATGGGGGTAGCAAAGCACGCCGGGTTTTAGCTAGTAAGAATATTAAAAACACATTCATCAAAACTAAGACACTAATCAATAATGATTTCAAGACACCTAAAGTATTGGGCGTATAAAAAATCATCACATCTCACAACTTTCTTGTCTATTTTAAAACATGACTGTCTTAGATTTCTAGCGTTAATTAGAATCAATTCAAGGTCATCCAGGACATCAGTTAGCTCTCTGTGTTTACTAAATAAATTATTTCGTTAGGTCCTAAAATCAAAACAGTTCTTCATAATACACCCATCCAAATATACATATAGTCTTTTTGCATTTTATTTCTATTATTTTTTAATTCGATTTTTAAATAAATTGTAGTTCCTTTTATATCCATGATGGTTCTAAACTAAATAAATTATTTATAAGAAAATAAAAAACAAGAAAACGAAAACAGCACATTATTGCAATGATTTTTTTTTTACAAAAACCACATAAAAAATTTGCAAGAAGATTAAAAGGAAAAAGAAACTTAAAATAAAGCAGTTTTAAGAAAAATTATTTTCAAAAATAGAAATCGAAATACAAGGAAAATAAATGTATACGATTATTTCTTTTTCTAATACAATACAATACAAAAAAAGAAAATAAAAAAAGATCTTGTAAATCGCCAGTATGCATTAGAAATGCATTTCTTATTTAATTTTATCTCGGTTTTTATTTCTTTTTTTTTCGATTGATTTTGCAATATTATTTAATTGTAAGTATCGTGTGATTTTTTAGCAACTTTCTTTTTGGTAACACTGTTTTTGGCAGCTTAGCTGCTTTCGTGTAAAATGTTACTGTCAAACATGTTCAGTTTGGTCTATAATTTGACTACGAATCGACTTACAAACGAACGCTTGCAGATTATTGAATTTTATTATCAAAATTCAGTTGGATGAAAATCAACTTTTTTATTGGAAAATTTTGTTCAGCGTCGAAGCTCTTTCCTGGTTGAAAGAATACGTGAACAAGCAAAATTTCCGTATTTGGTGTAAAGAGCAGCAAGAAGCATTGCAAAAACTGCCAATGAGTACTGAAAAATGCATTGTTTGGGGTGGATTATGGGCTGGTGGCATTATTGGACCGTACTTGAAAAAAAAAACGAAGGCAGGAACGTTACTGTGAATGACGAGCGCAACCGTGCAATGATTACACATTTTTTTTGCCCAAAATGGAAGAGCTAGACTTGGATGACATGTGGTTTCAGTAGGTCGGTACTACATTCCACACGGCACGCCAAACAATGGTACAATTGAAAGGCGAGTTCTGTGAACAGTTTATTTCACGTTTGGGGCCGGTCAATTGGTCGCCTAGATCGTGCGATATAACGCCTTTAAACTATTTTCTGTGAGTTAAGGCTCATGTCTATAGGAACAAGCTCACAAAGGTTGACGCACTGGAAGCCAATATTTAAGAATTTATTCGTGATATACTGGCCGATTTGTTGAAGAGAGCATGCAAAAATTACACCCAGCGTATGAACCATTTGAGGCGTAGTCGCGGTCAACATTTACATGAAATCATCTTCAAACATTCAATTATATGATGGTTTTGTCGACTCAAAAATAGATTTCATATCTTTAAATTTGATTTGTTATTTTTTTAAATCAAATCCGAAAGCTCTTAAAAAATCACCCGATATAATGAATAGATGTAATTGTGTAAAAGGGTTTTTCAAAATGTGTCAATTAATAGTTCTTCTCTTATTTTTCAAACAGATTTGTTTGCTTATAAGTTTTTAAACAATTGGACATTAACATAGTCTTTAGATAGCTGAAAAATCAATGTATGGTTCAAATGTTACGCGGTATGGCATTGCTGTGTTATACTTGGAAAATTCGTTATTGCACCATATATGTACATAAATAGTATCCATCGTTTTTGGTACATTTTTTACCATTAATAAAATGTTCTTATTTTTAAATTAATTTCCTTTAAATTAATTTCCTTTTAGAGGTTCATAACTTTGAATTGGCAACACTGCTTTATTTGACAACCAATTTAACAGCTGATAGTTCTTTATGGGTATACTTATAACACAGCAACGATTGCAAATTGTTGTAATTTTTTATCAAAATAATGCTTTTCTTAAAATTGTCGTGCACTTTGTCCATTTTATGGAGTATATAGTTGTCCTTCAAAGCGGTAAACTCGAATAACTATTGATTGGCCACCAGATCGTAAGATTTAACCCTATTGTATACTTTTTTTGGGGTTATGTAAAGTCGCTTGTCTACGTCGATAAACAAGAAACAATCAATCAACTTTCGTAGATTTTTTGCGAAAAACGGCCGCATATGCTGTGAAAAGTTTGTGAAAATTGTTGTTCCAGATTGCGCCTTGTACGCGCCAGTTGAGTTGGCTACATGGACGAAATCATATTTAAACACTGTCATAAAATTTTCTATTGATCAAAGCCCGTTACATTGATATTAAAAATATATTTCTTTGTTTTATTATGATTTAGGCTTGTGTAACTGTAAAAAAACACCCTTTATTTGTCTTTATTGTGCATGATCTTTTTCGGCGAAAAATTTTTGACCAATTGATTTTCAGTGGCTCTTCGGCTGGCTAATTTTTTACCGTAAAGATAGTTTTCAATTTCCGAACCTTACGACAGTCGATGCTTCTAAGATGTCTGTGGCCTCTGGTATAGACATGATGCAACACAAGAATGCATAAATCAAAATTTATAATAATAATTCATAACTTTTAACACAATTACTTTTAAAACCCATAAAGCGTTGTGTGTTTAATCTTATAGTATATACAACCATATTCTGCGTTACGATCGAAAATGGACATTAAAAAAAAATTAATCGAAGAAAAGAAGAAGGAAATAATGTTATAGGATAGGAACGTTTGAAACAGAAACAGTAACAGAAACAGAAAAATAAGCAAATTTTAATAAAAATCTAAAAAGTAGTGCATAAAGTAGTTCAATAAGAAATATCTCAATTCTAGTTTTCTTTTTGTGCACAAGCGAAAATTTATATTTTTTATAAAATTTCTACACATTTCGCATATATATTTTTTCGTATTTAATAATAATAATAAATTATTTTTTTATCCGTCACTCCTCTAGGGAGTATATTGGTTTTCCACAAAGCATCCATTGGTTCGTTCCAGTTTCTTTTATTATTATTATATCTTTATTAGAAGTATTAATAATACTCTTAAAAAACATTTCATTTAACAAAATAAATAAATAAACTCTGATCAAATGTTAACATATTTTATGGAATTTATATTTTATGATTAATCTACTGTATTGCCTCCATATTATTGTGTAGTCGTAATTATCCTCGCTAATTGGTGGTGATCTTTACTTTAGCATTGTAATTTTTTCCCAGCAGGAGACGTTTTTTAAGGTCAAGGTAGCTTCTTTATTTTTTAGATGGAGTTGTCTGAATGGAAGTTGAATCCTATCCATTAAACACTCGAAACCACAATTAAATTTGTTTCGTCATGTTATAGAAGACAGGCACAATCACTTGACTTAAATCTCTTCGGAATATTTAAAAGAAAAATTTCAGAACAACGGTTCAAGAATCAAAATGAACTCTTTGAAAATCTAGAAGCTGAATGCAAACGCATTCCGAAATGCGTACTTTATAGCCTTATTAATTCTATGCCACTCAGATGTGCCGAAGATATAAGAAATAAAGGTTCAACAACGAAATATTAATTTGTTGCTTTTGTCTTGCACAAGAGTATTTGAAAACCTCGATATTTTTGCTGATATTTGAAGAAACGTTGACATAAAGTAATACATTTATTTTTTATGCAAATCTTATGCCGTTTTTTTTCCCTTTTCTTTTCCCAGAAAAGAAAACGTTTTTTTTTTCTTTTTTTTTTTTTTTTTTTTGGAAAAGAAAACTCCATTAGTCTGTAAATAAATTAAATGCTTTCAGAAATAAGTTATATTATTCGTTTTACAGAGTTGTTGCTTTTGTTTTGCACGACACTATATCCAGATCAGTGTAAATGCAGGTTCCAGCAACGCGGTAGGTATTACTCTAGTATTCTGTAATAATAATATTCATAAGTGTCTTGATCAATATCACCATCTAGTGACTAAAAATCATATTTGGCGAAAAAAAACCCACCCAACGCGTTTTATTGGGTTATTTGATGTTTTTTTTTTTTTTGGTCTTATTGGGTTTTATAACTGCTTCCAAATTTAATTCAAGTTGAAAATATTTCTTTTTAATACAATAAATTTTTTGTTACTACAATTACATTGTTTTACTATTTATAGTGCAATTTTGCACTCTTTGTGGGATCAAGGCGGCATTATGTACTATGAGCTGCTAAAACTTGGTGATCGGAGCAGACTGCGATTACTTCGTTTGAAGCATGCATTATGAGAAAAGCTGTTTTAGTTTTTCACTAAATCACTTCATTTGAAGAAATAAAAAGACGACTTCAAAGTTAGAGGTATTAAAAGATGAGAAGTTTTTCGAAGACGGGATTTTGAAATTGGCTCAGAGGTGGGGTATCTTTTCTTTTTAGCACTGACTTGATAAATTTGTTATTTTTTTTTAGCTAAAAAAACCGAATTAATTTGTAGTCTAATAACTAAATTATATTTATTTTTGCCAACCCTGTTAAAAATTGCCGATACTTTCTGTCGTTGGGTTGGCTTGCAGTTTATTTTTATTGTTATTATAATAATACTCCACCTCGTATATTATAAAAAATCCTTTTTGGTGTAGAATAAATAAATAAAAAAACAAATCATGTAAATTTCTTAACTAAAATTATGACAACTTTCAAATGTTCAAAGATTTCTTGATAAATTTATTGCGGTTTTATTTAAGCATTTTTCTTCTTCTTTGCAATTTTTTTATTTTGCCATTTACAATAAATTGCAATAATTACGAGATTGTGTTACGTCAGAGTTGACAGTTTTCTTTATTTGCACAGAAAAAAAAAAAAACAAAATACAAAAAAAATGTGTGTACAATGAATATTTTAAAAAAATATTATTTATTTTGAGTATGGCGAGACGCACTATTAATACGAAACTTTTTTCAAATGCCAAAAAATTTAAAAAAATAATAATTATATTGTGCTACTTTTGAAAGATGTTCTATAAAATCTTTTCTATAATAGAACTATTTAGTACAATAAATAGCATTTAAAAGCGTACGTTGCCAATCGTGTTTGCTCATAAAAAAGTATTTAAAACATACATACAATAGCAATTAAATTTGTATAAAATTATGAACATTTATTTACAATAAATATATGTACTTGTACATATGTATGTATACTTCCTTCTAAATAAATTTTATTTTTAGGAATTACAAACTATTATAACTAATAAACTACGAGGGCAGTCCGAAATTAGCCGACTCAAGAAAGAAAACGCAACAAATTTGGGAAACATTATCTCTGTTTCTCAACATAATTTTCCTTTAGCTCGATTATACTTTTCACCATCGGTATTCAATAGCTTCGATACCTTGTTTATAGTAAGAACTATATAGATTCTTGAAAATAGCCAATCAACCACAAACGCCTTTATCATTTCTAGCAAAACTCTTAGCACTGTGTCAGTTTTTCAAGTTTAGAAATAGAAAATAATCCGATGGAGGCTGCTATAGCAAATAATGTGCGTGATGAGGCAATTTGAATTTTAATTCATTGTTTTTGGCCACTGCAATAGTGGATATGTATGTGAACATGTGAACTGGCGCATTGTCTTGATGAAACAGTTCATATTTTCGTTTACGCCAAATGTGGTCTCTTCTCATGAATTTTAAAATTAGACGCAATTTAACGTAACGCCATAGTTGCAACACAACCAACCATCCTTATGGGCAACATTGTTCTCGATGAATTTTGGTTTTTTCGACTATGTTTACGTTTATGACGTTATGTTAAATAACATCTAGTTAAACCTTAAACCGCTGCAATAAGTTAGCACGGTACTCGTTATTGATTCGTCTTCCTTTTTGAAGATTAGCAATAACAATTTTCCCACTCGATTCCCAAAACTTAGATCTTGACCTTGCCTGCAGATGCAACTGTTTTCGCTTTCTTTGGGCACGACTCTCCCACTAAATGCAACTGCTTTGTTTCAGGTGTAAAATGATGGATCTAAGTCTCTGCCATGGTTATGAAATGACACAAAAACTCAGTTTTATTTCGGCGAAGCATCATCAAACACTATTCAAACGCCTTTACTACTCTGTTTTTGTTCTATTGTAACCAAACGCGGCAACCATCTTACGCACAGCTTTTTTTAATTTCTGCGATGTATAGCACTTTTTGAAATGCCTATCATTTTAGCAAGCTCAGCCGACGATCATCTAGTAGCACTTTGTGTATATTCGTGGGCAAAACAATTACTATGGTGTTCACCTTGGCAGCTCGTACGGCCTCGTTTAAACTCTGTATTTCACTATTTTATAGTTGTAGACAAAGAAACAGACTCCCCTAGAGTAGAATCCAGCTTATCTTTAATATTGCTGAGTTTGAGTTTGAGTATTGAATTAAATAAAGGTGACCAATTTTTACAAAATACTGATGTTAGACCTTTCATCTTGATATTTTAGTAGACCCTGATCTTATATCAACTATGTTTGATATGGATTATTATTACGAAATGATCTTAGTCTTTTATGATCCTTAGCCACTTTTAAATAATTTTTTCGTTTTATATTTTTTGTTGCAAATTGTGGTCTTCCGAATTTGACCAAATATTGTTTATAACCCCTCTTTTTAAACAATAAAATAATAAAGTAAGAGGAAAAAAGTGTGTTAAAAGTGACAGATGCTGGCCAACTGTCAAAATATATGTTTTAATATCTTTTTTATTTTTAGATTTTTTTTTTTTTTTTAACAGAATTTCACAATATGAAATATTTGAAATATTTTTCGAAAAAGTTTCCTTATTGCTGGCGGCAACAAAATATACAAGAAAGAAATTTAAAGAAAAAAAAAACATGTTTTGCGAAAAATCACATAAAAGCTAAACTAAAGAAGTGATGACGACAAATCTTATATTTAAACAATCCAATATGACTATACTATATAATATGCGAAAAACATTTCTGAGGGCATAGGATGTATTCAATGAAAATGTAGCGTGGGCTAAAAGCAATTTGCTTAAACAAAAAACAATAATTTCACTATTTAGCGCCCATATGTGTTGTACGCTACACACGTGGTGTCAAATTTATGTAATGGGTGTCCAAAATTGGGGTATTTTCATTTTAATAAAAAAATACTTTTTCTAGATATTAAAAATATTTTTATTTCTGTTTATTACAAATAGGTTCCGGTTAAAAATGAAAAATTATGTCGGTCAGGTGAGCTCCCTACTGGGTAGGTAGTCTGGCAATCTATTAGCAAAATTATTAATCGTCTTTTTCAATAAACTATTGACAGTGGTTGATATCTGCTTTATAATGTTGGTTTTAAGCCCTTGAGCTGTTGTAGGATTATTGCTGTACACTTTCGATTTCAAAAAACCCCACACAAAATTTTTTGGACTCCCTTTAGTAATAGGATTTTCAATATTGGATACAATTTTCTAAAGATTTTGTACTCTACAGATTTAATAGAATACAAGCATTGGTCTTGTGTTTGATAGAAACACTCAGATAAAATGAATAGAACTGTTTGATTTCATAATATTCACTTCGCTCATTATTTCAATTTTGAAAGCCAATGGTATAGAGAAAAATAGCTAAATTTTAAAATTAAGATAAAAGAGCAATTAAAACATTGTAATTTCAGAAGGGAAAGGATAATTAAAATATTCACAAAAATGATGTAGCTCAGTATATGCTCGCAAAAACATTACGATTTGACAATAATTTGAGGTCAGCTCCCATTTGTAGTTGTAGATAGTGCAGGTGGTTTTATGAAGCAAACACATGTGAAAATCAAAAAAGCGAAGTAATATTTTAATATGTATTATTCATTAAAATTCACAATACGGTTACCAGATATGACGATTTATTGGCATTATGACGATTTTTTAATAAAAATATAATTTTTTCTAATTTTAACTAATAGCGTAAGGCACTCAACTTTAGATAATGTAAAAAAATGATTTTCGAGTAGTAAAAGTATTTGTGCATTTGTGGTCATCAAAGAAAATGTATTTGTTTAAAACCAGTTGGAATATTTCGTCGTTTAGGTCAGGTTTGTTTGAGATTTCACCATAAGTGAATTTTATGAAGGCGAAGATTTTGTATACATAATTTTTCTATTAGTAAATATTAATATCATTAACATAAGACATCGAACGGCAAATTGGGCAAGTAGTTCGCTCTGACCGCTGATTATATTTTGATGACATTGTGGGAGTTGCGGAAGATGCATCTGTAGGGGGAAAAACCTCAGAGACTGCTATCGGAAAGTTGAGTGAAACTAAATTTTTCACAGACTCTACCATATGGTCAGCACTGCAGAATATCGGTATACTGGACAAAATCACCTCCCTAACCAAGGATTTATACCGTTCCAAAAGTTTCAAGGGGCAGGAGAATGGATAAATTAGGATAAATATCGGTGTCAGACAAGAAAGCAATCTCTCCGGTACTATTCCTGGTAGTACTGGAAACTGTTTTACATCAAACAAACTCAAAAGCACCAGTCGGCATTCGATGGCCCTGAGCCACCGACTACATGACTTGGATTATGCTGACTACATCTGTTTGATGTCTCATACACTTGAAGGCCTACAGAATAAACTTGTTAGATTATATAAAAATGCGCAAAGGAGCTTCGACCATTATTATTAACGTGAATAGTTTTAATAAAAGGAGCAAAATTCTCTTTTAGTAAGGCACCTTACTGGTGTAATTATTGGACAATATTCCGCTATATTAGACTAAAGGCTAAGGCTTTTTGGTGTAGGTATCTTTCATTATCTCGAATCAAATTTGTCAGAAGTACAGGTTGGTTCTCACGGCGACCATCACGTTTAACTTATAGTTTGCATGGAAATATTTTTAGGAATACCACTATATATAGAATAAACTTAGTAGATTATATAAAAATGCGCAAAGGATTTGGCTGAGGATAAACGTTTTGTAATCTGTAAGAATTGGAACAATAAACTCTTGCTCTTTGGTTCTAAATAAAGTGGGAATTGAAGACATGGTTAGCTTCACGTATCTTGGCAGCATTATTAGAACGAATAGTGGTGTGAAAGCGGATGTCGAAAATGCACAAATCGATATATGTGCATATAGTATAACTCATTTGGCAGAGTATCACCACAAATGTCGAAACGAAACAAAATGAGAATATTTAAATTTTAAAATCTGTTCTTCTATATGGTTGCAATACATGGAAGGTAATTAACTTAATTACAGGGAAATTGCAGATGTTTTTAAAAAAATGTGTAAGAAAGGCAAACAGAATATTCTGTCCAAAACGCGTATCTAATACCGACTTGCTATCAATTAGCAACCAGAAACCAATTGCGAAGAAACATCGTAATGGGAAATGAACCATGGATCGGTCATACTCAGCCTGCAATGGAATTCTCAGAGCAAGCATAATGAAGGGCGCTAGAAAGTCACCTGGCGTAAATTAGTGAAGGCCGAACACTGGAACAAGATACGTCATATGGCGCAGGGCAGAGCCAGCTAGAGAATCTTTGTGGAATCTTTACAACTGGACGCTCTATCTCTGTGGCTGCACACAGGAATGTGCAATTAAATTAATTAATATTAGTAATGTTAAATTATGTATATCAGCACTAGATGATAGTGTAGGGTAAAAAAATGTAATAGTATATAAAAAAAAAAATAAATAAATATATTTAATAGTATAAATATGAATGTACATATGTAAGTATACATATGTAAGTATACATATGCACATACATTCATCCAAATCCCATTTTCTCTTATGAAATTTCTTAAGAAAATATCATGCAAAACATGTGAATGATTTTGAAATAAAAATGAAAATCGTTGCAGAATACAACGGGGTATTAATTCATTAAAATATGTTTTATTTTATATACAACAAATGATTATAAATTGATTTTTTGTTTTAGTTATTTATTTTTTTAATTCTTTACAAAACCACGTGCGTTTATCAAAGAGAGGAAATAATAATAAACAAAACAAAAAAACAATTTTTTATAAATTTTATATTTAGTTTTATCTTTCGTTTCTTTTTTTATTTATCTTTATTGGATCATCTTGGCTTAAACATCAAAACAGTCGTCTGTTGTTGTCTACATATATATAATTAATAAATTTATTTTGACACGCCATGTTACTGTCACTTTGAGGTTTTTGTTTCAAATAATCGTATCGAATCGAATGATAATGTAACAAAATTGTAAATATTATATTTATTTTTTCTCTTTTTTTAGTATATTAAATATATGTATTGGGTATTCAAGTTAATAATGTCGATTTGGACAACATATGGCATAACTATCACATATGGTTTGTGTCAATAATAACAAATATGGTATTTTGGAGACTAAGCATCTGCCATTATAATACAGTATTCAATAGACGCCAAAGTATAAACACACATTTTTTTTCAGTCGCTATAATAATGTCGAATTTTGTCCCTAAAAGAGATGTTTTGCGGGGAAGTCTGATAACCTTATTTTATTTGAAGAAAATGGCTGCTGAAAGTTATCGATTGTTAATAGAAGCTTACGGTCGACATGCACTAACTCAAAAAACTTGTGAACGATGGTTTGCTCGATTTAAAAGTGTGGATTCGACACAGACAACAAGGAGAGGCCTGGTCAGCCGAAAAAGTTTGAAGCTGGGGAATTGGAAGCGTTATTCGTCGGAGATTGTTGTCAAACGCAAAAAGATGTTGCATTATCATTAGGAGTCACACAACAAGCCATTTCTCTACATTTAAAAGCATTGGGATTCATTCAAAAGCAAGCAAATTGGGTGCCATATGAAGCCGAGAAACGTTTTGTAAGCTGGAAATGATGCCTGAACGCTACAAAAAGAAGTCATTTTTATGTCGTATTGTTACTGGTGATGAAAAATTGAAACATTACGATAACCAGCTAAATCAACGCCGAAGCCGAATATCCATGACGCAAGGTAATGCTCTGTATTTGTATTATGAGCTGTTAAAATCGGGTCAGACGATAACAGGGGATCTGTACAGAACACAATTGATCTGTTTGAAGTGAGCAATCAACAAAAAACGACCAGAATATTCGACCAGACACGAGGCCATAATCTTCAATCGTGACAACGCTCGGCCACATGTTGCAAGACTGGTCAAAAACTATTTGGAAAACAGTGGATGGGAAGTTTCCGCTTACCCGCCTTATATTGCAGACCTTGCCCTTTCTGGCTACTATTTGTTTCGATCGATGCAGTACGCCCTTCCCTTGAATACGCTTCACTTCAGAACAGGGTATTAGAAATTGGATTGATTCCTTCTTTAACTCAGAAAAATGGAAAAAATTATGGCTAATGATGGACAATACTTTGAATAATGTATCAATTCATTTTGTTATTATAATACATGCCTTTTTCAAGCAAAAAAATCAACATTATTAACTTGTATACCCAATATTATATTTTAAATGGCAATTGTTATTATTTTTTTAGTTTGTTTGTAGTCATTAAACAATGTTGTAATTTGTGTTATTAATATTGTTGATCTTCTTTGTTTTTCTTATATTTTTTTAATATTTTTTTGTATTTATTTTTCGTGTAATACAATTATTTAAGCCATAACATAAGATGAAAGAAAACCAAATAAATCTAACAACAACAAATATAGGCGCCACCTTAAATCCAAAACAACTTAAGAGATTTTGAAAGTTTTACGCAAAATGACATAAAACTACAAATATATATAAAAGTTTAAATTTGAAAATGTAATAAAACAAAAACGGTTTGAAATTTTGCCAAATTAATTTTTTTGTTGTGAAGTATAATTGTTCCGGTTAGAAATGAAATATTATTTCATTCATATGGCTGCTGTGGCTAGCCTCACAGTACTCCATTCGATCGGACCAATTTTTGAGAACTTTTTCGAATTTATGAGGTCGTATCTCGACAATGGCATCATAAATGTTGGCCTCCAAATGCTTTATTGTCTCTGGTTGTCGGCATAACACTTGTCTTTAACGGCGCCCCCCAGAAAATAGTCAAACGGTGTCAAATCGTAACTTCTTGGCGGTCAACTGACATCACCTTTCGGCTAATTAAACGGCCATCAAACGTTTGACGTAATAAATCGATTGTGGATCGATGAGATGTGTGGCAATGGCCACATTTGTTTCTGTAAGACTACGTTTGAGTTTTCTGAACCCCAAATACGGCAATTTTGTTTATTAACGAAAAGATGATGTTTTGGTTATAAATTTCAAATAAATCCCAACGTTGCTCAAGCATATATAGATTCATTTCGTTCAGTGGAGATAATATACTGAATTTTATTGAAGAATATAATAACATAAGTATTGCCAGATTCGAAATAACCGTGTGTGTGTCTTGTTTTTCTGCTATTAATTGACATCAATGATGATACTGTTTAAGTTAAGTTGATAGAAAAATGGTTCCATTGTGATATCTGAAAAGAAAATAAGAATACTTAGTGAAGAGACATCAAACGAATAATGAAGTACAAGAGAAAAAGGGAGAGTATGAGATGATAGGGGATATAACATGCCAAATCACAGCAAAGCTGAAGCCGAAATCCAGCAGTTTGCTCTAATCGAAATCTTCGTAGGAAGGCAGTAATTATAAAAATAATTCTTAAATTAAAGACACTTTCTCCTCATGTGTTCTTCAATCCTAAAAAGGCCCATAACAATTGGCGGTAGATCCCATATTCGCGGCGTGTATAGGTCTATTAGTTGAGCATGTCTAAGCTAACCATAGAAGGTAAGACATTCATCTAACCTACATTAGACCAAGTCCACACAATAAGCGGCAAGGCGGTGAGCGATGAGCGGTGAACGGGTTTTTTAAATATAATACCCAATAAAACCCCTGCGGGTTTAACTGTATATAAAACTCAATAAAATCCGGATGGGTTTAATTGGGCTTCCCAGTGGGTTGCCAACTCTGGTTGTAATTGAACTAGGCATTCGTCACCCAACAGTTATCAAACATTTAAAGAAAGCTGAATACACAAAAAAGCTCGATGTTTGGCTGCCACCTGAGTTAACAGTAAAATATTTAAAGGACCGTATATCCATTTGCGATTCATTGCTCAAACCAAACGAAATCAATCCATTTCTGAAGCGAATGATTATATACGACAATAATGTGGGAAAAAGATCATTGTCGGAAGGTGAAATTTCGAAGATGATGGCAAACAAGGATTGACACGAAATTGTTCATTATAATCTTCTAATACCTGGTCAAACGATTGATTTTGATTGTTCTCTGTCAATAATAACCCGAGTTGATGCAATCCGTTCAATTAAAACAGAAAAGGTGTTGTGTTCCATAATGACGACTTCAGACCACCGGGGTTGGCAGCCAGTTAAACCCGCCAGGGTTTTCAAATCACTACTTACATCTTTCCCACACCTCGGAGCCTATTTCCGAATTCCGTCTCAGAATAACTTCTCGTCTTTTGAGGTGATCCAACTTTAAAGCCGGTTTTATATTTCTTAAAGAGAAATAATTCGGTGACATGCCAAAAGACATTGTATACGTCGAAACAGCAAATAGTCAGAAGAAGCAATGTTCACAGAATACGGTGGGCGCTGTATTTGATCGTTTCTGACAATTGTTTTACAACTTTTGCGACGTGAGACCTAGCGTTGTCATGCAAAAGAATAACTTAATAATGTTTGTCTTTATATTTCGCCCGCTTTTCTCATAAACTACGGTTCAAACGAAGTAGCTGTAGTCTGCTCTGATCACCTAGTTTTAGCAGCTCATAGTACACAATGTCGCCTTGATCCCACTAAGAGTGATAAATTGCATTAAAAATTTTAAAACAGCGCAATTGTACAAATAAACAAAAAATATTATCGAAATGTACAAAATTTTAAAGCAGTTATAAAACGCAATTAATCCATCAAAAACCCAATAAAACCCGGTGGGCTGGGTTTTTTTTTTTAAAACCCGAGTTTTTGCCAACCCTGCTTACAGCGTCCAACTATTGACAATTTGCAATCTGAATTTTTTAAACACAACATATTTTTTTATCCTATTTTTTAAACAAACCTCGTAAATTATCTTATTAGTCATTTATTTTTGTTTTATTAATTTATAACAAATTATATGAAATTGACAAATTAGTATCGACATTTGTCGTAAAAAGAATTTCAAATGAATTTATGGCCAAAAGATTTATTTTTATAATGTCTGTTAAATGTGCTAATTAGTTGTCCAAAGCTGTGTGTTTTATTTACTTTTAGAAACCATTAACATATTAATATTCTATCTTATATGATTCATAGAATACATTTTAACGATCTATTTAAAAGACAATTACAGTTGCAATAAAAAAAATCTGAAAAAGAAAAAATTTTTTCTTAAAATGAATATGTTTTTTTTTTTTTAAGAATAGCCTTTAGAAAAAAATTACATTGAGTTTAAACAAGAAACAACGAATATATTCAGTGTCACACATCCATTTAAAAATTGTTTCATTCAAGGTGTGAAAATGAAAAAAGAAAAATAAAATTAAATATTAAAATAAAAAGACGACACTTTTTTGGATATTTAAATACAAAAAATATGTAAAGGGTTGTCCAACTAAAGAGCACGATATTGTAACTAAAACAAAAAGTTTTCAGAGAATGATCTTAACATTTTTTATAATGATAGAAGGATTGTGATAATTCTGTGTGAAAAAAATATCGGCCAAATGCGCGACACGGCTTCTCGGTGGCATAGCTCTATTCCGTCGGTCCATATTTTTAATGACTCTGAGACATAATTAGGTTAAATATCGGTAATGTGCCGAATTATGTCATCCTTTAGCTTTTGAATTGCTCTTGGCTTATTGACGTTCACTTCTGCTTTTAAATATCCCCAAGGAGAATTTGAATTGAATTTTTTGCGCAAAATAGCCATTCTTTCCTTGGCTGCGTGGCAAGTGGCACCATCCTGTTGGAACCACGTATTGTTCAGGTCCATATTCTCAATTTCTAGCCACAAGCAGTCAGTTATCATCTCGCAATAGCGAACACCATTCAAGGGAACTGCTTGGCCGACCTCATTTTCGAAGAAGAAGTACGAACAAAGCAATGTTTTCCGCAGAACGAACTGAGAGAGTATGCACAGATGTTTCCACATTTCCTACAGATCGGATTTGCTGAAATTTGCTGATTTTCATATTTTCACACAATTCTCCCGACCTCATTTTCGAAGAAGAAGTACGAACAAAGCAATCTTTTCCGCAGAACGAACTGAGAGAGTATGCACAGATGTTTCCACATTTCCTACAGATCCGATTTGCTGAAATTTGCTGATTTTCACACAATTCTCCCGATTGTGAACACATTTGGCCTATTATGCTGACCAAACAAATCACGATGTGCACGATTTGAACGCCCATTTTCGTAAAAAGCTTCAACAATCTTAACGCGCTGCTCAATTGTGTACCTCTCCGCGACTGAATTTATCAAACGCTGAATGAAAGAAATGCCAAATTAAGTTCGGCAAAAAATTTGACGTTAAGGTGTGATACACAATTAATATCAAGCATTATGGTTGGACCACCCTTTATATTGCTGCATGGTTAATGTCCGATGATACTTTTGTTTTTGATTTTCACTTTTAATAAGATCATTGCCTCCACCTTATCCTCCATTCGTTACACATGAACATAACCAATGTGATGATATTCGGTAATGAGGAAAAAAAGAAGAACATTTTTAAAGAAAAGTGTGAAAATGCAAAATGATTTGTGCGTTTTTCTTTCTCTCAATGGCAAAACATCATGTAGAATATCTTGGCAATATGGAAAATAAATATCTATATAAATTCCTAACCGTAACCTCTAATTAGCATAATAATTTTATAAAAATAGTAAAACATTTTGTTAACAAATTATTATTAGTTTTTTTGTTTCTAAATAACTAACTCCTCTGCCGCAACACAATATTTGATGCATGAACTAGTTGGCCTATGGCGACATTTAATTTAAAATTGGAGAAAATTTAGAAAAAATCAGATATTTTTGTGTTTTCATTTATATTATTGACGTGTTTTCTAACCTTGGCCCGGTTCACTGCCATGTTGTACGCAAAAAAACAACAATTTAGTTGTTGCTTATGTTGCTACTGCTGTCGCTGCTGCTTTTCTACGCTTCTTAGTTTTTGTGTTATTTTTGTTTTTTAACTACAAATCAAATACTTTTTTTTGAGTCCACACACAGGGCAATAAACGAAAAAATATTAATTATTTTTTGTTTATCGTGATTTATTTTTTTAAAAACTTAGTAATATTTCATTATTAATTTAAACTTTAAACACCATAAAACAAAACCTGAGGGCCTTAATTTTTTTTAAACAATATACACTAGTAATTGGATAATTTTTTATATTTTTATAAAAAAAAATTAGTGCAGGAAATAAAAGTGAAAAAATACAGTTTATTTAGCCTGAGTACACGAAACATCATACTAAGTATCAAAAATTTGGTTTTTAACCATTTTTGCCATAAATCAATACGAATATTTCTCTAATAGCATGATTAGCTACGCAGTTGTGAACCCAATTAGACTCACTCAGGTTTTTTCTGGGTATTATATATGAAAAGATCAACATGGTATTTTTTTGTATAGGGTGGGAAATTTAAATTTGAACCAGAGGTTATTTCGAATCTGGCAATACTTATGTCATTCTATTCTGTCACAAAGGTCAGTTTACGAGCCCTAACCACTATTAATTCGTACACTGACCATTTTGTTACAATTCAATATTGAAGAAGGAAGATTTTCCTAGATTTTCCTTTTTTCTTAGACATTTTTTTTTTTGTATTTAAATATACATTGATTCCGTTGAGGATCATTGCGAAACTTTCTTTTCATAAGAACATACAGATTTTCTATAGGATTGAGGCCTGGACTAGATGATGGCCAATCAAGAACCTCTATATCGTTTTCTTCTAGCCATTTTTTTGTTTTTTTTAGCTGTATGGGATGATGCACCATCTTGTTGAAAAATATATTCACCGCAGTCGGCTAACTTTGGTACCTATGGCATCAGATTTTCCTCTAATATTTTTACGTATTTTTCTGCGTTTACGGTCCCATCAATGAAGTGAAGCTTCCCGACGCCCTTTGAGGAAATACATTCTCGTACCATGAGGCTAGCTGGAAACTTGACTGCGCGTTTCAAGCAGTCTTTATTGTAAGCTTCTGTGCTTTTACGACACTTTTACGTCACTAAAAATAATGCTGTCCCATTGCCTTTAAACCCAAGAACGTCTCTCTTTATACCATAACAAACGTTTTTTCTTTTGAAATGCGGTAAGCAATGGCTTTTCTTTAGCCTACAAAAGTTTATAATATTCTAAACTGATTTCGACATACCGAGTAAATTTTTAACTTACTTTATAATAATTATACCCTATACTTTTTATTTGCTAGCGGGTCCATTCATGTTTTATGGGCTTTCCAATAGCATCAGACCACTTCGACGCTATGTCACGAACAGTGCTTCGATTTTGATATAATATAATATATGTATAATATTTAATATTTGCTAAAGCTCTTATCTCAAAGCGTTATTTTTGGCCACATTGCTTTGAATTTTGTACTTAACAAGGAAACCAGAGGCAGAAAGCGTGCAACAAGCGATAGGTGGGACAAAAGTCTTATACGACTCGCTAAAAAAATTTTTTTCTCATCGGCGAAACTCAAAAATGAGATGGAAGCACCAGCGAGTAGCAGAACGGAATCTGATGGGAAACATTGTGTTAGGCACCCAGACAATAAGGCATGGATCCATCATGATATGGGGGTGTTTTTCCTCTTCTGGCCCATGTCTTTCCCGATTTTATTTTTTCAATGATTAAAATTCGAATTTCTTCACAAATAAGCTTAGCGCGTGCCATTTTTCAGAAATAATAAAAATTAAAATAAAAGAAAGTAAAAACATTTCTCTTTTGCTCCCTTGCATTATTTTCCTCTTTTTGTAACGGTATATTATCAATTTTTGTTTACATTTTGATATTTGTCATCTTAAGCCTAGTTTATACACTGTACGAATTAATAGTGGTCAAATTAAATTCAGTGAACAATAATGTTTTTTTTAGTTTAAGCATTTTATTAATATTTTAGTACAATATTAAATTATCTTTATAAATAAATTTAAAGGAAACAACAAAGTAACCATTCAGGAAAGTACAAGCCTGTTAGTATAGTTAATGTTAGACAGTAAAAAATATTTGGTGTACGAATTATTAGTGATTAGGGCTCGTATTATCTCCACTAATTGAAATGAATCGATTTACGCTTGAGCAATGTT
The DNA here is from genome assembly GCA_023159175.1 of Wohlfahrtia magnifica. Classification (NCBI taxonomy): domain Eukaryota; kingdom Metazoa; phylum Arthropoda; class Insecta; order Diptera; family Sarcophagidae; genus Wohlfahrtia; species Wohlfahrtia magnifica. The sequence continues at coordinate 1,254,365 of JAKWBJ010000212.1, read as the reverse complement.
GGATTTTTTTTTTTTGAAATTTATCACTATTTAAAATCATCTTTTCGGATGAAGCTCATTTTAATCTTAATAAGTTAATAAGTAAAATTGCTGTATTTGGGGTTAAGAAAACCAAACGTGGCCTTACAGAAGCCAATGCACCCGTTACGAGTGACTGTTTGCTGCGGCTTGTGGAGCTGAGGCATCATTGGCCCATATTTATCGTGCAACAATCGATTTATTGCGTCAAAGGTTTGATTGCCGTTTAATTAGCCGAAATAGTGATGTCAGATGGCCGCCAAGAAGTTCTGATTTGACACCGTCTAACTATGTTTTGGACAATTGAGCATTTGAAGGCCAACATTCGAGATGCCATTGCCGAGATACGACCCCATACACTCGAAAAAGATTTCGACAATTGGTGCGATCGAATGGGGTACTGTGAAGCCAGCCGCGGCAGTCATATGAATAAAATAATATTTCATTTATAACCGGAACAATTGTACTTCACAACAAAACAATAATTTTGGCAAAATTTCAAACCAAAGAAAATAATCCAATGGGGTTAAATCGCACGATCTTAACTGGACCATTACTTGAAATTACTCTTTTAGGAAGAGATTCTTTAAGATAATCAATTGTAGCTCGCGCTGTGTAGCATATGGTTCCGTTCTGTTTGAACCACACATCAACAAGATTAATGTCAGCTAATTGAGGTTCTAGTCATGTCTTTATACCGTTCACCATTGACAGTAACATTCTGACCATCATCGTAAATTAAATTTAATGTCATTAATAAACTTCAATTTTCAGTGATGCCATTACAATTTATTGCCATTTGCTAGTGATGGCACTAAAATTAACGCAAAATGTTGAGTCAAACAAAATGATTTAGAAACATTTCATAAAAATGTTGAAAAACGTTGAAATTTAGCCCTTATGGAAAAATTTCATCATCTTTGTAAATTGATGGTAGATGTTAGATGTTGATAAGGGTAAAAATCCTATAAGACCGTCTACAGACGGTTATCAGAAAAAAATGTTTAAATAAAATCAGCAAACTTTACTCTTTGGCAAGCTTAACAGTTAAGAGCACAACATTTTCATACCTTTAATGGTACCAATTAAAACGCAATCAATAAAGTAGTTTGGCAAAAATTATCATTATTTTCAGGATTTTTATGCAAAAATGCGAAAATGCTTGTGAAAATTAAAATAAGAAAATGAATACGTTCTCTTTTCATAGGATTGAATCTGGAATTTTTTTTGGTAAGAAGTTGAAATGTTTATTTGGATTTAAACCCACCCAGGTTTTATTGGGTATTATATTTAAAAAGAACCCGAGTAGGTTTTTTTATTTAAGGGTTTTCGTAGTTTATTTACAACAAAAATAAGTGTAACTTACGTATTAGAACTACAAATTTATTTGTTACGTTTTTGAGCTCAAAAAAGATGATGAAATAACGAATTTATCAAATCACTGCTTACGAGTACATCTCTTCCCCACCTCAGCCAATTTCCAAAAACCGTCTCAAAAAAACTTCTCGTCTTTTAAGACGCTCCAACTTTGAAGTCAATTTTGTCTTCAAAGGAAGTGATTCGGTGACATGCTAAAAGATAAACTCATACCTCTAGATAGTTTCTGAAAATTTACGCCGTAAATCGAAATGCCTTTAACGAGTTGAATATGTGTTGCGTTTGCTTCCCTTACAATTTTAGTTAAAAAACAGAAAAGACACGTTGTTTTAACCGTGGAACGAATTAATTTGCGATTAAAGCGAATATATTCCATAATTCAAACAGGCAATTATAGCGAAAGATCGTGTAAAGAAAGCCCGTATAAAGAGGTGTGAGCAATGTTCGGAGAATACGGCGAATGCGGCATTTGATCGTTTCTATGTAATATTTGTTTTTAAACTTTTGCGATATAAGGACGAGTTTTGTCATGTAAAAGAATAAATTAATCATATCCGTCTTTATACCTGGCCGCTTTTCTCATAACGCATGATTCAAATGAAGTAATTGCAGTCTGCTCCTTTCACCGAGTTTTAGCAGCTCATAGTACACAATGCAACGTTGATGCAATCAAGAGTGCAATACTGCACTATAAATACTAAAACAACGTGATCGTATAAACACACAATAAATATCATCGACTTGAACAAAATTTGGAAGTATTTTTAAACCCAAAAATAAAACTCAGTAAAACCCAAAAAAAAACCATCAAAATACCCAAAAAAACCCAGGTTTTTGCCAACCCTGATTTAATGGTTAAGGTCTGTATAGACTGCTATTCAGGGCAAAACGCACTTGTTGCACTAAACGGCCAGTAATAAGTAATCGGGAAGATACTGAGTAAATCAGGAAGGTTAACGATTATGATTTTTTTCATGAATTGCATTACTTAAAAGTTTAAAACCTCCGTTAATTATCAACCGATTTCTAAGACGTAATTCATAATTAAACACAGTTTTTTAGTTAACTTATAAATAGTACGATATCAAAAAATTTCAAAAATTTGGATGTAAAATATGTTTGCTTGAGAAATACGCACAGAAATGATGTATACTGTATATTATTTAAAAGGTTTGTTTCTGTTCTTTCAAATCCGCTCGGAAACTTAAAATCGGTTAATAGTTAACTAAGTTATAAGCTTATAATTGCATGAAGGTATGGAAAACTATTTTTTTTCCCATAACTCAAATGAACCTGTTTCGAAAATGTAAAAAACAGATTCTTATTGTACTCGATAGTGGCTATCAGAAAAATAGTATCGCTTCCCGGTTATTGTTGTTGTTGTAGCACCGTTTAATTAGTTATGAGGGGTAAACAAATCGATAACGATTTTCAATATTATGAAAGCATTTGCCAATGCTTATTTGTGCGTTATTGTGCGAAACGGTGTTGTTGTAATACAGGAAACTAAATAAAGGTGTTCTTTATGACACCTGTTATGCAAAATACAATTTCTGTACTTTGATGTAATAAGGCTTCTGGCTAAATTCAATTTGAAACAAAGAATTATTTTTCTTGTTGTTGGAAATGTTAAAGAATGATTATATTTGTCTTATTTAATAACAGCTAAATATTCGCTTCACTGACTCATAGAATTGATTTTGATAAATATTTTTTAATTTTTGTTCTTTTAAATAATTTTTTTCAGATATAATGGACTTGTGCCTGCACTTTTTGGTTCATTGTTATAATCTTTCACCGATGCTCAATCGTTCCAACTATTCCTTTTTTGTTGGGTCTCTCAAAATAGAAACAAAAAATCCGGTTAATAATAATTTGCGAGATATCCCAACTGGAACAAGGGGGTCATCTTTCAATCAATGAGCTGTACCCGATTCTATTTTTAGACACATTGATAGGGACCTAGAGTTTAACGCCGGCTTCGAACGGCAGATGCATTAATTAGAGAGGTTTTTTATAGCATAAATACTCATAATCACTAAATTGGACTTCTCCAGGCACGGCAAGCCTTCTTCCCTGGGAGAAACGTATGAAAAAGTGGTAGGATTTTTACAAGTTTTGGTATTACGATCTTCGCAGATGGATCCAAGACGACTTCCGGTGTGTGGGCTGATGTTTTCTCCAAGTCTATCGACTTTGCGAAATTCTTTAGACTAGTGGAGGTCTCTAGCATTTTTTAGGCGGAGGTACGCAGGCTTGTACGATGCGGAGAGTTCGGGAGTCTGTGAGTCTGGAAGGGATAGAAATTTCTCTGATAGTCAGCCCGCTATCACTTCTTCAATGTAAAGAGAAGATGAAGCTCTTTGGTGGCACATGTGCCACTTCCTTGATTTGGTTTCACGGGCACAGGGATATTTTTGGTAATGAAAAGGCTGATGAACTTGCTAGGTGGGCCTTTATGGATGTGGAATCTCTTCACCTTTTATTATTATTATCATCATTGAGGTATAAAAGTACTAAGACCTCTAAATCTATTGTGCAGCCATCCATCCATATAAAGTTTTCCTATAATATCTTCCCAAACTTCGTTGATCTGACGAAATTAGGATGTCGATTAGTAACAACCGTGATAACTCTACATAGATACTTCCTTCTAGAGCGCATCGATGCCTCACATGTACCCAATATGTGCTCTGGTGATTTGATCATATGGTGATCATCACAGAATCTGCACATCGGGTTTGAGACTATTCCCATTTTACTCAGAAGTCCATTTAGCATGCAATGATCATTCAAAAGCCCGGTTAGTTTTTCAGGTTATCAATGGACATTCCTATGCAGGATTCAAATTTCCTCTTGTTATAGTTACCCATCAAAAGTTTAGATTGTCTCAGACCCGTACGGCCAGAGAAGAGTACGCCCTTCTCATTATCCACATTTTCGTTGAGTATGCCCCCCTTCTCAGTCCATAAAGAGTTTTTGGCTCCACCAGTAGAGTGGAAGCTCTCTGTGGCCAATTCATCGGTCCTTTCATTCCTAAGAATTTATACATGATCCGGGACCCAGCATTAGCTGACCCTATTGTCCCTGCCCAGCTGGTTTAGATTACCTAGACAATCCCAAACTAGCTTTAAGTCAACCTCATAAGAGCCAAGTACTCGAATGGCGGCTTGGCTATCATATGGTATGGCTATGTTCTGTCCTTTCTATTTCCTCTCCAGGTTAAATTAAGCACATCTCTCAATTGCATAAACTTCCCCCTAGAACATGCTGGCGAGTTTTCCCATAGGTTCCGAATATTCCCTCCTAGGGCCAAACACTTCCGTGCCTGTACCACTTTCCATCTTTAAACCATCCGTGTTCCATAGAATAGTTCCTTCTCAAAACGAATATGCAGTCTCCAAACCTCTCCACTCACTCCTATTACCCAGTCTTGCCGAGCATTTGCTAAAGCCATAGGCTTTCATGATCTTGTCTATAGGACAGCCAAGTAGGGGGGAGTATCGACCACTCGGCCAACCGGGTTAACATAAACCCCGCATAACCTCAAATGTTTATCACCTCCTACTCTGAGTCAAGGGGGAAATCTATAGTTTCTTTCGTGAGAGGGCACAGAACAGGCGAAGTTCCTTCTCCTCTTGTGTTATCTCGAGGACTTTATCAATAACGATTCCTCAATAACCCTTAAAAAGCAGATAAATTCTAACATTTTAACCTTTTTGTTGAACTTTTACCTTTTTAACTTTTTCAATTGTAAAGAGGATAACGTATTAGTGGGGAAGGGGCTTGTTTTTAGAATACAATTTTCATTGAGAAAAATAAAAATAATCTGCCAAGTATTGTTATTCATACGCCACGAGGTACAAAAACAAACATACGTTGTGAATAGTTATAAACGTAAATACATATGTACATAATCACCAGGGAAACCAGAAATGAGCAATCGCATGTTTTTTCTCATATAAGCATCGATTTGTTAGTGCATATTTCTGCATATTTTGCTCGTAACAACTTTTTTTTGGTTATTTCAATTTTGCATATTTTTGACAATTTTTCGTATTTAAAAAGCATTTTAAAACTTTTTATGGCATATTTTCATATTTTTGTACTGTAAAATATTTTTACAGCGTAAACAATTTTTTTGTTTTAAGTTCCGGCTAAGTCATGGCTTTTCTGAATTATATGTTATATGAAGTTTATTGCATCAAACCGAATTTCATACGTAAAACAAACAAAAAATATCGGCTCAAAAATAATAAATTGCACAACTTTTACACAATTAGTTAAAAATACAGAGACATTAAATAAAAACTGAATTTTGGTATTAGCGACAAGCGTAGCTCCGTATATGGTAAAAGCTGCCAAGGTCATAATGATGTTTAACCCTAAACTAACACAAGTTACATGTATTGCTCATGAACTGCAGTGCTTATTTTAATGTATTAGAGATCAAAACAAAAATTTAAATAAAATCATTGCTTAAACAAGTAACATTTAAAAAATTTTACGGGTATTCCGAAATGGTGCATCATAATCAATAAAAAAGTTGATTTTTAATTTTTTGTAAATAAAGGCTTTTTGGATTTTATATGACGATATGTACCATATGTATGTTTACAAACGATATTTAATTGTAGAAAACAACTTTTTTCTATTAACAAAGATTTTCAGATTTTTAATGCATATTTTATGCACATAAATCAGTTTTTTAAGAGCATATTTCTGGATTCCCTGATAATCACAATTATAAATACACATACAACTCATGCGTCCGTCCCCTCCTCTTACTGAAAGTAACATTAAAAGAGTGCGCTGATTTTCAGTTGGAAACAATAAAAAAAAAACTCAAAACTTACAATTATATTTTTTAGTTTTATTTTAACTGCGGCAATTCAGACTGTATAAAGTAGATATTAACCTAAATATGAGAGAATTCGAAAATTTTTATGAATGAAAATAAAATTAAGCGGAAAATTATGCTGAACTAAATGCTAAATGCTATCCTAAAAAGATATACAGTTGGTTTGAGTATATATGTAAAGGGTCCGCCAAATAATTTTTATTTTTTTTTTTTTGAAAATGCTATAAAAAAAACTACTGAATATTTTCTCAAATTTCTTTTTTTATTTGAAAGTAAAATCCTTCTGGTTAAAAATGGAAAATAATTTCATTCAAATGGCTGCCTCGGCTAGTCATACAGTAGCCTACACGATCGGTCCAATTTTTAAGCACATTATCGATTGTGTGCAACTGTATTTCACCAATGGCTTCACGAATATTGTCCTTTAAAGCGTCAGTTGTCTCTGGCTTGTTAGCGTAACACTTATCTTTGACGGCACCCCACAAATAATAGTCCAACGGTTCAAATAGCAGCTAAGAGGTGTCCAAACGACATCAGCTCTGCGGCTGCGATCTTCAAAAACAGGGCGCAAAACATCGAGTGTAGCTTCGGCTGTGTGGCGCGCAACGCCGTCCTGTTGAAACCAAATGTTGCTAATATCCTCCTCTTAAATTTTTGTGAACAAAAATCCGTTCAACATGGCCCGATAACGATCGCCATTGTACGACTACTCCTTGCTCATTTTCGAAGGAAAATGGCTCAATTATGCCTCTGGACCAAAATCCGCACCAAACAGTGACTCGTCTTGGGTTTATCGGCTTTTCAATGTATGCGTGCGGGTTTTCTGTGCCCCAAATGCGACAATTTTGCTTGTTTATATACAGGCCAAGATCAAAATGAGCTTCATCTGAAAAGATGTATTTTTTTTTGGCAAAATCGGCATCTTTTGTAAGTCGATCGCTGGCCCAGATTCCCAGCGTTGCTCGGGCGTATACAGAACCATATTCGTTCAGCGGAAGGATAAAACTAATTATCTGTCAAATCAGACATGAGCTAAGTGTTCCAATCACGAAATAAGCACTAGTTGAAAAAAAACGTTAGATGGCGGACCCTTTAGTGTTGAGAATACTGTGTACACAAAGAGAAATTATTTGGTAGTTTTAATTTTATCGAAAAACATACATAGACTGGCTCGTATAAAATATATATGTATATCCGTGGTTTTTTTCATATACCGGGCAAAACTAATTTGATCGTGACAAGTAAACACACCTGTTTGTAAAACGAAATTTCAGGTTACATGCTTTCTGAAATATTTGAAAAATACGTCGCTACGAGAGTGGCCTCAAAAGAAGTCGACCTAACAAAGAAAATTAAAAAAATGTGGGGAAAATTTTTTCTATACCTCTCCTTTCAGCGCGATATTTAATAGTTTGATACTTTCATTTTATTAATAACTGTCTATCTTCTTAAATGAGCCATCAATCGCAGACTTCACCTCTTCATTCTTAGTTAATATTTTACCACCTAGCCATTTTTTTAGGCTTAGAAATAGAAAATAATCTGAGGGAGTTAAATCTGGCGAATAGGGTGTGTAGTGGAGTAATTCGAACTTCAATTAATTGACTTTGGCCATCACAATAGTGGATGTGTGAAATTTTTCTTGATAGAATTACTTAAACCCTGCAATAACTTATCATCAAAGTGATAAGGCCACCTTAATATTTGCTCAATTCATTCAAACTATAAAATTTATTTACTTATTTGAACGCAGAATTTTTTTAATAAGGTGACCATATATAAAATTTTTTAGTTTGGATGAATTGAGCAAATATTAAGGTGACCTTATCATTTTGAAGCACACCTTATTCCCTTGTGATTGTTATTCCTTTTTAAAGATAATCACCCCTTTCTCTGCATTTCGGTTTGACTCCGCATATAGTTCGCTACGATCGAAAATTCACACCCAAAAAAAAAGAAGAAGAAGACAATATTGTTCTAAAAAGCAGTTGTTTTGCTATGGAACAAATAGAAACAGAAAAATATGCAAATTTGTAACCATTCAACATAATGTGCAAACATAAAGAGGTTCAATAAGAAAACACTCAGTTTTTATTTGTATTTATTATGTAAACGTTGGATAAGCGTAAATTTATATTTCATAATATATTGTTACGTTTTTACTATTTAAAAACGTTTATTTATGAGTTCATAGATTACAGTTAAAATAAAATAAATCCTGTGTTTGATTTTTATTAACAATTCTTTAACCTTTTCACGAGCAATAACAATTTTTATTCTTAATTACACTCTCTATTTACAACTCAGTTAACAATAATTATTACTCGACAGATCTTTCTACCCAAAGATTTTGCAACCCGATCTTAGGTTCGATCACAACCTCATCAACCATAATTTAACCACACTAAACTCTCTTTACACTGAGTTGAAATCGATACTTGTTCGCTGAGTTTACACCAAATAAACTGATTGCTGTCCGCATTAATGTGCTTTTTATATGGCTGAGTAAACAATACTTCGAAAGGTCTCGAATCTCTCGATATTCAAGTAGACTCCATTTCTTTCCTTTACTTTCTTTTTAGTTCTCATGAAGCCATTCGTATGTAGACAGCTATTTCTTTCAGTTCTTGTTGTTTGTCATTGTCTGTTACATGTTTTATTTTCTGCCTGTTTTTGTTTTTGCTGTTTATTTTTATTTACTACATTTCTGCTAATGTTGTTCCCGATTTGGTTATTCGTAAACAGCACATATATTCTCTTTAACAATGTAATAAACGACTTCACATTTCCGATATATTTCTTTTGTATTTAATAAAAATAAGGGGAGTGACGTGGTGTAGTGGTAAAAGCGCACGAATAATAACACAAGCGATCCCAGCAGAAGACTTGAGGAAAATAAATTTAAATGTGGTTTCGAGTGTTTAATAAAGAGGCTTCGACTTCCATCAAGGCAATTACATCTAAAACAAAGAAGAAGCCCACTGACCTTCCAGCATTTCTCTGGCGATGATGACAAAACAAAAATCAGACGAATGATCAGGAAAAATGCCATCTGTTGGGAAAAAATGACAATGTTAAAGTAAAGATCACCACCAATTAGCAAAGGTATTCACCACTGTACTATCATTTGGAGGACACTACAGTGGATTAATCATCTTCTTAGCTTGAAAGACAAATTGATTAATGAAACTGAAATAAAGCAAGGAAGGTTATCTGGAAAGCCAATATGCTCCCTAGAGAAGTGTGGGAGAAAAAAATTATAAAAATAAAAATATAATAATAAATATCAGCCAAATAATAAATATTGTCCTAAAAACAAATATTCTTCCTCATAAAATTAAAAAATTAGAAAAACGTAATGCAGAAATCTACTCAATCGAAAAGAATTGAAGCGAAATTTCGATTCGAATCAAATGCAGACTTAGGTGTGAATCAACAAATATTATTTTATACGCATCCTATAAAACAGACCCAATGACCATGCCTGCAGATAGAACTGTCTTTGTTTTCTTTGGGGATAATTCTCCCAATCCAGTTCACTGCTATGAAAGTTTATTTGTCTCAGATGTGAAGTGGTAAACCCATGTCTCATCCATGGCTATGTATCGATGCAAAATCTTAGCTTTGTTGCGGTGAAACATTGCCAAGCACTCCATTGAAATATCTTTACGACACTATTTTGTTCTTATGTGAGTAAATGCGGCACCCATCTTACGCATACATTTTTTATCTCCAAATTTTCAGTTAATATGTGATGTATAGCCTGTTTTGAAATGCCTATCATTTTAGGTAGCTCATGCATCTTCGGCTGATGATTATCCAATAATATTATGTGAGATTTCTTAACCGCTCCTGGCTTGGCCACTTTATTTGGATGACTACAACGATGTTCGTTTTGGCAACTAGTACGGACTCGTTTAAACTCTGCCACCCATTATTTTTAGTTGTAAACGAAGGGACAGATTCTCTCTACATCGGTTCTAATACTGTTAGACTAAAACCTACCAAATGAAAGTATTGAATAATACAACGATGATGAATTTTTTCAGGTCGGCCAATTTGTTAACCGCCCTCGTACTTCTTATCCAAAAGTTAAATTTTCTTGTTTTCTATAAAAACAATTGTTCAAAAATTATAATAAAAAATTAACTTTATTGAGCCTCTACGTGAACGCTCACTCTTTTTTCTCTTGCCCCAGATTAAAGCTGTGCATTGTTTAATTGCACAGCGGTTAATTAAGCCGATTTTCTTTTTACTTTGTCAATGGGGTTGATAATTGCTTTTTAATCTTGTCGCATTATTTAATACACATTCCAACGCTGTACAATGAAATTTGCAACCAATTGATAACTTCATTATCTATTTATCACACAGAGCTATTCTGTTGTGACTGCTGCCTCGAAAATGCAATCGCAGCTAGTTGAGTGAAGTCAGATAAGGTGGTGGGTATACATTAGTTTACAAGTAAATTAAAAATATACTGGACACCAAAAAAATAAATAAAATTATTTCTTGTTTTATATTGTTGTTCATTGAATCGATTCGAAAAAAAGAAAATAGAAATTAAATGTTTAATGAGGAAAAGGTGAATAACACTTTTCGATTTGATTATAAATATGCCATTGCAACAGTAGTAGAGCAGTAGCAGAAAGAAGAGCATTAAAAGCAATTTAACGCAACTATTGCTTAATTTAATTTTTTTCATTTCTTTTGTTGTTATCGTTTTTGTTGTTGCTATTATTGTATCTATTATTATGCTATAAAATCAATTTGAAGGCAACAATTTGTTTTCCTTCTTCTTCATCTTCTTCTTCTTCGTTTCTTTTTTATCTTGTTCTGTTTTTACCTCTGATTTCTTTTTTCTCTCTCTCTCTCTTTCTCTTTCTCTCTTTATTTTCTTAATTTTTATTTTTATTTTTCAATTTCTTTCGCTAAAATGTAAACAAATAATAAAAAAACAACAAAAACAACATCACATTAAAATATACTTTCAACACTTTCGATTTTGTTTTTATCTTCTATTTTCGAAATAATATTCGAAATTGTTTTATGAATATACGAGTATATGTATGTGTATGTGTTTGTATATAATTAAATTAAATAAATTTTAAAGAATTTTTTATATATGTATGTTTATATGCATATAGTGTGTTCGTTCATACATACGATGAGTACAAAAGAAAACGAAAATTTTATAGGTATAAAATCATTCATTGACTTTTTGTTTTGCAAAAAAAGAAAAAAGTATTTAAATTTTTCTAAACATAAATTCGTAATTATGTAATTTATCGCGAATACTATATGGTCCCAGAAGTCTATGATCTTACTACTAAAGAAATTTTTGACTAGTTTCCTGACTAAAAATGAAATGAAACATTTTGGCTTATTGTGGCTTACTGCCACTACAAAACCCCGCGAAAATACTAACTTGTTGACCAACTAATGTAAGCACCGTGTCACTGAATAGGTCCTGGTGACCCATCTAATGTTTGATCTTCAGGAGCAGTTAGAGGATATTTAACTCTGGTTTATTCCTTTTAAGTATTATCGGAAACTTAGGTCAAATGATATACTGCAGCCATTTGAGGCTCACATTTCGGAACTCAACCTCACTCTTGCAGGAAGACGTTATTGAGTCGATGTGAACTTGCATTGTCATCATAGTCCTCAATATCTCAGTAAGGAGATAGTGCTACAACCAGACAATATAGTTTTAAATCGTAAATCGACTATATCTTTCTACAGAAGCCTTGAATGCATTCAAGTACATATTTGAGATTAATGTAGAACATCTGTAGTCCATTGACCAATAATTTGGTAAATATAGTTTATTGGGTGTTCAAAAAACTTCGGTTACAAATTGTCGGTAGATAATTGTAAAATGTAATATCTCTGGTAATATTAATTGAATCAGGCAACACTATAGTTTCACTTTGATACATTTAAAAATAAATGAAAATACAGATCATTACCGACATATGTTACTTTTATATAGAATAGGTAATGAATGTGAAGTTTAAAGAGACGATGCTGTAACTTAAAAACAGCAGCTAAATAATTTGCTCGTTTTCGATCTGATAATTTTGATTTTTAAGATGCACCTCGCTCTGGTCGACCAATCAATAAGAAAGTCGATGAAATCAAGGAAAAAACTGAGAAAGACCGATATATAAACAGCGTGGACGATGCTAGGTTACTAGGCATTAAGGCTTTTTCCCGGGATTGTTTCTACGCTTAAAAAACCGCTCTTTATATTATTAGAAAAAATCCTGGGTAGAGAAATAATCATGTTTCATATCTACACTTACTTGGCCTATATGGAAATGTAAGCGTGCCAATCAACTATTTAAACTGGACCATGGGAGCATCTCCTTTGCTGTATTTATTTTCAAAGGTCATTTTGTTATGGGTAGGCATGCGAAAAGGCTGCGCTTATCTGCGAATAAATTCTGTCCAGGTTGTATATCGACTGAGGAAGAGGAGAGTGTGGCTCACTTCATTTGCCAGTGTCCATTTCTGGCTCGGCGTAGATTACTCATATTTGGCTCGCCCTTTTTCGATGGCTTATGTAGCTATCAACCATTGATATCAGGTTAAACGCCAGGTTCATTAGGATGTCGGGCTGCTTTCTAACTTAATTTAGGCTACTTGTCCAGACAATCTGGACTTGGTGACTGACACAGTCTCATCACTTTATGTGTGGTGTCACAACGGGCCACTATGTGTGTTCAAGTATGTCTTGATTTAACAAAACATACATTTTCTCCTAACGTATATGTATATTAACATGTTTTAGATGGAAACTTCACTTGTGTGGAAATTTTCTAAGAAGAAACCGAATAAACCTAAATCAATAGTACGTGATAGATTGGACCCAATACAGCGTGTAAAATTTAAAGAGTAAGATTATTAAAAATATAAAAAAATTATATAAATTAGGCAGTCAAATTATTTTTATATTATTTTCACAAATTCGGAACCGGGGAAATTAAAAAAAATGTCCGCTTTCTCGGGAAACAAAAACTACTAGACATTCATCACTAAACGGTTGTTGACTATTTGAAGAAAGCTGGAAACAATTGAAAGCTGGTGCAACATGAATTAACCTTTAAAAATTTAATAGACCTCATTTCGATTTGTGATTAATTGCTAAAATGGAACGAAAACGATCTCTACTGCCAGCAATAACCGAGATTGAAGCAAGAAATTTAATTAAAACGGCCAGAATAACACAATACGAGGACTACTATTTATATTTAGGGAGCAAATAACAACAAATATTTTAAATGAAAATGACTATTGTTTTTCAAAATATTCCCCTTGATGGCATCACGAATGTTGGCCTTCAAATGCTCAATTGTCTCAGAAAATAGTCCAACGGTGTCAAATCGCAGCTTCTTGTCGGCCAACTGACATCACCATTTCGGTTAATTAAACGGCCATCAACCGTTTGACGTAATAAATCGATTGTGGCATGAGATGTGTGGCCAGTTGCACCATGCTGTTGAAACCAAACATCGTTCACATCAATACCATAAAGAGTGGGCACAAAAAATCGGTTATCATGGTGCGATAGGTGTTTCCACTGACCGTAATGCTTGTGCCGTACTCATTTTCAAAGACATATGGGCCAATAACGCCTCCGCTCCACAAGCCGCACCAAACAGTCACTAAGCCACAAATACGGCAATTTTGCTTACTAACGTACCCACCAAGATGAAAATGAGCTTCACCGAAAAGATGATTTTAAATCGATTCATTTCGTTCAGTAGAGATAATATGTGACAGAATAGAATGCCATAAGTATTGCCAGAATTGAAATAACCAATGGTTTAAATTTAAACCGATAGATCGCCCACCCAATATTTCTCAAAGCAGTTTTTCCTTTCCACTTAAGAGACCTCGAAAATATGGTTTTTGACGCTTCAACTGCTTCTGCGACGCTCGTAAATAGTTGACTACGCCGTTTACCTTTGATATTCGGGAACAAGAAGATGTCATTGGGTGCCAAATCAGACTGTACTGAGGATAAGACATCAATTTGGTGTGTTGGCTGCCCGAAAATTCAGCCGTTGGACGACATATGTGAGAGCTCGCATTGTCATGATGGAGAATGATTCGTCTTCGGCAGTTGGTTTTACGAATTTCTCCAAAGACTTCTTGTAAACAAATGGTCGTGTAACGCTCAGAATTGACCGCCTTACGTTGCTCAAGCGGAGCAGTTTCCGCTTGATCCATTCGGCCGAAATAACAGTCGATATTTTGCTTCGCTGTGCTTTTTTCACGAACCACTTTTATTAGATTTAGCTCGTCTTAGAATACCCATGCGGTCGATTGCTGTTTTGTTTCTGGCTCATTCGCATATATCCAGGATTCGTCACCTGTCAAGATTTTATGCACGTCCTTTAAAGCACCACGATCGAACTTTTCAATCATTTCCTTACACCAATCGGCGCAAGCCTTTTTTTGAGCGATTGATAAATTATAGGGTATCCAACGAGAACAAATTTTTTTTACAACTAAGCGTTCGTGCAAAATCGTGTGTATTGAAGTGGAACTAATATGCAAGGATGGCTCTATCTCACAATATGTTATTATCAGTTCACGCACTGAACAACCAATTTTGGGCGACCTTCACAGAATTCGTCGGCGACCGAATTACGACCACAATTGAATTCATTATACCAGCGATATATTGTGGTTTTTGATGGTGCTTTATCGCCATACAAAGAACTAAGTTTATTGACACATTCTTGTTGAGAAAATCCACGTCGCAAGTTGTGGAAAATAATCCAACGAAAACCTTCTCTTGAAATTCCATTTTTTGTCCAAATTGATTTTCTTAGCTCACTGCAAACAAATAACAAATAGCACTTGTATATCAAAACGTTGTGAGTATGTTTATGCTAAAAAATATCAAACTTTATTATGGTGTCGCCAGCTATTGACATTAGTGTTGCTAATTCCCTCGTAGAAAAGTGTTATGTTTCATCAAAGTTATAAAATTGCATTTGACTTGGAAGTTTCAGTACATCCATCATATAGACCGTACCTTGCAACGTGTGGCTTTGTTTTGATGTGTGAAAAACTAGCTTGATGGTAAAAAATAGCTTGATGGTAAAAAATTAAACAACAAAGGAGTTATCGTTTTTTAAAACTATCATTAGTTGTGGACGTGCTAAGGTGTCCAGAGTTAGAAAAGCTTTATAATTATAATAGACTACCTTCTAAATAGCATTGTCAGCATTTTAATTGTCTAGGAGAACTTAAATCCATTTTTTGAACAAAATTTTAGTCGATTTCTTTGAATCTGTTTGCAAGCAGAAATTCAAACTCATGTTCAAAACAAAATTCGAGCGATTTAAAAAAAAACTCTATTTTCTTTAACAAACCTCGTAAACATGTACGATCTTAATATAATTTAGTCCGATAACATCTTTTTGAAATGTTTAATTGTTTTAATTTCATTCACTCATTTTGTTTTTCTTTATTGTTTTTGGTTGCTTTACAAAATGTCTATTAAATATAAAAACCTCCTTAAAAATATAATTAAGAAAAAAAAAAATGTGTTTTATTTGCAATTTACCAACATGTGGGAGGTCATGTATCCAATTTAAAAACATCAATGTTGACTGCCTGCCTGCCTGAATGGTGGCCTGGCCTGCGTGTACACAACAAAATTCATTTTTTGTTTTGTTTAATTAATTAATTGGCACTTGTCCAGATTTTCTGAATTTAATACGAGTATTTATAATTTTCTTATTTTTGTGCATTCGATTTGATTTTTTTTTCGGTGATTAAACCTTTTAGAACCCCCTAAAAATAGGCCTTAGGTTGAATAGGTTATATAATTGTACCATTTTGGTTTCAAACTGAGCCAACTATTTAATATCTATTTGAATAGATTCTTCAGAAATCTTTCAAAATAATGGATTGGTAATCTTCAAACGATTTTTATTATTTTTTGTATATTTTTAAAAAATTTAAATTAACATGTTTAACTTGGCTGTAATCACATTTATTTAATGTAATTATTGATTGGAATAGAAGAAGAAATATAGCAGAGAAATGTGTGTTTTAAATTTGAATGCAACAGAATGCATCAATAACAAAAAAAAAAAAAAAAAAAATAAATAAAAAAAAATAAAGAAATAAATTCGATTAAAAAAAAGAGTTTTGCTTTAAAGTCACTGAATATTATCGTTTTTAATTCAAAATATTTGTCAGAAAATCGCCAAAAATAATTTGCCGTTTTTACCTATAACAAACAAAGAAAAAATATTTTACAAATATGGTTTAATTGAAGAATCAATCAAAAACTGCTGAATTGTCTGAATTTGGTCAAAAGCGCTGTATGTATATGATGTTGTATCATAAGAATATATTTGTGGCATGACTTCGACAACAATTGAGGATGTAGAAAATGTAACAATTAAGGTTCTATACCGAAAAGTGTTTATTGGAAGTGATTATGTGCTTCCTTACAAGGCACAAAAGCATTTTAACTGAGCGGCCTCTTGACTCTACATCGTAGCTTTTAAATGTTTGAAGCAATACTCGTGTAGATTGGCAGACATTGTTATTCGATGCCTTTTAATCTGCACTGACTCACTGGCTCAAGGATGGAAAATGACATGAGTTCAGAAGAAATATTCAGAAATTACATTTTCTAACGTCTATACTCGTGTAGGCTGAAAGACAGAGTTGAGTTTTTATATATATACATATTATTATTATTAGTTTTTATTTCCTCACTTTATCCTTATACAGTTTTTCTAAATACAGCAATTTTCAGTTGCACTCAATATTCATTTATACAACACTTTTATTTACGCCTAAAAACGACTTTACTTTATGACAGCCAAACGATAACTATGAAACTAATGCACAGGGCGCCGCCTTTTATATACAATTGACATTACTTCCGAATGTTCTTGTTCTTGCTCAACATTCGAATTATTTCCGTTAATTCAAATGTAACGCACAAAGATGGTCGAATTAGCAGTGCTGCCAAATACACAAATAAGTACGGCATTGACAGGGTGACACATTAATACCAAATATACCAAAATCCCACAATACAGTTCTAAAGCCACTGATGTGGTGTATTTTCTTTTTAGGCGTTTTGATTTTCGTAGCAATATACATCTTATATACAAAAAAATTTTTTTTGTATGTATGTATGTATGTATGTATGTTCGTTTGTGCCTTATAGACAGTTAAACGGACGGTGCCACGCCTGTACAAAGCAAATACTTATTTGTCTTCATCTTCAAAATGGTAACAGAGTATCAAAATTTGGTCCAAATGGCTTCGTAGTCAATAAAAATTACGAGGCCTTGATTATGGTTAAAGTGTAAGTTTCTGAATTTGGTCTTAATGACTTCATAGTCAATACAAATCATCAGTCAAAAAGTGGCCGAAATCAAACAAAAATTTTGTTGTATATTTTGAAAACTGTTAAAGTGTTAGTTCCTGAAGGTTTTCGTAGTCATGCCTATCATCAGTCAAAAAATTGGTTTAATTGGATAAGTCGACGTGGTACCTCGCATACAAACTAAATATTGATTTTTGTATATCTTGAAAACGGTTAAAGTGTAAGTTTCCGAATTTGGTGTGAATGAGCTCATAGTCAATACAAATCATCAATCAGCAAATGTGCGGAATTTAATAAGTGGGCGTGGCATCAGTCATACATAGCAAATAATAATTTTTGTATATCTTGAGATCGGTAACAGTAGAAGTTTCTAAATTTATTTCAAAAGATGTCGTGCACAATAAATAACATGAGCCAATAGCTGGTCGAGATTGTTAAGTGGATGTGGCGCCTTCCATTCACTAAATATGGAATTATTTAAATGTGTGGAGAACAACAATTAAAGTTCGTTAACTATCCACATCATCCAAAAAGCTGGTATTGTACAAAGCACACCAGGTAAAAACTATATATTTATATATCTTATATCATATTCTATAATGTCATTCTGCTGAAAAGGGTTCAAAAATTATAACTAAGATAATAATTAATATAGGGGTAGTGAAGCACGCCGGGCTTTAGCTAGTACATATAATTTTCATTGACTCACTGGCTCAAAGGTCAAAAATGGCACGGGATTACTATTTTAGAAGTCGGTAAGTAGAGGTTAGGCTGCCTTGATCTACAAAAGCAAACAATAACATATAGATTTTTTCCAGAGCTAGACTGTCTCAGAGACTTGTTACTGGCGAATCTGATAAAACTTGTTAAAAGTACCGAAAGGTTCTCACTGGGAGGGCAAGAATTACAAAATTTGTCGTACTAGGAAGGGCGATTAGTCTTTCTCATGTATATCTCAAAACTTAAATTAAAATGTTCTTCGAAGTATCACAATGAGGCATAAGGGGCCTCAGGGTAAACTTTACCAACCCTTATGATATAATCTAGAAACATTTAGCAACCTAACCTAAAGAGGTTTATTTCGCTTTCTCCCAAGCTCAGGGTACTAGGGGTTTTTTTTTTTTACTGGGCATTGTGATCTAATATACCATCAGTGTATTTTGAGAAATTTTGAAGATATTCGGCGTAGGTTTTTGCACGTCTTATGCCATCTGAACACCTACTTTGTAAGTGCACAGCTATGTATTTCGGCACAGAGGGTAAGATTTCTGGAAGATACTGTGGCGACTCCAAAATTATTACTGACTTTATTCGCAGACTAAATCTAATGTGCTGGGCTGCAAAACGGAGCCTTTGGGACGCAGTCCGTTTTGGTTCTGACCAATAAAACATAATCTAATCTATATTCTTACATATTAATTTTTGTTTGAAATTAACAAAAATGTGTAAAATTCGTTCAGTTGTTAGTTAACTATTATAATGATATAATCAGGTAGATGTCATAAGATTTAATTTTAGTTCTTTCTTTTCTTTCTTTTTCTTATTTATTTTCTAGATAATTAATGCAAACAAATTTGTTTAAGAGAAACAATCAATTGAACTGAAACTTGTTTTATTAATAATGTTTAAAAATATGTGAAGACAGTTTTGTTTTACATTTTTTATTTTTCAAATTATTTAGAATGAAATCCTAAACCATTGCTATCTGTCGCTCACATACGAATCATTCAAGCTATTCAGCAAATTAAAAAATACAAATAAATAAATAATAGCGAATTGTTAAAACTTACAAAACTAAACAAAGTTAAAAGATAATAATAAATGGTTTGAAATAAAATTTTTTGAATTTAAATACTATAATTATAGCTTTTAAATAAAATAATAAAGTTAGAAACACATGTCCATATGTATCTATATAGTCAATAACCTTAATAACCTCAGATGTATTTTTTTTTTTTTTTTTGTTGTTAATAAATAATTATATATCTATACAAATATATGTGCCGAAATTGAGAAAAGGATAACGCATTACACACCTATTAACAGAAACATACAATTCATTACACCATATAATATTATCTATAAAAGATCAGATTCACACAAAGAGCAACCCATCTCTTCTGTTTTCACACGTACGTACTCACACGCATAGGTAAAAAATCAGCAAAAATAAACAAACAGAACTATAGAGAAAACAAATGGGAAAATACAGTGGAAAATGGCCTGAGTAAGAGTTTTCAAGCTACTACCATAATTGCAAAATGCGTTAGTATTAGTTTGCCGGGTGCTGCTCTAGATTATAATTAGTCTAAAGCTGAGAGTTCACACTTCGAGTCAAAACGATATTTTTTCGCTGGTTTTCGAGGACATTCGATTAGTTTACATGCCGATTTCAAAAGTTGAATGTAAAGTTATTCTTCACCTTCTACGCATCAAGGCAAAGACGTACGATGCGAAAAAGCATAGAATGCATCGTGTGGTATTTTAGCGTATACTTTTTATAATCTTGAAGTCTTATTTGCAAAATATAACCAAAAAAATGTTGCCAAAGAAAAAGTTTAATAAAACAGCTAGGATTTAATATATCACATTGACTAAATTTCGAAACTATATTTATGCCATTAGGCGGGAGGTATGTGATTACAGTTGGTGGGGGGTGGCGTGGTGTATTGGTCAGAGCGCAGCAGCAGAGGACATGACTAAAAAATGTAATTGTGGTTCCAAGTGTTTCGTGAAGACTCTTTAAACCCACCAACTAATAAGAAGCTCTCCCGACCATCTAGCTTACCTCTGGCGATGATGACAAACATCAGATGAATGATCAGGAGAAACGCCACCTATTAAGTAAGGTCACCACCACCACTTAGCAAGGATTTTTACCACTTCACAATCATATGGAGGAGACTTGTTTAGTGAAACTGAAACAAGTCAATCGATGCTGTGTGGGAAGTAAATATGTTCCCTAGAGGAGTTAGGGTGAAAAAATGTGATTACCAGTCCATAATGGACATGGTAGGTGGGCAGAGGTTGTTGTCTCCAAACGAAGAACCTACGTAGGCCAGAATGGCCTGTTGTTATACCACAGTGAACAGTTTAAGGAGGATTATCCGGAATAAACCTGAGCTTAACATGACGCCCATAAGTTTCAGAGAGCAGTTTTCGGCTCCCATATAACTCCGGACAGTAACTAATTGTTTACCAAGTAGGTAAAGAAATGTTTCATCCTCCTCTTCATCCCTGCATCTTCTGCATAAAACATAAGCCGCCAAGTTTCCCAACGTATGTTCCAGACAACTCAGTGAGTAGTATTTCTCCTGCCACATAACGCCGGGCAGTAAAGAACTGTTTCCTTCTCCTCTTTATTCCTGCAATTTCTGCCCACATCATTATTAAGACAACCTATTCCCAGACGCCTTACATGAATGCTAGTAATAACTTCAACAACGACGCTGAGTTTGCTTCTTGGGAGGTTGAGCGGATTTTCCGTGCGTCTATGATCCAGCTTTAGCCACATTTCTCCGAAGCTGAAAATTTGATGTTGACGGAGTTTATCACCTCATTGTTAATTCTAAGCCTGATGGACATAAAATACGATTTTTTGAACACAGCACAGTATACAACGCTCCCAAAATATCTACTACAGGAGACATATGAAGTGCAGTATAAGGTTATACTTTGAGAGTTAACACATGGGCTGAAAAGATCCGGGCCTAACAATGAAACCCTTGTTCAAAATTAGTTTTATTCGTCAACGTAGTCTTCATCAACAGCAATTCCACTTTTGTAGAACGATTTAACTTTTGCCTCAAAATATGCCTCAGTGTCAGCGATAACCGCTTCATTCGTGCGAATATTCTTACCGGCAAGCATTTTTTGAGATCTGCGAACAGCCAATAGTCGCTGGGAACCAATTCTGGCAAATACGGTGATGTGGCAGCAATTCGAACTTCAATTCATGTAGTTTGCCATTGTTTCATCATCAACAATACATTCTTGTTTTTGGTCAACAATGAACAAACGCGGCATCCACTTTGAACAGAACTTTTCATAGTCAAATGCTCATGCAATATAAAGCCAATACGTTCTTTTGATATCTTTACGATGTCAGCTAACTCACGCAACTTTATTTTTCGATCATTCAAATCGGTTTTGTGGATTTTTTTGATGTTTTCTGGTGTTACCGCCTCATTTGGACGTCCATTGCGTTCTTCATCATCGGTGTCTCTACGATCACGTCAGCAAAACAAAATTTTATTGTTGTTTTTGATGAAGCGGAATCACCATAACACTTTTCAAGCCATTGCTTCGCTTGAACGGTATTTTTTTCCATCAAGAAGCAATGCAGATTAAAACGCTCATAAACTAATTAATAGAATATCATGAAATTTTAATAGCTGTCTTTTGAAGGTTAGCACTAACTGAAAATAAATGCGAATACAATAAAACTAGCGCCATCTATGTGTTAGGCTGCCTTACTACTTCTCAGTGATTTAGAAGATTAGTACGCACGCAGTTGCTGGGTAGGATTTATCTTTTCTAATTGGGTACCAGACTAAACCAATTTTGCCACGATGGGCCATATCATAGGTATAAAAATTAAGGGTCCGTCTTAACTTCTTGATTCAGGACTAAAATCTAAACCACTTAATAGTTCCTCAAAAGACCTCGCCGCAATTAGGCACTAGTGGTATCAGAAATAAGCCAAAGTCCAAACTTCGAAGTCTAGACCAAAACCAATGCTACCAATTAAACTCAAAAAAGTTCGAAGTTAACTATAGTCAACTGCAGCTATTATGCATGGAATAGTTCAATAACAGTCTTAGATTCGCTGATAGCACGTTCAACTTTACAAATTTTTATTTTGGCCCTTGTTTGATTAATAAATCAGTGTTATCTATAGCTGGGTTAAGATTGCTCTGTTTTGAAGGCCAACATTGACTCCTTCGTCGCTCTTAAAAGACCAAATAACATTCGATTATTTCCAAGCCCGAACCAAATAGTTAATATTTGTAATTACATTAATGCTTGAAACACTTGTTCATTTTAAACGTACCGTAACTACTAAATTTTACATTTTAATTTGGTCTTTTGTGACCTTTCAAATGATATACATTTAATGTTCTTTTTTATACATATTTTTTTTTTAATTTTGTCTATTAAAAGTCATTAACTTTTTATATCAAATAAAAACCATTATTTTTATTTCCTATATGTGTACTAACTTCCATCATGTGCTTGAGACTTTTTATTAAGAAAAAAAAAAAAAAAAATAAGGAAAAATAAACTGTTGCAGTGATATGACTGATGACTGACTGACAAAATTATCAGTGTTTGTATTATTATTATTATTATTTGTTTTTGTTGTTTTATTGTTTTATGTACTTTCATTCATATATTCCATTCATATAGACAACAATAACAAATTGTAAAAAAAAACAAAAGAAAAATTAAAAAAAAATAAGAATAAGAATAAAATAAAAGATGATATCATCGAAATTTTAAACGGAAATCCAGCTAATAACTGCCTGCCAGCCAGCCTACTAGTAGTAGAGCAAAGAAATTTTTGTCTTTTTTTTAAATCAATTTTGAACATAAAATTGAACACATTGTTTACATGAATGAAATTTGTTCATTTTTTCTCATAATTTTTATTTTTTATTATCAATATTACGTGATGATTGTGTTATTAGTAATAATATAATTTCGAAATGGGATTTCTTTTTAATTGTTTTTGCCGGAAAATTACGTATAATCAATGTTTAACATAAATATTTACCAAAGTTGGTGGTGGTATTTTACAAAAACAAATAATATTTTAGAAAAATATTTGAAAAATTTCCTTTGAATTTATGTATGTATAAAAAAAATAAAAAATAAATATGTACTCGCACATTAAATACTGAAATTTGTTATTACAATACAAATGTTTGAAGAATGATTTTGTAATCGTTTCTTGTCTTTAATATGAATCTTTAACGAGTAAATCCTTTATATTCTCAAATATACTACCTTGATAAAAAATTCCCGGAATAACTCCCGCGTGATGCTCCAATTGTTCCGATTTGAGGTTTTTTTTTTTGTTAAGTTGGTACATCTGTTCTTGATATTTCCGCTAAATCTTAGCGTCATAGCTTGACATTTTCAAAAGCTAAGTAGCAAAAAGTACATCTATCTCTATGCGTGTTGGCGATTTTTTACAAATTTTCTCACATTCATCAAGAGGATCATTACTGGAGACGAGACGTGGGTAAATGAATACGACACGCAATGCAGACATTAGGCAAGTGAATGGCGTTCACCAAATGAGCCGCGACTGAAAAAACCACGTCGTTTACAGTCAAAAAGAAGGCAATGCTCACTATTTTCATGGATTACAACGGTGTAGTGCATCATGAATTTTTGCTAGAAGGCCAGACAGTAACCAAAGAGTATTATTTGGGCGTTATGAGACGTTTGCGTGAAGCAATTCGCCGAAAGAGACCAAAATTGTGAGCAGAAAACTCGTGGATTTTGCACCATGATAGCGCACCGTCGCACAGTGCCAACATTGTTCGAGTTTTTTTTTTTTGACGAAATATGCAACAAATATTATCCAATAGCCACCGAAAATACCTGATTTGGCTTCCTGTGACTTCTATCTATTCAATCGAGTTATAAAAAACATTACGGGGAACGCATTTCAGCTGCCGAGATGAAATAATGAAAAAATTACAGGAAGCGCTGATGGACATACCGAAAACCGAATAAAAAAAAATGCTTCGAGGATTGGATCAAGCACTGTCATAAGTGTGTTGTAGTCGATGGGGATTACTTTTAGATGAATAAACTTGTAATTTTAATTTTCTGAATAAATTCCGGGAAGTTTTTGATCAAGGTAGTATGCTATAACCTCTTCTAATAATATCGAGATGAATAAGCAAACTTGGAAGCAAAACTCATAGACGTTGAAAGCGATACAGAAAATACTTCGGCCACCAAATGAATTAGGTAGATAGTGTTTTTTCAAAAGGTCAAATGATCTTTTGTGCTGCCCGATAAGTTCACCACATCAGATTGAGGCTGCAAATAAAGCCAGTAATCCAATTTGGTTAAAGAATACTCCTTTTGGAGTCACCACAGAATTTTCCAGAAACCTCATCGTTAGGGCACTCACAAAGTACGCCTTTAGATGTCTCGGCATAAGTCGTACTGAACCTACACCGTTCAAACTCAACCTTTCCCAAAATACATTGATGGTATCTACAAAAGATCACAATGCCAGGTAAATAAATCCATGGCCAACCATAGCCTTTATGATCTACCCGAAAAAAGTGAAATAAAGGCACTCTTCCAAAACTAAGCGAATTCTACCTCAGACCGGTAACCGAAATCTATTTAAATACGTTGAGAAACCTCTGTTATGTATTGTGTAATCTACTGGTAAATATAATTACAAGTAAAGGCGAAATTTTAGAGAACAAGCCAATTTAGTTGGATACTTTATTAAAAAGCACCTTTGTTCCTTCCAAATTGCATCAAAATAGGCATTGAAGCACTGTCTGAGCCTTGGGAGTTGTATATTATTTTGGGCCAAATAAATAGGATGAAGGTCAGAAAAAGTACTGATGTACTTGAATACAGGTCTTTTAAATATTAAGAAGATCATATGGAATGAAGTATTTTCTCATTGGTCGACATATCCACCATTAGTTTTTCAGATTTGCTTCGGTTCATTAGGAAGGCAACAGATCTGCTAAACACTCTAGACCGGAAGGGACACAATAGATTCACAATAAGTCGCAGTGTCTTGCAAGAGTGTCGAAGCGGCTAATAGACTGATTCCACTATATGATTATGAGGAACAACTATATTAGGAGCAAAACAACTCAAAACATGCCCGGAATTGTTAGCAGCCATTACGACCTGCTCCTTATGATCCTTAAGTGAGCTTTAATTGACAGTCTTCACATCACTTGGGTAAAACACTAAAAAATACAAAGAGAAAGGATAGAATTGTAAGAGAGTTGGTTTTGAAGAGGGATGGTGGAGAAGTATTTATTTAGAATATAAACAATTTTACGAAAATTGGCCTAGCGATGTGAGACGATAGTGGACATTTGGTAGCACAATGGTACCTAATCATGGGATCCAAGTGAAAATAAACTTGGAAACTTATTTACAACGACTTTATCTAAAAGTATTAATCGTAATCGCTTTGAGAATTAGAGAAAAAGCGTTGGCACGAGTATACATTTGAAAATAATTACTTAAAAAATATTAACATTGATCAGTTTTTTTAATTTTTATTATAATTTAAATTCTTTTTATATGTACACATAATTGTAACAGACTCTGGTCGTATTTAAATTTAATTTTTAATTAAAACAGAAAACTCACCCTTTAACGTTATATTAAACTAATCTCTTTCTACTTCATTTTCTTTGTAGGCCTGCATAGATGATAATTTAGAAATGGTTGAATTTTTAGTAGAGCAAGGGGCAGATATAAACAGACAAGATAATGAAGGTTGGACGCCTTTGCATGCAACAGCTTCATGTGGGTAAGTACATGCATTTGAATGAAAATCAAAAAAATTTTAAATATTTAATGCTTACGTCTACCGCATTACAAAAAATACAAAAACAAACAGAAATTGCATAATTCTAAATTTCATCATTTACCTAGAAAAGCAGAAATAAATATAATGTTTGTTGTTGTATTTTTTTCCTTCAAATTTCACTTTTTTATATATATTTTGGCGCTGCACTTTATGTTATAATTCCCATCAATTTATTTGTTGAATTAATGTTTTTTTTTTTTTAATTTTCTTTTCTTTATATTTTTTGTAGTTTTGTAAGCATAGCACGTTATTTAGTTGAACATGGTGCCGATGTTTCTGCCGTCAATAGTGATGGTGATTTAGCCGTGGACTTGGCTGTCGACATCCAACATATGCCCATGATTGATTTTATGCAAAAAATGGTAGCCGAACAACAAATAGATTGTGCTAAAGCCCGTCAAGCCGAAGAACAACTAATGTTGAATGATGCCAAAAAATGGTTGCGTAGCGATGCATCCGAAGTCGATCGGCCACATCCGAAAACAGGTGCAACAGCGCTGCATGTTGCAGCAGCAAAAGGTTATACAAAGGTAAATCTTGAATGCTGTTATTTCTTTGTTTTTAACAAAAAAAAAAAAATCAATTTTAAAATGTACCCAATTTTTGGTTAACGTTAGCAATAGAATGAAAAATAAAATATAAATTGGCGTATATGTATGTGTTTATTGGCGATGGTCGAACTGTATTTATTTACTAGAGCGGATAAAAAAATTAATTCTCTTTTTAATGTATTTTACGTTTCTTAGGACAATCAATTACAAACATATGTGCGATTATTAGGAACCAGCAACATTATTTTTTGGGCCCTTTCAATTATGTTGTTCTGAAGCTGCAAAATACGCTTTAAAGCACCAGCTTATTGATGGAGTGTTGATTCCAATGGACATCACAGTGTATTCTTATACACAGTACATCAATCAATATTTACATTACCCATATTCACAGATGATATAATAATGTTGTCATTAACATATCGCATACTAAATCATGAACAGTCACAACTCAAAATTTTTCAAAACTGCTTGTTTTCGATAAATCAATTCACAGATCAAATCTCTAACGACCACGAAAATTTGATTTGCGTTACTGTCTTCCTTACATGGGAAAATATTTGTATGTCTGTGTAAAGGGTACTATTTTTAATTGTGACATTGAGATTTTGAGTGATTGAATAACAGGTCATTCAATAAGTCCGTAGGATAAGTAAGAAAAAAAATTTTGACAAAACTCGATTTCATTATTTAACATAGTTGTCTTCGAGGGCGATACAACGAGTATAGCGATTTTTCAACTTTTCAATACCACGTTTTTAGTACGATTTCTCTTTCTCGTCAAAATAGGCCTCAGTTTCAGCGATTCTGTAGGCATTTCCTTGAGATCTGAAAACAGTAAAAAGTCGCTGGCGGCTAAATCTGGGGAATACAATGAGTGGGTAAGCAATTCGAAGATCAATTCATTCAATTTTAGCCATCGGTTTCATCGATTTGTGAGCTCACGCGGCACCTACTTAGAACAGAGCTCTCGCATACCCAAATGTGTGTGTAAAATAATAAACACACTACCATCTGATATCTTTATAATGTCAGCTAGTTCTTGCGCCTTCAATTTGCGATTGTTCATAACCAATTTGTGAATATTTAGATGTTTTCTGGAATAACAGCCTCATTTGTGCATCATTTGTATTGGTACGACCACGTTGGAGCAGAGTTCAGATAATGCTTATTAAGCCATTGTTTGGCTTTTCAATGAATTTTTTTTTTTTTTTAATTAAAAAGCAATGTGTTTTCAAAACTCGAAATTCACTTTTTCTTTTTTTTTTCAATAACAAAAGTTGCTTCACACAAAATGCTATAACTCACGAATCAATAATCAGATTGCTGTCAAATTTCTACACGTGACGTTTGAAGGTTGGTACTAAATAAAAATTATATGGACAAAAGTCTAGTAACGCCATCTATGTGTCATCCTATGGACTTTTTGATTGGAGTGTTAGTTTTATTTCACATAAATAGTATTATTTCTATTAGTGACTTTATTAATGAAAAAGTGTAAAGTAAGTCAAAACATATTTCTAGTTAAAGAGGCACAAATTGCTATAATACCCACTACTCAATGTAAAAAATTCAACTTAATTTTAAACTAAATAATCACAACTCACAACTACCTCTTATTTGCAAAATTATTGCAAAAAATTAAACAAAAATTTAGTAAATTGTCTTCTAAGACCGTTTATTTCAAGGGGGCACTCAGTTTTAGAATTGAATTGCTTCAAAACTAGCTGGTTTATCATTCGCCTTAGACTTTTAATTGTTTATGTTAAAATAAGCAAGAATCCATTTAATATCACTGGCTTAAAATAATATAATACTAGTCCTAGTAACTAATTCTCCTTCAAGTTGGAAAAATGATTAAACACTCTACGGCAAAAGCTTTGCTTTTTAAGAAGGTTTTATAATTAATTTTTAGCATAGAATTGAGCTTTTTCATCCATGCAGTTTTTGCCTTCTCTAATAGATAAAAATCTTCGTTACTTGGTACTTCGCCAGGGTAATGCAAGAAAAAATTTGGTAAAGCCTTGACATTTAATCGATTTATTCGGTCTATCCCTGACCATGGCTTCTCCCTCACAATTCTATACATATGATTTCGTCACCAGCTATAACCATTTTGAGCGAATTGATATAAATTAATAGTTAATATGCTGGAGCCAGTCGAACACTCTTATTTCGCTTCTTCAATATTGATTACGTTTTAATTCTACAAATGTCGTACCTGAAACTTTTGGCCGAAAATATCTATAAATTCCGTGTTAAGTTATCTAAGTATAGTAATATTGATTAAAATAAGTTAGATCGATGGCAAACGAAGTTTTGACTGCACTTTTTGTCTCTGTGCCGAATTGGATAAAAATCGTTTTAACACGTTGATGCTAAGTAAAAAACCGGTAAATTTTATTTAAAAAAAAAACAATAATAATATAATATAATAGTTTCATAATACTACAGTTCTTCTTTAGGCATCACAAGGACATGCAATGAACGTCTATATACGTCACCGTATTAAATGCTAAAGTTTAGTAGAAAGCTATTGACCGATTATAATTTTTTTTGTTTATACATATACAAAAAATTTGCACTAGATTTTTTTATTTGGTTGTGTACTTGAAGGTCTTAAGTTTATTACTCGCTGGTCGTGCTAATGTTGATGCTCAGGATAATGATGGCTGGACTCCACTACATGCTGCCGCTCATTGGGGTCAGAAAGAATCAGCTGAAATGCTATTAGATGCCATGGCCGATATGGATATAAGAAATTATGCTGGACAAACGTGCATAGATGTAGCAGATCGTAAAATGGTTAAATTTTTGGAAGAATATAGATCAAGTAATAAACGTATAAAACGAAGGCCATCTAGTCAAATCAGGTACAGTATCATTTATAATTTTTATTATTGCTTTGGAAATATGAAATTTATTTGATCTTTACCTTTTTGTTGTAACTTGCAGTAGAATCTCAGACACCATAGAAAATCATATCGATAAGACGCCAACAAAAATTATACGCGTTGAAGTCCGACCAGAGAATAACAAGGATCATGTCAATGGTAAGTTTTATTTTGTGTGTGAGTGTATGTGTGTGTATAAAGCATTTTTGAAAATTAATTTTTTAAATTACACTTTAATAAGGATTCTTTTTCTTATTTTTCTTAAACTTTTTATGATTTTGTGTTGTGCGCGTGTGATAACTGACATATGTTGTCGTTTTTTAATGAAATTTTGTCATTTTTATGTCGTCACAACATCATATATAGGATCCCATGGGCGTTAGGGAAAATTGTTTAAGTTGTTTTTAGTTTCTTAATGCATTAAACATTCCATTGATTATATCTCCACGTTGTTAATAATATCGTGTTAAATCTTCATCTGCATTTTACATTATCTTATAAGCATTTTTTCATTCCACAATGCGTCTCTCGCTCTCTCTTCTCAACTAAACATTTGATCATAATTCATTTTTCAATTTGAATTCATTTATTTTGTTGCTGGAGTTTTCGTTGTAAAATGTTGATTATTTTACTTTTTATTTACTACTCTTCTTTGTATATTCCCATATATATTTTTTCCTTTTGGTTGTTTTATTTGATTGTTATTCGTAATATGATTCGTGTCAATGTAAATTGTCCTGTAAATATTGTTGGAAATAGCTTCGACATCGAAGCCCTCCACGTCGTCGGATCTTCTTACGACAAGCAGTAGTTTGCCAACGAATTCGGAATCCGAAGAGACTGATTCCGAATTAACCGATTCTACAGAGAGTTCGCATTCAACCAGCTTTTCAGATCGTGAAGGTATCTCAAAATTTGAATAATTATTTGTTAATTTTTTTTGTGCAACATTTCTGTATATTTAATTCGTTTAATTTTAATAATGTTTTTTAATTTTTTTATTAGTTGATTTTTGATTTGTAGAAGTGTTTTAAAGAAATTTCCATACACATAATTATACTTATTGTTATCGAATTATTCGATAATCTATGCTTAAAAATAACACCCATTTCGATTACAGTTTGTTGGTGAGTGTAGACTTTCTTATAATCTTTTATAAATCAAAAAATAAAATTTGACTGATGTTCAAATAATTCGTAAAGAAACTTTCTTGTCTGTGCACAAAGGAAAGTGTAAAAGGTAATGGAATTTTGTTTATTAATGTATATTTAAAAAGCAATAAGTAACGAGGCTAAATGAAATAATCGATTTCGAATAATTCGAAAATATAAAATGTTCGAAATCGGATAATTTTTAAAGGTTTGATTTAAAATTTTTTTAAGTCAACAATGGTAAAACCCTTTTGTTTATTGCTTAATTAATTACCAATTAGGTGAACAGATTTCTATATTCCATAACCATAAAAAACCTATTTAATGCATAAATTGGAAGTGTGCACGACAAGATTTTTTCGTCATTCTCTGTCTCATTTATAATTTAATTACCAGTACAAAATTTTGAGAGCGAATTACATGGCATTCAATTTTAATTGCCCTGTTAATTACTAAAACATCAATGTGATCTCTTAGTTTGATAGGTTTTTGTCATCGCCAGCTGTCAAGCATAGAAATTATGTCACATTTAATATTGAGAATTTATTAAATCGATCTTCCTAAAGTATGCAAATAAAACTGAGAAATAATTTTGTCTATTCGATTTGTTTATATGCCAAACGCATAGACGACTACAAAAATACAGTGTGAACAAGGCTGATTTGTGTAATTTAAACAGGGAACAACATAACTCAAATGGTTGTGTTAACATGATATAACGTGCTTCGTTTAAAGATGTGTGTAGACTACCATATCGGATATTATTGTTTTTTATGCAATTTCCAGCGTATTTTTTTACGATGAAAAGTATAAACAGATTACAGAATGCTGAAACGCCTTTGAGCATCTAAATGCCTCAAGTAAAAACTAGGTTGAGGCATTTCTCCTTATCAATTCGGGTTTTGTATAATTTATTAACTTCTAGTTATAGCCATTGACTGCAGTGATTTTAGCTTGAATGGCGTTATAGTTTTGCAATAATTAAAATATGTTATTGTTGAGGTCTTCAGCGTTTTGTTAAATCTTTCTGCTACTTGTCTATGCTGATGCGAGGCACTTGCTATAGAGTTATTCAGAAATATGTTAAAAAGGAAGGGGTGAAAGTAATTTTGGTGAAAGTTATGTGGACAGAAGTCTGCCTATTCATTACAGAGAAGTAGTGCAAATGAGTTTACTATTTTGTTTTTATTTGTGATTTGAGATGCTTACTTATGAGCGCTCAGTAAGGTAACGTTGTGGCGATCGCATTTAATTGCAAAGGGCTAGTTGGTGATAAATTTTCTTGAGAATTAATTGAAATTAGTTATTAATTTTTTAGCACTCTTTTCTTAATTATCTTAAAAATTTTCTTTTGGTATTACTTCTTTGTGTTATTTTATTAACTAAGGAAATCATTCAAGTATTCTTTATATTAATTTAAAATATTTACTTATTTTAGATGAAAATAATTCAACTATGCAAAAAACCACAAATGAAACAACACCCGCCACAGAAGATGAAGCGCCTTGGAGACGTAATAACGTCTCACGTGTGCGTTCATCTAATGAAAGTCCAATTAAAAATCGTATGTATTTGAAAAATTATGCTTTAGTTTTTAGAAAATTATTTTTTAATTGTCTTTTGAATAGAAGTTCCTGATAATGAAGTTAGTAAAACAAATAATGCCACCAACAACACAGAGTCGTCAGATGTTATATTAAGACGAACTCAAAGCTTTGAGAATGATGAAAAGTAAGTAAAAATTTATTATAATTTTAAATTGCTCTATTCTATGTTGTTGTATATCTAATACAGGTTTGTTTTTATAAATGTATTAGTTTAAGCGTTCTTTAAGATAAGTAAGCATTCGAAAATCGGTAGTGAAGATCAGAGATCACTCCTCAAAACATTACTGACAAGCATACTTTAGTATGATCTTGAGCTTAATTAAAGTAAAAAAATTCTTAATATTTGTAATACTGAATAATACAAAAAATTTACACGGTTTTTTCTTTTTTGATACATTTTTGTACAAAAATGATCTTTATTGAAAATTAATTTTAATCAAGTACATATTTACCAATATTATCTATTAGGGCCTATATATATATTGTTACTTCGGTTGACCAGTTCTTTGCCATTAAAAGAGTTTCACCGACATCGAAACAAATGATAGGCAGACCTGCATGGTCTCAGTTATACGGTGGGTGCATTATAATATTTTTCATTTTTACTTTCATATTGAATGATCGGCTTCAAATATGGTTCGATTTCGCTGCTTTTGAGCAACGGTTCAATGATGGTAATTCGGTGAATGATTTTTTTTTGCTTAAAATTTATGGCACCCAAATATCGAACATCATTTTTTTTAATAATAAAGCTGAACAAAGCGGAAAGCATCTTTGATTTCGACCCAGGGTTGGCTACCCACTTGGTAAGCCGCTTAAACCCACCCGGGTTTTATTGGGTATTATATTTAAAAAAACCGTGTTGGTTTTTTTATTTAAAGGTTTTCGTAGTTCGTTTATTTACAACAAAAATAAGTATTATTTACATATTGAAAGTACAAATTAATTCGGTCCGTTTCTTAGCTCAAAACAGGTAATGCATTAACAAATTTATCCAAATAAAAGTTTATCATATCCTTGCTTACATCTTTTCCCCACCTCTGGGGGGCAATTTCCAAATTCTATTTAGAAAAACTTCTCGTCGTTGAAGAAATTCAACTTTGAACTCAATTTTAAATTTCGTCAAAAAAGAAGTGATTCGAAGTGATTCGAGATGATTGACATGTCAAAAGATGTTGTAACCGGCGAAATAGCTAATATTTAGAGGGAACAGAGTTCGAAGAATACTGCAAGTGCGACAAGATATTTAATTTAATCGCTTCTAACAATTGTTTAGCAACTTTTGCGAAGTGAGACCGAGAGTTGTCAAACTAAAGAACAAATTAATCTTGTCTGTCTTGGTTTTCCGGTTGAAAAGAAGTAATTACTGCTCCGATCACCGAGTTTTGACAGTTCATAGTACACAATGCCCTCTTGATCCCACCAAGAGAGTGCGAAATTGCAGTAATAAACCCAATAAAACCCTAACAAAAAACCCAATAACACCCGGTGGATTTTTGCCGAATCTAGGAATCAACAGCGTCTAGTGACAGAAAACCCCAAACACTTTTTATTTGAACCAAATACTTTTTATTTCTGGCATATTTTCAGTCTTTTGCACAAGTTTGTCAAACTTAGGAAAACATATTTTAACATTGGACATATCAAATGCTTTAGAGCTATCTATGTCACTTTTTTAAACAATTTTTTTTAACACATTTTCTAGTTTTCGATGAATTATAGCTTGCCTTCTCTAAAAAAGTATTTAAAGCTCTAAATCTGATCAAAAGTTGTTTTTATTTTTTCAAGTACATTTTGATAAAGCTATTAAATGTAAAGCAATTATAAATCAAGATAAAAATTATAAATAATGTTAATGATTCATAATTAATCAAAATAAATTTCATTTTTATCTTTTATCAATATTTATAAAGAAAAAAGAAAATATTGAAACTAAACGAAATATTTTCTACCCCTACATATAAAGTTTTAAAATTTTTATATAATTTTTAATGGTTAGAATATAAGGACCTCTTGGAATTTCTCATTTAACGATCCCTATCTGTAAACTTAAATAAAAAAGTGTATGTAAAATATCATCGACATCCTTTTTCATTTGAAAGGCCTATAAGTCAAGTTGAGTTTGACCGATGACATAGGTTACATGTTGGCATTGAGAGCAACTGTGGTTGTGGCTTATTCGGTCGCATATACCTGCGACTTAAAAAACCCCACAAAAAATGTCTAACGGTGTCAAATCGCATAATCATGCCCTTAAATCGCCGTCCTATTGAAACCACATGTCGTTGGTATCCATATCATCCAATTCAGGCTAATAGAATGTTTTTTGGCCAACGATGTTCCCAAATAAATTTGGAACGATAGCGCTTCTAGCCTAAAATTCACACTTTTGGGATGCACTAGATGCTCTTGGATTTTATGTGGATTGAAATCGTCTTAAATTTGATAATTTTGACATGCATATTCATTCAGAAATGGGCCTCATTCCAGCTATTTGAGAGTCCATTTAGCGAACACATTTAGTCGTATACCTTTAATTACTGAGTCAGTAGAATTTTGTACGTATGTAGGCCAAGCGACGAGAAATCGATTGCGGCGGGTTATATTTTATACTCTCACTCTCAGCGGCTATGTTTGCGGCAGATCTTGACTTTCGTCATTACGATATTTTACGGAACCACGATTTTGGAGAAGGTAAAAATAGCGAAGCGCACGGAATGTTTCCCGAACAGAAAATCTATTTTGAGAAAACAATTAAAGTAACAACGAATGTAGCTTTAACAATAAGGCCGCTGTCGACTGCCTAAGTTCAAATTTAAATTTGGAAAATCTTTTGTCTAACAAATGCAATATTTGCAGATCTATTATAGGGTAGCGATTTGTAGAACAACTGCATTAGTTATCTGTTGTGTTTATTAGTTATCAACAAATACTTTCAAAGAGTGCTTACTTTCTAATTAACGGTTATTATTATTATTGTTTTAATAATACTTAAGTGTATTAAATTTATGTATTTTTTTACTATTAACAAATTTTTATTTTTTCCATATTTCTTTTCATTCATGTACGAACATTTAATTTTAATAAAATTTTGGTCACCATTTTAACAAATCACAATCATGCATCAAATTGAAAATAAAAAAATAAAAAAATTAAATCATTTAACACAAATGTCAAATAAAAAATTTGTGTGCGGCCTAAAACTACAAAAAAATAATATTTATTATTAATATGTGCGTATATGTATGCGTATGTTTGCCTTTGTGTGCGCTTGTATTTAAATTATTACATGTATTTTTGCTGCTCTCCAAAAAAACGAAAATTAATCTCTTTTTAATTTTTATTTTTTTATTATTATAATCAATGCGCTACTACTCTATCTATGCCTTTTTTAAAATATTTGATATCAACTGCTACTAAAACAATAAAAAAACAAATAGATTCTATCAGAAATATAATGAATTGCGAGCACGCATTAAAGCTAATTCATGCCCTATAATACCGGCTACACTGCAACAACATCAACAGCAACAACAACAGCAACAGCTACATCATCAACAACAGCAACAAAATAATAATGTTAACAACAACAATAACAATAATAATAATAACAACACTTTGATAAATAACAGTACAATTACTAGTACTGGAACTGGTAGTGGCAGTGGCAGTGGCAGTGGCAGTGGCAGTAGTAGTAATAGTTGTTTGAAAAATATTAACAATTCAACAACGATGACGACGTCGACATCGACAATAACAATACAATCATCAACAACAGCTACACCTTCGGCAATATCCTCCACAAATACTCCATCACTACCAACAAGTACTAATAATAGCCTACTATCACCATCATCACAACAAAAATTGCCATTAATACCACCAAAACCACAATTACCTGCCACCAATACCAATACGTATATACAGGACACAACCACGACAAATTCACCACCATTAACAGCTGCTACTACCACTACCACCACTTCCTCCTCCATCAGCATTACAAATCTCATAAATCCAAATTATATTGTACAAAGATCGGCTTCACTAAAAGATCATAAGCAAATATTTATCAGGTTTGTTTTTTGTTTGTTTGTTTCATTGTTTTGCCTTTAGTTTTTATTACCTTCTATTTCTTCTGTTTTCTACCTACTTTCTTTGCTTTGCATTGTAGTTGTGTGTTCTTTGTATTAGCTTTAGTATTAGACTTATGTGTTTGTTTTGGTGTGTTTGCATATTTTTTATACTTATATTTATGAATTTTGGCGTATAATAATTTAAGCCTTATATAACTGGTAAACTTGTAAAAATGACGAATAAGGTGTAAATTGTAAAAATGTAATTGATTTTTTGGGGGCAGTTTTCTTAAATTTGCCTTGTTCGCCTCCTGTCAACGCAGGCGCCGTATTTTTATATGTTTTATTACATCAATGTTGGAGTATAGCCCATACAGTTATGATTTATATCGTTGGCTTAATATAGAAAGGGCGTATCTAGATTTTTTCAGAATTGCGTTTTTAACTTTTCCTGGTAGTGTGCCTCCAAATACACCTCCCTTAGAAAATTCCGTGATTTATCTTTGAAAATAGCGGACTTATAGCTTATTACAAATTGCGTTATTGTTTATCTCTTATTGAAGATTTTTTAGATTTTATTGAGTTTTTGCGGCCACTTCTTAAAGTAAAAAATCGGGGTACGCCCTTTCTATTTTAAGCCGTCGATATGCGTCGATATCTCAAAACTGATGTTTTAATTTCATTTATGACGGTACTTAGTTTTACTTTGGTTTCCTACCAAGCAAATTTTCAAAGATCGCAGTGACATCTCGTAAGGTACAAGAATTAATTTGCATGAATGTTGAGAAGGTCGCACGACATTCTATCACCTTGTCTGAATACTCATTTTTATCGAGGGAATCCGACAGGCCTTTACCAATATTTACTGTCATTTTATTTAAGGTTATACTGATAGTTAGAGAAGTTTTGCAGGAATAACTAACTCAGATAACTTTAACACCTTCATACGAATCGGCCTGTTACAACAAAGAATTGCTTTTATCGGATGTTTGCTATGATTTGCCGCAATGTGAATGTGGCTTTAGATCTGGTAGAGTATCTAAAGGCACTTTTTTATGTACTCTACACAGTGCACTAAGTTTCTAATCATCAGGCAAGCTTTTTCCCCCATCCTTTGCAATTTTCTTATTTTATTATGCTAGCAGTTATCATTACTATTCGTTTTCAATAATACATGCACAAAGTACATGTACTTATTTGTGCTCCCCACTGTACTTACGGAGTGGAATCTAAATGATAATTTTATTAAAACACTAATAACTTTTAATTGTTAATTTATATTATAATATATTACATCAAATCCTAGTGTAGTTGCCAATATTGTTGGTAAGGGCATGGGTTACGTTTTTTGTATCAATTAATATATTTTATTGCATTAATTTTATTTATACATGTACTTTTTATAAATGGTATCTTGCTGTTTTTTCTTAAACACGTACTCTGTAATCTTTGGTATTAAAATTGAAAAAAGTAGCTTTAGCTTTAAATCATCGTTAAGTTGTATGTAATTCTATTTAACAATTTCATTGAGTTATATTAATATTATTAATGAGTTAGCTTTAAAAATGTCATTTTTTCTTTGCCTAACCAAAAATAAAAAATTTTATATTTTCTTCCCCCAACAGGAAATCTCCACCCATAAGCCCTTCAGTGACATCTTCTTTGCCTGCAACAGGTGTTGCTACTTCAACTAACACATCATCAACAACACCCGCTGCTGTAACCACACCTATTAGAAGGTATTTTTACTATATTGTTGTTTCTTTAGATTACTGCAATGATATATCTTTTGGTTTTGTTCATTTAAAAACATTTTTTTTTTTTTAATATATCGAAAACTCTTGTTATAATTTCAAACTTTTTTACTTTTCACTTTCCCCCCAACTTATTGCTCAACTACTATTAGCAGCACTCCCTCAACTTCTTCGGCTACACATTCAAATACTACTCAAGTAGTGGCCAAGAATATTGCCACCACCACACAAATTAAGGATAATAATAATGCACCAACTGCAAACAATAAACAAAATCCAAATTTAAAAATCAGTAACTATAATAATAATAGTACAACAAATTCTAGTAGTTCTACTTCAAACGTTAATAATCACAATAATGGTTCAGCAGCAGCAACTGCTACTACTACTGTTGAACCTGTTAAACAAAAACAATCAGCCGGAAATATATTCAAAAATTTCTTCAAGTAAATATGGCCTCTCGAGAGAAAGAGAGAGTGAAAACAAAATAAATGTTGTAAAACATATGTAATTTGTTTGTTGTTCGCGTCTATTAACACATTTTATGTTTTTTTGTTAACAATTTCTCTAATCCTTTTCCTGTTTACTTTAAATAAATTCTATTTTTTTTTTAAATTTTGAAATACTTGTTCAAATTAAAAATATTACCAAGCTTTTTTGGATGAAAAGAAATTCAAACTAAACTAATTGCTAATCACTGCTTAAAAACGTACTAACTTTTTTACTGGAATAAATTTTTAAGCGTTTATTTTAAAAAGAATTTTTGCACATGCTTCTGTAAAATGTTGAATATTTTGATTTTAGGTAAATGGTGTTAAATTACCGATCTAAAGGGGAAATCAGGGCAGGTCTCTTATTATATACTTACGTACGTTTCCGTTGATTCTATAGGGTGCATTAGTCTCGAATTTCGTTATGTAACCATTTTTGCTGAAATTCACTTGTCAACTACTATTCGCGTCCACACTACGATATTTTTTAAAAATTAAATTAAAGATTTTCACAACAACCTTGTAGTTGTTTGACATTATAAATAAAGAAACGAAAGAGAATTTCAGAGTACCCGAAATTGTGTACTCCATTCCATTCTTTTCTCCCCTCTCAGAAATAAACTCAGACTTGCTGAAAGAAAAATTTCATAATGTAGGTCAAGACTAACACAGATCAGCAATGAATCGCTTTTTTGCTACTCATACTCACTCATGAATTTCTAAGCATAAGTGGGTACACGTCATTCAAATTCAATTACTCAATCACATTGATTCATACTCATACTCATAGCTGCTCAAACTCATAGCATTCATTCATTTCTCAGAAAATACTCATAATACTCATAAATGATTCGCATGATTCTCGCATAAGTATTGGCTATTCAAAAGAAAAAGAAAACACAAACACACAACATTATAATAAGTATTCAAATGTCCATATCCAAATCATACTCATTTTGCATCGTATGCGCACAATGAGTTCATATGAGTTGAATTGATAGCGTCATAAATGTTGATAAGTATAAGTATGATGAGTCCTTCAAGCTTTAGAGTATGAATGCCTATGAGTAGCCATTGCAATGAGTATGAATGAGTATGAGTATACGAATTTATGAATCATGACTCGAATATACTAATGTTTTCAGTATTCGTTGTTGATCTCTGGTGCATAAGCCTCAACAAACACATTCAAACTTGTTTCATCTTGAGCAATGATGGCATTTCTGGTAATGTCATTTGATAGCCATCCAATTTTCTATACAATTCCACTTGCATTTGTTATGTGTTCTGCAATTTTCCTACTTCAGTCCATAATCAAGTGTTGGTGATCAAATTTAGTCAGATACACATATTCTACGAAAACTTTACTGGCACCTGAAATTTTTGGATATCTCGGGTGGCAGTGTTCAAGTTTCGCCGGATTTATCTTCACGTCACAAAACTTATTTCAATAGATTACAAGTTTGTCTAACTTTCATTTTTCGAATTCCAATATCCTCCTTAGAGCCACCAGTACTTTTTTTCCATTCAAGGTTGTTGATGTGATATACAATTTATTGTCTTACTTTATTAAAATGTAATTTTTTCGTCTTGTCAGATTTCATTATCTGCTAATGTCTTATGTTTGGCTGCCATACAGACTAGGTCTTACATCTCTGCCGTTCTGTGTTGTCTTAGACAACAATGTTAAAAAGAAGTGGAATAAACACAATCCTGGCATATTCTAATGTCGACTGAAATTTGCGTGCTTAGCGTCTTCTCATTCAAGATTGTTGATTTTTTACTACTAGTGTGTAACTGTTTACGAAATCCGCTTGGTTTTGACCAATAAATTATTATTTTTCGACCATGATAAGAATTATTATACCTTGATTTCCGATTTTAGGTATCGCTTTCTTATAGGAATTTTAACAATTAATCCCTCTTTAAGCTCGCTTGGTGGAGAACTCAACTGCCCAAAGATCTGTAATATGATGCTAAATAATCTGTGTATTAATGGCTTTTATGCAGTTTATGTGGGCTCGAGGTCTCGTTGCTTCTGAGTATACTCATTGTAGTAATAATCTCATATACAAACACATGCAGTTGCAATATTGGTATGTACCTTTTGGGTTACCCAATTGCACGTTCATTGAACCCTGAAAGTTTTAGATGTATGATTCTTGGTGTAAAGCTCTTAACGAAGAACTATTTGCTTGTTTACCGATGTAATAAGGTCGCTACTATAATTTTAGTAGTTTCAATGTTACAGTATACTGTGGGATAAATTCTTAACAGCTCTATGTAGGTCGTTAGTTTTATGTGTATCAAATGTAATTTGAGCTTCCCATGTGACATCTTTAGTGTAGTTTATTCGAATTTAATCGATTTGAACCATTGTTATGCCGTTTCAGTTTATTTTTAGCTGTTCGAATTCTGATTATGTTATAGCAGTTTTTATCGTTTTCTTTGTGGAGTGGTTAGCTATTTATTTCAGTTTTAATGTGCAAAAAGATTTTCTTGATTGCGCGCTATTGCGGCTGGCTGTCGAATGTTGATTTTAAAGCTTTAGTATATCGCTTATTAACTGAAAGTTTTTTCATCCTTTGTACTTCGATCCGTCGTTGGAAATGTTTTATGCCGTATATGAACTGTTTCACTCAAGTGCAAGTAATAATTTTCGACATTCCTACAAATTCCTAAAAAATTACAACAATTCTTTATTCCATAAAGTTCTAATGTTTCTTTTTTATTATAATTTTCTGTATTTCTTTCCTTTTAATTGCATGAACGAAAAAATAAAATGTTTTTTGTTTTAATAACAAATTTTATGAGTATAATTCAAAACTAATTTTATATTTATTTCTTACACAAAATTAGGTCCTTCGTACCACCGGTACGTGACGAAGAAAGTGAAACACAACGTAAGGCACATGCTAAACGTGTACGTGAAACGAGACGTTCAACACAAGGCGTAACCTTGGATGAAATCAAGAGTGCCGAAGAATTAGTGAAAAAGAAAAATTCCTCAATGAATAACAACAATAATAATAACAATAGCAGCATCGTAAGTATTTTTTCAAGTATTAATTTAAAATTGATGTTATAAAAACACATTCATACGAAAAACTCATTTCATTATTCCTTCAATCAACACTTACACATATACACCGCCCTACCTGCTCCTTAAGAAATCATTGAATAATAATTTAAATCGATGCTCAAATAAATTTTACAAATTATCCCTTGTCCATATTTAAGAATTTTTCATCGTTAATTTTTTTACATTTCAAATCAATTTCGAAGAAAACATATTCACTGTACCCACCACCAACCACCATATCACCACGCTTATGGAAGCGGTATATTAATGTTAAAATTTGTTGGGTTTTGTTACGTTTTTCTCTATTATTTTAATAATATTGTTTATACAATTTTTTATTAATTATCATATAAAAGGGTTTTCAACAAGAACTTTGTTTTTCATAGTAAAAAATCAATAAATTTTTTATTGTATTGGAAGGAGTAAGAAGTTTGTCAATTAAAAATGAAAATTATTACCGGATAGATGTTCATCACTACTAAGCATACAGATATCGTAGATATTTTTCACAAAATTTTCAATCACATTTTAGCGAAATGGCGGTTTCATTTCGTAAAACATGTCATGGTTTTTAAGTTTTAAAGAAGTAGGTCTATTCGATTGGCTTTATATAGACACTATCTCTCACAAAAATCAAGTGGTGTTAAGTCGTATGATAACAGAATTTCGTTAAACTATGCGATCGGAAAACTTCCAATAAATTCATTGCTCCGGTGGTCCGCGTCATCCCTCGATAGCGTGCTTTCGCATATGCGGCCTAGTTTTCAGAAAAAAGGCCCCATCAAGCCTCAAACCAACATAGCGCACTAAACAGTGACAACAGTTGACCTATCCAGATAATTGAAAAACCAACTTATTGTTCTTAAATGAATTTAGTAAATTTACAGTGTAGTGAATTGTTGAAAACTTCGATGAATTGACAGTCCTGATCTCTAACACGACGACTCATGACTGCGATGGTTTGTTTGAACTACACAGCAGAACATGCGATTGTGTTGTTACATTATGTAGTGAGCCGGTCGACTCAAATTTCTCATCTAAGTTCTGAAAAGCAGTCTCAGATGAATGATAATGTTAAACGAAAATTACGTGTCTTCCAATAATGACATCCGAACCTTGACAGTTTATAGTGGTCATATTTTTATAAGATTTGGCCAAAACGATGCCAATAACAATTAACTTGTTATAGCCTGAATTGGATGATATGGACAGTCCATATCATATCGGACACGAGAGTTAAAAGCGCATGATGACTTCACTTGGTGGTAATGAACGAACCATCTTGGGTTTCTCAAATCGCAGGTCTATGCGAATAAGTCACAAACCACTGCGGCCCCCAAAGCTAACATAATCTATGCCATCAGAGTCATAGAATATTGAACATTTCGGATGCACGCCTCGAAGTCATATTCCTTACGTAATGAAATTGATAGACCTTTCGGGCGAATAAAATATTTTGATACTACCTCACACAGACTTTGTTTTATTTAAATTTAGAGATTGGAAACGCTTAATGAAAGACACTTTATAAAGAGTTTTTACGAAATGTAGCTTTTGCTACTTTTATAGTAGATTTTAATGCGATTTTCGAGCGAAATTGAAATAATATAATAATTTCCTGTTTATATTGTGTTACTGATATGCCAATATTATGTCCGTGTTGGAAAACAAAGTTCTTGTTGGAAAAACTGAAATTATCCATATATTTTCTATTTCAAATATCACTTAAAAAGGATTTTGGTATAGAAAAATAACGGATTTGGTTGGTTTATATTATTGTATATACCCGCCAAAAAGATACACCCATACAAAGACATTATCCAAATACACCCACTAATTAATACTATTAATTACCATCCATTCCAATGTAAAGGGTTGTGGTGTTTTGTAATGGATTTTATATATAAAAAAGTGTTTTGTGATGGTTTGTTTTGCTCTATTTTTTTTTACCATTTTACTAGAGCTAGTTTTACCCAATATATTTGCCTCATTTACCCAAAAAATAATTACAAAAAAACATGAAAAAAGAACAATAACCTTAACTTGATTCATAATATCAAACAATTAATCAAATTTCCAAAGTTTTCGAATTCATTGCTGCCTGTAATATAAGCGCAAAATAAATTGGCCTCAACTCTTTTTCTTTTTAATAAAATCGTTTGTTGTACATCGACTCTCTCTATTTACGCTGTTTATAAAAGCTCTCTAGTTGGTTTATTTTTTAAAATTAATTTTAAAATTTAATAAATTTAGCTTAGGTTTGTAAATCTTGTTTATAATTTACTTATTATTTTAATGTTTCTTAATAGTGAAAATTTTGATATATTTTTATTAAAAATTTTTAGTATTTTGATATTTTAGTATTTTTTATATCGATAATTTTAGTATTAATTTTTTTTTATTCAATCGATGTAATATTAAATATATATTTTCGAAAATGCATGTTTAATGTTTAGGTTTTGAATATATTTCTTAGTGTGTTAGTTTTTTTTGTTTTTTTTTTTTTTTTATTTGCATGATTGTTATTTACAGAAATATACGACAATATTATGTAAGGAATATCCATTTTTAGTTTACAAAAAAAAGTTTAAGAAGTGATTTGCCGAAAAGTGATTATGGGTAAAAAATTAAACAATGTTAAGAAAGATGCCAAATAGTGTAAAAGATTAAAATAGAGCCTTGTAAAATCCTGACTTTATTTTAACTTTTCAGATAGGGTTTC
Source organism: Wohlfahrtia magnifica (assembly GCA_023159175.1). Lineage (NCBI taxonomy): Eukaryota > Metazoa > Arthropoda > Insecta > Diptera > Sarcophagidae > Wohlfahrtia > Wohlfahrtia magnifica. The sequence continues at coordinate 1,209,805 of JAKWBJ010000212.1, read as the reverse complement.
AACTCTTACTATTCCGTTACCATAAAATATGAAAAATTATAATAAAATAAAAAAATAGAATCCTACAAATGTGTAAATAGGCTTAGAAGTTCATATTAGAAGTTAAATAAAGAAATATAGTATAGCAGGGTGGTGGAGTATATCATGGAGACTTGTAAAACCCCTGACTTTAATCTAAACGTGCTTTGCTCTGAAAGGCTGGAGCAGTGGAATTTTCCAAAAATGTATTCAGTCCGCACTGAAAATAATCACAATTCGCCTATAGCACCTACGTACTAAACAACACTCCCACAAACACACTCCGTGGCAACGTCACCACTCCACGAGTAGTGTTATCTTTCGCTGCTAGCATTTACCGTGGCCTAACCTAGTTTGTATGGCTTTTCTGTACAGCTGAGTCTCCAAATCATGTAAATATGACATGTTTTTTTTGACATTCCATCTCGGAATTGTAAAATTACCAAATCAGTCGAATAGTTCAACGGTCTTTAGGCGAATATTTCCATCATTTCTGTCAGGCTTTTATTTCTTAGCCAGATATACGTTTATTATTAAGTTTGGTTAGGTTAAAACCGATAGTCGATGTCAAGACCAGCCAACTTAAGCCAAAAGGGTCCATTGTGATGCCGCATAATACATTACCCTCGAAAATGTTGACTACGTGTCCACTAAGCCGACTTCGACAACGATGTGACCGATAAAAACCACCTGGTCTTTCAAACGATTTTTAGGATCTGTAAGTTTCCTTCCATGGACCCCGAACCTCCCCTTTGATAGCGTTGAACATTCTAAGAGCACTTCCTCCTCACAGTTATGTTTATTCGAAATGCTCCAAGATTTATTTACAAGTCGTAATGAGAAGCTGTCAATTCGATTCGGGGCAAATCCTGCAATTACACTCTCTGCTGCTGTTGGAATGGTTTTAAAGCCACCAGTACTCTTTAAACAACGCCTTCATTGCTTTTTTGGCCGTTCGTAATCTTTTTAGACATTACACCACTTCTTGATATATGAAAATTCTTATTCTCACCAAATTTACTTAGATAGAATGGTTCCACCTTTTGGGAAGTAATGCCATTATCATTTACAAGAAAAGAGTAATAATTACCATTATAAGTACATAGTTATAATTGAACTTTGTTAATTACAGCTTGTAATTTGTAACTCACAATTACCAAATTCAATTTGTAAAGTAATTAGTAAGTAAAATTTTCAGTTACCAATTACATATAAATAGTAAATGGCTTTTGTCAATTACATGTTATATTACAAAGTTATACAATAATTGATTTTCGCCAATTACAAATCCAATTATTTTTAGTAATTTGTAATTCTCAACTATCAAATTAAACTAGTAATTTGTAATTGACGGTTTTCAGTTACCAATTATATGCAATTAATTATAACCTTTATCATTTACATGTAACAGTAATTGACAATTTTAAAAGTAATGTATCAAAAGTAATGTATCATGTATCAATTATCAATTAAAATTTATATTATTCGAAACTGACAATTATAAATTATATCTAATTGCTAATTGGAATAATAATTGATTTTTTTTTTAATTATACAGTGTGATTGCTTATTAATAATTACACGTAATTGGTAATTGATTCTGTGATTAATTATAAAATATATTGATAACATTCAATAGTTATGGTAGTTGACCATACTTTACACTTTGCAAAGCGCAAAGTAAATTGCAATAGTTTTTAGGTTTTATTGGCCACATCCTTTAGGAGTATGTGCGTTATATTAGGAACTATTTGACGCTGTAGAAAAAAAGTACCATCGAAGATTACTACTTTAGAAAAAGTGATGCTTTTTTATATAACTAAGGAAATTTGTCTAGAATTAAATAATATTGTAAAATTTATTAAAAATATAATATTTCATAATTATATTAGAGATAGTTTAGTATACTTTATAAATTGCGTCCCAATTGTTTGTTTTGGCAAAACACTTTTTAAAAAGAGATTAGTATTATTTTTTATTCAAATGCATATTCACGAATCCAACTGTTCCACAGAAAATACTTTACCGATGTTTGTTCTTAATCCAATGTTACCTACGTTAGTATGTGAAACCCATTCTGACGTGCAATGGTTTTCAACAATATTTTTATATAAGTTCAAAAAAATATATATATATTTTGTATTATTTTCTTTCTGTTTGTTTGTCACATACACACAATATGTTTTACTTTGTTAAATCAATTAATTAACAGAATGAAATGCAAGTAAATGTAACAAATGAAACAACAACAACAGCAACAACAATATCTACTACAATATCAACAACTACAAATGAACAAGACCACCTTAGTAAGGAACAAGAAGTACAGGCACAATCATCGGCAACTTTTACCACAACAGCAGATGAAGAAACCATAAAGACATCGAAAACAAAAGCTGAAGACGAAACTACTGTTCAGCATGAAGATGATGAAGATATAATAGCCTCCTTTACCATAATTGCACCAACTGCTGCTGGTGCAAAATCTGCGAGACCATCATCGTTAATTGTTACCACCACCACCACCACCAACACTTCTATAACTTCACCGAATGAGCTAAATAACGATGAAGAAGTGAGTGCCACATTTATAATGACACCGCGCAAAGAATCACCTACACCCACAACAACGGAAAATGTTGAAACCACCTTGGTTTTAAAACCAGCGGTGGCCTATAATTCCCCTAGAGAAGAAGTAAAAGAAATACAGGCAAAAGATGACAATGAAAAATCTTTAAATTCTTTAACGCACAACAAAGTGAAGGATAATGGAAATCATGAAAATAAAAAGACTGAATCACCGCCTTCATCTGATGAGGACGAGCCAATAAAAATAACACTTCAAACACCTACACAACAACGTGCCCAATCTAGTGAACGCATAAGAGTGTCCTATTTCAATCCCTTACCATTGGCGACTACACAAAGTACCACCATAAGTTCGCCAACATCATCGTCAACGACTACTACACCGACACTAGATAGTCCAGTACGCTTGCGGGACAAGCGTTCGCTTTTCGATATTGACAATGCCAGTTCACAAACACTAGCGGATAAATTGCGAAGTGAAGCGAACAAATATAATTACGATGAAAAACGACATGGTATATTCGCAGTTGAAACTTCATCGTTACATGATGGTAGTTTAGAACGAAATACATCATCATCATCTGCCCTTTTGGGTGCAACAACGAGTACTGGGGCTGTGGGTGTTGGTGTTTGTAGTAGTAACAGTAGTGTAGGGGGCTATAATTATAATAGTCGTCGTAGTTTGGATTCTTCTTCGTTGCCAAATTCACCATTACATACACGTGATAGAGATGCGGGTGGTAGTGATACCTCCACTTCCACAATATCGGCAACAACAAGTGGTGGTGGCAGCACCGGTAGTTTTAATAATATATCAGCTGATCGAAGACCATCATGGCGTTTGAAATTTGATTCTGGTTCTAAGGTATGATTCACAATATACAATACACAAAGACACATACAGATACAGACACACATACAAACAACAACAATATCAATAATAACACTTGACAATAAACGATCGGTTTAACGTAAAACGAATGCGTTTTGAGTCTAACAAAGTGTTAGATTTAAAAGCATTACGAAAACGTTACCAAACCCTCCTCCTTAACGTAATTAAATTTACTTCAAACACAAAAACTACTTATTGTATCTCTTTACAATTACGAAAACCAAAAAGTTTTGTTGTTATTGTGGTGCGTCCTTACACGCATGCCCTTTGTGTATATTTGTTATCGATAAATAAAAAAAAAAAGAATTATATGTGTGTGATTTATCTTCCCGTTTTTTGATATAAATGAAAATGTCAAAAATTTATATATATTTTGTTTTATTTTTCTGTTTTATAGGATTTTTTTGTATAAATATTTATTGTAACTCACGCTTTTCATATACCATTTTATACATTTTGTGTTTAACCTCAATTTCTGTATTAATTTTGTTTCTTATTTTCCGTGTTTTAAACTAATCATTAAATATAACCATATTATATATATTCATTCATACCTATATATGCATATGTATATTCCACGTTGTAGTTCTTGTTGCTTTTGCTTTACCAAGTCGCAAACCTTGATTACATTAAAACTATCTATTCTAAGGTTTACTATATCATTTAATCGTCGTTTCGTGTCATTGTACTCTTGTTACATATTTTCATTTAAATGTTTTGCACTTATCATTTGATTTTAATCATTTTTAACTTTTTAAGTTTTATTTAAAAATTATAATCGTAGAAAACTAGTTTTTCTTTGTAGATTTTAGTATTTCAATCTTTTTCTTAATTTACAAAATATTTGTATATAAGTGTAGATTTTTATTATAATCAAAATTCCTTGAGCTTACACAACTTATAATATTAATACTTAAATTGACATTATTAGACCAGTCTTTTTCAAAAGCAATATATTTATTGGTAAAGAGTAATACTTAGCAAAAACTATGAGGAATGTTGAAAGAAGTCGTTTTTTTTAAATATAAAATGCAAATAATAATTTTTTTAAATTGTTATACATAATACTGTTAACTTATAGGCTACAGCTGCTCGTAAAAGCCAAGGTAGAACGTTCTAAGTTCAAAATTTACTTACATATAATTAAAGGTTTTAAAAAATATTTATTTTTTAATATTTTTAAATATTTGTATACTAAAAGATATCTATCGGGTGTTTTTTTAGAGGTTCCTAAATTTGAGTTGGCAACACTGCTTTATTTGACAACCGAGTTAACAATTGATAGTTGCTTGTGTTTAGTTTGGTTTGACATTTCATTATGGATAAACTTACATGAGTGAAACGCTTGCGAATGATTGAATATTTTTCTAAATCAAAATAATGATTCTGTTCGTACAACTCCAAAATTCAAAATTTTATTCCCCGATGAATTCCATTTTTGGTTGAATGGGTACTTAAGTAAGTAGTACCATTATATCTACGGAAAATTGGTGTTTGGTGTGTTTTATGGGCTGACAGAGTCATTGATTCAGATGCCTTCAAAAACGATGATGGTCAGAACGTTACTGTCAATGATGATTGGTATATGGACATGATTATAAATTTTTTCGTACCTCAATTAGATGGCCTTAATCATGACATGCAGTTCCAACAGGACGTAACCGCACGCCACGCAGCTCGCACTGTAATTGATTTGCTCAAAGAAACTTTTGATGAAAGAGTAATTTCACGTAATGGTACAATTAATTGGCCACCAAATTCGTGGATTTCATCCCATTGGATTATTTTTTGTGGGGTTATGTATTGTCTACATCGATAAAAAAAAGACAATTGAACACCTGGAAATCAACATTCGAAAAGTTATTGGCGAAATACTGCCGTATATGCTGCCAAAATAACGTGAAAATAGGTGTTTCAGAATGCGTGCAAAAATAGTACTTGTACCTTTCATTGATATTGAAACTATATTTCTTTGTTTTATTATGATTTATTGTGCAACTGTAAAAAAACACCCGATAGACTGTGTAAAGCACACCAACTGTATTATCTTCTATTTTTAACTGTTTATAGCCCAGGGTCTCGGAAAACTGAATTATGTCAGTATAACATAGTAAATAAAGAAACATTTGTTCTGCGAAATTTTAAAAAGATATTTAGTTGTTACATTTTTAGGTTTTTATGGTGTCAAAGGCTGTCTGTTAAATTGAGTTAAAAGATAAAATATAATATGTAGTGTGCAAATTTTTAATTAGATATCGTGATAGTTGCAGCGCAATGCTACCTACACCACAAAAAAGTTTAAAAACTTCTTTCACTTTTTATATAAGTTATCAAAATTAAAATTTTGCCCTAAAACGTATTTTTTTTACTTTATCCATTTTCTAAACTATAACTTCTTAATGACGCTGTCTGGAGTGTTCACAACACTATTAAAAACCACATTCTTATATTGTTACAACGATTTATATCAACAAATTTTATTTTATATATTTTAGAGTGAATTTTACGGTTTGTTACAGATATGTCACATGGGGCTATAAAAGGTTAGCATTGCTATTCCTCTGAACCCATACAATATTGGCCGAAACGCCTAGCCAAATAAATTATTAACTTTTATAATTTTTCCCCGATTTTTTGCTCTGTTATATATCAAATATTCAATGCTATTTTAAAAAATGTTCAGAATTGTTCTATAGAGTTAAGAACCTTAGAGTGTAACATAACAATAAGAACCATTGTTAGTATAGTTACATTCATGTCCCAATAAGCAGTCATAAAAAAAAAAAATCATTAAAGACCCAGCACCAACGCGTTTGACTGTAAATTTTGGGTTAAACTGTTTTACTTTTTTAAAGTTGAACCATAAGTCCAGTTTCCTTTATTATTATTATTGTATGTTTCTGTTAATATGTGTGTAATGCGTTATCGTTTTCTCAATTTTGGCAAATATATAAAAATAATAACATAGACGCACATATATTTGTATAGATATAAAGGGTCCGCCAAATAATTTTTTTTAAATGCTATAAAAAAAAAAACTACTGAATATTTTCTCAAATTTCTTTTTTTATTTCAAAGTACAATCCTTCCGGTTAATAATGGAAAATAATTTCATTCAAATGGCTGTCTCGGCTGGCCATGCAGTAGCCTACACGATCGGACCAATTTTTATGCACATTATCGATTGTGTGCAGCTGTATTTCACCAATGGCTTCACGAATATTGTCCTTTAAAGCGTCAATTGTCTCTGGCTTGTTGGCGTAACACTTATCTTTGACGGCACCCTACAAATAATAGTCCAACGGTGTGAAATCACAGCTCTGAGGTGGCCAAACGACATCAGCTCTGCGGCTGATAATGTGATCTTCAAAAACAGGGCGCAAAACATCGAGTGTAGCTTCGGCTGTGTGGCACGTAGTGCCGTCCTGTTGAAACCGAATGTTGCTAATATCCTCCTCTTCAATTTTTTTGAACAAAAATTCGTTCAACATGGCCCGATAACGATCGCTATTGACTGTAACGGCCACTCCTTGCTTATTTTCGAAGAAAAATGGCCCAATTATGATTCTGGACCAAAATCCGCACCAAACAGTGACTCGTCTTGGGTGTATCAGCTTTTCAATGTATGCGTGCGGGTTTTCTGTGCCCCAAATGCGACAATTTTGCTTGTTTACATACCCGCCAAGATCAAAATGAGCTTCATCTGAAAAGATGATTTTGATTCTGCAACATTACCATGATTTTCAAAGTAATGTCGCAATATTTCCCAGCATTGTTCAAGCGTATACATAACCATATTCGTTCAGCGGAAGGATAAAACTAATTATCTGTCAAATCAGACATGAGCTAAGTGTTACCATTCACGAAATATATATATATATATATATATATATATATATTATATATATACATATATATATTATTATATTATTATATTATTATTAATATATAATATAATAATTATTATTAATATAATATATATATATATATTATTATTACTAATTATTGGCGCGTTACGATAGTCGTGCGATCCTGCCTTAAAATAGTTTTATATATATATATATATATATATATATATATATATATATATATATATATATATATATATATATATATATATATCGTGTGATTACACAATTATTGATTATTGTGCTTATCCCAATCAAATGCAACCATGGTGCGACAATCGTGTAAAAGCTTTATGGGCAAACATGCACCAATGTAAATTCCAAAAATACACCAATATTTTTTGTATTCTTTTGAGGCAATTGAAGAAGACAATAATCACCGATTTTTATTTTTAATTGATTTTTTCTTAAAAACACATGTTTATACGGTATTTATAATTGCCATCCCTTAAAATATGCATCTTTTTAATTATTTATCGTAAATTTCATAACAAACTTCCACCATTTCTTTTTTCATTATTTTTACCTTTTTTTATCAAGCGGACACCTGATAATCAAAGCCGATGCAATTTTTATTCTTCAAAGAATAAATCATCTTTACTTTACGGAATTAAATATAATTTGTAATTATATTCCAATTTAAATAAATAAATATTTTAGTGAATTATTTTTTTTTTTAATATATTGAAATGTTTCCTCATATGCACCATCAATGGCCCTTCATGTGAGTCGATCCCTGACCCACACACTTCTTTTCTTTTTTTTTGTATTTCTTTTTATTTATTTGTTCATTAAATGACCTCAATATATGTTAATAAAAAGGACGCTATTTTCTTTTTTTTAAGAACGAATCATTTTGAACACAAAAAAATTAATTTACCACAACAGCTGATTTACACAGTTGCCGTAAACTAGAACAATCGTGTGACGGCTTTGGGGCAATTATTGTCAACACATCGTATCGCGCCATCTTGTGACAACAAATTTTGTACAAAATAAGACAACCGTGTGAATACAGAATTTTTAATTGGAACAATTTTATTATAGTGCGCTAAGTTGTCACAATGAAATTTGTATCAGATTAGAGTATTTGAGTCAATCGTGTGATCCCAGCTTTAGTCAATATTAATTTATTGTCATGACTCAAAAATTATCTTCGTGCTATAATCGAGCGTATTTGAGCGACATTGTAACTATGATATTTTCATCGATAAATCATCCTCACAATGTCAGTATCATGTTGAAATCTGTATGAAAATATCGTAAATGAAAAATTTCATTGATGAATCATCGTGACAATGACACAAACAAAAGAAGTTTTGTATGATAACTTCATTGTAATGTCGCCATACTAAAGAAAGCTCAAATTTGGCGAAATTTTTATGAGTCGACTAAATGCGGAAATTTGGCGACATTGTTTTTAATGAGTCGACTACATGCTGAATGACATAGGATTTTGTCTGCTACCCCGTTAACGATGATATTGTCTGCTAAGACTCACTAATAAACGGACGCCTGAAATCTAGAAAAATTATTAAAATGGCGACTAATACTAATTATATAAAAACCAGAAAATGCTTTTCCGGAAATGTGACACTATTTTTTCAAGCCCATATATTGACCACATCATCTTTGTCAATCTTAAGTTTGTTTAAAATTCTGCAGGCCATATGACTCAATTCAAATAATGCTTGAATTTTGGTTTACCATTTGAAAGAATTGTCTCAGATATTCTAGAAACTGCTGCTCACAGGATAGAGTTCCTGTGAGCAGCTATAGTAAATTCAAAAATGGCATTTGTTTTCTCAAATGTTCAAAATTGTTTTACAAAAAATTTCTGTTAAAAGAGCTTAATAACTGCGGGCGAACTATAGTTTGCCCCACATAGAATTATAATATATCAGCAGTACTAAAAAATATTTTATATATACACGAAACAAACAAGTAGTTATTTTTTTAATCGCTAATATTCAACAAATAATAATTAAAATAAACAACAACAACCTTAATACTAAAATTTGGTAATGGTACAAAAGTTGAAAATAAAAAAACCCATAAACCTCTAATTAAACCTCTTTTAAAATTTAGTTATTTACCAAAAAATAGTTAAGCATTTAACAATATAATTAATTTTAAAAACTAAAAAATGCATAAATGACATTCAAGAAAAACACATACTCTTACTTACAGTTAAAAAAATATATGACATTTTACATTAATTTCTGTTGAATTTTTATAGACGAAAAGTATTAACATATTATTTTTTTTTTGTAAAAAAATTAAAAACAGTTTAAACTGGAAGATGCTACCAGCGGTAATACATATCCACCGAATAATAGCACTATTATACCAAGTGCTCCAGCCGTTATAGCCGCTGCTAATTCCATGTCACAGCGAAGAATAAACAGTACTAATAATACCAGTAAGTTTTAAAATAATGAACAACATCTACTATCAATTTATAATATACGCATACTTTTTTCTTTAGTTTCTTCTTCCAATCAATCATTGAATTCAATTGGTCGACCCGTTTCGGCACCACCGACTAGTAATTTAAGCAATATTAGTTCTAACACAACTAGTTCGAACACCTCCACATCCACCTCCAACAGTAATCAATCTAATAACGATGATAAAGTGAATGACAACAGTTCTAGCAGTAGCGGTTTTGGTTCTTCATATTCATCTCGTCGTTCGAATGTTACAACCTCAACCACTTCATTAACACCCGAAACGCAATCAACTGGTACAAGCACTTCGAATGCTGTTAACACCTCAACCACAAATCTAAATAGCAATAAGGATGATGATAAAGGTGAGAATTTAAATCTAAAAAAAAAGAAAATGGTTGGAAAATATAATTTTTCTTATGTCTATTCCCTTAGATAATGACAAAGAGAATGATAATCGCAGTGCTTTAGCTACACAGACTGTAATACAACGAAGGAGAAAACCAAAACGTCGTTCAACTGGTGTTGTACATATCGATATGGATGTAAGTTTGTAATTGATTTTTAAGAAAAATTATTGTCGACGTAAAGTGAAATTTTTAACGTGTTATCCATATCTTGTCCTTAGATTAGAGCATAGAGTTACTGTCGTCTTATAAAATTTAATGTTTTTGTATGTATCTGTCAATAAGCTTTCTGAAATATAGCTATCATATCAGAGGAAATTTTTTAAGAAAAATAACCGAAATAATAGACCGCTTTAAACCAAATCAATAAGGTTCATTCGGAAGAAGTTAATCATACTAAACGTCGTTTTTGAACTTCGACATGTACGCGTCCCAGTCGACTTTTTAAAGGCATATATTTTGTCCACATTGCTCGTTGAAAGTTTGTCTTTGCCATTCTTGTTCCTGTTCTTGTTCAGTCAGTCTTAAGATCTAAAATGCCGGACAGCAATGACAGAGAACGGGTAGTGGAATCCCATGTTCATTATTGCAACTTCCGCAGAAATAATTATAGCAGGTCATTAGTCTCTGTGCATTTCTATAAGAGAACCTCTATAAGTTTCCTTATATAAATACTTTATAATTTAAATATTTACGTCAAATACCGGTTCAGTCGACTCCTCCTCTTGTTCACTATTGCAGCTTATGTAGAAACCAGTATATGCGTTTATTAGTATCTGTATATATCTACCAAGAACTCAATAGCTTGTTCTTACCTCTATAAATTTCTTTGTAACATCAGCCTTCTTTTTGTTCAATAGAATTTGTCCAGCTCTTACTCGTTTTGGGATAGGTGGATTCATATACTCACCGTTCATTTGCTCTAAGATGCAATTCTTGCGATATCAGTTGTTTATTTTCTTTTAGAGAAACTTTGATTTCTCCAATTGGTCCGTAATGGTCTAAAGTGTGACACCCGTTGGTACAAATGCATGTTCTTGTTAAACATCCTGTAATACTGGGTATAGTGTGCGGCAACCTTTATGAACATCTACCGGCTTGCAGAACATTGCTTTATTGGCATCATGGATGTGAAGACCTTTTCATACTCTGATCTGTTTGTGTGTATCTGATGTGAAAGCAGTTATGTTTAAAATTCTAGCATATTCCATAGACATAAAATATTCATAAGTAAGTAACCTTTAACCTCAATGACGTTAGTGTTGTTATTGCGTTTTGCCAGAATATCTTCAGGTAGTCAGTTTATTATAGTGAACAGAGTTTTTGATGTGGGAGTAGTTCTCATTATGTCTAAACTTAATCTGATGGATTTTTCCTTTAGAGCAAACTTTGAAAAACGATTTTTTTCTCTCTCTGTATATGTAATGTTAAAATGTTTTCAAATTTGAAACACATGGTCAATTTCAATGGTAAATATTTTTAAAGTTTTTATTTCGTTCGCTTGTTAAAAGTTAATAAAAGATTTTCTTTTAATATTGACCTTGACTTTGCTATTCAAAAGAAAATATACGTTTTACGATTTATTTTAAATACTTTTTTCTTAAATTTTATTATCGATTCTGTAAATAAATTTAATTTTCAGATTGACGTCAGTATTTACATTCAAATTTAATTATTTTAATATTTTTTCTTTTTAATTTTTTGTTTTGTTTTGCGTTTATAGGAATTAGATCCAGAAAAACAAGATTCTGCCAATGATAATGATGAAAAAGATAAAGAGGTAAGTCAGTTTAAATATATTTAAATATTTTTTATTTTTTTGTAATATCTTTAAATAAATGCAAATTTCTTTTGATATAGCGTAGTTTTTACAAAGAAATATCATCTTTTTTGTAAAATTACAATCAGTACTGTGGTAATAAAGAGTAACTCATTAAGTAAACATTACAAAAAATACATTTTTAAATGAATAAAAAATTATTATCAAGTACAGAACAATTTTTTTGTGAACTAATTGTCACCAATAATGTATTTTATTTTTATAATTGATATTTTTAAATATTCTTTTTAAATGATTGATATTATTTGATTTTTTTTAAATATGAAATCCACGTGTTTCTAATTATATTTACTTTCACTTACACTTGTCTATGCTGTTTTTTCGTGTTCACGCCAAATGATTGTTGTTCACTTTTGTCCCTCGAAAAGACAATTTTCATGTTTTTCTCTTTTTTTCTCTTAAATTTTGCATTGACCTGAATTTTCGCGTCCTAAAAATATTGTCTCAAAACTAATAATAATTTAATACAATATACTTAAGATAATAATATTCGAAAATAATGTGTAGCGTTTTCGTTTAGTATATTTAAAATAAATTGCTTAATTGTGTTTAACATTTTGCGATCAAATCTTTCAGGTGGAAAATATATATATAAAAAAATATAATATATTTATTTTATTTTTTAATGTTATTTAAAATAATCTTCAGGCATCTCGAATAACTCGAATTGTTCAAAATTCATACAATTCTAAAAATAACTACATTAACCGTAAATCGTTACTTAAAATATGAAGTAAATAACAATTTTAATAAAAATAAAATAAAGAAAAAAAAGATTACGTACAATTCCAGTATGCCTGCATAACAGTTTAGTTAGAAAAGATGTACGGGATATTTCACATTTTCTGTAAACTAGCTGATGTAGCATTTTTAACCCTTTGACGACGAAAAATTTTCCAAAATATTTAAAATTTTATTGTGGACTCTTCCTCAGAAACGCCACTTTTCATGACTAAAGTTTTTTAAAAATTTAAAAATTGTTAAAAAAAAAATGGGACATATGCGTCCCATTCGTCGTCAAAGGTACAAATTTGGAAAAAAAAAATTGTCTTTAAAAAAATGTAAGCAAAGACCCAATGCCAATGAGCTTATAAGCGCACTCATTTTATAATAGTGCTAATGCAGCTGATTAGCTTGTAATTAAATGTCCAACGGTTTGCGTGCTGTTATTTGTTAATAAATTCATGGTTCTAGTTGCGTTTTGAAAACATATTTTCCTTTTAATTATTATAAATTATATGTTATTTTTTTAAAATGAGCAGATTGCGTCGGTTCTATAAAACTGATAGTGAAATTGTACAGTGTTTGAATGTGTTGGAATTATACATCGAGGATAGAGGAATTTTGGATCATTTTACAGACTTAGCGTTCGTAGAAAAAATATAATCTAAGATATTCTGTAGATCGAAAAACCTTTAATGAGTAAAAATTCCAAGACTGATGCGTCAATTACAAAAGATGTTCGGAAACATAAAGCTTCCAAGGAATTTTTCATTAATTTTCAAAGGAAAAAAGCCAGTCAAAATTGCGTTTCTCTGGCTTATACTGATGCTTATTATAAGTACGGGCAGGTTGTAATACCAAAGATAAGCCTTTATGAGGAGGTCCCTGTCGTCTGTTTTTTGATTTAAAGGTTTTGGGTATACAAAACTCATGTGGTATATGACAAGGCATCCTCAAGATATTCACAACCATTTTCTTTAAAACGTTTGGAATTTCGCACGCTGTTGTCTACACAGTTAAAATATTGTTTTTGCAGTCGAAAATTAGTAATACCTCGACACCACTAGATTCCTTTAAAAGGTTAAGACGGAGTCGTTATCGAATAGAAGGAGTCGGAAAATATTGCTGAATTTTGTGTGTTCGTTGTTTTCCAACTACAAAAAATTAAATAAAATATAAAAAATAAATTCTGCTTTATATTTACCTTTACCAACGAATGGGATACTTACGTTCCATCACATTTCCAATCCCCTCAAATAAACTGATTGAATATATGTTGGTTCATTGATTTACATAAGTCATTGGTACGTATAATACTAAATGTTTATCTGTATCAACAAGAATGCTAGGATATTAGAAAGCTAAAATGGCAAAAATATATACGAATATTTGACTTGACTTCACCAATGTAGTGCTCTGAAAGTGTTGAGCTCGCTTTTGCTTTAAATCTATGTTGAAACCGTTTAAAAACTAAGAAATATTTTCCGGTTTTTCACTTTTCTAGTCAATCGATATATACAACAGCACATGCTTTACAAAAAGGCCCATTTTTGTTTTCCTCCAAAGAAGTTCACTGTTTTAATTGTTATTTGGTCTCTAGTGTCATTTCGACACCTCCTGTGTTACTTCTTTATTCACACGGAGAGTTTATGCATTTTCTGTATTTAAGCGTAAAGTATTGATAGTTTTTAAATATTTATTTACAGATCTACACACACAGTGCTGATTCATGAAAGGCAGTTTGTTTTGAATATTGGCAGAAGTATGGCAAAGGAGGCAGATGGCGTGGGTATAGTCAAGATTTTCCAGTTTGCTTTATAGCCTCGTGTTATGCATCTTCTGCACCGTTTCTGTTTGATTAACAACTTGATCCAGGACACGATTAAATATGAAGGCCGATAGCGGTCACCCTTGTTGAAGGCACGCTTTGATAATTATCCTATCGCTTACTAACTTTTTGGGGATTACGCGATACGTACCATTGACATTCAAACTTCTTATGAGGGCTACTATCTTAGCAGGTACTCCTTTAAAGCACAGAAAGCTTCATGTTTTTTTTGATTGAGAGTGTCAAATACTCTTATATATTGTTAACAAGGCCAATATTTGTAAACAATTTTTTTTCCTCCGTCATTCCTCTAGGGACCATATTGGCTTTCCACAAAACATCCATTGCTTTGTTTCAATTTCTTTAATCAATTTGATCTTTCAAGCTAAGTAGATGATTAATCCACTGCAGTTTCCTCCATATAATTTTGCGTGGTAGTGAAGATCCTTGCTAATTGGTGGTGATCTTTACTTTAGCATTGTTATTTTTTCCCAGTAGGTGGCGTGTTTTCCTGGTCATTCGTCTGATGTTTGTCATCATCACGGGAAGGTTGGGGAGGCTTCTTCTATATTTTTTTAGATGAAGTTGTCTGGAGGGAAGTTGAAGCCTCTATTAAAAATTCGAAACCACAATTGAGGCTCGAAGCTGGGTCGCTCGCGTTGTTATGCGTGCGCTCTAATCACTACACCTCGCCACCCCCCAAATGAAATTAGGCTTGTTCTTTCTTGTTCATCCGATAAGGTAACGAAACTCTTATTTAGTATGAGAGCAATCACGTTGGCAATGCTGAGTAATGTTATACCTCTTCACTTTTTTCTTCGTGTTAGGTCTCCTTTCTTAGGTACATTAACAAGAATTCCTTCTGTTAGTTCTTTGGGAAGGAATTCATTTTGTCAAAAACTGCTCTTAATAACTAGAGGTTTGCTATCTAGTCCTGGAGTTTTTTTTAAATGAATTTTAAGACTTCACATATTTCTGCGACAGTCGGGGTATGTCAACGAATAAAATATCAGAACTAAAACAAAGTTAAATTAGGTTAGATTATATGTGTTGCCCGTGGCTAGCGAGAACACTCGGAGGCTCTATGGCCCATTGTGATACCCTTAAGAAAAAATCCAAAAACTCATCGACCCAAATTCAGAGATGAGAGAGATTGTGTCAAGCCCAACCGGTACCTTTTGCAAAATTGACCAAATTCGTCAGTGCTACAACTCTGCGACAATCCAGATCATGGAGGAGACGTGAACCAAGACGGTAAACTGCCGTAGATTGGGACAGTCACAAAGAAGGTGTATCGATTCCTCTTCCTTCTCATGCTAAAAGCTCCTACATATATCATGGGTAACGTATACGTTTAGATATACGTCCATTCATACAGAGCTCAGTAACTATACATAAGAAGCCTATTCGAACCCCTCCTGAGAAGTGGAACTCAAGCAGCCAGCAACAGCAAGACATGTCAGCGTCTGTATCATGCTTAGAATGATAAGGTACGACCGGGTTGTTCACCGCCTTCCACCAGACGAGAGGGCCATAGGCGAGATTTGGCTTTATAAGAACTCGAAGTTCTTGTTGAAAAATCTAATATTTAGGTGACACTCAAATACTACAGATTATTACTCATAATCATGCTCGCATTTTTTTCAGATAGTTCCGGAACGAATATGCAATTGTCGTGCGAGCCTTGTTCATGGCAAAATGATTTTTGAGATTTGACTGAATTCAAATTATTTTCTAATTCACCTTATTTGCATTTATTAAAAATGAAATTCTTATTTTTTGCTCGCCATTGACATACAAAATTATCAAATAAATTAAAAAAAAAGAAAATAATTTTAATCTAATCCTAATGTCATTGCTGATCATTAATATTAAAACAAAAACCAAAAATCATCAAAATGTGTTATTCTTTTAATTATTTTTGCAAATAATTACGATACGATTTTTATTCGAAAATTTAATAAAAGTTTTTTTTTGTGTGCATTGTGTTAAAGCTAGACAGGCAGGAGGCAAACAGTAGTATTAGTGTAGAATTTTGTTTGTCATCTTTTTTACAACTCTTTAAATAAATAATGATTTCAGAACTTGTTTTTTGTTAAATTTTAAACGGTTGGCTTAAATAGGTAGGCCATGTGGTAGGGGGTTGTAGATGAAATGATAATTTTTTCCTTCTTTTCTTTTTGCTGTAAATTTAATTTGCGTTAGACAGTAATGACAGATAACAATGGGATCAGTTCATATTTGATTTTTCATTTTGTTTTGTTCTTCTCTGGGTGGTTCATCTAAATAGTGATTGACGTTCGCATGTGTTTATTTTTCTATCATATACAAATAATAAGCATATTTCGTATTAGTTTACATAATATATTTAATTTGTTTTACTTAACATCTGTTGCAAATTTATTTTGTTTTTATCTATTTTTAAGACCAATTCTTTGTTATTGAAATAATTGATATGAATTTCTCTGAAATGTTTATTTCTTGGAAGTGTTTCTTCATATACAAAGGCTAGATGTACTCGTTGTTTAAAAACTTGTAGTAAAAATCTAACAACTAATAAACCGCTTCGAAAATGTTTCGATTTCGTTGCGTTTCAGCAGCGTTCTATTTAAGGTAATTCATTCAATAAAGCATATTTTTAAATGAATCCAATTGATGTTTAGTGCTTTTGCTATGTTCTTAAAGCTTAGCCTGTGTGCTAATCTTGGTTTATGGTCTTTCCAATAGCAGAACTTATGGCTACTAAGACAGGAAAAATGCAAATTATGTTTTATTAAATTTCAAGATTTTGCTCCATTTTCCTTCGATTACCATGCCATAGTATGTATATCAGAAACCAATATCGCCGTAGTCAACAACAAAAAACATCTAGGTTTGGTCAACAATGTCTCTTGCTTAAGTGTTAAGGACTAATAGCATGTTTCCATGAAGACAAATATTTATGATTCGCTTTTCATTTGTAATTAATACCAAAGTGAAACAGTGTTTCGTCCTATAAAAATTAGTAAATGCGAAAAACCTAATTTTATGTTGTTTCAGTTTGAATCACATTTCAAAATATAAAGTATTTACAGTCTTCTCTATTTTTTTATCGAAAGTTTTTCTGAACTAACTATCAAAATATTTGGGTACCGGTTCACAGTGATATTCCAGGAAACTGTAGGGCTGATGAACTGGCAAGGTATGGCACGAAGTTCGCTGAACTGCTGTAAACGGAAGTTGGGAAAACTGCATGCTTTATCATTGGCTACGGATGACTTAGAGCTTAGGGATTGATTCATTGTGCAAATCATAACAGATCAATCTGGCCTAAGCATGTCCTTCCTTTATAGCGGCAGTCCCTTCTACCTACTTACCTAACTATCGGAATACCAGTGGGAAGCAATATCCTACTATGGCACCTGTGTGTTGCAGTTTTTAACATCGCGTATGAACGCGGAGAACTACAATAGCGTTTTAAAAACGGCTTTTCTCCACTTTCTAAATTTATTTGGATCTCTTAAGTTCTCCAATTTATACAGCCCGATCCGTGATATCTTGAATTAAGAGTCAAAAAATGTATGCCATATAATGGCCACCTTACTCGCGCGACCAATTTGTAACCAAGAACGTCTGGAGATGGTTGGCTAGGAAAGTTTACGAGTCCGGAAAACAATACAACACAAAAACTGAATCAATCGAAGGAGTCATACAAGCTTGGCTCAACATTTCGTTAAATTATATTGAAAAACTTACAATTCAATTCCCAATCGAATTATTGAAGTTATTTTAAACAAAGTCTGCCCCACGCATTACTAATTATCCTTAATACTGTTTAAAGTATAGTATTGTTACGAAAAAATACAATACATAAAAAAGAGATACACCATATCAGCCTTTAAAACTGTATTGTGGGATTTTGGTATCACTGGGTTGTGTCAAGGTTGTTAATGTGTCACTCTTGCAATGCTGTGCTTATTTGTGTATATGGCAGGATTGTCAATTCGACCATCTTAAATTTGAAATTAACGGAAATCGAATCTTGTAGGAAGAATAAGAACATTCGGAAGTAATGTCAATTGTATATAGAAGGCGGCGCCTTATGCATTAGTTGTATAGTTATCGTTTTCCAGTCATTAAGTAAAGTCGTGTTTAGGCGTAAATAAAAGTGTTGTAAAAACGAATATTAAGTGCAAGATAAATAAGTTGCTGTATTAAGATAAACTGTATAAAGATAAAGTGAGGAAATAAAAACTATAAAACAACAACAACGTGGTGTTTATTTAATTTTGACGCAATTAAAAAGAACTCAAACATTTTAAATAGGCTAAAATGTAACAATATTTAAGAATTAAAAAGCTATATAGTCGTTATCCAGTTGACCAATTTTTTCGATACGTTTTTAGTATAGTTTTTCCTAAAAATTAATTATCTAGAATGGTGCAACAGTCATTGTTGTTTTATTTTAGAGAGAATTGATGAGAGTAAAACGATATCTCAGCTTGTTCAGATAATATTTAACATTAATCGTCAGTGAAAAGGGGGAGGGGGGGGGGCGTTAACCTGATGAAGCGCAGTGTATGTTTACGTCAGTATACTCAGTATTTGTCGTGCAAACACCATGATTCGCGATCATAATTGCCTGTTTCATCGGGGAAACATGTTGTAAACCACTACCACGCAATTGTTAGATGTCGAATCAACAGTCTCTCTTTGCTCTTTTGATTTAAGTTTAAATCATAATCTCCAAGAGTTGCTGCCAAAGGATAGGGAATCAAGCAGGAGAAGTAGTTCCCAGAGCCTTGTTATCAAAATTAAACCTATTGTCAGATTTCGAAAGTCCTTTTCTTTTTATATGGTAGTCAATTGTAAAAAACTACATCCCGGTAATTGAAACATAAGTTGTGCTAAGTTACAAAGTATTTATACAAGTACTCACCAGTACAGTTTCGTGAATTAAAAAAGAAAAAAATAGAATTATTGATTGAAAGAAAACTTTTTGTAGTATAGTATTCAAGATCTGTAGTAATATTTTTTATGCAAATTATTGAAAATTGAAAGGCCTATTTTATATATCTGAAAACACCTTTAAATATATACAGGTAAGAAATTTAATTAACAAATGTTGTCTGTCAAGATTTTAATTTATTTCCTCCGATTTAAGTAACGCATTTGAAAAATAGGCAAGAAAGTGAAAAGTAATTAATCACAGTTTAAATTTTGGTGTCTTTCCAGACGTAATAAAAATAATTGATTAAATTAAATTAATTAATTAAAAAACCATAAACAAATTTTAAAAATTATATTTATATATCATAATTTAATTAGCAATAATAATTTTACAATTTTTTTTTAAATAAATAAAAATACATACATATATGTCTACACTTTTGTTTATATGCTTGTAAGAAATTATGATTAATTATGGGGGAAATATTTTTTATGACATTTAAAGCATTATTTTCTAAATAAACTTAATGAGCCATTAAATATATAAGACATGACGTCGAAAAACAAAGAATAACAATGTTAACAGTTTAACAATTTTTTTTTAAATAATTTTAAAGATTTTATGATATTTTTTTGATTAAAAGAAAAAAAAAACATTAATTGTACAAAAGAACAAGCAAATGCAGGCCAAAAGTTGATTGGGTCAACGCCACCGACAATTTTAGCACTCTAAATTTTCTAAGTCAACTAACTTAGTGTGTCTTGTCTCGCTTGCTTTTCCTCTTAGACGAAGTCAATGGAGACACAACTATACAAGCATTTTAGTATTTTTAGTATCACATGTAAAATATTTTTACAATATAAAGGGAAATTTAGTTCTTTTCATTACTTTATAGCAAAAAAAAAAAAAGAAGATAATAAGACGTAGAGGACAGAAAAAAGAGACAATGATCTACAAATCTACTGAATAGGTTTTCTAGTTGCACCTAAAATAAAAAAAATATTGACGTACAAAAATCAGCAACAAGTTTAGAAAAGTAGAACAAAACTTTAGAGATTTTTTTATTTGTTTTGTGCTTAGTGGTCAAGTATTTAACTACACTATACTAGATATTATACAAATTTTAATATAATTAATTTAAAAAAATTTTTGTTCTTTTTCCCTTAACTCTTTATTATTTCTTACCGATAATATTTTCAGTTTCTTTTGAGATTGGCCATGTTTAATTAAAACCTTTACAAAAGTAGGGTACTTTACAATTCGCTCTATGCCAAAAAACAGCTGTATTCAATGCGTTATTTTCAAATCCATACATCATTTAACAATGTCTAGAGTTTACAGCTTCCTGATTAAATTTTTTTGTGTCTTCATTACTCTATGGTGCTTTTTTTTTTTTTTTTTTTTTTTTTTTTTTTTTTTTTGGTTATCGTATTGGCATATATAAAAGTGAATTCAAAGTTCAACGAACGATATTTGTGTTTATATGAAATGAAATTGAAAAAATTATGCTTTTGAATCAAAAATAAAATAAAATGAATGAAAGCATAAAATGAGTGTGCGTCGAATGCATTATCGTGTGACGCAAAACCCATATATATTTTTTTACAAACGGCGCATTACTTTAAGGTAATATATGCCCTATTGACGCCTTTCATGCAACAATAATTTTATGTTTTAATCAGCTGTAGTCTATATTTGCTAAATCAAGTAAAAATAATTTATACAATCCCTATCATTTTATTACATTCAAATGCTGCGTATGACGCGTAATAAAACTAAAAAATTTACGTTCTTTACGCATTTTATCCGCCACGACAACATGCACTTTTGTGCCTTGTAACAATGTAGAAATATATTTTTAATATCAGTAAAACGGGTTTTGCTGGATAGAAAATTTTATGACATAAATGTTAAAGTATGATGTCTGTCATGTGACACGTACAAGGTGCAATCTGTAACACAAATTTTTCAGGTGTTCAATTGTTTTTGGTTTACAAATATAATCCAATGGATTTAAATTACACGATCATGGTGGCTAATTAATTGGACTATTACGTGAAATTACTCTTTCATCAAAAGTTTCATTGAGTAAATCACTTGTAGCGCGCGTTGTGTGTCCTGTGGCTCCGACCAGTTGAAACCACATGTCAACAAGATTAATGCCAGCTATTTAAGACACGAAAAATTTATAATCATGTCCCTATACCGTTCACCATTGACAGTAACATTCTGGCCATCATCGTTTTTTCGGCAAAAGCTTGTGTACAAATGCTACTTATGCTTTTTTACTTACTCATTTAACCAAAATATGGGCTTCGTCGGAAAACTATATATGTAAGTCTATCCATAAAAAAATATCAAACCTAACTAAAGACACAGCTACTATCAGCTATTAAATCAGTTGTCAAATAAAGCAGTGCTGTCAACTCAAAGTTATGAACCTCTAAAAAAACCCAATAAAAGGGGGCGTGAGCGCTGTCACGTTGGCGATTAAGCCAGGAGAGTATAAACCGTGCGTCGTGCACATTTTGAATGAAGCAATTGAAAAGGAACAATCAGAATTGGCCAGCAAAGATGCACTATGTTAAAGGCAAGCTACACATGAACTTTAACCAACCGACAAAAATTGGTAGCTCTTGGTTTAAAAGTTTTATTGTGTCCTCCTTATAGCCAGAACTTTGCACTAGCTGACTCTTTTGATGTTAAAAACAAAATTGGCCAAACGAAGAGCCACTAAAAACCACTTGGTTAAGTTTTAGTAACAAAAGAAGTTCATTCTACAGCGATGGAATTATAAAGTGGCCCGAACAAAATTACAAAAGGTCATAGATAATAATGGAAAACGTAAATGAAATTATAGTTTCAAAATTTACAAAAACAAAGAACTGCGAATACAACGCAAAATATTTGTCCATCTTTCAATTTTTTTTTTTTTTTTTGTGTGTAACTTGCTCGGCGAGATTAAATTGTTTACACATTTCATTCCCTTTTTTCTTTTATTAAACGAAATTTTCCGCCATGAAATATTCTACTTTTGTTCATGTTTACTCATATGAAAATGTTGTGATTTATAGCTTTCTTTTTTATGTGATTTTAGTTTTTAAAAAAGACACAAGAATCGGTTACTTTTTATACCTCGAATTAGATGAACAGGTGACTAAAAACACGACATCTGTCCATAGATTTGATACCCTTAATGTTGAGAGTTTTAAATGTTTCAACACCTCCAAAATCCAAATCAAATCATTAATTTATCTTGTTCGAATTCGAATATTTCCGAGAAGAAAGAAAAAATGTATTCTTTGCTTAACGATCGCATGCAACATTTTTTAGGTGTATTCTTAAAGAATTTTTTTTTTTTTTTTAAATATATTTTGAATACATTTTTAAAATGAGCATTAATTGAATCAAAAGATCTGTAAAATAAATGAGCAGTCTTTAGATATTATGTAGTGCGGGTGACACTTAAATTTATAATAGGAATTAAAATGGAGTAAATTATGTTAACAAAATGTTTAGATTTGTGGCCTATTGTGCCAGTTGTCTACTAAACGCATAAATTCAGATAATTTTTTATAATTTGAGAAATAGGTTTTCTTCAAAAACTTTAAACCGCGTCTCATATATATTGATTCAGCCATTAAAAGTCGCTTAAATTGCTTCAAAAGAAATGATGTTCACTAATATCACTTTGCTGTATTCATTATTGTATCGATGCTAAGACAAATACTTGCGCATTTTATGTTAGCTGAAAGTTTATGGTGTTCAGTCTGGAGCCTTTTATCAAGTTGCGAATTTACTCATGGTCATAGCTGATTTGACGATTAATCGCCATTTTGACGATTTTTTTTTTTTACAAAATGTTGACAAAATGATGATTGACGTTTTTGCCTCTAAAATGACGATTTTTGATTTATGGGCAATTGGCAGCTCTAAAAGTATTAATAACTGGCTTACTTCTTTTGATTTTTGCTTTAGCTTAAGAATAAAGTAGTTCTAGTGTAGCAAGAAAAATACAAACAGAATATTTAATTTTTTTGATTTTTCGAAACTGAAATAACGATATTTTTAAAATTGAACGAAAAAATTAATGTTTTCTGCAAATTTCATCTGGCAGGCCTGCTCATGGGATATGATAGTGGGAAGAAGTAGAACCGTCATCACATCTCTTGAGCACACATAGCGGCCCGTTGTGATACCACGTAGAAGAAAGTTAGCCACTGGTTCCAGATTTGCTGGACATGATAGTCTGCACAGGGGATTCGCCCAAAAGAACTAACCATTAGACTATAGAGTAAGGGAGATCCAAAGGAAAGCGCTGAGCCAGAAATGGGCTCTGACAAATGAAGTGGACAACGTTATCCTCTTTCTCTATGTATCTACAACCTCGACAGAAATCATTCACAGGTAGGTGCAGCCTTTCTGCATGCCTACCTAATATATATTGACCCGTGAGAATAGATACAGTAGAGGAGATGTCCTCACGGTCCAGTTTAAACATTTGATTGGTACGCTCCACATACATGTCAGATGAGTTTTGCAATGAAATAAGTTTTGTTCTCCACCCAGGATCTATTTCTGCCTAATAGATAGTTAAACAGAAGTAAGAGTTATCTATTTCCATGTGCGGATAAACGTTCGGCGATCCCAGTGAGGCCATCGGTGGGCACTGTACTGCCGCAAAAGTGTGCCGAGATAATTGCGACAGTCATCAATTTAGAGTTAGTGTTCGCACCCACAAGAGATCTGACCGCTGAGGGGAGGGGAGACGCTAGAACAGACTCTCCATCTTACACTCACTGCTCTGCTGCAGCAGCAGTAGGTTGGGGTCTAGGATAAGGCCGAGATATCTAACACATGCTAAGTTAGGGCTGCCATTTCCAACATTGAAAAATTCTTGATAGGGGAAGAAAAAATCTTAATTGTTGAAAAATTAAGAAAATATTGGTGTTTGAAAAATTTCGGTTACAAATTCTCGGTAGATGGTTTTAAAATGTAATATGGTATCTGTAGTAATATTAATTGCATCAATAAACACTGTAGATTGTTTGATAGTCCCGAATGATTACGGGCGATGAAAATATGAAAAAATAATAATGTGCGAAAAAGATAATAGACTAAGCGAGGTAAAGCTTCGCAGACGGTGGCAAAGCCAAGAAATCAAGAAATATAATGCTGTGTGTCTAGTCGGCTTGGAAAGGAATTCTTGATTATGAACTACAACCTGATCAAACGAATGATTCTGATCTCTCTTAATATAACGATGAATGAGATTGCAGTAATCAATTCAATTAAAACGGCCAGAATTTATCAACAAAAAAGGTCTTGCATTCCCATCATGACAATGCTAGACCATACACATCTTTGATGACCCGGCAGCACCTGAGATTATCATTTGTTTCGATCTCTGTAGAACTCTCTTAATGGTGTAAATTTAAACGCAATCGAATCAGTTTCAGAAAAGTTGATGGAGTATGGATTTAGTCCAAAAATGGGCACAGGTCAAAGTTTTGGAGAGCGAATAAATTCCAGAAATTCGGAAATTTATTGGCAGGCGCGCATTTAAGTGACATTATTTTCCATATATAAACGGAAAATTTATTAAATTTTCAAACTCCATGGTGACTTCGCCCACTCTGTCTGTAATAAACACGAAAATGCTTTTGCACCTCACCAATACTTATGATAATCTGGCAGCATTTAAAATTTTTTTATATATCATTAAAAAACATTTTTTTTCTCAATTTTCTTTCTCGACCGAAAAATCTCTGTTAATGAGAATATTTTGCGGTGTTTGTTGTGCGACGTGATGCGCTAATGTAAAATTAAATGAGAATTTTCTTTTGATAATTTTTGTTGTTTTGTGTGATGTTTCTCTGTTTTCATTTCAAAAGGAAAAACTAAATGGGGTTTTTGTTTTATAAAAGAAAATTTCAAAATTATTATGAATTCAGTCAATATTTAGAGCTACAATAAAACGTTTGTTTATTTTCTAAAACAATAATTTAAAAAAATTTATAAATTTAAACTGAACAAAAATTCTATTAAAAAAGCAATAATTAAAAAAAAACAATAATTTAAAGAATTTCAAAGAATTTTAAATAATATACGGTTTTAGTTTGTTGTGGTATAAATAAGAAACTAAGAATTTTAAATAATTTTGAGTACAAGAAAAAAAGCAACGCATTTTTTATTAAAATAAATATGTATAAAAATATTATCGTTTGCTAAAACCACACATTAATGTTTTAAATTACTTAAAGTACAAGCAAAACAAAATATTATTTATTTCATTTATTTTTTTTTATACAACTCCGTGTTTTGATTATAAAAAAAGTCATCAATTTATTTTCAAATCTGATGCCAACTGACAATATAATGATTATTTTATTATTAGTAATTTTTTTGTTCTTCTAAAAATACATATAATTTAGATCTATTTCATTAATGTCTGTCTGTCTGTTGGTTTTTTATTTTGTCAGTTTAAAAAACATAAATTTGTATGTCCCCAGAGATCATTTACACACAGAGTTTCTATTTGAAACCATATTTGGTTACCAAATTTTAACGTGTTTTCATCTATTTGTTAATTTATTTTATTGTTTTTCTTCTAAAATCTCAGCCATATTTGTTGTGGCTGTTGTTGTCGTTGTATATTTGCAATAAATCTCTAATAATCTATTTTCATTATTTGTGCAATAATATTTTGCCTGTGGCTTCATTTTTTTGTTTCTTTGTTATATTCGTCTTAAATTGTATCTGATACTTTTTCAGTTCTAGTATCTACTTGATGGTGTATTTGGTTTATAAGTAAGAATGCTTACTTTGTTATTTTTCATAGTTTTTTTTTTTTAATATGTTGGCTTATATTAGAAGTTGCGACATTTTTCTAAACAGACTTGCACTAGATTGTTGACTTAATCTTTTATATGTAAACTTTTGAATAAAAAGTATCGGCATGAGAACTACCAATATGGTTTGACAGCTGAGAATGTTAAACCTGGTAAGATTTGGCATGTCATCATCAGTCGCTTAACACCAGGAAAACGCGTACACATTGTGGAAATTTACTTTAAAAAATTAATTAGACCACGAAGTTCATTGAACAATTCGTACATGGTCAACATAATCGGCAAGCCGTTAACGAATCACCATTACATCCATTAAAATTGACTGTTTGGTGCGGTTTACATTCTGGCTGGTTTACATCTCTCATTATTTCTTTCGAAATGAGCAAGGAGCTGCCGTTAAGGTGAATGGCTAGCGCTATCTAGTCATGCTGACTGATTTTTTGTCGTCGAAAATTAATTAAATTAATATCGACGACATTAGGTTCCAACAAGACGGCGCAACTTACAATACAGCGGGCTTAACAATCGACTTATTGCAATATCCATTTGGTGACGACTTTCTCCCCTAAAGTGGT
This sequence comes from Wohlfahrtia magnifica, assembly GCA_023159175.1. NCBI lineage: Eukaryota > Metazoa > Arthropoda > Insecta > Diptera > Sarcophagidae > Wohlfahrtia > Wohlfahrtia magnifica. Next base: position 1,182,794 of record JAKWBJ010000212.1, on the reverse strand, counting down.
CTTGTTACTGACCCTCTTGTTTGTAGGACTGAACTCCTCTGGATTACTTTTTATAAGGCTATGAAAAGTCATTGGTTTATGACGACAAGCCAGCAGCTCGTGAAACATTGGAAGTCAATAATCAAGGCACCATTCATGCCATACGTCCAGATTTATTGGAAAGAGTAGACTGATCGTAGCCACGGTGGACATATGCCGGAAATAATATTTAAAAAATAAATTCCATGAAATTATCTACCTGAATATAATAGAAAACTTGGTACCAACAATATTTCCATCTTGGATTATCATTTCCCCATCATTAAGTTCAAAAGCTCTTAAAAAAAACACACTATATAACTTAAAAATGAGGTATTAATGACAATTGTATTTCTTATACATAATTTGTCCTTTGAATAACTTATTTGGTCTTTTAGAGGGTAAATATATTTTACGGCAAGTTTTGATTTCTACTGCTTTTATTACTAAAATTGCAAGCACATCAATTGCTCCCTGAAGCTTATCCTTAATATGTTTCATCGATTTCAACAAGCAAATCAAACGTTACGCGGTTCAGTATTGTTGATTTTGACACATAAGACAAAGATCCTGATTGATCAGGCGAAAATGTTCGAAGGAGGAAATGTTTGGAGGCTTAACTCCATTAAGATTGTTGTCTAACTCAAAATAAACTGGCGAAATCATTGGGAGCCACTGAAGCATCAATTTCAAAACGTTTGCAATTGGGTACCACAAGAGTTTTGAAGTCCAGAGATATTGAAAGACTATTTTGCATGTCCGAAATGCCCTATAAAGAAGAATTTCTATATTGAATCATTACTGGTGATGAAAAACGTAACAAGTATGACAGCCCGAAGCGCAAAAAAGTCTAATCAATCAGCCGAAATAAAGTAACACTCTATATCTGGTGGACCTGAAGGGTCTCCACTATTATGAGATTCTGGAATCCGTTTAGACAATCACACCGAATTAATTCGCTTAAATTAAACATAAAACAAAAAACGACTGAATGTGGTGGTGAATGGTAGTTATGATGTTTTCCCTTACCCACGTTATAGTCCAGATATTGGCTTGTCCTACTACTAATATTTTTTGGATCGATGCAGAACTCTCACTGGAATAAGCTTTACTTAAGCACACAGTTTTCAAAATTGGCTTGATTCGTTCTAGGGCTCAAAAATAAGCAATTCTAACCGCGGAATCCATAGATTTCCACAAAAATGGGAAGTCATAGTTAACAAAGGCCAATACGTCGAAAAAATTTATATTGTAACAGTGTATTACAATAAACACCAAAAATTCCATATTTTGAAGTTATGCACCCAATTTTAACAAAATAAGGGAATTTGTTTTTATTGATCGCTCTTTTCCTTACTAATACTCCTCTTTCCGGTAGGGGAGAGCACAACAGCTTGTATTCGTTTCGCTTACAAAACACATAAAGAAATTAATGCAGAATTCAAACTTGACTATACAAAATTCTGTCCTGAACAGTAATGTTAACCAATGTCCGTTTTAGAAATTTTCTATCAATTTCGAATGAGACGCTTGTCCATTTATATTGTATAAAAAAAAAAATTAATTTTTTGTTCGAACAGGATTAAGAATTCTGTAGTGTTTCTATAAGGCAAGCAAGTTGAGACACTTGTCCATTTTTAAGAAAAACACAAATAAAAATTGGGTTTTTGGTACCGAAGCAATAAATGAAAAATATTTTCAGACAAATAGCAGATTCTTTAAATGATAATCGAAATTCAAAAATCAAACCCAAGTTCATTGTATTGGTACTTTTATTCTCATGTTTGCAGTAAAGCACACAATTCTTATTTTATTTTTTTGGTTCATCGTGGCCATTCAAGTTAAATTGTGTTTCGAAAAACGACTTTTTGCCAATCTTAATCAATTAACTGTTTTTTTTTTTTTTTAAATATGATCTTTGATTAAGGCTTTTTCTTCAGTTTTCGTAACTGAAAGTACTTGTTGATCTTTCAAGTGAATAATAAACTGCAATGTTTTTAAAATTCTATTGCATAAATTGCAAATTATTATATTTTTCGTAGCGTATTGCATTGGCGTGTATTTAGCGAACTTTATTTTTTATCTTTTTAAGTTTTTCGTACCAAATTTAAAATGATGTAATTTACGACTATTTTTTGGATAATTTTTTTTTAATATGTTTTCCTATTCTCATTTCATTTTTGTATTTTTTTACATTATAAATTAGACGTTTTCATTTAATATTTCCAAGTTGTTAAGTTTAAACGTATTGCGTTTATTTAATTGAAAAAATAATAATAAAAAAAAAATTAAATTGTTTTCAATACATTTTTCTATAATTTGTTTTTTTATACAAATATATTTCGTTGACACAAATTTTTTTTTATCGCGCTGTGAATTAATGACGAAATAAATTTATTTTTATAACCAGAACAACCAACATACCGGTAGAATTCGAAAAAGAAAATTTTGTCATACATATTTGCTTTGATTTTTTATTTTTTTTTTAGTTTGTTTTATTTCACACTTGCAAAAAGATTTTCGTTTTTAATTTTGTTTATTGTGTAATAATGCAAACTATGTTTGAAAATTAATGTTTGTCTTCGGTACTGAATGTTATTTTTTTTTAATATATTATTTTTTGCCTTGTTTAAGGGTTTATTATGCTATTTTTTATTTTACGAAAATATTTATTTAAAAATTTAACATCTGCCTTGAAAAGTTTTTTGTTTAAAAACAAAAGAAACAACAACAACAAAATTTGTTTAATATGTTTTAAAATTCTATTTTTTCTTCTGCATGAGTCACTATAATTTAACGCGCTCATCGTTCTTAAAAGACATAAAGGGTGATGCTCTCAAAAGCGCACAACACAACAGATATTCGAGTTAATAGCTGCACTGTCTGGTAACACTCCCTCCTGGTTTAGGGGGTATTCCTCCACAGCACCATCGGAAGCATTTTTAGTAGTGCAACTCTACACCGAATCTAAAATAGTGTTCTTCATTTATGGCTACACCTAGCCACTAGACAGATACCGAAATGCCTGGAGATCCCAGTGTTCATGGTAGGTCTTTCTGTTCTTATTCGGGCATCAATCTATCTTGTGGTAGATAGCTCTTGAAGGTATTATTTTGAGTTTGCGGTCTTTGTATAAGTAAAAAGAAAAAATTATTGTAGTAGTGCATCTGCTTCTCATGTTTGCTTGTGATTAAAATCAAGGACATAAAAAGTACAACGAATCAAACCATATTTACTGAAAATTATTCCCTGTGACGGTTTCCTCAAACTTAATTAAGATACCCATAAAAGGACAAAGATGAATAGGTAAAACAACGCTGAAAGACTATACCGAAAAGTGTTTATCAGTAAAATTTCGTGAATTGGAAAAAGTTGTAAAGTTTCAAATATGGGGTTTTTCATTATGACGACTAGCCTGTGGGTTTGTGCTACCATACACATATACCACTTTTGTGAAAATCATTGTTTTTGTTCAAAATTGCTTTAGTGATACCCATGTTTCGATTCTTCTTATTAACATCAAGTAGTTTTTAAGCAAATTTATGGTTTACTACGCTTTTATAAAAATTATGTCGTGCTTGGTTTTCTAGAAGACCAAGACCGAAGCTTCAGCAAAATATGTTTGAAAAATCAAGTCAAAATCTTTGGAACCTCGAAGAACAGTTCGCTACAACATTAGACAGCGAAAAGACCCGTAAAACTTCCTTAAGAGAACTAAGAAGGCAGCACACCACTATAAGTACGGAGGATAATTCCAATGCTATAGGTTTTCAAATCGTGAAACCTTAATGTGGAAAGGCCTGTAGGAACGACAAGAAAAGTTAATAAGCGTTCTTGCCCAGAAGGCCCGTAAACTTGCCATAAATTTTTGGCAAAATCGCCCGATAAGAAACAGCGTCGGGGATCTTCTGATCTCGATTAAACAACAACTCACTAGTTGTTAGATTTTGAAGACCACGGATTGTGGACTCCCTCCCTTCGATTATCTTACATGACCCGTACATAGTTTGTCGATTAATGGTAGTTTGTCATCATTGCTACCGTTGCTTCAAGATATAATAGCGGTATTCAGGGAAATTAAGACTGTGAAATCTTCTGGAGATGAGATTGTGCTCGAAATGCTTAAGGTGGACCCGGAAAAATAGTGTAAATATTATATCTGGAACCACTATTTCTGAAATCAATACTTCTGTATGGTTGTACTACTTGGAGCTCTACTCATAATTTCCGAAGAAGACTGCAAACGTTCCACAATAAGGGCTTGCAGCAAATTCTTCTTTTGGCCGAATTGGGTCACAAATGACCAATTACTGTCGTTGGCTAACCGTAAGTCAATTAAATACGCAATTCGCAATTCCAATATGTGGTTTGGCCACATATTAAGATGGACATCTGTTAATATTGCGAGACAAAGGCTCGACTTGAATGCTTAGGGCCATAGAAATGCTGGCAGGCCTCGTAATACATGGGTGCTAATGGTTCAATTGAATGCTCATCTCGTAACATGACATGGAATCAAGTAAAGATCTTGGCAAATGATCGAGTTAAGAGAATTCGTTGACGCCATTTATCCAAAATGAACATTTAATTCTAAGTTAGTGTATTTAAATTAATCTTAAATAAAGGGAAAAACGGCTATTTCGCAGAAAACAAGAAGGTTTTCACTCAAATGGGTCTTGTATTGATCAAATCAATACACTTCGTATTATGGACTTTATATATTCTCCTTGTAAAGGCACAATACGAGAAATTCAAACGTAGAGTCTCCACAACAACGGATATTCTCAGAGCTTCAGTTTTATATTGATAACGAAAACATAGAACGCACAAATATGTAAGTTCTGCTAATTCGGCAGCATAATCACACCCGAACGTAAATTTACCCTTAGCACCGATGATATCGGTAATTTTTCTTTTTTTTTTTTGTATATACATAACATATGTATATTTTTTTATTGATTGGAAACAATTTTCCACGTTTCATATTTTCCATACCATATTTTTAAGAAACAGTTAAGTTATAAAACTTTAAATACTTAAATAATGTTTATTTTTTGTAATTAATTATTTAAAATCGCCTTAACGATCGTACATCTATTTGAAAAAAAAACACCACCAATTAAAAAATGAAATAAAATAAAATGCATTCTTTTTCTTCTTTTCAACAATAATAATTCCTACTGACGCGATTCCTGAATTAATGGCTTATTTATAAAGAAAAACAAATAAAAAGAAAAAAAGATTTTTCTACTCTTCTACGTTTTTTATTTTTCTTTTTTAACGTCTTAACAATGCGTGGGTGACTCAGCAAACACGAGAAATTGAAAAGGAAAAATAAAACTCATTAACATTTTTTTCTTTTTTTTTAATTTCGTTTTATCTTATACAAATATTATAAACATTTTCACGTTTTACTTAAACGGAAAATTGCTCCCAATTTCATTTATTTACCTTTTCCCGGCTGGCTTTTTTGGCATTTAACAATTTGACGTCAGTTTATTATTTTTATTCTTTAATTACTTTCCCTCGAAACCAATTATATTCGAACTACTCTTCAAATTAAAAAAAATAAAATAAATAAAATAAAAAAAAAATTATTAAAGTGATTTTGCTTCGATTATTTAAATTATTTTGTTTGTTATTTTGCTTTTTAGATTTATTATCTGAAATCACTTGTTTCTTTTAAATTAGCCAAAAAATTAATAAATTAAAAAATAAAAAAATCTAAACAAAACATTAATTTTTATTTTTATGTGTGGCGTTATTTGGTTTGAACAGTGATAGCTAAACGTAGAAGAATACTGTCTATAGCATTATCTTAATGGTAGACAAAAATCTAAATATTAAAAAGGTTTACTATCGGGTCATATAAAAAGTATACGCTGTTTTTTCTTCTGGTAAATTTTTTACTAACATTTGCCATTTTTCTCCCAACTTTATAATTCTATATCGACGTAAAAGTTTTGCGGTTTATCTGTGTAAAAGCATCTTTTCATTCTTCTTAAAATCACAGTTCGGGATGTATAATTGCTTCTATTAAAATGCGGTTCCACGACACTCGGTCTTCAGCTTTGCTTTTTTTCAGATATACTTATAGTTCTTATGTCACCTTCTACAATATCTCTACATCTTTTCCTTGGCCGACCTCTTCTTCATTCGCCTTGTGAATTAATTTCAAAGATTTTTTCACAATTCTTTGGCAGGTCATTCTTATTATGTGAGTTATTTGTGCTTTAACATATTTAATCACATTAACACCGCTTATAAAGTGTGTCAAGCTCTTCATTGTACTTGATGCGATCTACAGATCATATAGAGTCATATATCATTTTTAGAATATTTATTCTGAAGCATTGTAATTTTCCATCTCGCTTGCTCTTAGCACCCAGACTTCGCAATCATATGCCAGTGGGGGTCTTATGATGGTCTTCTAGAAAGTAATCTAGACCTCATCAGTTCCTTATGCGCGAAATAAGAATCGATTTACGACTTGTATGCTTTCCTCTATGGCCAGTGATGTTTCTTTCTCTGCGCCCAACACAACTGTCAGGTACTTAAATCTTGAACTTTCTCAGTTGTAGTTGCCAATTTGGATGCTACATGTTGCGTTTCGCAATTCGCTTTCTATATATTTAGTTTTTCTTTATTAAACACAAGACCCACCTTCCTAGTAAATGATTTTAGGCGTATAATTGTTTTCCGTAGAGCTTGTTCGTTCCTCGCCATGATGACGATGTCACCAGCATATGCACACCACGATTTTTGCAAATTGTGCAGTTTAAATCTATATTGTTGATCGCTCACGCTCGGAGCCCATATTGATATTTGCCAACGATTTTCTCAGCGTATATATTTAGCTTCCTGTATAGAATATCTCATCCGATGCAAAAGCTTAACCGAGCGATTTCCAGCGGCTCTCCAAAAACAAGGTATTGTAGACATCGAAACAAATCGTAATCAGACAGATGATGATGCAAAGTACGTGTTGCACAATGTGTGTGCGTAAAACTTCTCAATCAAGTGCAGTCAATTTATGATGAGTCTTCGAAGATGTGTGGCCTGGAATTTTCATAATGGAACACAAAACCAATCATCTATTGGCAAATTCTGGTCGCTTTTTCTTGAAACGTTTTAGAAAGTTGTAGCAACTTACTATTTAAAATTCCCTTCCAACTCCATGAACAACTTTTCTGTTCTTCTAGGTTTTCAAACTTATTAAATTTGTTTTTTATCGCCCGTATTCTTTAAATGAACATTTTTTGCGTTAATTCATTTGGCATTCAAACATTGAACTTCTTTGATTATCAGACAGTCTCTTTTATATGACTCCAAGCTGGCATGTGATTGATTTTTAATAACTTCGCATTCTCCTGCATCACACTATTTTTCTTTAAGTATTTCAATCATTTTCATAATATAACTTTTTACACGAATGACGAGTTCGTGCAGTGTCTTAACTAAAAATATAACATGATATGTCAACTTTGAAATACAGGCGTTCGTTTGATACAATCTCAAATTAGAATTGTGCGTTATATGGGCCTTAATAAGGTTTATTAATAACCACAGATACTTTTTATATGACCCAATATATTAAAAAAAATTCATTTAAAAAATTCAAATGTTTTCATATTTTTTGCCTCGTACTGTAAACTTAATTGTTGTTAATTAATAATGAGCGTGTGAAAAATAAGAAATTGCGTTGCTTTTCTTTTATAAAAATAAATTTTAATTATTTTATGGTTTCCTTATTATTCCAAATAATTAAAATAAACTTGCCATTAATATTCAAATGCGTTGTTTTTTAACTCTTTTTTTAAATTAATTAAAGACCCAGGAATACAAATAAGACAAACAGATTTTAATTTTTAGGACTTATCTGTGTGAAGGACAAAAAAAATTGTTTTTAAATATAAATATTTTTACAAGAGCGAAGTATGTCGTTTCGCTCACGATCACGCACTACCCAGCCCTTGGCTTCGCGTAGACGTTCACTGTCGAGTTCTCGTGCCCAAGGTTCGGGAGCGTATAATTACAATGGCACTTCTTACAATAGTGGTTCCTCAAATGGTGGCTACACAGCAGGCTCTTCATCAAGACCGTTAAGTACTGGCGGTTACTACAGCAATGGTTCAAATTCAAATTCTACATCCTCCTACTATCAGAGCCCTTATAATAATATTTATACATCACGTGAAAATTTATATGGATCAGGCGGTTCTGCAGCACGCAATAGCTATTATAGCAATGGTAATAAGTCATCATCATCATTATCATCGAATTATCGTCATGAATATATTGCTGCTTGCTCCAAGGAGAGTAAAAATAATAATAATAATACTAAGCCTAAGCCTACTGCTGCTTCAGGCGTAGCTACTACTACTTCTTCTACTACTAGCGATAAATATAAATCCTCATCATCGTCATCATTGAATCACCATCAGCAGGTTCATCATCATTCGATAACAATTTCTCTAACGCCTTGTGCAAATAATCAAAACAATAATAGTCTTAGCAGCAGCCCATATAACAGTTCTTATATGAATACCTCCTCCTCTAATAGTTTTAAAACAAGTCCCTTGAAAACCTTTAAAACCTATACGCGTTCATCACATGCAGCATCACCCTCATTAGGCTCTTCATCGAAATCTTCATCACCATTATCTACTTCCGCTTCTTCACCATCATCATCAACATCTACTGCTTATGCTTCTAAAGCTTCTGGCATACATACGACTACTTCGAGTGGTTATGAAGGAAATTCAAAATATCATACAAACAATTCCACCTATTCCTCCTCTACTTCAGCTTCAAATGGCTATGACGCTAACGCCTCGTCACGTTATAACTCAAATCCCTATACCAGTGATCGCTATATAAGCCCCTATACAGCCTCTTACGATAAAGGCATAACAACAGCATCACTTTCCTTCAACATGGGCCCAACGTCTTCAGCCTCAAAAGGTTCAAATCCCTATTTGAATAAAACATCTGCGTCAAATGCTTCCTCTAGATCTCTCAATAAAACACTATCATCTTCAAATAGCAGCTTAAATGCCTATCCCTCTACAACAACAAGCAGCACAACATCAAATGCAGCAGCCATGGCTGCCATAGTTTCACGTAGCAGTTCTTTGAGAGAACAAGAACGTAAATCACGGACAAGATCACGTTCTCGCACAGCAGCTCAACGTTCGCTAAGTGCCTCTTCGGAAAAGAGTGAAGGCTATGAAGTACGTTAGGAATTAAGAGAAAAAGAAATTTGCATTTAAAGATTATTTAATTTATTTAACAATTTGTGATTTTCTTATTTATAATCCTTTCTTATTTATTGTTTTAAATTATTAGAGCGGCAATGAATCACGTCCCAGCCGTTCACGTTTGGGCAGCACTGCAAGTACTGTATCAGTATCGACATCCGCCTCAGCCACAGATGATAAGAAAAATCGTGATAAAACCGAAACTAGTGGTGATAATATTGATTATAAAGCTCTATGGGAAGCTGTAAAGTAAGTTTTGATTGCGAATACTTAGCCAAGAAAGTCAACTACTGCGTATTTAATTACATCATTTAAAGATTATTTTTTTAAACATTTTTTTTTATTTATTTTTCTAACACAGATTGGAAAATGAAAAACTTAAACAGCAATTAAAGAAAAAAGATGAAGAAGTTGTACAAACTAGAGCCACCCTCGAAAGATTTGCTAATGCTGTAAGTATTATTTTTTTGAATTATTTTCTATCAAAAGAGCCTATCAAGTTTTGTTTTAAACCAAAAACTCTATTACTATATATAAAATAGGGTTTTTCTTATACACAAATTTAGGAGGACAATAGGGAATTGTATAATAAAATTAAATATAAAAAACTCTAACGTAATACTCTCCAAAAACAGAAAATATATCTATAAAAAACAGAAAAACAAAACCAAACAGCGCTTTTCTTTCTCTCTGTCCCTGTAAAAAAAACCCCTACAAAAACTTCCCAACTATTACTTTTCCTTTACTTTTTTCCTACTCTTGTCCTTTCGTTATTACTTGTTTAAAAAGGTTTTATTATAAAGTTTAACTAAAGTACCAGGATAAGGCCAATCAAATTGCTTTTATGCTCCCAACTTTTTTAAATAACCATTTGACCACCCTACCCCAAAGATAATGCGAAAAACTTATAGCACAGTATAAATATTAATGCACTAAATAAATAAAAATAATAAATTTCCTTAAGAAAGCCTTTACTCCCCACCACCATAAATTTGAAAACAAATCAGTTCGAAACTCAAAACCGAAAAAGAAAAACCAACCAAAACTTTTTTTTTTTGCAAATCAATAATTTTTGCAGACTACAAAAAATTCTCTGTCAGAGATTGAAAAGCGCGAAAGGAGAGCTATGGAACGAAAACTTTCTGAATTGGAAGAAGAGCTTAAGGTAAATACCGCCCTTAAAGAAAATTTTGTTGTAATTTTTTCCTTTATTTTGGTTTAACAAAAAACTATAAATTGTGATGATTTTTTTTATATATTTTTTTACTTAGTTTTGAAATAACCAACGCCAAATTAAAAAAGCCCTTTTTAATTTTGTTTTTAATTGTTTTAAGTACACCAACAATCACTTTTCAATTTTTTTTATATTTTTAATGCTTTTTTACTTACACTTTTCTAAACTTTTAAACAAATTGTATGGCTATTCGCTTTTTTTATTAGGGAATTTGTTTTAAAACAAAGTCAAATTAATTTTGAATAAGTTTCGAAGACAAATAAAATATAATTGCTATAATTATTTTAAAGTTTTGATAATCAAAAAATTATTTAAATTGCGAAAAAGATATTAAACTCTTATCAAATTTCAAAATTGTAGCAATTTGAAGATTCTTTCGATTTTAATTTCACTTAATCTATATCCGATTATACGTTTTTATTTTAAAATTAAAGTATTTTTTTTTACTTTATTGCTAAAGTTTATAATATTTTTGACCTTATGATTTACTTTAAAACTGAAAACAGAATTTAAGTTAAAATATTCGATTTTTTCTTAACGAGAATTAAATGATCAATTTTAAATTTAATTTTTCAATTTCAATTAAATTTTTGTTTGTTCAAATGAAATTTAAAGCAGAAATGAAACTCCAAAATCAGTATTTTTTAATTACAAAGCTATTCAGGGTTAATGGCAAAATTGTTATTTGTCAGATTAGAGTTGGCATAATGACATTGACTTAATTTGAAAAAGAATAAAAACTATACTTGATTAATTGATTTTTGGAAACCATATGCCGATAACAATATATGTTCACCATTGACTGTAACGCAGAATTCTACCTTATTTCGAAATGAATATGTACCGATAACAGCAATTGGCTGTCAATATTGCTCTGTGCAATTTTTGTGTTCGGCAATTTTGCTTGTCGGCCTATGCTTTGATCTCAATACCACACATCACTCTAAAGTGCTACACAATTTATAGTTTGATATATAGTAATATATATTGGAAGATCGGACAAGTTAGAAAAAATATACTTTTTATAAGCTTATAAGCTTTCATCTAGTCGGTATATTTATAATAGAAAAAATTTACACATAATTCTGACAAATATTCTTATTTGAATTTAGAACACATGTCTTATCAATTTCCATTCTGTTTTTGACAATAATCTGATTCTGCATCAACCTTGATTATTTTATCACATCTGCAACCTTTTTATGGCTGCATTGTTGAACTAAATTCTTCGTAGTTTTGTTTTTTACTTAAAACCCTAATTTAAACTAATTATTATTTTTTCTTTGAATACAAATTTGATTTCTTTTTTTTTTTGTATAATTTATATAACAAGCTTGACATTAATAAGCTACGCTGTCTTGCGACCATTAATATATATAGATGTTAGTACTTACCAAATAGCTAAAACAGCTACAAGATGTAAAATTTTTGCAAAATAAATTTATCGAAAAGTTCTTATGCAATTTATTCTTAAGCTATTGCTGTTTTTATTTGCTATAAAAAATTATTTTTTTGCCTTAATTTTAAGCCATATGCACTTTATTAACAGCAAACTAAAAGAAGATATTTTTAAACACACAGTATTTTGATTTTTATTTATATGTTTTACTAAAACATTAATATTATTAATATTTTTGTTAAAGTGTCTTAAAAAAACTTGTTTGTAATACACCACTCTGTGTTTTCTTTTTACAAATTTGAAAATTTTAAATACATTAACATAAATAAACCAAACAATAATGTCTGAGAAGTTGTAGGTTGGTGTTAAATAATTGTAACCCAACTGAATTGAACTCTGATGGTACGTATGTAGCTAGGTCAAAAACATGCTCAGAGTGCTGTTTACGGCAGTCGATCTCGACTGAGTTTTATTTGGAATATCGAAATTTTAAATGTTCTGTCATCGTATTTCGAATGTATCGAAATTTCGAATGATAGTACTCGATAATAAGCGAGAGTTCGAGTGTAACCTTGCGAGCTCTTATAGCGATATTAAAATAACCATAAAACTTAATTCTTCTGATTTGTTTTTGAAAGATTTAAAGCTGTATATTATAAAATAATATGTCTTAGTATTCATCTATTCCATATTTATTCAGTAGGTGTATGCCGATGAAAAGGTTTACTGTCAATAAATATAAAAAGATAACCGAACAAAACATAGCATTGCCGAAGAACAAATTTTGAAGGCAGCAGGAATTGGAATGTGACTGTTGAAAGCTTGAAAGAGATTTGATCAATAGATAATGATGTAGAGAAGGAAGTGCTGCCAAAAAAGTTCAATCAGTGCACAAGACATGCCTTCTACAAACAAAAAGTAAAAAGAATCGAAGACTCTTCTGCTTAAAAAAAAATAATAATCACAGTGGTGAATACTATATGAAAGTCCTTAACAAATCGACCAAAATTATAGAAATAAAAAAAGAATAAAAAAAAATATATTGAAATTAAGACAAAAGAATCGAACCTATCGACCTTCCCTCTAGTAGACTAGCACATTACTCACTAGTCTGCTGGGGCATTCAAGAACTAAATAAAATTTATTAAACCCGATATGGAACTATTTCAATCACTACTCCCGTAATAAGCCATAATATAGTTACTTATTTCTTCATATATTATTTCCACAAAGAAAAAAGTCTAAAAATGTCTATTTTCTTACAAATAATTAGTTTTGACGTTGACACTTTGACGTCTATAGACGTCCATTACGATGTCTATAGCAACCCTATATTATTAGCGTTATAAAACAATTTAAACAGACGTATGTTTTTGGGGGTGGCGTGGTGTAGTGGTTAGAACGCACGCATAACAATACAAACGACCCAGGTTTCAGCCCCCAGCAGAGGACATGACGAAGAAAAAATTTTATTGTGGTTGAGAATGTGTTTAATAATAAAAAAGGCTTTAACTTCTTCCCTCCAGACAACTCTATATAAAAAAATAAAATAAAGAAAAAAGCTCCCCTGACCCTTCTCGAATACCTCTGGCGATGATGACAAACATCAGATGAATGATCAGGAAAAACATGCCACCTACTGGGAAAAAATTACAATGTTAAAGTAAAGATCACAACCAATTAGGAAGGATCTTCACCACTACACAAAAAAATAAAAAATAAAACCATATGGAGGAAGCTACAGCGGATTAATCATCTACTTAGCTTGAAATATCGAATTGATTAAAGAAACTGAAACAAAGCAATAGATGCTTTGTGGAAAGCCATTATGCTCCCTAGAGGAGTGACGGAGAAAAAAATGTTTTTGGCAGCACTCACTGAAATTAAACTGAGCATCAACTCTAACCAGATCAACATGTATTTGAGCTTTCGAATATAAAATTTTAAAACTTAAACGTAACTTTATTGTGCTGTCGTCACTGAAATAAATTAACGACAGTTTTGGCAATATTTGACAGGCAAATATACCAACACCGGTACCGTTCTTGTAATAGATTTGCTGGCTGGTTTCTAAACACGCCTAGCTTTTGTAAAAAAATGTAAACCACGATTAGTATGATTAGTTTCAATATCAATTTTTGATTCCTAATGATTCTGCTCTAGCTCATGTTAGAAGTTCTATATAGGAATGAATATAGCAGAATAAATTTTCTCAGACATTTAACACAACAACAAACCTTCTGAACGCATTTGCAATATTGTACGTTTTCTGTATGTTATTTTTTTTTTTTCATTTTATATCATATCTTCATTAAACATTTCATCGTCTCATGTCATATAACTTTTAATATCAATATCTATGCATATAATTATTTTAATTTATTTTAAGTTAATTTTTCTTTCCATATAAGTAACCCAGTCATGTCATTCATATATCATATGTTATCATCAATAATATTGTTATTGTTATTAAAGGAAATATATCACGTACTTGTATTACAACAAATACAAACAGTTTGTCTATAACATGTCCTCGACTTTTATTTAATTGTTCGTTATAATTGTCGTTATAAAACAACAGAAATGCACACTTTTTGTGTTTATTTTTTTATTATTTAACATTATTGTTTTTCAAAACCAGCACTTTAACACCTAAAAATGAAATTTAAAATTTATTTAGAAGCATAGTTTTAGGTTTTATATATATATATATATATATATATATATATATATATATATATATATATATATATATGTACATATATATTTAATTGCTTATGTGTACATTATGGGGTTTTAAACACCAAAAATTTTGAAAATGTCTATTTTTAGTGGTTTTTTTTACATCCCATATGATTTTTGTTTATTTTTTAACGTTGTCTCAATAATCTCGTCTTAAAATTAATAAACAAAACCTCAAACAAACGACCATTTCTGCATTTTATAATTTTTCGTTTGTTTAATCAATAATCAATTAATTTTAATTTTTTAATACAAAATTTCATGTTTTATCATAAATACAAAAAATTATTTTTTGTTGACAGTCATTATCATCAGTTTTCTCATATTTTGTTTTTCTCTCTCTCTCTCTCCACGTTTCTATGTTTTTTTTTTCTGTTTACCTGTAATTTTAGCAACTGCAGAAGCTAAAGAATGAGAACGATCGTTTACGTGCTGAAAATCGTGCTCTCACGCGTGTTGTCTCTAAGTTGACCTCGTCAGCCCAGAGTCAACTATCGAAAACAAAATAATAAGATTTATAAAAAGAATAGAATTAAAAAAAAAAATAATTAAATCAAAATTTGATTAAAATAGATTAGTTGCTGACAAATAAAAGGAACAAATCAAACAAATTTCATTGAAATTAAAATACAAAACAAAATTACAATTTTTACACCCCAAAAGTAGTTGAAATTTTTTTAGTGAAAAACCTATTAATTTTTTCTTTTTCTGAAAATTCAAAACGCGTTATTAATTTAAGTCTTAAGTAAAATATAAAAAGAAGAAAAAGTGTTTATTACAATTATATAAAATATTTTTTCTAGTTGTAATTTGTTGTTCTATTTAATTTTTAAATTTAAATTTTATATTTAGGTGTATTTGGTTAAGATTTATAAAATTCAAAATTAGAAGATTTAACAATTGAAACCAAAAGAATAATTAGTTTTTAGAAAATTTATTTAAAAGAAAGAAAACATATTATTTATTGTTAAAATTTAAATTAAAATAAAATTTACACAATGTTGATATTATTAAACCCAGTCTTAAATCTCAGAGGCTTTAATGGAAAAAGTGGCCATATTTAAAATAAATATTAAAAATAATTAATAATTTTTATAAAAATTTTAAGAATTTTAGAATTTCAACACTTCGTCATATAAAGGGCTTTTCAACAAGAACTGTTTATTTAGAAGAAAATAAAATAAACAATTTATTCGAAAATTTTTTAAATTTTATATTGAAAAGAGTAAGAGCTTTGGCAATTATAAATGGAAAATATTACCGGATAGATATTCAACACGATATATACACACATCGATTCTTGTGTCAAAATTTTCAGTTACATTTTGTCAAAATGTAGGATTTCTCGCTCCATATGCGTCTTGCTTCCAATGCTTCCTTTGCCGGTCTGCCTTGTCTACGACTTCCTTGTGGATACCATGTGGGCATATCGTCAGCCGATTTCCTGAGTGTGTGGGCCGTCGACTTGTTAGATAATATGTTTCCTGCCACATTATGGTCCAAAGTTCAACATTCGGGATCGTATTAGGCCAAAATACTCATAGCATTTTCCTTAAACAATGATTAATAAAAGCCTAAAAACAGCGAATTTCCCTTGCAGCCAGGTTCCACGAATGTAATGTAATGTAGTGTGCGATTCACTAAACATTCATCCACAAACGGATTTGCATTACGAGTACTAAAAATATTCGATTATTGGGAATCAATTCGCTTATTTCATCAGAACACATTCGGTCATAGTATCGATAGAATAGTGCAACACACGTCAAATTGCAACACACGCCACATTGCGACGATGCTCTTTAGAGTTGGATACCCTATCGTCGTTATTCCAGTAGGCGGTCGAAAAGCTCCAAAATATACTCTGAAGCACCGGCACATATGTGAAAATGTTATTTCATTTAAGTTCACATTATTTTTTGTAAATATTAAGAAGAGAAGATGTAATGAAGTATTATTTATACCGATTCAAAAACCCGAGGAACTTCAATGCTTATTTCAATACTCGACAAATGTAAATGGGACGTCACAGTAAATTCTCATACCCATAACATCAAGATTATGTTGAGCAAAAATATCACGAAGCTTACGAAATGTAGCTTCCACCATTCCCATTTGTTAGCAAAATTTAATTCATTGTAACAATTGCTAAAGCTACTCTACAATCGATATGTCAAAACTGTCTTGTTATTCCAATATTCCCCTGTTGGTACACAAAAAAATCGCTACAACATTGTGTAAATATGAAATATAAAAATAAAATTAAACAATTCAATTTAAAAATTTGAAGTTTAATTAAAAAAATATTCCGCAAAGAAAAATTATATTTAAATTGCTAAAAAGATATAAACCACCTATAAATTATTATATTAAATAAAAATACAATTTATATCAAATTAAACGCATATACTATATAGCATATCAATAAAATTTGCTCACTTTAAAACCAAAAAATAATAATTAAAATTTATAAAATTTAAAACTGTATAATCAAAACATATATCATCATATACTACATATATTCGACATACCTACCTGCCCACCTTCTTCTTTTTAAATTAAATTCTACATCAAATACATAATATATCATCACATACATAAAGAACGACTTACTCTAAAACTATGAGCATGTATTCTATCTCTCTCTATCTCGCTAAACATCGTTTTGTGATCGTAAGATGAGTTGGGTATAATCATTTCATGTTTTATGTCTAAACTGTGCTCGTTTCCTTTTAAAGAAAAGAAAGCACATCAATTTTTTAACATTTATTTGTATTCTTTCTGGAAATTCGTGATACAAGAACGTCAAAGTTTAAGAACAGATCGACTCGTACGTACTTCCGCTCCGCTCCGTTATGAAGCTGGCTAATGGTATAGAAGTTTTCTCCAATGACGATTATGATAGAAAAGGATGATGACGATGAGTATGAATGATTTCTTACTACGTTTTGTACAAAATCTACTTTTACTATATACATACTTATACTTAAAAAAAATAAGTTAAAATATTGTGTTGCTGTGTTCTATGCTAATTTGTCTTCTATCTATTGATTGGTTTTGTCCTGTACATTTTATTTTTCTGACCAAGTTTCCTGTTTGTTGTGTTAGTATTATAAAATAAAATTTGAATTTATATTTAATTATGTTTCGTTTTAACTTTTAAATTTTTAAGAAAACTATAAATTAATATATAAATTAAATATATTTATTTAAATAAACGTTAAATATATTTTTTTTGTTGGTTTGTTTGTTTTCTTTTTCCTTCTTATGTTCTAATTTTTTTTTCTCATTCTGAATTCGTTGTTAAATGAGTTTATTTTTTGTTAAACTACTATTTGTTAAATAAGTTACGGAATGAGCTTCTATTTTGTTTTTGTAAATCTGAAAAAATAATTTAAAATTTCTTCTCCATACACTGACAACAACACACTTACAAATTACAATGCTATCTCTAGAGAAAAGATAAAGAAAAAACTGGTATTTATTTCTCTAATAAAAAAAGTTATATTTGTAGAGTTCTACAAAACTTTATAGGTTATAAGTAGACAGTTTAAAATAATTTTTATTTGTTATAGTTTAACCCTTAAATGCATACCTTTGTCTTTAAATTAATTACAGGTAATAAATCTAAACAGGGAACATATTTTTTGAGTATGTTATGAAATCGAATATATGTACTTTTGAGTGCCCCAATAGGCTAGAGAGTAGTGTGATAGTTTATCAGCGCGGGGTTCATGGGTTTGATTGTCAACAGAGACTCTGGGTCTGTTCCACTATAAAGAGCATAAGATCTATGTTACTCCGCTCGTAGCAATTAGAATATAAATTGTATATATATTAACAATGTAGTAAATAGCAGTGTCATTGAACTACATACATCGAAATTTTTTTATGAAATCAACACTAATGGCTTATTATAGTTAAAAGTTTTCCTTTTCTCTTACTAACTGTGTGTTTTAGGAAATTAACCATAGAAGGATATGCTGTACAATATAGACAAGTTTTCCGGTAAATTATGAGATTTTTAATAATGATTTATCATTATTTTGGTGAGAAGACTTACTGTTGTAATATTTTGGTGATGCTGTAGTAAATTACTTCAATTACATTTTGTACTGTCCTTAATGAGTATTTTTTTCTCCTCTTCTACTTATCGATCTCAAAATAAGCTTGGAACCGTTTCTCACTATACAATCTTAGATTATCGATTAAGAGTTCAATGCCTAATAGTTTTACAAAAGGTTTAACAAACAAAGCTAAGTCTGTTTGAGGTCACATGCTTGTGTAAAGGCAAGTTCAATTAAATGCGAAAACGAAAATAAGTTAAAAGAAAATAAATTTTAGTTTTATTTTTTATGACATGCAAACTGTTAACTGTTTTGATTTTTTAAATTAAAAAAAAAAAAATACAACAAATTTACAAAAGTGAATGAAATATTTATTTTGGGGCGATAAATTAATGTCTGCCATTTACTCTTTACGGCTACGCCGTTGGTGATCTACGCGTGAACTTCAATTTTGGCATTCTTTTTCTAGCATTTCGACTGGTATCTTACCGATGGCAATTGTAAAGTTGTGTTCCAGGGCTGAAATTGTGGCTGGCTTGTTCCTGTACACAAGAGTTTTCATGTACTCAAAAAATAAATATATAAATAAATAAACAAAAAAAAATAATATAGTGGGGTCAAAATTCAAGATTGACAGCTAATGATTAATTGCTTAACAGACTTACCTTTCAATAGGCTTATGGTATTGCGTGGCGCTTGTTATGTTGCGCCGTCAAATTGAAACCACATATAAACCATTTGAGACAAAAAAAAAAAAAATCGGTTATCATCACACGGTACCTTGCTCCATTAACTGTAGCGTTGCGATTTTCATCGTTCTTGAAGATGTACTGTCCAATTATGCCGCCGGCCCACAAACTGCACCAAACAGTGCATCTTTAAGGGTGTATTGTCAGCTTTTGAACTGCCTCTGTCTGCTTCACCATTGCCGCTTTGGTTCAATCAAACCAAAATTTGTAGTTTTTCGTTGTTTAAAAACAATTTGGTCATTTGGTTGGTTTGTTGCAATTTTCTTAGATTTTTGCTATAAAAACTCCGTACATAATTTCGGAAAAAATGTAACTTAGATTGGTATATACAACAATTTTCAATAATATTCACAAAGTTGAAAAAATTAAAAGTGTCAAAATTAAAAGTGTCTCCCTGTTTTCCATGCCTTTACAAATGTATCGGCTCCCAAAAGATCAATAAGAAGTCGCCTACAATTATCTTGAAGTAGGTTAAAATATGTCAAGTGATCCATAATTGTAACAATAAAATACTTAAACGCCAACCTTAACCCCGATATGCATTGACATACCATAACGAAACTTCACATATCCTTGTTTTCGCCAAACCTTTTGTTTTTCATCACAACTTTCGGATAAAGTTTGTAGCATATGTTACAACTTCCAACAAATTACTTACATGTGTAATGGCTGTGTAACTAAATAAATTTACGATTTTCATTTAAAAGTATATTTTTAAAATTTTTATTTTGCTTTTTAGTAGGCTGCGAACGGTTTTCGTAGAATTTTAGAACATTTTTGGTAGCAGCGCAATTTTTTGAATGGCAACGCTAGTCTGCTTCTAACTATGACGTGGAAAGAAAGTGGACTCTGGCTGCCTTGAGCATGACGACCATAAAATGAGCGTAATTTACAAAACAAATTTCATACACAGCTCAAATTTTGATAATAAAATTCAATGATTTGCAAGTGTTGTTGTTTTGTTAGTCTCTTAATGGTGAAATTGCAAAACTTACTTATGGAGCATTTTTGGCAATGACAATTACAAATTTGAAAAAATTTACACTGACAAAAAATAATAGCAAAAATTTTCACTCGTTGGTTATGTGTTTATAAGTGTTTGATACTTTCTTTAGATATTTTACTTGTTTTTAAATTGTTAGATCTTATTAAGTATTTGTTAAAAATATTCGCAAAAATTTTAGCAAATGCAAATATCTAAAATACGCGAATAGTATGCGAATGCGAATATTCGCAACACCCTTAGTTTGTATGGTGTATAAAAAAATAAGCGTACTCAAGGGAATAATCACTTCAATATGTGCATGAGATTTGAAATCGCCAATTTCTCCAGAACACCAATTACATGGTTGCAAACCGCGTTGCCAATTTTAGGCAAAATACAACTGTCAACACATGCATGTATATTTCACATTCTCTTACATATTTTAAGTCTTAAATAAATGAAAGTTACACCGCCGAGTTTTTGTATTCTCCTTATGCTTTGTGTCTACATAATGTCTATTAAGAAAATCTTTGCTTCATCATAGATAAAATACTAAATTTAAGATCCTTGTAATGACACTTTTTTAATAAAAAGTTTAAAGATCTTATAAAATAATTCTTAAATAAAATTTAATATTGTTAAATATTTCACTGGTTGTTGTTTTTATAGTTACACAAAAATTTGTCTGTTTTCAATTTAAGTCGCTGATGCCCAATGATAAGGCATAGTGAAGCGAAGCATTAAAATGATTTATCTTTGAATTAGCTTTTGTAGTCACAAACTTTAGTTTGTTGTAAATCATATAAAATTATTTAAAAAAAATATTTTTCGGAGTTAAAAGCGCATATTTTAAGCATAAATATTTCAATGCATTTAAATTAAACCACATTCTACATATACTCATACATAAAACATTAGGCAACGTATCCATTAAACATGTGATGCATTACATTTTCTTTAATATTTCGTTATTTTCCTTACATTTCAGCAAAAATTAAAAAATATATATTTTTTATTTAAAATTGTTAATTATTTTATTAATATATATATTTTTGCATGAAGTTTTCGCATGAGTTTTAAGTTTTTTTTTTTCTGTTTTTTCTAATCAAATTAATGATATTATTGGTCGTTGTATTATCGATCGATGTATATACTTTTATGTGATGTGACACGATGAAGTTAATGAATAATAAAGCAAATGTTAAATTTGTGTTCAATTATTATTATAAGTGTTCTTATATATCTGTATTAAAGATATTCTAAAATAATATATACATATAACTGTGTAAAAATCAGTTTGACAAATAATAGCATCTGACATTTTGATTGTAAGTCGATCTAGGGAAAGATATAGATTTAGTTTTGGTAAATTTCTATGTCATTTCTTGAAAATAAAAATATTACAATTTTTAAATTAAATTCGGAGTTAAACGAAAACTTATTAATATAAGGACATTTTTTTACCACATTAAAGATTTATATGGACGTATTATCGTTAAACTATTAAAATTAAATATATATCTGCTTTCGTAAAATTATAGTTCCATAGCTTATTGAACAAATAAGTTTTTTGTTTGTTGAAATCCGATATTTTCAATATTGTTAATAGGTATTTATTTTGTAATTTACTTACACTGGTGGCCAAAACAATACAATTTGACTTAAAAATGTTTAAATTAATTTTGATTTTAAAAAGTGTTATTTATTAGATATAAAATGGAATATGTAATAGAAAATCTTTTGTTTCATAGTTTCACAATGGTTTATGGTTTTTAACAGTAAACTCTTTAATGTAAAATAGTAATACATATATACTGGTGTACGACAAAGTTCGATTACAAATATGACCAAAACTGAAACACTTTTCTTAAAAAACTCTCATGCAATTGCGTTTTACGCTGGCCTCTACGTAATTTAAATTTACAAAAGTTCTGCAGATATCGCAACAAATTATTATCTAAAGGTGCAAAATCCGGGCTATACGGTGGATGCATCAAAACTTTTCAGCCAAGCTCTCTCAGTTTCTATCGGGTCATCAAAGATGTGTGTGGGCTGTCGTTGTTATTATGAAACACAACACCTATCCTGGCCGTTTTAATGAAATTAAATCTTTTGGCAAGGTTGTAGACGCCCATATTGTACATTCCTACCAGACACAGCATTACCTTTCTTGATGTTAATCCTGGCTTTGCTACCGTCTGCGAAGCTTCACCTTGTTTTGCTTATGATCTTTTTCGCACATCATTGTCGTACGTGATGCATTTCTCATCGCCCGTAAACATTCGCTTCAGAAATAGTTCGACTTCGTTCCATTTTATCAGCGATGCGCAAACTAAAATGCAGTCTATTAAATTTTTTACTGTTAATTCATGTGGAACCCGACTACTTTGTGTGTCCAGGTTTCTTCAAATGTTTAATAATTGTTTGGTCATAAATGTCTATGTAATTTTCTAGCAACGACCACGCTGCTAATATTCAGGTTTTTCACAGTTTTTGTCCACGATTTCATCGACTTTTTTTTAGTGATTGGACGACTAGAGCGAAATGCATCTTTAACATCAAAATTATCAAATCGCAAACTAGCAAACCATTTCGCTGCTGTTTTTCTAGTTTACAGTATCGTCTCCTGCGATACATTTTAATAAATTCTATAAAATAAAAGCAAAATTTAAAAGAATGTTCCAAATTTTCACTCGCTTTTAAACGTAGATAACTTTTCACAGAATAATGAGATTTTAATAATGCCTTATAAGAAAGTAAAACATAAAATTTCACCTTTCAAAAAAGCTATAGTGCTGTCTGATGCAATTAATATTACCAGACAATTTGTAATCGAATTTTTTCGAACAGCCATGTTTTAAAAGTGTTGGCCCCATCATATCAATTGAATTTTTTCTACAGCAATTCATTAACAATTTTATTTATTCTTTTTAAATTTATGCTTTTCGATCTATTGTTCCGTTTGTAATAAAGTTTTACAAATTTGTACAGTTAATACTCATTTCATTACTTTGATTGCATTTGTTACAAACAAGTCGTGCAAAAAATTCATAAGTTAAATTTATTTTATTTGAATAAGCACCAGTCATATGAAACTGATATACTAAGTTGGAAATATAAGTCTTTTTCTTAAATGTACAAGTTTTGACGTAAATATACGTCAAGAAAAACAAACTTTTGTCTTAGTATTGGTAATGACAATAATTTTATTTTATTTATTTTTTTTTTTTTTTAAATTAAAATTATCATTGGATAATAATAGCTTGCAATCATGATTTTTAAAAATCAAAATGTCAGCAAAATATTTAAGAACTTTAATGAGTTACACATATTCCTTATTCTCTTTTTGTCTATATGTTCATTTATGTTCATGTTTTAAACGCAAAACTATATTGAAGTGCAACAATTTTGCTTCAAATAATTTTCTGCAAATACTTTTGATTATATTTTGGAATGTATAGAGTTTTAAAAATTATTATTTTTTAATATGTAATATGCCATACTTATAACTTAATTTTTCTTTCTTTTTTTTCTTCTTTCGTCTTTATTTAGCAATTGGATGCTTACAAAGCGGAAAATCTACGCCTTAAAGAGGAGAATGGAGCGCTTATTAGAGTAATTAGTAAATTAAGTAAATGAAATTCACTTAATTAAATGATATATACATATAAATAATTAAAAAAACATATTAATATTATTAATTTATAATAATAATAATGCTACTACTGATCATGTTTAAACAATCTGCAATAAATATGTCAAAATTATAAAATTAGAAAAAAAAAACAATTTTTTTAATATATTAAAGAAAGAAAAAAAAAACAGATCAGCTACAGAAACAAACGAAATATATCAATAATTTTTAAAGAAAAAACAACAAGAGAAGGTTTAAAAGAAAACGCTACTCCTTTAACAAAATTTTATAAATTTAAATAATTTTTTTATTAATATTATTTTAAATAAATTTATATAAATATTATTAAAGAAAAAAACAAACAAAAAATATTTAATAAAAGTTTAAAATTTTTATATAAGTTGGTGTTAAACATTTATATTTAAATTATTTTTTAAGTAAATACTATATACATACATAAAAAACTAAGAAAAGTAAAACTTTATTAAAGAAGAAACAAATGATTTACAGAGAGAATTAATTATAAAACACAAAAACAAAAATCATACATTTTATATTTATAAAAATTAAACACACAACCACAACCCCTGACACATGTATACCCCTCTTTTACATATTTGCATATATACATATATTTATACTATTTTTATTACATATATTAATTATATTTTATTATTTTCGTTAAATTTATAAATAAAAATCAATTAAAAAAAATAAAAACGAAATATTTATGAGTATAATTAATTATACATTTATTTTTATTATTACAAGCAAACATACATACATATATTTTTTATATACATTTTCTTTTTAGCAATCATGCATAATAACTATATAGGAATTGTAATTTGTTTTATTTTGATTACAAATTATTTTTAAAATTATTTTTTTTTTAATATATATATATTTTTTTCAATTAAAATAAAACAATTTTAAATTGAAGTGCAAAAATTTTGTTATGAGGAGAGATGAAACATAATACATACATACTCTAGGCAGCATAAATCTGAGTACAAACTATTTAGTATACTTTAAGGGCTTTTTGTGGTGCTAAAGAGCAACAATTTTTTTAATCGGTTTTAATTTACATATAAACTTCTAAAAATTATGCTAAGTGTCTTCCTTTTGCATCTGCATAGTTTGGCAATTATTGGGCCAAACAATATTGGGCAGTGATGAATTAATGAACGCGACAATAATCAACCTTAAAATAATGGCAGGTTTTTATGTATACAAGAGTTTGCGTACATAAAATAAAATTAAAATAAATCAACGAGTTATATGATTTAAACTGTGTTTTAACAAAATGTCGAATAACCCTGACGAATAAAAATTTAATTAAGCTGTAATTAGAATGCATTATTCCACATTTAGTACCGTTTAATTATTTTTTGTTGATGTTTTTAGTCTAGTTCCTCCCCTCCAGATAACTCCATCTAAAAAATAAAGAAGTCCCCTGACAATCCAGTTTTGCTCTAGAGGTGATGATAAGGAAAAAAACGCAAAAAGCTAAGTAAAGATCTTAACAACTACACAATCATGTAGAGAGGAGCTACAGTGGATTTATCATCTACTTAGCTTGAAAAATCAACTTGATCAATGAAGCTGAAACAAAGCAATGGATTCTTCGTGAAAAGCTGATAATATCCCTAGTTCGTATTCTTCAGTTTTTGTTTTTTTTTTGCAATAATCAATCAACAAACCTTTGTGTCGTGTGCAATATGTTTCGAGTCGTTGTTTTGCTGAAATATGTAATCATCTTCAATGCCTAATTTTCTACTATTTTCAGTAAGATTTGTTTACACAATGCCTAAGTAGACTCTATGATCCATTGTCAATGGAATAAACTCCACATTACCTAAGTCTTTGCTTAAGTTTTTGGCACGCAGCGCTTTCAAGGCTTCTTTAGAAAGCTTTCTGCACAGAAGCTGGCGTTCTTTTATGCCAAAAAAAAACAGTATTTGATTTCATTCTTAACATATTATGTGTTTCTAAGCGAAAGCAATTCCTTTTGCCTATTGAATTTTTACATTAATAGTTTCTTTAGCTATATACGACTATTGTAATTGGCCTATTTCTAAATTCTGTGTATTGTGTATTTAGCACTTGTTTATCAAATTGTGTATTTATGTTTTTAGTAAATTTTGACGCTGCTAATGTGGTGTTTTTCTTCGCTAATTGTTCTATAACCATTCTGCTTTCTGATCATTTTGGTGCGCAACCAAAACAAAGTTTTAAGATGAAAACTCTTGTGTTTTTAATATTTTTTAATAACTCTCTTGACCGATTTCAATTTAAGATTTTTCTTTTTTTTTCGAAAAACCACTATATTTATGTTTTTGATGAGCTTGGTAAGAAGAAAAGAAGGAAGACACTTAACATACTTTTAAGAAGTTTATCTGTAAATTGAAACCAATTTAAAAAAACGTTGCACTTTGGCACCACAAAATACCTCAAGGTATACTAAATAGTTTGTACTCAAATTTATGCTGCCTAGTGCACGAGTATGTATAAAAATAATTGAATTCTGTGTTGTCACGGTTTCGTTTTGAGGTAACGCTCTTTATTTGCCTCAGTTAAATCTAAACATTAACAATAAAGACGAAAAATATATTTTAATATTTTATAAAACCATTTACTCTTCTATAAAATGATGAGGTTCCTTACGAATTTGCCAAGGTGTGTTTGATATGTCTATCGCAAGTCTAGACTAACGAGCTATTATTTTCCAATACCATAGATATCTAACTTAAAATTACAGAATAATTATGTATGTACTTGCAAATTTAAAAAAAAATTTTTAGAAAATGGTTTGAGAGTATTATAAAAATTTTTACATCAGAACAGCACACAGTACATAATAGTAGAGGTAAGAAATGGAATAGCGTTTATGAACATTTAACTTGAATTTTACTACATCGCATTTGGCTGAAAATATATAAGAGCATGGATTTTTTCTCGAATGCAGTTTCCCTGTAGTGAAATGTACAATTTATAAGCCATGTTTGTTTTTATTGCAATATCTAAAATGTTTTGCGATTGCGATCTCCAGAACACCAATTTTGGGCAAAATGCGATTTTGCTGATGATGATAATAATGATAAATAGATTTTATTTAATATATAATATGTTCAATAAATCACTAAAAAATAAGAATTCTATATATTTTAGTGATTTATTGAACGTATTATATATTAAATAAAAACATTCTTTCCATTTAGTCTCTCCTCATAACAACTTTCTTTAATTTACTAAAATTAATCATACAGTTAAATGTAAGATCCCATTATAAATTCTGAAATAATTTCTTTCCATCATTACTTATCTAATTCTACATTTGTGAGTTAAATTTAAATAATTATTTAATATTTTTTAGTTTTATTTTATATAAACATTTAACTTTGTTTTTAAGCACTCATACCATTAAAATTATTATTAAAGCAATATTTTTAAAATTAATTATTTTTTTAGTTATTGTTTAGTAAGTAGTTTTAACAACAATTTCACTTTTAATTTTAATCATTAAAAAAAGCTTGTGTGTTAAGTTAATTTTTAAGTGCGTTTGTTTTTTCTCTTAAGTTAAAATTAAAAAGAAAATGAATTTTTTTTGTTTTTAAGATTTCCAATAATTTTTCGTTTATTTTAAAAAGTTTTCACTTTAATTTATTTGTATAAAAAGGAAAAAACGAAATAAGAATGAGAAAAAACAATATTAAAAAACTATAATAATCAATGTGAGTTATAAATGTGCTTTTTGTTAAAATAAATAAAAATAAAATAAAATGATTTTATTATAAAGAAAAGAAAAATAACCATAAAAAATTATTTCATTATTATTTATTGTGTTTCATATTTCCATTGAATCTATAAAGAGCATAGGGTCTAGGAATGGAGTGTCTCAAAGTGCCAAGCTAAGAACATCCGGACAGCTTTTCAGATTTTATTACATTTTAAACTTTTTAAAAATTTTGAATTCTTTTAAATTGCCTCAAATAAAATAAATGACATGAATTTCTGTTTATGCAGTCTTATTATTTCCACATTTAACTTTGTACTTATTTAACTTGCACTTAATACACAAATTTATTTAACATTTTTACGAACGCCCTAGTACCACTTTACGACTGGCTGACTAAGTATAATGCGCCTTCTTCTATAGAAAATAAACATTAGCTTCGAGTGTTCTAGGAATTACTAAAACCTTTTATTCAGCTACTTTAATTCAAATGTAAAATATAAATACCCAAAATTAAATTGGTAACACTGTTAATAACACAAATAAATACGGCATTGACAGGGTGACCGTAGCCTTGAAACAAACCAATAGAAAAAGTTCCATAATAAAGTTTGTAGCTCTAAATGAGCTACAAACGAAGAACCCAAGCGGGGCAATCTAGTTCCCCATTAGCGACAAAGTCGTGAATTAGCTTAGCTGACCCAAAGACACCAAAGAATTCAGCTTGGAAAACTCTACATTCGTCTGGAAATTCATCCACGAATAAGATTCCAGCACCTTGCTCGGTTTAGAGCCATCCGTGAAGATCGCGTGGTCATTTAACAACCTATCAACATCTTGCCAAGACTATTAGAAAAAACTGTCGAGAGCTCCCACTGAAGTCGCATTCCCTGACCTCATAGTCCGTGAATCTCGGACGAGTCACCTCAAGCGCTCATCAATCAAGCTTCCTCAATATAGTATAATGTCCATAACCCCTGATCTCAGCAAGGCCTCCATCCAATATAGACAAAAATCTGAAATGCCCAAAAAGACTCATCTATACACTCGATCCAGAATCCTCTTCCAACTGGCATTCTTCAGAGCTCTTCACCTTTCGATACAGCCCTAAGGAAGGACAAGTATGACTATGGAGTCGTAGAGCCACTTCGCCAATAAGCTTCCACTTTTTACCTATGGCACTTCTAACCGCATAGTAAGCATTGAATCCATTACTTTTCGCCAAAAAATCGTATATCAAATTCTACAGTGATGTAATTATGAAAAATTTCTATAAAAAGACTTCCCAAAGAAGCCTCAGGATACTTTTATTTGACCCAACAGATAACAGTTAAAAAGTAGTGAAGCATTGAAAGTTACTGCGTCCGCAATAAAAAAGTCACATAGAATCTCGTATTCCAAAAAGTACGTTATATTGTAGGGTATCATATAGTCTGACTTGGCTGATTACTATTTTTTAATTTTCCCACTGCGTTTCCTTTAGTAATGAATGTATGGATCGATTATAATTACAAAAGCATGCTTCGAGTATTTATTATTTACACAGAGTACTCACTCGTACATAAAAAATGTATGCTTTTAGAATAACTACCATTATGTAGGTTAATATGTATTAATATCTATGCGTAAACTATTTATTTAGAAACTTTCGCCAAATTATGGTCTAGATTTGGTAAGCATCTAAAAAAAGAATTGTCACAATTATTTGGATATAAAATTTTATCTTTATTATGATTAAACAAATAAATATTAAATTTTTGGACTGTTTTTGAAGCGTTGAAATTCTCTGAAATATAAAAAATAGTTTGTTTTAAAATAAGCATTTTATTCATAGTTAGTATTGATTGATAGAAAGTGTTAGACAACAAGCTTTTAAAGAAAGAAGACTAAAACTAAAATAAAAACAAAATATCTAAGAAATAAATAAGATATAAATTTTTTTTGTATAATTTAGTAAGAAATGTTTAATAAATTTATAAAAACTATTACGGTGTGTTGTTAAAGACATTTTTAAAGAATGTTTAACAAAAATATAAGTTTATTTTCTTACCTTCCGCTCTTTACATAGATTCTCCTGCTATCTGTTCAAATAAGTGTTACATCTTTGGTGGGGGAGTGTAATGTATGCTTTGCCCAGAGTAAAATTGCCTGTCGGAATGAAACCCATTTTTCGACTTGTTTTGAGGGCTTACCCACCACCACCATTACAAAATGTCCCGGTACTCGTGTTTGTACTGATGATGTATTAATTTGTCGTTCTACAGAAGAAGGCTTTACACCATCTTGCTATCATGATTATTGTGGTGATTGTTCAGTTAGCAATGGAATTTTTACTTGTCTGGATGAGACCACATATGGTTATTGCTTTGGCAATATAACTCCTTTACCGAATACCCTACGTTCCTGTCCTCAAGGCTTTGTATGTAATTATAATTCACAAGAAGTCTGTGTACCGGATGATACAAATCAGGTGAATATGAATTTTTAAAAAAATATCTAGATCAGTGATGAAAGTATTTTGAAATATCTTGAAGGTACTAAACCATACTCCCTCACACTTTCAACTCACTGCACCACCATCAAATAGTACTTCACGACGAATGTCATCTTAACTTTCCTTTGACTCGAGCATGACTTTCACTCTTCTAAACTGTCCTTAAAACCACGGTTATGAAAATGTGATATGTTCTGCAATTTTATTTTTTGGACAGTACGGACATCTCGGAGAGTTAGCTCCTGTAAACACCAGTGCCAAATTAAAGTTTACTTCTCCATAATGGAAATTGAACCAAGTATCTATGTATAGGGCAAAAAATGCAAATTTTCTTATTTTTTTGTCACTTCAGTATAATTTTTTCACAGCCTGATGTATATTTCTTCTTGATACTCTAGTGTTTTGTTTAAGCCCAATACCGCACTTGTATAGTCGCTGCCTCCACAGAAATGATTCAGAAGCCACTGCTCACTTTCATTTGAAGAAAAACTTCACTCTATCTGACCTCATTACAATTTTCACGACTTATACTAAAAATTTTATTATCTAAAAAGTAAATTAGCACTATTGCCTATTACGGCAAGTGATTAACTTTTAATATTTCATTTATCATTTACACTCACTTTACCTCTATCTTTCTACTCTTAACCATGTCTAAAGAAAGTAAAAAAGTTAAAAGTATTCATGAGTCTTTTGGAACCAATCTTAGGAAACCACAATTATTATTTGGAAATATTTAAAAATATTTTTGTCTATTCTTGTAGCCATCTTGTAAAAGCAAAACAACAACTACAGATCCAAGTACTACATATACAACCGACATTAGTACGATTTCTACAGAATCCACAAGCAATTCTACAACTACAGAAATGACAACCGAAACTACAACTACTACTAGCACCACAACAGAGGAAGAAACGGAATCTACTACAGATTCAACCACACGAACGACAACTACACAAATGCTAACAACGGAAACTAGTACACAAACACCAACTACAGAAACAACCACAACTACAGAAGTACAAGCTACGGAGACAAGCACAACTACAGAAATACCCACAACACAAACTACCATGACTACAGAAACCACATCCACAGAAAAACCAACTCCCACGACTACAGAGATATCAACTACAGAAACTAGTACAACTGCAGAAATTCCAACGACTGAAACTACAACACAAACTAAAACTACAACTGCAGCACCGCGTGATCCTCGAACTATTTGTGGAGAAATCGACCAACAGGGTTATTTTAAGTCCGATGATCCCACCTGTCGAGAGTAAGTTCGTTCAAAATTTAATTTTTTTTAAATTTATTTATTTATTTATAATTCAAATAATTTATTTACAGATATGTTTACTGCTATATTTTATCGGGCCAATATTTGGGATGGTTTTACTATTGCGATGGTTACTTTAATGCGGAAACAGGAAAATGCCAAAAGGAAAGACCTTTAGATTGTGTAGCATACGAGTATTAAAGTCATTAATGTAGGCATGGCTACAAGCAACCTTCTGGTTTATATTTCGAACACATTTTATGAGAACTATCGTAATACATTCCATTGGGGCAAGTTTTTAAGATACCCCTTATATTGTCGAGCATATAGAAACATACAACAAATCTGGAAGAAACAAAAAAAGAATTTATATGAAATAAAAATAAAACTTTTTTACAAATAAAAGAATTAACCCATAAGGCTACATCTGATGATGGTTACTAGCGTAAGCTATCTAAGACAATACTGAGCTATAATGCTGAATCTGAGAGGTATTAGGATTTCCAGAACGTTAAACTACACTTCCGTGCTGACAGGCTAAAAATATTTAGTGCTGCGTAGTGATTAGGGACGGCTTAGACTTAGACCATTAGGTTAAATTTTATTGGGGTCTAAGTCGACAGAATGATCGGTATGCTGAAAATTAACACAATTCATTGAGAGCTGTTTTATGTTGACTATAGCTAAAAAATCAGAATCTGAAATGGGATGAAATCTATATAGCAGATGTAGCAACGGAAGAAGTAGGTAATAATTTCTACTTAAGTGGCATATGGAAAGAGTGGTTTTTATATTGGAAAAACAGATCTTCGGATTCTTATTGAAAGCCAGTCGGGAATTAAGTGGTGTGTGTGTTTTCGATATTCTATTTGTTTAATGAATCTTAATTAATCATCATTAGCTAAGAGAACAAATAACTAATTTCAGCCAATTTTCTTTGTAAAAAATATCTTGTACAGTAGCTGCGCTCATAAAGAATGTGCTGAGATCGTGTGTGCTGATGATCATTGTCGCTCTCTATCGAAAACGATATTCATATATGATGTTCCACTGAATTCCTGTTGAACTATTAGATTAAAAATTCTCCGATAAGTCTGAGTCTGGCTGAATGTTATATATAAAAACCATTCGGTGGCATGTTTTCCATATTGGCAGACCGAAAAGTTTTGTAGTGCATTCTTTTTCTTTTTTTGTTGTTAACACACTCACATATCGACATATATGCGATTGGGTCTAAGTCATTATAAGGATAGGGTGGTGACACCTTATGAGAGGCATTGGCTAAAGATATTCGTATATATGTATATTTAGAATTGCAGATAGTGTTATTTGGGCTAAAGTGACTGCAGTAATCAGTAATATTTGGATTTTAAACGATAGCCAGCCTTAGATGACAAATTAGAAGAGAGAATATCCCAAAATTTGTTACGGACACTTAAACACTAGAGAAATTCAAATATGAAACTTTTTTTGAACTAATGCAGATCTTTTGAATTTTATTCAAAATATTTTTAACTTTTGTCGCTTAAGTTGTAAAGGTACATAGCTTCGGTAGTCTAGGTTATAAAAAGTTCTTAAACTATTCTGTATATACTGGAACCGAAAAATATAAAACTTACTTGGTACAGGTTCTATCACATTCATATGGCATTGTTACATTAAAATGTTCCCTGCACAACCGGTCGATATCCTGGCAATTAGCATGTGATTGATGCACTACAATTAGTAGTAAGCACTGAAATACAAAATATATTTGTTTAAACCATTTTCTAAGAAACTTTTAAATTCTCTCTCTTACCAATATCGAAATTAATTTCATCATATTAATTTGTTTTTGAATTTGATTTAATTAACTCTTCAAGGAAAATTTCAAGAATGTTTTCAAAATGAACTTCACATTTGAATTTATATCATAGGCAGGGGTAATTAAACTCATTCTTCTATTATAACAGCTGAGAGTATAAATATAGAATAAATGGGTATGCTACCAGCAATAGTCTACACCCAAAAATGTTTTGATTTTCTTAACACACCATAGATATTTTTAAGTGTGTACCCATTATATCCTACATTAATGTACTTAAGTATCGAGTTCTAATAAGAAAGCGTTATACATCAGACACTATGAGAAACCTTATATTTACAGATGATAAATGATAGTGCCATGTTCTGATAAACGATTTAGAAAACAATTTTCGAAAATGGAAAATTTTGAATGCCTAACTGTATTTTATAGTCATCAAATGGAAAAATTGTTGATTTTCGATTTTCCATTAAAATAGCAACTAGTTTTTCAGTTGTAATAGCATAGTTTTTAGGGTTTATAAAATTCATTAAGTTTTTTTTTTTTCTTCAACTATTTTTATATACTTTTCTGTTTACAAGTTTTATTAGACTGACAGTCTATTTTATGATTGAAAAACGTACGTATTCGAATGAAAATAAAAACAAATATCGTATCGTATTTGCTTTCTCATAGATATGTAGTCTAATGTATGTATTTATTTGGAACCAAGAAAAGAAATTTAGGTGCAGCAATAATAACGCCACTTAATGAATAACACTGCTTACTTTTAAAGCTTTATCTGTGAAATTAAAATAACAAATAATATAAAAAAATAATTTTATAACTGAACAGATATAAAAGCAAAATCTTATCTCTCTAAACGACCTTTTCATTTCTTGAAATCCTATCTAGCTTTCAAAGCCTTCTTATGTTTGGTTAAAAAGGCGTGTTATGAGTCTAACACTCATACGCTACTAATAAACAATCTCCATATAATTTGATTTTAAAGTGAATTAACAACTTCTTTATCAAATCTTAAAACTAACTTAACTAACATTAATTAAGACACGACAGCGTGTCTTAATTAATTATTTTGAATTTGATTTCGTTGGTTGTCAAATTTTACTTGGTTCGAAAGTAGATATTTTTAGTAAATTTTAGATAGGTTGCACCAGAAATCTATAAACAAACAGCGAAAGGATAAATATTCTATCAATGGATCATAACATGGAGTCTAGAACCAATAATAAAGCGATCGTAGTCAAATTCAAATATGTCACATCAGCTAAAGTGAAATACCATATGTATGTCACTAATAGATTATATAGAGAATATGCTTAACTATAGTATAAAAAGATCAAAACTTATTTCAATCACACCAAAACTATGTATATATCGTCACCTTAAATCCAAAAGGACGTAAGCGACAAAAATTCAAAATCGTCTTTTTCATTGATTACACTCACTGCTCAACAAAACAAAAAACAAAATTGTCTGTTTCCTGGGAGTTTTTGTTTTTTTCTGTATCAAATTGACGCACATTTTTTTAAATATGGCATCAGTTTGTCTCTAACAGCCTTAGTTTTTGGGTTATAGCTAAGTGCGTTCATTTACCACTTTTACTTAGATTTTCGTTTTTTATATATTTTATTGACGTTTTATATATGGCTTCGTTATGAATATGCTGTGTGCTTAATCCAAATTGCATATATATTCGAAAGATATCGGAAACCCTTAGCGAAATTTATGAAAACTGCGTTTCATCAATTCTTTAAAATAAAACTACGTAATCAGGACAAGCCATGGGCATTTTTGATGGGTGCCAAATTAAGCAGCACATGAAAGATCCTAATTTTGTCAAATCAATGACTGAAGTTGAATCCAAAGCTCCGAATTCATTTATTTTGGTTATGAGTAATTTCTTAGACAAAAAAAAAATCTCACAACCATGACGAACTTGTTGAGTATATATGGCAGACTACTGCTGGAATTTGCAACGAGATTCTTACAAAAGATCATTTGATAGTGTTCAGTAGAAATTTTGTATAAATTTTTTTGTCAAATTTATTAAGCTGCATATATCACAATAAAAAGCTGTAAGCAATCTCCCAGTACATTTTTCATAGTCAGGCCTATAGAATAATAGAAGAAATATAAAAAAAATTAAGAAAACAAAACTTGAGTTGAGCAGTGTTATGCTGTATTTTAGCTAATTACTAATCAATAGCTAATCAATCAAAAAGTCGATTTTAAATTTTAGGTGACGATATAGAGAAAGAAACTGTCAAATCTTATAATACAGCAAAAGCCACTTAGCCTCTGAATCCCTGAACTTAAAGTTGTTAAGTAGGGCTGCATTAGTTCTACATTGAAGATGAAAGAAGAACGTGGAATATTGTTGGACCTATGATGTCACACAACTATACGTACATACATGTAAAAAACACAAGACAGTGTTGGTTGATTGGTTGATGGTTGTAAATGCAAGTAAACCGAAGATATTGAAGACGAATAAGAATATTTACAGGGTTTTCATAGTCGTCAATAATGCCATTTACTTTTAAAAGATTGTTTCATGTTAATATTGCCCGCAGCTACAGCGTAGTTGGTCCATCCGTGATCTCCAATTTTGGCATTTTGTTCGTTTTCCACCATTTCGGCCAGTATCTCACCAATGACAGCTGTAATGTTGTCTGGAATTGTGGCTTGCTTGTTCCTGTACACTAGAGACTTCACGTATCGTCTTAAAAAATAGTCTAGTGGAGCCAAATCGCATGATCTTGGCAGCCAATGGACTGTTCTAAAACGTTAGATTAATTGTTCAGCAAACTCGCCTCTAAATAGGTTATGTTATGGTGTGCTGTGTGGTATGTTGACCACCAAGTCAACCAAGTCCAATTCTTCCGTTTATGGGAAAAACTCGATAATCATTACACGATACCTTGACCCATTGACTGTAACATTGCGATTTTCATTGTTCGCACCATGCAGTGCATTTTTCATTGAGTCAAAGATAATTTTTTGATACGAAACACATTTCGTATCACCAATTAAAAAAAAAAAAAAAATAAATAAATTAATGATTTGCTAGCGTTGTTCGTTTGTAAGTCTATTCATTGTAAAATGGCTTAACTAATTGAGCATTTTAGGGATTGCCACGTGTCACGAATCTTTTTTTTAACTGAAAAACTAAATAGCAATAAACACTAATGTCAAAACACTTTATTGACTCTTAATTTCTCTGAACGTAAGTACATAATAACACTATAAAATAACTATTAAAACTATTCTCAATCATCTTTATTCAAAGAGATTTGCCGGAAAATTGAAAGCTTGGATGCCTCATGAACTTAACTAAAACAAAAAAAAAAAAAAATTTTCTTCAAACTCCTTCTTAACATCTTGTCCTCCATCACGTAAGACGCGGTCTTAAGCAACACTTTTTGTATCGAATCGTTACGGGAGAGAAGAAATGGTGCTTTTACATAACGAACTCCCTACTTGAAGCAAAGAAAGGAGTTGGTGGCTTCAGGATATACTACCTTGATCAAAAAGTTTCCGCAATAACCCTCGTGTGGCGGTCTCATCGCTCCGATTTGAGTTTATTGGTGCAAGATCCACAAGTTTTCTGCCCACAATTCTGGCCTCTTTCGATGAATTGCTTCACGCAAACGTCTAATAATGCCCAAATAATACTCTTTGTTTACTGTCTGGCCTTCTGGCAGAAATTCATGATGCACTACACCGTTGTAATCCATGAAAACCGTGAGCATTGCCTTCTTTTTTGACTGAAAATGGTCTCGGCTCATTTGCTGAACGCCATTCACTTACCTGATGTCTGGATTGCGTGTCGTACTCATAAACCCACGACTCGTCTCCAGTAATGATCATTTTGATGAATGTAGGATCGGGTTCAGCTTCGCAAGTCATGTCTTGCGACCTCAACACGGTCAAAATTGTAAAAAATTGCCAACACACATAAAGATAGATGTACTCTTGGCTACGTAGCTTTTCCAAATATCAAGCTATGACGCTAAGATTTAGCGAGAATATCAACAACAGATGTACCAACTTAACAAAAAAAAAAACTAAAATCGGAACGATGGGGCCGTCACACGCGGGTTATTCCGGAAACTTTTTGATCAAGGTAGTATGTCAAAGCGGAGAATCGAACTGGGAAATACTCGATAGGAATGCCGGAGTCGACAAGGAGCTCTATAGAGCTCAACTCTACTAACAAAGTCAAACCATACTATCTCCCGCAACACTAGGCTCCATGTTACACAATCAATCAAGGCCGCACTCCAAGGCCTCGAATGTGAGATACTTCAGCCACCATTGTATTTTCCAGGCCTTGCATCAACGGATTTCCATCTTCCGGCACATGTCGAACTACATCAGAGGTGTTATCTTCGGCAATGAAGATACCTTTAATGTAGAACTGGCTGAACAACTGCTTCTATACCAGTCTGGGCAATTTTTAGCGGAAAGAAAACGTCACATGGATCGGGTACTGGCAGTAGGGTGGAAAAAAAAGTTGAAAATGCTATGAACTTATTCTCCAACCTAATATTTTTTTAATAAAATTTCTACTCTAATTTATTTAAACCTTTTGTTCTATGGAGTTAATCGATTTGCCAAGTGAAGCATTCATATATGAACAATAGTCGAAATTTGTGAAAACTATGTGAGTGATTCTTATATTTAAAGCTTAAAAACTCCATTTGAATATCAAATACACACATCTGGCTTAGTTTGAGTACAAAATTTAGCTGCAGGTGGAAAATATTGATTGTCCGGACAAGTTACCAATCTTCCAAGTAATGAGTCGCCTACTTGATAGCACAGAACGTAGCTGTAATGAAATAAATAAATTATTATCAACAAAGTTTTAAATTGTCATTTCAAAGATTAATTAATAAAATTGGAATCATTATTCGAAAACTAGTAATTTTTCTATATTTTGTTTTTTCAGTTACAAGCAGATAAACGTCAAAAAATGTTTATTCTCAAGTTGAAGTTAGAGCAGTTTCAGCAATTCAACGCTAACAAATAAAACGCCAAGCGAGGTTATTTAACACGTTGACTGCCACAGAGATTTTCAAAAAACTGGCCTAAAATGACAATTTGATTTAATCACATTATATTATTACAAGAGATAGATAACTCGTAGTTGGCGTCCTAGAAAAGAACGCAATCTATGACTTATGCCGTAGTTGGCAGTCAACGTGTTAAGCATAAATCACAGAAGTATGATCAAATACATATGTACATATGGAGTATATCAAGCCGACGTATTAATTTATCACTAGACTATTAGTTGAAAGTACAGTTTCATTTGAAATGTAGGGGCGAAATTGTGCAAAAATATACAAAAATTTTAAGTTTATTTAGAAACGCTTGAAATTAAATGAATTTCTTTATCATGAGCGATGTATTTTTTTATAAAAAGTATGTATTTTTTATCGGATTTTTGTCTTTTAGCTTATCTTTATGATTTACACGAAATTTTTTATAATTTTTATTTTTATGAAAAAATAAATAAATAAATAAAAAAAACAAAAACATATTCCAAAAAAATTCAATGGCAAATGCTTAGAGGGACAGAATAGTGTTACACTCGTCTTTACGTCAGGTTGAATCTAAAACGGGTGTTTAAGTATATGTATATTTTTTCAAAATTTAAATTTCTCACAAAATTTGTATGCGATCCATGATTTTTTAAATGAAGCAAGGTTTTTAGATAAAGAAATCAATTACTTTGAGCTCGATACACTTTGTCCAAAGTTTCTCCAATTTTTTTTCTCCGTTACTCCTCCAGGGAGCATATTGGCTTTCCATAAAGCATTCATTGCTTTGTTTCAGTTTCATTATTCAAGTTGATTATTCAATCTAATGCACTGTAGCTCCCCTCCATATGATTGTGTAGTGGTGAAGATCCTTGCCTTAGTGGTGGTGGTGATATTCACTTGGCATTGTAATTCTTTTCCAAGTAGGTGTCATTTTTCTCCTGATCATACATCTGATGTTTGTCATCATCGCCAGGGGTAAATTGGAAGGTCATGGGGGCTTCATCTTTATTTTTTAAAAGACCCCTTTATTAAACACTCGAGGTCATCAAATAAAAAATAAAAAAATACTGATAAAAACAGAAGATTTACTAAAGTGTAGAAAAATTTATTTAGGGCGACAATAAATACCTGACATTTAAACATTATTTCATGTAAAAGTTATCCGCGGCAACGACGTGAGTGGTGCGTCCGTTAGCTCTAATTTTGGCACACTTTTTCCAGCATTTCGAACTATATCTCACCAATGGCAGCTGACATGTTGTCTGTAAGAGCTGGAATTGTTGCTGGCTTGTCCCTGTAAACGAAAAACTTCACGTATTCCTATAAAAAGAGTCTAGTGGAGTCAAGTCGCATGACCTTGGCAACCGAAGGACTGCTCCAAAATTTGAGATTAATTGCTCACCAAACTTGCGCATCAATAGATTTATTGATGATGCGCTGTATGGCATGTGTCACCGTCTTGTTGAAACCACATGTCAGCCGAGTCCAATTTTTTATTCAAACAGCTCTTGAACTGTTTGTTTGATAATACAATTGAATGATTTCACGTATCTTTTCTTCACACTAAAAATCCAAATATAAAAAAAAAAATCACCCGCATTTTATCGTGCTTCCCATAAAACGGCCCTCATTACTTTATTGGCTAACAAGCCCATCTTGGGCTTCTTTGGCACCGATCAACCCCAAGAAACCCATTGTTTTAACTGTTGTTTGGTCTCTAGTGTGTTCTAGTGAATCCAAGTTTCGACAACCTTTACGAAATGGTCTAAAGACCTGTCCATATTGCGGTTGAACAACACCAAAAACAATCTTGTGAAGTTGTCACACGACAAAATGTGCCACCCATCTTGCGGAAAGTTTTCTCATACCCAAGTGATTATTCAAAATTTAAGCTACTGGGCCATGTGTGATGCCTATGGCTTCCACAATCTCTTGCGCTCTCAATATCTCAAATATCTCCTATCGATCTTAGCCTTGGTTTGGGTGGTGATTTTTTTCAGCAAAAAATAATGTTTAATGAGCGGTAGTCTGCTATCAATGGCCGTCAAATACATTATTAAATAACACAGTTTATTCAAATTTTGACAGATGCTTGTTGACTTTAGTCCCGCTCCCGTATCTCGACTTTAGTCAATTAAAAAAAAAAAATTGTGTAGAGTCACAAACCAATCAATAAACTGATTATACCTCCTATCTCTAAAAAAAATAGTGACAAAATTATCACTTTCCAAAAAGCGTCATATCTTTTATTATATTTTTAAATAATTCTAATAATTATTCTGCAAACAAGTGAATAAAAAAGCATAACCAATGCGTAGAAAATAAAATATTTTTCTTTTTAATTTTTATTTTCTATAACACAACAACTGAAATGTGAGTCAGAATGTTTTCTTAATATTCTCTTCGAATTGTTAGGAGAGATAAAGGTCTTGTAATAATATTTATCAAACTTGATTCAATAACTTTAAAATCTCATCCTAAGATTTGTCCAAGAAATTTTACCATTTTTTGCAAACTGTTAGTAAGATAATCTTAATCCGAATTTTTTTGTGGAAATAAAACTATGAAGTATGTTATCGCTAAATCCAAATGATTATTGAAAATATATATATGTAGATCCCTCTAGGGTTATAAGATTTCTAGAAAGTGTATAGAACGCATCGAAAATTGTTCATAAAGTCATAAAAAATTTTTCAGAATAAAAA
Source organism: Wohlfahrtia magnifica (assembly GCA_023159175.1). NCBI lineage: Eukaryota > Metazoa > Arthropoda > Insecta > Diptera > Sarcophagidae > Wohlfahrtia > Wohlfahrtia magnifica. The sequence continues at coordinate 1,141,628 of JAKWBJ010000212.1, read as the reverse complement.
TTGTATATGTTAAGCACTTAAATGAAAAATTTTGGAAATTTTGTTCCTAAACATTTGGTGGTAATTGCATTAAAATCGGTCGAGTCGTCTTCAAGTTATGATGAAATATACTGACATAACCAAAAATTTGCCACGCCCACAAAAAAATTTGAGCCCGATGGAAAAAAAAATTGAAAACGGATTTGAATTCAGCTCATAAAATTCATTATATTCTTATATAGCTTTATTTAAAGGGGAGAAATTTATTGTTTTTCTTAGACCAGTGTAATTGGCTGAAATTATAGGAACTGAACAAACTAACCCAGCTGTTACGAAACATCTTTTATATGGTGATTGGGCATTTGCTATAAAAAATCAGAAATTAAGTTTATTTATTTAACATGACAACAGATGTGGTAAAGTCCCAAGGAGATCAGAGTAAAACTTAAGAAAAGGAAAATAAATCGACAGAAATCGGGAATGTCCATTCACACCATATTTGACCAATATCAAGGGTCCGACATCTAACGTTTTTTTTCAACTAGTGCTTATTTCGTGAATGGTAACACTTAGCTCATGTCTGATTTGACAGATAATTAGTTTTATCCTTCCGCTGAACGAATATGGTTGTGTATACGCTTGAACAACGGTGGAAATCTGGGCCTGCGTTCGACTTACAGAAGATACCGATTTTGCCAAAAAAAATCATATTTTCAGATGAAGCTCATTTTGATCTTGGCGGGTATGTAAACAAGCAAAATTGTCGCATTTGGGGCACAGAAAACCCGCACGTATACATTGAAAAGTTGATACACCCAAGACGAGTCACTGTTTGGTGCGGATTTTGGTCCTGAGGCATAATTGGGCCATTTTCTTCGAAAATAAGCAAGGAGTGGCCGTTACAGTCAATGGAGATCGTTATCGGGCCATGTTGAATGAATTTTTGTTCACAAAAATTGAAGAGGAGGATATTAGCAACATTTAGTTTTAACAGGACGGAGCTACGTGCCACACAGCCGAAGCTACACTCGATGTTTTGCGGCCTGTTTTTGAAGATCGCATTATCAGCCGCAGAGCCGATGCCGTTTGGCCACCTCGGAGCTGCGATTTGACACCGTTGGACTATTATTTGTGGGGTGCCGTCAAAGATAAGTGTTACGCCAACAAGCCAGAGACAATTGACGATTGAAAAGACAATATTTGTGAAGCCATTGGTGAAATACAGCTGCACACAATCGATAATGTGCTTAAAAATTGCATTGATCGTGTACGCTACTGCATGGCCAGCCGAGGCAAGAATTTGAATGAAATTATTTCCATTATTAACCGGAAGGATTGTACTTTCAATTAAAAAAAGAAATTTGAGAAAATATTCAGTAGTTTTTTTACAGCATTTCAAAAAAAAAAAAAAATTATTTGGCGGACCCTATACTTATATGTACATATTTGGACTTCATTGCTATCTAATATGTAAGCTAAATTGGCCATATCGCTATATAGCCGTATAGTAACAAGTTTTTATAAAAATTAATATTTGACGGTCCTGGTGAATAGGTATTCGTTGCGATCGGTCGTAAACATTTGTTTTCTCCTTTTGCCAAAGCTCAATTGCTGAGAAAATTCTAACAAAACATTAACTTCATTAACTTTTATTCTGAGGCACTTAAATTATTATCTCTAATAACGATAATAGCAGGCGCCTTGGTAGGTCTTTTGAATATTTTCTTTTACTCTTAAATAGAATCAGTTTAACAACAAATTATAAACCACAGAAATGGTTCTGCAAGGTGCCTACTACAAGCGCAGCCATTTGAACAAAAGTTTGTTCAAAATATTCCTATACATTTTTCAATTTACAGCTTGAATTTTTGTAAAGGATTATCATAAATTTCTTCCTACACTTTATTGGATCTTTAATAACAATTTTACAAAAATAAAAAAGATGCCCGATAAGTACGGCACGTTATGCTTGCCATTACACTCCAAAGCAGAGTTGAATGAAGGCAGGGAATTGGCCGTAAACGGTTGTCCTGGCTGAGAAACATCAAAATTTGGACGTGAATCAGATAAATTGGCGATTTCGTTAGAGTAGCAGCAGACAAGGGAGAATTTACATCTTTAATACGAAATTTAACATAAATCGTGTTTCGCTTGAATTCTGACAGGAATACGCATCCAGAAAGAGATAAAGAAATGCCCGATCTATCATCGCTTTAAATGCATTTGAATTCAATTAATATTAGGTCCAATCATTATGTAGAGTGTATTAAATTTCCAAGATTTTATTATGCATAATCGTGTAAAAGTTAAAAATTTAAATAGATAATGAAGAAGTTAAATGCAGCTATCAGGCTTATCAGCAGCACACTTTTCTGCCCCTGGAGGGAAATATTGACCACTGGGACAAAATTTCTTAAGACCATATATCGAGCCTGACATTATATAGCAGACGACAAAACTGCAAAAAATTGAGAGTTTTTTTGTAAAATATTTCTTACATATGTCGAAATTTCGAAATAAGTTTAAACTTACGAAGTACAGGTTGGATCATCAGCATAAAATGAGCCAGTGGTATCGGCATCTTTACATATTGTATTGGGATCACGCGGCTTAGTAGATGCTGTTGTAGTAGTGGTTGTAGTTGTAGGTTCTGTTGTAGGGGTTGCAGTTGTTGGTTCCGTAGTTGTGGTTATTGTAGTTGGTTCTGTGCTTGTTGTTGATTCCGTTGTTATTGTTGTAAATCTGCTATCATCATCATCACCATCATCATCTGATTGAGTTGAACAGCTTGGCTAAAAGGTATTGACTTATTTTTATTAATGTTTCTTTAAAATTCTTTAATTCACCCACCTTAGTCAAATAGCTTTCAGTACAAAATCCTTTAGTGCTATAAATATCACATACCGTATCCCCTAAACAATACGACACATCAGCTCCGTCTAGTGGTTCATTCTGGCCATAACAAAAAGCAATTGTAGTTTCATTAACACAAGCGTAAACTTGATTTTCACTACACACGCCACATAGATTCGTTTTCGGTGCACAGCTTGGCTTAGCCTCGGGCAACGGGTAACACACATAAGGACCATCAGTACAAACATGATTTTCTGGACATGTTATATAGTCCTTAGTGGCTATACCTAAACATTAGACAAAAAAGTATAATTATTATTATTCAATTATTATTTAAGTATTAACACTAGCATTACCATTTATGCATAATGAATAGACATTTTCCTTATGACAGGCCACATAATTGCTACTCTGACAGACATTACAATCACTTAGAATGCCGTTAACATAAAATAAAATAAATATCTAGACATAACAAAAAATTATTTATTTCAAATTTAGATCTATGGATTTATTAATTTAATTTACCGAAAATTGATAAAAGCTGTGCTTCATTACTCTGTCTACACTGTTGTAAGTTGTGGGCAAAATTTCTTTTGATTTATTCAATAATCAAGTTTCTTAAGAAGCGTCACGGATTGATATAAGCAAATTTTGAACATTCGGCCTAACTTTTATAATCATATTTTTTTCTCTTTCGTTTCTCTAATTTTTTTTTCTCTTTTAATTATCTTTATGATTTATATCGTATTTCTAATAGTGTTTTCCTATTTTTTATTATTATATTTTGGTACTCACTCATATGGTGAAAACAGTATGAAATTCTAAAAGTGTGTATAGTATTAAATGTGATAATTAGTTGTCAAATAGATACGTTTCAGACCCATATTTAAATAGTGTCTGAAAGGCAGTAGTGGCGATAGCATATCATTGGTTTTAATAGTTTTTTGAGCATCTTAAGATTAGATAAGATTTTCAGGTAAAAGTTAAAGTAGAAGTTAAAAAAAAAAAATTATTGGTTCAAAATGCTTCCGCATTTTTTTTGCCACTAGGTGACGTGTTGTTGCCCATGTGTCGTGCAACACTAGTTCGATAGTTCGATTATGTCAAGCGATCACGTATTTGAAAGCTGTTCAGAAAGCTATTCAGGCTTGGTGAATACAGTTCTCTAATTCATCTCGCGTTAAAAAATTATGTTAAAAGAAATACATACGCTTTGTGATGCGAAATAATAAATAAACGCTGCAAAAACAAGTCGAAAAATGTATAAAGTGCACAAGGTGAGAATGCTGTACGTCGGCGTCAGATTTAAGAGTGGTTTATTCAAAGGTACATCTCGTTCTAGTTGGAAAGGACATCAGCTTAAGTTCAACTGAGAAGTACACCATCAAGGGAACTCTGTTCTCTATTTTGAACCAGCTTCCTTTAGATACTTTGGCAAAATGAATAGCAGGACTAACGGGCCACTGACTAATGGAAGTTATAATGCCAACATTGAGTAGAGGATAGTAAAACCCTAATTTGATCAGGGATTCACAATCTGATAGATCACATCCATGAGGCTGCTATTTATATATACACTGGTAGGTTAAAATGACAGAGATCAAACTGTTTCAGAAGTTGCTAGACTACAGCAGTGTTCCACATAACGAGCAAATGGCTATGAAATATTGCCGCACAGTTTTTCAGGTATTGTTGAACAGTAAGTCATGTCTATCAATAGCGAAAAGGCCATAAGATACCTAGAAAATGAGTACGCAATACATTAAAGAGCTGCTAAGGATCTGTCTAGCAATCGACTAATGAAATTTTTGAACCACATGGAGTAAATATAGTCGTACAGTACATGACCGTTTTAACTAGTTGGTAACGAGGATTTGCCAAAAACAACCAACCAAAGTCTCCGCAAGAGTTGGCGAGAAATTCGATGGTTATGATTTAATGGGTTTCCATATATGGAAGAATAAAAGGCAACTGCACAGTAAATGAAGTTGTAAAGGGTTCGCCATCTAACGTTTTTTTCAACTAGTGCTTATTTCGTGAATGGTAACACTTAGCTCATGTCTGATTTGACAGATAATTAGTTTTATCCTTCCGCTGAACGAATATGGTTGTGTATACGCTTGAACTTCGCTTCGCTAAGTGGGCCTGCGATCGACTTACAGAAGAAGTCGATTTTGCCAAAAAAAAAAATCATCTTTTCAGATGAAGCTCATTTTGATCTTGGCGGGTATGTAAACAAGCAAAATTGTCGCTTTTGGGTACAGAAAACCCCCACGCATACATTGAAAACAGCACGATACACCCAAGACGAGTCACTGTTTGGTGCGGATTTTAGTCTGGAGGCATAATTGGGCCATTTTTCTTCGAAAATGAGCAAGGAGTGGCCGTTATAGTCAATGGCGATCGTTATCGGGCCATTTTGAACGAATTTTTGTTCACAAAAATTGAATAGGAGGATATTAGCAACATTTGGTTTCAACAGGACGGCGCTACGTGCCACACAGCCGAAGCTACACTCGATGTTTTGCGGCCTGTTTTTGAAGATCGTATTATCAGCCGCAGAGCCGATGTCGTTTGGCCACCTCGGAGCTGCGATTTGACACCGCTGGACTATTATTTGTTAGGTTCCGTCACAGATAAGTGTGTCGCCAACAAGCCAAAGACAATTGACGCTTTAAAGGACAATATTCGTGAAGCCATTGGAGAAATACAGCTGCACACAATCGATAATGTGCTTAAAAATTGAACCGATCGTGTAGGCTACTGCATGGCCAGCCGAGGCAGCCGTTTGAATGAAATTATTTTCCATTATTAAGCGAAAGCATTGTACTTTCAAATAAAAAAAAGAAATTTGAGAAAATATTCAGTAGTTTTTTTTTATAGCATTTTGAAAAAAAAAATTATTTGGCGGACCCTATATAAGCGTAAAATTCACTTTGGATCATTACTCTTTTGAAAGAATTGAACAAGTGATGTCACAGTTACAGCATCTAAGTATAAATGAACAGTGCGTAAGTAATAAAACCACCTGGTAGGAAACTAGGAAAATGTGACCAAATTTGAATGGAAATGATAAAACTTTACAGAGTATACTGCAGTCTTGGTGAACATACCTAAAGAGTGCAGGTCCCACATAATGATCCTTTTATCAAGCTTGGCGTATCGCCAACCATGATTTCAGCAGACCCTACAATAATGAAGAGCGGGAACAAAACTTTGCGTGGTCATAGAAGATTTTACGATAAAAACAGTCTTGCTAAATTCAATGTGTAGAATCGTTTGGGTGGCTGACGAAAAGTGACCATGAGAAGAAGGACTTTGGCACGACAGCTCAATGACCAAATGAACTTTGCCGCCGGCATCTTGCTAATGAGTGCCTTCGTAAAATAATGCGTTCTTCTGGCTAATCATAATCATCAATACTAATTTACCATTTAAAACTGAATCCGTCAACAACATACCTTTTAGCAAAAAGGGTACATTAAAATTCTTTTAGTTTTGTTTATTATATAGTGTGTATATTTCGAAATTTATTTTTTAGTTTTTAAAAGTAATTTTATAGTAATTTTACTTAAAACTATTCTAATTAAACAATACAACAATAATTTGAATTTATGTTTTTTTTTTTTTTTTTTAAATTTATATCATAACCAACTGATATCAAATTCCATTTTATACTCGTAGTATATAACTTATATATAAATAAAAAAATCAAAATAAAACTATAATATTTTAGTTATAATTTCGTACATACATACGTACATATGTATATTATTTATAATAATTAATTGAAAAATGTAAAAATTTAATTAAAGAAAACATGATTATTAATAAAACATACGTATTATAAATGTCAAGAAAACATAATTAAATCATAATTATTAACCTATTGTATAAACTTATTCATGATGATCGAGAATTTCTTATTTATTTCTTTCAAAAATTTAAACAATTTTGTTTTATAAAAAATAAAATTCTGCTTTTCTTTTCACTCGATTACTAAAAGTTAATTGGCGTTTTCCTTTTCACTTCCCTGTTTTTCTTCTTCTTTGTTATTTATCAATTTCCTATGCCTCTTCGGGTTTGTATAAAATATCTTACAAGAATTGTTAAATTTCTAATACTTTTTTTCCCCTTCATGTAACCACTCATAGTGTGAACCACATGATAAACTGCAATAGTTTGTAGACATTGACAATGGGAAATTTCCATTTCTTTTCGTTTGCCTTACGACGATTTGGCACTAAACTGGGATAGTGTACAGGTTTTGATATGTGACAATTGGTTATAACTGTACCACCTGGATAGGTTACCGATACAGCATCACCATGCTTAACACCATCACAGTCTGTTATATCGAGGGTTTTATTGAAACAGATACGTATCTCTTCTAAATAGCTAACATCTGTTTTACTATCGTAGAGACAGTGTATGGAAGGATTTTTGCTCAGACCATTTACTAAGGCTGCATGTAAAGCCACAACAGTATTATTCGAATCGGGATGTATACCAGCACTGCCTAATATATTCGAAAGTAAATAGTCTTCACGCCAAATAATACCCTGGGCAAAATATTTCAATTCATTGTCTAATTGCTCTAGGGTAGCAGCACAAGTGCCATGTTTTAACCATTCATGTTTCCACAGCCAATCACCTTTCGATTCACCATCTATATCAGGCCAGTATTGATTTAAATTATCTTTTATATCTTCCAACTGATTAACATCAAAGTAGGCCGATTTATTACAAAATGAGGGACCAAAATGACCCAATTTTGTTGGCCACACACCATGTATAGTCCAGAACTCTTTTGTTGTAGGCAATTTGCATTTATGATCTTTATCTTCCTCTCTCCAATGGTAGCATGTCGTTACCGGCCATTGTTGTGTGAATATCAATACATCCCATTCGTGATCGCCACCATTATCGCGATCACTTAGCTCCACATCCAAATCGTCGCGATATTCTGAGGAGCTTTGTTCATCCGAAAAGAATATATTCTGCTTAATTTCTCTTAGGCGAGCTAATGTTTCTGGTGATATATCTTCATTGCTGAAAAATGATGCGCTGAAATGGTAAGAAAACGAAATTTTCATTTTTTAGTCACGCTTCTCTAAACGTTAGATAAATATCCTGCAAGAGAACAGTAGTTTTAAAGTTAATTATAAAAATAATTAAACAAAAGGAAAATAAATTCGGTAATTAAGGTTTCTGGGTGAATGAATTTTATTGTCGAATAATTTAAGGTGATTATTTTTAATTAACCTTTATGTCGACAGCAACATATTGGTTAATCTTAGGAAGTTAATATTTCAATCGTATCGGCTTGAAATTCCATGACATCCTTAAGAAAAGTATTCCACAGCTTATTTTCATGTTTAAATGTTAGGTGACTGTATAACGTTTTGAATATATATCTTGTTTTCATTTTAATATAATTTTTCATTTTTATGCAATTGGAATTTTCATAATTTTTGGCTTTTGTAACCACTGTAGTTTGAAATTAATTTACCCGTTGCTTCTTACTTGAATTTTCATAACTAGTATGTAGTGTTGTTGTAGTCAAACTTAATTCAATATATTTTTTTGTATTTACATTTAAGTTGATATTGTAAGGGGTGTCCAAAGTAGAGGTATCATTTTAATTTTAATAAATAAAATCTTAATTTCAGTTTAATTTAATTTCACTTTATTACAAATAGCTTCAGTTTAAAAATTATGTCGGTCAAGTGACCCTTCCTACTGGCGCGGCAGGCTCTCTAACGTAAACATTCAGTGGCATATATAATACAATTTCAAAATCTCTATATAGCTGCCGGTGAGGAAAAAGCTCCTCACTGTATACCCCCTAACAGCTGTCATAAAGGTTAAATTTATTAATATAATGATAATGATAATTACTTTATATAATTGAAATATTTAAAACATTAATAATATTAAATGAATCGTTATGACTAATTATTGTGTTAAAATTGGAAATATTGCATTTAATTTAAGATTATTTTTATTTTGAATATAATATAGCACCACATACGATCTAAATAAAAAAGAGGGAATTTTTCAATTTTCTCCATATGAGAGGAATTTATTATTTAAAATTATTATAATTCTTTAAGATTTACTACATATTTTTATTGTTATAACAGTTGCGTGCAACGCATATACATACAGCAGTCACTCTATTAGTTTCTTCTTCTGTTTTGATTATTTTTCTTTTAATTAAAGTAAGCAGTACATAAAGCTGTGCCGATATGGAAAATTAGCTTAAGTTGACTTTAGCTATTCTTACTTACCGACACATTTTTATCATATTTATCGACAATCTCGGAAAGTATTGGGCATACAAGTTAATAATGTAGATTTTTTTGCTTGAAAAATGCCTTCATTATGATAACAAAATGAATTGATACATTATTTAAAGTATTGTCCATTGTTAGCTACTACTTTTTCCGCATCAAAAGATCTGCTCCGTTTTGAGGTAAAGAGTGAATCAAGCCAATTCTTGATGCCCTGTTCTGAAGTGAAGCGTATTCGAGTCAGGGCGTTCTGCATCGATCGAAACAAATAGAAGTCGGAAGGGGCAAGATCTGGGCTATAAGGCGGGTAAGCCAAAACTTACCATCCACTGTTTTCCCCAAATAATTTTGACCGGTCTTGTCATGATGGAAAATTATGGCCTTGTGTCTGGTCGAAGATTCTAGCTGTTTTTCGTTGATTGCTCTCTTCAAACGAATCAATTGCATTCGGTACAGGTCCCCTGTGATCATCTGACCCCATTTCAACAGCTCATAATACAAAACAATCTTTCTGATCCCACCAAATATAGAGCATTACCTTGGTGTCATGGATATTCGGCTTCAGCTTTAATTTGGCTTGTTGGCCGGGCTTTACATATGACTTTTTGCGCTTGGGGCTATTGTAATGTATCCATTTTTCATCACCGGTTACAATACGATTCAAGAAATGACTTCTTTTTGTAGCGTTCAAGCATCATTTTCGCCATGCAAAATCTCCTTTCAACGTCTCTCGGCTTCAATTCATATGGGACCCGATTTCCTTGCTTTTGAATGAATACCTATGCTTTTAAACATAGGGAAATGGCTTGTTGTGTAACTCCCAATGATAATGTAAGTTCTTCTTGCGTTTGACAACAATCTTCGTCAAGTAATGTTTCCAATTCCTCATCTTCAAACTTTTTCGGCTGATCAGGCCTCTCCTTGTCCTCTGTGTCGAAATCACCACTTTTTAATCGCGCAAACCATCGCTCACAAATGAGAGAAGGTTGTCAGACTTCCCCGCAAAATATCTTTTTTAGGCACAAAATTCGACATTATTATAGCGGTTGAAAAAAATGTGTGCTTACACTTTAACGTCTATCGAATACTGAATTATAATGACAGATGTTTACCCTCCAAAATACCATATTTGTTATTATTGACACAAACCATGTCGCTCATTTATTGCAACAGTGTCATAACTCAAAAGTATTCAAAAATATGGAGAATATTCTGATGTATATTGTGTGAAAAATTCTCATGAAAAAACTCTCATGAAAAATTTAGTTTCTTGAGTTATGACACTGTTGCGATAAATGAGCAATAAGTGATAGTTATGCCATATGTTGTCCAAATCGACATTATTAACTTGTAAACCCAACATCTAAGAGAATACACTTCTATTGGAAAAACCTCTAGTCGTATCGCTGTCCCCTTCTTCGTATCTTGTCTTATAAATTTGTGGCAGTAAGTAAGAATAGCTTTAGTCGACTTAAGCTACTTTTCAATATCGACATAGAAATATTAAAAAATATTAAAAATATTAATAAGCTTAACAAGCAACTCCGACATTAATTATTGGGTCATGTAAAGAGTATCTAGAACCTCTGTTATTTATCGGCGAAAAACTTAACCAAGTAATTTTCAGCGGAGTTTTGCAGACATCGAAATAAATCAGAAGGCCCTCAGTTCGATACCATCTGAATAAAGAAAAAGTTTTTCAACAGCGGTATCACCTCCGTAACATTAGGTAGCAACTAGTTATGAGTATTACTACTATTTAAAACTTCTCTCAGGTGATTCTCTGGCGGCCCACATTACCCTTGCCCTGAAGGTTCCACTAGAGGCTGGTTTTTGTAATGCTTCCAATGTTTATGCAGAGGGCGTGACCGATCAACCGATCTAGTTCATATTAGGAATTTATTTCGTACTTGGTTTCTGGTTGATAATTGATAGTAAGTCGGTATTAGATATGCGGTTCTGCCAGAATATTCTATTTATCTTTCTCAAAAATTCGTTCATAAACACCTGCAACTTAGCTGTACCGGATTTATCGAGTGTTTTTTTAGAGGTCCATAACTTTGAGTTAGAAACACTACTTTATTTGACAACCGATTAAACAGCTTATAGCCACTGGACTGTGGCGAATTAGTAATTAGTTATATTTAGCGACGAATCTAAATGTAACTTGTTAAATACAGATTGAATATGCCAAGTTCGAAGACCAAAGGGAAAAGGGACTATATTCGCAGAGAAAGGACTACTTGACAGGAAAATTTGCTTAGGTTTCGAAAAATGCTGAATGTATACTACATAAAAATGCATATGTACTTGCTTGAAGACTGTTACAGATTAAAAGTAGAACCTACAGTATAACCATAGGCTATTGCAAATGTTTTGATTAGACCGAAAGGGAATAAAATGAAGAAAAGTAAAAAATTTAACTAAGATAACAGCTAAGATAATAATTAAGATATGGGTAGCGAAGCACGCCGGGTTTTAGCTACTATAAAATTAGATAAAGGCTAAGATAAAGAAAAAAACCAATTCCTCAGATTTAAATAGTTTTCATATAAAAATATGTATATGAGTTAAAGAATGGTTTAAAACTATGCTATTTTATTAAACACCTCTGTATTATTAGAAAAAAAGAATGATTAAATTGATTCAAATAAATTTCTATAAACTGATAAATTGTTTATTAGTAAGCAAACAAAAGGAAAAAAACAAATAAGAAACAAACAAAAATTAATCATTGCAAGGCTTAGTCTGTTTTGAAAAGCTAGAAATCGGATATCCGAACAATACATTGTAATTACAATTGATCATTTGGCCTAAAAACTTGAAAACCTACATATTTTATTTGTTTATTTATTATAATTACAACGTAATAAAAAAAATATAAAAACAAATAATTTGCAATACCTATTTACTAATGTATATATGTACGTACATACATACATACATACGTATATATGTGTACATCTAGGGCTTATCTTTCGCTTCAGAGACAGATCCCCAATAGTTACTTTAATTGTTAATTGCTTTGTTTGAGTCAAAAGGTGGATTTGCAATAAATTTCTGGTTTATTTTAAATTGACATCATACAACTAAGCACTCCTGTTTTGCTATCTTTCTACTCGCGACCCCTCTTTCACGCACTCTATCACTTTCTTTGTGTGTGTGTGTGTGTGTTATGGCTTTTAATGGAATGGAATTACTACTATACACTTACCTAAAGACGAATGAACAGTTAAGTGAAGAAGACAACCAGAAAATAATGATAATCTGCCAGAATTTTCTTGACATTTCGTTTCTTTTTTTTGTATTAAAAGAAAAGAAAATTAATTTGTTATACAATTTGTTTTATTTTTATCGTTGTTGTTGCTGTTTGGATGGTGCTGGTGGTGGAGGCAATGGTTTGTTCAAAACATTTTTTATCTGTTTTTTCTTTAATTTGTCATTGAATTTTTTTATATATTTTTTTCTCTAATTTTTGATATCCAAGGTTTATTTATTTCGACTTTAAAGTAAAAAAAACTTTTTTTCTTTTGTATTTTTGTAATAATTTCACACGTTTTTTCAAATAATTCTTAAGGTTTTTTCCTTTCATACATGGAAGGGGATGTAAGCTCTTCCACAATTGGATTTACTTTTCTATTGTTGCACTCTATGCAAAACGTTTTATTAATTTCGTATGAGTTTCTTTTGTTGGAAAATGACAAAAACAAAAACAATTATTGAAATTAAATTACATACAAATTAATCATTTATTTGTTACAGTTTGATTATATTTTTTCTTTCTTTTCAACGGCTTGATTATAATTTTAGTTGCTTCTTCTATCTTATCCGCTAATACAACTGAAATTAGTTTGACTATTAAAATCTGCCTTTTGCGTTTTTTCTTTTTTCTGCGTTTTATTTCTCTTGTTTTCCTATTTGCTTTTCACTTTGTTGTTATTTTCGTTTGTATTATTTATTATTTTTGTGATACCTCTCTAATATTTTTGTTGTTTTTACTTCTTTTCTTTAAATTTGTTTTCGCTTTGTGTTATTTTTTAGGTATTTCTTTAGTGCTTCATTTTCGTTTACTTATTTTGTTGTTGTTTTTTAGTGGTGCTTTAATATCAATACTAAATTGTTTGCAAAAGACGCATTTAATATATACCAAAGAAAATGGCACTTTATCTGGTAAAAAAGTACTCATTATAATTATTTAATATGAATAAAAAGTACTATTTTTGGAATTTAAGTTTTTGTATTGGGAATTTTATAAAATTAATTAATTATGGTGTTCCTAAATGCACTGCCCTACCGACATATATTAACTATAATTAGGCACGGTTTTAACTAAGTGGTTGATGTCTGCAATATAAATAGATTTGCCTTGATAATGAAGTTTAACCGTTAATCACTTTGTGATAACAAAGTGCAGATAATGGGATTCTTAATTTTCTACGGCTGTTGAAGTGGTGAATACAATTGAAACCAGAGAACGGAATTAACGTATTCGCGTTTGCTAAATATTCATGCATTCGTTGCTTTTGTTATGCATTCATTCAACAACAATCTCTATTGATATTGCAATGTTTATATTGGTTGTTTTTGTTCATAGCGTACTGAATTTTTTACAATGCTGAAATGATACTACAATAAAAAAAATTAAAAAAATCGGCACTTTCTTGTTCTGAAAACACAACCATATACACACATACATAAACATAATAACGGTTGATTTTAAGAGCTTTCGGATTTGATAAAAAAAATATATAAAATTTAGGGAAATGTATGAAATCTTTGTTTGACTCGATAAAACGATCTACATATATAATTCAATGTTTAAAGATGATTTCATGTAAATGTTGACCGCGGCTACGCCTCAAATCGTTTATATGCTGGGTCCAATTTTAGCTTCCAGTCCATCTACCGTTGTGGTCTTGTCCTTATAGACATGAGCTTTAACATAGCCCTACAAAAAATAGTCTAAAGGCGTTAAATTGCACGATCTAGGAGGCCAATTGACCGGACCCAAACGTGAAATAACATCCCATTGTTTCGGGGCATGTGGCACCGTCTTGTTGAAACCACATGTCAGCCAAGTCCAGCTCTTCCATTTTGGGCAAAAAAAATTTGTAATCATCGCACGGCAGCGCTCGCCATTCACAGTAACGTGCTTGCCTTCGTTGTCTTTGAAAAAATACGGTCCAATGATATCACCAGCCCATAATCTACACCAAACAGTGCATTTTTCGGGATGCATTGGCAATTACAATGCTTCTGGCTGCTCTTCACACCAAGTATGCCAGTTTTGGTTGTCCCCGTGTCCATTCAACCAGAAATGAGCTTCGTCGTTGAACATACTGTTACGTCTTAACCTTTTTAAAACGTTTGACTTCGTTTAAATTGCGTTTAAAATAAAATAAATACCGTTTTTATTTTCTTGTTTTACTGCTATCTTTTATTTACTACACAATAACTTTTATACAGTTTACAACAACTTAATATTCACTATACAGCACTTTTATTTCCGCTTTAACACGTGTTTATCTTACGACAGCCAAATGATAACTAGCTAACATGTAAAACAGTCCTTTATATACCTAATTGTCTGCATTTTAGAAGGTTCAGGAAATATCCACCATTTTCTATTTCCATATCCGCTAATTCATATATAACGTAAAGATATTCGATGTGGCCGTGCTGCCAACTTGACATATACCAAAATACCACAATGCAGAGCTGAACATGTTTGACAGTAACATGTTACACGAAAACAGCTTAGCTGCCAAAAACAGTGTTGCCAAAAAGAAAGTTGCCACAAAATTACCCGATATATTTTACAACAATATATAACATCATCATCATCATCATTCTGACCAGGCACTATTGTATGACACTGCCACCCATGGGATCTATTATGCCCCCTCCGGTCTATAGTTTGCCTTTCTAATAAACACCAGCAGATCTGAAACCATAATGGGGGATACCGTTTTGATCAAAAAGATCCCGGAATTTATTCAGAAATACAAGTTTATTCGTCTAAATCTATATTGTCCCCTTCAAAGTAATCCCCATCTTTTTTAAATTCGGTTTTCGGTATGTCCATCAGTGCTTTTGTGATTTTTCCATTATTTCATCTCGGCTGCTGAAACACGTTCCCCGTAATGGTTTTTTAACTCGATTGAACAGAAAGAAGTCACAGGCAGCCAAATCAAGTGAATTCGGTGGCTGTTGGATGATATCTATTTCATTTTTCGTCAAAAAAAAAAAAAAAACTCGAATAATGATGGCACTGTGCGATGGTGCGTTATCATGGTGCAAAATCCACGAATTTTCTGCCCACAATTCTGGTCTCTTACGGCGAATTGTTTCACGCAAACGTCTTATAACGCCCAAACAATGCTCTTTGTTTAATGTCTGGCCTTTTCGCAAAAATTCATGATGCCCTACACCGTTGTAGTCCATGAAAACCGTTCGCATTGCCTTCTTGTTTGACTGAAAACGACATGTTTTTTTGGTCTCGGCTCATTTGGTGAACACCACGTCTCGTCTCCAGTAATTATCCTTTTGATGAATGTGGGATCAGATTCAGCCTGGCAAATCATGTCTTTTGCGACCTCAACACGATCTCTTTTGTGCATGAAATTAAGGTCTTTTGGCACCAACTTTGCTGCTACACGCCGGAAACCCAAATCATCAAGTCCTCCGCTATCTTTCTGGTAGCTAATTTCCGGTTATTGACCAACATTTATTTTACTTTATCAATGCTTTCGTCGGTTTTCGATGTCATTGGTCTGCCACTGCGTTCATCATCTTCGATTGACTCACGACCAGTTTTGAACCGCTCGTGACACTGGTAAACTACTGTTTTTTTTTAGAAATTTAGAGATTATTAACAAAAAAAAGACTCAATCGGAATAATAGGAGCGCCACACGGGGGTTATTACAGGAACTTTTTGATCAAGGTGGAACGTCTGCCAATACGACCATATCTCCCTAAACATTTCCATCTAAACCTATCAAGACCTATCTGCTGTTTCTGATGCCTGTGAGCACAGTCCATATCTGTGATCGCCATCCTCTTCAGATGCGGTCTCAGTCGACATCGGCCCGTAAAAGACTCCGTTAGGAGTTTTAAGTCTGGCCTGTCATACAACCTCAGAACGATGAACAAATTACGGACTGATCGCCACCCTAGAGTAGCGAAGTTTCCATTAAGCATTCCCGTATCCAATCCTTGATCAGATTGAGAATGGTAGTAAGCGGTGCTGCACAGTAAGGCTCACGACCGATATAGGTGTCATGAAACCTTTCCTGGCCAATGCATCCGCTGTTTCTATCTCACAGTGTACAGTTACCCAAAACAACTGGACCTTATTTCTAAGCGAAAGCTTTTGCAGCGTAACGTAGCAATATTTGACCAGTCTAGATGTTATACGATTCCAGCCAATTACCCTTAAGGCTGTTTAACTGTCAGAGAATATATTAATTGATCTTACCCTTAAGCCCATTGTCCAGGTTGACTTTCGCACATATGGCAATGGCCATGATCTCAGCCTGGAAGATATTAAGTGATCTCTCCAGTGGCATTGACAAGTCTTGGATGGGTCCATGAACATTAACACCGACGCAGTCATTCATTTTGGAGCCATCAGTATACCAGTTTAGATCAAACTCACTCCGAACTAAGGCCCCCATTAGACCAACAATCCTGATCTGGGAACTCAACCCTGTATCTCTTGCCAAAGCACAGATCCAAAGGCATAACATCCAGGATCGAAGATGGTTCTCCGACTACGGCAAACCTGCCGACACATATCGGGATAAGTGATGCATTTACGAACAGACCCATATTCTGCAGGCATAAATACTTCTGAAAACAATTTTGCTTTTCATTCAATAGGCAAGCCCAACCATTCATTTCATACCGTTCGTTTTGTATTCGTTGCTTTTTATGTGTGGCTGAGTGGAAGACATTGTTCTGGCAAGAAAAAAAGCGTTTGACAATCGGAGGAAATATTTTACTGCTTTCTTGAATGAGCAACGATCTTTTTCTGTGTCATTGCGTTCGGAATATAAAATATTTTAATTCACCGTTAATTTATGCATAATTATGCAAAAATGCCTAAACCAAATTTTTGGCTTAGGATATGAACCAAGCTGGTAACATTATTTAAAGTCATATATTGATGCTGGCTGCTGCACAATATTTTAAGTACAGGCTCAACAATGATGTCGTTTGATATGCCAAAGGGGAGTCATACATACACACACAGACGTACACTTAAACTAGAACAGTATGTGAAACAATAGTACTTTTATTTTGTTTATTTATTGCTTATTGATAATGATTTAATCTAACAATGACGATTGCGAAATTCAAAAGTTTATGAGATTTTCAAAATAATACAATGATAACACTGTGCTCAAATATTACGCTTTTCGACAAGCGGGGCATTGGACTAGTAAGTCTAATTCAGGTACGCTGATTCCTGTGGTGCTAACCGTTTTTTTAGGTTAGCTCTTGTTTTTGAGATCACGGTGTCTCTCAAAAAAACTAATTTCAGGTTCGTCTTTAAATGTTAAGTATGCTTACCAAAATGTTCATGGGATTAGATCTAAGCTCTCTGCGCTTTAAAAAGGGAGATTTGTAATTGTGTGTGCTGAGACTTTGCTGAATAGTAGCATTTTTAATTTGAAAATTATTGTTAAGAACACATCCCAGTTGAAAGAAAACGACATATGTTTTTCAGTTCAATTCAATATATGGTATAAAAGTGAACAACGCTTTTATAAAAAAAAAATTAATAAACAACTTTGCTTGACGATTTTAGAGTGAATAATTAAAAAGTTATATAAAGGTTACAGAACAATGTGATTAAATGTAAATGTAAATGTAAATGTAAATGTAAATGTAAATGTAAATGTAAATGTAAATGTAAATGTAAATGTAAATGTAAATGTAAATGTAAATGTAAATGTAAATGTAAATGTAAATGTAAATGTAAATGTAAATGTAAATGTAAATGTAAATGTAAATGTAAATGTAAATGTAAATGTAAATGTAAATGTAAATGTAAATGTAAATGTAAATGTAAATGTAAATGTAAATGTAAATGTAAATGTAAATGTAAATGTAAATGTAAATGTAAATGTAAATGTAAATGTAAATGTAAATGTAAATGTAAATGTAAATGTAAATGTAAATGTAAATGTAAATGTAAATGTAAATGTAAATGTAAATGTAAATGTAAATGTAAATGTAAATGTAAATGTAAATGTAAATGTAAATGTAAATGTAAATGTAAATGTAAATGTAAATGTAAATGTAAATGTAAATGTAAATGTAAATGTAAATGTAAATGTAAATGTAAATGTAAATGTAAATGTAAATGTAAATGTAAATGTAAATGTAAATGTAAATGTAAATGTAAATGTAAATGTAAATGTAAATGTAAATGTAAATGTAAATGTAAATGTAAATGTAAATGTAAATGTAAATGTAAATGTAAATGTAAATGTAAATGTAAATGTAAATGTAAATGTAAATGTAAATGTAAATGTAAATGTAAATGTAAATGTAAATGTAAATGTAAATGTAAATGTAAATGTAAATGTAAATGTAAATGTAAATGTAAATGTAAATGTAAATGTAAATGTAAATGTAAATGTAAATGTAAATGTAAATGTAAATGTAAATGTAAATGTAAATGTAAATGTAAATGTAAATGTAAATGTAAATGTAAATGTAAATGTAAATGTAAATGTAAATGTAAATGTAAATGTAAATGTAAATGTAAATGTAAATGTAAATGTAAATGTAAATGTAAATGTAACACAATGTAATTGATTAATAAGTAATCAATAATCCATTTCCATGTAACTGTTATATGCGAATCATAATTTCATTTTTAACAATTATGTCTAGTGATTTTAATATTTTTAGAAGTGATAGGGAAACTGGGAATGATGGTGTTCTTATTTCTGTTTGTGCTGAATATATGTTTTAATTGGCTGAACTCACATTTTTTGATTATGTTGAATTTGTTTGTGTTAAATTCGTGGAAAGTTTGTGTACATTACCTGTTCATATGTTCCTTCTTGTTTTGATTTTCGTATCTATAAAGCTCATTTTGATTTGGTTTCTGGAGTCAGGGATTTGATGAATCAGCATGGGCTTACAATAATCCTTGGTGATTGTAATATTCCGTATATCTCTTTAGACTTTTCGCCTGAAATCGTCTCGTTAATATCATCTTCTTTAGTTCCTTTTGATGGTAATATTTTCGCTGTTTTCGGTCTTTTCTAGGTGAATAATGTATTGAATTCAATTGGAAGTATTTGGAACCTTATATTTATAGAGGATTCGAGTATTTTTCCTTTATTTCATACATGAGGATTCTATTTCTGTCCCCGAGGATGTTTATCAGCTTACGTTGTTATTATCTATTTATTTTGATCCTTACTTATCTGTTGGTATGAAGCGTTCATTAGTTATGAAGGGTCGCTTTGATTTTAGTCGTATTGGTATTTGGTTGTTTGAATGCATTGGTATTCCGTTGATTGGTCTTCTTTATTTAATTCACCGCAATATGACTCCTGAGAGAGACGAGAAAGGAAACAATTTTTATACCACGTTTGTAAAATAAATTTATTATTTGTTTCTGAGATTCCAAAATACTATGACTGCACTCACTCTCTGCCTGAAAAAGTTGCATTTGCCTCCATCGACAACATATTCCGATCATTGGCTTAAACAGAAAACAGACGGATAAAACGTCTGCTAAAGTCATCACTATAGTGCAGTGACGCTCATCCATATTGTTCAGATTACAAAGTTTTTCGGTTATTTATTTATTCTCTTCCTGAATATTACAACCAGGGTTGCTAAAAGAAAAAAATCCTACCAAAAATTTTCTTTGAATGTGCCAAAATCAACTGTGTCGGTAACCTTTATTACATACTCTTTTAATTTATATAACATACAGTATTTAGTGATTTCTATTATAATTCCTAATAAAATTGTTTTTGTTTTATTTTTCTATAAAAAACTTAAGAAATTGAAATAAATTTGTTTACATTATTTCAAGCGGCAACCACAATTACAACAAAATATATGTGTGTGGGACACAAAAATATTGTAGGGGTGTAACGCATGTTTTTGTGTTTTTCTTTGCATTTTAAAAGATTTTGAAAAGAGCTAAAATTTTGATTTCTACACCGAAAAGTATTAATAATAAATAAGCTATATAAGTTCATGCCTGTTTCTATTATGTATGAATGCCTATTTTTTACAGCGTTTTAACTTCAGTGTATTTATCATTTTAACTGTTTCTCTCTTTGTGCGCACCCCTGCTCCAGATGTCAACTTAATTTATAAAGTTGCCACTTTTCACCAAAGTAATTTTTTTCAAATGTGTCATGTTAAATATCAACGCATTTCGTTAATGGACTTAAATATAGTTATCGATAAACACACTCCCGATATTGTCATATAATTTACGTTAATTTACTTAACATGTTCTTATCTATTAAATATGTTTAAGATTTATTTTTAATTACAACCAACGAAAAATTAATGTATATGATTAAAAAATAATATCTATACTCCACATACCTATCTTAAGTCCTTTACATATGTTCGATGTCAAGTTTAATTGATTTGCTTTTTTTTGTAAAACAAAACAAAAAATTGTTATCGATAAAGTGCTGGTTTGATGAGTAAATGAATGGATTTTATTTCTAGGGTATAGAGTAGAGTATACGCAAAGAACAACAAATTTGATAACAAATTGTTTGATGTGATAATAGATACGAGGGAAAAATACTCGTATGTAATCAAAATAATACAAAACAAAACTCTAGGAAAGAAGAACGTATAGAAAGGAGGGTGAATATACATATATTTCACAAAAGTAATGACAGGTAAGAGTAAGTACATTTAAGTGGGGAGGCTTTAAAATAAAGCCACAATGGATTATCTACATATCCATGGTAGGATAAGATTGAATGGGTAGTAGTAATACAATTTCAAGAAATAGAAAGATTAGTCAATATTTGAATTTAACAAATCAATGAATAAAAAGCAGTAGGTTCAGTTTTCATTTAAATAATTATTGTAAGGGATACAAACATAGTATAGTTATTTTTTTGTTTTTGTTTGGGTTCATTTAAAATAGATTAACCAATTTTACAAATAAAATAATAATTTAACACTTAATTAACATAGAAGAACTGATAATAATAAAAAATATTCATTTTAATAGATATTATAATGATAACGATAACACTAAAAGTGTGATTAATAGATGTTGTCGACATTTGTTCTATACTTTATTTAAGATACAGAAATATTTGAAGCATTTATTTAGTATACATATCTACATACATACATTTAGCGCTGCCAGAAGCTTTGGGAACAATATCATTATTTGGTGGAAAAAAAATCATATTTTGAAGAAAAAAGTCATAAGTTTTTTAAAGCAAACAATTTAATTACAAAAACATAAAAGTAATAATAATTAATTTATAAAAAAACATATGTAATATTGTAACGGGTGATTTTGTTAACCGTTTGGATTTTGAAAATTGAAAAAAGGCGGAGAAAATTTGCAAAAGTGAATGGAGCGATAAATGAATGCCTGCTATTTACTTAAAGATTATTTAATTTGTATGTTGCTCTCGGCAACGTCGTAGATGGGTCATCTGTTAGCTCAAATGTTGGCATACCTTTTCTAGCATTTAATCCGGTAACTCACGCATTGCGGTTGTAATAATATCTTACAGGGCTAGAGTTGTAGCTTGTCGTATACCTTCCAAAAAAGTGTAGTGTTGTCACATCGCGTGATCCTGGTAGCCAATGAACTGTTCCAAAATGTGAGATTAATAGCTCATCAAACGTGCTTCTCAAAAGGTTCGTGGTAGCGCGTTCCGTGTGGCATGTGACACCGTCTTGTAGAAACTATATGTCACCCAAGCTCAATTCTTCAATTTTAAGCAAAAAAAAAAAAAAAGTTGGTAATCATCACACGGTTGGTAACTGTAGGGTTGCGGTTACCATTGTTTTTGATGAAGTGTGGTCAGGTTTCAGTGAAAGTTAGGTGAAAACTCTTCAGCAACTTCGTCAATTCTGTTTGTTGACGTACTCATTCATTAAGCCCAAAATGAGCTTAGTCGCTGAAGAAAGTTCTCGATACGAAACATCTTTCTCACACAGCTTGAATTTTGATAATAAAATTTAAGGATTTGCAAACGCTGTTCGTTTGTTAGTCTGTTCATGGTGAAATGGCAAACAGCTTTGAGTATTTTTGGCATTTCCACATGTTACGAATCTTTTTTTACACTAAATAAACTCACCATCATAAATATCAGTCGTTTCTGAGAGCTTTGACAAAATTCTTCACAACTACGATTATTTAGAGTTGACAAGACGAACTTCTCTAAGCTCTAAATCTAAATTTTGAATATCTTTTTCATCTATTAAGTGGGGGAAAGTTTTATCCTTATCCTGTTAAAGAAGCTATATTTTTAGTTATAATTTTTAAAGGGTCAAGACATAAAAGCTCTTTTTAAACAACAACGTTAAAATAATATCAAAGTTTATTCGTTTTCATATAAAAAAATTTCATTGAAAAAACATAATTAAATAGTATTTTATTCATGGAAGCCCTCCGTATTTGCTGCACGATCCTATCTGACTTTCAATCTATCGCGGTCCATTTATAGTCGTGCATACATCGTTTCATGAAGTTATTTGGGACCTTCTTTTTGCTTGACATTACCGACTGGTGTTCTCGATTTATATTTCTGCAGATGATTCTGACTTGTTCTCACTGCATTTTTAGCCGCAATACGTTCAGTGCAGTTTGCTATCCATCCGGCGGCAGCTTGCTTGCATCCAACCCAATAGTAACGCTGTTTTAATTTTTCAACTGTCTTCGACGCACTAAGATGCCCTCCGCTGTGTTCCTTATGAGACTGATTTAAAATTTCATTAATTTTTGAGGAAGGTACCACTATTAGATTGGAAGTTGTATTACCATCTGCACTTTCCCAGCTTAGGTATAAGAACCCATCTATCAGTTGTAAACTCTCCCATTGAGCCCAATAAACCTTTATTAGAGGGATATCTGCTGATATGTCCTTACTAGTAGGCCATTTGTCTTTTTCCTTAGACGCTATTATCCTCGCAGAACAGGGTCTTTCCTCTGAGCCGTTGACCAGTCCTCGTTCACCTCCAGACGTAATTATCTGATATTGATAATGGTCTCTTTGGCCGTATCACCTAATACCTTATCATATTGATAATGGTCTCTTTGGCCTTATCACCTGTTTTATCAACGGCTATCTTACTTTCGTTTTTACTCCCTCCACTCCTGTTATAAGCTTCACTATTACGTGGAAATCTTTTCCTGTCACAATCTTTACGATACCCCCTTTATTATGGTCCACCTTATTTATATTACAGCGTTCATTTATTCGTACCCTGTTGTGCGAATCTCCGCTATCGGTAAGGCGTTAGTCACTACATTCTTCGGGCTTTCTATAGCTGGTGTTTTTCCATTTGTCATATATCCAAGGTGACGCAAATCTTGAACTTTTGAGCGGTGCCCTATAATGCCTTTCAAAATGATCGCTTTTGCCACAGTTTGGCACTTCCTTTTTGCCTTTTGCTCTTTTTCGGCCAAAAGTCGCACTACCACCTCTTCGATAGCTGTAATGAAATCCTCTTTGGTATTTGCGGTTTTCATGCTCTACACTTTATGTTATTTTTACTTTTTGTTATTTTAGACCAGTTCCATTCTAAACTAAGATGAAATACTATAAAAGCGGCGAATTGTGGCTGATGAGTTAGTTATTTGTGAATTGGCTGTCAAGAAGTAAAGTCTGTTTAAGGCGCATATAAAAAGTGTTTTTTTAAAAGCGAATTTGGTGTATTAATGTACAGTGGAATTAATAAAGAAAGAGACAGATTGTAAAACAACTAAAATAAAAAATTGAGTTTTATTTTATTTTACAGCAATAAAAACGAACTCAAACGTTTTAAAAAGGTTAAAACGTAACAATACATACTTATGTAAAAAAGTATACAATTTAAATAAAGATTTCGGTATTCTTATGGAATATCGGGTACACTGGCTATTATCTCAGCCTATACAACATAGCTGACTTTTTTTCAGATAATAAAAATATGTTTCAGTATATTACAAATAGGTTCCGGTTAAAAACTAAAAATTATATCGGTCAAGTGTCCCTCCTACTGGCTCAGCAGGCTCCCATCTTTTACCAAAATTATCAATCACGTTTTTCAAAAAACTGGTGTCAATGGTTGATATCTGTTCGATAATGTTGGTTATATTGTGGGATTATTGCTGTACACTTTTGATTTCAACAAACCCGACAAAAAAATCTAAAGGTATTAAATCGCACGATCGTGATGGCAAATTTACTTCTCTACAAGAAATAATGCCATTTACGAACATTTTTTTTTTTAGAAGATCCATTGTTGTTCTTGCTGTGTGACAAGTGGCATCATCCTGTTGAAACCACATATTCTCTACGCTTAAATCATCAATTTTCCGCCACAAAAAGCTTTGGATCATCTCCCTGTAGCGATTTTCATTAACCGTAAACGCATTTCCATTTTCGTTTCCAAAAAAAACTTGGTCTGATGATTCTTTCGGACCACAAACCACACCAAACCGTAACTTTTTGGGGATGTATGGTTGCTCTAAGATAACTCTTGGATTCCGTTCAGCTCAATTCTGCCTGTTGACGTAGCCATTAAGCTGGAAATGGATTTCGTCGATGAAGATTATTTTGTTAAATAATTCTCATTTGAAGCTTGTTTTTTGATGGCCCAAGAAACGAATTGCCGATGTAATGCGTGGTCAGTCGAGCTTAATTCTTGAATCAGCTGGATCTTATAAGCCTATGGAAAATGTTGAATAATGTGGATCGTTTGATGTTTAATCGCTGCGAACGATGGCGAATGGATGTTTTTTTAACTTCTTCTCAACACTTCTACTCACAGCTGCTACATTCTCGGTTGAACGACTACTACGTTGATAATTTTTCTTTCTGTTATGACGAACAGATCCAGTTTTTTCAAATTTCGCAACCATCAGCTTGATGGCACGTTTGGTTGGAGCATTTTCTCTACCGAATTTTGTTCTAAATTTCCTAATTACATCTTGAAAACTTTTGCCATTTCCAAAAAAAAAAAAAAAAAAAAAATGTTTTAATAATAAAACCAAGTTGTTCCTTCGTGTAACGGTCCACATTAACTAACCGGAATTTATTTAGAATCTGAAAATAAAAATTTAGAATACAAATTACAAGATTGGCAGCAAAACTACAATGATACTTTAATGTTAGACACCCTTTATGTATATGTAAAGGGTCTTTCGTTATGCGCTCTCTAATTGTAAAATTAAATAAAGCAAAGTGAGCGTGTGAGATATCAGCGAAATTTTTTATTCGCTTGAAAGACCTAAAGAGGACAATATGTATGTATGGAATATAACATAATGCAAATTACCGCTACAGCTCTCTGGATTTGTCGCATAAATTTGGATTCATTTGGCAAGAACAATTGTGGTCATGAGGGCCGCTGTGGTTCGTTTTATAGACTTGCGACTTAAGAAAACTTGGTAAGAAATAGCCTAAAGTGATTAATACACTTTATCTCCACATTACCTCCACTTAAGATGTCAATTAGGCAAAGAAAAAAAATATGGCAATCATTCACCTGTATCACTTGACGTTGACGGTGATTACCTGGCCAATGCTGTTTATTCTCAAACAATTCTAGACCGATGATGTGTTATTGGCATGCATTATTGAACGATATATCCGTCCATGGTGATTTAGGAAAACAAATTAAAAAATGGCATCTAAATCGGCAGAGGTAGCTTGAACGAAATGGCTGCTATACAGAAAACTAATGATTCATATTGGATCCATTGTTTAAGGCTAAAACTATAATAATATTTACTAATATTGAAAGAACTAACTTCTTGGAAAGATAAATAAATACATTTAAAATTTACAACACCACATAATACCAAAATAAAGATTTTCAGAGCCTATATGTATATGTACATACATATGTACATAAATAAAGCCTAGACTCCAAGAAATGATAGACAAAAATTGAATTTGACGCTTTTAGTTTGCAATGGAGGCTTATTGCTATGAATGTTGTTTTATTATTTTGTAACAAGTTAATAAATCTAACTGTGTTTTGGAATTCTTAGTCAAATAATAGTCTTTTGTTGTTGTACCTGCCTGCACACGTGTGCAACTGTGTCTTGTTTTGATGGATGTGCTCGGTTTTGTACGTTAAATCAATATTAAATCTATATGAACAATATTCGTATGTATCGGTTGTTTTTTGAGAGCTTTCGGCTTTAATTTTAAAAAACAAATACAATTTAGAGAAATGTATGAAATTTATATATGAGTATATAGAACGATCCACATACATATATAATTAAATGTTTAAAAATGATTTAATGTAAATGCTGACCACGGCAACGCCTCAAACGATTCATATGCTGGGTCCAATTTTGACATACTCTCTCCAACATATTAGCTGGTATCTCACGATAAAATCCTTCAATATTAGCTTCCAGTGCGTCAACAGTTGGGCCTTAATATAGCCCCATAAAAAATAGTCTAAAGGCGTTAAGTCCCACAATCTAGGCGGCAAATTGACCGGCCCCAAAAGTGAAATAAACTCGCATTGGCCTTGGGCCATCGTTTCGCATGCTGTGTGGCATATGGCACCGTTTTGTTGAAACCACATGTCAGCCAAGTAAAGCTTTTCCATTTTAGGCCAAAAAAAATTTGTAATCATCGCACGGTACCTATCACCATTCATTGGAAGTTCTTGAAATGCTTCTGTCTGCTCTTCACACCAAATACGGCAGTTATGGTTGTCCCCGTATCCATTCAACCAGAAATGAGCTTCGTCTCTGAACATACGATGCACTTTCTTTCAAGCGTTGTTCGTTTATAAGTCGATTCATGGATAAATTATAGACCAAACTGAATATGTTTGAGAGTAACATGTCACATGAAACCAGCTGAGCGCCAAAAACAGTGTTGCCAAAAAAATAACCCAATACCTCTCTTAAGATAATCGATGTTTATGACACAATGTGCACATTAAAAATCGTGGCCATAGCTTTCTTTGGTGCTCGTGCACTCGCTCAGCATGTAACTAAACCAGCGTCGCTCATCCATATTGTTCAGATTACGAAGTTTTTTTTGGCTGTTTTTTATTCTCTTAGTGAATATTACAACCAGGGCTGCTAAAAGAATAAAATCCTACCAAAAATTTTCTTAAAATGTAACAAAATCAATTATACCGCCAATCTTTATTACATAATCTTTCAAATTATATATCACAGTGTATTTTTGGATATTTAAGTCCTTAAAAAATATTTTTGTTTTATTTTCTTATCAAAAGCTTAAGAAATTGTAATAAATAAACACTGCTACAAAATCTTGTATATAAAAAAAAATTCATACGCTTTGTTGAAATTACTTCAAATGGCAACCATATGTACAACAAAAAATATGTGTGTGCGCCTCAATTTTAAAACAGAGTCTTGCTTATTGCCAAAGAAGAAGGACTGTATCGCATATTTTTGTGTTTTTTAATTTCACGTGATTTAGAAGAGAGTTAAAATTTTGCTTATTACACTGAGAAACAGGGTTGTCAGACCTATTTTTAGCTTTTTCGCCAAATTTAATTCAAAAATCGCCAAATCACTTATTTTTCACAGTTTGACTATAAAATCCATATGTTTTTTTTTTATAATAATATTTTTCTAAAAAAATGTAATTTATTCCATATTACTAAGATTCGCAAAAAGTGAATAAAAATCGCCATAATATATTTTGTTAATTTTTATTAAAAACACTTAGTTAAAACAGAAGGTATTCATTTCTTATAAAATACATAGTTTGTTGTTTACTAGAAGCTATAACAAATAGTTCCTATGGTTAATATAAAATAAATTTGGGTATAAATATATGGTCTCGGTTTTGTTATATATCTCACTCTTCATGAGAATTAAATTTATTAATCATTTCTTGAGTAGGTACAAAAGTAGTACAACATATGTTATTGATATTCATATAAATTTATAACTCGCAAAAGTGCGTCGAAAAGTTCATATTGCATTCTACTTCGTAGCCGAGTTTTGGTGGAGTTCATTATTGAGAACACTCTTTCCACACAGCCATTACTAGTTGGAAATTATTTACCTTTTACCCAGTTTTGTTTTTCCCATTCCTTTTTATGACGACGATCTATTCTTACACTAACAGACTTTTAATATTTTGTATAAAATTTATGCAACACAATTTAAAGGAAAATATTTTCTATTTACCGTTAGTTATTTTTAAACGAGCAAAAAATATGACATACATACGCGTTTATGTGCATGCATTCACTTTAAATTGATAACAAAAGGCTGCCAGATTACATAAATTAAAAAGATGATAAACTCAAAATACGCAATGAAAGTGTGAAATTCACAATAATGTTAATTTTTCGTATTTTTCATCAAAAATAGCCAAGAAATTCGCCAAAGGACGCCAAACAAGTTTCAAAATCGCCACGTTTGGCGAGAAATCGCCAGGTCTGATAACCCTGCTGAGAAGTTTGATATGCTACATAAATTTATGAATATTTATTTATACTTTGCATGAATATACGAGTATATTTCTCTACAGGCCTTTGAGAAAAATTATTTATTTATTGTTTTATTATTATCAATACATTTAATGAAGCTGAATGCCTTGTATGTTATCAAGTAATAAAAAATATGTTTGCATCTTGTCTTAAGCGACATTATGATAGAATACATCCTGAATTTCATTGTGTTTCTGGAAATAATAGAAACCAATTCGACTTAAAAATCTTTATGTTCCAAGTAGACATGCTGGTAGTTCTTTAGCTTGCACCACTGATAAACAAATGAAAGTTACATATATTATTAGTTAAGCTTTAGCAAAAAAAATGTCGACCTATTGAAGATGGATTTTTTTTTAAAGAACTATGCTTATCCATAACGCATTTATTTGGAGAAGTAGGGACAAAAATGGGGAATATTATAAATAGAAATGCCTTTTTCTCGTGAAACAGTGGCATGCCGGACTGATGATATAGGGCTATTTATGCAATGGGGAAAGACAGAACGCATAAAAAATGCTAAATACTTGTCCGTGTGTTTTCATGAAAGTACAGACGTATCTGATACTAGTCAAAGATTACTTGCTTAAGAGAAGAAATCTTCAAATGCCTAAGAGGAGGCCACAACGCACTTTCTCACAGAAAGCCAATAGCGTTTCTAAAAGAAATAGATGCAGATTATGGTGACGTGTTAATGCTTATGGAGGTTAGATGGCTAAGTTGAGGCACACGTTTAGAGCGTCTTTTCAATCTTCGATCGGAGTTAGAACTTGTTTTTCAAACACAGGATTGTAGCAAAATTTGCTGACGTTTTAAATGTTTTGAAATGCCCTAATTTTCCCTACAACTTAGCTTTCCTTGCTGACATAATCCATCACATTAATAGTTTAAACCTTGTATTACAAGGCAAAGTTAAAAATATGACACAACTTATGCATGCAATAAATGGGTTTTCAAGAAAACTTTTCATTTTAAAAAATCAAATTCAATGCCAATATTTATCCAATTTTCCAAAAATTCACATAATTTTTACACAATTTCCAAATGTAGCAAAATTAGAACAAAATAAAAATATATATTTTTTGTTGTTGGAAAACTTTCAAGGTAGATTTGAAGACTTCTTGAGCTTGCAATGGATTATAAACATATTTTTAATAATCCTTTAACGTGTTCGTTAGAAAATCTGCAACGTAATATAGAAGAGGAATTGACACTGATGAGACAAGACTTACTTATTTCAACGGTAAATGGGTGTCAAGTTTTGGAAAAATGTTTGCCCCAAAAAATATCCGATTGTTAGGATATTGCTTAATATTAAACCTTTTTTAAATGTTTGGCACCACATAAGGTGTGCGTCAAAATGATAAGGTAACCTTAATATTTGCTCAATTCATCCAAACTATAAAATATTACGTATGGTCACCTTATTCAAAAGATTCTACGTTCAAATAAGTGAAACAATTACCCAACACTAGCCGGAATTATTTAGATGTATCATCGCATTTTCGATAAAATTCATACAGACTTGAAGCGTACGGAAGCTGGTATTTTATTAATAGATAACTTATGACCCAATACAAATAGTTCGTAGTTTTCCATTACACCGCCATGAGAGTGGTTAAACGCAGGCATGGTGGAAGCAGACTAAAACGATTGACCAGTGGATAGCGAAAGAATATTAAAAGCAAAAGTGAAGAATTTATCAAAAAGTGTTTTTGGTATAGTTTTATTAGCTTATAAGAGCTTTTTCAAACATAAATAAATAAAGGGTCCGCCATCTAACGTTTTTTTTAGTGTCAATTAGTGCTTATTTCGTGAATGGTAACACTTAGCTCATGTCTGATTTGACATATAATTAGTTTTATCCTTCCACTGAACGAATACGGTTGTGTATATGCTTCGCTAAGTGGGCCTGCGATCGACTTACAGAAGATGCCGATTTTGCCAAAAAAAAATCATCTTTTCAGATGAAGCTCATTTTGATCTTGGCGGGTATGTAAACAAGCAAAATTGTCGCATTTGGGGCACAGAAAACCCGCACGCATACATTGAAAAACCGATACACCTAAGACGAGTCACTGCTTGGTCCAGAGGCATAATTGGGCCATTTTTCTTCGAAAATGTGCATGGAATGGCCGCTACAGTCAATGGCGATCGTTATCGGGCCATGTTGAACGAATTTTTGTTCACAAAAATTGAAGAGGAGGATATTAGCAACATTTGGTTTCAACAGGACGGCGCTACGTGCCACACAGCCGAAGCTACACTCGATGTTTTGCGCCTTGTTTTTGAAGATCGCATTATCAGCCGCAGAGCTGATGTCGTTTGGCCACGTCGGAGCTGCGATTTGACACCGTTGGACTACTATTTGTGGGGTGCCGTCAAAGATAAGTGTTACACCAACAAGGCAGAGACAATTGACGCTTTAAAGGACAATATTCGTGAAGCCATTGGTGAAATACAGCTGCACACAATCGATAATGTGCTTAAAAATTGAACCGATCGTATAGTCTACTGCATGGCCAGCCGAGGCAGCCATTTGAATGAAATTATTTTCCGTTATTAACCGAAAGAATTGTACGTTCAAATAAAAAAAGAAATTTGAGAAAATATTCAGTAGTTTTTTTTATAGCATTTTCAAAAAAAAATTTTTTTTGGCTGACCCTTTACATAAGACACATAAATTTGGATGAAGATGGTTTTATTAACTTCACAACTGGTTAAATGATCGTGCCTAGTATACTTTGCGCCTAATGAATATTACCCTTACCCAACGATCACTTCAGCAGCCACTTACAGGATATTATAGTTATTAAATACAACAGCCCAATACAATTTTTACCATAAACATCTTCCATAAGAGACAACTGACAACGTAGGGATTTAAATTTACACATCGTTGGCCTAAGCCGTCAGATGGGTCCGATGGAACAGACATGGTAAGCGAAGGTTGAGTAAGTGAAGGCTGGATACTCCAATATTAAGGATATTGCTAGAAAAGGTTGTATGGGTCTTAGCCGCCAAATATGTATTAATTTCTTTATTTTATTTTATGTAAATTCTAAAAAAAATTATAGAAATTTTTCAATAACTGCCAATTAAAAATTACAATCAAATCCAAAGTAAATAACCAAACAACAACAATTGTAAACATAAACAAAACTTCTGATAATCATTAATCACCATTTTAATTAGAAAAAGCAGTCAGCCGATATGGCAACACCACCTTATTCAATTCGCCTTGCACTCTATTGAAGTGATCGCACTGATGCTCATGGTCGCGTGTGAGCAATAGACATTCTATGCTAGAATAACTATTTCTAAATAAATAAATATTCATGCCTTATCTACCCGTCGGTTGAGATGCCTACAGCCTCAGTTACCTCACACACTTTCAATTTCTAGTCTTCCAATATCAATTAATGGGTTTTACTGACTACTTCTATGGTGATGAACTCCTTTAGTCAGACCTCAATCTGCTCGCCGTTATCTTGGCTTTCATAGCGCGATTACAACTTACTCTACTAAACCATCTTTTAATTAGTTCACAGCGATAAGTTTTTTACGCAATCTGTACATACCTACATACTCGTAACTATTCACTCTTATGCATTTTCGGTAAACTTAACGAGACTGCTTGTCTGTCAAGGGCAGTTAAATATAAACTGATACCATTACTAAGCTACTGTTCAAATTGTTAAACTCGTTTTATTCTATTTCTTTTTTCTTAAATTATGTTAAATTGAAATGAATCTTTAAAGGAAAACTAAAAAATAATATTCTTCCAGAATAGCACAAAAAAAGAAGATTAAAAGAAAACAATAATAATGACAATAACAACAATAAGCAACAGCAATACATTTATTCCCAAATGGTATATGATCTCTCAATTTAATATTATAATTGCGACAATTATCATTCTCATGCCATTATTTTTATGCAAACACACATACTGCACTGCACATACACTGAAAGCAAAACAAAGAAAAGTAAAAAGGAACCATATACTACAACAGAAACAATAACAAAATTAAATGGTAAATAACAAACAATCAAAAGTTGAACAAAGAGAAAAATAATAAAAGCAACAGAGAAAAAGAAAACTGCTGGATATTTTTTAGCTCCTCCCATAGAGAGAGCACACTTGGCTTGAGCTAAAAAGAGAACAGACACACATGTACAGTGCTGCCAGTTTTAGTGCTTTTTTGCTTTATATACCCGGCTATTTATAGGGTCTTTTGCATTTCTTACAGTGCTTCTATGAATTCTCAATAAAAAAAAACAATTAAAACGGCATTTATATTTTGCTTCAAATCTAGAGCGCTTACAGTACATTTTTTGGTATTTAGCAATATTTCAGTTTCGTGTGACTGTCAAACGTAGTGTAAAAATATATATAGAACAAGGGGAACTTATCTAAATCATTGAGCTGCATTTAATTCTATTTTTAGACTCAAACGCCAACTTCATTATGGCATCATGGCGTAAATACTCTATAACCAGTCGCTAGCTCCTGGTATGACGTGATGCCGTTGTTGAAAATTGTCAGATGGTCAGGCCTGGAATTGAACCGAGGACCTCATCTTTAGTACAGAAAAGTATATTTTTAGTACAAAAAGAAAACAGAATTTTATCACTAAGTCTACTAGATATCAATTAGACTTCGAAAAAATCTCGTCACAAAGTAGATTTTGTTTTGTGTGGAAAATCTTGTTGAAATCTATTGGATTTTAATCGAAATCTCGTAACCTAAATTTTGTTCAGATGTTAATATCCTATAATAGATTTGGACTCGTATGATTGCAAGACTACCATAGTTCTACTTTTAGTAAAAAATCATTCGTGCTTTTTACCCATATTTTATTCTCAAATTTTTACCCGTTTTCCAACCATGCTCGATGCGTTTACTCTTTGATAAAATGGTAAGACTGCACCAGAGCTGTCAGATGTGGCGATTTCCTGCCAAACGTGGCGATCTTTAAATTTATTTGGCGATCTAATTTTCGGTTTGGCGACATGGCAATTTTTAAATTAGTTGGCGATTTTGTTGGCTATTTTTGATTAAAAACAATACGAAAATTTATAATTATTATTATCGACTACAGGCGGTGAAATAAGTTGATAAATGGTATGAAAAAAACTCTAAGTTTGAAAAATTTGAAAAAAATGAATGTGTTTCGCTAATATGCATACCTCAAAACTATTAAGTATAACAACTTTTAAAAGGCCTTCATTTCTTCTTTCCAAATACTCTTAAAAGCTTAAAATAGGATAGTTTTCAGTTGTTAGTTTATAAGTATACATTGTACACTTTTTGTTTTTGCTAATACATATTTTTGGATAATAAAATTAACAAAACATATATAATGGCGAATTTTTTTCCACTTTTTGCGAAATTTAGCAATTCGAAACAAATTATTTTTTATATTTTTTCAAAAATGTTTTTCTTTATTTAAAAAAAAATATAAATTTAATTGCCAGATGTAAAACGGGAATATTTGGCGATTTTGGCAAAAAGGCTTAAAAATGATCTGACAACCCTGCACTGCTCATGTCCACATATAAAACTCTTTTAGCAAAATGAGTAGAGGGTGTGAGTGAGTATTGCCTTAAAAAAAAGAGAAAATCGCATGCGCTAAAGAAACCTACTGTTTACACTACAAAAACAAAAGAAAAGAAAAACGAAAAGAAATCAATTGAAAAATAAAAATGTCCTTTTAAGGGAAAAAACAACAACAAATAATATTGTTTTCTATTTTTTTTTCAAAACAATCGTGCCTCGAAACAAAATAAAAGTTTTTGGAACAACTACAACAATTTAAAACATTTAAAAAAATTATAAAGAGTAACAAAAACTCGTCTTAATGGAAGTATGAGCAGCATAAATACCAGTATTAGTATGAGTGTGAGTTGTGTGTTGTCTACTGTGTTCACTTTCGTACGCCATTATGAGCTGTTTTTAAGTATTATCGTTTGTCATTATTCTCATTTAATGGTTGGTAGCGGTGGTATTGTTTGTAAGTTGATGATGATTACGATGCCAATGCTACGGTTATAACTTAAACTTTTCAAATTCTCTTTCCATCTCTTTTTGTTGTTGTTCTTTTGTGTTGAAGCTTTTTTCTTTTTGGATTTTATTTTTAAGTATTAGTAGCCATTAGTAATGACAGACACACACACATATATACACACAGATGATGTTAATGATAATAATAATGATGCCTGATCACGTTGATAATGATGATGGTGATGAGAGTGTGTGCCATTGATAATGGTTGGCTGCTACAGTTTTACTTTCTTAAAATTAATGGTAAAAGTTTTTTGTTCTTCTCTTCTCTAAAATTAAAAAAGTTTTTCAGTTTTTTTTTTCAGCACAACTTTTTTGTTTTTATTTATTTCGTATTTATTTTTATTATTTGTAAGGTGGTGGCAATTATGAGAAGATTAGTTCGATGATTAAAAGAAAGAAAAAGTTTTTGTATGTGAGTGTTGATGATTTCGGTTAAAATGTGTGTTTACGAGAAATGGAAATTTTTTAAAATGATAGGTACCTATTATTTGAAGTTTTCAATTATTATGAGGTGTTTTACTTTATTGCCTGTATGTACTAATAGGTGATGAGGGTGTATGTACTGGGGTTTTGCATATTTTTTAACTTAAGAGCTAGAATTTATTATACATACGGATGAAAATAGTGTCCAATGGAGCGTAATAGCCTGCCTAATTTTTATGATTGTGGCAAATTCTATCTTTACTGCCCAAGAGCGATTGCAATTGATTGGATAGAATTAGTTCGCAATTTTGCTTAAACCTCATAGAAGCGTATATCCGGTAAAACGTTTTTAACTTCATTACTCCTACAAAAATCATTTTTTTTTACAAAAACCTACAGCTATAAATAAAAATAATGCGCTCCAAATAAAACGATAAATTTCCACGACGAAAAATATCGTCATGCTCAAAGTAGTAGTAAAGGGTCCGCCACCTAACGTTTTTTTTCAACTAGTGCTTATTTCGTGAATGGTAACACTTAGCTCATGTCTGATTTGACAGATAATTAGTTTTATCCTTCCGCTGAATGAATATAGTTGTGTATACGCTTGAACAACGCTGGGAAATATTGCGTGCGATCGACTTACAGAAGATGCCGATTTTGCCAAAAAATTATCTTTTCAGATGAAGCTCATTTTGATCTTGGCGGGTATGTAAACAAGTAAAACTAATTCATTTGGGGCACAGACCCGCACGCATACATTGAAAAGCCGATACAGCCAAGACGAGTCACTGTGTGATGCGGATTTTGGTCCAGAGGTATAATTGGGCCATTTTTCTTCGAAAATGAGCAACGAGTGGCCGTTACAGTCAATGGCGATCGTTATCGGGCCATGTTGAACGAATTTTTGTTCACAAAAATTGATGAGGAGGATATTAGCAACATTTGGTTTCAACAGGGCGGCGCTACGTGCCACACAGCCGAAGCTACACTCGATGTTTTGCGCCCTGTTTTTGAAGATCGCATTATCAGCCGCAGAGCTGATGTCGTTTGGCCACCTCGGAGCTGCGATTTGACACCGTTGGACTATTATTTGTGGGGTGCCGTTAAAGATAAGTGTTACACCAACAAGCCAGAGACAATTGACGCTTCACAGGACAATATTCGATTTGACACCGTTGGACTATTATTTGTGGGGTGCCGTCAAAGATAAGTGTTACGCCAACAAGCCAGAGATAATTGACGCTTCAAAGGACAATATTCGTGAAGCCATTGCTGAAATACAGCTGCAGACAATCGATAATGTGCTTAAAAATTGGACTGATCGTGTAAGGTACTGCATGGCCAGCCGAGGCAGCCATTTGAATGAGATTATTATCCATTATTAACCGGAAGGATTGTACTTTGAAATAAAAAAAGAAATTTGAGAAAATATTTTTTATTTCATTTTCAAACTTATTTGGCAGACCCAATGCTTAGTTTATGACGAAATATGGGTCCAATGAGAACTGCCATTGTGTTACCATATACTCACTATTATGGCAAAGTCCTATATCAGTCATCCTGTTGTTCCAATGGAGCCAATTGATCTTATCCACATTCATCTCTTACCAAGCAAGATCAGCCTTAAGTCCGCAAAGGTATAGTAATGACAGAGGAGATGTTTAGTTGACCTCCCTTTTTCTTCAACATTGCAGTTTTTGCAGAAATCATTAGTCATGTACGTGTACGTCTGCAAAGAACGCAATGGTCCATTAACAAATAAATGAATTGTAGGCAGTTTCAATGCTTGATATGTCCATTCAAATATGGCCGGTTTCGTCTTATCTCCTAGCAAGTGGGTTTCTTATCAAATATGTATAATAATATTGCATACATTGCTCTGCAAACTTTATAGCTCTTACCGCGATTAAGTTTAGGTTAATTAGGCTTAGAACGTTTGAAATAAAATAAAGTCTACCTCTTTCTATTCAAACTTCAACGAAAAAGGTTGTTTCAATAAAAAACATTATTTATCCAAAAGTTGTGTTGCTAAACATTATAACTCCCCGATATTTAGCACTGTTTGACAGTGGTAAGGAAACTCCTTGCAGAGTGGAACTAATAAGCACTACGCGAGCTGGCCCCTGTCCCTCAACTTCAGATAGCAGTATCAGATCCTGAACTGTAGTCATTATTGTCACATGTTTTAAAAATAACCATGTCTGATAACAGAAATATGCCTATTTTTTAATAAATATTTGAATTTTTTAGAGGATTACAAAGATAAGCCAGAAAGGACCAAGTTTACTTTTAAATATTTCTAAACTTCCACTTATGATTATAAAATCATTACAAGCATAGGTATGGGGTGGGCCATTTAAAAGTTTAAATTTAAAAATGCAATTCAACAAAAACGGTTCGAAATTTTGCCAAATGAATTTTTTTGTGGTGAAGTTTTATTGTTCCGGTTAGAAATGATATATTATTTCGTTCATATGGCTGCCGGGGCTGGCTTCACAGCACCCTATTCGATTGGACCAACTTTCGAGAATTTTTCCAGTGAATGAGGTCGTATCTCAGCAATGACATCACGAATGTTGGCCCCTGGCTTGTCGGCATAACTCTTGCCTTTAACGGCGCCCCACAGAAAATGTCCAACGGTGACAAATCGCAGATTCTTGGCGGCCAACTAACATCACCATTTAGGCTAATTAAACGGCCATCAAACGTTGGACGCAATATATCGATTGTGGAATGAGATGTGTTGCAAGTTGCACCATCCTGCTGAAACCAAACATCGTTCTCATCAATACCATGAAGAGCGGGTGAAAAAAATCATGATGCGATAAGTGTCTCCATTAACCGTAATGGTTGCGCCATACTTATTTTCTAAGAAATATAGGCCAATGATATCTACGCTTCACAAGCCGTACCAAACAGTCACTCGTAATGGATGCATTGGCTTCTGTATGACCACATTTGGATTTTCTGAGCCCCAAATACAGCAATTTTGCTTATTAACGTACCCAGCAAGATGAAAAATTGATTTCTTTTTGTTGTTGCAATTTCCGATCAATTGTCAAAGTTGCTCAAGTGTAAATCGTTTTTTTCATTCAATGGAGATAATATACTGAATTTTGTGACAGAATAGAATGACATAAGTATTACAGATTTGAAAAAACCGCTGGTTGAAATT
Source organism: Wohlfahrtia magnifica (assembly GCA_023159175.1). Lineage (NCBI taxonomy): Eukaryota > Metazoa > Arthropoda > Insecta > Diptera > Sarcophagidae > Wohlfahrtia > Wohlfahrtia magnifica. The sequence goes on along the minus strand of JAKWBJ010000212.1, from coordinate 1,103,139 downwards.
TAAACCAATAGTTCGCTTACCCGATATAAGAAATTATCGCAAAAAAACATTTAATTTTTCAAACTTTTTACAATAAATTTAGATTTTAAAACGAAAAATATGCAAAACGCGTACACCCCTTTTTCAGATTATTCGTTAAAAAAAAAAATTATTTAAACATTAGAAAATAATGTTTTTGAAATTATTCATGAAAAATAAAGTTTTTTGAAAAAAAAAAAAATTATCACAAAAATTTGCATCATTTTACGCGCCATTGCATTTTAGATTTGATTTTTTGTTCTTCATCAAATGATAAGTAAGGCTAGTTTTTCCAAATAGAGAGGGAGGGGTTGGTTTTATATATAAATTATAAAAATAAAAAAATGTATTGTTGACTCGAATATAGACAACGTGATATTGTAAATGTTTAAAATTGTTTTTAAAATATATTTACTTGTTTATACATACATACATACATATTGTATGTATGAATATGTATGCATACATATTTACAAATTTATTTGTTTCAAATTTAAATCAAATATAAAAGAGGATAAAAATATTGATAGAAAAACTATAGCCTTGTGATTGACAGTCTGTCAGGTTAATATATCAACATCAAATTCTGCTTGTAGGTGGTAGAGTTTTATCTAAACAATAGAATATAACGAAAAAATAAATAAATTTTAATAAAAGAAAAAAATATATTTGATATTTTAAGAATAAAAAAGTATTTACGACTGGAGATGCGGGGCATCGATCCCCGTACCTCTCACATGCTAAGCGAGCGCTCTACCATCTGAGCTACATCCCCCATACACTTACGGCTGACAAAAAATAATGATTCGGTAACATATGTTTGTTCGCATAATGGTCAACTAAAAATTAAATTATTGTTAGGTATTGTTTTTGTTTTTCTTTTTGGCCTACAACAAATTTCGGTCAGTTGTAAAACTATTGGAACCTGAATGGAATTTTTAATAAGATTTTAAATTTATATCTGTTTAAGATATTAAAGTTATGACGCGCATACTTGACGATTTATTCAAGTCTTTTTAAAAGACTTTTTACCAAATTTGCTGAATAAGCAAAAGAGCACAAACAATCATAGCTAAAATCCTGTTATCATGTCTTAAAGTTAGGGAGCTTAAAAACAGATTTGAACTTCTTGCATCATAACAGGAAAGTTCCAAGTTAGACTTTATACGAGAAATGTCCATAGTTATTCCATACAAATACGGACTCACCTGAGATCTTCTTCTCTGTAGTGGTCTTTAAAATATACCAAATATTCAACAAACATTAGTTTGCAAATATTTGTGAAATGAAACAATAACGATGCTCTATTATGCTTTTTTAAAAATGAATCGCGATATTCATCAGGCATGCCATTGTGTGTGGTTTAACTACTGCACACAAGAAATAACAATAATTTTATCTATCGCTATACACACCCACACACGCACTACTGTATACAAATGCCATTCATAACGATCGCAGCAATCGATCGCTCTTTCGAGTTGAGTATAAAAAGGGTGGCGATACTTTCTTAGCATTCTGTACTAAACAAGATGTTGGGAATTAAAGTTTTGGTTAGCGAAGGCAGCTGTGTGCAAGATAACTGGACAACAAGTGTGAAAAAGATTAGATTAGTGTTGATAACAAAATACTAGTAAACAGTAATAGAAAATAAACGTTTTATGAAGAAAACTTTGCAAAAGTTTGCTCATACTCTTTCCTTTTTTAATATATAATACTATTTATTATATTATACTAGAGTAACCCCCTTCCCGCGTTGCTGGGAGGCTTTGTGTTGTTTACCTATAGAATAAATTTCTCAGGACAACTTATTTTTATATACTCGTATATAGATAAGAATACTTATATAAATAGCTTTTAGCCGGTGTGCTTTGTGCCATATCCGCTGTTCAAATCTCACCCGCTTTTTAGATGACGAAACTTTAACAGTTACCGTTTTCCACACATGCAAAATTGCATGTTTAGTATATCGACTTTTTCAATCTCTTCCAGTTATGGACTTATGATGTGTCCTGGTCAAGAAGTTGTTTAAACCAAATTTACTTTTACTATTAACGTTCACAAGGTATACCAAAAATAATAGTTAATATGTATGGGAGGTTTCACACCCACTTATACAATTTCTCCCATTTTATGACTGATGATTAGTATTAATTACCGAGTCATTTAGTTAAAATTCAGAAACTTCCACTTTAAATGTTTTCAAGATATACAAAAATTAACATTTACATGGTATGGGAGGTACCACTCCCGCTTATCTAATTTCTCCTATTATTCAACTGATGACCACATCGTTAAGATCAAGTTCAATAACTGCTATTATAACAGTTCTAGAGATATATAAAAATAAATATTTAGTTTGTATGGAAGGTACCACTCCCACTTTTCTAATTCCGCCAAGTTTTTGCGTGATGATTCATATTGTTTACAAAGCTATTTAGACCAAATTCAGAACCTTCCATTATTGCCATTCTACAGATATACAAAAATGAATATTTACTTTGTATGGAAGGTGCTACTCCCACTTATCCAATTCTGTCCACTGTTTTGCTGATGATTTGTATTAACCACAAAGTTATTTGGGCCTTATTTAGAAACTTTAACTATTATCGTTCTCAAGATTGGAAGTTCCTGTTTAACATACAAACGTAAATGTAAAAAAATATACGGATTCCCGGACAACGACAGATTGCGTAAGCGGGTTATATATAAAATCCTCTTGTTCCTATAAGGAGCATCTGGCCGAATGGTTGTCTTGTCTTGTTGTTTTTATACTGCCTAGGTAACAAAAAGACTGAACGTCTTCGCTCTGTCAATACCGTAGTAAAAAATGTCGCAAACATGCTGTGTTAACTCTCATTGACTTAATCTTTGGGATGTTTGTTCTCAGATCACAGACTGCTAATTTGGTTTCTATACTCTCGAGTTTCAATTGTAGGTCGTCGTACTTATGTGCTAGCAAAAAACTGTTATCTGCATAATGCAGGTTTTCCATTGGGCCATCTGATCGCCAGGTAATGCTCCTATGAGTTAAAGCTACCTTAGTCATCATAATGTCGACGACTACAATGAATAGCTATGGCGATAGTGAGCATCGCTGATGTACGCCTACGTTGATATTTATCGACTGATCTCGTCCTCGTGCAGGATACGACATTTAGCGTTATAACCGTAACCATAGCTGTAACATATTAAAATGTAATTAATCGGTTACAGCAGTATGGTATGTTATCACTAATCGAACACAGGGTTTCTCACAAAGTTGGTTCATTGTGTTACAAATAAAGCATAACGTTAAGTCACGTCTAATTGAACCTTTACTGATCATAGGACCATAGGGTAAGACTGATTCGACGACAGATAAACAAGGTTTTTGACTTTTTTGGGTAAATCTTTATTGCCATTTATTGAATGTAATTAACATGTAATTTAACGATTTCTGAGTGATATTTAGGCAACAGTTTTTCCTTTCGTCTGCAATTCTTATGGCGATTATAGGATTTCACTAAACAGTTTTCTTCGCTTCTATAGTGTTTTTATTAAATCTTGGCGTGCATAAGCTACAAGAGAGGAGTTCGTACTAATGGTTCTATAGATTGAAAAGATGCTACAATATAATGCGCCCATTTATAATGTCGATAAATTTCGCTGGAATTTGAACAAAAAAATAGCCCATACATATGCAAACAAAACGTAGGAAGTGGTAATGAATAGGGCATATCTTGGGAAAGCTAATCGAAAGACAAATTAGAATGGTTTTAATATGGTTTGTAATTGATAAATTATGGGATAAAGCAAAACTTTAAGCAAACAATGGATTAAGTTGGAAATATCTTTTTAAAGCCCTGTCTCTCGAAAAATAAAAGAAAAAATCCATACCTATCCATACATACATATCGCAATTGATCAACAAGAGGGTATTAACTCAAAATTTTTAAAATTTCACTTTTCGCACGAAATATACTAACAACATCATTATCTCTCTACTGTAAACAGATTTGAGACAACTTTCGTAATAGAGTAGCTCGTGTCTGATTTGACAGATAATTAGTTTTATCCTTCCGCTGAACGAATATGGTTGTGTATACGATTGAACAACGCTGGGAATCTGGGCCTGCGATCGACTTACAGAAGGTGCCGATTTTGCCAAAAAAAATCATCTTTTCAGATGAAGCTCATTTTGATTTTGGCGGGTATGAAAACAAGGAAAATTGTCGCATTTGCGGCACAGAAAATCCGCACGCATACATTGAAAAGCCGATGCACTCAAGACGAGTCACTGTTTGGTGGGGATTTTGGTCCAGAGGCATAATTGGGCCATTTTTCTTCGAAAATGAGCAAGGAGTTACAAGGCCGTTACAGTCAATGGCGATCGTTATCGGGCCATGTTGAACAAATTTTTGTTCACAAAAATTGAAGAGGAGAATATTAGCAACATTTGGTTTCAACAGGAGGGCGCTAAGTACCACACAGCCGAAGCTACACTCGATGTTTTGCGTCCTGTTTTTGAAGATCGCATTATCAGCCGCAGAGTTGATGTCGTTTGGCCATCTCGGAGCTGCAATTTGACACCGTTGGACTATATTTGTGGGGTGCCGTCAAAGATAAATGTTACGCCAACAAGCCAGAGACAATCGACACTTTAAAGAACAATATTCGTGAAGCCATTGGTAAAATACAGCTGCACACAATCGATAATGTGCTTAAAAATTGGACCGATCTTGTAGGCTACTGCATGGCCAGCCGAGGCAGCCATTTGAATGAAATTATTTTCCATTATTAACCGGAAGGATTGTACTTTCAAATAAAAAAAGAAATTTGAGAAAATATTCAGTAGTTTTTTTTATAGCATTTTCAGAGAAAAAAATTTATTTGGCGGACCCTTTATTAAAAAAAAGGTATTACTTTGAGTTAATACAAAAGTGGATATAGGAATGTATCGTATATTTTAAAAATATAAAATTCGGATTTTAAAATTCTCTTAAAATGTAACCAATGAGTTAATACTCTCTTGTTGATCAAGTGCTATATATTACCATATGTTTATATACATACCAGAGAATGACAATAAGAACTCACAAATAAAGGATGCTTAAGTCCTTATTTATATTTTGGGTGCTGTGTAAACCAATCCATTAACTATAAATATATATAATTCCACTCCATACTTCTAGCAAACATGTCTGTACACAAGCTTCTTAAACAACTTAAACAACATGTTTGTATCCATGTTATACGCTATTGCTATACTTGCCTGCACTTATACACATACATTCAAAGTATGTGTATCAATGGGAGTGGAAATATATTTAGAGTACGTTAACTACTCGTGTATATAATAAGTACTCATACGATATACGTGTATAGATGAATAAAAGAAATGGTATGCTTTTACATCAATTTTTTTCAAAAAAAAAAAAAAAAACAACAATGGAAGACAGAAAAAATTGTATTTTAAACATTAAGAAAATTAAAAATGCAACTTATAAATAATACCTGGTACTTCAGCATAAAAGAATCGAAGTGTTATTGCGTTTGTTATTCCATTTTTTAATTCCCATTGCAATGTTTCTTTTTTTTTGGGGAAAACCCATTGAAAAACACTACCTGCTATAAAAGTCGTTAAAAAACTTGAGCGAAATATTTAAAGAAAAATCAATAATAAAAAATCCTATGAGGTGGAGTTCGAATTTGGCAATATTTGAGTCAATTTTTGAAAATTACACAAAGATCAGTGAAATTCTTGTTTTATAATGTTCAAAGGCGAAGTATATTAAATTTTAGTTATTATGTCCTCCAAGGTTTAGTAGAAATTTGCAAGGACTTTGAAATAATTTTCAAAAAACTTCAAGCGAGTGTGTCTCCTACATTTTGTTCCGTTATTCCATCCGTTAATAAAATAAAAATGATTTTCCTTGTTCGAAATAACGACGAAGCTGAAATCGCGGCTCTAAAGATTAAAATAATGTAGCACTTGGAGAAATGGAGTTCAAATTTAACTATTTTACATAAATCAGAATTGTTTTTATATCCCCCTTAAATATCTTTACAGTCAAATAAAATAAACAATATAAGAGAATTTTGCTTAAATATACAAATATTTATTAGAGAATTTTTTTTTATCATATGAATGTTAAATAATGTTGATTTTATGAAAACTTTTTATCAGTTTTTTATATAAAACCCGTTGAAAATGTGTTAAAAATAGTCCACATATGTATGTATATAGTAACTTTATTAAATGCGATTTCAAAAGGTTTTATTTTGTAGAAATATACACTGAGTATACTCTGTGTACACACATACCCAAGTATAAATACACCCATGCTCATAAACACTTTACACTTATAAGTGCGGTTATAACAGGCACTTCACGCTACTTCTACTTGTAGTTATTAGTTAAATTGCGCTGACTTTGAATATGTTGTGTATGGGTATCGTTTTATTTTTAACTTTTAACTCACTCATACATGTTTGGCCGCCAATACTTCAGAAGTACACAAAACAATACTTTTGTCATTCTCTGATACATACATACATATGTATGTGCGTTAGAGTATTCTTCATTTGAATACATTAAAAAAAAAAATTATATTTCAGTTGCGACTTTGCGCAACGGGTTTATTAACAAAAACTAAACTAAACTTAATAAACTGAATTAACTTATATACTAATTATGGATTGCAATACCAATAGTGGCGTAAATCGGAAATTCGGCTGCTTGTGCTGCAATGCCAATCCAATTCTTGGAATTCCGACTGCTTCTGTTCTAAGTGTATTTCTTAACATAATTTGGCTACACGTGCCGGAAGTTGTCGGTGCTAACAGAATGTTGTTTACTGCAAAGAATGGTTATTCTGTACTTTTGCTTTTGTGGGAAAAAGTGCATTAGGTTTTAATTATAATTTAATAAGGTATGAATCTATGTGGTGTTAACTTGTGTATTTCCAAAGAGTGCTGCCCAAAATTGATCAATTATTTGTTATAGGGGTACACACTTACACAAATCCTTTCAATTTATGTGCCAAGTTTTACGTCGACGAGTTACTATAAAAAGCGGTTGTAAAATAAAATTGAAATTGAGTCAGAAGAATGAAATTTTTATTGTCTTGACATTTCAACCAAAATTACCTTAAATATTTACTCGTTAAACATCTCAATTTTATAAGCCCTAAACAGGCTCGTTAATAAAAGTTTCTTTGTGAAAAATAAAATGAAATAATAAAACTTAAATAAATATTTACAAGTCAATAAAAAAAAAAAATAAAAAATTGTGCAAATAACTTTACCAACTCCAACTCCAAAGTATTATCCCGACCACCATGAAATATCATTTTACTATAAAAAAATCCAGGGTTTCAAATTTCTTGATGGATGGGGAAAGAGTGAAAAAGTGAAAAAGTGTTCATCCAAATTTACGTTGTTAACATTGCGATAAAAATCAATCAGCTATAAAATATGTCCATTTACTTTATTGTCGGTTTATTATCCTCCTCCACCTCCTACACATCCCCATACCAACCCAGTATCATCATAACTTTTCGTACGACGTGATAGAAATTGAAAAAAAGAATGTGAATGAAAATTGGCAATTCCGATACAATAAAATTGTATGATTTGGGTTGGTACTGGTGGCGATGATAGAGAGTGGTTGGTGGTGGTGCTAATGTGTATTACCATCTATAATATTTTATTGTTACAACTCACCATATGAAACCTCCTCCTATATTATCCTTAAATGAAAGACAGAGCTTCAAAAAGAAAATAATTTTTTTTTTCGATATTTTATTTTATGCATGTTTGTGTATTGACTTTAACTTGTATTTTATGGATAAACGTTACAATTTTGTGGTGTTTTTTATATTCAATTCCGCTCGGTTATGAGAAATGTGGAATAAATTTGCTTTTTTATTTGGGTGTGAAATAAAATCTGGAACTTTATGTGCTTGCAGAGAGAGTGAGTGCCTAAATTCAATTGAATTATGCATAATATCGTTATTACCCAGTAAGCTAATAATTAAAGTTCTTTTGAAACACTTTTAAAATTATAAACACGTAAGTGTGTGTTTTTTTTAGTAGCGAGTAAATTTCGAATGTTGATTTGTAAAAATGTATTTATTGAACTTTAATTATTACATTTTATTTTTCATAACACTGAGATGTTAAATGGGTAAATATTTGAATTAATTAATTTTAGTCAAAATTTAATACAAAATATTGTATGTAATTCAACTTTATTTTACTATTAGATGAAACCCGCCTTGCTTTCTTACCCTTATAAAGGGTCCGTCAAATCATTTTTTTTTGAAAATGCTAAAAAAAACTACTGAATATTTTCTCAAATTTCTCATTTTATTTGAAAGTACAATCCTTTCGGTTAATAATGGATAATAATTTCATTCAAATGGCTGCCTCGGCTGGCCATGCAGTAGTCTACATGATCGGTCCAATTTTTAAGCACATTATCGATTGTGTGCAGCTGTATTTCACCAATGGCTTCACGAATATTGTCCTTTAAAGCGTCAATTGTCTTTGGCTTGTTGGCGTAACACTTATCTTTGACGGCACCATACAAATAACAGTTCAACGGTGTCAAATCGCAGCTCCGAGGTGGCCAAATGACATCATTTCTGCGGCTGATAACGCGATCTTCAAAAACAGGGCGTAAAACATCGAGTGTAGCTTCGGCTGTGTGGCACTTAGCGCCGTCCTGTTGAAACCAAATGTTGCCAATATCCTCTTCTTAAATTTTTGTGAACAAAAATTCGTTCAACATGGCCCGCTAACGATAGCCATTGACTGTAACGGCCACACCTTGCTCATTTCCGAAGAAAAATGGCCCCATTATGCCTCTGGACCAAAATCCGCACCAAAAAGTGACTCGTCTTGGGTGTATCGGTTTTCCAATGTATGCGTGCGGGTTTTCTGTACCCCAATTGCGACAAATTTGCTTGTTTACATACCCGCCAAGATCAAAATGAGCTTCATCTGAAAAGATGATTTTTTTTGGCAAAATCGGCATCTTCTGTATGTCGATCGCAGGCCCACTTAGCGAAGCGTATACACAACCATATTCGTTCAGCGGAAGGATAAAACTAATTATCTGTCAAATCAGACATGAGCTAAGTGTTACCATTGACGAAATAAGCACTGGCACGAAAAAAAACGTTAGATGGCGGACCCTTTATTTAGTCAGAGACTTGTTTTTAATCTTCTATAATCCTTACTATGCTTTAAATATTTACTAAATAAAGCTTAAAAGAAAAGATTTTTTTGAATTAAAGACACTCCAAAGGAATTTATTTTTTTTTAATCTTTCTTTTACTTATCCCCTCTTGTTCTCATTTTATTTTATTTTTTCCCTTCAACTTAATGGAGAATTATTCTCCATATTTTATATACAAACCACTCGCAAATGATCCAATTAGTAAATTTTAATTACACACATCAACAACCCGTTTAACTTTTTCGTTATCCCTCCTTTGTCCTTTCCTTAAACGCTTTTTACTTATTTTCAAACCATCTGCAGAAGGACTAAAGCTTCATTATCACCATCACTACCAAAGTTTGCGTTTCGTTTGCTTCGTTTGTATTCATTCTGGCAAATGAGGGAATCAACAACAACCAACAACCAACAACCATTCAAATCATTGTTACTGCTGCGGCAGCAGTGTAGTAGCAGCAACAACTTGACTTTAATGCTACAAGTGTAGCGAGAGGGAAAGAGGAGAATACATAGGGGAGTAATCAATTTCAATCTTCGACATTTTGAGGAAAATTACAGAACATTTTCAATGCATTTATATTCCAAATGAGCATTTGCTACAATAAAATATACTTTTGATGCGATCCAATTACTCAATGACAACAATAACAACAACAATCGCAATAATAATGGTGTATAAAACAAGCAGATTTTAAAATGGGTCAAGTCAGACCTATTGATACTCTACATCATTAAGCAATCACAACATACTGTCACTTACTAAACCCGCAAGTTTGTAATTACCACCTGTTGTAACCGAATTTAAGTGCGTTTGTAGGAAAACCTCCTTATATCTAAACAGAGTCCAAGTGTAAACTTCATTTTCTTCAATGGATTAAATTTCATCAAATTTTGCTTACCAATAGATTTTATAACTATTAGTCATAAATTTAGACTGATATCTCCCAAATCTTATGATTGGTATGAGCTTAATGGCATAAAAACATTTATTCCACAAGCTGAACGTGCATTTACTCGATTTAAAAACTAATTTTAAATTCATCAGTAGAATTCAAAACACTCGAACTATTCTTGGGAGTGTAGGGTATAATAAGTGCTTAAAAATGCAATTAAAATATTCTTATTTCATTCCATATAACGTACATACATACATACATATTTATATTAAAAAATATTGAAGTAAGTATTCATTATCCGATTACTTAAAACGATAATCGGTTTTGGAACGCCCAATTTTATCCCACTCTGAGCTGGGTGACATGTAGAGCTGTCATATTTAAACCCATATCAGCCTAAGCAGTTCAGAGTACGGTGGCACTTAGGGTTTCTTCAGCCCACTGTACGGTCTCAGGTGTTTAGCAAAGAGATATACCCTTCGATTTGCTGGCATTTGAGCACAAGGAAGCAAACTATGCAACCATGGCAGGACAGATGGACAGCGAAACTCATCCCCAATATAGGAAGATGGACTCAAGCGAACTGTGAGGTGGCTAACTAAAGGGTCCGCCAAATAATTTTTTTTTATTTTTTTGAAAATGCTATAAAAAAAACGACTGAATATTTTCTCAAATTTCTTTTTTTATTTGAAAGTACAATCCTTCCGGTTAATAATGGAAAATAATTTCATTCAAATGGCTGCCTCGGCTGGCCATGCAGTAGCCCACACAATCGGTTCAATTCTTAAGCACATTATCGATTGTGTGCAGCTGTATTTCACCAATGGCTTCACGAATATTGTCCTTGAAAGCGGCAATTGTCTCCAGCTTGTTGGCGTAACACTTATCTTTGAAGGCACCCCACAAATAATAGTCCAACGGTGTCCAATCGCAGCTCCGTGGTGGCCAAACGACATCAGCTCTGCGGCTGATAATGCGATCTTCAAAAACAGGTCGCAAAACATCGAGACCCTCCTCTTCAATTTTTGTGAACAAAAATTCGTTCAACATGGCCCTATAACGATCGCCATTGATTGTAACGGCCACTCCTTGCTCATTTTCGAAGAAAAATGGCCCAATTATGCCTCTGGACCAAAATCCGCACCAAGCAGTGACTCGTCTTGGGTGTATCGGCTTTTCAATGTATGCGGGTTTTCTGTGCCCCAAATGCGAGAATTCTGCTTGTTTACATTACCGTCAAGATCAAAATGATCTTCATCTGAAAAGATGATTTTTTTTGGCAAAATCGGCAAAGTCGATCGCAACCCACTTAGCGAAGCGTATACACAACCATATTCGTTCAGCGGAAGGATAAAACTAATTATCTGTCAAATCAGACATGAGCTACTCGTAAGTGTTACCATTCACAACTCGGGATACTTTCGATATTATCTGTACTACATGGGAAAGGTAAGCGTCCCGGTTGCGTTGCATTTACTTTTCTCTATTATTTTCATTTACGTCCTCACACCCGTGAAGCTCTTGAAGAATTTTAGATCTCAAACGAGTGTTCTAGTATTTTCCAAGTCCGAAACGATATAATCGTTATTCATATTATTTACAACACTTTTGCCATCAGACTTAAAAAATTAAAATCCAAATAAAAACAATGGGAATCATTTCGTTTGTACAAGTAAACAAGACAGAAATAAAAACAGTTCTGATTATAATCATGAACGAGTGAAAATACCAAACAAGTCCTTTTAAAAACAAAAACAAATAAAAAAACAAAAAATACTCTTACCGAGAAACGGATAAAAATTCATTTAAAATAACTTACAAATTGTATTCAGCTTTGTTTGAACGTTAAACAGTATCATTCACAAACTTCATCACGACTTTTTTAATGGCTTCACCAACCACTTCATACTCCTCCTCATCAGTAGTATCACATCAAGAATCATTGCTGTCGTCGTTATTATCATCATCAACAGAATCATTGTTGTTTTGTGTACAAATAACGCTGGTATTAATCGTACCGGAACGAGAGAGAGAGAGAGCGAGAGAGAGCGGGAGAGAGACAAAGAAAACAAACGAAATACTGATTCCGTCTGTTAAGCAATTTTAACTCACACACTTACTTGTCATTAAGTCCATGTTGATTTCTCTACTACTACGAGTACTACCCCTTTAGACCAAAATTCAAAACCATATGCCCCCTTCCCTATTTAGCAAGTCCTCTACCATTTTGTAACTGGTATACAGTACATGTACGAATATATAGGGGAAGGGGAAAGAACGCAGTCATTAAACATTTTGGTAAACGTATTAAAACACCCCATCATTGCCTTAATTAAGAGCCATAAAAGGACATTTACTTGCATTTGTGAGACGCATTTGTAAGCGTTTTTTCCCCATTTTTTTCATTTTTTAATTTTATTTTGTTTTTAAGCAACGAAAAATCCATATTTACAGACATTAACGGGCAGGCAGACAGACAATTCTTACATACAAACATACATACATATGTATGTACGAGTAGAGACTGTATGTAGTCATTTTATATCATTTAACGACTTGCAAATACTTACGCATACAGTTACTTTATTACAGTTAAACCAATAATTAAACATACAATGCGAAAGGAAAAACTTAGGCATCGCACAGTGGCACAGTCAGTGTTACTTTGCTTAATGCTTAGGTTAGGAAAAGCTTGTCTCTACTTTTAAATTTTTTACAACTTGGACCGATTTCCTAAGTCAACCGATTTTGGCATAAACAAGCATAACTAAGCTCAACATACATCGATGTTTAGAACCATGGAAAAGGATGTATTGATTTGCGTAAAATTTCGAATAAAAAACCGTGTGAATATTTGTACATGGGGTAAGGCTTGTTTGGAAACCACAATATTTTAGCATTTATGGGAAATTCCTATGATCGCCATTTCAGATAAGATTGACGGGTGGACCTTCACTTAAAAAATTCTTGTAGCCAGTACGCCAAAGCGGGATTAATTTATTCCTACAGGGACTTCTCGAAAGAGTCATACTAGACGCTGTATAATTTAACAAAACCTCTGTTAAAGTTATGATAAGATAAGAAAACAAAATAAAAAACAAGACAATGCAGCACCTTTAATACGACCTAGTTCTAAGAGGCTCTATGATAACGTATTTACAGGGTACGCAAATTTGAGTTTAGGAAGTAAATTGGCTGTCAAATAATGAAATATCAACCTTTGATACTTATTTTAACTATGGAACGCTACACTCTTGAACAAAGAATTTTAATTGTGAAAATTTACTATCAAAATGGTGAAAATTTTACTGTATCACTTCGTAAACAGGCTCCTTCTGAGACCATTGTGAGAATAATTAATTCGTTAAATTCGAGGCTCACGGCATTGTTGCTGAAAATAGATCAAAACAATACGCTCGTAGTGCCGTAGTAACGCAAACATAACCGCTGTACAGAAAAGTGTGAAAATAAGCAAGGAAACGCCGTCACCGTGAATTCTCTGCGCTACCAAACCATGATAATAAATTTTTTGTGTCCGCAATTGGCTAATGTTGACATCAGTGGCCTTTGGTTTCAGCATGACGGCGCCACAAGCGACAAGTTATTGCATGAGAAATTTTCCGGTCGCGGAATTTTTCGATTTGGCGATGTCAATTGGCCGCCTCATTTTTGTGATTTAATGCCGCTGGATTACTTTCTCTGGGGCCGGGTTTACGTAAACAAATCACAAACAACTGACACTCTAAAAGATGAAATTCGTAGCTGCATTGACGAGATAAGCGAAGCTTTGTTGCAAGCGGAGGTTACAAATTTTGTTTAAAGAGAAAAATCTACCCCCCGTGATAGAGGTAGACATTCATATTCCATTAGTAATTCCCATTTTTCTATTTTATATTGGTATGAAAAAAACAGAATTTGTCAAAAAAAAAAAAAAATAAATAAATAAATAAATATATTTTAGGCCAATTTACTTCCTAACCGGCCCCCCTTTATATTATCGTTCTACAGCTCAAAAAATTGCAGACAATGCCTTTAAGAGCCTTATAGATTTTTTAATTTTTTTCTTATTTTGATAGATGTTTGATAGATTATGCTTCTGCGGCTTCAATGGTTTTCAAGTAGAAGCTCTTCTTTCTTCCCTTTTTTTCTTATTATACAACTCAAATATCCAAATCAGAAAGCTTAAGAGTCTGCGCTTGTTAATCATATTAATACACTGCACCTTTTTTCAATGCTAGGTTCGTCCTTTTAGCATATTCTTTCCCCTTGTAGAGCTTCTCTGAGTTCAGTTTTGAAATACCTTTTATAAAGTAGCAGTATGTTAGAAGGATCGTCGTTATGATGGCCAGATCCGGCTTGATTACAGCGAACAATGGGAACACGCTTACTTTTAGAAGGTCCGGATGTGAAGGCACCATTCCTGATATTACCCTTGCACCGGAGAAATCTTTGCGCAAGATGACGGAATGGAGGGTCCTTGAGACATATACAGGTAGCGATCACCATTACATCTCATACAAAATCATAATAAATGCTGTATGGGACGAGGAAGTGAGAAGACAAAGTTTGACGACCCGCAAATGGAACGTCGGAAAGTTAAATGCAAGGACATTACTAGCGGAAATTGAGTAGAATATTTACACGGCCCAGAAGCGCTTAATGCCTCCAGAATTGCAGAGTTCTTGGTGAATAGAATACAACAATGCTGTGATAAGGCGATGCCCAATATCAGATCGAATAAGGGGAGGAGAAAGGCAGTGTATTGGTTGAGCGATGAAATTGCAACTGCATGGCGTGAGTGCTTTAGATGCAGAAGAAGACTGACTAGAGCCAGACGACGTGGCGATGCAGTGAATGAAAGGAACATCCACAAGGAGGCAAAGAAGCAGCTGTAGGAAAATATTTTCACCAACAAGAAACGATTATGGGAGTTGTTGCGAGAGGATGTAAACAGTAACCCTTGGAGAACGGGATATAAACTTGTCATGGGAAAACTCGGCTACAGGGGCACTACTCCAATGATGGATGAGGGCGAAATAACGGAGATCGTAAAATCATTATTTCCGGCCATTATTTACAATGGAGGAACTTATTTCGGCTGCTTAGAAGATGAAACCTGCGAAGGCGCCGGGCCACGATGGCATACCGTCAGAAGGAGATATCTTTAGTATTCACTATTTTTATTAGCTTAACTTCGTTCATGTGATGATGCACCTATATTGTTTTGATACTTGCCTTTATGGAGAATGCAGAATTTTTCTTTGAAGACTACTAGACGATCTTCAAAAGTAAGTAAAGTAAGTAAGCTTTTCCTTAATTCGGACTTATCTCAACTGTAAGAAATGATTGCAGGATCAATCGAAAAAAAAAAAACGTCGATATACGACTTGGGATGTTAGTAGTACTACTTGAGCATTTTAAATCCGTTTTTGATCCGTTTTAATAATTAATTAATTTAGCTCGTTTCAGTATAACTAGTAACCAATCTGTTCTAGTAAGTTATTTGCTCTATATTTGGCAGGACCGTGCCATCTATTAGAACTTATAAAATAATTATGATCGACTTCAGAATAGAAATGTCTTATCTTAAAAGAATGAAAGTTGTTTTTAGTATGGACTCCATAAGTTACATAACACTAGACAAAAAAAAAAAAATTCTTATAAGTGAGGTTGTGGAACCGTCTTGTTCAAATCACATATCGACCAAGTCCAATTCTGTCATTTTGGGCAAAAAAGTCGGTAATTATCTCGTGGTACATTGCTCCATTGACTGTTACCTTGCATTTTTCATCGTTATTGAAGAATTACGGTCAAATGATGCTGGCGACCCACAAGTCGCATCAAACAGTGCATGTTTCAGAATGTATTCAGAAATTCCGCTTGCAGACATACCCATTGTGCCACAAATGAGCTGCGTCGCTGAAGTTAATTGATCTTAATCCAACTTTCCCAAGGCCTATTTATAAAACAAACGACATTGTCGTACGTCACCTCGCTTCAGTTCTTGCAGCAGCTGCATGCCTTCATGCCGAGGTTCTTATATAAAATCTTCTAGATGGTCGAATAATATAAGCCCAATTGTTGACAACAGCGACGAATTGACTTAGCGCGATCTTCATTGACACTGGCCTATGCAGCAGCAATATTCTTCTCCGTACGCACTTTTCACATAAGGATTGGTGGATTAATGTCCAATAAAGTGAAACTGCGAATTTTGGTCACATCAGCTGTTCGGTGTTTCGATTAGTACTATTAGATGTACGATTATTTTATACCCTAACTGTATCCGTATAAATTCAAACATATAAACACAGTTCTTGTTCTATGCATACAGTATGTTCGCAGTATAAATACACTTCCTACCAAATTTATTTTATTTTATCCTATAATCGCAGAGTGAGGGTTTAATTCCGTGCTAGAAACTGAAATTAATTGAAATTTTACGTTCATTAAATGTTAAAGCGTCTTTTTTGTTTTTTTCCCCTTTTGCGACATTAATTACCAAATTGGGGTATTTGTAGGCCAATTACGAATATTCTCGTTTTCTCAATGGGGGAGTGTTGATAATGAGTCCATTGTGTGTCTGTCTGTTTTGTTATGAATGATACTTATTCATAAGTGGCCATTGTGATTTTAATTAAGCGAAGAAAGTCTTTAGTAGATGGTTAAAGGTGGGGAAATATAAAATTAAATTATTATTATTAAGTGGTATTAAAAATTATATTTAAACTCTTTACACTACTTGTTAACATAGCGAATATTGTAACGTTTTAACATTTTTTAAAACGCTTAAGTTCTTTTAATTGTATCAGAATAAAATAAAACCATGTCGTTGTTGTTTTACATTTTTATTTTCTCACTGTATCCTTATACAGTTTATCTTAATACGGCAACTTATTTTTTTCTTGCACTCAATATTCGTTTATACAACACTTTTATTTACGCCTAAAAACAACTTTACTTTATGAGAGGAAAACGATAGCTATATGACGTAGGTAAAGCAGCCTCCTTATATACCTAATTGTTTACAGTTTGGAAAGTTCCGGCAATTTCTTAAGCGTTTTCATATCCTCTATTTTACATCCGTTAATTCAAATGTAACACAGAAAGAAGGCAGTGCTGTCAAATACGCAAATAAGAGCGACATTGACAGGGTTACACATTACTATCAAATATACCAAAATCCCACAATACAGTTTTAAAGGCGCTGATGTGGTATGTTTTCTTTTAAGGCATTTTTATTTCCGTGACAATATAAAAACGAATGTGTGTTTGTATGTATGTTTGTTTGAGCCTCATAGACAGCTAAACGGCTAAACCGATTTCCTTGAAATTTTTACAGTATCTCTATAGGCTATATAAATTTCAAATATTCCAACTGGGCGGTGTCACGCCCATACAAAGTGTATATTTATTTATCTGTATCTTCAGAATGGTAACATAGAAACTCTAAATTTGACTCAAGTAGATTCATGGTCATGGTGAAAATCATAAGTTGAAAAGTGGTCAGAATTGGATAAGTGGGCGTGGCACCTCCCATACAAACTAAATATTAATATCGTTGTATCTTGAGAACGTATAAAGCAAAAGCTTTTGAATTTGGTCTGAACAACTCCATACTTAATGCAAATCATCAGGCAAAAAGTGAGTGAAATTGGACAAGTGTGCTGGGTACCTCCCATATAAAGTAAATATTGATTTTTGTATATCTAGAGAACAATTAGAACGGAAGGTTCTGAATTTGGTTTAAATGACTTCTTAGATAGTACAAACAGATCAGTTAAAAAGTGGGCGGAATCGGATATATGTCCCATACAAATTAAATAATAATTTTTGTATATCTTGAGAATGGTTAGAGTTGAAGTTTCTGAATTGGTTTAAATAACTTGGCAGTCAATACAAACCATCATTAGATAAAATATGGAATTTTGCTGTCTAGAGAAGGGTAACAACTAAAACTTTCTTTATCTATCCACATCAGTCAAAACGCAGGTACATAACAAGGGCTCGCAGCAATGCAGGAGTGCTTACTCTAGTATTTATATATTAATAGTTTTTCAAATCAAAATGAAAAAAAACAGCTCATGTTTGTTTTATATAATTGTAATAACTCGTATATAATAATAAAGGGTGGGCAAATTTGAGGTTAGGAAGTAAATTGACAAATTCAGTTTTATTCATACCGATGTAAAATAGAAATATGGGAATTAATAATGGAATATGATGTAGGGCAAATGTTCACCTCTAGCACTTTGGTAGACGTCCACTCTTTTCACAAAATTTTGAACGGCATTTTGCAACAAAGCTTCGCTTATCTCGTCAATGCAGCGCCGAATTTCATCTTTCAGGTTGTCAGTTATTTGTGGCCTGTTCAGGTATACCCGGTCTTTTAAATGGCCACAGAGAAAATAATCCGGCGGCATTGAATCACAATAACGAGGCGGCAAGTTGACATTGCCAAATCGAGAAACAACGCGACCGGGAAACTTCTCATGCAATAACTGAATTATTTGACTGGCTGTATGCTTGTGACGCCGTTCTGTTGAAACCAAAGGTCACTGATGTCAACATTAGTCAATTGTGGCCACAAAAAATTGGTTATCATTGTTTAGTAGCGCAGAGAATTCACGGTGACGGCGTTACCTTGCACATTTTCGAAAAAATACCGGCCGCTTTCTTTGGTTGTAATGGTTCGAGGACTGTTTGTGGATATTGTGAGCCCCAACAAACATAACAAAAAAGAAAGCACGTCTTTGACACTGCGTTTTTAAAGAATTTATTTAATTTGGCAAAAGTTATCGATATTGCTCCGGCACTGCCATATTTTAAAAAAAGTTAACTTTATCTTACAAGTAAGTTGTAATAACGTAAAAATGTTAAAGGTTTTTTTTAAAGTTACCTTTTACTGAATCCAACTTTAAAGGCAAGTTGTAATAACGGCCCTTAGAATACCTCTGATGATGTGTAATAGGAGTACATTCCATCAATTTCTTGAAAATTTTTATAAGAGACTATTTCATTGAATACCAAAATGAATTTAAATTTAAATTTCTATTACTTATGCATACTTAAGTATTCATGGCATGGCATTATAATTAAATGGAGTTGATTATTTATTTCATATACACGCATTACGCTTTAAGCTCATATACAAACAGCACGAGTAGTTAGTCAGTTCCCTACTCATGTCCCATACGACATGCCAGAATAATTACTCTAAATACCCAAACTACGAAATTATCAAAATTATAAACTTTTAAGAATTTGAAGTCCTTAAGCAAGACAAAAGGACTCTAAGTTAAGTAAACATGCATTTGATATGCATCTGATCTGAGGATGATGAAGTTCTTAGTGATAATAATGATTAAAAGTCTTGGGGTTATGTAAAGTGAGCATATACATATGTATGGTATGTATGCAAGTAGTTAGAATGATATATGAGGGTATAATACGACAACAATTCATTGCCACAAAGTGTAACATTAAGAAGAGGAAGAGGACAAGAAATGTTGATTTCGAAAGTCAAATCGAAATTGAAGAATATTTTGTTTTTGCTACATTTTTCAGTATAAGATTTTCTTTGTTCCAAATTGTAGATACGAATGAATACAGTATTTCAACAAACATTCGAATAGAATGTGAATACATTTTCTTATGCACTGAAAGAAATATTCGGAAAACAAACAAACATACGGAGATTCGTGAAACATAAAATTCTTCAAAAACTAAATAACAATCTTTTCTGTCTACCCATGACCACTCACAACACTCACAATAAAATCACTTTTTTAATTGAATAAAAAAAACAAACAAAAAATGGAGACTGTTTAGCGGTTAGGGTTTTATGATGCCACATTTAAAAACGGGAGTTGACTCCGAATATCTACTGCATTCTACCATTAAATTTCCATACGACGAAAATTAACATCTTTGACTTGTGTGTAAAGTCATTTCTTTTGTATCTTTGCGAAGGGGAAGATCACATTGCGCTTTCTACGTCACAATCAGACACACTATCCAACTATTCTTTATGGCATAACACATATCAAGTTTCAATAAAATAGGAGATTTTTCGAAGGAAATGGAGATGGTTAAGGAAACCCTGCGTAAACAGAATGATAACGTAACGAAAGTAGTCGTAGAGTAGAATCCATGGGGAAGCCGAAGAACTGGAGAAGACAGATGGAGAATGAAATTGCTTTAGCTTCGGGCAGTCATAATTAGATAATTTAAGGAATAATAATCTTGAAACTTCATTAAGCAGCTGATCTTTATAATAAAACATCTAGTGCGAAATCACACCTAGCAGGCTTGTTAGATGATTGAGAGAAATTTTTCGCAAAGCACATTTTTGGTAATTTTCTAGTTCAGGACTAAAGTCTGGTCCCCTTATAAATAAAGACCACCTAATTTTATAATTCTTAACATTCGAAGTAAAAGATACAAGATGCTCGTCGATATAGTTGGCAAATAATTTTGTAATTACTTTCGCAAATATCGGTCTTAGTTGACATACATACATAATTCCCGCCCGACATTCCAAGTGGGACAAAGGGGAGTTCTCTCAAATCAATGAAAGGGACCTACAATTTAACGCCGGCTGCGAACGGCATATGCATTAGTTCGAGAAGTTTTTCATAGCGTAAATACTCATAACCAGTCGCTAGCAGTGCTATGAGGTGATACTGCTGTTAAAAATTATCTGATGGTCTGGTCTGGTATAGAACCCAGAAGCTCTTGGTTGGTAGACGGGTGTCTTATCTACCAAACCACAGCGGTCGTAGGATTTCAAAATATAATGAACTACCTGGCTATCTGTCTAAGCTGTACCCACAGTCTAAAGATATTAAATGGCTATACAATAGGTATGTCGATCGAAAAATCACGAATCTCAAAACTACAGATACGAAGAATAGACTCTAATGAGCGGAAAGTGAAATGCTTCGGTATACTATCGGGTGTTTTTCTTACAGTTACACAAGTTTAAATCATAATAAGAAAAAGAAATATATTTGTAGTATCAATGAAAGGTTTTGTTGGATAGAAAATTTTATGAAATTAATGTTTAAATGCCATTGCTGGCGCGTACATGGCGCAATCTGGAACACCAATTTTCACAAACTTTTCGCAGCATATGCGGTCATTTTTCGCTAATAACTCTCCGAATGTTTATTTCCAGGTGTTCAATTGTTCTGGTTTATCGACGGAGACAAGTGACTTTACATAACCCTTTAGTCCCTAGTCAGTTCACCATTGACAGCAATATTCTGACCATCATCGTTTTTGAAGACAGACGGACCAATGACTGTTTAGTGCGCCAGTTATAAAGCGCACCGAAGAGTTATTTTCTGTCACTTCAAAATGGACTTCATCGGAGAACCAAATTTTGAATTGAAATTCAATATCAGCCCACTCGCCGAGTTGGCGGCACATGCGATGATAGCGTAGCTTTAATTCCTGCAGAAGTTGAATCTTGAAAGCCAACATCATCTTGATTAATTTGGATCTTCTACAATGCTTCCCTGTGCAGCAGCTATAGCTGCTTCAGTGGGTACTATTCGGCGTCTCACGGGATGTATTTTATCAGTAAGAGTAAACGTGATCCGAAAATAATTCATTTTTATTCGAATTAGCCGCTCTGAAGAACGATTACATACGCCATAATATGGATGAAATTTGACAAACAAAACCATTATTTTGATAAAAAAAAGTTGAACAATTTCCAAGCGTTGCTCTGGTGTAAGTCTATCCATAATAAAGTGTAAAGCTAAACTAAGCAGAAAAGTACTATCAGCTGTAAAATCGGTTGTCAAATAAGGCAAACAAAATTAAAGTTACGGCCCAATGTTCATTAGGTGCTAATTGTAAGATGAAAATAAACCCAATAATCATGGAATAGATTTTCTATATTACCCCCGCGTTGCTGGGAGTCTTTGTGTTGTATACCTATAAAATATCTTACTCACAAAAAAAATTTAATGGAATGCGTACATTTTACAATAGAAAAACACACCTTCACAAAAGGTCAACTACTTTTTATATATAGATAAGAATACATATATAAATACAAATGTATATATAAACCGTATGAGTTGTGCAATACTCGCTTAACCAATCTCTCCCGCTTTTTGAGTTATGTTTATAGATAACGAAGTTATAACCCTTTTCCATGCATACAAAATTTTATCCAAATCCGCCCACTTTAAAACTGATGAATAGAATAGAATGACTGCCAAGCCATTTAGATTCAGGAAATTCCACATTAACCTTAATCAAGATATAAAAAGAATCAAGATTAACTTTGTATGGGAGATACCATGCCCACTTACCCGATCCCGATAACCTGTAATGACTGATGGTTTGCATTGAGTACGAAGCTATGCATTAAGACCAAATTTAGAGAATCTTACTGTAACCGTTTTGGAGATGTAGACAAACAAATATTTTTAAGGGTGTGACGCTATTTGTTTAAAAAAACGACAATCAATCCAGCGCATACATTGGTTGGAAAATCGGTTGAGTGGTTTTCGAGTTATTAAATGACGTACATCGGACAAGTTATTTATATACACATACGAATATAGATCTATAATGCGATTTGGCTTGAAAAATAATTGAAAATAATTACTAAGAAGTACTACATAACTCTAATATAAGCTATTCCGGCTATGACTTATCTGAACGAAAGGCGTTTAAACAACTCGATGATTATATACTACCCCTTCCTATCAATTTCAAATTTCTTGTGCTCTTGTTTGGACCAAAGTGCTAAGTGAAGCGTCCGCCATTCAACGTTTCTTTTTCAACTAGTGCTTATTTCGTGAATGGTAACATTTAGCTCATGTCTGATTTGACAGATAATTAGTTTTATCCTTCCGCTGAACGAATATGGTTGTGTATACGCTTGAACTATGCTGGGAAATATTGCGACATTATTTTGAAAATCATGATAATGTTGCAGAATCAAATATCATCTTTTCAGATGAAGCTCATTTGATTTTGGCTGGTATGTAAACAAGCAAAATTGTCGCATTTGGGGCACAGAAAACCCGCACGCATACATTGAAAAACCGATACACCCAAGACGAGTCACGGATTTTTGTCCAGAGGCATAATTGGGCCATTTTTCTTCGAAAATGAGCAAGGAGTGGCCGTTACAGTCAATGGCGATCGTTATCGGGCCATGTGGAACGAATTTTTGTTTACAAAAATTAAAGAGGAGGATATTAGCAACATTTGGTTTCAACAGGACGGCGCTACGTGCCACACAGCCGAAGCTACACTAGATGTTTTGCGCCCTGTTTTTGAAGATCGCATTATCAACCACAGAGCTGATGTCGTTTGGCCACCTCGGAGCTGCGATTTGACACGATTGGACTATTATTTGTGGGGTGCCGTCAAAGATAAGTATTACGCCAACAAGCCAGAAACAACTGATGCTTTAAAGGACAATATTCGCGAAGCCATTGGTGAAATACAGCTGTACACAATCGATAATGTGCTTAAAAATTGGAGCTGAAAATTGGATCGTGTAGGCTACTGCATGGCCAGCCGAGGCAGCCATTTGAATGAAATTATTTTCAATTATTAACCGAAAGGATTGTACTTTCAAATAAAAAAAAGAAATTTGAGAAAATATTCAGTAGTTTTTTTATAACATTTTCAAAAAAAAAAAATTATTTCTCGAACTCTTTACTAAGATTTAAAATGTTCCCAATACTCATTGAGTCTTGTAAGTGAATTTCGCACAGTGTATTTACTCTTATGAACGCACATGTGTACATATTGTGTGAATACTTTTGTTAAAAATTACAAGTATGAGAATAAATGTGTTTCTCTAACTTCACTGACTTTTTCCGATATGATGTCAGTTAAATTGAAAAAAGAAGTGTGAAAAGTCAAGTTTGTTAATAAAGTTTATTGTTGAATTTACGGAGAAAAACATTTCTGCATAATAATGATGATCATCTCTCTTGGCTATAAGCTCTAAGCAATATGAACTCAAAGTTCTTAAAACATGTATACGAATAGACAACATACAGACATATACTCATGCAGAGAAGAAGAATATTTATGCCTCTGCTATATTGCATATGAATATACGAGTATAAGGTAGACAATTTAAAAGTTTAAATTTAAAAATGCAATAAAAGAAAAACGGTTTGAAATTTTCCAAATATATGTTGTTGTTGTTGTGAAGTACAATTGTTCCGGTTAGAAATGAAATATTATTTCATTCATATCTGTCGCGGCTCGCCTGACAATACCCCATTCGATTGGACCAATTGATTTTTTTCGATTGTATGGGGTCGTATCTAGGCAATGGAATCAAGAATGTTGGCCTTCAAATGCTCAATTGTTTGTGGTTTGTTGGCGCCCCACAGAAAACGGTGCTTCTTGGCGGCCAACTGGCATCACCATTTCGGCTTATAAAACGGCCATCAAACGTTTGGCGCAATATATCGATTGTGGCATGAGATGTGTGGCAAGTTGAAACCAAATTTGTTCACAGCAATACCATGAAGAGCGGGCACAAGAAATCGGTTATCATGGTGCGATAGGTGTCTCCATTGACCGTAATGGTTGCGCCGTCCTCATTTTCAAAGAACTATGGGCCAATGATGCCTCCGCTCCGCAAGTCTAACCAAACAGTCACTCGTAATGGGTGTATTGGCTTCTGAGCCCCAAATACGGCAATCTTGCTCGTTAACGTACCCACCAAGATTTTTTGCTATTTCCGACCAATTGTCCTTGTTTTGGAATAAATTTTCAACAAATCTCAACGTTGCTCAAGGGTATATTGATTCATTTCGTTCAGTGGAGATAATGAATAATGAATTTTGTGACATAATAGAATGACACAAGTATTGCCAGATTCGAAATAACCGTTGGATCAAATTTAACCGATAGATGGCTCACCCGATGTTTGTGCAAAAATAGACTTGAACTGTTTTGCATAAAGTGGTGAAATAAAAAAGTAAATTTTTAAAAATTTAATTAATAATATATTGTAATGCAGTAAAAATCAAAAATTCAATACAGATAATAGAGTGACTTTAATTGAGGTGCATATCTGCGTAGCTGTCGAATTCTTTGCCTTCAACTTATGAATCTTCCTACGTATTTAATACCATTCAGTTGATACTCTATTAAGATTATTTGAAGAGTTTCGTTCGGTTCAACTTATTTGTTTTGTTGATTTTCTTCGACTTTTTTTTCTTCTTCTCAGTTTCAATTTTCATTGTCAAAGCATTTGTGCATAATTTTCTACAAAATCAATTTGCAAATTTACCATTTTGGGGATTTCAAAATCATATCAATTTTTATTTTTTTATTTTTTAGTTTACTCATACATGCAGAACGATATTAAATTAGATTGGCATGCATGTACCCATAACTAGAGCTCATCGTGCAGAAAATTTAAAAAAATGTATATATACATACATACATACATATATATATACATATACATACATACATATATATAGTTTGTTATATATATTGAAAAAAGTTTTATACAAATTGTACAATATTTCAC
Organism: Wohlfahrtia magnifica; assembly: GCA_023159175.1. NCBI lineage: Eukaryota > Metazoa > Arthropoda > Insecta > Diptera > Sarcophagidae > Wohlfahrtia > Wohlfahrtia magnifica. Next base: position 1,077,461 of record JAKWBJ010000212.1, on the reverse strand, counting down.
TTTGGATTCTGATGTTTTAAAACTAAGAATATAATTTTTACACCATTAACAGCATTGGTTTCAATGCATATTAACGCCTAATCAATAGCCTCTTCATGTGATTTTGGCTTAAACCACAACCGCGCGTATTTCCCGAACTTTTGTACTTCTTCATCGGACAAGAATCGATTATTCCGAGGTTCTCAGTGGTCGTGATACCAGAATAAAGTCCTGGTTAGAAACTTCAGGTAGCGGACTACTCTGGAGTAGACTGTCTGAACCATCATGGACAACTATTCTGTGCATCAAAACTATTTATATCCATATGAGGTATGAAACTGTACTGAAGGCAAGAGCCCTATGAATCAAAAGTTAATAAAGGGTGTTTTTTATGGAGGTATAGAACTTTAGGTTACAATAAAACAACGATGGATTATTCGATTGACATGAATTTTATTTATCCGAGAGATAATCTTGTGGCATTACATTTTAAATATGATTTCTGGCATATGACCGCCACGGCTGGCACGGATGTAGTCCAATCTGGACATCCAATTTTCGATGACTTTTTCCAATATTTGTGGCCGTATATCGGCAATAACACGGCGAATGCTGTCTTCCAAATGGTCAAGCGTTTGTGGCTTTACTGCATAGACCAATGACTTTACATAGCCCCACAGAAAGTAGTCTAGCGGTGTTAAATCACAAGATCTTGGAGGCCAATTCACAGGTCCAAAAAGTGAAATTAGCGGCCACCAAACGTGTCTTTCAATACATCTATTGTGGCACGAGCTGTGGGACATGTTGCGCCGTCTTGTTGAAACCACATCTCCTGGACATCATGGTTATTCAATTCAGGTATGAAAAAGTTAGTAATCATGGCTCTATACCGATCACCATTGACTGTAACGTTCTGGCCACCATCGTTTTTGTAAAAGTACGAACCCATAAAGCGCACCAAACAGTCAGTTTTTCTGGATGTAACGGTGTTTCCACATACACTTGAGGATTACCTTCACTCCAAATGCGGCAGTTTCGTTTGTTGACGTAGCCATTCAACCAGAAGTGCGCTTCATCGCTAAACAAAATTCGTTTATGAAAATTGCAAAAAAAAATTCACTTATGAAGAATGAAAATTGCACTATTTGCAAGCGTTGTTCAGGCGTGAGTCTATTTATGATAAATTGCCAAACCAATAAATCACTTGACAGCTGTTAAATTGGTCGCCATCTTGAAAAGTAATGCCAACTTAAAGTTCTATACCTCTATAAAAAACACGCTTTAGTTTAATTGTGACCATAACACAAGCAATGTTTAGATACACGTACACGTCTGACTCGAGACACCTATGTATGTTTGGTTAAAATTCTGGAATATACTTTCTAAAAATATAAATTCACAAATTGGGTCAAACTTAATGCTCTGCCTTAAGAAGTTACAAGAGCTGAATAAAAAGCTTTAGCAAAATCTCCCAATCATTTCCTGTGGAGTGACGAAACAGTTGGCAGAACGACTAGGGGCTGGCGTGGTACAGTAGTTAAAACGCACACGTACAACGCAAGCGGCCCAGGTTCGAATCCCCAGCAGAGGACATGACGAAAAAACTTAATTTCGGTCTCGAGTGTTTAATAGACTTCAACTTCTCTTCAGACAAATCCATCTGAAAGAAGCCCCCCTGACATTCTAGCTTACCTCTGGTGGTGATGACAAACATCAAATGAATGCTTAGGAGAAAACACCACCAACTTTGAAAAAATTAGAATGCAAAGTAAGGATCACTTCCATCACTCAGCACGGATCTTCACCCCCAAGCTGTCATATGGAGGCAAGCTACAGTAGATTAATCATCTACTTAGCTTGAAAATTATTGAAACTGAAACAAAGCATTGAATGCTTTGTGGAAAGTCAATATGCTCCCTAGAGGATTGACGGAGAAAAAAAAGAGACAAAACGACTATGATTCCAAGCAGTAACACAGATAAGAAAAGAACGATAAGCTTGTTAGATTAAGTGCATGCATCTATGCATATCAAATCGGTTTAAGAAAATTGCATTGCTAGTGTTAATGTCTAATTTTCGCTGGTATAAAATTTCAGGCTACACAGAGAAGTGAACTATGATATACCGAGAAACCATATGTATGTTGCAGAGATTTTATGATTGTACAGGTTTTCTTTCATCAGACCCATCTGATTAGGCTCGAAATTCTACAAGATAATAACACGGCGTAGTATAGAATTATCTGCGCTGCCTGGGCATAGTTGCCGCAAATTTGTCACTGTTGCCATCAGTTATTTTTGATTTTGCCTAAACAGCTACACATTTGGCAAAATAAATTCCTTTATTTGTTTTCCTCATCATTCTTATGATTTAACGCCATTTGATGGGCTACCCCGAGAGCAGTTAGTAAGAATGGCTTATCCCATTGCAAACAGCTATTGCTCTGAATGATAAAATCGCTACTACAGAGACGAGATAGGCGACGGCTAAAAAATTTTGTAAAAAACACCGGCTAATAAAAACTTTGTTGTTCAAAGCTTCGAAATCTTGTTCGTGGTTCGATTAGAATCAATTTTTACTATTGGGTGTCGGAGGAACTTTAAATTAATAATTTTCGGTAGATGGCTGAAAAATTTAAGATCTCTGGTAACAAAGGGTGGTCCAACTAAAACAAACGATCTTAATTGTAAACAAAACAAAAAGTTTTCAGAGAATTGTCCTAATATTTTGTATTATGAAGAAGGATTTATGAAAATTATTTGTGAAACAAAATATTAGAAAAATGCTCGCCACGTCTTCGGTGGCAACTTTTTGATATATTCAATGATTCTCTAATATAAATGAGGTTCAATGTTTAATTTGTCGCTCTTTAATTGTTCTTGGCTTATATCCCCAAAGAAAGAAGCCTAACGGATAAGACATGAGATAACACGGCCATTGAATTTCTCGCGCAAAAGAGTCATTGTTTCGTTGGCTCTGCGGCAAGTGGTAGCATCCTATTGGAACCACATATCGTACAGGTCCATATCCTGAATTTCTTGCCACAAGAAGACTGTTATCAATTCGCAATAGCAAACACCATTGACAGTGACTGCTTGGCCGACCTTATTTTCGAAGAAGTACGGATCGATGACGACGCAGCCTACAAGCCGCATCAAGCAATCACTCTTTGTATATGTATCGGCTTCTCAACAATCGCTCGTTAACTCTAATTTGCTCAAATTCAGCAATTCTGCTTGTTAACGAATCCACTAAGCTGAAAGTGTGCCTCGTCACTGAAGATGATTTTCTTTGTAAGGTCACCATTTACTTCTGTCTGTTCAACTAAACATTTGACGTATTGACGACACTTGAAATGGTCAGTAGGCTTCAGTCCTTGAGTCAATTGAACCTTGTAAGTGTGTAAATTCAAATCATCAAATCTAAGGTGTGACCCACAATTAACATCGCGCATTATGGTTGGACCACTCTTTAGCCAGGCAGCACTGTAGCATGTTTGAAATTTGACATTTAAGGCTTCACTTTGTTAAAAGACATTATTAGAAAGGCATTATTTTATGGAAAGTTAACTACTTTTAAAAGTGAGTGAAAATTCGAAACATTACATTCGTAAAGTTAAAGGTAACGATGCACCTCGCTCTGGTCAATCAATCACTAAAAAACCATTGAAATCGTGGAAAAAAATGAAGATTAAGGAACATAAGCAGAGTGGACCTTGCTAGGAAACAAAGCTCTATACACAACGAACATGATTGTTTTGGTGCCACCTGAATAAACAGTAAACAATTTAATGAACCGTATTTCCAATTGCGATTAGCTACTAGGCTACTAATATTTCTGAGGCAAATTATCACGAACACTGAAAAGTGGATTACGTACGACAATAATGTAAGGAAAATATCGTGGATGAAATAGGGTGAATCTTTGTAAATAGTGGAAAAACTAGAATTGACATCCCCTGTGTTCGGTAGGATTGGAGGTGAATTTTTCATTATGAGCTTCTACAATCTGATTAAACGATTCATTCTGATATCCACTGTTAACAATTAACGAGATTAAAGCAAGAAAATCAATTAAAACGTCCAGAATTGATCAACAGCAAAGGGGTTGTGTTTCATCGTGACAACGCCGGACCACACACATCTTAGAAGAGCACCATATAACCCAGACCTTGGACCATCAGTTTATCATTTGTTTCAATTTCTGCTAAGCTCTCCTAATGGTTTATATTTAAATTCCGTAGGGGTCTGAAGGAATACCCAAAAGTGGCAAAGGATTATTGATCAAATTCACTTTTATTTAGTTAAATAAAGCTCGTTAGGATAAGAAAATATTTAACTGAACTTTTTTAAATAACCAATATTACATTCACACCTAAAATGTATGTATGTATGTATGTATGTATAATGCTTAAATTCCGTTTTGACATCCATTTTACTTTTTACGAATCGGTATCTTTTCCGCATGTTATTTTATTTTATTTTTTTTTTAAGTAGGAGAACTGTGTGCCCTATCAAAGGAATTTAGTTAACCATTGCTTTTCCCATTTCACAAATTTCTCTAACCAACAGATTTCATTCATTGCCTTTTCAATTATTTGTATTTGAATTTGTTTATTTGCAAGTTATTTAAGCTCAAGTGTCAACATCATCACTTCACTCCATTTTGTATATTTTCTCTTCTTAATTTTCAACTCGACCATTATAACTACACTATGCAGAGTTAATTTTATAGACAAACACATCTGACCACTTCACTTGACTACTACTTCACTTTTAACTGAACTGGTATTACGTTTTCTAAAAACAACCCACACCTCAATGCACTGCATTACCCTTCTGTGTTTGTTTGTGTTTGTTCATGGAAATAAACTGAATTGAATTTAAACATTTAAACGTTCCCTAAAGTGTAATTAATATGTAAATGATAGTCTACTAATAATCAAATAGTAGGAAAGGAACTGCTAATAAAATACTCGTACCTTTTATGAGTGGATTGATATGATGGACTTGCAATCGAATTGAAGATGATGGTACGACAGAGAACATTTTCTTCAGTAAATATGTGTGAAATACATATTTCAAGAGAATTTCTTAAGAATGAAAAAACCGAATATATTTTATATTGTCGTATCTAAAATGCAATCAGCTAAAAATCGATTACCATAAAATTAATTAATTAGTATCTTATAAAGGGTCCGCCATCAAAGGTTTTTTTTCAACCAGTGCTTATTTCGTGAATGGTAACACAGCTCATATCTGATTTGACAGATAATTAGTTTTATCCTTCCACTGAACGCTTGAACAACGCTGGGAATCTGGGCCTGCGATCGACTTGCAGAAGATGCCGATTTTGAAAAAAAAATCATCTTTTTAGATGAAGCTCATTTTGATCTTGGCGGGTATGTAAGCAAGTAAAATTGTCGCATTTAGCCGATATATCCAAGAGGAGTCACTGTTTGGTGCGGATTTTGGTCCAGAGGCATAACTGAGCCATTTTTCTTCGAAAATGAGCAAGGAGTGGCCGTTACAGCCAATGGCGATCGTTATCGGGCCATGTTGAACGAGTTTTTGTTCACAAAAATTGAAGGCGAGGATATTAGCAACATTTGGTTTCGACAGGACGGCGCTACGTGCCACACAGCCGAAGCTACACTCGATGTTTTGCGCCCTGTTTTTGAAGATCGCATTATTAGCCGCAGAGCTGATGTCGTTTGGCCACCTCGGAGCTGCGATTTGACACCGTTGGACTATTATTTGTGGGGTGCCGTCAAAGATAAGTGTTACGCCAACAAGCCAGAGACAATTGACGTTTTAAAGGACATTATTCGTGAAGCCATTGGTGAAATACAGCTGCATACAATCGATAATGTGCTTAAAAATTTGAACAATCGTGTAGGCTACTGCATGGCCAGTCGAGGCAGCCATTTGAATGAAGTTATTTTCTGAAGGATTTTCTTACGGGTCATTGTGGGCTGAGAGCGCGCATAGCAAAACGATGGCGGTCACAGATGTGGAAGTTTGTAGTTTGTGTTCATGGGCATCAGAAACGGCGGAGCATATTTGGTGTGAATGTGGAGTTTTTGATAGGTTTAGATGGTGGTGTTTGGAGAGACATAGGGTCTCATTGGCAGACATATTCACCATTATGGTTTCAGATTTGCTTGTGTTCATTTAGAAGGCAACGTATCTGCTAAACAAACTGTAGACAGGAAGGGGCACAATAGATCCTAAGGGTCGCCGTGTCTTGCAAAAGTGCCTGGTCAGAATGATAATGAAATGACTTAGAAATCATTGTAAATGATTAAGTAAAATGACAAAATGTATGTAAATATCATGTATTTTTGTTATTATTATTTTTTATTTCAAGATATTCTTACATTATTCCATAAATAGATATTACATTTATGTATTTGTATAGGGTGTTTTTATAGAGGTATAGAACTTTAAGTTGCAATAAAACAACGATGGATTATTCGATTGACATGAATTTTATTTATCCGAGAGATAATCTTGTGGCATTACATTTTAAATATGATTTCTGGCATATGGCCGCCACGGCTGGCACGGATGTAGTCCAATCTGGACATCCAATTTTCGATGACTTTTTCCCACATTTGTGGCCGTATATCGGCAATAACACGGCGAATGTTGTCTTCCAAATGGTCAAGCATTTGGCTTTACCGCATAGTCTAGTGGTGTTAAATCACAAGATCTTGGAGGCCAATTCGTAGGTTCAAAAGGTGAAAATAGGCGGTCACCAAACGTGTCTTTCAATAAATCTATTGTGGCACGAGCTGTGCGACATGTTGCGCCGTCTTGTTGAAACCACATCTCCTGGACACATGGTTACTCAATTCAGCAATGAAAAAGTTAGTAATCATGGCTCTATACCGATCACCATTGACTGTAACGTTCTGGCCACCATCGTTTTTGAAAAAGTACGGACCAATGATTCCACCAGCCCATAAAGCGCACCAAACAGATTGAGAATTACTTTCACTCCAAATGCGGTAGTTTTGTTTGTTGACGTAGCCATTCAACCAGAAGTGCGCTTCATCGCTAAACAAAATTCGCTTATGAAAATTGAAAAAATTGAAGGTTGAAAAAAAATCCCTTATGAAAAATGAAAACTGCACTATTTGCAAACGTTGCTTAGGCGTGAGTCTATTCATGATGAATTGCCAAACCAAACTGAGAATAAATCACTTGACAGCTGTTAAATCGGTCGCCATCTTGAAAAATAATGCCAACTTAAAGTTCTATACCTCTATAAAAAACACGCTTTATATTCCCCTACTCGTATATGATTGTTTGTTTTGTTTAGCTTTATACTTAAAAAACAGAAAGAAAAATCAAGTAAAATTGTTATAAAAAAGGAAAATCAAACCCCAAATCCCCATACATCGCTCTTCTCTAATGTCATAAGATTTGAGAGCATAGAGAAAGTATATTTTCTAAGAAAAATGCTTATTTGTATCTCGTTGTAACTGTTGTCTTCAAACGTTATGTTTACAAGAATAAAAAGGAATAAAAAGAAAAACAAATACTCACTTTGTTTTAAGATTATCCTTTTTGAGAAATTTGTGTAAAGAGAGAAAAAAACGTACGTACATATATGAATACATATATATGTATGTATGTATGCATGTATGTTGAAGATATAATAATACAAGCATAAGTACAAATACAAACACAAATAATACACACATTTTTTGACATTTTGAACAATTTTTCTTGTGTCAGATTTGAATGCGTGCTTATGATTTTTATTGTGTATGAATGTGAATGAGTATTTTGTAAATCTTTTTCGGTTTTTTCGGTTATAGTTAAACAGTGTGGGGCATAAGTTTTAGGTAAAGTACAGTATATGTTAGGATCAGTGTTGCCAATTTAGCGCCTTTCGCGCTATATTTAGCGCGTTTCAACTACCGAAAAGTCACATTTTTCCCTTCAGCGCTTTTTTTAAAAAATGCGTTAGCTTAGCGCTTTTCTATCTGAACTTTTTTTTTTTAAATTGAAAGTTACTAATTTGAAAAAACTCTCTAATTTATACAAACTATGGACTTAAAATGCTTCATGCTTTGAAAATTACGTTACATTTGTACAAAAATCACTAAAAATTGTGTTTTTGGAACGTATATAAAATCTAAGGCCTCATTTGTCAATACTTATGTTATTTTAAATAAAATAGGAAAAATTTAAACTATTGTTGTTGGATTTTTTAAAGATCCCAAGGGATCATAGGCCATAAGAAATTCTTTCCATCTATGCCTATCTAAAGCCAATAATTTAATTGGATTGCAAGACATTCTATGGGAAGTAGCTTCTCTTTCAATCTTTCTTCTCTAGGAATGGACTGACCTTTCAATTCTTCTGCTTCCCTGCGATTTCCATTCAATGGCCTGTTTCGCAAAGTAGTAGTTCGGTTTCCTCAGAGTGTGCCCAATTCATTTCCATTTCTTTCTCAATTTCATTTCTTCCATTTCTTTTTCAATTTCCTTCATTACAAGAACTTGATGTGATCGTGTTTCTGGCCAGAATATTTTCAAAATAAGTCGCATATAGCGGTTTATAAATGCCTGAATGGAATTGACATCAATCACAGCCGCATTCCATAACTCGAAATCATACAAAATTATATTTCGCATACGAGTTAATGATGTTAATTTTCATTTTTGGGAAGATATATGGAAAACACCCTATAGCGTTCAGTAGGCCAAAAGAATGGCTGCCTAGATTCAATCTGTTCAGAATATCAGCACTGGAGCTGTCGGAAGTTGTGATAACAAAAAGACGGGACATCTCACAAATTTCTGTTTCCTGTTCGACAAATCGTTGACTTTTTAATGTTGATTCGCATAATTTTGCTTTTCGAAATGTTTATCTGCAAGCCAGATCTGTATGTCACAGTGTCTTTTAGTCAGGAGACAGATGTCGTATGCGTAATCCAGGTCTTCCAACTGTGTATTAATTCTACAGGTTATACACGTTGTAACACACAATCGAAAACAGCAGTGAAGAAGGAACACAACCATGTCTATCACTAGCTTTGATAGGAATTATCTTTATGTTACACGTGAGCCCAAAAATTAAGAAAAAATCTTTAATTTATTCTTTTGTTCTAAATCGTTTTTAATTTTCTTTTTTATGGAAATGGAAATTCGAATAATAGAACCTTTTTTTTAATTACAGTATATTTTTCTATTTTTAAATATTATTAACGCTTTTTTACAGCGCGTTTCGATTACAAATAGTTACATAAATAATAATGCAGTGCTGTTTAGCGCCTTTTTAGTAGGAGTTCTGCGCGTTTTGATTCTAAAAAGTTGGCAACACTGGTTAGGATGTATCAAAATTCATTCCTAACGTATGTCTTATTAAATAGTTTTTAAGAAGTATTGTTTTAGAAGTTTTGGTCTCTGATCTATCAAACTTTACCTGATCGGGCTTATGAATAACCTACATTAAGTTGAATCATGGTTTAAATTTAAGCATAATAGCAAGCCCTTACTTTGCAAACATAAGGATTATATATTTATTTTCAAAAAAAAAGGAACCAAATACTTCAGACAGTCTGGGTAATTTGTGATCCCGGCATTAGTTTAAACAAATTTTGCTTTCTCTTTTGACAGTCTTAAGTTTTTTCGAGACCTCCATTTAATTCGGCTTAACTCAGTCGATTGATCATATTTTACCTTAAAATTATGATCATGGAATGTGAAGCGTTGTTTGAGTTCTTCTACACTATACTCACTTTCTACTTTCTCTACTTTCTACTTCTCATAGTATACGGAAATATTCGAATTAAAGATAAAAGATTAGGACACTGAACTATTATCCTCTGACCTCTTAGGTCAGGCAAAAATGTTTGGAGATGATAAATTGAACGCATTGCTCTATGAAGATTATTTTCAAACACAAAAACCTGCTCAAGATAAAAAAATTGCAGCGGCATTCAAACATTACTGGCCAAATGTTCAAAGATCAGAATATAAGAAGGCTCGATTCGTTTTTGGCCTTAAAAAAATTTGCAGTATTTTCGCACGAAATCTATATCTGGTAAAGCTATAGCATACTCACAACAAAAGGTCAAAGTTTGCCAAAAATACTGTTTTTAAAGTGATGCACTCAATAAGAACCTGGGTAATAAATGTTAAAAGAAATCATTTTCTATACTTTTTTTACTTCGAGAAAAAGTAACCGAAATGGAAAAAAGTACACATTTACACAACAATGAAAAAAAACTAATTTTGGTTAAAAATAACCAAAACGGCAACACTGGTTGAGGTATCATTTCAATTTTGCTGCCATTTTTTTCTTGTAAATTTTATTCAAAATTTTTATTTTAAGGCTCTAAATACAGTTAATGTGGAACTTTATACGTTTTTATTATTAAAACAAACGTTTACATGATGTAATTAGGAAATTTTGTGTGGTTTGTGCTCCGGAGGAACCATCGGGCCGTATTTTTTGAAAACGAAAATGCAAATGCAATTACGGTCAATGGATATCGCTACAGGAAGATGATCCGAAGCTTTTTGTGGCGGAAAATTGATGATTTAGACGTAGAGAATATGTGGTTTCAATAGGAAGATGCCATTTGTCACACGGTAATAGAAACAATGGATCTTTTAAAGTCTGAACTTTGGTAGCCTGCGGAGCTAGCAGGGGGATCACTTGACCGACATAGTTTTTTATTTTTAATCGGAACCTATTTGTTATAAAATGAAATAAAAATATTTTTAATATCTGAAAAATAAAATCGTTTTTTATTAAAATTAAAATGATGCTTCAATTTTGGACACCCTTTACTAACTTGTATATAGCGCCCTTGACTTGTTCTAATGGCTTACCTTTACACTAAAATAATGTTCGTACTTAATCTTTACAAGCGGTCTTAAATTGCGTTTTACTGAATTTTACAAAGCGGAAATCTATAAATCTAAAATTAAGCCCCTGGAACGGAAGGAGAACTCAGTCAGTCAACTAAATATGAAATAAGATTCTACTCAAAGCAATTATCGACCCCACAGATCGGCAATTGAGGAGGAAGCAAGCAGGGTTTCGGAGTAACAAATCTTGAATTGTTCATATCAGCAGCCTCAGATTTATTATAGAGCGTTGAAATGAATACAGCTCGACTTACGTTCACTTTCCTTCAGAAGTGTGGCGGCAGTACCAGAAAGCACTTCAACACACATAACGTTAAAACTTACTGCCTTTATTATTGGTCACCACACTTCACACAATAGTTGGCGAACGAATAATACGCAATAAAGGAGGTATAAGCTGAAGAATCAATCAACATCTCGAAGGCCTCGACTACGTCGGGGATATTGTTCTTCTAGCATCGAGGTAAAAACACATACAAGAGAAGATCAACGACTTTGTCGAACTGGCTTTGCTTAAGCCATTAAACAAGCCACATTCTTCAACATCACAAGCACTGCCAACAAGAACGTCGTTGTTTGAGGAGTATCATAATGCCAAATAGAGGCGCCTTAACAGATGTGGAAAACTGGATAACCAGGGCCCGAATCGTTTTTTACCAGCTAAAAAAATGTCTGAAATTTGAGCGAAGTCTCTCCAATCACCAAAATACATTTACTTGTATGTCACTCATATGTTAAATCTGTGTTGCTGTATGGATGGGCTTTTAAGCTTTTCCAATAGAATACAGAATATGTTGAGAATATGGCAGACTCATAAATTCACAAACGGGAAATTGATTCAACTTCCTCATCAAGATGATATTAATTCCCAAGTACGTCGCTTAAAGCTGACATGTTTGCCAGCAAACATTTGAGTGGAATCCACAAGGTGTGCGACGACGCCGGCAAACAAAATCTACAAAAAGACGGATAATTCAGAGCGAAGCTTTCCAAATCCTTTAATAAGTTACTGTCGTTAGCGATTAATAGACAACAATAGAGACAACAATCTATGTTCCTGATATGGCCAAATACATCTTAATATTGTTACGTTTTAACCTTTTTAAAACGTTTGAGTTCTTTAAAATTGTGGAAAATAAAATAAATGCAACGAATTTAATGTTTTATTTTATACACTTGTTTATTTATCTCTCACTTTATACAATTATAACTATACAGTGTCCAACTTATTTATCTTGAACTTAATACACCAATTTACTCAATACACGACTCCTAGCACAACTTTACACTATGACTACCAAACTGTAACTAACTTAACTAAGCGCAATGTACCACCTTTACTACAAATTTCTATTTATCTACTTTGAATTTTAAAGATGTAAGATTATATTACACAAAACAAAATTGAGCTGGCAACACCGTTAAACACGCAAGTGGTAACACTGTTAACTGTTATGGCAGTGACAGATACAATGAGAGCCTTGACACAAACCAATAGAATAAGTGCCATAATAAAGTTTATAACTAATACTACAACTGTACTAATTTTAAGTGTCTTTTCTTTAGGCATTGTTTGTTTTTGTAACAATAACGGTCATTCCATAAGTCCATAGGATGACACATAGATGGCGTTACTACAAACGATACGTGTATAAATTTGACAGCAATCTAACTATTGATTTAGTGTGAAGCAACTTTTGTTTTTGAAAAACAAATGGAAACAAGTGAAATTGGAGTTTTGATAAAGCATCGCTTTTTGATGAAAAACAATGCAGTGTAAACCAAACAATGGCCTGATAAACATTATCCGAATTCGACTCGATCGAGATAAATGGTAAAGAATTGGTTTGATGAATTTAAACGTGTTCGTACCAGCACAAATGATGCAGAGCACCGCGGTTGCCCAAATGAGGCTGTTATTCCAGAAAACATCAAATTGGTTATGAACGATCACAAATTGAAAATGCACGAGCTAACTGACATTGTAAAGATACCAGATGGTAGTGTTTTTACTATTTTATATGAATATTTGGGTATGCGAAAGCTCTGTTCAAAGTGGGTGCAGCGAAAAATCCTGATGGTAAGCTCGCAAATCGTGCCACAAATAGATGAAAACGATGGCAAAATTGAATAAATTGTGATTCGAATTGCTTACTCATCCAGCGACTTTTTCCTGTTTCCAGATCTCAAAAGAATGTTTACAGGAATGAAATTGAAGTCCAATGATGAAGTAATCGTACGTTGAAAGTGGTATCGAAAAGTTATAAAATCGCTATACTCGTTATATCGCACTCGAAGGCGACTATGTTGAATAATAAAATCGAATTTTTTGTTAAAATTTTAATTTTTTCTTACTTATCCTAAGGACTTATCTAATGACCTCATATAATCTATGACACCAGAACTTCGGATTGAACAAATGACCGAATGACACTTATTTAAACTGACAGAGAAAAGTTAATAGCGTTCTCTTTTCAGAAAAAAAAAAAAAATTTAACAGTTTTTGCCCTTTGCTCCTTTTATGTAAGGTGAGCTTCAAAATGATAAGGTCATCTTAATGTTTGTTCAATTGATCCAAACTATAAAATGTTACGTATGGTCACCTTATTAAAAAAAAATTCTACGTTCAAATAAGTGAATAATAAGCCGGTTTTGCTTTTAGAGATGTACCATTATAAAGGGTCCGCCATCTAACGCTTTTTTTTGCAACTAGTGCTTATTTCGAGAATGGTAACACTTACCTCATGTCTCATTTGAGAGATAATTAGTTTTATCCTTCCGCTGAACGAATATGGTTGTGTATACGCTTGAACTTCGTTTCGCTAAGTGGGCCAGAGATCGACTTACAGAAGATGCCGATTTTGCCAAAAAAAAATCAAATTTTCAGATGAAGCTCATTTTGATCTTGGCGGGTATGTAAACAAGCTAAATTGTCGCATTTGGGGCACAGAAAACCCGCACGTATACATTGAAAAGCCGATACACCCAAGACGAGTTACTGTTTGGTGCGGATTTTGGTCCAGAGGAAATGAGCAAGAAGTGGCCGTTACAGACAATGGCGATCGTTATCGGGACATGTTGAACGAATTTTTGTTCACAAAAATTGAAGAGGAGGATATTAGCAACATTTGGTTTCAACAGGACGGCGCTACGTGCCACATAGCCGAAGCTACACTCGATGTTTTGCGCCTTGTTTTTGAAGATCGCATTATCAGCCGCAGATTTGATACCGCTTGGCCACCTCGGAGCTGCAATTTGACACCGTTGGACTATTATTTGTGGGGTGCCGTCAAAGATAAGTGTTACGCCAACAAGCCAGAGACAATTGACGCTTTAAAGTACAATATTCGTGAAGCCATTGGTGAGATAAAACTGCACACAATCGATAATGTGCTTAAAAACTGGACCGATCGTGTAGGCTACTGCATGGCCAGCCGAGGCAGCCATTTGAATGAAATTACTTTCCGTTATTAACCGGAAGGATTGTACTTTCAAATAAAAAAAGAAATTTGAGAAAGTAGTTTTTTTATAGCATTTTCAAAAAAAAAAAAAAATTATTTGGCGGACCCTTTATTATGTTTATTTAAATTTATGTAAATATTCAATGCGTCAAAATGATAAGGTCAGTAATTAATAAGCAATTAATCTAATCAGAAGGTATCACAATTTTTATTTTTATTATTCTATTTTGTTTGTTTTTGTAATGATTTATGCTTTAAATAATATCTGTGCGGTATGGGTAGCGGGAAACCATCAGTTTGGATGAATTGATCAAATATTAAGTTGACCTTATCATTTTAAAGCACACCTTATGTACTTTTTTTTAACAAATTCAACACTAAAAAAAAATGTCGTGCTTTTTTTGTAAAAAATTTGCATCCATAAGCCCTTAAAAATCACAGGTTTGAAATGTTACCCAAAACCATAGCTGTTTTTTTAAATAAATATTTTGGAGAATTGTTGGGGTTTTTTTTTTAATTGAAGATCAAAAAGTTTTTATAATTTGTTTATGACAAAAATTAATTTTCGTACTACAGTTATTAAATAAATAATAATAAAACTCCCAGTTATAGACTTCAAAAGATGGCATATTGTTGTACGTATATAGATCAGTGATGTTCAAAAATAAATGATGTTAGTGAGAGCATGAAAATTGCTCTCTGAGAATTGAGTTAAATAGATAATTAGCATTTTTAATATCTGTATGAATTTATTTTCTTTTAAAAATATGCGAATCTTAAGATTTTGTGTAAAAGTTTTTAGTATTATTGGAAAAATACATAAATAATACAGTTTTAAATAAAAAATGTGCAAAAATCAGCATATAACCGCTGCGCATGTTCACTCGTCGCTGCTTCAATGACGACTAAAAGCAATAGCACAAGAATACATACATATAAATTGAGTGTAAACAATTGTTATATGAAATAATCACCACTGGTATAGATATATAGTATTGTATAGTATAGTATATTACATTGGAACACAAGAGATATTTTGATTTTATAAAAAATGGCTGCAGCTTAGCGAATAACCTTTACTGTTAAGATGATTTCTTGTGAATTTGTTTGTGCGTAAAACTTAACATAAATATTATTTGATTTTCCTTTCTTCTACTTTTTTTTGTCAAATAAATTGTTACATTTGTTTGTTTGGCTGGTTGGTGTTATGATCCTTTATTTTTATGTTTACGAGTGATATGTTTTTTCATTACCGTTGTTGTTGTTGTTGTTGTTGTTATCATTCATTGCTGAGATGATGATGATTTTGTTGAGCAATAATATAAATCACGGACTCATATATTTGATTTAATTTTCTTGATTTTTTATCATCATTTTTAAGTGGCATTTTCACTTAAGTTGATGATAACAACATGATGATGACAATGATGACGATGACAACGATGACAACAACGACAACTACTGTTGTCCTTAAATGTCTTTATTTAGCCCAAATGTTTTTGGTTATTAATAGGATTTTCTATGATACTGATAAATTTGAAAATGTTTATCAAGGATTTTGCGGTGGTGATGACATCATTTGTGCAGATTATTTGACTTGATATTTTAAAATTAAAAAAAAAAATAATGTTATGACCTATAAATTTGGATTTTTTTCTTTTGCAAAATTCATTTGCTTTTATATAAATTATAATTAAAATGGATTATAAAGTTTTACAGCTTGTTTTTACATACTTGTAAATTACATATTTATAATTTCAATTAAAAACGCCTATGAAATTTAATAAAGTTCAGCTTGAGTATCTTTTACGCATTGAATTAAAATCAGTCTACTATTTTTGCATGTCCGATGGAATGGTTTCCGGGCCCAAAAGTTCTGTTAGTACATATAATATCTTGCAGTGCATATAAGCAGATACGAAGACCCGATTTTTACTCAACCTTTTACAATCGAGTTGTAGCTAGTACGATCGATAAGGTCACACACCAAACTTGAACCGTTAAGTGCCTACTTGGGTTTATTTAATTTTAATAAGGGTTCGAAAGCGGTTATGTACAAGGCCTTAAATAGGTCTTACAGTGAATTTACTGATGATAAACTATTAACTATTAACTATCATTTACAAGAAGTGAGAGTAGCTCGATATAAAAATGCTAGGCGTGTATCGGAAGGAGAAAATGAACGATCAAGCTGAGATTAGTTGCTTAAAAACCTCTTATGCTAATAAATACAGTCAAAGTGCGCATTAGCGCTTCATAGTCTTCCCAGCGTGCGGATGAAAGGTAAAAAGAAATATTGATGGAAAGTATGAAACATAGCTTCAACAGTTAGTAAGTGGTTAGTCTGTTTTTCGAGTTTGTGTGTGTGTGGACTTTCAGCGTTTCTTATGAAGACTCGGATTATTATTATTTAAATGGATCAGAGAGGCCCAACAAGCCTTGGCACTGCGATCTAAAAAGATTTATTACGCTAAGCATTCCGGGGTTAGACCCTTCAGCGCATTAGCCATAATAGGTAGAAAAAAATTCCCTATGGAGTCAACACCCCTAGGCGGATGACTCTCCGCTATGTCCGAAGGCACCATTTGGAACAGTCTCTAGAAGAATACCATTAACTTTATGTACGGAGACCGCAATATCCCCGATGGGTAGCCGACGAACCTGTTCAGGCCCAATAAAGGACGCCATAAAAGTTCGTCTCTGAATGTTTGCCAAAGCATCACATTCATAGAGAACATGATCCGTTGCCTCCTCTTCCTCCCTGCACAGGAAAAAATCTAATTCAGGTATCACATTGAGGTCGAAGAGGTGATATTTAAGATAGAAATGGTCCGTCAGGAAGCCAAAAAGTTTCCTCTGCCTGACTATCAGTATATTAATAAATGCACTCCTGATTACATGCTCTATTTAAATCTTTCCGCCAGGAAAATACTGGTCCACTTGAAAATCCATGGGGCCATGGGAAATCCACACCCTCACACACCATCCATTTTAGATCTACCGGTATACCACTATAAACAGTTGGGGTTGACACTAGGGGCCCCATGGTCTCATTACCCACGATCATGTGAACATCGAAATTGCGGCCGAAGTTTAAGCCACCGGTGCACACGTCACTTCCACTCAACAGTAGCTAAAGGTCGAGATGCTCATGTGAACGCTGTGGTTCATTGTGTTGAAACCACCTCGAGTCAGCAATCTGAGAGCACCCAGAGCTGTAGATTTCATAATGAAAATATACAGTGGATTAAGTCCGATAAAATTGGAAGCAGTAGGACGAGTTCGTATTGCACCCGTTAAGGTCACACAGGTCTGCCTCTGATGCTTCGTTCATCTATAAACGCAAACCTTTTTTGATGGCCCAATGCAATGAAATTAATGCATAGGAAGCTATCGGTCTAACAATAACGGTATACATTCAATAATTGTTTCTAGAGTTAAGACTCCACTCCTAGGCTCAATTTCAACCTTCTAGTTAAAGGAACAATCGTCGTCTTATTCGGATTGATCGACAACCCCTCTGCATCACACCGACAATACATCATCGAGTTACCAACGATAGCGAGGCAGTACGTGTATCCTATAGCGTCATAACCATACTTATGTAGTCTGGATAAAAGATCGTCCATGACGAGGCACCAAAGCAATGGAGGGAGAGTTCCCCTTTGTGGGCGGTCCCGTGGAATTGATCTCTCGAACAATCAGCTGATAACTCAGATTAGTTAAATGAAATTTTTGAAGAATCAAAGGTTAATTTCATAATCTCTCATAATGCGTCATTATCTCTCATAATTTCTTATAATGGCTGTTCATTTCAATATTCAGTAGTAATTATTTAACTTGTATGTAGATGTACTTTAAAGTTCTTAATTGTCAATCAAATAATCATATTTAATCAATCAATCAATTAATCATTGTTAGACTATCTATGTATGTGTTTTTTCAATATTTTTGGTAAATAAAGACTTCTCCTTAATTACAATGATGAGTATAACAATAAACACAAATAGATGGTAAAATACTGAATTGAAAGAATGAATGTATATATGTATGTATGTATGTATAAGTGAATGAACGAATGAATGAATGGATGATGTAAAAATATTGACGTTGGTGTCATTGGTAACATTTGTTTTTCCATTACACGTTGAGTGTTAAATTGTTATTCAATTCATGTTATTTGCGTGCAATTTTCAATAAAATTTTGTTTTTCATTTTTCTTCTTCTTTTCATTGTTTTTCTTTTTCATACTCCTACGAAATTTGCAAATTTGGTCCCTCGTTTTGACGTTTTTGTTTCTTTGGTTGTTTGTTTTTATTGTTGACTTTCATAATTTTAAAATCAATAGAAATTTATACGTTTACCTACTAAATATACACATACAAATGCAATCATACTACTTGCACACACACAAATACAATTGACTTTATACAAATAAATGTGTACGAGTATATATAATTTATATTTGTCAGAATCACTCAGTTAGGAAGTGAGTAAGAGAGTTGGAAAAATCAAAAAAAAAAAAAAAAAAATCAATAGTCATCAGTATTTAGAGTGACCAACTGAAAAGATGTGTATTGGTAACATGCTTATCATTATAAGGATTTAAGAATATTAAGTATTTCAAGCTTTCAAGTAGATTTCTATATAGTAGTTTCAAAGCTTAAACAACCATATTTATGTAAGCAATACCGCAGTGGATAAATGTGTTAATGACTTCTTAAAATTCTTATAAAGGGTCCGACATTTTAACGTTTCTTTTCAACTAGTGCTTATTTCGTGAATGGTAACACTTAGCTCATGTCTGATTTGACAGATAATTAGTTTTATCCTTCCGCTGAACGAATATGGTTGTATATACGCTTGAACAACGCTGGGAATCTGGGCCTGCGATCAACTTACAGAAGATGCCGATTTTGCCAAAAAAAAAATCATCTTTTCAGATGACGCTCATTTTGATCTTGGCGGGTATGTAAACAAGCAAAATTGTCGCATTTGGGGCACAGAAAACCCGCACGCATACATTGATAAGTCGATACACCCAAGACGAGTTCTTGTTTGGTGCGGATTTTGGTCCAGAGGCATAATTGGGCCATTCTTCTTCGAAAATAAGCACGGAGTAGCCGTTACAGTCAATGGCGATCGTCATCGGGCCATGTTGAAAGAATTTTTGTTCACAAAAATTGAAGAGGAGAATATTAGCAACATTTGGTTTCAACAGGACGGCGCTAAGTGCCACCCAGCCGAAGCTACACTCGATGTTTTGCGCCCTGTTTTTGAAGATCACATTATCAGCCGTAGAGCTGATGTCGTTTGGCCACCTCGGAGAAGCGATTTGACACCGTTGAACTATTATTTGTGGGGTGCCGTCAAAGATAAGTGTTACGCCAATAAACCAGAGACAATTGATGCTTTAAATGACAATATTCGTGAAGCTATTGGTCAAATACAGCTGCACACAATCGATAATGTGCTTAAAAATTGGACCGACCGTGTAGGCTACTGCATGGCCAGCCAAGGCAGCCATTTGAATGAAATTATTTTCCATTATTAACCGGAAGGATTGTACTTTCAAATAAAAAAAGAAATTTCAGAAAATATTCAGTAGTTTTTTTTTATAGTATTTTCAAAAAATTTATTTGGCCGACCCTACATAATCTATTATTATAGGCAACTTATGTTTAGCCCACATTTGTTTAACAACCATAGTTAATACCTGTTAGCCTTACATGTTTCCAACAATCAATTATTCGATTGCGACCTTTTTTTAAGGGGGTCACGTCAAGTCTGTGCGCAAAACTTTAAGAAGCTTATACACCTCAAACGCCGCTAAAGTCCTAGCGTTAGCACTATGAAGTATTTTCACTTAGTTTTGGTAGCACCAGCTTCACATAATTTGCCATATCGCTCATTTATTGCAACAGTGTCATAACTCAAAAAACAAAATTTTTCAGAAGAGCTGTTTTAAATTTCGATTTCTCATTACTTAACATTGAAATGGAAATAAACACTTTGCTCCCGTGCTCATAATTTTATACGAATTGTAAAGAATTTTTCACACAATGTACATACATCACAATGTTCCGCATATTTTAGAATACTTAACTAAAAAATCACATTTTTTGAGTTATGACACACAACTTTTGAGGAAACTTATACTCCATCGGATAATATTGCTTACTCTTATGTTAGTTTTCAACTGTCGTTGGATTTACCCCTTAATTTATTCGGGATCAGATTTAAGACAGACAAAGAAAACACGTTCGGTCTCCTCAAATTAATGATAACAGCAGGGACACGATAAGTGCATTGGACAATCAAATGATACTGTCTGCAGACACCGTGTCCACTTAAGTATTGCGTTGTATACTACTCCACGTCCAAGCTTTCAGCTTACAATATAATTGTATTAATCCATAGTCACTTTGACGTAGCAGACCATCTTTGCCAAATTTCTATGATTCTTGATCGAAGTTTTGCTCTTAGTAATATTGACAATTTGTATAGAGATACACACACTACTTCGCTAACTCGTTCATTGCCCCTTCCTAATCCACTCATTGGTATCAATTTCCCAGATTTGGTTCATATAGATGAATTATATATAACGTTACTAGGTATCCCAGCTTTTATAGATATTTTCTCAATATATGTATAACTGGGCTATATGGTGGATACGTCAAAACTTCCCAGTAAAGCTCACTCCGGTCATCCAAGATATGATCTGGCGTTATTATGAGGGATAGGGAAATCGATTATTCGACTTTTTCAAAAACCGGTTTTCAAATAATTCGATAAGTAGCACTTAAAAAAACTGGTTTTCGGTCAATAATAATTCAACTAAACGGTTAACCGGTTCTTTTATTTAAATAAATTTGTTCCTAATTCTTGAAGCGCCGAGCTGGACCACGTCGTTTTAAAAATAAGCATAAGCTTATGGAGAGCTTAAAATGAAAGTGGCAATCAATACTAACAATAATTCTAACAAATCTCATAAAAACTATGCCAAGACGGTGTGCGGAGGCCATAAAAAACAAAGTTCATTACACAAAATACTGCAAAATGCTTAAGTTTCGAACAGCTACTCAAAGAGCTAATTTCGTTTTTTTTGTATTACTTGGTAGAGAATGAAATTAAAGGTTTGTTATTATAGTTATAATTTAGGTACCTAAGGTAACAAAAATTAAATGATTTACTTTGAATAAATCTATTAGTTATATACAAGTCCTTAATTGCCTCGATAAGAAAATTTGCTTAGATTTCGAGCAGCACTGTATGTAAATTTATGCAGCACGTATGTAATAGTGTGTGTGCCACTGTGGTATGTTAGGTAAGAGCCCACCTTCCAACCAAGAAGTCATCGGTTCAATCTCAGGCCACACCATCTAAAAATTTTCAACAGCGATATCACCTCACAACATTTCTAGCGCTTGGTTATGTATATTTACGCTGTGAAAAACTTCACTAACTAATACATCTGCTGTTCTGAACCGACTTTTGTATATATAAATATATATATAAATTCAATATTTATATTTATATTTATTTACAGGAAATGAGAAAAGGTTATTTGCTCAAGAGTACATATATTTTTCGATCAACCTTGGTTTTCACGTTCTTTGTGAGAAAGACGTTTAAGGTTGTCATATATAAAAAATAATTAAATTTATACAAATAGTTAAACGACGATAATATTTTCAATAAAAATATTTATATACAAACGTATAAAAATTATACTTATTTAAATTAACCGGTTATTCGTGTTAAATTAACCGGTTTATTCGGTATTTGACAAAACCAAAAAAATCGGTTAAAACCGGTCGAATAATAACCGTCCGATCTCCCTAATGATGGAACACTCTTTCTTTTGATCAACTCTGGTTATTTTCATGAATCACTTGCTTCCAACCTCTTTAATTGTTGACAGTAGAGATCAGAATCAATCGTATGACCAGGTTAAAGAATCTGTTAATGACAAATTCACATTTAATTCCACCAAGCACACAGCATTACCTTACTTGATGTCAATTCTGGCTTTGCCACCGTCTGCGAAGCTTCGCCTGGCTTCGTCCATTATCTTTTTTGTGCATTTTTATCGTAAGTGATCCACTTTTCATCGTCTGCAATCATACGCTTTAGAAATGGTTTAATTTTGTTCCGTTTTAGCAGTGAATATCAAATGGATATTTAATCAATTAAAGTTTTCACAGTTAATTCTTTCATTCTTTCATTCTTTTATCCAAACTTCAAGTTTTTTTGTGTATCCAGTTTTCTTCAAATGGTTGATAACTATTTGCTGATGAATGACTGATTCTCTAGCAACGTCCACGCTGCTTATGTGCCGGTATTTCTCAATTTTGTTCATTATTTCATCGACTTTTTTTGAGCGATTGACCGAACAGTACGATTTACATCTTTAACATCAAAATTATCAACTTAAAAACGAGCAAACAATTTCGCTACGGTTTTTCTAGTTCCCAAATTTATTGCAGCAGCTTGCGACGCATTGTTACCTCCTCTACTGTATATAAAAACAGAAAAGCAAAATATGTCGATGTTACAAATTTTCACCCTTTTTAAGCATAGATAACTTTTCACAGAATAATGCGATCTTAATAATGTCTTCTAACAAAGTTAAACATAAAATGTCAACTTTCAAACCTATAGCTTCTTATCTGAGGCAATTAATATTATCAGAGATATTACATTTTAAAGCCATCAACCGACAATTTTTAACAGAGCTTTTTCAAGCTCCCAAAATATTGTTACAAAAATGAAAATGCCAAAGACAAAATTCACCACATTGGAGACTTTTTATGAGCTTTTAGCTATAAAATTTATTGGCTTGTGTCAAGGCTTAATAACTGCTAAAATTACCTGCACTAATTAGGAGTGCCACTAGAATTGCGGCTGGTTAGTTTAGTGATCATTTGGCTGTCAATAAGTAAAGTCGCGTTCAGGCGTAAATAAAAAGTTTTGTATTAGCGGATTTGCTGTATTAAGACAAAGTGAAGAAAAGTTATAGTGCAATAAATAAATCAAGAGACGAACTGTAAAAACAACAATAAAGTAGAGATTTATTTTATTTCAGCGCAATATAAACGAATTCAAACGTTTTAAAAATCTTAAAACGTAACAATATTTTAAATGAACGATATTTTTTAAAATAATAGGGCGGTAAATCGTGGATCGTGTTCAATTCATGCACCAGTTGCGTTTTACAGGTATATATGTTCGTTATAATAGCCACAACTGCTAGGAACGTGCAGGAATTGGCAAATTGGAATCTTCCCTAACACCACAGCTCAATTGACCAACTCGAATTCAAATTTTAAATAATGGAGAAGAATGATGATTATGTTGCAGTTTCCATCATTTTTAAAGGGTCCGCCAAATAATTTTTTTTTTTTTTTTGGAAATGCTATAAAAAAGTACAATAAAAGTACAATCCTCCCGGTTAATAATGGAAAATAATTTCATTCAAATGGCTGCCTCGGCTGGCCATGCAGTAGCCTACACGATCGGTTCAATTTTTAAGCACGTTATCGATTATGTGCAGCTGTATTTCACCAATGGCTTCACGAATGTTTCCTTTTAAAGCGTCAATTGTCTCTGGCTTATTGGCGTAACACTTATCTTTGATGGCACCCCACAAATAATAGTCCAACGGTGTCAAATCGCAGCTCCGAGGTGGCCAAACGACATCAGCTCTGCGGCTGATAATGCGATCTTCAAAAACAGGGCGCAAAACATCGAGTGTAGCTTTGGCTGTGTGGTACGTAGCGCTGTCCTGTTGAAACCAAATGTTGCTAATATCTTCCTCTTCAATTTTTGTGAACAAAAATTCGTTCAACATGGCCCGAAACGATCGCCATTGACTATAACGGCCACTCCTTGCTCATTTTTGAAGAGAAATGGCTCAATTATGCACCAAACAGTGACTCGTCTTGGGTGTATCGGCTTTTCAATGTATGCGTGCGGGTTTTCTGTGGCCCAAATGCGACAATTTTGCTTGTTTATATACTTCATCTGAAAAGATGATTTTTTTTGGGAAAATCGGCATCTTCTGTAAGTCAATCGCAGGCCCAGATTTCCAGCGTTGTTCAAGAGTATACACAACCATATTCGTTCAGCGGAAGGATAAAACTAATAATCTGTCAAATCAGACATGAGCTAAGTGTTACCATTCACCAAATAAGCACTAGATGAAAAAAAACGTTAATGGCGGACCCTTTACAAGACATTTCTAATACTTAAGTGAGATTTTCGAGCTAAACTATAATTGTTATGTTAGGAATTGTTATTATACTTACCAAAGCTTCTTCGATTTGATATGTCAACAAACATGTTGAAAACCAAAGCACTTGTTGAAAAATCCGATATAAACTTATAAAAGACAAATTTAAAATTGAATGCTATTTTCTTTAGTAATTATTACTTTAAGTATGTTTTTTTAATTGTAAAATTTTCAATTTGTTTTATTATAGATTCTGGACGCTAATTACATTGCAATGAATGATCTTAAAGTGGATATTTAATAACGTCTACGGAGGTGAAAAAAATAACAACAAAGTAATGTGGTTAAATGAAATATTCAACTTGATATTTGATTTTTTACATAGTTTACCCCACTGATGTGAATGGGATTTTCATTTCGGTATCAAAAGACTTTTTCAAGTACTTTTTTGATCGGAAGAGTAACAAATAAAATAAACATTTTTTTCATGAATTTCTTCAGCAAGAAACTTAATAACTCCTAACAGGTCAATAAAATCGAAGTATCATATTATACCCATCTAAACATAATTCTTTACGAGTAAGAAGTTTCTAAATGGTACGATTCCTATATAAAATAGTATGCAAAATCAGCTCAAAACTTGAAAAATGTGGAAAAAATGGGACGAAAGAAAATGTTTGCTTGAGAAATATAAAAGTATGTGCTTCTCAATACAACTTAATCGAAATATATTTGATTGAATAATAAGTTTTTACCGTGTTTATACTTTCTTTTGTTCTACGACGATTTTTTGCTCTTTGAAAAGCGTATTATAATACTCATTAGATAGAGCTTTTTTTGCTCTACAAACTACAAAACTGTGCCAATCGTATTTTTAAGTATTTTAATATTTTGTTAGTTTTGAGGCTTAAAAGCGAAATGCTCAGAAGGTAAAAAGCAAAATTTTTGACACCTGCTCTTCTTAGTTAAATAGCTGCTGAATCAGTCCTAGATATTTTGTACGTATACGGAGAAGGTGTCAGAGTCGAATCTTACATAAAGCACGAAAATCGTTTGCAAAGTTCAAGAGTTACAGTTTTGATGTCTACAACACGCTTCGCAGCGGATTACTTTCTGAATTCGACGAAGAGCGTATCAAAACACTTTAAGGAGGATGGTAGCCAATTTTGAGGAGTAGGGCCTGAAAACTTATAGCGTTGTACACGGCCACTTCTCTCAATCAATGAGATGATTCCGATTCTATTGTTAGACTCACTAGAAGGAACCTATAGGTCGACTCCGCTTCGAACGGCAAATGCATTAGAAAAGTTTTTTAATGATAGTAATACTCATAACCAGTTAGATTGGACCTAAACCTTTTAGTTGGTAGGCGGGTGTTTTATCTGCCATACCACAGCTGCACACAAAACTGAAGGTAGAAGTACATACCACGCGTTGGATCTCTAGACTTTTGTCAAAAAAAAGGAAAACTAGTGTATTTGCATAGAACAAGTTACATAAAAAAATTTTGACGCGTTGGCGCCAGAAAATTGGTTAACTTTCAAATTTTTAACGCATTGTGTATTTTTTACAGTTATCAGCTGACAATAAAAGAATAAATTTAATGAATATTTTTACGAAAATAAAATGCATAAAAGAAAACACACGTCAGCGCCTTTAAAACTGTATTGTGAGATTTTTGTATATTTGGTAACTATGTGTCACCCAGTCAATCTCGACAAAGTGGTGTTTATTTTA
The DNA here is from genome assembly GCA_023159175.1 of Wohlfahrtia magnifica. Classification (NCBI taxonomy): domain Eukaryota; kingdom Metazoa; phylum Arthropoda; class Insecta; order Diptera; family Sarcophagidae; genus Wohlfahrtia; species Wohlfahrtia magnifica. The sequence goes on along the minus strand of JAKWBJ010000212.1, from coordinate 1,051,153 downwards.
ATTTAACGCAATTTAAACGGACTCAAACGTTTTTAAAAGGTTAAAACATAACAATATGAATCATTTCTCAATGTACTAATAGGAAAACAAATAAATAATTTGCAATTTTTAATGCACGTAAATATTTGAACGCATGATATTTGTCGACGAATTAACGCGTGTTTGTACTTCTATTTTCAAAAACATATTCTTGATGTACTCGATAGCTCCTCTTAAGTAGAATTACATAACTTGCGTTATGAACGTGTGTCTTGCAGACTTCTGTCAAAAAAAAGTTGAAATAGTGTATTTCCATAAAGCAAGTTACATGCAAAGTGTCCAACGCCTTTAACGCGAAGAATTTGGTCAACTTTAAAGGTGTTGACAGCTGAACAGCTGACTTGCATTTTTTGTTATGCGCTCAATTGTTTTAAAAAACAAAATGAATTCAACGAAATAAAAAAACTTGAATTATATATTTCACTCTTAAATCTTTACATATGAAATAAGGTAAACAAAAGAAATAAGTAAACAGATGATTCAAGTACCGTCTATAAATCGTGTTGTGTAAATTGCCATCCTTAAAGCGTTGAACGTCTTAAAGTACCAAGCGCGCTTAGCGCCCACCTTTAGAAAAATAGTATTTCTACATCATAATAAAACGAATTACCATTACGTAGTATTAAAAATAAATAAAAATCGGAAAGAGAAATTTTGGGAGAGTATCAAATGTGTAAGGGAAGTACTACGGTATCAAGAAAAGTACGATCGTATCAACTTTCCCATCATTGATTTACAAGGTTAGCTAGAAAGTTTCACACAATGCGAACATACATACACATTATCACCTCTGTGGTGTTGGACATTTGCATTGCTGTCGTAATTATAACTAAAGCTGTGGTGAAGAAATGTAACAACAACAAGAACACATTGTATTGTTTACTTTATGTATCAGTGCTGTCCCCACCTTCCTTTTATTTTATTCACCTTAGTATACATAAATTAGTAAAAGTGGAATAATGCCGGGTATTATTTTAATGTAAAAATTGTATAAAATTTATATAAAATAAATGGGAAGTGTAAGATATATTAATGAATATGTGATTAAAGTTAAATTAAGTAAAATTAAACAAAAGTAAAGTGTTTTCCAATAATATATTTTACATTTTTGCAATAACACTGGTCTACAAGAAACAAAAAAATGTTTCTCCTTTAAATAAAACCATTAAAAATGAGCCCATTAATTTTGTCAAAGTTAGACGCCTATATTTATGGGTTGTTTTTTTACTTTTAACATACATATCTGATTTTAATTTTAATGCTTAAAATGTAAAATTTATATTCTAGGAATTTTTTTATAACTTTTTGGACATAAAAGAAAACAAATTTCCATCAATTATGCAAGAAAAAATTTGGTCAAAGTTAGGTACCTGCATTTAATTTTGAATAAAATCCGCAATAGCCAACCGATTTTCATGATTTACAGCTTATCTTATTCACAACATTTTAAGCTTTAATTTATGGTTAACATGTAAATTTTCGTTCTAAAATTTTTTTTACGAGTTTTTGGAAAAAAAAAATATTGTTCTAATTTTGCACAAAAGAATTTTTTTTTTTTGGCAACTGAAGGGTCTGCCATCTAACGTTTTTTTTCAACTAGTGCTTATTTCGTGAATGGTAACACTTAGCTCATATCTGATTTGACAGATAATTAGTTTTATCCTTCCGCTGAACGAATATGGTTGTGTATACGCTTCAACAACGCTGGAAATCTAGGCCTGCGATCGACTTACAGAAGATGCCGATTTTGCAAAAAAAAATCATCTTTTCAGATGAAGTATGTAAACAAGCAAAATTGTCGCATTTGGGGGACAGAAAACTCGCACGCATACATTGAAAAGCCAATACACCCAAGACAACTCACTGTTTGGTGCGAATTTTGGTCCAGAGACATAATTGGGCCATTTTTCTTCGAAAATGAGTAAGGAGTGGCCGTTACAGTCAATGGTGATCGTTATCAGGCCATGTTGAACGAATTTTTGTTCACAAAAATTGAAGAGGAGAATATTAGAAACATTCGGTTTCAACAGGACGGCGCTACGTGCCACACAGCCGAAGCTACACTCGATGTTTTGCGCCCTGTTTTTGAAGATCGCATTATCAGCCGCGGAGCTGATGTCGTTTGGCCACCTCGGAGCTGCGATTTGACACCGTTGGACTATTATTTGTGGGGTACCATCAAAGATAAGTGTTACGCCAACAAGCCAGAGGCAACTGACGCTTTAAAGGACAATATTCGCGAAGCCATTGGTGAAATACAGGTGCACACAATCGGCAATGTGCTTAAAAATTGGACCGATCGTGTAGGCTACTGCATGGCCAGCCGAGGCAGCCATTTGAATGATTTATTTTCCATTATTAACCGGAAGGATTGTACTTTTAAATAAAGAAAGAAATTTGAGAAAATATTCAGTAGTTCTCTTTTATAGCATTTAAAAAAAATTATTTGGCGGACCCTTTAAGTTACGAATATTTTCGAAACTGTTGAAAATAAGAAAGTTTTATTCAGTTGGTTTATAGGAAATTTTGTTCCTAGACTTTGCATTGGTAGTAATTGCATTAAAACCGGTCAAGTCGTTTTCAAGTTATGATGAAATATATTGACATAATTACCATATTTTGGGCAAAAAATTTGCCACACCCATAAATAAAATTTGAGCAAGATGAGAGAGAAGTGAAAACGGATTTGAATTCAGCGCATCAAAATTATTATATTCCATGTAGTTTTATTTAAAGGCTTTTTTTTGCTGTAGACCAGTGTAATCAAAGCTGTGGCTTCATGCTGAATAAAGATTACTTTTGTTGTTTAAGCAATAGTGTTTTGTTTATGTGAAATTGGAAAAGAGAGAAAAAGTTGAAAAACGAGCATTTTAAAGGACTCTCTTAAAAAAAGTGTTAAGAAGAAAAGAAAAATTAAGTGAAAATTGAAATAAAGTAAAAATAAAATAAATAAAATTTAAATAAAAATTAAATTAAAACGAAATTCAAGTAATCAGAAAAGAGTAAGTAATTATTTATTATTCAAGTTCTTTTATTACTTTCACAAAAAACTTTTATTTATTTATACACACAAGTTGTATTAGATTATACATTTTTTGATTAAGATGGTCTCCCTAATTGCTTTTAAAAATTATCATCATCAACAACAATTGTATTTACCAACACCATTTATTTACCATTTCTGTACAATTTTAATCGTTCATTGTTTAATAGATTCTTATGGACGATGTTGATGGTGCTGATGATGGCAATGATACCATGGCCTTTAGATTCTTGTTGTGTAGGCACAATTATTTAAATATCATCAGCATTTCGTCAATCTATTAATGATTGAAGAAACGAAAACGAAATATTATTATGAATGATTTTTGAGTGCCTTTTAGCACTTGTAGTGTCACACAAAAAACAAACCGACATCATTGAAAGTTAATCCCTATTTACATATCCACTCATACCTTTACTTGCATTTTAAATATTTATTTGTCATTCTAATAGAACAACTGATGATTGTGATGATGATGATGATAGAAATGCGGTAAAGAAAATTTGGAGAACTGCAAATTAACCAATGAAATTTAAATTTTTTTTATTTTTTTTTATGTTTTCAAAAACATCAAATCATATTTGTAAGCATTAATCCTAAATAAATATCACATAACCGCAAAAAAAGAAATATTTTTTAACGTTAACATTGATTTGACATTTAATTCTCTTTTGTTTTTTCTTTACAAATTTACTCGTATTTATTATCAGTTGGGATTATATAAGAAATTTCAAATGCTATGCTATGACATCAGAAAAAGGACCATGGGGTCCCTAATGGCATAGCAATGACAATAATAATGTGCTCGTAATACTTGTAAATTTGATTAACCCTTAACAAAAAAAACAACCCTTTCTTTTAGAAGTTGAACACTCTACTTAAGGGTAAAGTAGGTACAATAAAACATATGATAAGTATGTGATAATATTTTTTTTATATTATTTTACGGAATATTAGCTCGAAAAGAGGAGTTAAGACATACATTTCATGTCGGAAGATGTACAGCTAAAGCTACGGTCACATTTGTCAAATATTTGATGGAAAAAACGTGAGCACTATTTTAGAAATATTATTTTAAAATATTTTTTGTTACTATTGTTTGTTTTTATGTAATTTTTTTAAGAAACTATGACATAAAAGGAAATGTTTTCATAAAGTCTTTCTATAAAATAGTGGTTATGTTTCTTTCGTCAAATATTTGACGAATGTGACCCGTAGCTTAAGCAATTAGTAACAGCCGTTTAGCGTTAAGCCTAAAATTTCACAGCAATTCACTCACATTTATAGAGTTCCTTAGTATTTTTCAGCTTATTCCTTTGAGATTCTGCAAAATACAGAAAATGGAGAATTCAAAAGAGCTAAGCTAAAGGTAATCATATGGATCACAGGTTGCGTATAGTTAAAGGCTTTGAGATATTAAGGTCAGACGCGAATAACTAGGTTCCATTAATAAACTATCAAATCAAATAGAATAAATCAATTAAGCATAGACATGCAAACTATTAAAGTTTACTGTAATGACCCTCACCATTTAATAATTCTTCTATTTGCTAAAGCGTTACAAACTTCTTAAGGCCCAACTATAATATACTTTTGCTTACTTAAGCTGTCTTACTGTCAAAAACTTACTTAACTTACTTACTTAAGCTTACTTAACTGTCAAAAACTCAACGAAAAGTCTGTCAAATTCTTAATCAACTTTTAGGTGGCTATAATGTACTTTTTGAATAGTTGTGTTAGTGAGAACATGACAATTGCTATCTGAGAGTTGAATTGAATGGGCAATTATTATTATTCGTATTTGGATGAGTTTATTTTTTATTAAAAATTTAAATATTATCAGAAAAATGACACCGTTTAAATAAAAATTAAAAAATCTGCTTACACCCGCCACTCATGCTTAATCGTCGCTGTTTCAGTGACGAATAAAAGCAAGAGCATCCATTGCACAACGTGTTTCTTTTGTTATTGTTTTGCATATAATATTGGAACTTTTACGCAACGCATTTCTCAGTCAAATTGCACGTTTTGACGCACACACACACTGCAATCAATAATGAAATCATAAACGCAATATCAGTTTTGATATTTTATATTATAGGATAACATCGCGCGAGCAGTACGTTTGAAAAAAATGAATCGTAATGTAGATGCTTACAGTTTGCTTGTCCCCAATGAACTAAACAGATAAAAACATGAAAACACGATACAGACAGCGCAATCTGCACCAATGCAATTTTAAAATATTTTGATGTTAATGATATTTCAAATGCAATCCGAAATGAGACCATAAACGATTTGACAGATTGCGTAAATAGATTTCATTGTGTGTACCTACTATAACACACATACAGCTGTTTACGTAAGTAAAGTGCAATTGGTTTCGCTCAAAACGTAAGCAAATGAAACTGAACGAAATAGTTTGTTAAGTACATTTTAGTTATACACAATTGATAGTGTGCATTCGCACAGTCGTTGAAGCTATGAAGGGCTAAAACTTTTTCTTATTCCATCTTATTATTGTATTTTTCGTCTTAAATTATTCTTTTTCAAAAGCTATTGCTGTAATAGACGTTTAGGTATTCTTGATGATATAAACATTTGTGGTTTTAGTCACAATGTCCTATGTCCTTTGCTACAGTCGATGGTTATCTAATATTAGATTATTGCTCAATTTTGTGCAAGTTAATAGATTGTTATTGAAAGTAATGTGAGGACTTCGCACTATCGATTTTAATAGCTAAATAGGTGTTTATTGAGTTTCATATGATGCAAAATATTCGGGTTAACAAATTGTCGTCATAATCCACAGTATTAAACAAGCAGACAATGAAAGAGAGACGTCTAAAGCTGTATGAACTCAAGAGAGCGCATATATGTTTCATAATTTGTATCCGTCTAATAGGTCTCGAGATTACCCATCCACGCTCAAGCGTAAGCGCAAATGTGTCCTCAACTTAAACGTGTGTTTAGCATTGTTGGTCGCAACAGTTTTGCAGGTAACTTATTTTGTTCAATGTTGGGTACCGGCATTTAATTTTGAATAAAATCAGCACTAGCCAACCGATTTTCACGATTTATAACTTATTTTATTCTCAACATTTTCAATTTTCAATTTTCCTTCTAATTAATCTTTTATGACGTTAAAAAAGAAAATTACTTAAAAATTTTTTTTTTTCGCAACTAAGTTATGAATAACTTCGAAACTGTCGAAAATACAAAAAAATAATATTCAGGTGATTTATAGGAAATAGGTTTTTAAACATTTTCTGGTACTTGCATCTAAATCAGTCAAGTCGTTTTTAAGTTATGATGATATATATTCACATAACTACCATATTTTGGGCGTAAAATTTGCCACGCCCATAAAAAAAATTTGAGCCCGATGGAAAAAAACTGAAAACGGATTCGAATTCAGCACATCAAAATCATTATATTCCATACAGTGTTATTCAAAGGCCAGAATATTTTTTTTGTTTTTTGTAGACCAGTGTAATTTGAACGATTGCTTAAAAAATAATATTAAAAACCATTCAGAACAAAAAAAAATTTAAAGTTTTTCTTCATTTTTGGGTTCAGGTGTAACATAAAGAAAATACCTACCAGAGTTGGTGTTAGACAAGGTTGTGTTCTTTCTTCACTACTGTTTAATGTTGGACATAACACAAAATTAGAAGACCTGGATTTCGCAGACGACGTATATCTCCTGAATCACAGACATTATAAAATGCAAGGAAAGCGGAAGCATACAGAGCGAACTTGCAGATAAACATCTTTAAAACCAAAATTATGCGAATCATTGCTAATAACACAACCTTCTTTCGAACTGGAAATAAATATTTGGGATATATCCCGCCTTTTTTTAACGGCAGTATTCTCACGACGCCCAACGGTTCCAGTGCTGATATTCGGAACAGATTGAACCTAGACTGCCAAAATGTTGGCCGATTGAATGCTATAGGGCATTCTGCACATATGTATCTCTCCGAAAACGAAAATAAACATCTTTAACTCGTGTGTGAAGTCTATTTTTGATGTCAAATTCATTTATGCGTATATAAACCGCAGCCTAGGGCGTATTTTGCAATTATTCTGGTCAGAAAGAAGATTACACCAAGTTCCTATAATGAAGGAAATTGTGAAAAGTTAATGGAAGTGGTTTGGGCATACTCTTAAGAAACCAAACTATGACTTTGAGAAACTGTTGATTGAATGGAACTTGTAGGAAAGCAGAAGAATCCGAAGACGCAATCATTCCTAGATAATACAGATTAAAAGAAAAGCTGATTCCAATAGAATGATTTGAAGCCAGACTAGATGATTGGCTTTGATAGGCGCAAATGGAAAGAATTTGTTATGGCCCTTAGGATCTTTAAAAGATCAAATAACAGCAACTTACAAGTTTTGTATTGTAATTAAATATTTAAAATTTTTAGCTTTTTTCTTCAAAATATTTTTTTCCCTTTACTTCTTTTGGGAGCATATGGCTACCACAAAGCATCTCCATCTAACACGGTTTACAGCTGTTGACTTTGCCTCTTCCCATGTTAGGTTGTTCTGTCTCAGTTCTTGGATAATTGTACGTCTCCAGGTGTTTTTTGGTCGACCACGATTTCTTGAGCCTTGAGGATTCCACTTGAGTGACATTCTAGTGATACTTTCTGGACTTCTTTGGATGTTGTGACCGATCCATCCTCACTTTCTTTTCCTTATCTGTTTCAGTATGGGTTCTTCATTAGTCATGCTCCACAGTTCTGTGTTACTTATGGTGTTAGGCCAGAATATTCTGCATATGATTCTGAGGCATTTGTTAATGAATACCTGGAGGTTCTGTTATTCGATGTGATGTTATTCAATACAAGCTACATTTCACTGACACACAGCAGTATCGATTTAACACATGATATATGTGAGCTTCTCCACACTGACTGCAGTTGCCCAAATGCCGCTCTCGCTTTATTGAGCCTTTTTGTCTACATCTGTTCCTGCGCCACCGTTCGTAGTCATCTACATACTCGACTGGCTGACCCTGTAGCATGATGTTGTCCGTGCTAATATTGTTTATTCTCATGGCCTTGGTTTTCTTGATGTTTATCTCAAGCCCAACACTACGAGCCAATCTTTCCAGGTCCTCCAGTTTCGACTGCATATTGAATATTTAATGCGAGAGTAGACAAATGTCATCCGCATAGTCCAAGTCTTCGAGTTGGCGTGAGAGACTCCATGTGATCCCTCTTCTTTTCGTACAGACTTTGCTCACTATGTCATCCAGCACGATGGTGAATAGCTAAGGTGATAGTGGGCATCCTTGTTTAACTCCAGCAATGGTGTGGAATGGTTGGCAGACGTTTCCGTTGTGAAGAACTGAAAGTTCTGCATCCTCATACATCGCTCTAATTATTTGAATTATCTTCTGGGGACTGATGGTTTTAAACGCGTTCTTGAAATCGACTAATAGTAGATACAGGGGGGTACCTTATTCTATGAACTGTTCAATGATTATTCGTAATTTTCTCTATTTTACTTAAAATAGCTTATAAGTCTTGAAAAATACACCCTTAGATCTGAGACACATTTCAAAAACACAATTTTTATTAACTTTTCAGAAATATTATCTGGAATAACGTAATTTTCACAGCATAAAGCATATAAGTCTATATAAATTAGCTTATTGAAATTAGTGACTTTCTATTTCTTACAAAAAATTGTACATAGAAAAGCGCTTAAAAAGCGTGTTTTATTAAAATGTGTTAAACAAAAAAAACAAAGAAAAATAGAACGCGCTAAATTCTCAGCACTGCGTTGCAATCTGAGCGGGTTATTGTGCCGATCTGTAATTGTGAGCAAAAAGTGGATCCATAACAATATACCAGAGATCAAAGAACAATGAAAGCAATATGTGTCTTCTTAGGAAAGTACACCAAGATGAGTCTGTTATTCACATCAATTATCTTGAAAAAAAAACTAAGAAATGCTACCCATACAGCTTACGCTGCAGATTCAACTCAGCTATATATTTTATCAAAAATTTATTCTTCTATAAGTTGCATTACTTTTTGTTGACCTGTGTAAACCATTCGCTTATCACTTGTTAGCGCCTTGTATTTAATTGAAACATCAGAACTCCTTTTTTTAAATAACATTTCATTTAATAGCTTCCATAATAATTACTACCTTGATCAAAAAGTCCCATCGTTTCGATTTGAGATTTTTTTTCTTAAGCTTGTACATCTGTTGTTAATATTCCCGCTTAATCTTAGTGTCATAGCTTGACACTTGCATTTTTTATATTCGGTTTTCGGTATATCCATCAGTGCCTCCTGCGATTTTTCCATTATTTCCTTTTGGCTGCAGAAACGCGTTTTCCCTAATGGTTTTTTAGTCGATTAAACAGAAAGAAGACTCAGGACGCTAAAACAGTGCGACGGTGCGTTATCATGGTGCAAAATCCACAAGTTTTCTGCCAACAATTCTGGTCTTTTGCGGCGAATTGCTTCACGCAAACGTCTCATAACGCCTAAATAATACTTTTTCTTTACTGTCTGGCCTTCTGGCAAAAATTCATAATGCACTACACCGTTGTAATCCATGAAAACCGTGAGCATTGCCTTATTTTTTGACTGAAAAAGATGTCGTTTCTTGGTCTCTGCTCATCTGGTGAAAGCCATTCACTTGCCTGATGTCTGGATTGCGTGTCGTACTCATAAACCCACGTCTCGTCTCCAATAATGATCCGTTTAATGAATGTGGGATCGTATTCAGCCTCGTAAATCATGTCTTTTGCGACCTCAGCACGGTCTCTTTTTTGCAAGAAATTGTAAAAAATCGCCAATACACACAGATACACATGTACTCTGGGCTATATAGTTTTCGCAAGTTTCAAGCTATGACGCTAAGATTTAGCGGGAATATCAACAACAGATGTACCAACTTAACAAAAAAAAAAACTCAAATCGGAGCTAGGTTACCGCCACACGGGGGTTATTCCCGAAACTTTTTAATCAAGGTAGTATTCCATGGCTGTATTGTTTTATAGGATGTCATATAAAGTCGGCTATTATTCACCCTAACTTTCTTGCTTGTTTGGATTTTGTTTTATTTACTGATTACAAAATATTTATTTTTTCATTCAATTTTTCTTTTATTTGTTTTTTTCCTTCTGAGGACAAGGATCAAGTATAGGGGTTGAGTTGTTTGGTTGACTGGCTGCTTAACTATAAAATACATATCTTTTATGTACAAAATAAATATATAAATAAAAAAGGAAAATAATTTAGAATCCTTTATAAGATCTTCTTATTTACAAATGGGTTTTATAATTTAATAATGAAATGAAATAAAAAATAAAAAGAAAATGACCTCGATTGTAAAAAACAAAAGTGTAATGAAGTGAAAAATTGCTAAATAACCAAAAATTAAAATGTATACGAGTATGAGTAGTTTTTCTTTTTTATGGCATAAGGATTTGTTGTACTTTTTTGAAAATATTTGAGAAATATTTTATTTTTTATTACAATTTTGATAAATGGACTTTTAAAAACATATCAGACTATAAATTAAAGAAAATGGACTTAAATTATTGAAACCAAAAAGCAAAATTAATATCTAATGGAATAAGGATACATATTCAGTTCGATTCAGAATTTTGCTGTACACGCCACTAATGTATTACGATGAAGAAAATGATTGTTCAGGTCACTTCTATAAAAAAATCAACATTTTAATGTTTCTTCCAGAATTTTATTTAAAAATCAACCCTTAAATTATGTTGCTGTTGTTTGTCTACTTCTTCTTTACCTGATTACCGTGTAAAGATTCACCGCCAGTGTTGCCAAATGTGCAGATTCATCTGTATTTTGAAGTATTGAGCAGTTTTGAAAGATTTTGTTCAAAAAATCAGTTTTCCTGTTAATTGTAGAGATTTTACAGTCTTTAACGTTTTAGTTTTTTACTTTAAATCTTGTTATATTAACTACCACTTCTAAAGTAAGAATTTCATCATATTTGCTTTGTATAACTGCGAAGAGGTTTATTCGTACCTTGCGACAGTGTAATTATCCATTTTTTGACCACTGATCATAAAGAAAGAGAGACTTCACACAGTGTGTGATACCCACATTTATGTCTAAGAGATTTTTTATTTTTTTTTTTTGGTAAAAGAACAGTTGGTATACATTACATGCTTCGTATATAAAACTAATAAATATTATTCATTCGTACGTACATATATTCGTATAATGTAATCCCTCCGAATATTTCTAAAAGGACTACGCAGTTTTAGTCTCACTTAAAAGTAATTTTTTTGTGGAATTCCAAATTTTTTAGTTTATTCGATTTTGAGTTACGCAAATATATGTTGTGTAACTTCTACCATTTTCGAAAACAAGTGCTAACATAAAAACCGGTCAGTACCATTGGATTCAGAGAACTCTATCCGCTGGGGGCCACGCTTGTCGGAAAAAAGTGTCAAATTCGAACACAGTCATTATATCATATCATTTATGTATATCACACTTAATTTGTTGTGATATGGATTATTTGAGTGAAATTGAAATCGCTTCTTAAACTTCAAATTGCTATAATTTACAAATCAGACAAGATTTTGATATTTTTTCTTATAATTTCACTTAATTACCTTTTAAATAACTTTATTGATTATCAAAAGTTTAAAATAATTGGTGCATTAAGTTTGATTTGTCAATTTCTCTCGTTTTCGGTTTACAGAACGTACCCGATACAGATATATGCATATTTTTCCTTACTTTTTAGGCATGTGCAGTTTTTTCATTTGAAAATCAGTTTATTTCTCTTAAATTTTCAGTTTTTCACAAAAAAAAAATATGGCAACCCTGTCACCACCAAATTTCCTCTTTTCTTATTCATTCCTATTGTTATTGTTACGCTAACACTTAATAATTCACATTGAGTTAATGTTACTAATTGTATAAATAGTCTAAGGTGGTTAAGATAAAACATAGTTCCCTGGCGTAGAGGTTAACCGTTGAGATTTGGTCATTGCACTATAGATTGAGTTTACACTTGCGATTATTCCTAATGTAAATAACTCGTGCGTGCAATTTTTGATAGACCAGAATGGCGTACTAGCCATCCCTACATTATTAATAAATTCAAAACATTTGTATCAATTTGTACATGATCTACATGTTCATCAATTTTTCAAACGTTGCTCTCGTGTATAAAATACAATTTTTTAATTAATTTAAAAAAATAAATAATAAAAGAACAAATATTTATATAGGGTCCGCCATCTAACGTTTTTTTTTCAACTAGTGCTTATTTCGTGAATGGTAACACTTAGCTCATGTCTGATTTGACAGATAATTAGTTTTATCCTTCCGCTGAACGAATATGATTGTGTCCAATGCGTTTTCGCTTCGCTAAGTGGGCCTGCGATCGACTTACAGAAGATGCCGATTTTGCTAAAAAAACACCTTTTCAGATGAAGCTCATTTTGATCTTGGCAGGTATGTAAAGAAGCAAAATTATCGCCTTTGGGGCATAGAAAACCCGCACGCATACATTGAAAAGCCGATACACCCAAGACGAGTCACTGTTTGGGGCGGATTTTGGTCCAGAGGCATAATTGGGCCATTTTTCTTCGAAAATGAGCAAGGAGTGGCCGTTACAGTCAATTGCGATAGTTATCGGGCCATGTTGAACGAATTTTTGTTCACAAAAATTGAAGAGGAGGATATTAGCAATATTTGGTGTCAAGAGAACGGCGCTACGTTTCACACAGCCGAAGCTACACTCGATGTTTTGCGTCCTGTTTTTGAAGATCGCATTATCAGCCGCAGAGCTGATGTCGTTTGGCTACCTCGGAGCTGCGATTTGACACCGTTGGACTATTATTTGTGGAGTGCCGTCAAAGATAACTGTTATGCCAACAAGCCAGAGACAATTGACGCTTTAAAGGACAATATTCGTGAAGCCATTGGTGAAATACAGCTGCACAAAATCGATAATGTGCTTAAAAATTGGACCGATCTTGAAGGCTACTGCACGGCCAGCCGAGGCAGCCATTTGAATGAAATTATTTTCCATTATTAACCGGAAGGATTGTACTTTCAAATAAAAAAAGAAATTTTAGAAAATATTCAGTAGTTTTTTTTTATAGCATTTTCAAAAAAAAATTTTTTTTGGCGGACCCTTTATAAACTAGTAGTCAAGTTTTTTTTTTTTTTGACAAATGTGACTTAAGTTGAGTCTTAAGTCATAGTTTGGTTTCTTCAGAGTGTGCCTAATACATTTCCATTTATTTTCTCACAATTTTCTTTATTACAGAAACTTGGTGTGATCTTCTTTCTGGCCACAGTATTTTCAAAATGCGCCGTAGACAGCGGTTTATTAATGCCTGAATGGAATTGACATCATTCACAGAACTATTAACCATACAAAAATATACAGCATTTACGAGTTAAAGATGTTAACTTTCGGTTTTGCAGAGATATGTGAAGAATTGTGAGGTTCAATCTATTCCGAATATCAGCAATAGAACCGCCGAACGTCATGAGGATACTGCCGACACAGCAAACAGGTGGGACATATCCCAAATTTTTGTTTCCAATTCGAAAGATCGTTGCGTTTTGAGTAGGAAGTCTGCGCGTTTTGATCACAAAATGTTGGCAACACTGCCTGGAAATCCAGTTCATATGTCTCTCACGACCCCTTACGAAGGTGATCAACTTCGACAATCACACATCCCTGTGATAGTTCAGATTATGGAAGTATTATGCAACCAGGTGTCTTAGCCTGAGCACCCATACAACGGGACAGTTACAGAAAAGGTGTTGTACTCATTCCTTTTCTCCTTCATCGCGACAACACTTACAATAGCAGTGACCTGGGCGCTCTATGCCTCCTAATATTCATTTTCAACGATGGCAGGGATTACACTGCAGTGCTGAAAGAGCATAAGTAGTTACTTAAAAGAGACTATCAGAAAAAGATAGAGGGACTATCAAATCATGCGGTTGTAAATTTTATTTTTGTAGTAGGGACAATGAGTAAGATGGTATATTTAAAAATACTAATGGATAATTTTGAACAATACCCCTCAAAATCAAATTTAAATGGGGACTATTGCTTGTTTCAGGACAATGACCCGAAATACCAACTTGATCAAAAAGTTCCTGGAATAACCCCCGTGTGGCGGTACCATCGTTCCGATTTGAGTTTTTTTTTTGGTTAAATTGGTACATCTTCCACAGTGGGCCAATGTGGTCTTTGGGTGTGGTACTTCTGTACCGCCTTTCTTACCTAAGTTGGTACATCCGTTGTGGATATTCCCGCTAAATCATAGCTTGACATTTGCAAAAGCTAGGTAGCTAAGAACTTGTATTCAATTTTGCGTAAATATGGATTTAATAGTGCGCGAACGTTGGAAATGTTGGTAAAAATTCTTCGCAACGATTCTCTAAAGAAAACGGTCGTTTACCAGTGGCACGAGCGGTTCAAAAGTGGTTGTGAGTCAATCGAAGATGATGAACGCAGTGGCAGACCATCGACATCGAAAACCGACGAAAACATTGATAAAGTAAAAAACATGTTGCTCAATAACCGCAAATTACCCATCAGGCAGATAGCGGAGGACTTGCACATTGCCTATGGATCCGTCCAAGACATTTTGGTTAATGATTTGTGTTTCCGTCGTATAGCAGCAAAGTTGATGCCAAAAGACTTCAATTTCATGCAAAAAAGAGACCGTGTTGAGCTCGCAAGAGACATGATTTGCGAGGCTGAATCCGATCCCACATTCATCAAAAGGATCGTTACTGGAGACGAGGCGTGGGATTATGAGTACAAAACACAAGTGAATCAGGCAAGTGAATGCCGTTCACCAAATGAGCCGAGACCAAAAAAACCAAGTCGTTTTCAGTCAAAAAAGAAAACAATTCCCACGGTTCTCATGGATTACAACGGTGTACTGCATCATGAATTTTTTCCAGAAGTCCAGACAGTAAACAAAGAGTATTATTTGAGCGTTTTTAGAAGTTTGCGTGAAGCAATTCTCCGGAAGAGACCAGAATTGTGGGCAGAAAACTCGTGGATTTTGCACTATGATAACGCACCGTCGCACAGTGACATCATTATTCGAAATTTTTTGACGAAAAATGCCACAAACACCATCCAACAGCCACCAAATTCATCTGATTTGGCTCCATGTGACTTCTCTCTGTTCAATCGATTAAAAAAACTATTACGGGGAACGCGTTTCAGCAGCCGAGAGGAAATATTGGAAAAATCGAAGGAAGCACTGATGGACATGCCGAAAACCGAATATAAAAAATGCTTCGAGGATTGTCGACGGATATTACTTTAAAGGGGACAATATAGATTTAGATGAATAAACTTATATTTTTAATTTTCTGAATAAATTCCGGGAACTTTTTTATCAAGACTGTCATCCTGGATATATACGCGTATATACCACTCAATATCACCAAGAATATACTGCATTCTATGTGAAAAAGATTGAAAGCTGTAAAGCTGACAGAAATAAGTGATATATTTTGATCTGGGATGAACAACTTTTTTTTGTACGAAAACTTGATCATTTTGGTTGGGCTTATTTTTGATACTAAAACGAATTTGTTAAATTAAATAAAATTTTTTTATAGAAAGCTGACTAATTTAACTTTAAATTTCTTTCTCATCATAGCTTTTGACTGATCTTGTTTGCCAAAGTCAACAACAAAATATTACCTCAGCCATCATACTCTCAGAACTTATATCCTTTCGACCTATTTCTACCTCCAAGACTGAAAACGCAGCCTTTCCATGAGAGCGCAGACAAAGACTGCTGCTAAGAGAGCTTAAGATGTAGAAAGCATTGTTACAAATATTTTATATTAAGGGAATTTAGGGACAAAGTAGATGTTTATGATTGAAAAAAATAAAATAAAATAAAAATGCGTGCCACGGCAGGCTAGTGGGTAGTGTGTTGTCAGCACAGAAGTCCAGGGTTCGTTTTTTTCCCACAAGAGATTCTGATCTGTTACACTACACCGTGCATATGGCCTTAGTTACTCCAATAAATAAATTAATAAGGAATTATCAACAGAATGAGATTATGTCATCACCTAAAAGGCAAAATATGTCTAAAAATTGTAGTAGATGTCGAAACTATTCGCTTAGACGGATAGAGTCGCTATCAATACCCAAATCAAATTAAATTTTATGCAAATATAGCCAATAATCATACCTTCTTTATTTGATTTACCAGTTTATCAATCATAATTAAAAATTTATTTAATTTTCATTTTGTTTTTTAAATATTTTGTTATTTATTATCTCTCTTCTGTACACACAGTGTCACACACACAAAAAAGTCTTGATTACTTTTAAAATTCTTTAATTGTTTATCGTTTATTTATTTTCTAAAAATTCAATGTTTTTTTAATTAAAAAAAAAAAAAAAAAAACAAACAAAAAAACAAAAACAAAAAACTAATTCAGTGGCTCTCAAACAAGACTCATTACTCAGTTTTAAAACATGTTCGAAATTAAATAGAAAAAATAAAAAATATTTTCTAGTACACAACTCGTAAAAACTGTGTACAAATTGTGTAATTTTCTACAGTCAGCGATAAGAAATTAGAAGTCTTTCAAAGGAGGGAGTGGGGTCTAACTAAAATAGCATAACGTTTAGCTATTTTATCAATTTTATTTTGTTTCTACATCTGTTTATAATAGAAAATACTGTTACTGCTACTGTTATTCAATTTATAACTTTAATTTATATTTCTTTTAAATAAAGATACTCCACACTGCTCTTTGAAAGGTATTGAAGAACAACTATAAAAACAAAAAAATGATATAAATTTGACATGGAAATTGACGCCAATCACGTTATTGTATGTCAATAGAAATTCTTTTCCATACAGTCAGTCAGCTTGTATACGAGTATATGCCTTTTACACGCATCGTATTGACAACAAATTTACACAGCAAAGAAAAAAAATTGTATGAATATTCCATGAAAGTTTTTAACAAGATAAGTTGAGAGTGATACCCTATAGGGTAGGCATGTACTTTCATCAGAATTGAAACACAGAAACATTAGAAAGCTAAATCAAGATTTACAGACTTTAAAGCAGTGATTTGCAAAAGAAAAAATTTAGTTGTGTTAGCAGTGTTGCCAATTTATCGCATTTCAACTACCGAAAATTCGCATTTTTTTCTCTTTAGCGCTTTTTTTCAAAAAACGCTTTCTACTTGCAATTTTTTGTAAGAAATATAAATTTAATAAATTAAATAAATGCATTAATTCATATAAACTATTGACTTAAAATGCTTCATGCTGTAAGAATTACGTTATTCCAGATAATATTTGCGAAAAAATGAATAAAAATAGTGTTTGTGAGACGAATCTCAAATCTAAGAGCCCATTTTTCAAGACTTATAAGTCATTTTAGAAGAAAGCTAAGAATTTGAATTATTTAAATAAAATACTAAACTTGTTATTACACCTTTAAAGATCCTAAGGGGATTACAGAGCTATAACGAATTCTATCCACTTACGCCTATCTAAAGTCGATGATCTATTCTGATACCAAGTCATGCTATGGGCTTTTCTTTCAAATCTGTTTTCTCTAGTAATGGGCTTGTCTTCCGATTCTTCTGTTTTTCTGTGAGTTCCATTTAGTGGGTAATTTTACTAAGTCGTAGTTTGGTTTCCTCGGAGCGTGCCCAGTCCATTTTTTTCATTACAAAGAACTTGGTCTGATCTGGTATCTGGCCAGAAAATTTTCAAAACCCACCGTAGACAGTGGTTTGTAAATGCCTGAATGGAAGAGAACGCCCTATAGCAATCAGTCGGGCTAAGTTCAATCTGCTCTGAATATCAGTGCTGGAACCTCCGGTAGTTGTGAGGACGTCAAAAAGATGGGACATCTTCCAAATTTCCGGTTCAGAATTCTGCAAATCGTTGTGTTATTAGCGTTGATTGATTCGTATAATTTTGATTTTGAAGATTTTTCCGCAAACTCACTCTGTATGCTTCTGACTGTATAGAGTCAAGTTTTCATTGCATTTCGCAATGTCTGCTAACAAAGAGATAGATGTCCTCTGAGCAATCTAGGTCTTACAACTTTGTGTTAAGTTCAAAGATTATACCGCGTTGCAACACATAATCGAGCACAATGTTAAACAGCAGTGGAGAAAGAACCCAACCTTGCCTAACACCAGCACCAAAAAATTAAGAAAAAGTTTTTAAGTTGTTGTTTTGTTCTAAATCGTTTTTAATTTCATTTTTTAATTCAATTCAAATTATTAAAAAATCTTTGTAGAAGTAAAAATTTTAATGGTAGAAATTGTTTCTTTACAATTTTTACAGCGCGTTTGGATTACAAATAGTTACATAAATTATGATTTATTACATTTTAGCGCCTTTTGAGTACTAGGTCTGCGCGTTTTGATCATAAAAAGTTGGCAGTACTGTGTGTTAGCCAGAACATGGAAATTACTCTCTCAGAGAGAGTAAAGTTGATTTTTTTTCTTAATTTAAAAAAACACGATAAACCCGCTGCACATGTGCACTGTCGCTGTTTCAGTGACAACTAAAAGCAAGAGCGTAAGAATCTTCTTTAAATTATTTGTCATTCACCATACATGTACCTTCGTCGTTGTCTCATTGATGACTAAAAGCAAGAGCGTAAGAATATGTGTGAGTTGATAGGGGACAAGTTCCTTTGAAAAGCTCATGACTGCTTTAAAGTCAATTTCTTCCTATGTTTGTAATGCAAAATGTACTATAGAGTTTTTTAGATTTATAACTTTGAGTTGGCAATACTGCTTTATTTGGCAACTGATTTAACTTTTATTTAGTTTAGTTTGACATTTTATTATGAATAGACTTACACCAAAGCAACGATTGAAAATTGTTGAAATTTCTTATGAAAATAATCTTGTTTTCGTCAAACTTTAAACTTCAAAATTTTTGGTTAAATGGGTATGTAAATAATCAGAAATGTCGCACTTGGAGTAAAGATAATCCACAGAAAATTATTGTTTGGTGCTTACACTTATTACATGAACGCCTGGATATCAACATTCGAAGAGTTATTGGCGAAATACGCCCGCATATGCTGCGATTATGCCATAGCGGTCACATGGCCAAAATCATATTTAAGCATTAATTTCATAAAAATTCTATCCAACAAAGCCCGTTTCATTCTGGTTAAAAATACATTTCTTTATTATGAATTAAACTTATGTAATTGTAAAAAAACCCCGATATTATCAATAATCAGGCGGGTGACATCACATTTTGAACACAAGCGGGCAATGAGAATCTCTAAGAGGCAATGAAAAAAAGTTGTAAAGAAAAAAAAACGTTGCGGAATTCCACAAACAGCAGTATGATAATTGCAGGATCTTCAGGTCAAAATATATGCGTTTTGGCATAAAAGCGTTATTTCTTAACATAGTCTTCTTTAAGCATGACACCTTATGTCCAGCGTTTTTCTAGTTTTCTTTTTATTTTCTCCAATGATAATTCAGGATATTAAAAAAAGTCGTTTGCTTCTTTTGATTTAAATTTTTTACTAGCAAGCCATATCTTCAAACTTCATTACATTAAGTAGTCTTAAATGGCTAAATCTTGAAAGTTAGTTGGTAGCAGTAAAAGGTCGAATCTCAGTTCATGACTTTTGCTTTGGTGATTGCATGTGCATGTATATTGGATATTTGAGATATTGTTGTTGCGAATACTGAATCCTTTTGTAATCGTTAAATGAGATCGCGTGTACCTCAAAAAACTGTGGATGTGAACTTGTAAGCCGATTATGGTTAATTTTATTACTAAAAAGATAAATATGTAAGTACTGCGGCCAGTTACTTACCAATTTAGAGTTGTTCCTATAATATCTCTGCCACGTACGTGCTCTGGTGACTCGATTTTTTCGCCACAGAATCTGCACATGAGACCTGAAATTATTCCTGTTCTATGTTTATTGAGTCAGCAAAAATCGGCTGGGATGCAGGACTCAAATCTCTTCACTTCTCTCATTATCATCACTCTGGCTGAGTATGCCCCTCCAGACTTCTTTTCCAATATACAGAAGGGTTCTGATCCCATCAGTGACATGAAAGATTATATTCTGGCTCGTTCATCTGCTCTTTTATTTTTCAAAATTCCTAAGTGTCGTGAAACCCAACACAAACTGACACTATTCAGTTTAATCGGACAGTCCCACACTAGCCTTGCGTCAATTTGATACATGTTCAGATGGCGGCCTGACTATCAGAGAGTATGTGCTGTTTTTTTTAAATTTCCCATCCAAGTTTAATTTTTTCTCTGAGACCTACACTCATGCGTAACATCTACTCATGCGGTGCATTGTGCTGGTATTAGGAAAATAGGTTGTGGGAAGTAGGATAGAGAGAATAGTGTTTATGGACCTTCGATTTAAATTTACTCATGTCGTAAGAGGCAGGGACGATTTTCGCGTGAAGATTGTTCCACAAACGAATTTTCCCTATAATAGGTTGTGCGATTCACTGGACAACCAACTACAAAGGAATACGACGAGTACTACGTAATAATATATAATTACCATATTGGAATTAATTCCTTAATTTCCTCAGAAAACATTCCGTTGTAGTTCCTATAGAACAATGTAACACTCGCCACATTGTGACAATCCTGTAATGAATCAATAGAGTTGGCTACCCTACCGTCATTAAAGCGTATCTTCACCCTCTTCTGTTTGCGGTCGAAGAGCTCTAAAATAGGCTTTGAAGCACATGAGACACAAGATCAGAAGAAGTGAAGTATTTCTCGCACCGACTGTGTGCTTCATATTCATCTTTTTCGCCCCAATCTCTAAGAGGCTCAACCTACGATCAGAAGAATATGAATGACAAATGTTGCTGTCATCTGCAAGAGTAGATAGGATTAGAAGTGAGAAAAAAGAAGTCGCTAAGTCGCTGAACTTGATGGATGAGACCCCATCTATAATCACTCTTATAGAGCGATCTCTGAGAAAGCACGATATAAATCGAGAAAATGGACTTCCGACACCAAAAGCAATAAGTTACGAAATGAGAGTCAAACTCTGGAAATATCGACCGCCACAATCTTACTCTCACCAAAATCATGTTTTACTTCTCAGAGAGCAACGCTAGCAGGTCACCAGTAAAACGGCTCTTACGAAAACCGTACTGTCGATCGCTTAGCATGTCGTTGTACTCCAAATACCTCACAAGGTGGCGATTAATAATACATTACAATTAATACATTGCATAACTTTAGAGGGTACGGAACAAACTGCTTTTGGGCGATAGTTTTCAGGGTTGCTAGCCTCGCCATTTTTAGGTATTAGCGGTTAATTAGCAACCTTCTAAGATGAAAGGCACTATACGACGCACTGAAAAGATAGTCTAATGGACGCGCAAGCGTCGAAGAGCACTGCTTTAGGACCAGTGCTGGGATGCCATCCGCCCAAAATGACTTGTCAAAGATGAGCTTTGCACATTTTGAACGCATCTTTCAATTTCATGAACTTCCGTTTGGAAAATGCTTGAGAGTTTTCCCATAGGTTCTAAGTATTACGTCCTAGGCCAAAACATGTCCGCCGCTGTACTAATTTAACCCGGCCGTGTATTGTTAGCCGATAAACCCATCTTAGATTTTTTTATTCACGTTTACTAATCTTTGTTGAGTGTTGGCTATTTTTTGATATGTTGTAGATTCATGTTTCGTCCACAGTTTTAAAACAGCACGAAAGCCCGTTCGGCTTGAGGCTGAAAATTGACAAGCACTCCTATAAGATTACGTTCATAGGCAGGAGTGTAGTAGGAGATCAAAGTTACCAAAAGAAGTGTTGCATTGAATATTACTACTCTGGGAAAAAGCAAGGATTTATCCAATTATCCTTACACGTAATTCACTTTTCTCCTTTACCAGGCTTTTTAGAGTAATTTTTTCATTTACCAGAATGGACTTTTAACTTTTTAACACAATATTTAAACCTATTTAATGTATAGATAAATGTATAGATAGGCTAGTAACGAGTATTTTCTAAAGGTTCATAACTTTGAGTTGGCAACACTGCTTTGGTTGACAACCAATTTAACAGCTGATAGTTGCTTTTTGTTTAGTTTGGTTTAACATTTCATTATGAATAGACTTACACCGCTGAAGCGCAAATTGATACTGAATTTCCATTCAAAATTTTGTTCTCCGACGAAGCCCACCTTTAGCTGAATGGGTACGTAAATTTACAGAATTGTCGCATTTGAAGGAAGGATAATCCACAAGCTTTTATCGAAACACCATTACATCCGCAAAAATTACTGTTTGGTGCGCTTTATGGGCTGGCGGAGTTATTAGTCCATATGTCTTCAAAAACGATGAAGTTTTTTGTACCTCAATCGGCTGGAATCTGGTAGCGGAATCTTGGTAGCGTAATGTAATACTCCAATTAATTGGCTACCTAGATCGTGGAACTTAACTCCACTGGATTATTTTCTTTGGGGTTATGTAAAGTCACTTGTCTACGCTAATAGCCCAGAGACATTTGAACACCTAAAAATCAGTAGTTTTTGTTGAAATACGGCCGCATATGCTGCGAAAATTTGTGAAAATTGGTGTTCCAGATTACCGGATTGTTCCGTGTAACTGTAAAAAAAGCACCCGATACGTAGTGTGCTATTCTGTCAGCTCGCGGGTCATAGGTCCGATTCCTACCAGAGACTCTGACCATTGTTATAGTTGTAATATTATTTGTAATTATATTCTGATTTAAATGAAAAAATTATAAAAATAAAATATCTACTTAATGTATAGGGTGTTTATGTGAACCATATATTATCGGTTTGGTACTCGTAAGTTGGCATTTCTACGCGTTCAGTGTCGTTTAAATATTTTCGAATTTGTTTTATTTGGGGATTTTTTTTATTTTTTTACGTTTTATTTACTTTCTGACACAGTAAACAGTAGCTGTCAATTTAAGAAATTAAACGAGTTTTTCTTCTTTATTTGAATTGTAACATTAAAAATTTTTCTTTTTTTTTCTTTTTTTTGTGTATTCCCTGATAAGAAATATTGATACTCGTGAAAAAAGAAAATATAAGAATAAAATAAATCAATATTTACGAATAATATGTATTTATTATCTCATTTTAACGACTTAAGAAATTGAAATGATTAAAATAATTTGGGCGATTGCAGAGTGGTTGTTCTGTAATGGATATACGAGTGAGTGATACCTGTGGTTAAAATTAAAAACCAATTTGTTTTTGTTTGTTGTTTGTTTTTTATTTTTGTTGTTGTTAAAACAAAATATTAAAACTCTGTTACAAATACTCTTACTTATTAAAAAAAAAGTTGTCAATAATGTCGAATGCATTATTGCATTTTTATCTCAGTTTACCTTAAAATGCGATAACAACAGTAAAACAAAAATATTTTTTTAGTGTTAATTCGAAATTGTTAACTAAATACTAAAGGAACAACATAATATATACATACTTTCAAAACTTAAAAACTTTTGTTAAAAAAAAAACTTAAAACAAGTTGGTGTATTCGATTCGTGCTTTACGCACCAGACTGTAGTATTTGCAGTATTTGTTTGAGTTTTCTACACTGCAGTGTCAATTGTTTTAAAATAATGATCGTTATTAATTATCTGTCTCTTCTACTATGAGCTATAAGCTAAATACACAGGTTTACAAAAATTTACATACGTTTTGTTAATTTCAGTTTTCTTTATATGAACACTAGAGTAACCCATCCCTCCCTTAACAAAGTTTTAAATGTTACCGTTCTCCACAATTGCAAAATTCCATATTTTCTTTAAACAGATGGTTTGAATTGACCGCCAAGTTATTTAGAAACTTCAACTCTAAACATTCACCAGATATATAAATATCAATATGGACTTTGTATAGAAGTACCACGCCCACTTATCCAATTCCTTCCTCTTTTTAACTGATACTTTTTATTGTCTAAGAAGTCGTTTAGAACAAATTTAGAACTTACTATTCTATTGTCAAGATATACAAAAATCAATATTATCGAATGTCATTGCACAAATCAGACATTACGACACATGGTTTGGTTACTTTTCAAATGACAATAAAAAATCATAATATGGAAAACGGAGGCCATTTTATTGATATTTGTATGGGAATATATAGGAAAATTTAAATGTCTTATCTCCGGAACCATTAGGCTTATTTCGTGCAAATTCAACATAAAACCATCTATAGACCATCTCCAACGTACCCTGAAATTTTGGTTGAAATTGTTCTACCCATTTCCGCAGTTAGTGGTGACATCTGGAATACGACCAAAAGTACCACAATGTACACACAAATGATCCAACATTTTGGGAACGTAATATATTCACCGACGAGTGTAAGTTTATGGATTTTGGAGGTGATGGTCGGTCAAAAGATTGGCGCAAATCTAATAAGGCTTTACAACACAGAATATTAACCCAACCGTGAAATATGGAGGGATCGGTCATGGCCGCAAACGGTGTTGGCAAGCTGAGGTATATTGACGGCACTATGAATAAGGCTATGTATGTGGAGATTTTAAATGATAGCTGTCTACCAAGCTGCAAAATTTTTGACTCAATTGCAAATTCTGTATTGCTTCAAGATAATGATCCAAAGAATACTTCGAGGCTGATAAGAGCATGGCTACTAAACAGTGTTAAAAACAAACTGGAACACCCCCACAATCTCCCGAACTTAATGTTATAGAAGCGTAACCTTAGAATACGTCATATCACGGCAGTTACAGCTCTGAAAAAGGCTTTAATGGAGGAGTGGGAAAAATTACCTCCGACAAAACAAAAAATTGACTTCCAGATTAGCAGATGTTATAAGAGCTAAAGGAGGTCACACAAAATATTATTTTTTTTAATGCCTATTATTTTGATCGTATGTAAACTTGTGTAAAGTTACCAAAGAACTAAAACTGACTTTCTCATGTTATTTTATTACTTATTTATAAAGTGTAATGTAATATGCGCAACTAATAAATATTGGAGCATTAATTTTTAATCTTTTATATAAGAAAACAAATTTTTTTGGGGGTATGTAAACTTTTGTAAGACTGTGTATCGTGTACAACACAATGTTTTAAAGAATATCTTGTATAATGAAAGATCAGATGAACGAGTTAAAAGAGTGCTGTTAAGAATAATATCTTGTATCAATTAATATCATAAAGTTTTGGTTACCATGTGGTTTGATTGCGAATCGCTGCAAATATTAAATTAAAGGGCTCCCATAATATGCTTATGCTAGCTTAAGCTCTTGTTAAAAAATTAATGATAAATCTGCCAAGTTAAGTAACTTATTGAAGACTTTTGTGCAGGGTTGAAAAAACCCAGTTTTTTTTTTTTAAACCAACCAAACCCACCGGGTTATAACTGCTTATGACTGCGTCCGGAATACAAAGACAGAAATGCTTAAGTAATTCTTTTGCAGAACAACGCTCGGCCTCACATCGCAGAAGCTGCCAAACGATTGTCAGAAACGATTAAATGCCGTCTCGTCGTATTTTCTGAACATTAGTCTCTCTGACTATTGATTGTTTTGACGGATACAATATATTTCAGCATGTCACCAAATTAGTTATTTTCAAGATATATTAAATTGGCTTTAAAGTTGGATCGCCTCAAAAGGCGATAAATTTTTTCTGAAAACGTATTCGGAAATTGGCTCAGAGGTGGAGAAAAGATATAAGCAGTAATTCCATACATTTTGATTTTGATAAATTTGTTAATTCTTTAAAAAGGACCGAATAATTTGTACTCCCAATACGTAAGTCAGGTTTATTTTTGTTGTAAATAAACTATGAACTACTTTAAATAAAAAACCCACCCGAGTTTTTTTTAACACAAAATGTGCTGGTATATTTCGCCGCGGTATTATGCCAGGCTCGGGGGATTTTGACAGGCTTTGTAGCTAAAAATGTATTTACTAGCCTACTACATATTTCTCTAAAAGCGACACAAAGAAACTATGCTGTTACACTAAGCCGTATTAGTATGGTCCCCGCGCTCAAGTATCAGTCGTCAAAAAACGTACTAGTACAACCCGCACATAGTGTGTTATATATAATACCCAATAAAATGTGGGTTGCCAACCCTGCCTTTGGGTGGCTATATTGTACTTGTTATATTGTTGTTATATATTTTATGTATATTTTAGGACTCAGATGGGCATCTACCATGACATCTAGATATGTTTTGTTACTTAGAAATTCGATAAGTTTATTCAAGTTAAGTTTTGATTTAAAATCGTACAATATATAAATTTCCATGATTCCTATGAGGAGCAAAGACTTGCGCTCATGTTTTTATTTTGCCACAGCTCTGCCTCTTGCCGGACTTTATGGTTCCAAGTGCGGGCAAGGCATCCTAGGGAGATTTTGTTCAAAATTTTGGTGTGCCATCAAGGTCTGTGATCTATCCAATTCTGCTGGATTCGATATCGTCAAATAAGCGACCCTAACTCTAAAATATTCTGTTTGGCCATACAATTTCTTGAACTTTTCTCTTTCATTTATTTATCAAAATTTGGGTGGCGTTTTCATTGGAAGGAGCTGCGTTCCATGACTCACACACAAAAGCATAGTTGATTTGATATTGAAGACGAATACCTTTATTTTAGCATTACGAGAAAGCACTGTTGGTCACCATATGTTGCCAAAACGAGCAAACACTCACTTGCTTTGCTGATTAGATTCTGTTTACAATGTCTGAACAAGACCCTTCAGATTTTGTAAAAACACTGTCTAAGTATCAAAAAAAATCGTCGTCCCTGTCGCTGTCGCAGTTCTGAATTTACGTATTATCTCAGAATTCTCAGAATTTATGCGCACTTTCATCCTTTTCTCACATTCACCTCGAGACCTGCAGCAGTAGTCGAAATAAAAAGAACATCCTGCATTTTTTCCATATCCGTGAAGTTATGTGACAATAAGCATATGTCATTAGTGTAATCTAAGTCCTCCAGTAACTACATCCAGAACAATATTAAAGAGCAATGGAAACTTTACACAACCTCTACGGACATCAATGATCACTGGAATGTTGCGGCTTAATAGATTTCGTGCAAAACAGGACTGCTGGCATCCGTGTATAATGATTTGATGAGGAATATTAGTTTTCTTGGGACTTACTTGCATTCAAGGGGCAAAGTATCAAGTACTTTCTCAAAATCCATGAATATGATATAAAAAGGAGAACACCATTCAACAGACTGAAGATCATGTGCCTTTTTATTATTTATTTATTTATTTGGTCTATTGAAAAACAACACCATACAGACTAAAGTACCATAGCTTGAGTGAAATATAAAGGTATTACAGAATAATAATTATTCATTCAAATACAATATTATTTTTCTATTCAAATTTTTTTACTTTAAAAAAAATCAATTAAATGATAAAAACTATTAAATTGTAAACATATCTGACGAAAGAAATCGTTATTGGCTTAAACAGTTCTATGATATTTTGGATTTAGTAGTAGGAAATTGCCAGAAGGTCTTACTAGAACATTAAACACAATTCTGTTTAGAAGGAATTCAGAATCAAGAAAACAAAGTATTAAATTTAATAAAAATGAAACACAGCATTATTCTCCGGCTTTTTAACGTAGGCAACTTAATTAGAGCAAGTCTGCTATCATATGGAGGAAGTACGTAAGAGTTCCATCCGAGTTCTATCAAACAAAATAGAAGAAACTGCTTCTGCTCAGATTCAATAATGTTGGAATAAGTGTGATAGTAAGGATTTCATATAATAGATCCGTATTCACGTCAAGCATCTATGGTCACATTAAAACTACTTAAGCAAACAAGTTATTCTAAGATAAGCTTTATAAGAATTTTAGAGCAGCAAATCTTGGTTCCCGAGATATAGGCCTATAAGTTCTAATATTTTACTGAGACATATCCTGAATTTTGATCAGTAAACATGTCCATATGGGTATCAAATAAAAGTTCCAGCGAAGTACTTTCATTTACTGTATAAAAAGCTTGGATCCATTGAACCATTGTAGACCGGTAACGAAAAAAATTGATTTTTTGAATAGATCTTTGTTTTACAAAATTACCATTATCTCTAAAACTAGCAGGTAAATCAAATTTCCGTCATATATGATATTGTTTACACAATCGAATGAGCTTTCGTTTTGTATATCATTTGCTGGTGTGTGTCGGAGATATGATAAGTCTTATATGGAACTTGCATATATCCGATAAAATGGTCTCTAATATATACATATGTATGTTGAACCGATTAACTCATTTTAGTATTTTTTTTGTTAATAGACAGGTAATACATTGGGATCTATAATTATTATTCATTTGATACGAATATTGGTTGAAAATATTCAAAATTCTGTTGTGAATTATTTCTGTCCTGTTCTTTATCTAAGTCCTGATGTTTCCCTTTCCATGTGGAATACTAGAGATGAAGGGTTCTGACGTTGCCAATAATATATTAAATAGATCTTCATTTACGAGATTTTTTTTCGAAATTTTTCAGGTGTTTCGGATGTCTCTAAAATCTGTAATCCTTATTCTGTTTTTCCTGAGCTTCCTCTGATAGATCTCCAAGTGGCACCAAATGATGTCTAATAATATCTTCTCCATGATAAAGGTTATTTGATAAAGGTTATTTGACTGTTCTGCAGACAGTGGGGGTACTTTTACCTATCCCTGGGTGCTTTACTTTTCTTATTTTTTTTTGTTCCCTATAAGTTATACTCCACTAAAGTTGAAATTTAACAAAAATATAGTGATTTAATAAATATCTTAGAACACACCTAATACTAGTGGTAAGACTGCAACGACCTACAATTGTTTAAAGATAACAATCTTACCAACCTAGCAAAAAAAGAGCAGACCATTATCGATGATAGCTTGCGAGTTGTAACCATTTCTTTTTCATAAAAAATAAAAAAAAACTTTTTTTAAAATAAAAAATAGTTGTGCTTAGCAGCTTGCTACTCTTACAGTTAGCAATAGTTTAACCGATGAAATGGCGTTAAAATTTTATAAATCGTTGGAAAAAACTGCTTGAACTTTGGCCAGTGAAATCAAATTTTCAGCCACTGTGCGTCGTCCGCATAGATTAGAAAATTTGAACGGAAAATAACACAAGAAAGGTCGTTAATAAATAACGTAAGCAATGCAGGACCCAAATGACACCCCTGTGGTACTTCAAAGAGAACAACAATTATTTTAGAAACAGCATTTTAAAATTTTACTTGTTGAGTTCTTCCAGAAAGATACGAATTAAGCCAGCGAATTGAATTGTTACTGAATCCCATCCATGAAAATTTCAAAAGTAACATTATCATACGCCTTACTAAAATCGGTATAGATAACATCTGATTGCTTGGAATAAATAAAACCATCATTTATTGTAATTTTAATTTACAATATGTTAGTAGCAGCAGATCGTGATTTTCGAAAGTCATGTTGACATGAAGGTAAAAGGGATGAAACTTGATGACATAAACTCTCGGTTAAAATCATTTCTAAAAGTTTTTGTATTGCATTCCACTTGGCGATTCCTCGATAATTCGAAACTTCAAGATTGCTTCCATTTTTAAATAAAGGTATAAATGACTTTTTCCAAATTGAAGATAAGTAAGCCATTTCGAGCAACTTATTGAGTGATTTTGTAAATCATAATTAGGTATGTATTTTAATTTGAGCCCGTCAGGAGGACAATAATTAAAACAAAGTTCTTCAATCAGAATCATAATTCTGTAGGTATGCATCGAAGTCAGACTGCGTTAAAAAATGCTTGACTATTTTAAATGCATTTGTAATTGCTTAACTAAACTTAAAGAAAACTACACAGCAAAATATTTGGTTTTGTTTCAGTTTTAGCTTCAAATTAAATAATTGTGTTGCTGAATGCTAACTGAAAACATTAAAATATAATAAGCAAAAGTAATAATCAAAAGCAAAGAAGTAAGCTAGTAGATAACTTGCTTAGTCAGCAAAGCAATCATTTTATTTACAATTTAACCAATTTTTCCTCCATGACACGACTAACGATAATGAAATCAAGCAACAGCAACGTAGTCAATGAATAAGTAGTAAACAGTTAAGCCAAAGCAAACATAAAGTAAACAATTTATTGCTTACAGCAAGAGCAATTCTTGACAATGTGATTGCTTTGCTGACTGCTCAAGCAGAGAACATACACATACATAGTAAATTTAAGCAAGTTATTTACTATTTTTTAAAGTTTTCAGCCGTCAGCAACACAGTTATTTAATTTGAAACTAAAAACTGAAGCAAAGCTAAACTTTAACTGCTGTTGCTAATTTAAAGCAAGCAATTTAAACCCTAAATCAGGTTATTTGTTGTTCTCGAGTGCTTTAATTGATTCCACAACTTCCGATAAGGTATGGACATCCGATGAAAAGTCCGACCTTTCAATCACGCAATCAATCCTAAATAATTCCACTTGTTCATTCCTGCCTGTAATAAGTGTACCGAAATTATATTTAGGAAGTTTACAAGTCAGCGCTGTACGGTTCTTAATGGTCTTATGGTATGTGCTAAATTACTGTCCAGTGTAGACTACATATTTTTTAAAATAAATAAACGTAAAAATAAAAACCGTGAAAGATAATAAAAAAAGTTACGGTACATAGTAAGCACACCATAGACAATAATTGTAGGTCAATACTGTTACGCGTAAATGTTGTATATTTGGTAGTTATGTTTTACCCGTCAATGCCGTACTTATTTGCGTATTTGGCAGCACTGCCAAATCGACCATCTTTACGTTACATTTGAATTAACGGATATAAAAATAGAAGATATGAGACATTTCCGGAACCTTTCAAACTGTAAGTGTTCGTGAGTTAGCAAAGTGAGTTAGTGATCGTTTTGCTGTCATAAGATAAAGACGTGCTTAGGCGGAATTAAAAGTGTTGTATAAGCGGATATTAAGTTGTTGTATTAAGATAAACTGTTTAAATATAATAGTGTTGTAAATAAAAAACCTGTAACAAAAACATAGTGGTGTTAATTTATTTTAACGCAATTTAAACGAATTGAAACGTTTTGAAAAGGTTAAAACTTAACAATACTTTACTAAATTTTGATGCATAAAAAAAATGTGCTAACCCAGTGTTCACTACTGTATATAAAAACGAATGTGTGTTTATTTGAAGACTGCATACAACCAAACAGCAGATTTTACAGAGTCTTTCTGGAAAATACTATAGACTATCTTAAATATTTAGATTTGAACCGGAAGGAAACAAATAGAATGATTACTAAGGAGTAGTTAAGATAATAAATAATACAGGGGTAGCGAAGCTGGCCGGGTTTCAGCTAGTGTTTAAGTAATAAGCCTTGTGAAAAGTGAAGAAGCTTTTCATTTTAAAAAAGAAATTTCTAAATCGATGGCTATAACTATAAATGGTTTTCAAACTGTTTTCTCTAACAAAACCAATTTTTGCTTTTTAACATAGTCTACCACTTTGCGGATATCGAAAACCCTTAAATCTCATGGGGTACTTCATGGGGTGTTTTGTTGTGACTATTTTTAAACAAGTACGCCTGCCTATCTATACGTTGTCTTAAGTTAAGAAATGATTACATTTTAATTATTGTTCAATTGTTTAAAAGATAAGATATCAAAATATAATCACTTTCAAATAAGATAAGTATTTGATACGTACGAGTAAGTATAGGCATGGTTCTATGCTATAGATTTGTCAAATACTTACGAGTAAATACACTTGAATCCATTGAATTTGATGAAACCAAATTACTGAGCCATTTTCTTCAAAATTAATTGAAGTGTTTTGTTCTGTTTAAATACTTAATGAAAAATAAAAATATAAAAAAAATATTTGTTAGCTAAGTAAGTGCACTTGTGCAATATTAATTGACTTTAAATAAAAAAACAAAGGTTAGTTCCTTTTGAATTCGTAGATTAAGTTCAATTAATTATTATTATTCTTTTCAATTAATTATTATTATTCGAATGCAATTTCCTGTACAATGTACATATGTACGTGAACAATATTATCCCTCAGGTTATATTATTTATAAACAGATAATATTCAGTTTCTAATCTACTCGTACATACCATACATACTTAGATGGAAAATAGAATTTCCCATAATCATTTCTAGAGAAGGCAATAATCAATTATTAGACAATATTATTTGAATTTGGTAATGATAAAACTACCGAAAGATATTTTAATGCAGAATATTCATATTGAAATATATAATTAAACACCAAATAATTAGTTTAATTCAATTCTAACAGATAATTTTCATCAAAAGCAGGAATAAATTTTATTTTCATTAATTTATACGCAGAAGTTTTATCAACCAGAAGTTTATTGTTAATTTATGGCCTATTTTATGTCTGGGCAAGTACGAGTCGTTTGTTTGAATAAATAAAATATTATCGAAAATAAATTAGAAATTTTGCTGAAGAGACTATAACTAATTTGTATATTAAGAAATAGAGATAATTTATTAATTTTATATATAATAGATAGAACAAAAATATGTTTATTATACTCGTATATAAAATATAATTTTACTAATATTAAGCATGTTCATCATCATAATAAGTTGTTTAATTAAGTCCGTAATAAATGATAGGCGCACAGAGTAAACCTTCTTAAGATTGAGTAAAAAATAAATTTACAATCAAATTTAAGTCACATACGAGTACGAGAGCGGCTCTAAGATGATTCGATCTGAAGTATAGATGGCGGCAGTAGTTTGAATTACTTTGGTTAGAAGTGGCAACCTTATAAAATATATCTTTTAAGGCACAACTTTTCTTTTCTTCAAGCCTTAAAATATAAACAATCTCAACGAATTAGTAAAGTCTTCTGTCGAGATTTGGAGTGAAAAAATAGCAAGGTTCCTTTCGTAAATATATATATATTTTTTGATAACAAACTGGGCCCTCTATTATTATTATTATTATTATCGAGGTATAAAAGTACTGCGACCTCCCGATTAATTGTACAGCCCTCCATTTATATATGGTTTCCCTATAATATCTCCCCCTATCCCTTAGATATGACGAAATTCAGGATGTCGGTTGGTACTAAACGCAATAGCTCCCTACCTAGTATATGATAGGCACTTAGATACTTCCTCCTAGAGAGCATCAATGCTTCACATGTATCCAGTATGTGCTCTGGTGATTCGATTTCCTCATCACAGAGTCTGCACTTCGAACTAATTCCATTTTATTCAGATGTCCATTTAGCCTGCAATGACCGGGCTTAGGCTGTCTCTGGACATCCTTATGTACGATTCAAATCTTCTCCTGTCAAAGTTACCCAACAAAAGTTTAAACTGTCTAAGATGGACGGCTAGAGCATATGCCCTTCCAGGCCACCCTTTCCAATCCACAAGAGGATTCTGGCCCCAAAAGTAGAGTGGAAGCGCCCCTTCTGGCCAGTTCATTGGCGCTTTCATTCGCCAGAATTCCTACATGACCTGGGACCCAGCATAAGCTAACCCTAGTATCCTTGCGCAGCTGGTTTAGCTTACCAAGACATTCCCAAACTAGCCATGAAACAACCTCATAGCAGCCAAGTGTTCGAATGGCGGCCTGACCACCAGATAGTATGGCAATCCTCTATATTTCCTGTCCAGGTTAAATTGAGCACATCTCTCAACTGCATAAACCTCCGCCTGGAATATGCTTCCGAGTTTTCTAATGGGGTCCGAATATACCCTCCTAGGGCCAAATACTCCCACCCCCGTGCCACTTATCTGGGCCATCTAAGTTACAATACATTTTTTCTCTTCAGAAAAACCAAGAGAGAGGCTGCCTCCAACGTGGAAGAAGGGCATCATTATAAAGTTACTAAAAAATGGCGACTTGAAGGACTGTTATAATTGGAGAGGAATTACTTTGTTTATCTTATATGTATCTTATCTATGGTCATAATACAGGGTGTCTTCAAAGCAAAATAAACATTGTGCGAGAGGAACAAGTAGGCTGCAGACCTGCGTCTAAGTTCCGCCAACGGCGAACATCCCATTCTAAACAGTGCCTACATAGAAAAGAGTCCCTCTGGCCCAGCCTAAGGGCATGTCTCCCCACTAAGCAGTGACCCGTAAGTGCCCCTATAACCGCAGATATCCTGCATCTTGGCAAGTTCAGTAGTTGCCAAGACCTCTTCTTGCTCACCCTCGGTCAGAGAGTTCTAGCCTGTGTATAAGTTGGAGTTCGCCTCCGCCTCTCATCAAATACACCATCGGTCCATTGTCCTATACGTAGACAGCAGATAGACTTCGGTATACTAAATCCATCCGCCACAGAAAGAACCCTAGCCATAGTGCCCTGTTTACCCACACAGTTGCCCGGATTATCACTATGACCCGGTACCCAGATGAGATTGATATCAAGGTACTCAGACATCATCCCCAATAATGATTAACATTTTCTCACTGTCCGAGACTTAGTATAGATGGAGATCTAATAGTGGACTGATTGTCCGTATAAATGCAGACCTTTCGGATCGTTGTGACACTATCCCCCAGTAGGTCAGCAACCTCTGCCTGAAAAACACTATAGTGGTCTGGCAGCCTGTATGACCTATTTCCATTGAGATCAGGAGAACGGACACCATAACCTGCTCCAACATCCAGCTTTGACCCGTCCATGAAGAATCGGATATTACCCGTGTCACCCTCCAACGACTTTTTCCAGATATTCCTATTCGGGATTGATGTCGTCCTGTGGTTGTTGATAATAAGCACATCCTAACAGTAGACAAGCCCATTTGGTGCAGCAGCTCAGCGGAGTTAATCGAGACCACATTCCCTGATTCTCAGGAGAACCATGGATGTAATCGATTCGGCCATGATATCAGGTATCCAGATATCCATAATGGCACTAAGTGCCAGATCTCGCGTCGTACGCAGTGCTCTACCAACACCAATTAGTGCCGACCTTTGCACCCTCATCAAGGAGTTAAATATATACTTTCTATGCAAGGAACTCCACCAAACCACAATACCATAGAAAATTATAGGCCTGACTATAGCCGTATAAATCCACATTGACATTTTCGGAGAGAGCCCACAACGCCTAACAATAGCTCCTTTGCAGCAGTATAAAGCAACCGACGCCTTTCTTACTCTCACCTCAACAGTTTTCTGTCGAGAATGATCCGCAAGTACCTAATCTGTACCGTCAACCTTAGTCGCACCCCGTTATATATAGGGATTCGAATACCGGTATCTTATACGAGAAAACTGCCGCAATTGGCGGCCCAGCTCGATATCAACCCCAGTACCCGCGTCATGTCCACGTTCATCTGATTAAGATTCGTTCCAGTAACGATGACAGCTATATCAATTAACATCACGCAAATACTGCATCATCCATATTCATAAACAAGTACCTCAGAATCATATGCAGAATATTCTGGCCTTTCATCATAAGTAACACAGAAATGTGGAACATGACCAATGAGGAACTCATACTGCAACAGATAAGGAAAAAAATTGGTGTGAATCGGTCACACCATTCGAGAAAGTTCCAATAGTATTACTAGAATGTCATTCTAGTGAATTCCACAATGCTCAAGAAATCTTTGTCGTCCAAGAAACATCTGGATACGCACAATTATCTAGGAACTTAGACAGAACAATCTAACATGTGAAGAAGCAAAATCAGTAGTGGTATACCGTGCAAGATGGAGGTGCTCTGTGTAAGGTATGTCTCAAGAGAAGTAAAGGAAAAAAATTTTCAACGAAATTCCGCCAGAAAATCATTGATTGTTTAAGAAGCATTCTCCGCCGGCAAGACGCTAGAGTTGACTTTTCCGAGTAAAAAATGAATTCGACGTGTACACAATACTTGTGCAGACTAAACTAAAGCCATTTTTGGAAAGAAATCGGGGAAACATGTGCTTTTTTCGCAGTATAATGGCCCTGTTCACAACAGTTACTAAACGCGCTTGTATTGGAGTCGCCAATTTGTAATGGAAAGCAATACTGCACCATAACTGAAATAAAACCTTGCGGTAATTGGTTTTGTGAAATATGGCAATGAAAAAAAGACTCAGTAAGGTTTGCCATTCGACCATGAATAGACTAACAAACGAAAAGCGATTGCAAAACTTTGAACTTTATTATTAAAATTCGTGTATTTCCTATCGAAAAGTTGTTTTCAGTGACGGAACTCATTTTCGGCTCAGTAGATACGTCAACTAGGAGAATTGTCGAATTTGGTGTGAAGAGTAGCCATAGGCCAATTAAGAGCTGCCAAACATAAAAAATGAACTGTTTTGTGCGGTTTGTAGGCTAACCGGCGTCATGGCACCTTATTTCTTCAAGAATAATGAAAACGATGCGAAGATTACTGAAAAAAAAAAACGAAGCCCCATGCGACACAGAACGCAATACCATGAACCTATTAAGAGGGAAGTTTGATGAGCGATTAATTTCACGTTTTGGAACAGTCAAAACCATGCGATTTTACGCCACTACTCTACTTTTTTGTGGAGAAAACATTATATCGAGGGTTTTTTAAGCTGCATTAGAACTATCGATATCGATTACTATGGTTTGACAGCTGAGAATGTCACACTGTGTTGCCATTTACTTTCAGTAAGTTTTGGCAACTCATCATGAATCGTATAACAGTAGAACAACGCTTCCAAATAGTGAATATTCACTTTGAAAAATTAAATCTATTCGCGAAGTTCATATCAAAGAATTGTTTGTAGTGATGAAACTTATTTGTTTGTTAAATGGCTACTTCAATAAGCAAAATTGCCGTACTCGGAGCGAAGACAACCCTCAAGCAGTAAATGAATAACATTGCATATTAAAGTTGAAAATCAAAATATGCTCTAAAAAGGTTTAAAATGCTAAAATGTGGAAAACATTTTTCTCAGTGTATTCAATGAACTCATACCTTTACGTAACTAAAGACATAATTAACCATATATCTGTGGCATTATTAAGTGTGTATTGTTGCCACTGTACTTTGTACTGCACCACTCATTCATTGTGGGATAACGGGTTGTGTAGGTGTTTATAGGTTACTCGTTAACTCAACTATTCGTAGTTACAACAACAACAGCAATAGATTTTAGTTAATTGTGTACTAAAACATGTATTTGTTGGATATTAAACAAATCATTAATTAGCGCTATTTTATCTCTTTGCATTTGTTGTTGTTGTAGTTGGTAGTTCTTGCTATATTAGTCGTATCTGTTAAAATGGGTGTTTAACACCTTTTATGATTGCATTTTAACCAAATAAAATGATTTCAATTGTTTTTATAGTTGTTATTGTTGCAGTTGCTATTGCTACTACTGTTTCGAAATAAAAAAAGAATATATCGATTATTTCAGTATTGATTTCATGATGAAAACTTTTATTTTTATGGAATTTATAAGTCCTTACCCTTCGTATTTACATAACCATCATCAATCATTGACAACAATTGTTGTATTTAAATGGATGCTACAGAGAAATGAATAAATAACAATTTTTTACAAATTTTATAAAAATTTATTTGTCTCATGATACCCTACAGTTGGAATTTGAGTGGAGCATAGGTGGTAGCAAATACTTCGCGTTTTACGTTTTCATAATTGAAATAAATTTGTGTTTGTTTTTGACTAAACAATTCATTATTTAATACAGTTTTGTGTTCCACTGCTTGCAACCTTTTCACAAGCAACAACAAACACTTTGAATTATTCTCTGTTTACAGCCTTTGTGCAAAACATTAATAACTATTACACAAATCTTTCTATCTAAAGATCTTTACCCCTGATCATTGTCCCAACTTAGGTTCAATAATGATTTTTTCAACCAGAGTTTATCCACAGCAGCGTCTTCGGCTTCAATTCATATGGGACCCAATTTCCTTGCTTTTCAATGAATTCCAATGCTTTTGAACGTAGGGAAACGGCTTGTTGCGTGACTCTCAATGATAATGCAAGTTCTTCTTGCGTTTGACAACCATCTTCGTCGAGTAATGCCTCCAATTCATCATCTTCAAACTTTTACGGCTGATCAGGCCTCTCCTTGCCTTCTGTGTCAAAACCAACACTCTTGATAGCGCAAACCATCGTTCACAAATTTTTTGAGTTCGTACATGTTGACCGTACGCTTCTGCCAACAATCGATAGCTTTCAGCAGCCGTTTTCTTCAAATGAAAGAAGGTTATCAGACTTCCCCGCAAAACATATTTTTTAGGCAGAAAATTCGACATTATTACAGCGGTTGCAGAAATATGTGTGTTTACACTTTGACGTCTATCGCATACTGAATTATAATGACAGATGTTTACTAGAGCTGCAAAACTGTCGATAGTCGGCCCATTCGATAGTTTCGATAGTTTGCAAAAAAACTATCTATACTATCGATACTATCGAATGTTTTTAAAGACTGAGTTAATGAAAACAACGTACAACGTAAGACTCTGTACTATTGTCAAACTTTAGATATTAGTTAGTGAAAACGTATCGCAGCAGCTAGTTGAGTCAGCCATTTATTGTTAAAGTAATGCCAAAGTTGACATGTTCAACGTAAAAATCAAAATTCTGTAGACTTTCTACGTGATAATGAAAACGTAAGCAGCAACGTGCTTTGGTTATGCAGAGAATTTCACAGCTGATCCCCAAGTACGTTTTCACTAACTCAGCCTTAAGTGTTACTTGTGACAACAATATTAGAATTTAAGTTAAAGGAAAATATTAATAATAAATACACAGTATTGAAACAAATAATAGGGACACTTTATTTTTTGCGGTATGTGATAAAATTTGATGTATTGAGGTTTTTTGATGGAAGAGTAATCCTTACATATATATAGCGAAAATAGCTCAGACCATCAAATGCTCTAAAATTAAAGTAATTAATGAGGTTCAATGAAGAAAACTGCACAGACTATGGGAAGAAAGCGTGAAACAACTGTCAGTTTTGATAAACTTTTAATTCGTACTTCAATGATTAATCCCTTCAAGTCATCTAAAAGCCTCAAAATTGAACTTATTCCCCTGTTTCAAGTCCCACAATAAGAAAAAAAAACTTATGAAAGCTAGACTTATGTGTAAGAGTCCTCAACATGTGCCTGCACTGTATAGGTAGAACAACATGCTATGGTCTGACGAAATGAAGATTAATTTGTTTGGGTTAAATGCAAAATGTACGAACATATTTTAGTTACAATTCATACTTTATTTCAGTTTAATAAATAAAAATTTAAGAGACTTTTAAACTGTGTCCCTATGTAACTATACGGCTGACAATATGCGTCGAATAAATTTTTGCAAATGTGACTCTGACTGCATTTAGTGGCCTCCGTATTTACTCATAGAATTTGACGATAGTATCGATAGTGGAAGAAAACTATCGATGGTCAGCCAAGAACAAAACTATCGATAGTACTATCGATTGTTTTGCAGCTCTAATGTTTATCCTCCAAAATACCATATTTGTTATTATTGACACAAACCATATGTGATAGTTATGCTATATGTTGTCCAAATCGACATTATTAACTTGTATACCCAATATGTGACACAAGCTTATTAGTGGAAAAGCTTTACCAAGAAGTGTTTATCGGAAGTTATTTAAGGTTTGAAGTCTTTTCTAAATTTAATATTTTTTATTTAATTTTATTTCAATTACAGCATTTCTAATTCGTTGTTTATTTGTCTGTTTAGACATGTGTCCTTTTTTATAAAAATTTGAATCACTTTTTTCGAATATATTTTATCGTCATCATCATCATCATTTGCAATCAATTTCAACCCTTTTATCCATTTTGATTCATTTTTGTTTCCAAGTAAATATTTGAAAAATTGTTGTACACTTGTAATGTTATCTTGAAAATGAGAATGGGAATGGGTCTTCATAAAATGGCTGGTAAATGATATACTAAATGTTTGGGGGAGATGCAAATTTAAGGGGTTGTCTATTTAAATTGTGACCATTTTTTTAATGCAAAACAATTTTTACACAACAACTTTGATTTGTTGATTTTAATGTATTTTTTTAACTGTTTTTCTGTTAACATTCTAACGATAATATATTCGATTACTTTTAATGATATTACCAAACATTTATCAATTCCATATTACGTGGGAATGAATCTATGAAATTTTAAAATTCTGGATAAGGGTTCTTTAAACGTCTTTTTAGTGAGTTATTGAGGAAGACTATTAATGAAATTGAGGTTCAAAAGATTTATGGTAATGATGGCTGTGATATGGAATAATAATAAGAGGGTTAATATGTAATGTTTATAAGGTGTTAAGTTTCATAGAAATTAAGAAAAAAATTTACTTTCTTTTTTAAATAAATTTGCAAGAACATACAAAATTCCTAGCATTTACGCAGAAAAAACAAAATATGTTAAACAAAATATTCAAAAAATTTAAAATTGAATGTTTGTAGGCAAATTTACTGGGGGTGGCGTGGTGTAGTGGCTAGAGCGCACGCATAACAACACAAACGACCCAGGTTCGAGCTCCCAGCAGAGGACATGACGAAGAAAAAATTTAATTGTGATTTCGAATGTTTAATAATAAAAAAGGCTTCCACTTTTCTTTCCTCCAGACAACTCCATCAAAAAAAAAAAAATAAATAAATAAATAAAGAAAAAAGACTCTTCTCGCATACCTCTGGCGATGATGACAAACATCAGGAAAAACACACCACCTAGTGGGAAAAAATTACAATGCTAAAGTAAAGATCACCACCAATTAGCAAGGATCTTCACCACTACACAAGAAAAAATAATAATTGTGGAGGAAGCTACAGCGGATTAATCATCTACTTAACTTGAAATATTATCAAATTGCTTAAAGAAACTGAAACAAAGCAATGTATACTTTGTGGAAAGCAAATATGCTCCCTAGAGGAGTGTCGGAGAAAGAAAAAAAGATTGATTTATTACGTTCCTTTAGAGTTGCTCGTTTAAAATTTATAACACCGAACGCATATTTAGTTTTCTAATAGAAGCGTCTATTGAACGTTTTGCTTAGAATTTGTTTATGGTTTTTCTAATCTTTGTGCTAAACTGGCATTCAGAAAAACAGAATGAAATATTTTGCCAATTAGTATATAGAAAATGTAGAATGTTTGGTTCGAAGCGATTGATCTGAACGTTTTATTCAAAAAGCCTGAATGCAATATCGTACAAATACTTTTTATCAAATTTAAGCAGTAACACACACTTCAAATTTTACCCAACAAACAATTTTACAAATGCGTTAATCAGAACTAATATAGAGATTTACATAAACATACATACATACATACATAATACCTTTTTCTTCAAGCAAAAGCTTTGTGCAAAAAACTGGTATGCCGAAGGTTTTGAAAATCTGAAAATATTATGTAAAGTATCAAGATCTATTTTAAACTTGGCTAAAAAGAAAAAAAAATAAGTAGATTAGTAAAAATATCTAGGGAAAAATGTGCCGATAATCCCTGTACTGAGAAATTAGTTTAAAAGCTAATACAAATATATATTCTTAAATGGACATAATTTAATTGATTTAATTGGATAAACAAATTTTATTGCCTATTTTTCGCATAAATCTGCAAAACAATTTCTGTTTGCTTTAAAGTAAAGGGTCCCCATCTAACGTTTTTTATTTCGTGAATTTTAACACTTAGCTCATGTCTGATTTGACAGATAATTAGTCTTATCCTTCCGCTGAACGAATATGGTTGTGTATACGCTTCGCTAAGTGGGCCTGCGATCGACTTACAGAAGATGCCGATTTTGCCAAAAAAATCATCTTTTCAGATGAAGCTCATCTTGATCTTGGCGGGTATGTAAACAAGCAAAATTGTCGCATTTGGGGCACAGAAAACCCGCACGCATAATTGGGCATAATTGGGCCATTTTTCTTCGAAAATGAGCAAGGAGTGGTCGTTACAGTTAATGGCGATCGTTATCGGGCAATGTTGAATGAATTTTTGTTCACAAAAATTGAAGAGGAGAATATTAGCAATATTTGGTTTCAACAGAACGGCGCTACGTGCTACACAGCCGAAGCTACACTCGATGTTTTGCGCCCTGTTTTTGAAAATCGCATTATCAGCCGCAGAGCTGATGTCGTTTGGCCACCTCGAAGCTGCGATTTGACACCAGTCATTGGTGAAATACAGCTGCACACAATCGATAATGTGCTTAAAAATTGGACCGAGCGTGTAGGATACTGCATGGCCAGCCGAGGCAGCCATTTGAATGAAATTATCTTCCATTATTAACCGGAAGGATTGTACTTTCAAATAAAAAAAAGAAATTTGAGAATATATTCAGTAGTTTTTTTATAGCATTTTCAAGAAAAAAAAAATTATTTGGTGGATCCTTTATATATGAACATTTCATACTGCAAAAAAACAAAATTGAAATTGTCGTTTTTCTTTTCGTGATTAGTGGTACCAACTTTCAGACGAAACAAAGTTTCCGCCTTATTCTAAAGAGAAGATAAACAATTATAAATATATTGTCATATTTGGGTACATATTTATATAGACAAAAAATAAATACAATTTCTATCAGGACACTGTTTTTGTTAGAAAAATGTTTATTGGGTATTTCATAGTTTTTTATGTATCTATTAATGTCATACGTAATTATTTTTGAACAAGAATGGTGTTTGGGATTTGGAGACAGGGTTAGGGTTAGAGATTGATGAGCTAAATGGACTGTAATTCTGCGGAAAACACCAATTCTTATTTAATATAAGGAAATATAATTTCTCATGAAATTATGAGGAATTATATAAGCGGTATAAAAGAGAAAGAAAAGGGGTTAGCGAGAGTGAGAAATGGGTATATGTGGGTGAATATGTGCTTACCTTATATATATGTATGATGTGTTTAGCGGTAATAACAAGATGATATGGTTATAGTTGAAATAGCAATTCAAGTTTTATTCCAATATGGAAGTGCAATATTATGATAAGGAATTTAGTTACAATAAATTTAGTATGTAAGAGTTTCAATTAAACAATTTCAGTGCAATATAAGTTTAATTCAATTTAGATTAGGTTTTAGTTTAAATATAAGGATATATATATATATATATATATACATATATATATATATATATATGTATATATATATATATATATATATATATATATATATATATATATATATATATGTATTTTAATTTAATATATATATGTTTATGTGCCAAAAGAGAATTTAAAGATTGAATAGGAATGTAACTTCAATGCAATAATAGTTTTAGATATGCGATTAATTAAAATTTTTAGGTTTAGTTTATGATTTGAATTTAAGATAATTTTAAATAAGGAAAATTTTAATGTAGTTTATTTAAGTTAATTATTTAAAAAATTGCAATATAGCGATTTTAACTTTAATGAAGACACTTTTGAATTTTATGATATTTAAATTAGAAGATGCGCTTGCTTTAAATGTCAAAAGATATCTGATCTTTTCTTTTCACTTTATGCGCGCCTTAACATCTTAACATATACTACCATTGTGTTTTAACATTCTTTTCGAAATTGGAAACTTATTCGTTACAATTACTTTTTACAATATATATGGCAACATTGGCCCGCAAATAATAAAAGTTGACGACAATTATTTTACAAAATCGCAAATATTTTGG
This sequence comes from Wohlfahrtia magnifica, assembly GCA_023159175.1. Lineage (NCBI taxonomy): Eukaryota > Metazoa > Arthropoda > Insecta > Diptera > Sarcophagidae > Wohlfahrtia > Wohlfahrtia magnifica. The sequence continues at coordinate 1,007,422 of JAKWBJ010000212.1, read as the reverse complement.
CGATTTTGTACAATTTTTATGTTTTCGAGTTGAAAATATGTATTCAATTCGCTGTTTTTGACGGAGTTAAAAGTTAATTACTTAAACTCAATTAATTTATACATACGAGTATATTGTTTTCTTAAAAGAAAGAAACGAGTTAAGTGAGTTAAAGCAATAAAAGAAATTTATCCGAGAACAGAATTCTGTGTTGAAGTTAAACGCTAATTAATATGTATATATATGTATCAAATATCAAATGTGCAAAGTAATTTTTGTTATAAAAAATATATAAAATAATAAAAAGCTGTTTCACTAAACGAATCAGATGCTCGCATTTAATGGTAAAGATATTGAATGCGAATACGTAATTTTCGAATATATGTTTAGTTTACTTAAACTAAATACGCATTGTTATTTACTTAACATACATTTAGAAATATTAGAATTGAACGAACATAATTAATTTCTGAACGCAAGTTGAACGTAATAATACGTTTCACCCAAAACTGAACGTTTTATTTAATTTTCTACTGCAACCATTCAGGGTTCAGAAAACGTAATAAATGTTCAGAAAAACTTCATATTTGTTCAGTTTACTAATACGTATTTTATTCTGTGTAACTTTATAAAAAAGTAAAAAAAAAATAGTTTATAAACAATACCACAATACTTCTAGTGAAACTGGCTCCAAAAGTTTTAATGTGGATCAAATATTCATCTTTTGTGCTCTTTTAAGTAAACCATTAAATTTTGTTGACGAATTCACAACAATATTCACAAGCAATTTGTCACATGTTATGGCTCTTATGCAACGGCTTCTCTAGTTAAAGTTAATTGGTTTTTAATCAAACGCTGCTTACACATACATATCGTATCAAAAAATTAGAGGAAATCGAACCAGCTTTTCGAGAAGCCGGCATCTTCGGCAATTTCGTTAATGGCCTTCGACGGTTATTTAAAATAATCATTAGCTATTGACTCACACACATCACACTCTTTACTTAGGCCTCTTACAATCAAAATATTAAAGTAGCTGAAGAAAAACTATTCCTAAATCATTTTCTCATTTGCAAAACAAGAAACACAATTGAAAAATAGTACATATAAACCAGCGACAGGGAAAACAGTGCTCCGAGTAATTTTTTTTTGCTATAACACAGATAGAAATAAATGTTCAACTGTTTTATGTACAACCAATGTCATAAGAAAATTTATTCGAACTAAAAGCAGTTACTTAAGGAATATTGAACAAGTACAACCAATGTCATAAGAAAATTTATTCGAACTAAAAGCAGTTACTCAAAGAATATTGAACAAGGTAGTGTTGCCCTGTACAACAACTAATTTTTTAACAAAAACAACATATATTTGTTGTCCTTTCTGTGAATTTTGAATGATAAAGAATATAACAGAAATTATATCTTTAATAAAATACATCTAATCCTGTTTTTATACATTAGATATAATCCAACCGATATCGTGCAAAAAATGGTGTATAAACAGGATTATGTTTAAAAAAGAAAAGAATTAATACCTTTATTTCGTCAGAAGACATTCCGCTATAGAACCGATAGAACAATGAAACACGCGCCACTTTGCGACGATGCTCTAATGAAGCGATAGAGTTGGCTACCTTATCGTAATTAATTAGTATCTTCGCCCTCTCCTGTACGCGGTTGAGAAGCGTCAAAATAGGCTTTGAAGCAGCGGCCCATACATGAGAGCTGTATTCCATCTTGGATCGGATATAGGACTTGCAAATATTAAGGAGATCAGAGGAGTGCAATAATTCTTGCATCGTCTTAAAAAACCGAGGCACTTGAATGCTTCTTGCCACACTTGAAATATGTGATCATTTCAACGAAAGTCGCAGTTAATTCTCATGCCCAGAGCATTACCCATAGACAAAGATGACAGACAACATAAACCACGTCTGTGTGTTTTTTTCTAAATTTCTTTTAAAGTATGTAAACTTATGATGTGAAAGCACTCTTTTTAGTTACATAACCATTAGTGTAAGAAAAGATATAATTTTTTCTTGCAGTGTGATTGTAAATTGTAAAATTCACTGGCATATGTTTGCCTGTGGGTGATACCCACTTAGCCTGAGATTTGCAATAAGCGATGTTTAGCTAGTAGCGAAGAATTCTTAAAACAAAAATATTTACTAAACGGTCGTAAATTAAATAGTGAACTGTTAGTGAAGATGGTCTTGGATGGTCCAATAAAAAATTTCTTTTTTCAGGCCAAATCTTTATTAATGATATTTAACTTTTGTTTCTGTCGAACAAAAGTGCTTAATAGAGCATAGAAACAAGTAAACAATTTCTTTAGTTTTTAGCACGGAGAGGCAATAAAAAAAAAAAAACGCAAAAGCAAGACTAACGGCAAAAACAAAAAAGAGTTAAGGCTTCGTTCCCAAACTGGTGCTAAACTATTAAAAATGAATGTTTAGCGTTATCAAAATGAAATAATTAAAAGCGAATATTTAGTGATGTCGTTAAAATTGTTAATTTTAGAGTTTTAAAGTTTCGCTGTTGATATCACAGGCAAACCTTCTAGAGCGAAAGATTTGCTGCCACGAACTGAGTGATTGGTGAACTCTATGAGTTCTTTTTCGTTTCGCTGCCAATACGATGGGTACTATTTATATTTCGGTAACTGGCAACACTAATGTCAATAGCTAAAATCTGGCAACACCATAATAAAGTTTGACATTTTTTACCATAAACGTAATCACAACCTTTTGATGTAAAAGTGCTATTTGTTTTGTCTACAGTGAGGTAAGAAAATTAATTTGGCCAAAAAATTTAAATTTCAAGAGAAGACTTTCGTTGCAATATTTTTTACTACTTCCGACGTAGAGTATCTCGACAAGAATGTGTCGATGAACTCAATTTTTTGGCGATAAAGCACCATTAAAACCAGAGTATACTGCTGGTATAGTGAATTCAATCGTATTCATAGTTCGGTAGCCGACGAATTCCGTAAAGGTCATCCAAAATCGATTGTTGTGCCACAAAACATCGATGCAGTGCGTGAACTGATAATGCAAGAGCGTCATGAAACATATTATGAGATAAAGGCATCCTTGAACTTTAGTTCCACTTCAATACATACGATTTTGGATGAACACTTAGTTGTAAAAAAAATTTGTATTCGTTGGATACCCCATAGTTTATCAATCGCTCAAAAAGAGGCTCGCGTCGATTGGTGTAGGGAAATGATTGAAAAGTTAGACTGTGATGCTTAAAAAGACTTGTACAAAATCGCGACAGGTCACGAATAATGGATATATGCATATGAGCCGGAAACAAAACAGCAATCGACTGTGTGGGTATTCCCAGACGAGCCAAATCCAACTAAAGTTGTTCGTGGAAGAAGCACAGTGATACAAATGATCCCCTGTTTCTTCGACCGAATGCGTCAGGTGGTCACTGTTCCACTTGAGCAACGTAGGACGTTTAGTTCTGAATGGTACACGATCATTTGTTTGTCGGAAGTCTTCGGAGAAATTCGTAAAACCAACTGTCGAAGACAAATCATTCTTCATTATGACAACGCGAGCACACATCTCGTCAAACAGGTGAATTTTTGAGCAGTCAAAACATCGAATTGATGACTTATCCTCCATAAAGTCCTAATGTTACATGCAATGACTTTCTCTGGTTCCCGAAAATCAAAGGTAAACTACGATTTACGAGGGCCGAAGAAGCAGTTGAAGCGTTCAAAAACCATGTTTTGGAGGTGCCTGAAGAGGAATGGAAAAACTGCTTAGAGAAATGGTTTGAACGAATGCAAAAGTGTGTTGATCTTCAAGGGGAATAGTTTAAGAAATAATAAAACCATTTTCATTTAAAAATATTTGTTATTATTTGCCATACCAGATATATAAATAGTACCGCTCATAGTCGTTTTCGCATGTTTTATCAGAGAAATGCTTGCCAAATGAATGGAGGTGATTTTATTATCGGATGTCGTGGTCAAGTGGGTTAAAACTGAGTTTTATAAGAAAACACACAGAGAAAAATTTGGCCATGACTAAAATTTTATCAGTATACGATCAGCCTTTGCCTTATGATCAAACATTAATGCAAAAGAAAAAATAGCTAATAATACCAATATAGCTCAGAACAATTTCACCAGGAGTTGCTTTACAAAGATGCTAAATTTCTCCGTCAATTTCCAACGGGTTTTTAAAATCAAAGCAGCATTTTATTCGTAATTAAACAAAAAGTTCATAAATGGTTTGCAAAGAGTTTGCAAAAACAGCTCTTAACTGTAAAAAATTTGATGCAAAATGTGTTTGTTTGAGAAGTGCAAACATACTCCTTAAGGGTTATTTAAATGAAATTTGTATCATTTCATAGGATTGTTTTTCTTCTTTCCAAATTTAAAAATTGGATAATATTCAAATAAGTTATTAGCTTATAAGTGTATGAAGGAACAAAAACCCAGTTTTTACCCGTAACTCAGGATTTTGGAATTTTTGAAAATTCCAAATACAGATTCTTGTTGTATTCTATAGCGCCAGAATAATATCATATCCCTGGTATTTTAACTTTGTTCTTTCTTGTCGCATAGTGTTATTATGTAAGTATTATTGAAAATCATTAATTTTATAAATATACGAATAAAATAAATTATTATTAAATAAAATACAATTTACTATATAGCCACTTATGCAAACACATGTTTAACCATGAAAATATATTTATAAATCTCATCTCATCATATACGGCTGAATATTATTGCAGCCAACACACATACCCCCCAGGAGATATAAAATATATTCCGATAAATTCAAAATCACATACAAAAATCGTTTACTCGTTCGCATTCGTATTTTGAAATATTTATAAAATTGTATTGAGTTCTAATGCTTTTTTTTCGATTTCCATTACTTTTACAACTTCTAACGTATTAACAGAAATTGTAAAGTGATTTACGGCAAGACAAGCCATTTATAAGCATTTGAATAAGAATAGAATCGAAGAGATAGAGAAACAAAATAAAAAGAAAACAAAACAAAAAAAAAAAAAACAACAAATTTAACAAATTGTTGTAATATTATATCAGATTATATATCCATATACAATATTTCTTTCAAAATAAATCCTAATGCATTAGGTTTATGTGGGATTTGTTTATACAAATATCTAAGCATTTACTCATATGTATACTCTTATATACTTACAACCATAAGTAGCATTCAACATGCAAAGAAAGCAACGACCCACAAAATGATGAGAGCAACATATCTACATGATGGGTAGTATACGAATATCTTTTGAGCCATATGAGATTTCATAAAAGTTGCCAGATTTAGATAAAATGTTAGCAGTTTCAACAAGCTTACATTTTACTATTTCCCAATAGGTGAACCAAAATATTATTTTTTGCCAAAGTCAGACATCTTTCGGCAACTCTTCGTCAGCCACCTGACTGATTTTATATAAAGGGTCCGCTATCTAAGGTTTTTTTTTTTCAACTAGTGCTTATTTCGTGAATGCTCATGTCTGATTTAACAGATAATTAGTTTTATCCTTCCGCTGAACGGAACGCTTCGCTAAGTGGGCCTGCGATCGACTTACAGAAGATGCCGATTTCGCCAAAAAAATCATATTTTCAGATGAAGCTCATTTTGATCTTGGCGGGTATGTAAACAAGCAAAATTGTAACATTTGGGGCACAGAAAACCCGCACGCATACATTAAAAAGCCGATACACCCAAGACGAGTCACTGTTTGGTGCGGATTTTGTTCCAGAGGCATAATTGGGCCATTTTTCTTCGAAAATGAGCAAGGAGTGGCCGTTACAGTCAATGGCGATTGTATCGGGCCATGTGGAACGAATTTTTGTTCACAAAAATTAAAGAAGAGGATATTAGCAACATTTGGTTTCAACAGGACGGCACTACGTGCCACACAGCCGAAGCTACACTCGATGTTTTGCGCCCTGTTTTTGAAGATTGCGTTATCAGCCGCAGGGCTGAAGTGATTTGACACCGTTGAACTAATATTTGTGGGGTGTCGTCAAAGATAAGTGTTACGCCAACAAGCCAGAGACAATGTATCAAAAAATCTTCACTTACCAAGCCATATTAATTAGCCTTAAGTTCGCAAAAGTAGGCTAATGTTACAGTAGGTAATCAGTCGACTTCTTTATCTCTTCGCCTTTAAACTTCTACAAAAAACCCCATATAGCTACGCACACATCGGTCAATGACCAACTAAAGTCTCCATAAGATCACTTAAATCTGTTGTTTGATGACATTAAGAAACTTATGAACTTACGTTCGCCTGAGTCTTCTCCAAAACACCGTAAGTTGGCTAGGAATAAAAATAAATCGAATAATATCACAAAATAGCCTGCTATAACATCTGAACTTATTGAAGCTATTAATTACACCAATAATACCATAACTTCTCCTGCTGATATTACCAGTTAACACAACTGTAAATGATTTTAATGCTAGTTCTGCTTACCCAGTTCCTGATCCGTCAATTTCCAAACTTGCTAAACATGCTAACACGGCTGCAATTAATGCTGATGTCCCTTCTGTTGATTCTGTGGCTGCTCCCTCAACTTCTGGGCTTGCTAAAAATGTTGATAACTTGATGTCTCCTAGAGAATTGATTGTCATACCCCCGAAAAAACGTGTTTTTGTTTCTCGAGTTGCTTGTGATACTACCGTTGAAGACGCCGTATTTTATGTAAAGTCTAAATTGGGAACTGGTGTCGACATTTTTGTTTCCAAGTTTACGTATACACAACCTAGAAGTATAGCATCATTTAAAATTGCTGTTCCTACTAATTTTTATGCGAAAATTGTGGACCCTTGTTTCTGGCCTATGAATATTTTTGTTCGTGAATTTTTATAAAAAGATAATTTGGAATCTAAAAGTAGAAACATTTCTCGTTTGCCATCAACAAATTCAGTTGTTTCAAAAAACTAAATATATCTAGAGATCGTTTAAATATGATATACCAGAATGTGGCTTAAACACTTGCCCCGCTTCTTTTCAAGAGATATAAGTTATAGCTGCTTGGGAAACTTCATTCTCGATGTAGTTACCTTTTATGTCCACATACCTAAAAACCCTCTTAAGGGTAAACGTAAAATGTTCCGCAATCTTCTTCAGAGACACCTAAGGTTGCCTGATTCAACATTGCAAAATTCTTGAGATTTATACAAACAAATCTTGATTTAAAGAAAATCTTGACCATCACAAATATTGGTGTTCAAGAAACTTCGGTTACAATTGTTCGTAGATATGGTTCTAAAATTAATATCTCTGGTAATCAGTGTTGCCGCTAAAAATATTTTAATTCTACCAAAATGTCTTCAAAAATCTACCAAACTCGATATAAATCTACCAACTTTCAAAAACCATTGAAAACATACATATTTTGGTAGGAATAATAATTTTTACCAAATACCGTGAGCGGCAATATAACGTATACACCCTCTTTGTCTACAATTTATAGGTCGATTATGGATGGCAACCGAACTTTATTTGCGTTGCCAGTTGCCGAAAATAGCATTATGTATGGCAACTGCCAGCTAAAGGCCTATTAATTTCAATTGCTATTGAGGCAACTACAAGTTTCTAGTTGCCTTTCGGCAACGCAACTAAAGTTCGATTGCCTTCCATAATCGATCAATTGGTTTTAATTTCAGTCTTTTAAAATACAATAAATTTAAACATTTTATTTGTTTACACTGTTTGTCTATGGGGCTACAAAATTCTTAAAAAACAGCAAAAGATGTTTTACTACAACAAAATGAACGCAACAAAAATAAAGGGTGCACCGTATTTAACGCGTTAAAAAGTGTTTAGGAAAACAATTATTAAAGGAGAGAGTATTTTAGTATCCGGTTCCTTTTCCTTGTGTTTAACCAACAGCATCTAGTTTTCGAGAAATAGATTCCACTGGGTTTTTTTTTAATTAAGTTTCTTTTCAAATTACAAATTCACCTTTTTTCGAATTTTATGATTAAAATGTTCCCGAAACCGCTTGATTGGGGTTAAATTCGGATATTAGGAAGGATACTACCGTTGGTTAGAAGTGCGAAAGAAGAACCATCCGTGCAGTGTGATTAAAATCATTGTCTTATTAAAGAAATAAAGATCCTTACACGCGTAATTTCTTTAAATTGTTTTTTGAATATGTCTAAACAATCTATTTGACTCATAGCACTCTGTATGAAAATCGGACTTCCAATAAGATTCCCACGCTATTACCAAAACCTCACCAGGCTTCACCATGCATATACAATATTGTTCTAAAAGTTCTTCGTTTATGGTTCTCCATGTTTTTATGATTTTTTTTTTCTGACCAAACACATTTAATGTGAATTCATTGCTTAATAGGACATTGTTCCAGAAAGAAACATCTTTGGTTTTATATTTTTTACATAATCAAGAAGTCACTTCTAAATTACTCTCGGTATACAAAACTTATTTGTGTTAAATATAGCATGGAAACTATTTGCATGTAGTATTGACTTTAACACTAGAATCTGATTTAGCTAAAATATCGTCTAATATCACTATGCAACAAACAAACATTTTTTTGATGCGCTATGTTCATCTAACTTTAAAAATCATCAACATTTCAAATTCTATGGATAAGTTTTTTTTAGAATTTTTTTGTAAAATGTGAGATTTTTGAAAAGGCTGCTTCATACATCTTATGGTACCTTTGAATGGCTTAACAAAATCGAAGAAGTCATTTCAAAGTTATCACGGGACTCTCTCTCTCTCTCAGTCAATGAGCTGCACACGATTCTATTTTTAGAGTCATTTAAAGAGAATTACAGTTTAACGCCGGCTCCGAAATGCAACAAAGAAGTTGAAATTTTTTTCTTGTTCAGATAGTCTGGCCTCGCATTGAACCATGACATATTGGTTGGTAGGCGGGTATCTTACCTACCAGACCACGGCGCCACAATTAAAACTAAATTCTGACGCTCACAGTAAATTTATTTTTGTTGTTTTGCTGTTACTGTTAAGTTTTTTATTACAATAGCTCGTAACTAATTTAGAAGACTTTTCTATGTGTCTGCTTTTCGTTTATAGAAAATAAATAGTATTGCGATCAATTAATAAATTTTAATAACATAGTGATTTTTCAACTTCTACTAAAAGAAAAGTTTTCTACCAACTTTGGTAGAATTCTACCAATATTGGCAACTCTGCAACACTATAACTCGATAGGTACTAATGATTTCGGCAATGAAAAGTGGATCTTATACAACAATAATGTGCAAAAAAGATCATGAACGAAGCAAGGTGAAGCTTTGCAGATAGTGGCAAGGCCAGGACAGATAACATAGAATATAATATTGTGTGTCTGGTGGGATTGGAGAGAACCTGGTCAAACGACCCATTCTAATTTCAACGGTCGACAACTAACAAGATTGAAGCAAGCAATCTAATTAAAACGGTCAAAATTGATCAATAGATTAATGTACCCACCATACAGCCCGGACCTTGCGCCTTCATATTATCATCTCTGCTGGACTTTGTTAGTGGTATAAATTTAAACTCTGTGGATGGCTGCAAAAGGAAATTGGATCAGTTTTTGGCTCAGAAAGACAGAAGTCTACACTGATGAAAAAATTTCGGAACTTTACTGTACAGCCACACCTCAAACCTTCAATCTAATCAAGGATTGGGAAATTGCTAGATGCTTGGAACACTGAAATGCTCAAAAGGGACTTCGGCACTCTAGGGTGGCGATCAGTCCGCAACTCGGGCGTCGATCTGAGATTCTCAAGTATGGCAGGCTGGACTTGAAACTCCTAACAGAATTTCTTATGGGCCACTGTAGACTAAAAGAGCATTTGAAGAGGATGGCGGTCACAGATGTAGATAGTTTTAGACTGTGCTCACAGGCATCAAAGACAGCGGAATCATATTGTGCAAGTGTGGGGTTTTTTATAGGTTTAGGTGGAAATAGGGTCTCACTGGGAGACATATCTACCATTATGGTTTGAGATCTGCTGGTGTTCATTAGAAATGCAGCTAATCTGCTCAACAAACTAGAGACCGGAAAGAGCACAATAGATGCCATGGATCGCAGTGATAATGAGACTGATGGAATAATGAATTTAGCCCAAAAATGGCAAAAAATTATCGATCAACACGGCATATATTTGTAATTAATTCAGTAAAATGTGAAACAATTTGAATATCCTGTAATGCCAGATATACTCTACAGCACTAGGCAATCACGGTTTCAGGAACTTATATTTTTGTATATGAACTGTGGACAGCAGGTTGATTATGCAGCAACCACAATTCCCTAACGTTAGATATCATTGTGAGTTCTACGATTTTTTAGTGCAAAGAAGAGTCTGTTAGATCAAATCACAGACACATTACCTATGTCTTAAAAGAGAACCAACAAGAGATCGTCACTTAAGACTTATTATTCGTCTGTGGTGATAGTTTTAGAAAATCTCAACTTGATATTGACTCTCATTCAAGTGTTGAAAACAAATTGGAACCCACACTCTTGACTCTTTCAGCCAGTATCTGCTTCAACTACAATAAATTAATCTAAGATTTGCTAAATTTTTGTATTATTTTATATTCTCGAGAAAATCCGAAGCACTTTACACCAGATACGAGATCTCCGATGCCATAACAGCAATGTCGTCAGTATACACAATCATTACTGAGCGAATTAAATTTTTGTTTAAAAACACTTCATATTCCAATATGGCATCTCTTAATCCTGCCAACACCTTATTTTTATCCACAAAAAATACTTGTGGTAGATTTGCCTCCCAAAAAGCACCCTGTCGCTCTTTATTTTACAAATTGCTTTAAGTGGGTGTTTACACAGAACCAAAAAAGGAAAAAAAAAACAATACAATAAGAATAACAAAAACAACCCGAATCAAAAATCCTTAAAAACTCTTAAAGGATATGCTAACCTTTTAACAGTCGAACACTCTCTCATGTCTTTCAGAGTATGAGTGCGTGCAAAAGGGCAAATACTCAAAAAACCCTCTAAAAAAATACCAAATAAATGGCAAATGGCAGCATTTTAAATGGTCATAATTACGGTAATGGTAAGGATGATAATGACGATAAAGTGAATAGTAATCATGGCCATCATCAGCACAATCAGTAAAAAAGGAAAAAACAAGTTCAACACAAAAATGTCGAAAATAACAATGAAATCTAAACCCCAGACAAAAGATAATGTGGTTGGAAATGTGGAGAAACCTTTAACAACTTTCAAGAAAACAACTCGTACAGCCATAAGAAAAAGAGAATAATAAAGTGAAAAAAGACCAAAGGAATTTTACTTGAACCAGAGACAAGGCAAAACCAGAAGAGCAGAAACACAAAAATGGCAGCGAAAGACAATTGAATTTAAATTTCAAAAGAGAAATTTTAAATAATCTTTCAGGGTTAAGAAACTATATAAAAAAGTTGTTAACCCGCAGTTCTTGCGTGAAGCGCCGCAGCTGGAAGTTATTCTGGACTAGAATCATATGGATACCCGAGTGGAGTGGAGTTGTAAATGACGATAAGATTAATTGCTTTTTACTTCTGTAAAATAATTTTCGAAAAGAAATGGGTTTTCAAGCTAAAAATCGTGCTCTGGATGTAGACCGTATTGTTCTTCTATGCTTCAGCTTGCTATCAAACGGCTTTCATAAGATTCTTTTAACAGTTCCTATCCATTGTCATCTTAAATGCCTTGTTCCGTGTATGTATATATAGCCACGACTATTTGATAGTTGTTATATGCCATATAATTTCGGATTGTAGGTTAGAGTAGTATTTTCAGATCTTAAGGTATGTCCTCTTCACCCAAATTTCCTCGTTATGATGTTAATATTTATAGACGATTGGTGTGTTAGGAGAAGATCCGCGCTACTAATGATATTTGACAAAAAACATCTGATGATGTGTCGCAAGTATTGGGGTGAAATATTTGTAGCCTACGTCGGGATTTTTTGACCAAACCCCGTGTCTCGCTGCCATAGAGAAGAATTGGTGTGACCAGGATATCAAATACTCTAAGCTTCAAGTTACGTGATAAGTTTGCGGAATATTTGAAAACGAGTTGCAAATAAGGGACACACTGTCTAAAGTTTGATTTCCATCGAAACTTACGCTTCACAGTTAATAGCATTTTACTGAGATCCAAGTCTAGATCGGTGGCCTTGTTATCGGCACTAAGTCTCTGGCAAAACTTTAAAGTTTTTTTTCTCCTATCCACGAGCGGATAGCCCCAATCATTCCCAAAAGGGGAGAGTGATAGATCAACAAGCTGTCCCCTATATCTTAAGTATTATGGATGCAAAATCTTATATTTCGACTCTGCATTAGATACGGAAACAGTTTTATCTTGCAGTAATGTGAGCATTTATATCTAATTCGCAGGTCAGCTAAAATTTTATATGGGACTTGCCTTCTCTCGATATTTGCATTAAAACTTCGTAGACAATTCAATATTAAGACAGAAATGTCAGAGCTTAACGTGAGTTTCGGCACGCTGGCATACCCCCCGGTGCCCGAGGCACTGGTGAATACAATGCGTCAACCAACGCCCACAACTATGATGATAATCACAGATGAGTACCAAATTCGAAGCCATGTTATCTGGACATGACCCCACACCTTGGTTAAGTGCCGGAGACCATTCAAACTCCTACCGCTCTATGGGTCACGGCACCCGGTTAAGAATGTAACTCCACACCGAGCCGAAGGTCTCCCCGCGATTTTGGGTATAAACCACAGTCACCACATTACTCCCACAAGGGGCCTCACCATAACCGGGCAGGGATTGCATTCCTCGGGGCACCCGACTCCCGTAGTACCAGAATTAAGCCTCCGGTCAGGCCTCGTAGCACAGGGGGTACTACCAGTGTAAGTCCCAGACGACTTCGGACTGGTCGCCAAAAATATACATCCTAAGTATGTGTAAAGTTCGTTCACGTACACAGGTAATGTGATCACGTAATTTCTTAAGGGGCTTGAGTCATTGGAGGTATTTTTGATTTCTAAGGAGGATAAGAATTCAACATAAATTATAAATTATTATGGGTTCGTACAGTCAATAGCGAATATTATTTAAATTTCCTTGGTTGTAAAAAGCAACTTATTTTATTTACCTAACGAAGATCATCTCTCTACTTACTGATGATTGATGTTATTTTTACTGTCTTCTAGATAAGCTCATGGGAGAACAGACGTTTGCACCGCTTGAGATATACAAGACCGCATTTCTGGAGGAGCTCAAAGCCATACTAAAAATTGTTTGCTAGAAATACATCCAGGACTCCAGAAAATGTTGGCGTGTGTACAAAATAGTTATTTCAAGAATGAATATATAAATAATTCCCAAAAAGCCTTAGCTATAGGTCTGGACTTCATTAGAACGTACGGAGAGTAGATTAATAGATAACCCACATTGTTTTCAGTGAACTTGAGAGTAGAGTAGACTAAATATCATATTATGTAAAAGCTCGGCTCGTGAACAGAATTTTCTTTGGTTAGCCCGTTTTGTGAATTGCTCGTGAGTTTTATTTTTTAATTCGTGAGCACGAATCATATTTTTTGCTCAAAATATTTTTTACTCGACTCGTGAGCACAAATATAAAAAATTTTCATTATAATTTTTTCTTTTTTTTTAAATTTGTACTTACACGTTTTGTTCTTTAACTCGTGAGCACGAATTTTATTCTACGTCGAATTAAAAATAAGCGATAAAGAATAGAAAACGAGTAATTCATTTCAATTCAATTAAATGCGTAATATCATGTATTCGTATGAGTGTATGTACGTATTTTTTGTGTGCAGTGACCAGTTTTGATTCTTCTCACGAGTCGTTTTTTAAATTCTCTTAAGATTCGGCTCTTAAGAAGAATTCAATTCAAGCACTCTTCTTACTCTGATGTCCACAACCAATCTATAATGGTGAAATTTCGTTGAATCCGATGGAACTTCCAACATCACATAGAACATCTAGCATATGCCGATGACGAATGTCTGTTATCATCAAGATACTGCAATATGCAGAGAAAAATAGACATCATTACCGAATCGTGTAAGTTGGTTTAACCATATGTGACCAAAGTAGCACTGAAGTGTACAAGTTTAATAGGCTCCGTATATGTATACACCCGAACGAGAAAAACAAAAGAATATTCAACACAGAATAAAGAATAAACAACAATTTCACTCAGTTGTGTGATAGCTTTTGATGAAGGCACATGTATGTCGTATTAAAATTGTTTGTTTTGTTGTTTACTTTTCTAAATTTTCTCTTCAAGTCATAGTACAAAAATTTTCCGCTACTAAATAAAAATTATAACTTGATAAAAATTGCAGTAAAATTAAAATAATACCTTAGTTTTGAACACCCTTTACTACAAATGCAGTTTTCTCTTTGGCCTCCCTTGGTTTAACGATCAACTCCATGAAAACGGCAGGTTTCAAAATAAACTTACACGGCCCTAACAGTAGTTTTAAAGTCGGTGACGAAATAATTGAGAATGTGCATTCTTGCAGCTAACTTGATTGTGTTATCTCGATTGTGTTATGGCGACGTTTCCAGCGATATCCTGAGCAGAATATCTAAGTCACAGCCCTAGAAAATTTAAAGATCATCCTCCATCTTAACTGGTACGAAAATACGATTGTTTAATTCAAATATAAAACCGGTTCTGCTGTATGGGTGCGAAACATGGCTAATGGCGAAGGCATTTAGTACAAAACTCGAAACTTTTATCAACAGGGGTCTGAGAAAATCTTCTAGATCTGGTAGGCAAATATAATTTCAAACCGGGTAGTGTGGAGTAAATGTAAACAAATTACGATATATCTAGAGATCAAACAGAAGAGATGGAATTGAATTAGGTACACTCCACGGAAACTACAAACCAAGATGTGCTGCCAAGCCCTCCAATGGAATTCACAAGGCAGCGAGGTGGAGAGTATAGCTCCACGGGAAGCAAAGGGATGCAAGAGGAAAAAATAGTAGGTTATTGAACTGTCACCTTAAATATACATTACAGCAACATAAATATTTATATACAAAATGGATACGCAATGACAATCAGCATATCTTCGTTATCCAGCTACATGGGATGTTTAAATATTCTACTTGATTTAAGATTAGCTAAAACCCGGTGGTCTTTGCCACCTCATCTTAATTATTATCTTAAATGCTATCTAAGTTACATTGTTTGACCCTCTTTCCACATTTTGTCCCCTTCCGGTCAAAATCCATGCATTTGTTCCTTCCAGAACGACCCTGTAGGTTCTGCTTTTCAAACAAATACACATTCATTTATATTGTTACGAAAATCAAGTTTGGGAACAATTACTCGACAGATCTTTCTGCTCTTAATGATCTTCCAACCCGATCGTAGTTATAAATTAAGTTCGATCACAACTTAAATTCACTTCGATCAGAATTTAACCACTCTAAACTCTCTTTGTGCTGACTTCAAACCAACAGGACTCGTTCGCTGTGTGAACTTTACTTAAACTGCTTGTTGTTCGCATTGGTGTGCTTTTTATATGGCTGAGTAAACAATACATCGAAAGCTTTCGAACCTGTCGATATTTCAGGTAGATTCCATTTCTTTTTTTAAATTTTTTTTAGTTCTTTCGTAGTATTCTTAGTATTTGTTGTTGCTTGTTTATTGTCTGTTACTTGTTTTCTTTGCTGTTACTTTTCGTTGTTGCTGTGTTATTTTTATTTACTTTATCTCTGCTAATGTTTGTTGTTGTCGATTCTGGTTATTTATAAACAGCACGTATAATTGTTTTTGCAGCTTTTGTTTATTTATTTTAGCGATGTAACAAACGACAGTTGTTCCCAAACTTTATTCTTGTAACACTGCTGCACTCTTAAGCCTGTTCGTCCCGAATAGTCTCATTACTTCCTCTCCCTTAACTTGCCAATCGTTCTATATGCATTACTTTCATTTTAGTTCTTGGGCTGCTGTGTTTCTGTATTCGGTAAACTACATCGTTCAGTCTCTTGGTTATCTTGTAGGGTCCATCCCAGTTAGACTGTAATTTGGAAGATAGTCCTTTCCTCCGCTGTGGATTATAAAGCAGTACTAATTGCCCTTCTTAGAAGCCCTCAGTATTTGCCGCTCGATCGTATCTGGCTTTCATTCTATCGCTGGTTAGCTTTATTCGCGTGCGCACGAATTCATGAAGCTCGTTGAGATTTTGTTGTTTCTCGAGGTAAGTGGCTTCTTTTTTCGTGGAAGTTTTAACTCCTTACTCTAAGTCACCGGGTAATTTTAACAGAGTTCCAAAAGGAATCTTGGCGGCTGATCTAGACGTTGAATCGTGAACAGCCGTTCGGTATGCTGATAGAAATTTCTGAATGTGTTCGTCCCAATCTTTTTGCTGCTATAATATACTCGTATCTATATAGACAACTTTTATCCAGTTAGATTTGTGTAATTCCCGCTTGTTGGCTGATGTCGATAACAAAGCTTTAATAACGGGTCCGCCATCTAACGTTTTTTTTCAACTAGTGCTTATTTCGTGAATGGTAACACTTAGCTCATGTCTGATTTGACAGATAATTAGTTTTATCCTTCCGCTGAACGAATATGTTTGTATATATGCTTTTTTCGCTTCGCTAAGTGGGACTGCGATCGACTTACTGAAGATGCCGATTTTGCCAAAAAAAATCATCTTTTCAGATGAAGCTCATTTTGATCTTGGCAGGTATGTAAACAAGCAAAATTGTCGCATTTGGGGCACAAAAACCCCAGCCGATACACCCAAGACGAGGCACTGTTTGGTGCGGATTTTGGTCCAGAGGCATAATTCGAAAATGAGCAAGGAGTGGCCGTGACAGTCAATGGCGATCGTTATCGGGCCATGTTGAATGAATTTTTGTTCACAAAAATTGATGAGGAGGATATTTGCAACATTTGGTTTTAACAGGACGGCGCTACGTGCCACACAGCCGAAGCTACACTCGATGTCTTGCGCCCTGTTTAAAAAAAAAAATAAAAAATGTATTTGGCGGACCCTATAGTTGTCGTTCTTCCATGTATACAAAATCCAACATCAAGTATGAATTGAAGCTGTCATGCCGATTTATTCAATTGCGCCCAGTTACTGACTGATGATTTTTGTAGACTATGAAATCAATCGGAAATCAAGCGAAATCAATATTTAGTTTATACGCGTGGTATCACGCCCACTTGCCTAATCTAGGCCACTTTTTGACTGATGATTTGCATTGACTGTGAATTTATTTTGGCCAAATTTAGAGAATCCTGATGTTACCATCTTGAAGATGTAGACAAATAAATATACACTTTGTATGGGCGTGACACCGCCCAGTTGAAAATTTTTCAAATTTATATAGTCTTTAGTTCCTTCCAGACTTACAGAGAGATACTGTAAAAATTTCAAGTAAATCGGTCGAGTCGTTTAGCTGTCTATAAGGCACACAAAGCAACGAACCAGCTAACATACAAACGCACATTCGTTTTGATACATAAGATTTACATTATAAGGGTAAAATTATTATCGTCATAATATAGAACTACAAAGAAAATTGTTCTTCATAGTCTGCAGTCGTCAATGTTATATTATCTTGAGTGGTTAAAAGCTCTGTCATAAGACAGAGTGTTTGTGTGGTTGGAAAATTGTTTTCCATTTTATGAAATGCACTTTTTGCTTCTACTCCTCCCATAAGTTGAGATTTTATGGTATTTTTATGATAATTTTTCTCGCTCTTGAAATTTTTATTCATTTTTGCAAAAATCTCAAATCAAGTGGTAGTTTTTCTACTTGATTCAAATAATATATACACACGTACATACATAATTATTTTGCACAAACTCATATAATTTGTTTAAATTAACATACAATATAATCTGCCGTTGTTGTTGCCGCTAAAATTAGTTGTAAGTGATGTTGTAAAAATATGAGATTTTTTTAAATCTTAACAAAAAAAAAAAAATAAATTTTGCAATTTGTTAACGAAAGCAAGAGAAGATGGGTATTTAGACATAAAAGCTTAATAAATTTTGTTTAAAAGTCCAAAATTAATCCTGATTTTGAATTTAAGGAAACATTTAATTTTTAAGCAATCACGTTAAAAAAAAGAAAGTCCTTCCCCCCTCCAAAAGTTGGCAAATAAAAAATTTTTTACGGAAAAAAGCAACAAAAAAGTAACATTTTATGTTGATTGCAACGTAATTGCTGGGTTTCAGTTACGCGTACGTCTCGACTTTAGAAAATTAAATAAACAATAAACTTTTCATTGTTTCCTCCCCTCTGATTAAGGGGGAGGAAGATGACAAGAGGGGATACGATGTACAATGGTTGGCTATAAACCAAAAGTTCGTTAAAATTTGCTTAAAACAAAATAAACATAAAAAAAGTCGCTGAACATAAAAATATTTAAGAATTCATGGGGAGGTAAAGAATTTTAAAAGAATGTTCTCTTTAAGGATTATGGACTTAAGATAACAATAAAATCTTTAAAAACAAATTCTTGTTACATAAGACTATGGTCTTTATGTAAATCTAAGGATCAATTATTACTTTTATTTCCTAAGACTGCTAAAACACTGGAAACTTTTTACCACTAGATGTTATCGTCTATTCCGTAAAGATTTCAAATACTCGTAGGTCATAGCAGTATAAGATACAAAAAGTGATAATTAAAAGGACGACCTCTTTGTGTTGTTGGTTTTAGTATAGTATTCGTATTTTCAGATAGCATTTCAAAATTTTTTAAGAGTTGACAGAATAAGATGTATATTTTGATTTTGTCATTTAAAGCATAAAATAGGTTTATTTGGGGCACTACTGCTGAATACAAGAAATCATGTACGAATTTTTGATCGTTTAAATTTAAAATTATAAAGGAAAGGATACATTAAGTCAGTGGTTTAACGTGAGGACGTTACCTCACGGTGCCAAAGCACGAGTAAATACAATGCGTCCACCAACGCCCCCACCTATGATTAGAATCACCAGTGAGTACCAGTTTAAAGCCATGTTATTTGGACATGACCTCACACCTTGGTGAGGTGCAGGAGGCTATCTAAACTCCTACCGATCTATGGGTCACGGCATCCGGTTAAAAATGTAACTCCACACCGAGCCAGCATAGCTCTCCCCCCGATTTGGGTTTAAACCACAGCCACCACGTTGCTCCCACAAAGGGGGCCTTACCAAAGTCGGGCAGGAACCGAAATTCCTGGGGCTCCCGACACCCGTGGCACCAGAATTAACCTCCGGTCAGGCCTCGTAGCATAAATGCTACTACCAGTGTAAGTCTCAAACAACTTCGGACTGGTGACCAAGATGGTGAATACAACAAACAAGAAACACTAAAACAACACAACAATAAGCCGGAGAACTCAAAGTGACATCGTGCGCCATGGACACAATACACAAAAACAAGAACAACCAGTCAAAAGCAGACCAGTACAAAAACACAACACCCAAAACTGCAGCCACAAATCAAGCCGCAAACAGCAGGCCGGGAAACAGCAAACAGCAGACAATCACAGCAAGCAGCATAACACCAACCGTCAACACCCCAGCGGGACGCCAAGCTAGAAAAAGGCTAGCCAGGAGACCGCTAAGATGGTGATGCAGGTTCAACCTCCGCTAATAGTGCCGTCCTTCTACGCCTAAACACCTCAAGGGCAAAAATGCCCAGCCTACCATAAGTACGATCGTCCAACAATACCCTACTGAAATCCCACACCCCCCCCTCCAGTATGAGCAATACCCATACTATCTAAATCCCTAACGTCATCATAGTCCGGGCACGAAGTCAGTACATGCCTCCGGTCCTCAATTCCCCTCCCACACCGACAGTCAGCTGATTCAGTCTGGCCAATTCGATGCAGAAATGCATTGAAAGAGCCATGTCCCGTCAGTATGAACCCTAAACTCAGGCCAAAGCCATAGTCAGCGTGTTCCCGTACGAACGTAACGTCCGGTATGAATCCATAAGTCACCCTTCCCTTGTCGATGTTCGTCCATCTTATCTGCCACCTATCTATGAGGCATCCCTGCAAAAGGGCCTTATACCTATCTCTCCCATTCTTGAGCTCCGGAACAGAAAGCCAATCGTTCGTCCCAAGTGGAAGTCCCCTCTTGACCCTGAAAGCAATGCTACGATGCACCACTTCCATATCAAGCGGCGGTACACCAACAAGGACTTACAAAGCGTCGGTAGAGACTGTCCGACACACCGGAACACATGCCAAGAGTGCAAGTCTCTGATACGTGAGAATCTTACTCTGTCCAACAACAGACATGACCGTCTTATACCACACCGACGCGCCATACGCCGCACAAGCGACGAAAAGCCCATCGTATATGATACGGACGGCACGCCTGCTGAGTCCCCAATCACTCCTCAATATGCGCCTAACCTTTCCAACGGTAGCTGCCAGTTTATTCCTGACATGGGTGAGTTGAGCCTGAAAGCTCATACGCTCCCCAACAACTATTCCGAGTATCCATCATGAGATTCCAAATGAATGGACCACAGATGGACCCCTGCGGACAACCCCGAACAACCTCCATCCAAACCGTTTCAAAGGATCCACCAACGCACGCTTTTCTATCCTCGAAATAGCTGGTCCAAATGCCCATCTCACGACAGCCAACCTCCGATAGCCTTCGTAAGACCTATTCCCACGAAAGATAATCGAAGGCTTCCTTAAAATCAATGAAAAGCCCAAGCACATACTTCGCAGATGACTGTTCGACAGAACTCTTCACATGCATCCAAGCGTCTTCGACGCATTTGCCTTCCCTAAAACCAAACTGGTAATATGAAGGGCCCTCGCTGTAGCATTCCTTGAGTCTGTACAAAAGGAAAGGATGGCTTCAGCGATTTGAATGGTAAGATGTTTTTTTTTCTTGTTTTAATGGACAAATGTTGCAAAAAACCTATATAAAGGGTCCGCCAAATAATTTTTTTTTTTGAAAATGCTATAAAAAAAAACTACTGAATATATTCTAAAATTTCTTTTTTTATTTGAAAATACAATCCTTCCGGTTAATAATGAAAAATAATTTCATTCAAATGGCTGCCTCGGCTGGACATGCAGTAGCCTACACGATCGGTCCAATTTTTAAGCACATTATCGATTGTGTGCAGCTGTATTTCACCAATGGCTTCACGAATAGTGTCCTTTAAAGCGTCAATTGTCTCTGGCTTGTTGGCGTAACACTTACCTTTGACGGCACCCTACAAATAATAGTCCAATGGTGTCAAATCGCAGCTCTGCGGCTGATAATGCGATCTTCAAAAACAGTGCGCAAAAGATCGAGTGTAGCTTCGGCTGTGTGGCACGTAGCGTCGTCCTGTTGAAACCAAATGTTGCTAATATCATCCTCTTCAATTTTTGTTAACAAAAATTCATTCAACATGGCCCGATAACGATCGCCATTGTCTCCTTGCTCATTTTCGAAGAAAAATGGCCCAGTTATGCCTCTGGACCAAAATCCGCACCAAACAGTGACTCGTCTTGGGTGTATCGGCTTTTCAATGTATGCGTGCGGATTTTATGTGCCCCAAATGCGGCAATTTTGCTTGTTTACATACTCGCCAAGATCAAAATGAGCTTCATCTGAAAAGATGATTTTTTTTGGCAAAATTTTCAAAGTAATGCAATATTTCTCAGCGTTGTTCAAGCGTATACACAATTATATTCGTTCAGCGGAAGGATAAAACTAATTATATGTCAAATCAGACATGAGCTAAGTGTTACCATTCACGAAATAAGCACTAGTTGAAAAAAAAACGTTAGATGGCGGACCCTTTATGTAAGCCTACCTAAGAAGTTAGTGCGTTACAGGCTGCTGAAAAAATTTCTGAAGTTTACGGAGACGATACTGTAACTAAAAAAATAGCAGCGATCGTTTTCGATCTCATCATTTTGTTGTTAAAGATGCAACTTGCTCAGGTCAAATCACTAAAAAAAGTCCATGAAATGGAAAAAATTGAGAAAGATTGGCACATAAGTACCATGACCGTTGACAGTGAAATTGGCATTCATCACCATACAGTTATCAACTATTTGAATGAAGCTGAATATACAAAGAAGCTCGTTGTTTGGGTGCCACATGAATTAGCAGTGAAATTTTAAAAGATAGAATTTCATTTGCAGTTGAAAGGGAAATCACATACGGCAATAATGTGCAAAAAAGCAATGTGAATTCTGATTCTGATCTCTACTGTTAACAACTAACGAGAACGAAGCAAGCAATTCAATTAGAACGGCCAGAATTTATCAACAGAAAAGGTGTTGTGTTTGATCATGATACCGCCAGACCAACCACATCTTTGATGGGTTGTATGGTGATGAATACTTAGTTCACTGTCAACCTTCACGCTTCTTAAGTACCGATCTTTATCAATTTTTTCCATGATTTCATCGACTTTTTTTTAGTGATTTGACCAGAGCAAGTTGCAACTTCAACAACAAAATTATCAGAAAACCTGTACGCATACATTGAAAAGCCGATACACCCAAGTGGTTCGGTGCGGATTTTGGTCCAGAGGCATAATTGGGCCATTTTTCTTCGAAAATGAGCAAGGAGTGGCCGTTACAGTCAATGGCGATTGTTATCGGGCCATGTTGAACGAATTTTTGTTCACAAAAATTGAAGAGTAGGATATTAGCACATTTGGTTTCAACAGGACGGCACTACATGCCACACAGCCGAAGCTACACTCGATGTTCTACGCCCTTTTTTTGAAGATCGCATTATCAGCCGCAGAGCTGATGTCGTTTGGCCACCTCGCTGCTGCGATTTGACACCGTTGGACTATTATTTGTGTGGTGCCGTCAAAGATAAGTGTTACGCCAACAAGCCAGAGACAATTAACGCTTTAAAGGACAATATTCGTGAAGCCATTGGTGAAATACAGCTGCACACAATCGATAATGTGGTTAAAAATTGGACCGATCGTGTAGGCTACTGCATGGCCAGCCGAGGCAGCCATTTGAATGAAATTATTTTCCATTATTAACCGTAAGGATTGCATTTTCAAATAAAAAAAGAAATTTGAGAAAATATTTAGTAGTTTTTTTTTATAGCACTTTCAAAAAAAAAAAAAAGATTTATTTGGCGGACCCTTTAATAAAGCTTATTTCAAATATAGAAAGATGGTATTGCATTTTTTGTAAAATTTTTATTCGACTTTAACCGAGCACCCAATATGTAGATATTCCTCCTAAATAATCCATGACACCAAATATGTTGTTCGGCAATACTTATGACCATTATCGTGGCTTGAAGAACACTTCCATATCCTAGTAGTTTTTAGGATAATCTGATACTTTTTTGTTGTTCCGAGAAAACTTCACTGCTCTCGTATGTTTGACGTGTTCTTAAATGATTTCATACCTCGTTAGACCTGCTTAATATGAATGTGGTTTCATGGTTTTAGGTCTACAATTTCATAATGAGAAACAACCGAAAAATCAAAAGCTTATAAAATGAAATGGTAACAAAACAATTTGGCAAAGGTAAATAGAAAACATGGAAGAATACAATTTAAGGAACAAGTTTTTCCCCATTTTTCTCTGTCTGTTATTTTTTTTGTTTTTCTTTGTACTCCGTTCAAGGAAATGAACAATCAAGCATTTAAGCGAATTAACTATCCTTCCTTCCGGCTGGTAAGCCAATTAGCGGCAAACTAATAATACGAATTGAAATTGAAATTTACGCATTGCAAACCTCAGGGGTATTAACCGACACTTTCGTTAAACTTATCTGACGGAGTGGCTGGTTGTTTTGGGTGGTTTGTTGGCTGGCTATTTATTATTCTTTGATTCTGACAGCATGAATGCGTGAATGGTGCAATGTTTTGACTAGCAAAGTGAGTGAAATCGTTCTAAAGTGTGATAATTTTAACCATAAGGCAAAAAAAATAAAAGTTTTACACTCCATTGTTGCTGCTGCCCAAAAACCATAATAAATAACCTAAAGGTACATATATCAACCGAAAACTTAACCTCATTTAAGGGTTGATTAGACACGTTCAATTTCCTGCTGCTTCTGATGTTGCTATTCTACGGATACCTTTTAAATTAATTTCGGTTTTTGATTTGTAACACTTCATTCAACATAATCATCATCATCATCATCATCATCGTAATTCGTAAACATCTATTGCTAGCAAATAAATGTTTCTCATTCATTCATTAGATTTCATTTGTTAATTATGCAAATTAACGAAAACGTTTAATATTGTCATCACGTTTTTAAATTGTTTATTTGTATATTTTTGTTATAGTTATTACTGTTGTTGTTTTATTGTTTAAAATTACAATTTTTCTATTCCAGGTTGTCAACTTTATTTCTATTTTTTTAAACCCCCTGGGGTGGTTGCAACGAGTATACTTTTGATTTGTAATTTCGTTCGTAACTTCATCCTGGAAATTTTTTAAGGGTTTTACTCACTCATTTTCTGTATTTCATTTAACAACTGTCGTCCTCTATACAAATTTGTAGAGTATTTGGATATGCTTATTGTTCTTGTTGTTGTTTTTGTTTTAAAACAATTATGTAAATTAGCTTTAATTTGTGTTTTAATTTAAGCGGATTACAATTTAATAATATTTTCTCATGTTTAGCTTGTTTGCTTTTGTTTGTTTTTTTTCGGGCTCTATTTTATATTTTATTTTATTGTATTATTTTAAAACAGAGTCCGGCATAACATCACTCTGGCAAATTTTCTCTTTAGCTATCACACGTAAGTACTCACACCACAGCTGCCAGATTTGACGATTATCTTCGTTTTGACGGTTTTGTGCCCCAAAAACGGCATATTGATGATTTGACAATTTAAAGATTTTTAGGATTTAATCAAAATTAAATTAGATAGGCCCTAGATCAAAATATACTAATTCTTTTTGCCACATAGAGCGGTTATAATCGCTTGAAATCTTCTCATACAATTATACTACATAATCAGGTGTAGAGGTATGAAATGAACGCTTTTTGTGAAAATAAAACACTCGTTTGTAATGAGCAAGTAAAACACATTTTATTCAAAGTATTGACCATTGCTGGCTACACATATTTTTTCCATCTTTCAGGCAACTTGTAGATTCCACGCCAATAAAACTGTTCGTCTTTTAAAGCAAACCAATTAGTTACCGATTTCCCTCGTAGGAATCGAAGTGCTGCTCAACCAACGCGTGTCCCATCGATGAAAACAAATAGCTGTCGTAGGGAACTAAGTCTGACGTATACGGCGGGTGAGGTAGCAGCTCACAGCCTAATGCTTTGATTGTATCCTGAGCTGGTTTGGTTTAGCTATGTGAGCAAAATTACCTTGCCGTGTCTTGTGACCATTCTGGTCGTTTCTATATCAATGTATGGTTCAAATTGATCATTTTTTGTCGGTAGCGATCTATATTAACGGTTTCAGCAGGTTTTAGGTTCTGGTCCCACCAGACATACAACATTGTTTTTCTGCCGAATCGATCTGGTTTTGCAGCCAAAGTTGATGGTTATCCCGGATTAACACATTATGTTTTCCGTTTAGGATTCAGAAAATAATGCCTTGACAAGCATTCGATGCGAGTCTGCAGCACTTTTTTTCAAATGAAAACAATAAACTAATGATTTCCGCTAATCATTATTTTCTGGTACAAAATTTGCCATCGTTTTCACTGATTTCGTGTATACTGAATATGTTTGACAGATTTCATTGCCAATACAAAAAAAAAAAAAAAATTAAGGTTCGTTCTCAAAAAATATTCCCTATGGAGACATTTGTATCTTGACGCTCATTTCATACCGGTACATCTGATATTTGCCCCTATATCTATAAGGAAAGCTTTGAGATCATTTCTGTTCCTAAATTGGAGCTTTATTATATAAAAGCCAGAGAGAAATTTTTTTTTAATTGTTGATATTATTAAACATTTTATTCAAAATTTTTTTATTTATTTAAAATTTCTTCTCTGTTTGACGTTTTCTTAGTTGTTTTTTGTTTTGTTTTTGTGTTGTCTCTATTATTTTTGTAATGGCTTTTTGTTGTTTTCTGTTATTTTTTTCTTCGTTGTTTTGTTGTTCTTGATTTTCAAAATTTATTTTTGTTATTTAGTTATCGTTGTTTTCCTTTAAAAATTTCTGTTAAAGTGTAAAAAGCACTTTTTCCAGTGTACACAGCATTTGTTTAAAAAAAGAATTCTATTTTTTCTTGCAGTGTGGTCTCAGAGACCAGTAATTTGAGAGTCTACTACCACAATTGTAAAATGCACTGGTACTAGTTTGCCTGTCACTGTTTTAAAATATTCATGTTTTATTTGTTTTCGTATTTATTTAATTCATTTACATGTTGTTTAACATTCATTTCATTTGTATTAGCCAAATCCATGTTCTACATTTGGAATTTTTAAATAGATTTTAGGGACCGAACAAAAAAATTTGTCATTTACAAATATGCTGGTCAAGCGTGATAATATTTTTCGCTTATTTATATTCGAATTTTTCGGCTAAATAACAAAAGCAATAATTTGATTTAAGATTTTAAGATTTTAAGATTTCTAAAGAGATATTTTTAATAATAATAATGGTTTGATGAAATACTGCAAATAAAAGTCCAGGGAGCTTAAACTGAGTATCGCCACTTTGTCACTCCGCACTTAGCATAGAAGGACTGATGAACACAATATTTCGATCAGCTTTCTCACTTACTGGGTGTATAACTTAAAAATACAGGATTTGTAGACATGGTTTCTGTTTTTACTAACTTAAATGGCATTTTTGAGGGTAAATATCGGTCATTTAATCTTATATAGATATTGACGGAAGTGCAAACATCAAAGAATGTATGGTTTTTGTTTCGAATTTACTTATACGAATTATCCAGTTCACATGGCAACTTTGTAATTCGTTTTAATGGTTATTGTTCTTGTTGTGTTATTTTTGTTTATTGTTTTGTTATTTGCAGGTAAAAAGTGTTTGAAAAATGGAAAAATGTTACGAAATTAACTAAACATATTAGCCTGGACATATACCCGATAAAAATTAGGGATCACATAGATCTAATCTACAAGCAAGTTGAAACTGAATTATTTACAAATTGGTTAATACCGTCTTAAAATTTTGTATAGGAATGTTTTTTTTTTACTCGCGACTAGTACTCAGGGGCGACCCTAAGAAAATAGGTTCCGAGAACGAGGAATGAAGGAGTAGTGTGCATGGACGTTTAATTTAAATTTATTCATGTCGTAAGTAGCAGAAAAGGCTTTCGCGGGAAGATTGTTCCAAAAATGAACAGCGAGATCAAAGTAAAAATGCTCCCTATAATACGTTAAGCGATTCACTGGACAATCAACTACAAAGGGATGCGCTAAAAGAGAAATACCGGTATTAAGAAAGAATATGTCATCAGTAGGAATTAATTTCTTTATTTGTTCAGTACACATTCCGTTATAGTACCGATAGTACATTGAAAATAACGCCAGATTTCAACGATGCTCTAACAAATTGATAGAATTGCGTATCCTACCGGTATTAATAAGTACCTTCGTTCTCATCTGTATGTGGTCTAGATGCTCCAAAATAGACTTTGAGCACCGACCCATGTCTGAAAGTTGTATTCCATTTCAGGTCTGATGGGGTGAAGTATTTCTTAGACCGTATTAAGAAACTGAGGCACGTGAATGCACTATGGTCACAGACAACACCACACCAAGACACGGCTATGTGTCAGAAAACAACATTGGCTCTTGCGAGCGTTAAAATCGACCCTGTTGGCACGACCACACTGGAGATTTTCGACAGGTCGCTTGTCGACCGCCTTTTCACTTCAATCTAAATGTGGCTCGGCCTATGATCAAAAGAATATGAATAACTAAGATTACTGTCATCTGCGAAAAAGTAGATAGAATTGGAAGTGAGAAGAAGATAGTTGTTAAGAAATATTAAAATAGAGTGGGATTAATAACAGAACCTTGGTGTACCCCTGAATTTATCCTGAACTCATCTGATAAAATCACATCTATAAGCACCACTTTAGTACGATTTTTGAGAAAGCTCGATATAAATCGAGAGAAGTGACTACCAACACCGTGTTAGTCCTTTCGGAGAGTAATTTCAGAAGATCACCAGTAGAGCGATTTCTACGAAAGCCGTGCTGGAGAACGCTCAGCAAATTGTTGGACTCTAAATACTTTACAAGGCGGAGAATAACCATACTTTAAAAAACTTTGGACAGTGCCGTACAAACTGCTATTGGCAATAGTTTTCAATTTCCCAGCACGATGGAGACATACCCGCACGATAAGATGCACTGAAAAGATTAACCAATGGACGTGCAAGCATACAAAGCAAAGTGCAAGAGATCGTTTGTAAAGCCCAGCAGAATTACCGCCAATGCCAAATATCCATGGCACCAGAAGAGTCCTATCTATTATGAGCTGCTGAAATTTGCCCAAACGATCACAGGGGATCCCTATCGAACATAATTAATCCCTTAGAAGATGGTAAATGCTTTACCATACAGGTTTTGACAATAACTCCGTCAATTCCCATCCGATTTAAAAAATGGATCATCGTCTTATTCATAACATAATGTAATACTTTAATAAATCTGAAAATATTGCGGTTCCTGTATAAAATAGTGTGTAAAAATGTCTCTAAACTTGGAAAATTTGGAATGATTGAACAAAAAATGTGTTTGCTTGAGAAATATACGCGGAACTCCTAAGTTTAATTAGGTACAGGATACTCTGTTGAATAAATCGGTTCCTCTTCTTTCAAAACTCTTCAGGATTTTTAAAATCTGTTAATAGTCAGCTCAGTTATTCGCTTATAAGCGCATAAGGGTACCAAAAACCGTTTGTTTACCTGTAACTGCTAAGGAAATTCCAAATTATGATTCTTGTTATACTCGACAGCATCTTTAAAAAGAATGGTTTCACTTTTTAAGTATTGCTACGTTATTCTTTTTTGTAGCATAGTTTTTCCGTACACTTTATTTTGACGCCTAGGAAATAGAGTAAATTTCGTTTTCTCTCTGACTTTAGTTTTGTAAAGCCTTAAATACACTCTTAAAAATATAAAATATTTAAATTCATCGTGTTTTAAAAGACTGTAATAAAGACTTAATTCTATAGAATAAGGCTGTACACTTAATTTTGACGCTCATAGTAATAATTCAGACTAATGCCTAAGCTAAAAAGCTGTAGCTTTGTTAGCGAAGTTTTCGAGTACAGCACATAATAAAAATAGAATTCTGTAGGAATACCAGCACTGGATCTGCTCATAACAAATCTGTGCTTGAGCATCTAAAGTGTCTCTTGAAACTTATTAGATACAACGCGAGAGTCTATTTTCGATGCCAACAAACAAAAGCATTCATGGCACTATAATTATCTGGAGGTCGTATAAGAGTATCAACATTCCTTGGATTAGATTAGATTGGGTTAGGAAGAAAAATCGATAACATATCAACATCATCTACAGAATTTTAAAATTCTTTTGGTCTCTATATGAAATTAGGATTACTTGACAAGTATGACGTTTAGCAAGCTTGATAAGGCATCAGATAATAGAACAGTATCTTTTGTACGACTCTACAGCTGTTGATAATCTCAGAATGAAGTACCTAGTACTTAATCCGCGATCTAAAGATTCTCGCAATCACCAACTATATACTTTGGAAAACTTGTTAACACTTTTTAGGACTGCAGGTTGGTGTCATGACATAAGGCTGAATATGATGATTATAATGGCATAGATTTTTTAACCCAACAATTATTAAAATCAATAGAAAAACAAAAGCAACAACAACAGCAACAATAAATGAAATTGTCTATTATGCGTTTACAACCACACCCCCTCTATTAGTGAAATGAGAATATTGGGCAATTGTTTGAATTTGTTGTTCGCTTTTTTTTCAAATTTTGTCTGCGTGAATTATTGCGTGTTGACGCATATGGTGACAATTTACGCTTTACTTATGCCTTTTAGTTATTCATTGTTTTTGTTGTCGTTGTTATTGTTATTGTAATGTTGTAAGTTCGGCAGTTATTGTGTGATGAAATAAAAACAGCCTAAAGTCCTAATGCTCTTGTCAAAGAAAAACATCAGTTTTATCCATTGTCGTCATCATCACCATCATTATCGTTACCACCACCATGCACCAGCTCTTTTTACACAATCGTATAGGTTTGTTTGCATTTCGCTATACGTCTGTGCGTTTTCTACGCTGTTTTCATAATACGCACCCACCACGTCAGCGATAAATATTCACTATGGTTGCTGTTCTTGTACGTTTACTGCATTCTAAGCAATAAAGACAGAAATTAGAGAAAAAAATTTAACTGAAAATGAGAATTTCAATTGAAATTGTGCAAAAATCTTCTAACGATTAAATTGAAATCACAGATAAATTTTATGCATCAATGAAACGTCACATCAGCGTAATTTTTGTGTTTTTATTTAATGTGCACAAGAAATTCTGTTGCATGCAACACATATACTGTACAGTGCTTATATCATAATTGAACAGATTAGCTCGTATGAGCCTTATCTGGCTGAGACTTAGCTACAGCGTATATGTATTCAACCGAACGAAAATGAGCAGATAATAACAAGATAATAAATAAAGCAATAAATATTATTTAGTTGTGGAATAGATCTCAATGAGAGCAGACGTATGTCGCTTTGCTTTAAAAAATTGTTTTTTTGTGTTGTTGTTTACCATTTAGTTTTACACTTCAACGCACACAGCAAAAATTCACTAATACTACTACACTACTAATTTATTTTCTTGGTCACCCTTGGTTTGTATAGGTTGAATTATTGGTGTCATATAATTGCAATGCATTTGTTCTGTGGGTAGTTTTGGAGATTAGAGAAGAGAAAAAAAAAGAATTTTTATGGTCAATAATTTGAACAGATGGATTGTGTAAACATTTGAAAATTGGTTTTCTGTTTAGATAATTACGAAAAATGATAAATTAAAAATGATAAATTGTCGGGTATCTACGAGTATTAGCATTTTGTTAAGAGTTTTTCTTCGAAATTTTAAAAATAAAATATGAATTATAGGTGTACTCGTATATGAGAGTACATATGAATGATTTGAAGCTTAAAAATTTTTGTTCATATTGGGTACTTATTGTTGGTCAAGCAAGGCTATTCAATACTCTGCAATTAAAGCACTCTTTAAACCAAGTTGTTTTTCAGATACTATAGATCTAACATTTAGGGTGAAAAAAACATTATTTGTAAAATATTATTCTTTAGAAGAACGCTTGGATTACTCAAATAACATTATGTTGGACTAGATATCCTACCAGTAGCTTTTTTTTTTGATAATAATGTAGGCATTTTTGTAATTCCAGTTTCCTTTAAAGTATGGCCTTTTTTCGTCCTTCTGACAACACATAATCCATGTTTCCTCATCGGTAGATAATGATTCGATGTAAGAATGACTTTTGCTTATGGCATTCAAGCAGAATTTCGAACATACGAAACCGTCATTCGACGTCTCTTGTCTTCAATTCTTGTGTCTTTTTTGTCGGATCGTACATATGTGAATTTTTTGTTTGGTTTTGTAATGATCAGTCTTCAGCCTACATAACGGTATAAAATTTTTTATTATGTCAGCAATATTAATACTGCAGTACTGTTTTAAAAACAAACAATAGATTAAGTTTTTTTTAATAACAGATTAGACAATATTTTAGTTCGGTTTGGAGATCTTGTCAAATAAAACGAAAATATTTGGGGGTTTTATTTATACAATTGGGGTATGTATTTTTATAATTCCTAATATGCCGACGATTTTGCATTCTGTTCATAAAAAAAATACGTGAAAACTGAGATGTATTCGTTAATTGTGCAATTTTAATTGCATTATAAATTGTGTTCGAGTTTTAATTGTGAACTTAACCCGATTTAGCAAAATGTTGTATATTGTTATCATCTATGATATGTGGCCAGTTAAATGGTAAAAAAATTGCTGCCGATATCTGCTTGAAAGCTTTCATATCAAATCATTTAGTTGCGATGTCTATCACCAAAAGAGAATTGTTTAATGTTTGGCTCTTTGAAAAGGTGCAAGAAAAAAAATTTAATGCTGTTATATATTACATTTTTATGAAAATTGGTATAAAAAATGATGAAAATGATAGCTACACAAATAAATTACAGCAAGCAGGTAAAAATTTCACCACACAATTGTCGAAAAAATGGTCTATGGTACATCGAACAAAGAGTGTGTCCGAGTCTTCATTTAAAAGTTGGTTGGATGAATATTTCGTTCTTCCTAGTAAGGAAAACTCGGACGAAAATACCATTGACGGGGACCATCAACGTCAAAATACGGACGACCTTCTAAACCATTTTTCAAAATAGAGGAAAGATCTAAGCAATCTAAAACAAAGCATTTTGTTAACACTTGTTCTCCTGAAGAACTAATATTTGCTGCTACAGGTAGGCTTTATAAATCAGGCAAAAGAACTGCTACGCAATTAATGCAGAAGCGTTTAGAGATTATGCTTTCAAAACTGCGGAATTATACATGGAATTTTATCCTTGGTATTGTATGCCATCAAGCGTTCATAAAATACTTATTCATGGTGCAGACATCATTCAAAATGCTGCTCTGCCTATTGGAATGTTATCCGAGGAGGCGCCTGAATCCCGCAACAAGGAATTTATATATGTTAGAGGACATCATGCTCGAAAAATATCATGGGAGAATAACATCGAAGCTCTTTTTAACAATCTTCTATTTTCATCGAATCCTTACATATCTTCTCTTTCTACAAAGCTGCCGAATTGAAATCCAGAACCATTGTGTCACGAGTCAATTGCTTTACTTTTAGATACTTCTATTTTAAATGAAGAAAACCTTTTATATTCGGATGATTAGATGATTCGGATAAATCCCATTCAGATGAATAAACATTTATGTACATTTTTATACATATATATTTAAAATACACAATTATGTTAATTATTTTTAATAAACAAAACCTCACTTATTTTTAATAAAACCTTTAAAACACAATATTCCTATCTTTTTTTCTATTTTTACAACTTTTATTAATCATTATGCTCTCAGTGAAAATATTGTTTTGTATGAAAAGTGTCACGCCCCCTCAATCAAATCCGCCCATTTTTGGCGTGAGCTTGCACCGCACTAATTCACTTATTCGTAGAAATTTTTATCCCTCTAAGTGCTTTTAAACAAGAGTTATGACTTTTTTCGCGCTAAATTCGTCAATGGAACCACTGTGGAACGCCTGAAAGGAAGCCACATAGAATCATTACTGATGATGAAAAATTGATCCAATACGACAACCAGAAGCGGAAGTAATCGTATGTGATGCCCGATCAAAGAGCAATATTAACTCAAAGGCTGAATATCCATGTCGTCTAGATCAGATTCACGCAAAGAGCAGATCTTCTCTTCTGTTTTCACCCGTACTTAGGCCTGCCATACTTGCCAATTTATCGGCATTTTACCGATTTTTTGCCTTATAATTATCAAAATGCCGATTTGCCGATTTGCTGATTTGCTGATTTTGGCTTCATAAATGCCGATTTTTCAATGAAATCTAAAAACATGGCAACTTTATTTGTTTTAGTAAAATGGACAATTTTTGAGAACACTGCAAATTAGCGCATAATTGGACAAAGTAAAGTATGAATACTTAAAATGCAATAATCGGTCAATTAGTAACAATTTTCATATCCTTTGTAATCTAAAACAGACAAAAAGCTTCTTAGAATTTATTTTGACGAATTTTGTCATAGTTTTGGCTCTATGGAGTTCAATATTTCTAATAAAATCACTTTAAACCAGCTTTGGCAACCCATAATTAAGCCCACCCACCTTTTATTGGGTATTGTATACAAAAAAAAAAATCCAGATGTGAATTTAAGTTTTTTTGTATAATCAGTAGAACAATATTAATTTAAAGGTTTTAACGGTGTATTTACAAAAAAAATAATGTAAATATAACTTGTGCTTTGGGTGTAGAAGCTAATTAATATTTTAGTTCCAAAAATGAATTTTTGCCTGAAAGATAATGAACTAACAAGTAAATCAAAATATTGTCCATCATTGCTAACAACTTTTCTTCACCTGCCAGGTAATTTTTGAATCTCGTCTCGAAAAAACATCTCGTTTTTTGAGGCAATCCAACTTTATAACCAATTTTGGATTTCTTCGAGAGAAGTGAAGCGTTGATCAGCCAAATCATGTTGTATCCGTCGAAATGGCAAGTAGTAAGAGGAAGCAATGTGTAGAGAATAGGCGAATGCGGTTAGATATTGCATTTGATCATTTCGAACATATTTTTGCAACTTTTGCGATGTGATTATAATTTTATTAAGTTTTTCCTTATATTCCGGCCATTTTTCCATAATTCACGGTACAAACAAAGTAATTACAGACTGTACCGTGGTTTTAGCAGCACGTAGTATATAACGCCCCCTTGGTCCTACCAAGAGTGCAAAATAAGAAACTATAACAAATAATAAGACATAGTAATTGTACTAATATTGTAGAATTGCACGCTATCTAAAAGCAGTAATAAAAACCAATACAACATTGTGGGCTTTGTTTAAAAA
Source organism: Wohlfahrtia magnifica (assembly GCA_023159175.1). Taxonomy (NCBI): domain Eukaryota; kingdom Metazoa; phylum Arthropoda; class Insecta; order Diptera; family Sarcophagidae; genus Wohlfahrtia; species Wohlfahrtia magnifica. The sequence goes on along the minus strand of JAKWBJ010000212.1, from coordinate 972,818 downwards.
AAAATTGATTTTTGCCAACCCTGCTTTAAGCTGTCCACTTTTTTTGATGGACTCCCCTAGCCAATTCATCCAAAAAAATGTTCAATGACATAAATTTCTGGGTTCAACGCTGGTATTTCTTAAAGTTTGGAACATTTACTGATCAATGAAAGCTTTGTGACACCTGGCGTGTGTTTTAGATTGTTATCTTGATAGAATTCGCTGCTGTTGGCTATACTCGATTTCCTTGCAATTTGCAAATGTAAACATGGTATTAACCATAAAATGCAATTTACTTATATAACGTTTATTTAATTTTTATTTTTACATTATAACATTATTTTATATGCTATAAACATTGCTGCGTTGTTCTATTATGTTAGTTTTTGTTAATAAAAATTTCATTATCGTATTTAGAATGGGAAATTTTAATTTGCCGATTATTTTAAATCCAAGTGCTGATAATGCCGATTATATATTTTTTTTAAATATGCCGATTTTTAATCAAAATCATCTTGTACCCCGGCCCGTACTTACTCACACGCAGCGTTGCCAAATGTGCAGATTTAACTGTATTTTGCAGTTTCTTGAAGCATTGAGCAGTTTGAAGTTTTTTGTTTAAGTAATCAGTTTTTAAGTTAATTGTGCAGATTTTGCAGTTTCTAATATTTTAGGTTTTTATTTTCGATTTTGTTTGCTTAATATCACTATGGTGAGGATTACTCACTCGTACCTTTTTAATGAGACAAGGTAATTATCCAATTTTTTTGGCCACTATTATAAAAAAAAATATAATTCGCAGAGTGTGTGATACTCAGATTTAGGCCTACTAAAGCTTAGCTTTTTTTTACAAACGAACAGTGGGATCACATTACATACTACGTAAATAAAACTAATAAAATATCACTCATTAGTACGTACTGACGCAATAACGCAATTGCACTGTTCCTTTGCCAAAAAAAAAAAATTATATTTTTAAAACGACTACGCAGATTAAAAACTGTTTAGCCTTTCTTAAAGGTTATTTTATTGCGGAGTTCCGGATTTTGTAGTTTATGCAATAAACTGAACCGATTGTGAGTTACCCGAATACATATATGTTGTGCAACCCCACCATTTTCGAAATTATGTGATGTATTGTGCAAACCAGAGCTAACCTAAAAAACCGGTTAGCGCCACTAGTTTCAACGACCTCGAGTTCGGTATACAAAAATTCCAGCACAGTGTCATTATATCACATTTAATTTGTTGTGAATAAAAAATACGCTATGAAATAAATTATCGGTTATGTTCTGTAAACCGAAATCAAGTAAAGGTTAAACTTCAAATTGACAAAATATTGATATTTTGTCTTATTAATTCACTTAATTAGCTTTCAAATAACTTTGTCTTTAAAAAATTTACTCGATTTCAGTTTTACTCATTTCCGGTTTACAAAACATACCTGATACGGGTATATGTAGTTTTTTTTACTTTGTTAGTACAGCTTTTTTCTTCCAAAATTTCAGTTTTTCTAAAAAAAATTTTGGCAACACTGCTCACACGCAAAGGCAAAAAATTAACAAATACAACTGAAGAGAAAACAAATGCAAAAATACAGTGCAAAGTGGCCCAAGTGAGAGCTCTGAAATTACTACCTCAATTGTAAAATGCATTCATATTAGTTTGCCAACGCTGGTCTAGATAATGCTCTTTATGACCAGAGTCGTCCCATCTATATGATTTTACTCTCAAATTAACGATTTCCCGATACAAATTAAATCTTTTACAAGTCAAGCGCAATTTTTTTAACACAAATTAATTCTTTTTTTACTTCAAATTAAATCATTTTTACTTCAAATCAATTTTTTTTTTAATTTAAAATTAAATTAAAAAAAAAAAGAAAAAATATAATTGGACTTCGTGGAACATGTTGAAGCTATGTCAACGAATATATTATGAATAGGACCAGACTTCTTTTACGTTTTTGGGCAATATTGTAGAGAGTACGTTTAAATTCTTTAAAAACGACACAAAAAGGTGCTCTAAGTATAGTGTTAAAAATATAAGTTCCTCTCTATTTAAGCGAAAAGTGCAAAACTAAGTCTTTTATATAGGGTCCGCCATCTAACGTTTTTTTTGAACTAGTGCTTATTTCGTGAATGGTAACACTTATTTGACAGATAATTAGTTTTATCCTTCCGCTGAACGAATATGGTTGTGTATACGCTTGAACAACGCTGGGAAATATTGCGACATTACTTTGAAAATCATGATAATGTTGCAGAATGTGTGCGATGTGTTCAGATGAATCTCATTTTGATCTTGGCGGGTATGTAAACAAGCAAAATTGTCGCATTTGGAGCACAGAAAACCCGCACGCATACATTGAAAAGCCAATACACCCAAGACGAGTCACTGTTTGGTGCGGATTTTGGTCCAGCGGCATAATTGGGCCATTTTTCATCGAAAATGAGCAAGGAGTGGCCATTACAGTCAATGGCGATCGTTATCGGGCGATGTTGAACGAATTTTTATTCACAAAAATTGAAGAGGAGGATATTAGCAACATTTGGTTTTAACAGGACGGCGCTATGTGCCACGCAGCCGAAGCCACACTCGATGTTTTGCGCCCTGTTTTTGAAGATCGCATTATCAGCCGCAGATCTGATGTCGTTTGGCCACCTCGGAGCTGCGATTTGGCACCGTTGGGCTATTATTTGTGAGGTGCCGTCAAAGATAAGTGTTACACCAACAAGCCAGAGACAATTGACGCTTTAAAGGACAATATTCTTGAAGCTAATGGTGAAATACAGCTGCACACAATCGATAATGTGCTTAAAAATTGGACCGATCGTGTAGGCTAGTGCATGGCCAGCCGAGGCAGTCATTATAATAAAATTATTTTCCATTATTAACCGGAAGGATTATACTTTCAAATAAAAAAAGAAATTTGAGAAAATATTCAGTAGTTTTGTTTATAGCATTTTCAAAAAAAAAAAAAAATTATTTGGCGGACCCTTTATTATTGCCTTTCTCCCATTCCTTTTGTTAATGTTTTTTTTTAAAGGACTTAACTTTGAATAAATTTGCGAAGTTTTGTTTTATTTTATTGAGTAATTACATTTTTATAGGTACTTTACTGTTTAATTTTAAAACATGCCCTGGGTTTTGCACCCCACTGTATGTATATAAATTTTTACACGCACTTTATAATCCTCGGAATTTTTCAAAAAAATTTTTTCATTTAAGCATAATAAAAACATTTTCCCTTTAGTGACGTACATAATATCAAAACAAATACACAAAGTTCGTTATTTGGGTATTTATTATTCCAAAAATAAAATTAATTGTTTTAATTTTTTAGGATTTGAAGAATTTTTGCAATAAATACGTATACAATTAAATAAAATACAAAAAGGTATTGAAAACTGAAACAGATATATTTAAAAAAATGATTTTGTATTAAATTAATAAAAATAAATCCTTTTTTGGTTCGACTACTCGTATGTTTGTCATTCGTATTTTGGTATCGCTGACACAAACAAGCCAGCACGAAAACATAAAATTTAGTAAAGTAATTATTAGCTAATGTAGGGTTCTCACATACGTTTTTTAACAAAATGTTTGCTAAGGTGGGATCACAAGATTGTCGTAATGCATCAATAATTAGTGTATTTCATATGCAAATCATGTGATTACACAATTTATGGGATCATACGGTAACTCACAATATTATTATGCTTATTTATCCCAATCAAATGTAGCCGCGGTGCGACATTCGTGAGAAAGTACGGCAATCATGCACCAATATAAATGCCAAAACTAAACCAATATATATTGTGTTCTTATGTAGCAATTGAAGAAGACAATAATCACCAATTTTAATTTTTTAATTTAATTGTTTTTGAAAAAACACGTGTATGCGGTATTTGTAATTGTTATCCCTTAAAATATGCATTTTTTAATTATTTATATGTAAATTGCATCACAAAGTTCCACCATTTATTTTTTCATGAATTTTACTTTTTTATCAAAGCCGATGCAATTTGTCAATACATCGTTTCGCTCCATCTTGTGGCAATAAATTTTGTATAAAATAAAGGTAGGATCACACGATTGTCGTAATGCACCAACAATTAGAGTACATATTTTATATGCCAATCAAGTGATTATACAATTTATTGGCTTACACGGCAACTCATAATATTATTGTGCTCTTTATCCTAATCGAATGCAACCCTGGTGCGACAATCGTGTGAAAGCTTTATCGGCATTCATGCACCAATGTAAGTCCAAAAATACACTAATATTTATTGTATTCTTGTGTGGCAATTGAAGAAGACATAACGAAGAAATATTTAATTGAGGTTTCGAATGTTTTATAAAGAGACTTCAACTTCCCTCCAGACAACTCCATCTAAAAAATAAATAAAAAGCCGCCTGACATTCCTGCATACCTCTGGCGATAATGGCAAACAAAGTGGAAAAAAATTTACTATTTTAAGTATAGATCACCACCAATTAGCAAGGATCTTCACCACTGCGCAAAATTTTATTGAGGAAGCTACAGTGGGTTAATCATCTACTTAGCTTGAAAGATCAAATTGATTAAAGAAACTTGAACAAAGCATTGGATGTTTTGTGGAAAGCTAATAGGGTGATGAAGTAAAAAAAAGATACGATATTTATAATTGTGATCCCTTAAAATATGCGTTTTTTAATTACTTATATGCAAATTGCATCACAAACTTCCACCATTTATTTTTTCATTACTTTTACTTTTTTTATCTAGCGGACACATGATAACACTGGTCTAAAAAATACAAAAAATTTTCTCGCCTTTAAATAAAACTTATGAAACAATAATTTTGATGCGCAGAATTCAAATCCGTCTTCAGTTTTTTCCATTGGGCTCAAACGTTTTTTATAGGCGTGGACAATTTTTCTCCCAAAATATGGTAGTTATTTGAGCCCGATGATGAAAACGGATTTGAATTGAGCGCATCAAAATTATTGTTTCATAAGTTTTATTTAAAGGCATTTTTTGCTGTATAATTAAAGCCGATGCAATTTTTATTTTTTAGATAAAAAATCATCTTTACTTTACAGAATTAAATATAATTTGTAACTATGTATGTATATTCCAATTTAAATAAATAAATATTTTAGTGAATTAATTATTTTAATTTATTGAAATGTTTTCTCACATGCACCATCAATGGCCCTTTATGTGACCCAATCTCTTACCCACACATTTCTTCTTTAATTTTTTTTTGTATATCTTTTTATTTATTTGTTTACTAAATGACTTCAATATAAATAATTGGACGCTATTTTCTTTTTTTAAAAAGAACGAACCAAAAGAAAAAAAATTAATTTACCACAGAGCTGCCGTAAACTAGAACAATCGTGTGACAGCGTTGGGACAATTATTGCCAATACGTCGTTACGCGCCATCTTGTAACAATAAATATTATATAAAATAAGGCAACCGTGTGAATAAAGAATTCTTAATTGGGACAATTACATTATTGTGCGCTAGCATGTCACAATAAATTCGTATCAGATTGGTGTATTTGAGGCGACCGTGTGATCCCATCTTTAAGCTTAAAGTGTGTGGTAACTAAAGCATATGTCCGAAAGCATCTATCAGCTGTTAAATTGGTTGTCAAATAAAGCAGTGTTGCCAACTCAAGGTTATGAATCTCTAAACATAACACCCGATAGTTTTGAACGATGATATTATGTACATATGTGCGAATATATTGCTTTTAAAGGCTTAAAATTGCTTGGTCACAAATATGCAACTCATAGAGGCCTAATTAGTATTTCTCATGACAAACAACACCATATCGAATGTGTAAATAAAACTTATATTTTCATTTGTGGTTATCTCGCAGTTGTATCAGTCTCCCTAAATAGAATTAAAAAAAAGCAATTAACTGAACTAATTGTTGTCAAATCCTTAACAATTTCCTTTTCCATGAAAACAAATGAATTTAATTTGACAAAATCTTGTAAATAAAAAATGATGAATTAATCTCTTCCACTTTCCCCCTTTCGAAAATCTCTCTTCCCTATCGTAATTGCCAACAAAAGAATGCTGATGACAAATGTTATACGTCGCATCTGTTACAAATTAAATTCGGCGACTAATAATTGTAAACAGAGAAAAAGAAATAAATCTTTAGAGAATGTAAAGCGTTCGAAGCGTTAAATTGTCAAACAGTTTAAATGCAAAAAAGGGGCGTCAGCCAAAAACACCCTACAAATTACGAATGAATTGAATTTCAAACGCTCTCCGTCGTACACTAAATCGCGACTTTCAACACAGTGAACTGTAAAATATAGCAGCGACAGTGTAACACATGAAACAGGATTAATTGATAATCCTGTTCTAATAACTGCAAATAATCATAATGATAATGAAAGAGGGGTTACAAGGAGAGTACTACCGGTTTCCTTTTAATAGCCGTTTAACGTTTGAATTGCTGGTGTTGTTGTTGTTGTTGTTGTTGTTGTTGTTAAATTTTGTTACAATTTTGGTTAAACAAACAGACATACGCACACATGCACAGTCAGCTTGTCTCTTATACACGGAGATGTCAAGGGATTTCCGTGCTTTTATGAGTGTGTATATGTGTGTTTTTCAAACATATGCAGGACTCGTTAAGATCCGGCTTTAAAACAAAATAGTGTGCGAGGAGTATATTTGAAATACATTTCAAATAGAAATTGTCACCCTAATTTCGTTTTGTTTATTTGTTGTTGTTGTTGTTGTTGTTGTTGTTGTTGTTAAATTATGAATTTATTATTATTTTTTTTTATTTGCATTCAAGGTGTTGATCTCTTTCTGTGTCAACACAGATGATCACATTTTCTCCCCGTTTCTCTATTACTTTTTCGCTATTCCAAATTGTATTATTTATTTAAAGGATTTGAAAAATTTAATGGCAATTTACACTATTTGACGGCATATGAATAAATTAGAAGGTTCTTTATGGCTCATTTTCGGTTATTGTATCATGTGTGTTGGCAATTAAGGCGTTAATTTCTGAATTAGTTATGTATTTACTTTGATATAAAGAAAACAAATGTGAATGATTTAAACGAAGAATTTCCATAAAAATTTATTCTTCAACATTTAAAATGTTTATGATATGCTGTTGTTGTATTTTTAAAACAAATACTAACATTTTCTGAGAAGAAAGAAAATGCATTTTAAAAATTTTCTTAAAAACAGACTTTATTTTTAATAACTTATAGCAGGTTCACACGAGAGTTTGAAATACTTTGTTTACTGTTTGAATGACTTATACGAATTACCCCATTCACATGGCATGGTAATTTGTTTCGATTTATTATCTATTGTTTTGTTATTTACAATAAATAGTATTTTTAAAATGGAGTAAAGGTTAGGAAATTCAATAAACAAATTAATGGTGCACAAACGCCCGACAAAAACTAGGGATCACATTCATTGTACATACACTTCTAAATTTTTGTATGGGAAATTACGTAATTTGGCCCATAATTGGGGCTTGAATTGTGAATGAAATAACGAATTACGTAAAAACATTTAAGATAATTTCCTAATCTTTTCTCAGAAAAACTTCTCCTTTTTTCAGACGATCCAGCTTTCAAAAAAAAGTGATTCGAAGACATACCGAAAGATTTTGTACCCGTCGAAACAGCCCATAGCCAAAAGAAGCAATGTTCGGAGAATACGTTGGGTGAGGTGAAATATTCCATTTGTCCGTTTCTAACAAATGTTTTGCAATTTTTCCATGCAAAAGAATAACGTAATGCACAGTACAAACGAAATAATAGCAGTCTGCTTCAATCACTCAGTTTAACCAGCTCATAATACACAATACCGCCTTGATCTCAACAAGAGTGCAAAATTACTGTATAAATACTAAAACAACGTAATTGTACTAACAAATAAAAAATATTGTCGAATAGAACGAAATTTGGAAGCAGTTATAAAACCCAAAAACCAACCCATTAAAACTCGGTGTGTTGGATTTAAAAAAAACCAGGGTTTTTACCAACCCTGTTTTTTGTTGATCAATTCTCTTGGTTTTAATTGAATGCTTGCTGCAATCTCGTTAACTGTTGACAGTAAACATAAGAATCAATCGTTTGATCAGGTTTTAGGTGTTCAAAATGAATAGTTTCCTTCCATTTCCACCTCATACACAGCATTACCTTTCTTGGTGTCAATCCTCGCATTTCCACTATCTGTGGCGCTTGACCTTGTTTCGCCCATCATCCTTTTCGTACATTATTATCGTAGGCGATCCACTTTTCATCATCCGTAATCATTTGTTTCAGAAATGGTTCGATTTCATACCGCTTTAGAAATGAAGCGCAAATGAAAATTCCTTTCAATAAATTTTTCGCTGTTAATTCAGGTGGCATATAAACATCATCCAGCCTTTTTCAAATGGCTCATTTTTAAAGGTAGATAACTTTTCACTGATAATTCGATTTTAGTAATGTCCTGATGTAATTAATATTACCAAAGATATTATATTTTAGAGCCATCTGCAGACAATTTGTGAACAAAGTTAACCGAGCACCCAATATTTATGACCAATTAGAATTAAAAAATGATTTTACTGCGATCGGTTCAATTAAAGTTGAGTTCAAAACGATTTATTTACCTATGGTGGATTAATAATAAAAATAATAATTGGCCTTTAAAATCCGTTTACCGGTTTTCGGCCTTCTACAGCACCTCCTTTCAGACACTTCTGCTTAGTGCTCGCTTTCACTAACTGATCACACCCCTCACGAACAGAGCTTCGTTTGCCTGATCTATCCAACGTAGATAAAGGCGTCCTCTACGCAGGAGCCAACTGATTTCCATATCGAACACTCTTCTCGCTGGAGCATCTTCATTCGAACGACATGTCCTAGCCAACGTAGCCACCGGATGTTACTTCGCTGAGCGACATAAATATATGTCGTTTTATAGCTTGTACAGCTTATGGTTAATTCGGATACGGAATTAATCGTCAAGCCGCAAAGATCTTACGTACTATATAACTTTCTCTCGAATACACTTAAGGCAGCTATTTCGGTGGCTGACAACGTCCTTGTTTTTGCTACATAAAGAAGAATGGGGAGGTTGAGCGACTACGGCTAAAGTATAAATGTCGTCGCGTGAGGGAGGACTCTTCTACTCAATTGCTTATTGAGATCGTAATAACACACCTGTTGGCAACAGTGATTCTTTGCTCAATCTTCAAACTGACATCGTTGGTAGCTTCACCACATCAAATGTATAATTGCCAAACGTAGCATGGGACCCAATATGCTGCACATCCCATTTTAACCCATTTTGGCAGAATCTTTTTCGATGGCACTGAAAGCAGCAGTGACATACCGCTTGGTACGCCCAATGATGTCAGTATCATCATCGTATGCAAGAAGACACTTTTGTAAAAATGGTGCCACAGCAATGTACTCCCGCCTTCCGCAGAACGCCCTCTATGGCGATATTGAAGAAGTCGCACAATAAGGGATCGCCTTGTCTAAAACCTCGGACAGTATCAAAAGGTTCTGAGTTCTCTACCTATCTTGACGAAGCTGTAGGAGTTGTTCAATGTCATCCTTACCAGTTTTGCAGGAACACATTGCAGCATACATGGGATCTCTAATCGGGCTATAATCGACAAAAAGATGGTGCGTATCAACTTGATTTTCATGAGTCTTCTCCAATATTTGGCGTAGTGTAAATAACTGGTCAATGGTGGACTTACCAGGTCTGAAACCGCACTGATAAGGTCCAATCAGTGCGTTAGCGAATGGTTTCAATCGTTCACACAATACTTATGGTGGTTTAGGTAATTATTTTTAAGAGTGTTCTACCACTTATTGGAATTGGGCACCTCATCCCAGCTCTTGAACGTAATAATATGGCTAATTTTGATTGTGAGCAGCTGTAATCAACAAATTTTGTTTATCAAATTGAAAGGAAAATAACTATAAAAACAATAACAACAATAGTAATAATAACAATAGATAGTAACAACAACAACTACAATTAAACTTAAACAAAATTGAATGCTTCCATGTATAGAAAAACTTCAGTAATAATCAGTTACAAAAATATTAAATGAAACGATCAACAATGAAAGGGAATCAATTTGATTAAAACAGAATCATCTACAGTAGCAACAACCATATAAAAAACAATATTAAAACAACAACAACAACAATAACAATACAAAAATATTAACAATTAAAGAAACATAAGAACGTTGTTCACACATTCAACACCAATAACAAAATACGAGTAGAAAACAACAATAACAATCACTTTCCTTCGAAATGAATGGATTATTAATGAATATGTATGTGGAATGACAATTGATAGGGTTTGACTGAAATAGTTGGTCGTCGGTTGGTTGGTTAAATAAACGATTCCATTTGAAACGCAACAAATTTCAAGTGCCATCGCATTATTCAACTAATGATGAGATGATAATGGTGATGATGAGATGAAATGGCTGTGGCTACAGTTTTGGTAAGGAAGTGACTGTGAAAAGTGGTAAAACGTGTATGAGAACAATAGAAATTGTATTTGGAAAAGAGAAAAGTGAGTAAGAAAACATAACAAAACGCATTTCTCGAATAAATGTCAGTGGCAATTGAATAGACAAATACATTCCGTCTGTTGATTGCTAAGGAAATCTTTGTCTAAAGAGTATTTCAAAACGACGTGTAATAGGTCGTAAGAACTCTGGCAATTTTGTTGGAAAAATATAAAAATGTATGTGGAAAACAAACAAAAAACTGGTTTTAATTTAATTTATTATTCGCCTGATTGCAAAGCAAGGCAGTTCCATTCCGTAAGTTTTTGGGTCATAAGACGAAAAAAAGGTTTTATTTTTCAACATAGTCTTTCTGAGTTTCAATACAGTTAGCGCAGCGTTTTTCGTTTATTCCAAATCTTTTATCATCCGGCCATTTCTATGAATTCGCTAAGTGTGCCGCTGTAGTATAGTAGGTAAGACACCCGCCTATAAACCAGAAGGTCCTCGGTTCCATACCAGGCCATCTGAAAACAGAAAACGTTTTTCAACAGCGGTATCACCTCATATAACATTAGCTAGTAACTGGTTATGAGTATCACTACTATTGACAACTTCTCTAAATGCTTTTGCCTTTCGGAGCCGGCGTTAAACTGTAGGTCCCTTTCAATGACTGCACTTGCGGATGTCATGGAGCGTTTAAGATTTAAGATTTTCTTTTCTGAGGCCTTTGCCACAGTGGATCATATGATTCTTATAACTAAGCTCCGGAAGTTATTTGATATTTCCAAGACTGCATATAATATTTTGTTTTCTGATCCTACTCGTAGATCACAGAATGTTCAATTTAAAGCTGGGGAGTTTCACATGGTTCTATACTTGAGCCACTTTTATTTTATCTATTAATGATTTGACCGATGTTCTTTCTAACTGTGAGGTTCACAGATATGCTGATGACGTACAACTGTACAAATGCACTGATGTCATTGGTAGAACAAGTTGTATTAATAGCATTAATGATTTGGATATTATCGGCAAATGGACAATGGCTAATGGACTATATATTAATCCATCTTAATCTAACAAGAGCTGGCGAGACTTTTAATGTTTCTTGTCCGACAATGATCAGTGGCGAACTTTATAAGGCTTTATAAGGCTTTTGCTAGCCAATTTTACTATGAACTCATATATAAAAAGAACTTTAAACACAGTTTTCTCAAAAGTCAATATTTTCACCTTGACCCTTTTAACACCAAGCTACAGAATGGAGCTCATAACTTTGCCTTAAATAATATCGATTAATATTAATTCAAAAAGCACTTTTACTGACTTTGAGAAGAGTGTGTTTTAACAGAAGTGTTGTGTGCCCAATTCGTCTAATGGGTAGTGTGTTAAGCTAGTATCATACGATTGTCGCAAATGTACCAATATGACACAATTTCTATTGTGCTTTATTGACGTAGAATATCAAAATTCTCCCAATTTATTCTGCGAAAATAAATCTACGAATTTTAAATATTGGTATGTGTTGTCAACTTTGATTGACAATAAATATTGGCGTATTTTTTATATTTTTGTAGCCGCTTTATTACTTATTGGGTGGTCGCACGATTGCCGTACCAGTACGATCCAGGTTCTTATTGGGATTGTAACTTCGGCATCAAATTTGGGTATAGCTTTAATGACAAACTTACATGGGCTAATCATATCATATCGTCAAAGCAGGTTACGGAGCACAGCTCCTTAACCTTTGGGCTGTCAAAGATTCAATTGCATTTTCCATACGAATGCTATTGGCTGAAGCTTACCTCATTCTTACTCTTATATATGATTAAGAAATCTTTGCGAATTGCGATAAGATAAGGCTGCATATAACAACATCGCTATCGGTATGCTTTTCTGAAGAGAGAGAACTTAGATGCCTAATTTTCTTACATATAATTATTATGTCTCATCAACCTCCATATTTATATTAGAGTATCCTTTTAACTAGAACTAATCTTGGAAGAAGGATAATTCAGCAAAGATTTAGGAGCCTCTTGTCGCAACGACAGTTTTTCATATATACAAGTTCTTTGGAACTCTTTACCAAGACAATATTGGCAACGCCAACGCTTTTAAAGGGGAGTGAACTATGTTTTTGCAAAGTAATCAGATAACTTAATACATTTCTAATAACTCTTCGCTTGAAATTTTTTTAGTCTCTAGTTTTAAAATTTCTATATACTATTATGTCCTTGAATTTAAAAAAAAATAGTTTTTTCTTATGTAAGATATTAAATAAATAAATATTACTAAGGTTGGCGTTGTGTAGTGATTAGAGCGCTCGCCTATAACACAAGCGGCCTTGGTTTCGAGTCCCAGCAGAAGACATGACAAAAAAAAATTTTTTTGTGCTTTTCGATGTTTAATTGAAAGACTTCAGCTCCCTTCCAGACAAAATCCACCCAAAGGAAGAGCCATGACATTCCAGCTTACCTCTGGCGATGATCACAAGCGTCACAGGAATGATCGGGAGAAAACGCTACCTACTGGGAATAGATGACAATGCTAAGTAAGGATAACCACGTAACAATAATCTTCATTACTACGGTCACAAGGAGCGAGCTATAGTAGACTAAAGGCTCAATTACTCCATAAGTAACGTAGACCGTACGCAAAGTAACATGATCATAACGTCAAGTGTGGTTAGTTGATGAAGTAAAAACGTGTCAGCTGTTTTCAACTGTGTGTGTGTGTAAATAAAAAAAAATAAATGAAATTAAAAAGAACCAGAGAAACATATAAATTAATGCATACTCTAGCACTAATTTTTCATTATCCATTTTATTTAAGTTTATTATTTTTTAATAAATATAATTTAAAACACATGCTTCTACATTCTTGTTTATTTGTTTCATTTAAGCTTATAATTTTAAGTTTACAATTTTATGTCAACTGATATTGTGTGTAAAGTAAAAACGTAGAAAAATTCCGCTGAAAACAGAACCACGTCTACGTTATGTTCGTTACAGAACAACTAACCATTTGTATGTATTTCTCCATTAAATTATCGTATCAGCTGACACGTGACGTTTACGTTACTTCTAGACTAATTTAGCCTTAAACATCTGCTTAGCTTGAAAATCAACTTGATTAATGAAACTGAAACAGCAATGTATGGATAGACATATGATGCCTGAGAAGTAACGGAAAAAAATGTTCCTGCTCGGTTGAGGTGTTTACAACATCCACACCTTACACTTTTTCAGTAATCGATCTTCCAATATCATTACATGGACTTTATCGACAGTTTCTGGTGTGTCAACCTCTTTTGGTGTGAATTTTTTTCAGTTAAGGGGGTTTACACGATAATACTAGTCGTACGACATGTCAAGTTTCTGTGTAGAAGAGGACAGATAGTATCGTGTAAACTCAATATGTAATGAGTGTGTACGACATTGAGAAAAAATACGGATGAAAAATTGGCAGTCGTACGGCTCTCTTGGCTTTTTCTCTAATTTTTCAAAAACCATCACACTTTATTAGATCAGGGGTGTATTTTTATGTAAACAAATAAGATAAACAAAGGAAAAGCAAATTCTTTTGCTGGCACTATTGGTCTCTTTTAAAACAGCTGTTTTCATTTAACTTTTCTTTGATTTTGACGTATCGTGTAAACGTAAAAAAATCTATCGTAAGATTTTTACTGTCATTTTTAAAATATGGATGGAATTTTATAATATTTTCTTTCTGATTTAACGTACGTTAAGTGTTACTGTGTAAATTACCCTTTAACAACATTTTTTCTACGCTATCAACAAGAATATGTTTGTTGGCAATCGCTTTAACTTGTTCAGGGTTCTCGTTGCGCAGTTAGCTTCTTTATGTCCAAATATTTACATAAAATGTGTGTATGGCAGTGTGTGTAATCACTAGACAGAGTTGCCTCTAGCCTCAGCCGCCTCAAACCGTCCCATTATCCAACCATTCGTTCAATGTCATTCCTTGCATTTTATCAATTGTTTCTAGCGTTATGACTTCTTTTGGCCATTTGTGACTGCGTCCGACAACGAGTCGTAGTGTTTGGGCACAATTTTAAGTAGATAATCTATATTCTCGTCCAAAATAGTTGGTCAAAGACGCTAAGTATCTAGATGAAATTGTTTACAGGCACTTAGAAGATAAACTACGATGTGAAATTTTTCAAGCGCTCACTCAGTTTTAGATAATATGCATACGCTCTTGAGTCACAAAAACATCATATGGGACAAATTTTCGGTGAACATTTCTCTTTACCTTTAATAAAGAATCAAGCACCATTGTGCTAGGAATATATTCCTATTTAATAAGAATCCTTCCCTCCCGCAACATGTTTTCCTACTATCAACAAAGTACACTGACTGCGAAAGAGGTCATTCCTATGTAGCAAGGAGCATAGCAAAGTTGGGCCAGTGAATGCTTCAAAAAAATTAACACTTTTCATGGAATCACCCTTTTCTCCTCTCTTCTTAGCTTATGAAGTGTGAATGATGAATTGCTTTGGCATTATGTGAATGTTTTTGTATTCTTTTTGTTGTTATTGTTGTTGTTAGTTTTTGAAATGTAAAGGCTAATAATAATCATCACAACCACTATTCGAATCATTTTTATCTTCAAATTTCAGTCGTTTTGTTGAGTACGAATGTCATACAAAAATATTTATATTTGAGTGAGCCACTCCACTTAATTGTTGCGTTTTTACTTCCTTTATTTTTTTTTTCTATTAAAAGGATAACAAAAGGATTTAAGCATTTGTTGCATGAATTATTTTTATTAATTTTTATTTTATTATGATTTCAAGTGTGTCACAACTGGTTACCGAATACTATTGTTGCATGCAATTGTGTGTGAATCCTATGGCCAATTTAAATTAGGGAACTTATTGCGTTTATTATTGTCAATATTTTTATTTTAAATACATCTGGTTAATTTGTTGAGAAATTTAAAAATGTTCCCTTAAGTAGATCTCAGCAGATGATAAGTCTTAATAGCATTATTTAGTGTCCGGCTACACCATAAAGTACTTGCTGCACTAATGAATATTGAGTTCAAAGGTTATGAGAAATTGAAGTGGCCATATTTACAGTAGTAAGCAGCGGTTATTCGAAATTTACCGGAGTCAAATTTGATTCAAAGTCTTTGGGAGTAGCAGTAAAAGGAGATAAATTTTAATACAAATTTGTATTTTTGGCAAATAGCTTATTGGAAAGAGTTATGAAAACAACAGTGTTCTTTCAAGTGTAGATTTGTTTTTAAGATGCTCGCAATTAGGGAACACATCTAACCAAATAAAACAGAATTTTTTCTTAGTCTTTAAGAAAGCAATTTACTGCATTTTATCGAAATTTATGACTGAAAAGTTGTTTTCGATTCGCCCGGAATTATGAAAATGATGGTAATCGTCATAAAAAGGGAACTGAAAACCACACCATCCCAAACCGCGTTTACCATTTCAAAGTGGTTACCTTGAGTTATAGACGGTTGGGGGTATTAACGGCAATGAGATCGATGCATGGAAATTAGTTAACCATAGGCAAGCTAGTGTTCGGGATGAGGTCAATTATTATCCTAACATTGACTATACGATACCGAAACCCTATTTCTAAACTGGATTCCAGATAGATCATATTGTTACGAGAATAAAAAATGTGTAAAAAGAAAAAAACTGTATTATAGGATTGTTGTATATTTGGTATTAATGTGTCACCCTGTCATGCCGTACTTATTTGTGTAAATGGCAGCATTGACAATTCAAACATCTTTGGGTAATACAATCTTACATGTTAAAAATTAACGGATAGAGGATATTAGAGCATTTGAGACATTTCCGAAACTCTCCAAACTGTTGGCAATTAGGTATATTAGGTATATAACGGATATTAAGTTGCTGTATTAAGACAAACTGTATAAAGACAAAGTGAGAAAATAAAAACTGTACAACAACAAGGTGGTGTTAATTATATTTTAACGCAATTATACAATTTGGACAAATTAATAAACATTTAAAAATATGTATTTAAACCAGTGTTGCCAAAATCTAAATTTGATTTTACATAGGCAAAGCTTCAAAGTTATCCAACTATTTATAAATTTCAGAAAAAAAAAATTAAGAAGGAAAGTTATTACAGTTTTCAATTTAAGAAACAGCGGCTAACAGAGACCGTTTTATATTTAAACAAATTTTGTACAATAGCTTTCAACATCCAAATTACCAACAAGTTTATACTTTTTAAAACCCAAAGAGGTATGTTGGCGCCATTTATCTTCAAATTTTTGATCATTAATATCAATGAAGGAACTGTTTCATCAATATAATGGGTCCGCCAAATAATTTTTTTTTTTTGAAAATGCTATAAGAAAAAACTCGGAATATTTTCTCAAATTTCTTTTTTTATTTGAAAGTACAATCCTTCCGGCTAATAATGGAAAATAATTGCATTCAAATAGCTGCCTTAAGAACTTAAACGTTTTAAAAAGGTTAAAACGTAACAATATTATGGAATGGGTCTTCTTATCTGTGTAATATATATACAAACGGATCGAAAAGACATAGTAATGGTAGCCAGACATGCTAAGTGTTAATATTGGTCATAAAGATCACCATGCAATATGTACAGTACATTCAATAGGAATGTTTTAATAAAGGTTAGTCTAACCATAATGCACGATATTAGTTGTGAGGTACACCTCAACGCCAGGTTTTTTGCCCAACTTAATTTGATATTTCTTTGTTTCAGTGCTTGAAAAATTCAATCATTCAACGGAGCAGCGCATTAAGGTTGTTGAAGTCTTTTACGAAAATGGGCATTCAAATCAAAATGCATTTCGTTCTCTTCGTGATTTTATTGGTCAGCTTAATCGACCAAACGTGTACATAATCGTGAGAATCATCCGCAAATTTAAGGAAACCGGGTCTTTAGGAAATGTGAAAACACCGGTGCATTCTCGCCCAGTTCGTTCTGCAGAAACATTGCTGTTGTTCGAGATAGTGTGGCGAACAGCACTGATGGGAGTTTTGAATAAAGATTTGAATTTTCACGCTTAAAAGGTTCAATTGACTCAAGAGCTAAAGCCTACTGACCATTTGTTTATAGGATGGCAGTGTCGTTTGGCTGTACTTCTTGTAAAATTAGGTCGGCCAAGCAGTTACCGTGAATGGTGTTCGCTATCGCGAGATGTTAACGGACTTCTTGTGGCCAGAAATTTAAGATATGGACATGGACGACATGTGGTTCCAACAGGATAGTCCCACTTACCACACAGCCAAGGAAACAATGTACGTCAATAAGCCAAGAACAATTGAAGAGTTAAAGGATGAGATAATTCGGTATATTAACAACAGTGAACCTTAGTTAGGTCTCAGGGTCTTCGAAAATATGAACCGATGAATAGAGGTATGCCACCGAAACCGTGGCGAGTATTTGGGCAATATTTTGTTGCACACATAATTGTCATAGATTTTTCTATCACAATCTATCACATTCTTTAAAAACTTTTTATTCACAATTAATTCATTTTATTACAGTTAATTTTGGTTGGACCAACATTTATTTACTCATATCAATGCAACTATAAGACCTCTAGGTAGGGGGCACAGCACTTTGAAAATTGTTTAAAAATTCCGGATATTTCTAAAGAAGATAGTAAAATAATCAGTTAGTCTTAGGTGAGCTCCGAGACATTGAGATATATAAGTTAACTGCGTGGATCAATGAATGAACAGTTAATATGACAAAACTGCATTTCGTAACAAACTAACGATCGATAAAAACGCCCACCTGCTACAAAATCAAATTTAGATGGGAAAGAGCACAAAGGGGTAATAAAGTCTAACAGCATATAATGAACCTTATAGAGATAATAACTGCCCGTTAAACCCTTGCTAGACATACTCAGAGACTAATGATAATTTACAGGATTTTTTGAAAAAGCTGTAGTATTGAAAAAGAAGAGAAATTAATTTGAAATCTTCTCTGTGACATAGGAATCCTTTTTAGCTGAACTTTGTCACCAGTGGCTGCCAAAAAGAATAAACTATTCTAACTTCTACGTTCAATTCCGAATAGAGAGATCGAACGCTTATTACTTGACCGGTTTTAACCGGTTTTTTTGTTTTGTCGATACGCTTTTCTTAAAAAATCGATTATTCGAATTAACACAAATAGCCGGCTCATTCAAATACATTTTTATACGTTTTTATATTTTTTATTAGAAATATTCTCATCGTTTAAATATTTTTCTCAATTAAATACACATACACACATATAATTTCTTATTTTTGTATACTAATATGGCAACCTTGAACAAAGAATATGAAAACCATGGTAGATCTAACAACAACAACTTTTTCTTATTCTTATTATTGAACCGAGGAGTTCTTCGTTAGTAGCAGTGTGTCTTAGCTAATAGCACACACTATTAATTACGTGGTGCATGAATTATGTGAAAATATTTGGAAATCGATGGAAAGGATAAGTCTATATATTGTTACGAAAATAAACAAATCCTAAAGAAAAGAAACACCAAATTAGTACAGCAGTAGTATAAGCTATAAACTTTATTATGGCATTTATTCTATTGGTTTGTGACAACGCTCTCAAGGTATCTGTCACTGCTATAGTTACTTGTGTTATTAACAGTGTTACCACTTCCGTGTTTAACGGTGTTGCTTTTTGAATATAACGTAGATAAATAGAAATTTATATCAACTATAAGAACCTTCGAAATTGATGATGATTTTCTATAAAAGGTGGCTCATTGAGCTTAGTTATAGTCAGTTATAGTTTGGCAGTCATCGTGTAAGGTTGTAATTAAAAAGTCATAAAGTGAAGTCATGTTGTGTATTAAGTGGAAATTGTGAAGATGGATACTGTGTAGTTATAATTGTATAAAGTAAAAATGTGGAAAGTAACGCAATTAAAAGGAACTCAGATGTTCTAAAAAGGTTAAAACGTAACAATATATTGAGTGTCTGTCTATAAGATTGACGTTATTGTGCAGCAAGTATTCCTTGCTGCACAAAATAGTTACTAGGCGCTCGCAAATAAGACTTTTGCAAAATAATAAAATATTAGGACGTTCTGTTGTCGAGTAAGAAATATCCGTTAAGGCCTTATCCTTATGACACTTACTTGCTAGAAAGTAAATAATTGAGAAGTACTTTATTTTAATAAAAGAACCAATTATTTGATTTATTTTTAACCGAAAACCATTTTTTTTAATTTATACTTTTCGAGTTATTCGAAAACCGGTTTTTGAAACTTTCACTTTTTTAAATAAAGATCAAAGGTCATTGGTTAAATCTTTGAAAGCTATATCTCAAAAAGGGCTATTTGAAAAATAACGGATGTTAATTTACGATACTCCGTAAGTTTATATTTTCGGAATAGAGAGTTTATTGGATCCTGAGATATTAATTGAAACTGTGGCTAGTAAACAACTGTGTAGTTTTCTTGGAAAAAATATTGGGTTTTTTTTAAGAACCTGTTTTTAAACTGTTCTAAATGTTTTGGCATGCTTTTAAATGCGTTTTGCCTGCAGATTTTAAATATGACCTTGGAAATTGTCTATCGCTCTTAGTTCTTAAAATATATATAAGTTTGAAAATTGCGTATATCGAATACTGTGCTTTTTGCACATTTAGGTGCACATATCTCGAAAACTGAACATAATAGCGTGTTTTCTTTTTTGCGAAATACTGTTTTATGCAAAAAATACCACATTTATCAATAATGTTGGGCTTAATTCTTCTTCATCTTTTCAAGCCATATTCTAGAGACCTTTATGTCGAAAATTTACTTAAAACTTAAGTTTGTAATAAAACTAAGCAATCAGTAAGAACACAACTTTTTTAAATTAATATTTTACTGCATAATTCAAACAACAGAACCTTCGTCTTTTTTACAATTCATTCGGGGTGTTTGGGTTTAACTTTCTAAATTCACTACCAAAACATCGACACGATTTTTTGCAATTACTCGTCGCGCGACATGCGTTAACAACTGCACACATCGCTCGGTTCCCGGGATGAGCTACGAAATTCCCGAATCTGGCAATGGTACATCACCAGATTTAATATACTTTAACAGGTGCTCGTGAGAGATGCTTGCAGTAAATGGAGGCTCAGATAGTATGTTGTCATAATCTAAGTCGACTAAATCCATATAATATGTGCAATTGAAATTAATGGTATGATTTGTATAAGCTTTGAGTTTAGTTTAGTCATACAGTTGTTCACGACAATACAAACTTTTGTTAATGGTTCTTTCACGAACAGGTTTCCTTTCATTGAAAAGCATTGTTAACAATATATTTTCCGGATGAGCGAAAAATGCATTATCTCGTATCGTTTTATTTACAATTTCTCCAAGATTTTGTGGTAAAAATTCCGGACTGCCATGTACTAGTGAATTATAAAATTTTTACATTAAAATACATCGGTTTGTACACTTTCATAATAAAGTTGGGCGATATTTTTAAATTTATTAAAAGCAAACTAGTTACAACATATAGGCGCAAGAGTCAGCTGGCTTTTGTTAATCACCGTATAAAAATTAAAACATAATATCGATGCAAGACCAATGCGCCATATTGCTTTCTTATATTTATTCGTAATCAAATAAAGATTAAGAAATGGGATAAATTGGTCCAAAATCAGCAACTATATTTGTGTTCTTTAGTGGTATACCAGTTGTTGTTATTTTATTAGTTTTAATGATCAAACCTTTAATAAAATACGTGATAGTAATCAAAATTTTAACAAAATGAGAGCAGATTCTTAAAGCTCATAAAATTTTCTTCAAAACAAGCCAAAATTAATAGTATACCATATTATGTTTGAATTTAGTGATAACATGTTGTTTTCCATTAAATCTATGCAGTTTTTTAAAATACTGTTACGTTTTAACCTTTTTAAAACGTTTCAGGTCATTTGAATTGCGTTAAAATAAAATGGAACCACTTTGTTGTTGCTACAAGTTTATTTATTCCACTATAACTTTTATACATTATGTCTTAATACAGCAAATTCGCTTATAAAACACTTTTCATTTACGCCTGAACGCTACTTTACTTATTGACAGCCAAATGATCACTAACTCACCAGCCGCAATGCACCATCTTTTTATAGTATTTCATCATTAGTTTCAAATGTTCTAGTATAGACAAGAATCTTCGATTTATCAACATTAATTCAAATTGTCTAAAATAACTTTATAAACACCAAAAGGAATCGAATTGGTAACTCCGTCAGACATGCGGATGGTAGCACTCTTAATTAGTACAGGTAATATTGGCAGTTATTAAGCCTTGACAAAAGCCAAAAATGTTTGTCTTCAGCATTTGCATTTTCGTAACAATACCTTAAACTAAAATCTTCATGTCTCTCGGCGGAAGTTAGGTTTTCATTTTAGACCCATACTTTCTTTGAGTAATTTTTTTAGAATTTTGTGTAGATTTCGATTTTGCTATACGCCCAGCACGTTTTTTTCGCCCAAATAAATTGACCCACCCTACACAGAACATACACACATACATAATGTCATAATTTTTACTCAGTTGTGATTTTTCAGATTCAAGTCTTTTTTCGTGTTTTTGATATACGTTCACTAAATCACAAAATTGAGACAAGTCTGCTCTTCTGAGTTCTGTGCTTACTGGATGCGACGTTCGCAAATTCAAAATCGATGTGTTGTCATACGGTCAGAGTTGTCAGATTAAAAAAAAATAAATCGCCAAATCATCTTTTTTTAACATTTTGAAAGAAATAAAACATAATTCGTTCCGAATTATTAAGTTTCGCCAGAATTGAAAAATAATTCGCCATAATATATATTTTGCTAATTATATTAAGCAAAAATCTGATCAAAAACAGAAAGTGTACAATGTTTACTACGAGTATAATATAGTTTAGTGAAAACTATAAAAAATAATTTTTATAGTTGAAAAACCGGTTTTTCGTACCTTCATAATATAGCTGAGTACTATCCGATTTTAAGTTTTTCAGTCGATTTGAAAAGAAGAGAAGTATACCTTTTAAATGATGTTATACTTCATAGCCTTCAGGAATATGTGTGATTTTTTCTAGCAAAAACATGAATTTTTTCCATATTTTTCAAGTTTAAAGTTTTTTCGTACCACGTATGAACCTATTTCGTTGACAGTTGCCGAAAATTGAATTACATAAGTAAACTGGAACCTAAAAATTTATTAGTTTCAGATCCATATAGGCAACTACAAATTTCTCACTGCCAAGAATGCAACTGTTGTTCGGGGGCCATTTATAATTGACACTAAAATATGCTTTGTTCACAAATTTCACACATAAAAACACCAAAATAATAATTTTAATTTTTCGTACTTTTTATCACAAATAGACAACAAAATTGCCAACTAATTTAAAAATCGCCATGTCGCCAAAGCGCAAATTAGGTCGCCTAATCAGTTTTAAAATGTCATGTTTGGCGAGAAATCGACAGATCTGACAGCCGTGTGTAGGGCTCAAACTGTATGAAAAAGACTAAAGACCAGGGATGTTTCGAACCAGCTTGTAGTAAGAAGGAGCAATGTCCGGATAATATAGCGTGTTTTTTATAGAGGTATAGAAATTTTAGTTGGGATTACTTTTCAAGGTGGCGACCGATTTAACAGCTGTCGAGTGATTTATTCTCAGTTTGGTTTGGCAATTTATCATGAATAGACTCACGTCCGGCGCAGATTCGTCGAATGGGACCAAAACGAGATTACCGTTGTTCCCGATTTTCATAAGAGAATTTTGTTTAGCGATGAAGCTGGTTGAATGGCTACGTCAACAAACAAAACTGCCGCATTTGGAGTGAAGGTAATCTTCAAGTGTATGTGGAAAAACCGTTACATCCAGAAAAACTGACTGTTTGGTGTGCTTTATGGGCTGGTGGAATCATTGGTCCGTACTTTTTCAAAAACGATGGTGGCCAGAACGTTACAGTCAATGGTGATCGGTATAGAGCCATGATTACTGCCTTTTTCAGTCCTGAATTGAATAACCATGATGTCCAGGAGATGTGGTTTCAACAAGACGGCGCAATATGTCACACAGCTCGTGCCACAATAGATTTATTGAAAGACACGTTTGGTGACCGCCTAATTTCACGTTTTGGACCTGTGAATTGGCCTCCAAGATCTTGTGATTTAACACCGCTAGACTACTTTCTGTGTGGCTATGTAAAGTCATTGGTCTATGCGGTAAAGCCACAAACGCTTATGCATTTGGAAGACAACTTTCGCTGTGTTATTGCCGATATATGGCCACAAATGTTGGAAAAAGTCATCGAAAATTGGACGCCAGCCGTTGCGGTCTTATCCCAGAAATCATGTTTAAAATGTAATGCCACAAGACTGTCTTTCGGATAAATAAAACTCATGACAATCGAATAATCCATCGTTGTTTTATTGCAATTTAAAGTTCAATACCTCTATAAAAAACACCCCTTACTTCAGGAGCGGTAAGATATCCCATTTGATCGTTTCTAATATTTTTTGGCATCTTTTGCAACATGAAGCCGAGCGTTGTCAAGTAAAAGAATAAATTTATCATACTTATGCTTATATTTTTGGCGCTTTTCTCATAATTCATAGTTCAAACGAAGTAACTACAGTCCGTACCGATAACCGGGTTTTAGTAGCTTCTAGTGCACGACATTGTTGTACTAACAAGTAAAAAATATTGTTAATTTGCAAGAAATTTGCAAGCAGTTATAAAACCAACTTTCGCATAAGCTGCTTGAAAGAACAAAATCGCCCTATAGTTGTAAGCAATTAATACACAGACCTGGTTGGTTTTCAAATGTTTATTGAGTTTTAGCCACGAATTATATCCGATGATGGGTTTGCAAGCAGTTCGTTAGCAACGCTTTGGCTTAAAAACAATCATCATTGAAGACTCTTTGTTTTATTGGGTACTACGAGGGGTATTATTTATATTTCGGGAGCTGACGACGCTAATGTCAATAGCTAAAATCTGGCAACACCATAATAAATTTTGGTATATTTTAGCATAAATGTACTCACAACGTTTCGATGTACAAGTGCTATTTGTTTTGTTTACAGTGAGTTAGGAATTGGTTGACCAAAAAACAGAAATTCCAAGTGAAGGTTTTCGTTGAATTATTTTTCACACTTTTCGACGTGGATTAGCTCAACAAGAATGTGTCGATGAACTCAGTTCTTTGTATGGCGATAAAGCTCTATCAAAAACCACAGTATATCGTTGGTATAGTGAATTCCATTGTGGTCGTAGTTCGGTCGCCGGCAAATTCCGTGAGGGTCGTCCAAAATCGATTGTTGTATTACAAAACATCGATGCAGTACTTGAACTGATAATGCAAGGTCGACATGTGACATACTGTGAGATAGAGGCATTCTTGTAAAAAAATAGTTATCGTTGGATAGCACATAATTTATCAATCGCTCAAAAAAAAAATTCTCGCATTGATTGGGGTAAAGCAATGATAGGTGACGAATCGTGGATATATGCATATGAGCCAGAAACAAAACAGCAATCGACCGTGTGAGTATTCCAAGACGAGCTAAATCCAACAAAAGTTGTTTGTGGAAAAAGCACAGTGTAGCATATGTTTGCCTGTTGCTTCGGCCGAATGGGTCATGTGGCCACTGTTCCGCTTGAGCAACATCGGACGGTCAATTCTGAGTGGTACATGACCACCATATGTTTGCCGGAAGTCTTCGGAAAAATTCGTAAGCCAACCGCCGAAAACGAATCATTCTCCATCATGACAATGCCAGCTCATACACATTTCGTCAAAACATTGAATTGATTTCTCATCCGCCATACAGTCCTGATCCAGCACCTAATGTTTTTTTTCTTGTTCTCGAAATCAAACGTAAACAGCGTGGTAAGCGTTTAAAAACCATTTTTTGGAGGTGTCTCAAGAGAAATGGAAAAACTGCTTTCAGAAATGGTTTGAACGAATGAAAAAGATCATCAAGGGGAATATTTTGCCATAAAGCCATCTTCATTCAAAAATATTTGTTATTATTTGTTATTATAGTACCCCACCCCTCGAATTCTATTCGTTTGATTAAATCCATAAAAAAAACATTTTTTTTAATAAAATTATTTTTTTTATTTTTAATTTCTTTTTGATTTTCTATTCAAAATTCAATAAATTCTTCCTAAACTTATACATACAATATAATACATTTAAATTAAAATTAATTTTTTTTTTACAATAAATATTTACACGACATTTACAAATGAACAGCGAACTTTTCTTTGCTTTTTGTCTCACACAAAGCAATAATTTTTTAATTTAAAACTAAAACTTTAAACATTTAAATAACAAAATAAAAAAGTTTATCATATACATTTACAGACCATCAATGAAATCAAAATTTTAATTTATTTGAGTTCAAAAGGTTATTTAGAGTGATAGGCCTTTATATATGTATGTATGTATGTATGTACATACACACATCTAAGGTAAATAAATAATTATTTATTTATTGACTTATTTAGTGTTTGATTTAGGAGATGCTTTCTTTGTTTATTTCCAATCGTATATATAGCAACAGGACGGATACAATATTTAGTTAACATGCTGCAGGCAGTCTGCACTTGTTGTGCATGTCTTGTTTCATGGGGGTGTTGTTGGCCAAACTATTTGAATAACGCCATCAACAACATAATCAGTTTGATTAACCAACTGACTAGCATTTCTAATTAGGCAGCCTCTTTCATCATCATTTTGTCATAAATTTTCTTTCTTCTGTAATACTGTGCTACGGTAGTCTCACTCCTCCCTAGAATATTTCTAAAATTCCACTTTTAAAGCCAAGCACGTTTTTTCAGTTTATAATCGTGCAGAGTAATTGGTTGTGGCATAGGGGGGGTGAAAAAATTTTTGCTATTGAAAGGGTTTGTGTTCTACTAATAAAAACCCCTGCTTTCTTTGGCCAAAAACTAACTGACCGTTGAGGGTGCCGCATTCTGTTGCGACTGTTGTTGCTGTTTAATTCTTTCTTTGGCTTCTTGTTGGGCCTTTTTTGAACGTTTCCATTTCATGCGACGATTTTGAAACCAAATTTTCACCTGAGTCTCTGATAGCATTAAGCCACTGGCCACCTCAAAACGTTTGGGGCGGGACAAGTATTTATTCTGTTTAAATTGTTTCTCCAATTCTAACAGTTGTTGTGACGTAAAAGCGGTGCGTGGACGACGGGTTTTACCCAAAATGGCATGATGTGGATAGGCTGCCAATTCTGGTATACGATGATGTAACATGCCAGCTCGTGCTAAGAATTCAAATTGTAAATGTGAAGGCATAAAGTGTTGACCCATGGGTATCTAAGGGAAAAAATTAAAATTAAAAACGATTAAGGCTATTAGTGAATCGATTTCTTAGAATTTTTCAAAATAAAAATAAAATAAAAAATTGTCACCAAATGGCCATAAAATGTAATACTAATTGTATTAGACAACACTACAGCTTCTTTGAAAGGTGACATCTTAAAAAAAGTCGGAACAGAAAGGTCATATTTCGCCTTACTATTATAGAAAAGGTAAGAATGCGCCACACAGTGCCTTGTCCCATACACAAAAATCAAAAAATCACTCATCACAGATTTTGATAAAATATTTATATTTTTTGAAAGGTAATAATCCACTGAATTAATTTTTTTTATTCGGCTATTTCTCTATATTGTCGCAAGAGGGCACTAAACCCAACAAATTTAAAATAACAAATATTACGTAAACAAATTTATTTTAGGTACTTGAGAAAAACAGCAGTAAAAACTTTATTTGTTAAAGAAATTTTTAAAAGTTTGGTTTTTTAATTATAAACAAAACAGAAAAAGTTCTTTATTTTGTTACGTTTTTATTTATTTTTTTCTACTTTGAAAAATGCACTTATTTCAATAAAAGATTTAAATTTACCAAACTTTGAAGGAGCATTAAAAAAATTATATATAAATTTTATATTTTTTGTTTCGATTTTTGAAACTACGAGGGCGGATTAATATTGAAGCTACCTAAGTAGGAAAAAACTTTTTTTTTTCAAAAACCATTCATTTCTCAACATAGTCTCCTTTTAGCTCAATGCACTTAGTAAGACGATTTTCCAACTTTTTTATACCATCTGAGTAATACGATTGGGAACTCCTCAAAATACGCATTAGTTTCGGTAATCACTTCTTCGTTTGAGATGAATCTTTTTCCTGTGAGTCATTTTTTCAAGTTTCGAAACAGAAAAAGGTCACTAGGGGCTAAATCTGGACTAGTATAAGGTGGATGATCAACCAATTCGAAGTGGATTTCTCGTAGTTTTAGCATCGTATTTAATGCTGTGTGAACCGGTGCGTTGTCTTGAAGAAAGAGCACTTTTTTCTTGTTTAAATGTGGTCGTTTTTCCTTGATTGCATCAACCAATTGATTCAATACTGCACGATAATACTCTCCTGTGATTGTGGATCCCTTTTAAGATAATCGATGAGCAATATTCCGTGTGCATCCCAAAATACAGTGGCCATAACCTTGCCAGCCGATTTCGCTGTCTTCGCCTTCTTCGGAGCACTTCCAGCAGATTCCACCCATTGCTTCGATTGATTTTTGGTTTCTGGTGTGTAGTGGTTGACCCACATTTCATCAACAAGCACCCATCAAGCATCAAACGTGGCACCTATCTTGCCGATAGCTTTTTCATGTGCAAATGTTCATGCAAAATGTTGAACACACGTTCATATGATATGTTTACCATTTCAGCAATCTCACGTATTTTGACCCGGCGATCATTCATAACGATATCGAGGATTTTCTTGATATTTTCTTCAGTAACCACCTCCTTTGGCCTTCCTGTTGATGGTATTGTTGCAGTGTTTGTTCGGCCCCCTTTTTAATTCAGCAATCCAACATTTTACCATATAATCTGACGGAGCAGATTCGCCGTAATGTTTATCAAGCTTTTCTTTTGTCTTTTTCGCCGTTTTGCCTTTCAAATAATAGTATTTATTCACTACACGAAATTCACTTTTTTTCATTTTCCAAGAGACACAAAAGTTGCATAATTCAAACGACTACAACAAATAAACTAATCGATGAATTTGGCTAAAATTTTACCAGCTGACGTTTGACAGATCGTAATTTCTAAGAAAGAAAAAGTTTTCGTGTTTATGCTGCCATCTAGCGCTAGGTAGCTTCAATGTCAATCAGCCTTCGTATGTAATATATGCTATCAAACAAAAAATAATTAGAACCAACATTGTACTACAACTCAAAAACTTTTGAGATTTTAAAAATATATAATTTAGAGAATTTTTCATAATTTTTACTAATTTTAAGTAGTTTAAGGCATATAAAAAAAATAAAAATAATAATAATTTGATTATCACTTTATATATAATATATTAACCCAAAAATATTTAAATTTATTGTTTAAATTTAAAATTTGCACTACAAAATTTGCGTTAAAATCTTGTTTTTATTCAAAATTTATTTATTTATATCGGTAATTAACACAACTCTGTGCTACGGAATACCTTTCTTTTATTAAAAGGTTTAAAATAAAAAGATACCTGAAGACAGTTTTTTGTTTGTTTTAAGTATATGTGGGCGGTGGGCGTTTCCGTTGTCCTATAGTGCCAAAATTTCGCTTATATCTATATTTAGCCCTAATAAATGTCTGTACGAAATTTCATTTATCTACGATAATGCTTTTATTTTTGTCCATTCGCTTTATGGGATCGACGCACTGTGCGGCACAGGCTGCTAAAAAATTTGTGAAGTTTAAGGAGACAATGTTGTAGTTTGATAAACAGTAGCAAAATGGATTGCTCGCTTTCGATTTGATAATTTTGATGTTAAAAATGCAATGCGCTGTGGTTAATACATCACTAAAAAAGTGGATAAAATCATGAAAAAAATTGGGAAAGAAAGGTACATAAGAGTCGTGGATGTTGCTAGAAAACTAGGCATTCATCAGCACACAGTGATCAATAGATATCAAAAGATAGCTGAATATGCAAAAAAGATCGAGATTTGGGTGCATTTCTGAAGCAAATGATTGCTGGCCATGAAAAGTGGATCACGTAAGACAATAATGTGCGAAAAACATTCTCGACTAAACAAGGTAAAGCTCGGCACACGGTGGCAAAACCAGAAGTAACAAAAGGAAGGGTAGTGTTGTATGTCTGGTGAAATTGATGGGAAATTGTTCCTTATAAGCTTCTACAAACTGGTCAAACTATTACTTCTGACCTCAATTAAAACTACCAGAACTAAACAACAGAATAAGTGTTGTGTTTCATCATGACAACACCAAACCACACACATATTTGATAACCCTGCAGAAACTGAAAGTGCTTGGCTAGAAAGTTTTGATGCCTCCACCATATAGCCGGACCTTGAACTCTCTTAATGATGTAAATTTAAATTCCATAGAGGCCTGCAATTGGTAAATGAAAACCAACGATGTTCTGCACAGATGGAATAATGGCTTTACCCTAATAAAGGCAAAAGGTTATCGATCAAAACAGCACATATTTGGCTGAATAAAGCTCGTTTCAACTATAAGAAAAAGTGTTTCATTTCTGTCAAATTTGTAAACGAAGTTTTTCGAATGCCTAATACAATTGATATATCAGTAAATCCAACAAAACTCCTAACCGTGTCTTTTTTTAATTATGCTGTCATTTACGTTTTTCTCTAATCATTTAAGTATAACTTACCGGTATTGGTTTTCCCGATGGATCTAAAGGACGATGAAATGCTGAACCACCCTGGGCTAACAGCTGATAAGGATGACCACCAGCATATAAAGGGAAATCTTGCGGTCTTATAGGGCTATGAGGAGGTACAGGTTTCTTAAATTCATCATTCAACTCCATGTGCATACCAAGATGCTGTTGATCTTCACAGCCAGGACTAATAGGCGGACTAGAACGATGAGATGATGTAGGAGATTCAGATCTAAAAATGGATAATAAAAAATTCATTCGTAAGACAAAAGAGAATTTACTATAAAAAAATATTACAAATTCTGATAATTTTTTTTTTAAAGTATGTTTGAATATGTTTCCCCCTTATTTTGGTTATGAAATTAAACAACGCTCAAATATGTCATCAATCTCTTATACAAGCTTTAGAAATCAATAAATTTATTAAATAATGATTTCATTTTATTTATAAATATTTATTTAAGTATTTTATAATTATGAGCGTTAACCCATTTGCCAATTTAATTTTTTTCCAAGACATCAATTGTTTTTTTTTTCGCAATTCATGAAAATATTTAAGAAAAAAATATAAAATTTTAAATTAATTAAAAAAAATAATAGAAATATGTTTATTTTTAAAACGATCATAAATTTAGTTAAAGGGGTTATTATTGATTGTTTTCTGATTCATAATTGTGAGCATTACCGGTCAATATTAGTACATCACTCTTTTAATTCTTAAAATAGTGAATATATTAGACTGTACTTAAATTTGACACTATTTTGCCGACAAGCGGGCCATTCAGCGGGTAAAGCTAAATCGAGTACGTTGAGTCCAGTGTTGCTAACCGGTTTTTTAGGTTAGCTTTTATTTTCGAGATATACCGCTATTTTAAAAATGAAGGAGGTTGCACACATCGGTTTTAAACAAAAAAGATTCATTGTGAATACAATATCAATAAAATGCAAATTTTTTTTTTTTTCAGATAAATAGGAAATACCTTAAATGATAATTTAAAATAAAAAATCAAATCATCAATCATTTGGTTTTTACTTTCGTGTTTGCAGCACACAATTTTTAAGACATTGTTTCGTTCAACAATACAGAACCACTTTTAGTTTTAGTATTCATTTAGATCAGTCGTCCGTTGCGATAAACATGAATAAAATTAAAGTTAAAGTTATTGAAGGGCAGAAAAAAGACACAAAGCTCTTCGCAAATGGTAAATTTTAGTATTTACATATCTAATACCCGTAATTTCTACAAATAGATATCTAGCTGTGTATTGCTATTTTCACTTCTCCTACTGATCAAAGTTTAGTGTATTTTACACCATCGAATTCCGATAGGTAACTCATAAGGTACATAAAATCACATATGTTTTATTGAAGTGTCACATAATTATCAAAATTAAAGGGTCCGCCAAATAATTTTTTTTTTTTTTTTTTTGAAAATGCTATAAAAAAAACTACTGAATATTTACTCAAATTTATTTTTTTATTTGAAAGTACAATCCTTCCGGCTAATAATGGAAAAAATTTCATTCAAATGGCTGCCTCGGCTAGCCATGCAGTAGCCTACACGATCGGTCCAATTTTTAAGCACATTATCGATTGTGTGCAGCTCTATTTCACCAATGGCTTCACGAATATTGTCATTTAAAGCGTCAATTGTATCTGGCTTGTTAGCGTAACACTAAGTTTGACGGAACCCCACAAATAATAGCCCAACGGTGTAAAATCGCAGCTCCGAGGTGGCCAAACGACATCAGCTCTGCGGCTGATAATGCAATCTTCAAAAAACAGGGCGCAAAACATCGAGTGTAGCTTCGACTGTGTGGCACGTAGCGCCGTCGTGTTGAAACCAAATATTGCTAACATTCTCCTCTTCAATTTTTGTGAAGAAAAATTTGTTCAGCATGGCCCGATAACGACCACCATTGACGGTAACGGCCACTCCTTGCTCATTTTCGAAGAAAAATGGCCCCTGGACCAAGCAGTGACTCGTCTTAGGTGTATCGGTTTTTCAATGTATGCGTGCGGGTTTTCTGTGCCCCAAATGCGACAATTTTGCTTGTTTACATACCCGCCAAGATCAAAATGAGCTTCATCTGAAAAGATGATTTTTTTTTTTTTTTTGGCAAATTCGGCATCTTCTGTAAGTCGATCGCAGGCCCAGATTTCCAGCGTTGTTCAAGAGTATACACGACCCTATTCGTTCAGCGGAAGGATAAAATTAATTATCTGTCAAATCAGACATGAGCTTAGTGTTACCATTCACGAAATAAGCACTAGTTGAAAAAAAAACGTTAGATAGCGGACCCTATACTGGAATAGCCTGAGATTTCCCATAGTTGCCACACGTTCAAATAGTTTTTAGCATATTCTTATAAACTTTAATTTTTTTTCTAAACTGAGTTCTGTTTGGCACCTAGTAACCAGTACTTAATCTTTGTTTTTATATTATATGTGCTTTCTTTGCCATAATATGTTTTTTCCATGTCATCGTGCTTGCTGTAAACCTACTAGATGATAGTGATGAGGTCAATAAACTCCAAAGATATCACGTATTAGACCTGCGTTTTAGAAGCTAATCAGTTACTCTATATAGTAAGTTGTAAATTTGTTAACTTTATAAATAAATGATTTTATAATATTATTATATAACTTGTTAAGATATGTTTAGAAATCAATAGGGTTTAAATCAAAGTTATTTTGTATTATTTTAGTGAATTTGTTAATTATTGTAAAATAGATTGCAAATAAAGTTTGAAGAAAAAAGAATCCATAATCTTGAGTTACAGGTAAAAAACCAGTTTCTCGAACCTTCATGCTCTTATAGTTGAAAAATTACCGCTTTTAAGTTTCTTTTCAAATTTGTAACGAAAAGAAACAGACGTTTTAAGTGATATATGGGTACATACTCGTATATGTCGTTTAAGTTGGCTTGAAGAATTTAGGTGTATTTCTCAAGCAAAAACATTTTTATTGAATTTCTTCCACATTTTTTTATTCGTAACTCGATATTTTTGAGATGTTTCGAAAATTTTAAAAAAAAGTTCCTTGTTCTACTCTATAGCGCCTATAAAAATACAAAAGACACAATTAGATTTTGGACTTGTATCTCGAGTGTTGGTGTGGGTGAGTCGGAAAAATGTGTTTTATTTGTAGTAAAATTATCACATTTGCTTATCTCAATATTCGAAAAGAAAATGCAAAGTAAGTTCAGGGAAATTGGTTATCGCAAACAACCGCGAATTCTATCAAGATAACGATTCAATGCACATATCAGTTATCAAAAAGCTTTAAAAAGCCTTAATTAACATCTACGCAGGGTCCAAAACCTTAAGTAATTAAGTGAATTTGTGAGCAACTGGCTAGGGAAGTTCATTCAAAAAAGATCAACACCCTTTTTCAGCTTTATGTGATATTATTAGAAATATTGAACTCCTTAGAGCCGGAAGTATATCAAAATCAACTACAGAACCCATATTTCTGCTTTCTGGCCTGGGTAAACTTATGGAGTGGTTTATTTTGGAGCGTATATGAAGGTTCATGGACGATAACGAGATATTGCTGGATTGTCAATTTGGATTTAAGAGGGGCCACGCTACGTCCAAATCACGATGGCACTTGCGGACTATGTAGCAAGGGGACTGAATAGGAGGTCTCCGACGATTGCTGTGCGCCTGGACTTCGCAAAAGCTTTTGACAATGTTTGGCAGGTGGGAATAATTCATAAGATGAAGTCGTTTGGTATCGACAGGCATTTCTGCGGAATTGTTGCGGAATTCCTGAGGGATCGCTCCCTCAGAGTGAGAGTGGGTGATACACTCTCTAATGAAAGAAGTGTTGTTGCTGGAGTGCCGCAGGGTTCACTACTGGGACCTGTCCTATTCAACATATTAATGTCGAATATACCTTGGCCACCTGACGGAGATTTACTCCTTCTGTATGCGTACGATGTGCTGGTTGCGGCATCTGGCCCCAGAGCGGCAAGGGTGAATGAGAGACTCAACGGATACCTGGGTAGACTGCACGGATACTTCTGCAAATGGAGTCTCTGCCTAAATTTGGAAAAGACGGATTGCGTAATATTTAAGGGATGGCGTGGACGGCAGTATCCCAACGCAAGGAAGTTCGTACCGGTGCTGGGGGTAGGCGGTGAGGTTGTAAGATTCTCCGACAGGATTAAGTATCTCGGGGTGACTTTCCACGAGAGCTTCGAGTATTATCGATATGTGGATTCTGTTTTGGATAGGATGAGGGGGATATACCACTCCTACTGTCGGTTACAGCGCCGAAGGGAAGGCTTACGTAAAAAGGTAAAGCTGTTTATATACAGGCAGATCCTCAGACCTCTGATGTCTTATGCCTTCCCTGTCTGGTTTGGGATTTCGTCCCATCAGATGGAGAGGCTTAGGGTCTGGGAGAGGCGTATTTTGTCGGCTTGTCTTGGATTAAGGGCTCGTAAGTTACCCGATGGTTCGTTGCAGAGACCGTCTTGTCGGGTCATTTATGACCATGCGGGTTTCGAGAGGATCGATATTTTTCTTATGGGGACTGCGCTGGCATTTTTGGAACGATCGTCCGCCCTAGAGAATGTGATGGTGACCGGCTGCTTCGAGAGGAGGAGTGATATGGAGACTCTAAGGGTGCACGGATACCTGTTGCCTGTGGATCTCCTAACGTTGAGAGACGAGGGGCTACTCTATGGCGACGAGGGCCTACTATTTTATCACAGGAGGTTTGGTACGCTGGATTTGGACAGCCTGGTGTATAACACTGCACAGTGAGGAGGATGTCTGTGTCCTATTGTTGTTAATTAGTTGTAAGTAGTGTTTTAAGTTAGTTTTAAGCACGAGTATATGAGTGTTTCCGTTTTTCCATTTTTTGCGGAATATGATTTGTTTTGGTGATGGATTGCGGCTATTCTGCAGTATTTTAAGTTTTAGTTGATAAGTCTATGATAAGTATCATTTACGCATAGAATAAGTACATATTAATTAGTTTGGGATAAACTATGTAAGAACAGAATATTTGGATGAATAAAGTAAAGTAATATCAAAATCAACTCTGACGCCTACTGACTGTGCTATATTACGGATATTATTATTAAGAATATGCAAACCATAACTGAATAGTCGATTATTGCATTTAAGTAATTCCAACTTTGCTTTGTCCGATTATGCGTTGAGTTTAAAAAACTGGGCTAATTTCGTTTTTGTATTCAAACTTTCAGTTATTATTGGATCAAGTGCTGTTTTCTGTAAGATATATAAGTATCTGAAGTATAAATAAGACTCTGAAAAATCTCTATATGTATTTATTATATTTTTTACGTAGAGGACTTATCTGTGATCTGTATATTTATTATATCTTATCTGTAGATACAAATACTATATATAGGGTGGGCTATTTAAAAGTTTAAATTTAAAAATGCAATAAAACAAAAACGATTTGAAATTTTGCCAAATTTATTTTTTTGTTGGGGTCGTATCTTGGCAATGGCATCACGAATGTTGGAATTCAACTGCCTCTGGTCGGCATAACATTTGTCATTAACGGCGCCCCACAGAAAATAGTCCAACGATGACAAATCGCAGCAACTGACATCACCATTTCGGCTAATTAAACGACCATGAAACGTTTGACGCAATAAATCGATTGTGGCATGAGATGTGTTTCAAGTTGCGCCATCCTATTGAAACCAAACATCGTTTAATCAATACCATAAAGATCGAGCACAAAAAAATCGGTTATCATGGTGCGATAGGTGTCTCCATTGACCGTAATGGTTGTGATATATGAAATATGTCCCAATGATGCCTCCACTCTACAAGCCGCAACAAACACTCACTCGTAATGGATGCATTGGCTTCTGAACCGCAAATACGGCAATTTCGCTTATTAACGTACCCACCAAGATGAAAATGAGCTTCATTCGAAAAGATGATTTTAAGTGATGATGTATTTCCAATAAATACCAACGTTGCAAAGCGTAAATCGATTCATTTTATTCAGTGGAGATAATACGTTGCCAGATTCGAAATAACTGCTGGTTCAAATTTAAACTTTTAAATTGCCCAGCCTATATATTAAGCACTTTTTGATCATATATTTTTAAAACAAAATAAATCTTGTTGTTTTTGTAAAATTTTGAAGAGAATTAGTTTCTTTTCTAATACTACGAGAAATTTTTAATAAGGACATGTGATCAATTAGTTGATCTTAAACCACCTTCACTATTCATATTTTATATAACTTTCTGTTGCTTTGATCATAGCCTTGATACGTTTCGGCATGGGCTTCACTACATTTTTGAAGATGCATCACCACCGTTTTGCTAAGTAATTTGAGCTCTTTATCTTATGTCCTGCACGGTTAACCTGAAGTCGTATTCGATTAGGTTTATATCCGAAGATTTTGATGGCCAGTTGGGTACTTCAAATCCGTAATTCTGAAACCAACTTTAGGTAACACGGAACGACACTCTTTTGCCCCAATCATCTAAACTTTCGTAGAGACCTTAAAGGAAATGATGGACATACTGTGTTGGCGTCCTTTTTTTGCAGAATAAAATAGTAAAGTTCCGATATAAAATAGTTCGCCATCTAAACTTGAAAAATATGTTTGCTTGAGTTATACTATATAGTATAAGGCTTTAAGGCTTCTTTAACGACAAATATATCATTTACAAGGTCTGTTTCTCTTCCGAATGGAAATTTAAAATCTGTTAGTATTTGGCTAAGTTCTTAGGTTATAAGTGCATAAAGGTCAGAAAAACCGGTTCTTCACCTGTAACTCGAGGTTTTGGAGGTATTTCGAGAATTCCAAAAAACATTTCCTTGTTCTATTCGACAGCGCTTATCAGAAATATAATATCAATTGCCAGGTATTTTTTGTCGCCCGTGTAAGATTTTGAAATTGTTTTGAACTTCTTTTCTTAAAAATGAATTGACTGTTTAAAGGATTGTATGAACAAAGATGCTCTTTTCATTAAAATAAATTTGATAGCAAATAATCTGTTAAGAAAATACGAAAAAATATTTTAAAAACTGCTTAACCCTCAAACACCTACCCCGTCATCAGAAA
Organism: Wohlfahrtia magnifica; assembly: GCA_023159175.1. Lineage (NCBI taxonomy): Eukaryota > Metazoa > Arthropoda > Insecta > Diptera > Sarcophagidae > Wohlfahrtia > Wohlfahrtia magnifica. Next base: position 935,490 of record JAKWBJ010000212.1, on the reverse strand, counting down.
AAACGTGTTTAAACAAAATCAGCAAACTTTTTGCGAACACCGTCTGTAACATATTTTGGTTCTGGAGCTTTCGATGAGAAATTTTAAAGAAATTAGAGCTGAAATTAGTAATTTTTAGCAGAACACTATACTAAAACAAAAATTATTGCCACAATTTAGTACGTATTTCAAATTCAGGTGTTTAAGGTTTAATTCACATATTTCTTGTTGCATATAACTCACTTAAAAGACCTACGGTCTAAGACTATAAAAAATGTCTAATTCCAATATAAATATGCATTTCTACCATTGAAAAACTCAGTTATAAAATGTCCATGACTAAGGGAATAGGCCTTTATTCTCATATATAATCTATGTTTTATTATATTAAGAGATTGTACAAAAGAAGATGCGCTGTTCACTAATATTTATTAATATTTTTTTTTTATTACGTATGGCTTATTCCTCGGTTAATGGACTTTAAACTCATTTTTTTTTTAATCTCAATAAACAACATAAATATGTGGAATATGAAGATTTTATATAAAAAAAAACTATTCACTTCAAAACTTTAAAAGCGTTTAACACGCTAATTAGTTTGCTAGACGTAAAAGTTAAACTAATCCCGTTAGACTGATAAATCTTAATAAAAATTTATAATGCAGAAGTGCTACCCACATACCTTGACATGCCGTCGGGACTGGGTGAATCATATTCCCGTGATTCATGTAACCGTTGAAGAGCTTCTTGCTCTGACATGCCTATCGCTGTCATATCACGGGCATATTGTAGGCCCAATGATAAACGATCATCCAAAGGGGGAGCCTTAACACTGGTCATCTCCGGTGAGGGAGGCTCTGAATTATTTTGATTTTTCGCCAACAAAGCATCAATACAAAATGATTTTTTTGGTTGACTCTGCTGTAGTATGGGTGGTGACCGTGAAGCCGTCGGTGATGTTGATTGGGGTGGTGTGGGTTGTGGTATTTGGTTTAGAGTATTTGAAGGATTTGCAGGGGGTGGTATCATGAGGGGTAAGCGAGGCATAGTAGAATAGACACCATTAACTAAAGCCGACGGATGGCCTACAGCAGTGGGTGGTGGTGGTAGGGTATCGTAAAGCCTTTGTTGGGCCGCCAAAGGTGAGGCAAATATGCGCTGATCTCTAAGGCTGGCTGCCGCTGCAACACCAGGTGGTAATTGATTTATAGTGTGCATATTACTAGCCAGCGGTACTGGTTGCACTAGTAAAGGCAAGGGCGTAGTAGAGGGATTAGTGTTTGAGTGTTTGTGATTTAAATCTTCTGTCGAGTTTAAAGAACTTTGCAGGGGTTTTGGTGAATTGCTATTGGAATGTGGCGAGCCTGTTGATCGCGTAGGACTTATTTGTGATCGCGGTGAACGTGGCGAGAGTGTTGAACGTGTATTTGAATCTTGTTGATAATCACTGTGGGGAGGTGATAGATTATTTTGATGCTGCTGTTGCTGTTGTTGCTGATGATGGTGTTGAGCTGCCGCTATATGATTTAAAAATTGAGATAAATGTTGCTGTTGTTGTTGCTGCTGTTGTTGTTGTTGATTTTGTTGCTGTTGCTGTGCTTGTTGTTGATGTTGCTGCAATTGTTGCAATGTGGGTGGCTGTGATACCTGTGCACTAGACATTTTGTTTTGATTTTTTTTTTCGTTTTTTTTTTTTCTTCTTCGTACACTTTATCACTTCAGTTTTTTTTTAGGAATTTTCAAACACTTTAAATCACTTTTCTTAAAAACTTCTTTAAGTAGAGGCTTTACTAGAGTATCTCTGATTTTTTTTAATTTTTGTTTTGTATTTTTACTTATTATCAATTCATTTTTTTATAATTTTTACAATTAAATTAAAACACTTTTGGTTTTTGTCTTAATTGATTTTTAATTTTTTTCCGTTTATTTTTTATGTCACTGTCTTAGTTTTTATTGATATTTTTCTTTTTCTTTGAAATTAAAATTTTTTTATACGATAATCGAAAACCGCGTACGTTGTTACTTTGCTAACGCGTTTAAACGACTGTATTAAAATTGTTAAACGTTCTCAATCATATACCTCGTCTGATTACTTTCCTATCATTCGCTCAGTTATTCGAAGACCGACCAACCATTCAACCGGTTATGCTTTAACCACCTCTTCCCTCAAAACTATACACGATTTTCTAACACCACTACCACTACCAAGAAATTTTTGATTTTTTCTTAAAAGAGAAAACGTTCTCTTTTCTCTCTGTGTGTGTTACTTCATTCTTTAACAGTTACTCTCTTTTGCGCATTCTCATACCGTTAGTGTATTAAAGATGGAGTACAATGGCTCTCTATCTCTGAATACAGTGGTCCCTTTTCATCATATAACCAGAGTTTAGGGTTCCATTAAATCAGAAAAAAAGGGGCGTTTTTTAATTCATGGTATTCATGGCTTAATATAGCCATGATTAGAATAAAATTGGTAATTGGAAAGGTGTGGCATTTAGTTGAAACAGAAAAAGTATTAAAATAAAATGAGAAACTAAAACAGAAAAAAATCTCATACTCTAGTAGTATAAACGTATGGTATATGAGTTTCCTAATAAGAGTTTGTGTGTTTATTCGACACCATTTTTAGCCTAAAATTGTTAGCAAAACGAGATATAATTGCCATCATTATGGAGTAATGCCTGCTGCTACTACTACTGCTACTACTTTTTCATATGCTCGTCATTAGGCAAGACAGATACCCTCCTAAATAGTCGGTTATATGTCATCATTCAGTTTAGGATTTGGTTTGGTTTGTGGTGGCCTAAGATGTTGCAACATTATTACTAAACTTTTTCAATTTTTATTTTGATTTTTTTTTATTACAATTTTTTTTAATCACAATTATTTTATTACTCGTTTTGTTATTATTAAATATTCTTTTCATGTTGCCCTCCTTGAGTGTGTTATCTTCTGCTATTAAATTGCATTTTTTTTTACTTTTTTTTCTTATTTTCAGTAATTATTATCCCCCCTTTCTTGTCTTTTCCTTATTTGGTTGCTTTAAGGGTAGTAATTAAGCATTTGAAATACTTTTTCGAGTATAAAATGTAACTTTAAATGCTACAATTTGTTGGCATTTGCACTTAGATCTATGTGTGTGTGTGTGTAAATGTGTATGTTTCTCGTTCCATTATACCGAAATCGACCAACTCTCATCCAACCACCCATTTACCTTTTATTTTATTTGTGTTTTAATTAGTGAAAATTTTAATTATTGCGTGTGTGTCTGTTTGTGTGTGCTTTTTTACCCCAAGTCTGGAGCTACAATTTATGTTAAGGCATTATATGTTTGGTGAGCATTTAAACAAGCTTGGTTACTTAACACATGGGCCAAAAAAGTTCGTGGCTTAACAAAGAAAACACTTTTCTTTTGTTCAAAATTAGCTTTATTACAGCGCCGCTCTATGATAGGGCTCAGCTTCAGTGATAATCATAAAATATTCTGCAAACTGGTGTTTTTTATTACTTTGAAATTGTATTTTTAAAAAAAGGTTTAAAATTTTCTAATTTTTCATAAGTTGCTTTACCAAAAAATTTAATAACTCCGTCAATTTCCAACGGATAGGTCTTATTTAATTCATACCTTAACATAATTCCTTAATTAATTCATCAATAGTACGGTTCCTATATGAAATAGTGCGCAAAAAGGCATCTAAACTTGAAAAATGTGGAAAAAATTGGATGAAACATGTGTTAGCTTCAGGAATATACCCAGATTATTCAAGACTACTTAAACTACGTTTATATCACTTAAAAGCTCTGTTTCTTTTCTCTCCGAATCCAAAAATAAACTTAAAATCAGGTACTATTCAACTAAGTTATTAGCTTATAAGTGCATGAATGTTCGAAAAATCAGTATTTTACCTCTAACTTGAGATTTTGGAGGTGTTTCGAAAATTTCAATAACAGACCATTGGTCTGCTCGGTAGCATGTATCAGAAAAATAGCATCACTTGGTAGGTTTTTTTGTGTCGCACCGTGTAATCAATGTTAACTTTGTATGAGATAAGATAGCCAGACGTACTGTTTTCAGCAGTACGTGTACTTTTTTTGGTCAATGTACTGCTTTTTGCGAAACACCTTTAGAAGTACGCCAAAGTTCTCCTTTTTAGCGTTTCGTACTTTTTTTGTTAAACGTTTTGAATAAAAATAAATTTTTTTTTAGTCCAGAAACAAGTAGTTTAAAACATCCTGATAAAATACATACATTTACGATGCGTTTTAGAGCCCATGTAACACTTTATTTTTTCGACTTTTAATGATCTAAGATTGATAGAGCAATGTGGCTTGATATTTGTATATGATGAAATTAAATTTTAACTAAAGATACGGTCACTTGAGGATAATATTTGACGGCAAAAGCGTAATCACTATTTTATGGAAATTTTTGTTTTTATTTTAGCAAATTTTATTATTAAAATATCTTAACATTTTTTACACTATTAATTGTTTTTAAATCATTTTTTTAAAAATGTGGACATAAAAGCAAATGTTTTCATAGAATATTTATATAAAGTAGGGGTTATCCTTTATTCGTCTTACATTTGCCTCAATATGACTGTACGTTAACATTCTGGATTTGCAGAATGATCGCATTTTTATTTTGTTTGTTGAACTAAATGTTATCCATGTTATTTAAAGAATTTTTAAATCGTTTTTATATGAAAAAACAATATGCTTTTTCTTATTAATTGAACTGCTCATTTTTCCTCAATATACTTTTTTCGTCAATTAAATATCTGGCTACCCTATATGGAATCTGCCACGCCTACTTGTCCAATTAGGTCTGCTTTTTGGCTGATGATTTGTATTGACCATAAAGCTATTTGGACTATATACTGAAACTTTAGCTTTAACCGTTCTCAAAATATAAAAAAATCAATATTTACATTGTATATTTACATTGTATGTGAGGTACCACGCCCACTGTGCAAATTCCGCTTACTTTTTGACTGCTGATTTATATTGACTATGAATCTATTTGGGCCAAATTAAGAGACCCTTTCTCTTACCATTTTAAAGGTATAGAAAAATAAATATTTACTTTGCATGTGCGTGGCACTGCCCATTAGGAATTTTCGCATTTAATACAGCCTATAATTCCTTCCAGACGTACAGAGAGATACTGAAAACTCGGTTCAGTCGATTAGCTGTTTATAGACTTCAATTTTTATATATAAGATTCATGAAACAACCCGTATGTAAAGAGTGCGTACAGAGGAGAATATTGCTGCTGTATCGGCCAGAGCCAATAAAGTATTGCGATATGTCAATCCGATTGTCAACAATTGGACTTGTCTTATTTGACCACGTTGAAGATTTTACATAAGGACCCCGTAATGAAACCATACAAAATACAGCTGCAGCAAGAACTGAAGCGAGGTAACGTACCACAACGTCGTTTGTTTGGTGAATGAGCCTTAAGAAAGCTCCGAAGCTCATTTTTGGCTTAATGGGCACGTCAACAAACATAATTGACGAAGAGCAGCCAGAGGCAGCTCAAGAGCTGTAAGATGTACTTATTGAAAGGGTTTGTACGCCAGTGGCATCATTGGACTGTACTTCTTCAAGAACGAGTAAAATCTCAATGTTACAATCAAGGTATCGTGAGATGGTTACCGACTTTTTTTTGTCTAAAATTGACTAATTCGACTTAGCTGGCATGTGGTTTCAACAAGACGGTGCAACATGCCACACGGCACCCAATACCTGAACCTATTCAGAGGCGAGTTTGGTGAGAAATTAATCTTACATTTTGAAGCCAAGATCATGCGACTTGACCCACTAGACTATTTTTTGTGGGTATACGTGGAGTCTCTCTCATAAACTTTTGCAAATTTTCCGTGTTTCTAAACTGGTCCATGCATTTTCCATCCATGCACCATTTATAAAGTCTTATCTCACTTTTATTGTACGATACTTAACAAAGCATAAGCGTTTGCGACAAAATCTATACTTTCGATAAAATAAAAATAAAATTGTGTACCCATTAGTTTGGGCCCCGAACTGCTTTACAAAATTGTTGTTAAACAACATTGTCCGATTACCTTGTGTTTCAAGTTTAGAATTGCTGTCGGGTTTGGTTAAATTAGGACTTAAATTAGTCCATATATGTTTACTTTCATTTATTTTTATTTTTTAATAATTTATTTATTTATTATTTCGTTATCCAGCACAACAAGACAAAAAATCTTATAATTGACAGTGCTGGTGATTATGCAGATACATTGGAATAAAATTGCAAATTAAATTAAAATTAAACATATAATAACATAAAATTATAAAACAAATAATTAATAAAGATTGGAATAAAATAAATTCCAAAAAAAAAAACATTAAAAAATAAAATTCTCAAAAGTCCAAAATTATGTACCAAACACTCTCATAATGCAATACGAAATTATAAAATGCGTAATTTTCACGAAAAAAAAAATAAATGAGAAGCTCGAACAACTAATTTAAATAACTCCTTTTTGAATAACCTAGCGTTGTTAGTATTTTGAATATAATTAGGTAAAGAGTTCCAAAGACTGATAGTGCAAATAAGAAATTGTTGTTGAAATAAAAGGCTCTTATACTTTCGTTGGATAAGCTTTCTTTCACGATTAGATTTTGCAAAGACAATTTTGTTAAATAAATATGGGAGATGCTGAATAATAATAATCTTATGTAAACGAATTATCCATCTACATTTCAAAAGATCCTCGAACCTTAACTGAAAGATTCGGTAAGAAAAACGCGAAATATGATCAAAGCTTTTAAGTTGAAAAATGTAACGTGCGATGTTGTTATATGCAACCCTGAGTTTACGTTGATCATTACTATCAGAATTTGCAAAACTTTCACAGCCGTATGAGAGTGAATGAATTAGGTATTTTATTGCAAATAGCATACGAATAGCAAGTGGTGTAGAATCCTTCACAGCCCTCATCATTGAAGATTACTCTCAGATTAGATGCAGAAGTCACAAAATCAATAACATTGTTGTTAATTTGATTTAGAAAGGATTTAGATTTTGTGGGATTTTAAAAAAATCCCTTTAAAGTTGACCATCTATTCACCTTATCCAAATCTTGATTACTTAAGTTCACGCAAAAAGTAATGTCTGTGGCATAGCAGCTGTTATAAATAAGTATATACTTTACTCATTATATAAATATCAGGTAGGTCATTGATATAGAGGCAGAATAGTAGTGGCCCTAGTATTAACCCTTGAGGAACACCTCTCATGACACTGAGCGTATTTGACTTGATATTTTTATGCCGAACCAATTGAGATCTATTTGTAAGATAGGTTGATGTAAAGCATGATCAACGGTATCAAATGCTTTACTATGGTCCAGAAGAATTAAAAAGGTAACCATATTTTCATCAAGTTTTGATCGAAGATCTTCAACAACAGCTAACAGTGCAGTAGTGTAACTTCTACCCTTCATAAAACTAGAATGCTTTGTAGATATCATCTCTTTACGACCCACTATTCATTCATTTATTTGGTTGCCGATAATATTTTCCAACACCCTAAATAAAAACGGGAGAATTGCAATTGGATAATATTATCATTTGTTTTGTGGATAGATATGACTTTCGATAATTTCCTAAAGGATGGAAAGGTAGATTTTGTCAGGATACAATTGAAGAAATACGTTATGCAAGGCAATAGTTTAGGAAGTAAAAGTAAAGGAGTTTATACCATTCAATGCAACTGTATTAGATTAGACCGATGTAAAACCTCAAATAACTTCGAGCTAATCAACACACCGAAAACTAAAGGGATTTTACACAGAAACATAGCATAGATCCTTGTATATGTTATTTATCGGAAGAGGCACGTTTATATTCACAAATTTATTATTAAGAGTAATTAAGTCAATCCTTATAAATCCTTATAAATCCTACAAATTTCATTCAATTTTCACTTACTATCTATAGCAGATGAAAATTTTCTTTCATAAAATAAGGATTTCGAAATTCAAATTTGTTTTGTTACTTCCTTACGACCAGATTCATAAACTCGCTTAAAGTCGTGGATTTTGTATATTTTCCAGCGAGAGTAAGCTTCATCTCGTTTTCCTATTAACGTCTTTATTTACAGAGCTAAACCCGGGGTCGCTGACGGCCTTTAATATCTTAGTTTTCAAAGAAAAACACAAGTCATATATAGAGCTGCTTCCGGTCGACAGTATCGAGTAAATAACCAAGTGCAGTATAATCAATGTCATGACATATCAATGTCACATAACACAGAAATAGAATATCGTGCTTTGAAAAGACTGGCGCAGAATTTTGATCGTTTACCGTCAAAATTCAAACTCTTAGCTGGCAATTAGACTCCGGAAAATAATAATTTTTAATTAGATTCTAGTTTTGTTGGAATTTGTTTAAAGTTTCAAAGTTGACATTAATTTATAGCAATTTCTTATAAATAGAGTATCACCTCAGTATAGTATGCCATCAACTTTTCCCTTTTTTTGTATTTGTGTATTCAAGAGTTTCGTCGTAATTGTTTTTTAGGGTCTTTCTCTCAGTTTTTGTTTTTATTACAGTTTTTGCCCATTTTTTATTGTAAAATTACTCTTAAGGTTGAGATTTTTGCCATTTTCTCTCTAAAAAAAAAAAATTGATTTTATTGTTTGAAATTTTTGTTAATTAGTGTTTGCCATGCTAATTACTTTACAAACGACTACGATTTTGTTTAGATTTGCATGTTTTATTTGTTGTTATTCCCTCCAGCTACCTTTTAAACAAGATAATTTTTGGAGTAAAAAGGATATGACTTTTGTATTTTTCGTCAGAATGTGATGTAATTTAAAAATTTTTAATTGGGTTGCTGAGTTCCTAAATGTATTCTTTTAAAGCAATAAGAAAGTAGAAATTATGCAAATTTTGTTTAAAACTTTTTGATCATTATACTCTTCCACCACTGCTTTAAGCCATAGGGGGGCGGTCATAAAACGAAGATAGTTTTTGTAGGTTTAGCAGTTACTTATATACTAAAACTGTCCAAATATTCAGTATAGTTTGCATTGCATCGTAAGTTATTTCTCTCTGCCCGAAACGTGGAAATACAAAACTCAAATATTTTTATATTTGGGTATAGCTTCGCACCAGTCAATAAGAGCACTTAAAAGTCATTTATGTGTGTTTTCGGCAGGGTTGGCTACCTATTGGGTAATTTCGTTAAACCCAACCCTGAATGGGTTTTTTTTATTTATGGATTTTCGTAGTATATTTGTAACAAAATTAATTATAATTTATGGGTTGGAAATATAAATTAATTGGGCCCGTTTTTTTAGCTCAAAAAAAAAATGAAGTAACAAATTCATCTAATCATTGCTTACAGCTTTTCCACATCACTAAGACAATTTCCGTACCCTGGTTCAGAAAAGCCGATTTTATATTTCTTCAAAAGAAGTGATTCGGTGACACGCCAAACAGCCGTCGAAACAGCCTGTAGTAAGAAGGAGTAATGTTTGAAGAATACGGCGAGTACGACAAGATATTTCATTTGATCGTTTCTAACAATAGTTTGGCAACTTTTGCAACGTGAGGCCGAGATTTGTCAAGCAAATATAACTTAATCATGTCTGTCTTTATATTCCAGTCGTCGTTTTATTTTATTTTATTTTTTTATTTTTTTTTTTTTTTTTGTAAACCATTAAACATATAACCGACAGCAAGCAGCAGACAGCAAAATGTCAAAATTAGAATACATACGAGTACGTTTATATGAAAACAATTATTTTAAAAGCAGCACAGTAAAAGCCTGGACAGCCACCTTTGCTGGTGCTGCTAAACATAAAATAATTTCTATTTGTTAGGCAGCAAAACACAAATTAGTGATACAAATACAATATAACATTTTTAATAAAAAAAAACGTAAAAATATATATTTTTTTGTATTTGTAAGAAAACAGCAGTATAAAATTAAAATATTGTATCAAACAACAAATTTATGTTAATAATTAAAAAGTTCTAAGCGCATAATTTCATTAATTTTTATATTTTTGAGTAATATTTTAAAAAAGCGATTCATTTTGGTGGATTTTAAATGCTTGAGTTTCACCACTGAACAATATTTCTCTATAATAAATATTTTTATGGCAAATAAAACAGATGACAATGAAACCTGATTTTATTGCTGCTGCTGCTTTTAAAGATTTATGAAATCGAAAGCATAGCAACAATTGCTGCCAACTACAACTTGCTGCTTGTTGACGTCTATGTATTTAAAGCATAATGCACGGTTGAAACGAAGTACGTGCTGCTCCGATCATCGAATTTTGGCAGTTCATAATGTACAATGCTCTCTTGATCCAACCAAGGGTGTACAAAATTGCAGTTAAGTACTAAAGCAACGTTATTGTACTAACAAACAAAAAATATTGTTGAATTGAACGAAATTTGGAAACAAATATAAAATCCAATAAAACTCAATAATATCCGGTGGGTTTGTTTTTTTTTCTTCTTTTCAAAAACCCGGTTTTTTGCCAACCATGGTTTTCAGAAATGCTATGGCCCGTAATTAATTGGCTATGAAAGGTCCTTATTATCACGTGATCGATGCTAAGGAAGGTAAGGAAGACAGACGTGAAAGTTTCCAGCCGTAGTATAAAATCTTAGACCGTAAAAATCCATCGATGTGCTGGAGATCCAATACCCACTTTCCTCTCTAAAAGAAATATTCTTGTTTATTTGTATGTCAGCCATCTTTTATCGCTTAAAGAATGTGTTTAAGATTTTATAAAAAAGAGATTTGCGAATAGTGGCTGAAAGTAACGATGTAATAAGACCTGTTTCGTTTGAGTTTATTATATCGGGTTTAGTTTAGTCAAAGTGAGTTCAGAGTGAGTAATCATTTAAATTTGGCATAAGAAAAGTGTATGACGATTAGGTCAGACTACACGCAATCGTTCAGACTTAATAGGATAATATAGCATTGCATGAATCTTAATAATGATGATCACGAAACCTTCATCTTTACTTTTTATACAATTCGTTTCTTTTCAATACAGATGAATAACTATGAAAGGAGAACAATCAACACTCGATTGTTAAGAGACAAGTGCAGGGGTGCCAGATAATTTTGATTAAAAATCGGCGTTTTCATTTTAAAAAATCGGCAATTTAAAAATTCTCGAAATCATACTTTTATTAAAAAAAATAACAAAACATAATAATTCAGCATTAACTAATGTTTATAACGTAACATATAAAATAATATAAAAAAGACAAAATAAACGTTTTACAAACAAATGACATTTTATTTTTAATACAATTTTCAATTTGAATATTCTAAAAAAAAAAAATATTTAAAACAAAGTGTATGGAAATTTGGTATCGCAAACAACCGCAAATTCTATCAAGATAACGATTTCAAAAAAATTTTGGGATGAACTGTCTGTCTAGCAGAATCTATCAAAAAAAGTCGACATCCTTGCACAGCTTAAAGTGATTTTGTTAGAAATATTGAACTCCATAGAGACAGAAGGTGCCAGAATTCCTCAATATCAATTCCAAGAAGCTTTATGACTGTTCTAGAAAGAATATGGAAATTACTACTGATTGGCCGATTTTTACATTGTATGTATTAATACTCTGCTTTTTCCGATAATGCGTTGAGTTAAAAAAAATTAGCTATTTTTCTATTTTCATTAAAACTTACAGTTATTAGTGAAAAAATGCTATTTTTTCTTTTTATTCATAAATATACATGTCCGCCAAATAAATTTTTTTTTTTTGAAAATGCTATAAAAAAAAAACTACTGAATATTTTGTCAAATTTCTTTTTTTATTTGAAAGTACAATCCTTCCGGTTAATAATGGAAAATAAATTCATTCAAATGGTTGTCTCGGCTGGCCATACAGTAGCCTACACGATCGGTTCAATTTTTAAGCACATTATCGATTGTGTGCAGCTGTATTTCACCAATGGCTTCACGAATATTGTCCTTTAAAGTGTCAATTATCTCTGGCTTGTTGGCGTAACACTTATCTTTGACGGAGCCCCACAAATAATAGTCCAATGGTGTCAAATCGCAGCTCCTAAGTGGTCAAACGACATCAGCTCTGCGACTAATAATGCGATCTTCAAAAACAGGGCGCAAAACATCGAGTGTAGCTTCGGCTGTGTGGCACGTAGTGCCGTCCTGTTGAAACCGCTTCAATTTTTGTGAACAAAAATTCGTTCAACATGTCCCGAAAACGATCGCCATTGACTGTAACGGCTACCCCTGGCTCATTTTCGAAGAAATATGGCCCAATTATGCTTCTGGACCACAATCCGCACCAAACAGTGACTCGTCTTGGGTGTATCGGCTTTTCAATGTATGCATGAGGGTTTTCTGTGCCCAAAATGCGACAATTTTGCTTGTTTACATACCCGCCAAGATCAAAATGAGCTTCATCTGAAAAATGATTTTTTTGGCATAATCGGCATCTTCTGTAAGTCGATCGCAGGCCCACTTAGCGATCGAAGGAAAATCATTTAAGAAATATTTAAAACATACAATATGATTACACGTTTTTACCAAATTGGCAACATTGCTATTGCTTATTAAGAAAATGTGAGATGAGAGCGAGAACTACGACATAAAAATCTTTTCAATGAACAACATGGTCGCAAAATTACAACATCAAAATTGTACCCAGAAGCTTATAAAATTGTTCTTTTTTGACCCCAATTCTACCAAAAATATGTATTTTGAAATTATTTTTAATTTTTTATTTTAAGTAAGAGCACAAAACTACATAACATAAAATTGTAAATAAAAATTCAGTTTTATAATAATAAAATTAACATTTTCATGGGATCTAAAACAGCTGACATTTCTTTTAGGAGCTGTTAGCTGGAATTGTTGTAATAAAAGAAAACCGCTAAAAACAAAGTGAAGTGAGTTGCAGTTGTTTAAAAATAAGCAGACAAATTCAAAAATTAAATCACAAAGAAATGATAGTAAAGATGAGTTGCCACTGTAGATCAATTAAACGATAAACTAGGGCAATTCAATTGGAAAAAATATACTGCGAAATTTAGTAAATTCTACCAAATGAGTAATTGGTGTACCAGTGTACTTTTGAGTCTGAAATTTTACCAAAGAAAGTACAATTGTACCAACTTTTGCAACCCTGATGAACAACCTCTTTGTGTTACCGAAGTGAAGCAATATATTCTCAGTCAGTGTTGCCGGGTCCGTTTGGTATAAAATCGCAAACTTTACACACAAAAAGTCGTCAAAATCGTCAAAGCATTAAAAAAAAATCGTCAAAACATAAAATATCATTTGATATAGGTTTTCTTAGCAAAAAACAAACAAAAAGAAAATGTCGCCTTCCTATTATAAAATTGTAATCCAGAGACAGAACGCTAAAAACGTCCAAGAATAGCTGTTGCAACAAAAGTTTTAGATAAATTATAAAACACTATAAATCTCTTATTCAAATTTAATTGAGAATTTTTGGACAATAGTATATAAACGCCTGGAAAAATATAATTGGAGCTATGCCAACGAATGTAAGACGAATGGGATCAGATTTCTCTTATGGTTTTGGGTAATATTATAGAAAGTACATGTAAATGCTTTAAAAACGTTACAATAAATAAAGAGCTCTAAGAAATGTATTAAAAGTATGTGTTATCCTCTATTTAAGCGAAAAGTGCAAAACCAAGTAAATGTGAATTCTTTTATATAATTGCCTTTCTCTCATTTCCGTATTTGAAATGCGAAACTTTTTTTAAGAAACTAACAATGAATAAATGTGTGAAGTTTTGCTTCATTTGGAGGGCGTAATTATAGTTTTACAGGAACTTTTTATTTTTAGTTCAACTTCAAAACATACACTGGGTTTTGCTCCCTACAGTACTTCAGAATTATTTTAATAAAAATTTAAATTTTAACACAAAATAAGCTTTTTACAGAAATCTGAATCCACCGTTATTTTGTTTTCTTTTTGTATTTTCTTATTGTTGATAATTAAATGCAGCGAACATTAAATTAATTTTTTTCCAGTAATACGTAAACACATACATAAGAAAAAAAATTATAACTTCCGACCTATTTGCACTTTACTTTCTACATACCTATTCCTTTACAATAGTTTCATTTTTCTTATTGACTAATAATACGTTGCCACACTTTAGTAAAACAGTTCTTACTCAAAATAAATTTCTATTATTTAAATTTAAGAAAAATTATTTAAAATTTAAATTTTTATTATTTAACAAAAATCGTAATTTTAAGAGCAAAAACCGTCATGTCGTTTGATTGTTGGCACCTTAAATTGTCAAAATGACGATAAATTGTCACATCTGGCATTAGTGCTCATGGTATGAATAAAGCAGATTCAGGCAAAGAGCTGCTCTTCTCTTTTATTTCAACACGTACGTAATCACACGCATAGGCAAAAAATCAGCAAAGAGTTAACAGAGAGAAGTAAAGATAAAACAAGTGGAAAAATACAGTACAAAATGGCCTGAGTGAGAAACTCTCAAGGTACTACCACAGTGTATGACAGTGTTGCCATAAATTTTTTTTGGGGTAAACTGAAAATTTATAAGAAATAAACTGATTTTCAAGTGAAAAAACTGCACATACTTAAAAAAGTGAATAAAATATACAATGACGCCAATTATTTTAAACTTTTGATAATCAAAGAAGTTATTCGAAATGTAATTAGTTGAGTTAATAAGAAAAAATATGCAAATCTTGTCTGATTTCAAAATTATGGCAATTTGAATTTTCATTCGATTTTGAGTTACAGAACATACTGGATAATTTACAGCATAGTGTATTTTTTATTCAAGCATAACACATCAAAATAAATTTGATGTACTTAGATGATGTGCTCGAATATTACACTTTTTTCCGACAAGCTGGTTACCCGGCGTGTAAACCGGTTCAAGATTGTTGAATCCAGTGGTGCTAACCACTTTTTTGGGTTAGCTCTTGCTTTCGAGATATAACGTTACTCAAAATGGAGGAAGTTGCACAACATATATTCGCGTAACTCAAAAAAGGTTTAGCTTATTGATAAAATAAAAAAAACCGAAGTTCCACAATGATATTACCTTCAAGGCTAAAATTTTTTTAATATTTAATACTTTATTAGTGAAGCATTTACATAAATCACTCACACAGGTACATAAGTACTTACGTATAATGTAATGTGATCCCACTGTTCCTTTTTACCAGAAAATTTATATATGTCTGAAACAACTGTGCCGAAAAACACAAATCTCTTAGACCTAAATGTGAGTATATATATCACACTGTGTGAATTCTCTCATTCTTTGTGATCAGTGGCCAAAAAGTGGATAATTACATCGTTACATTATAAAAAGTACTTAGTAAGCTTCACCAGTCTAATATTTTGCAAATTTGGTAAAATTCTTACTTCAGAAATTGTAATCAAAATAACAAAACTGAAAGTCAACAACTAAAATTATAAAAATTGCAAAGTCTGCATAATTTATAGAAAAACTTCTATTTAAACAAAAAACTTCAAAACTGCTCAATGTTTCAAAAAACTTTATATTACAGATAAATTTGCACATTTGGCAACACTGACCACAAGTGTAAAGTGCATTAATATTAGTCTGCCTAACGCTGGCATAAAGCATCAGTTTGTTTGGTGTTCTGATTTTTTTTTTCGAAATATGAATATGTTCATTGATGAACCCAACCCGTTCATGCTACTCTTTATTGGATAGGAAAAATATGCACATTTTAAAACATTAGTTTAAATTTAGGATCATATTGTTACGTTTTAACCTTTTTAAAACGTTTGAGTTCGTTTATATTGCGTTAAAATAAAATAAAATAAAATAAAACTCAATTTTTTATTTTAGTTGTTTTACAATCTGTCTCTTTCTTTATTAACTCCACTGTACTTTAATACACCAAATTCGCTTTTAAAACACTTTTATTTGCGCCTTAAACAGTCTTTACTTCTTGACAGCCAATTCAAAACTAACTCACATGTAGGTAAAACAGCTCTTTATATACCCAATTGTCTGCATTTTAGAATGTTCTGGAAATATCGATCATCTTCTATTTCCATATCCGCTAATTCAAATGCAACGTAAAGATATTCGATGTGGTAGTGCTGCCAACTTGACATATACCAATATATATTGTATAAATTGATGTTAAAAATTTCGTGTTGCCCAATATGATATCAATTTTATAATTCGCTTGGTTTTGCATAAAAAACCAATTTTGCTTATAAAAACGTTTATTTTAAACAAAAAATATGCTTAAAATAAGAATATCGAACATATTTGTCCAAAAACAACTGAAAAATGTGTACAAAATTTGTGGAAGAAAAATAATATCAAAATTTAAGAAATTATTAATCACATTTGTGCGCACAGACTTTCTTCAGGTTTCATAAAAAAAGTTTATTTAGAAAAACAGATTCTGTAGACATCTATAGTTGGTAAGCACCTCCTTCACTATTAATTGTTCTATTTTCTATGACTAAAACATTTCTTAAATTTTTAGAAACATCAATAGAGGAAAAGTTTTTGGTTAATAATAATTCAAATAAGCGGTTAACCGGTTTTTTTCATTCAAATAAAATTGTTGCTAATTCTTGAAGCGCCGAGCTGGACCACGTCGTTGTAAAAATAAGCATAAGCTGATGGAGAGCTTAAAATGAAAGTGGCAATCAATACTAACAATAATTCTAAGAAATCTCATTAAAACTATGCCAAGACGGTGTGCGGAGGCCATAAAAAACAAAGTTCATTACACAAAGTATTGAAAAATGCTTAAGTTTTGAACAGCTACTCAAGGAGCTAATTTCGTTTTTGTTGTATTACTTGGTAGAGAATGGAATTAAAGGTTTGTTATTATAGTTATAATTTAGGTGCCTAAGATAAAAACATAAAATGTTTTACTTTGAATAAATCTATTAGTAATATACGAGTCCTTAATTGCCTCGACAAGAAAATTTGCTTAGATTTCGAGCAGCACTGTATGTATAATAATAGTGTGTGTGTCACTGTGTTATATTAGGTAAGAACCTACCTTCCAACCAAGAAGTCATCGGTTCAATCTCAGGCCATATCATCTGACAATTTTCAACAGCGATATCTATCACCTCACAATATTACTAGCGATTGGTTATGTGTATTAACGCTGTAAAAACTTTTCTAACTAATATATCTGCCGTTCGGAGACGGTATTTGTGGGTTTGTGGGCTTTCAACGAGTCTAACGCAACATTCTCCATATATAAAAATCAATATTTATTTACAGAATATGAGAAAAGGTTATTTTTGCACAAGAGTGCATATCTTTTTCACGTTCTGTGTGAAAAGTTCAAGGTGTCATATATACAAAAATAATTAAATTTATACAAATAGTTAAGCGATGAGCATATTTTCAATAAAAAACATATGTACAAACGTATAGAAATTATACTTATTTAAATGAACCGGTTGTTCGTGTTAAATTAACCGGCTTATTCGGTATTTGAAAAATGAAGATTTTGAAAAAACCGCATTCGACATAACCAAGAAATCCGGCTAAAACCGCTCGAATAATAACCGTCCGATCTCCCTGTTGTACACATATTGTTTGTACATACGTAATTGATTTAAAAAGGAGACAATATCGAAAGAGGGAAATATCAATATATTGGACGTCTTTTTGCAGCTTATGTGCTATCAACTTGTGACTGAAAAGGCGGTTAATAATTAAACACCCCTGCTTAATTTAAAACAGATTTATTCCAAAGGGTGGAAAATTTAACATAATTTCCGTAAGATAATCAAGCATATTTTGTTCAAAAATTAAATCCAAAATAATAATTTTCAACAAAAGTCGTTTCGAGTGCAAAAAATATTCTTGACTACGAGATATGTAACAGGTAATATTGGCGCTGGTGACACCATACAGTTAAACTTCATGCCCAAAAATGAGTTTCAGCTGTTTTTTCTATTAACCAGCAGTCACGATAAGAAATAACCGCCATGATCAGAAAGAACTAATGCCCCCCCCCCCCCCCACCTAACCGCTCCTTTTTATTAATTTTAAGTTGCACTCTGCTTTTTTTCATATATAATTTTTTCAACTGAACCTTTTCTATTTTTCATTTTAATTGTCACTATGGTTCTCCTAATACTTGCATTTATAGTTTTCGCCAAGTACTGAATAACCTTTTTCTTCTATTTAATTTGTCAATAAAACACTCATTACTATTTAACAATATTAAGAAAATTGACTGCAATTTATTTTTATGACTTTAAAATTGTAAACAATAAAACAACAACAAAAACAGCCTCGAGCTAATAATCAGCGACAATTTAAAAAAGATCAACAATCAATTCACAAATTTCCAACCAACCCTCTCAAAACATAATCTCGGATTAGTTGCTGTTTAGATTTAATTGAATTCAATTCAGTCAGGTTACATTACACCCCAACGCTACACACGTAATAACTGCCCTTAAAATAGTCGTATTTGCTAAACTAATAATCTAATTTGGTTGGCAGGGGTTGGTACGACCAGCAAGTGTTAAATTGTTTTTATTTTTTGTTGCCAGGGAATGGATTTAAATGAAAATGAATTAAAAGGATATAATAGGTACTAGTACGAGTATGTATGAAAAGGTATCGGTCAAGGCGAATAAAACAGAGTACTGCAGATGATAATTTTTTATCAAATTCCAGAAAATTATTGTCTCTATTATACCCTAAACCTACGTAGGATTCAGAGGTACATAGATGGTGTTGGTATGAATAATTGAAATAATAATAATCTCAAAAGTTAGTTCCTGGAAATAATATATCAAGTTTATATATACATCCAAACCAATATAATAGAAATTTAGGGCACAATTTTACAATCCAATTCTATTTTGCAAATTCTCATCTTACAGCGTGAAAAGGAACTCTTTTCTCTACGATGTGATATCGGTTAAGGTATAAAGACAGCTGACACAATAGTTGTTAATTCTTCGGTAGATATATACATATGTGCATACCACGTACTCAGAAACTCATTATAGCCAATTAATTATTAAACCAACAACCAAAATCAATGGAATAACACTATGCAACAAGCAAAAATATCTTTGATATTTAATATATTTTTTTTAAACGCTATGTCCGCTTAATTTAAAAAATCATCAGCATTTCAGATTCTATGGATAAGTTTTTTTTTTTAATTATTTCCCTAAAATGTGAGCTTTTCGGAATGACTTATCGATTTTGCTATGCCATATGTTAAAAAATTCCAAATTATACCAGCTTTGAGTCATTATTATATAGTTTTTTAATATAATTCGTATTTTTGGAGTTATTGAGAAACAAATAATAAAAAATTGTGTTTTTTGAAAAAATTATGAAATTTTTGATTTCTAAAAATTCACGAAAATAGAAAGCAGCTAATATTTAGCAGTTTCACTATTTATTCATAAGGTTATATATATATAGGATCCGCCAAATAATTTATTTTTTTTATTTTTTGAAAATGCTAAAAAAACTACTGAATATTTTCTCAAATTTCTTTTTTTATTTAAAGGTACAATCCTTCCGGTTAATAATGGAAAATAATTTCATTCAAATGGCTGCCTCGGCTGGCCATGCACTAGCATACACGATCGGTGCAATTTTTAAGCACATTATCGATTGTATGCAGCTGTATTTTACCAATGGCTTCACGAATATTGTCCTTTAAAGCGCCAATTGTCTCTGGCTTGTTGGCGTAACACTTATTTTTGACGGCACCCCACAAATAATAGCCCAACGGTGTCAAATCGCAGCTCCGAGGTGGCCAAACGACATCAGCTCTGCGGCTGATAATGCGATCTTCACAAACAGGGCGCAAAACATCGACTGTAGCTTCGGCTGTGTAGCACGTAGCGCCGTCCTGTTGAAACCAAATGTTGCTAATATCCTCCTCTTCAATTTTTGTTAACAAAAATTCGTTCAACATGGCCCGATAACGATCGCCATTAACTGTAACGGCTACTCCTTGCTCATTTTCGAAGAAATATGGCCCAATTATAGCTCTGGACCAAAATCCGCAACAAACAGTGACCTGTCTTGGGTGTACCGGCTTTTCAATATATGCGTGCGGGTTTTCTGTGCCCCAATTGCGACAATTTTGCCCGCCAAGATCAAAATGAGCTTCATCTGAAAACATGATTTTTTTTGGCAAAGTTGGCATCTTCTGTAAGTCGATCGCAGGCCCACTTAGCGAAGTGAAAACGAATTGGACACAACCATATTCGTTCAGCGGAAGGATAAAACTAATTATCTGTCAAATCAGAAATGAGCTAAATGTTACCATTCACGAAATAAGCACTAGTTGCAAAAAAGCGTTACTTGGCGGACCCTTTAATAAAAATATGGTTTTGCATATATCACGCAAATAGCCGGTTACGTACGTGTAATGCAGTCGTACGTAGCCGAGGTGTGGCTAAAGAGTAGCGTTGTCATTTTGATCCGATTGGAACAAAGTTGGCAGTTCCTTGTTTAAAAACAGTTTGGTAGTTTGATTGATTTGTTGCAATTTTCATACATTTTTGTTAGATTTTCCTTCTTAACACTGCATAGAATTAAAAAAAATTTCACTTTGGTTTGGGTTAACAATAGTTTTCACTCATGTTAACACTATTTTAAAAACTGTTTCCCGGTGTAAAACCTTTAATAAAAAATATTAGAATAAATTCTCTATTTGTTTGTTAAAAAATGTCTTTAAAATTTTTGTTTGAAAATTTGTTAGACTGCGAACAGTTTTGGAAGAATTTTGAAAAAATTTTGCTAGGAAATGAACCTCTTGATGGAAACGCTGCTAAGGAGTTACAGCTCGCTGTAGCTTGGCTTATAAAGTTTTTTTCTTGAACTGGTATATTCCTTCAATTGTCAGTTCTCTTGTATAAATCATTGGAAAGGAACAAATTTTCTATTCACTTCAACTTTATTATGGAACTTATTCTATTAGTTTGTGTCAGTAATACGGTCACCCTGTCAATGCCGAATCACCCTGTTATTTGTGTATTACCAATTGCGTATTTAGCAGTGTTACCATATCAATTTTGGGTATTAGGATCTTCCATTTGAAATAACATAGCTGAATAGAAAGTTGCAGTGTATACAAGAAAATTTCAAATTAATGTCAAATTTACTATAAAAGGCGACGAATTATGTTTAGTGAGTCAGTCATAATTTAGCAGCCAAAGAGTAAAGACGCGTTAACCTCTTATTGTCCGACGGTACGTAAAAGTACCGTTACTTAGTTATATGCTTCACTTATTATACAGGCATAATTTTGCGATGTACGATCATCAGTTCTATAAATTACCGAATTTTCTTTCAATAGCAATAAAATTTTTTTTTAAAAGATCAGTTATTCTTCAACACCTGCTAGTGTTTAGATGTGTTTCTGGATTACGAGTTTCACTTTAATATAATATTGTTTAAAATAGATAAAGTGTGAATATAAATTTTTTATTTTAACACATATACAAACGCTATATATACTTACCGCTGGTATAAAACACATTTTGCTTCCAAAAAAATTATATAAGATCTAGATCTATTAGCCCTCGATAGTTCCCAACACCAGAACTATTTTATATTCTTTTCGGTTTGGAAAAAATATGAAACTTTTTTTGAGCTAAAATTATAACGAAATCAAAGATTCTATAAAAAAGTAATAGTTTTTTCATTATAAAGGGTCTTGGGCAATAAAGGGTTAAGGCGTTACTAAAAGTGTTGAGTAATTTGTATAAAGTGGAAGATAAATAAGTTAAGTTACTATATAAAGTTAAAGTGTGGAAATAAAAAGGACTGTAAAACAATAAATTCGCATTATTCATTTTATTCAAGACAATTAAGACAGACATAAAAGAACTCAAAAGTTTTAAAAAAGTTTACAACGTAAGAATACGTACATAACAGGTCGCTCAATAAGTCCATAGGATAAACAAGAAAAGTTACCTTTGAGGACGATATAACGAGTAGAGCGATTTTCCAACTTTTCGATACTACTTTTATAATACGATTTCTCTTTCTTGTCAAAATCTGCCGCGGTTACAGCGATTTCTTCATCATTGAACTTAAATTTATTTTCAGCAAGCATTCTCTTCTCACCCGAAAACAGAAAAAAGTCACTGGGGGCTAAATCTGAAGAATATGGTGGGCGGTTTAGCAATTCGAAGTCCAATTCATTGAGTTTTGCCATCGTTTCCATCGATTTGCGACACGATTTGTCAGGTCACGCTGCAACCACTTTGAACAGAGCTTTCGCGTACCCAAATATTCGCATAGAATGGTAAGAACTGATATCTTTACAATGTCAGCTAGCTAGTGCACCTTGAATTTGTGATCGTTCATAACCAATTTGTCGATTTTTTTTTATGTTTTCTGAAATAACAGCCTCATTTGAGCGTCCACTGTGCTGGTACGACCACGTTTAAATTCAGCAAACCACTTCTCTATAATTTGTATCGATGGACCAAAGTTTGGGTAATATTTATCAAGCCATTGTTTGGCTGGCACTGTATTTATTTCCATCAAAAAGCAGTGCTTTATCAAAACTCGCATTTGACTTTTTCCATTTTTCTTTTTCAATAATAAAAGTTGCTTCACACAAAATGCTATAACTCACGAATCAATAGTCAGATTGCTGTCAAATTTATACCGTTTGAGGGTTAATACTAAATAAAAATCATATCATATGGACGAAATTCTTGTAATGCCATCTATGTGTCATCGGACTTATTGAGTGTCATTTTATAACTCAAGAACCTTTCAACCGATTTACAAACTAATGCATGAGTTGGAAATGTCTACTTTAAGAAAGAAAAAAAGCTATACTTTTGTGATGGTGCATTTTTCCCATATACGAGTAAAATGTGTGAATTCCTTTACATTTTTCTTATGAGAAATACAACTAATGGCTACTGTAGGGTGTTATAATGCAAAATAATAATATTAAACTGAACCTGCTGTAATCCTTCCAAAAACTAAACACTTGTTTTTTTGCGCTAATTTTCAACCCAGTCTCCTTCACTTTTAACCGCATTTATAAAAATGTTTATGGCAATTTTTATAAGTTTTCCACATCAAGGGTTTACAAAACGAAACGGTGCACAATTAAGTCTGGTAGTTTTTAAGAGTTGTTGTTGTTTCTGTATTGTACACAACAAATTTCGTGAAAAATCAAAGGGGCGTTTTACTAAATCGGTGATTATATGTTGAGTTTCAAGACCCTGCAAACAACTGAAAAACAAAGTGAGAGATCCGTGTGTGTGTTGACAACAACCCTTGTATTTAGTGAAATTCCGTTTTATGCGTGTGTTTGTGTGTATTCCTGTATTGACAGTGTTTTTCGGATACTCAATGGGTCTCTAATGAAAATTAATCCTAAATTGCTCTAACATATGTGACATTATTTTCGTTTTTGTGTGTGTTTTTATTTGTGATTTTTGTATTTATTTGTAGTTTTTGGTATTTTATTATTTGCTTTATTGTTGTTGTTATTGTTCATTTTTTCTATGTTTTTTTCTCCCTTGTTTTTTGGTGTTTTGTTGTTGTGTTGATTTTTCGATTTAATTTTTGAAAATGTGTAATTTAACGCATGATTAGAGAAGTTTTATTTCGTATTTGTCGTCCATTTGGAAAAGAGCATAAATAAATATGCACAATAAATATGTAGTTAAACAACAACATATTGTTGACATTAGTGATAATAAAATTATGGCAACATTTTTCATATAAAATAACAAAAAAAAAAGTAAATAAATGGAAATTGGAAATAAAATCTACACAATTAATTAAGAGCAAAAAATTTGCTGAATATTAATATTCATATATATGGTGTATAAGCGTCAATCAGGATATAACAACACTTTCAAAAGGGGGAAGTAATAGTAATAGCGTCGTATTTTCTGACATAAAATTTAGACCTTTTTTGCTCTTTTCCCTTTTTGTTTTTTTTTCCAAAAAAAAGTGCAAATTTCCAGTTATACTGACGATACATTTTCATGTTTAATTTAATTTTTTGATAAATCATAGGGCTCATTTATCTGATCCATTATCTGATGATCAAAAAGTTTTAATATTTTTCATATTCGTTTCTGACAAGAAAAAGGCAACATTGTAATAGGGAAAATCCATCACTTTTAAATTGTTATCTTTTTAAAAGGCAAACATTTTTTCAGATAAACTATGGGCCGCTTTCTATATTTTGCCGAGTCAGATATATAACTGCAAAAGTCTGTTCATATTCCACTCACATTATTCCCAAGGATAAAAGTTTTGAACCCACCTGCTACAGAGCTTACAAATTAATCTCAATTAAGTATTCTGGACCGGATGACATGCAATTATACCAGCGTGCGTTGAACTATTCTCCTGAGAATCAGCCACAAACAGATGTGCTCTACGGTGAATAAGAGTACAACCCAGAAATATAGGCTTTTTAGGAATTCATTCCTTAATTTAGTCAGATAACATTACGTTGACTCATTACGCTAATACTTTACCAAATTAAAACAGTTGAATAAACTACCATTTACGATGAGCACTGCTGCCCTTTCTTGTACACAATAGAGCAGCTCGAAAATAAATTTTGAAGCGCCTTCCCTTCTTGTAAATATTAAAAAGTATTGTTTCGTATACAGTTTAAAAACCGAGGCATTTTAACCTCTTGAGACCCCTCGGTGTACACATGTGTACTTTAAATTGTCGTTATTTATCACTCGTAGCGACATTACTGGGTAGCAGCTGGAATTATATTTCTTGGTGTATACTTTAGAGTTTCTAAAACTATCAACAGATGGCATTTCTACGAAAGTTATCGCCATTTATTTTTCAAATTGGAGAATTTTAATTTTTTTCAACAAGCCCACAAGTGTTTTAATAATGATCAAAAGGAAACGATACACTATATAAAAAAATAAACTGTTATCATAATCGCTTCATGTTCTGGTCTCAAGAGGTTAATGGTTTATTCTATACTTGTAAAATGTTATCGTTTTAGCGGACATTACAGTGTATTGCCGTGTACACGGACTATTGGATGATTGGAACGCACTCGGAAATAATAGGTTTAGCATTTAACCTTCACTGCAAAATCACTTCTGAAAGGGAGAAAATTTTTACTTTCTCTGTGAATCCAGGCCTTGCGGGCAGACGATTAAGGTACTTCGTGTATCTTTATTCATTGGTTTATCCCATTGCCGCATATCTTGATCCCTCGATTTTCTCCATTTCATAAACTGCACAGGGTAGCTGTAATCCATAATCTTCTTTTTCGTTTTCCTTTAGGTGGTTCATTACCTGCAGTCTTGACTTCTTGTCAAAACGCCACTTTGTTGCTTATTTTAGCTGATCACGTCTGGGTTAACTGCCCAGCTTATCTACCTATCTCCATATCTACGGGCAGAAGCCATGACACCATCATCACTACCACGTTGGTGTGTCAAAAAAAAAATAAAAAAAAATTTGTCTTCCAATAAATAAAATCTAGCACTGTTCGAACGAGTAAGTGCATCATTTGTATTTCGCTTTTTCGCCACAATTTTTAATAGGCTCGGTCTGTGATCAAGTGAATATGAATGACAAATATGGCTGCCATCTGTGAAAGTGCAGAATTGAGAATTGAACTGGGAATGAAAAATATGCAAAATATTACAATTAATAAATAGAACAAAGCCTTAAGATATCCCTTAATTTATACTACCTTGATCAAAAAGTTTTCGGAGTAACCACCGTGTGGTGGTGCCATTGTTCCGATTTGAGTTTTTTTTTACTGTCTGGCCTTCTGGCAAAAATTCATGATGCATTGTAATCCATGAAAACCGTGAGTGTCCCGTTCTTTTTCGACTGAAAACGACGTGTTTTTTTTTTTGGTTTCGGCTCATTTGATGAACACCCTTCACTGGATTGCGTGCCGTACTCATAAACACACGTCTCGTCACCAGTAATAATGCTTTTGATGAATGCAGTATCTGATTCAGCCTCTCAAATCATGTCTTTTGCGACATCACACGTTCAAAATTGTAAAAAATCGCCAACATACATGGAGATAGATGTTCTCTTGGCTACGTAGCTTTTACATATGTCAAGCTATAACGCTAAGATTTAGGAGAAACATCGACAACAGGTGTACCAACTAACAAAAAAAAAACTCTAATCGGAACGATGGGACCACCACACGGGGGTTATTCCGAAAACCTTTTTAACAAGGCAGTATAATACTAGAGTAACTCTTCCCGCATTGTTGTAGTATACCTATAAAATGTATTCCACATACGAAAAATTTAAAGGAATTCTTTAAAATTAATTATCGTATTGACTACAAAGTCATTTAGACTAAGTTCAGAAACTGCCATTCTAACTGTTCTCTAGGTATGTATACAACAATCAATAATTCCTATGTATTGGAGGTGCCACACCCACTTATCACTTTCGTTTATATTTTAACTGATGATGTATATTGACAAAATTCAGAACCTTCCACTATCACCGTTTCAAAGACCCCACTCTAATTCCGCTCACTTTTTGACTGATGATGACCATTACATACATAGATACATAAATAAAAATTTTATATGGGCGTGGCACCGCTCATTGGAACAAAAATCATCAGTAAAAGTACACCTTTCCAACACATGTATTGGCTTGTAAATTGGTTTAGTGAATCTCGAGTCATAAAATAACGAATATAGAACAACTTATTTTTATATACATATATAGACCAAGCTTATCGGTTGAAGTCCCACCTATACCACTCACAAACTTATAATAGCAAAAAAGAGCCTACTCCTTAAAAGAGATACTTCGTATTGATTGAGGCTCTATTAAAAGTATTAATTGGAATGCAATTTAAAACCAAGAACCTTAGCAACCATCGGAAAGACTACCGATTTCTAAGGCTTTCGATAACTATTTTACATGCATTAAAAGCTGTTCCGATCTCGAAAATTTTCTTATGAAAAATTATCTCGTGACTTTAAATTAAATAGACAGTCCTGTGAAAGTTACCAAAAACTTGGAGGGTGAATTCGGATCTATAATTGTTGAGGGACCTGATGAGTTATAGTCTTTTGCAAAGTGAATCAAGTCTTAGAGAAAAAGAGACACTCTTAGTAAGTACTGCTGTAACTCTACAAAATTTTACTTCATTTATTGCTCCAAGCACTGTGCAGACAAAAACCCACATACACTTTTTCAATTTTAAGATAATAAGATCCCCACAGTTAACATTTAATGAGAACAAGTTTTCTAATTTCGTAAATGGTTTCTAATGTTACATTATTTTATTACCAATTTAAACGTAATCACACTTCACTAATTTTTAAAAAATTTTTGATCATTTTTAAAACAATACACTTCACCATTATATGTACACGATTACAAAAAATTCTTGGACCCTTTGCTGTGTCTGGCATTTATTTTCTTAATGTACTGCGTTGCTCTGCCATCAGAATCTATCGGTTTAAAGTCTACGTACGTGTGTCTATATAAATTACAAATGTACGTGCTGAAGTATATTTTGATTTTGTCTTTTATTTTCTAGTCGCTGTTGTTGTTGATGTTTTTTTTCTTTTTTTTTTTGAGGTATCATCCTCATCTAATACTCATACTCAGTTCATATAATTTTCATTTCATTTGTTGGTTTTTCACTGGTGATTTGTTTTTATTTTTATTTTTTCTAATATTTGGACAAACAACTAAAAAAAAGACCAAAACTCGACTCTAATGGCAACATGAACATGAAGGAATGAACTCTAATCCATATTTGTCTACTCATCCACGTGCATTTAACAAACATTTATTACGATTCTGATTCTGATTGCTTCCAGACGGTATTCCATTGTTTCGAATGCACTTTTATAAATATTTGGAACATCCACAACAAATAATCGTTAAAACTCTAGAAAATTTAATTTAAAAATACAAACTCAACTCTTAAATTGTTTATTATTTGCTTTTAAAAGAAGATTTTTAGAAACGTAATGCTAATATTTTTCTTTTGACGAATTAAAAAAGAAAAATAATTTAGAAAAAAATAATTAAATATAAAGTGAACGAAATTAGGTTGAATCAAACAATCGTTAAGAGAAAAGTGTGCACGTACATTCATAGCCTATCATATTGTTACGAAAATAAAAATACAATACATCAGCGCTTTAAAACTGTAATGTGGTAGCACTACAAATCGATCATCTTAACGTTACATTTGAATTAACGGATATGAAAATAGAATATGGCCGATATTTCCGGAACCTTCCAAACTGTAGGCAATTAGGTATATAAAGAGGCTGCTTTACCCACAAATGTTTAGTTATCGTTTTGCTGTCATAAGATGAAGACGTGGTTAAACGGAAATAAAAGTGCTGTATAAGCGAATATCAAGTTGTTGTTTTAAGATAAACTGTAGAAACGTTAAAGTGTAGTAAATAAATGAAACTGCAACAACAATTAAGCGGTGTTTATTTTATTTTAACGTTATTTAAACGACTCGAACGTTTTAAAAAAGCTTAAACCGTAACAATATTCTGTCATATCACATAATCTATATGCATTAAAGAGGACTATAAAATGTGTTGTAATTGATGTTCTCTGAAATGCACCAACCGATTTTATTTTCACGAAAGTTGAAGTCAGGACCAATGTTTTTATATATATGCGGTTTTTGTAGGTCCATTGGCTTGAGATTTACTGACATTAGAGTGAACCCCTTTGTATTGCATACGTTTTACGAAATTTGTTGCAATATTTTAACTTTGTGTGAGTTTTAAAATATTTTAAAAACTGTTTATATAAAAAGCATATGTAGAAAGCTAACATTTGATGTGTGGTTTTACAATGGGCCCATATAAAATTTGTATTTATGTGTCTATATTTTTAAAACGGTAATAGTAAGAGGCTCTAAATTTGGTTCAAACAACTTCGTAGTTAATACAAATCATCAGTCGAAAATTGAGCCGCATTAGATAAGTGGGAGCAGCACCTCCCATACAAATTAAATATTGATTTTTGTACATCTAAAGAACGATTAGAATGTAAGGCTCTGAATTTGGTTTAAATGACTTCTTAAATAGTACAAACCATCAGTTAAAAAGTGGGCGGAGTCGGATAAGTGGTCTTGGTACCTTCCATACAAATTAATTAATGATTGTTGTATATTTTGAGAATGGTTAAAGTTGAAGTTTTTAAATATGGTTTAAATAATCTGGCAGTCCTTACAAACCATCATTGAAAAAAAATATGGAAATGTAGATGTAGATAGATAAAGAAAGCTTTAACTGTTACTATTCTCTACACATACAAAATTTCATTTTTTTTTTTTAAATGATGGTTGGTATTGACTGCCAAGTTATTTAAACCAAAGTGAGAAACTTCAACCCTAACCATTCTTAAGAAATACAAAAATCATTATTTAATTTGTATGGGAAGTACCATGCCCACTTAACCGATTCCGTTTAATATGTTCCGTCTAATATCTCATTTAGACCTAATTCAGGACCTTCCACTATTACCGTTCCAAATATAATCAAAAATCAATATTTACTTTGTATAGGAGGTGCTACTCCTACTTATCCGATTCGGCCCAATTTTTGACTGATGATTTATATTGACCACAAAGTTATTCTGACCAAATTTAGGGACTCTTACTATTACCGTTTTAAAGATATAGACATATAAATACAAATTTTATATGGGCGTGGCACCTCCCAGTTGAACAATAGTGAAGCCACCCACCAAATGAAAGTTTTCTACATATGCTTTTTATGTACACAATCTTACAATATTTTCTAACTCACACAAAGTTTTAATGCTGTTACAAATTTCGTTTTCAACTAAAACCTATGCAGTACAAATGGGTCCACTCTAACGTCAATAACTCGCAAACCAATAGACCTATAAAAACCGCAAATACATAAATATTACAAAATAAAATCGGTTGGCGCATTTAAGGGAACATCAATTACAATGCATTTTGTAGTCCTCTTTTATAATATAGATACGAGATATGTTTTTAAACTTTAAGTTAAAACAGACCAATAAAAATTTCATAAATTAAGTGGAACTCTTTTCTAGCGCATCTTTTTAATCCAATTTTTAGTCAGTGTTCTTTTATTTATGGCATGAGTTATGTATGGTCATCTTAACATCTTATTGATCAAGAGTTGTTGGTTTATTAGCATAACTCATGGACTGAAAGTACCTCCAAAGAAAAATAAATCAGTCCAGTCAAATCACACTATTTTGAAGACCAAGAAACAGGTTCATTATATGCAGATTTCTTGTCAAATCTGGCGGTTTTTAATACCATTTTGCGGGAAAAAATTTGATTTTCAAAGCGTTTTTAAAAAACTGAATTTAGTTAAAACCAAATTAAGAAACAATTTAGTTACAGTTAATGCAGTTTTACACATAAGGTAAGCATTTTAGAATTTGCGACGTTTTGATAGACTTAAATGCTTTAATTACAAATATTGCCCTTTATGTACTAAATGTTTAATAATATTCGTCAAAATATATGCACTATACCACAAAAGTCTAAGGGCGACAATGAAAACTATTGTTTTTTAATACAAAATTATTAAAAAAGGAATGGACATTTCTGCGGACATTTACGTCAAGCGATGCTTAACTTTACAGTCCTTAGTCTATTAGGCATCGAACACACAAATTTTTAAGCTGCTGAAAAGATGACCAATTTGCTTATTGTAATAATGCTTAGGTTATTGCCACGCATAAAGGTAAACCCACTATCCAGATGCTATCTTTCGCTGCTTGGAAAAAAACCTTCCCTTTAATGTTGAGGTACATACGCGTATTTATTTATTATTTACGAACTTAAAGCGAACATGTACACTTATATCCTGGCTCATCGACGCCATGCTTGCCAATAGAACTAAGACTTTTTGTAGCTAAAGCATAATTGCGTTTCCTCCACACTTTACATATTCCTTAGTACTTTAGAGCATAATCCAGCCTTCTTGAAATTTGAAACTATATTGAAATTCTAAGAAGTGCTTAGACTTTTGTGGCATAGTGTATTTACACATATTTTTAATAAAAATTTGCATTTAAATGCATTACAAGTTTGTTCTTTTTACATAGAGTTTATGAAAAACTGCTGAATTTTTAAAATTTAGATACTTTTTTAACTTTTGCTAATATATAATATTGCCTAAAGAAAGAGATATACCAAATCAGCACCTATTGGCTTGCATCAAGGTTGTTAATGTGCACCCTGGCAATGACGTAATTATTTGTATATTTGGCAGCATTGCTAATTCTACCATCTTTGTGTGTTACTTTTGAAATTAACGGTAATAATTAAAATGTTGCAGGAAGAACAAGAACATTCGGAATTGGTTTAAAATATATGTAAAACGCGGCGCCTTATACATTAGTTAGTTCAGTTATAGTTTTGCAGTCATAAAGTAAAGTCGTGTTTAGGCGTAACTAAATGTGTTTGTGTATCAAGCGAATATTAAGTGCAAGGTAAATAAGTTGGAAACTGTATAGTTATAATTGTATACCGTAATAGTGTAAAAATAAATAAGTGCATAAAGTAAAACAACAACATACGTGTTATATATTTAATTTAACGCAATTAAAAATAACTCAAACGTTTTAAAAAGGTTAAACGTTTAACTTCAATTTAGTGATTAATCTCTAATTTCTTTTCAATTTAGCTACTTTTCATTACATTTCAGCGATATTTTTTGGAAAAAAGTTGGCAGCAGTGATTTATGAAATAACTCTTTAACCAAAAAAATAAAAATAAAAATTACTACCTAATTTCGAAAAAAAATTTAAGCGATGATTTTGCTGGCTGACAGTCAAATAGCTAATTTTTATGTAGTGATATCCCGAAATGCTTCCGACGAACAAAGAACTGACTTTAAAAGTTTTTCTCTTATTTTATTTCTCTTTAATAAAATCAATTTCATTGTGTTTATTATTATCGATTGAAAGTGTTGTAAAAATCCCATTATGTGCTCATTATTTCAATTGAATGTCATCCCATTTTTACTAACTTGTTAGGTGGCAGCTACATTATGATGTACTCGTCCAGAGGTTTTAATAAAAATCAATTTTTGTTGTATTTGTAAACGATTATTTGGCCTCTACCAAACTAAACTTTATTGCAGGACATAAAAATTCATTTATTTGTTCATTTAAAATCAATTGTAAGAAATAAAATGCGATGACCACTACTGGCCATCGTAACAATACAGGGCGAGTATAAAAATTTTATTAATTTTCTGCGTAAATCTGGATTCAGAGCGTTTTTATGAGCTACTCTATTGTTATAAAAAAAGGTATTAATGTAAGTCAGTAATATGATTGGCCAGAGACTAAGCATATAAATATATATTATTTATTGAAGATAAAGGATGAATATACCAATAATCGGCAATATAAGACTTTTGTTTATTTCAAGTTACTGCCTACTGACCAGTAATTACAATTCATTAGCTTGCCTTGTTTCAGATTATTAAGTTAAATTTAAATATATTTTTTATCGAAATTGAGAAATTTATTGTTTTTGTGAAAAACACCAAATTCGCCAGTAGTCTGCATTAATTTTCCAGTTTGCGGCATACCTTGTTCCTATTGTCAGCATATCATATTTTAGTACAGAAAATAATAAATCGAGATTGATTTCAAACTGTTACTTATTTAAATCAAATGTTTTCCACATTTTATATGTTCAATAAGATCAATCAGGCACGAAAGATAAATTCATATCAGAAAATCCTGAATATTCACCCTTATTCCAGTTGTCGGCATCAA
Organism: Wohlfahrtia magnifica; assembly: GCA_023159175.1. NCBI lineage: Eukaryota > Metazoa > Arthropoda > Insecta > Diptera > Sarcophagidae > Wohlfahrtia > Wohlfahrtia magnifica. The sequence continues at coordinate 902,687 of JAKWBJ010000212.1, read as the reverse complement.
TGCCGCCGTCATTTTTGAGATAATATCACTTTGCTTCAACGCCGATAGCAATTTATCATCCTATAAGAAAATGACGGCGAACTTGACTATTTATCGATTATGTCAACAAATCAAATACACTTCTCTAAATATTTTAATCAGCTGTGTGGATTGTTTGTTATTAAAAAAAACGTTTAAAACTTAAAAATATTTTTTGTTTGTGAAATAAATTCAGACACTTTATGTATTGTAGGTGTGTATGCGTGTGTTTTGTTTCTATTTTCAATTTGTATGTATTTCACGTGACTACTCTTTTTTGGTTCTCTTAAGTCGGGTTGGTGTATTTGTTGTTTTGCTCATTTTCATATCCACTTCTGCCTCCATAAATTTATTAGGAACATTTTTTATCGGACTTTCCAGAACATCTCCCTCAGGGTTTAATTCTTTTTGAAATTGCAGCATATTTGCAAAAGTGAACTGCTTAAATATCCCTCCGCCCGTTGCATGATACTCCGTTTTGTTGGCGACCATTTTCTTCTTAACTTTAAACTTCAAGTCTCGCCAAACCTATTAAAAAATTTAAATTTTTTTTTAACTATTTAAGGTTATTATTTCATACCTTTTGCCATCCATCTCCAGATCTTATCGGCGGGCCAAGAGAATTCAATGACTTGCCAACATCTTCTAACTGTTCTTTAAAATTACTGGGAACAGTGCTTCTGCGAAATCCCACTGCAAGAGAAGGATTCTTCTTTTCAAACTGGGTTGTAGTTGTTATTTTTAATTTTTCGGTTTTTTTTTCCATTTTTTGCTTTAAATCAACCGAAGTCGTAACCAAAAATGGTGACGACAAAATCAAAGTCGCTTAAACACAACAACGTCATCACATTTTCTTGTAGAATGCAAAATATATTTTAATAGTCATCGATAATATTCGATAACGATAAATTCTCTTTATTACCGATACCCAATTTTAACGTCACCGATAGAGATCCAATTTTGAAAAAGCACCCCATTACACTTTCATTATGTGTGTTCCAAATTTCACAAAATGCATTTAGTCGTTTGCGCGTGATTGGCTCAAGCTAAGTAAACAAAATTATTTTTCATATGATCTAATTTGACACAGTTTCCCCGATTTTATCTTCTCCTGGGTCCAGTTTTTAAAAATTTTACGCTTACCGTTTTTCTTCAATTAAAAAAGCATAACCTTTAACATTTTCGTTAGCTACACAGTTTTACAAAAGTTTACATACCCCCAAGAAAATTAGATTTTTTTATTAAAGATTAATAAAAAAATATATTATAATCTTTAATAAAAAAATATATTTTATTTCTTCATATTACAAAATATTTATACTTTATAAATAAGTAAAAAATAACATAAAAATTTCAGTTTTAGCTTTTTGGTAAATTTACAAAAGCTTACATACGATCTAAATAATGGCATTAAAAAAAATTATATTTTTTGTCACCCACTCTGGCTTTTAGGACAAACCACTCCTCTATTAAAACCTTCTTCAGAGCTGAAGCTGATGTGATATGACGTTTTCTAAGGTTATGCTTCAGAACATCCCATAAATGCTCTATAATATGTAGATCGAGAGATTGTGGAAGGTGTTCTAGTTTGCTTTTGACATTGTTTAGCAGCCATTCTCTTTCCAGCTTCGAAGTGTACTTTGGTTCATTATACGATACCGAATTTTCATCTAGGCCTAAAATTCCACAAATTGACCGATATATATTTCTTAAAATCTACACATATATAACCTTATCCATTGTGGCATCAATGAGCCTCAGCTTGCTAACTCCATTAGCGGCCATACATTCTTAGACCGCCTCCATGTTTCACGGTCGGGTTAATATTCTCCATATTAGAAATTCGCCAAGCTTTTGACCGACCATCGCCTCCAAAAACCATAAACTTTTATTCGTCGGTGAATATTACACGTTCCCAAAATGTTGAATAATTTGTGTGTACAAGAAAACTGAAATTAACCAAAAGTATGTAAACTTATGGAAGCCTCTGTAGATCTTTCAACAAAATTGGTTCCGTAGTTTACGCGTGATTGAATGACAAACAAATAAACAAACAAATAAACTTATGATATAAAGAAATTTATAATATAGGGTAGGCCATCTATCGATGTAAATTTGAACCAGCGCTTATTTCGAATCTGGCAATACTTATGTCATTCTATTCTGTCACAAAATTGAGTTTACTATCTCCACTGAATGAAATGAATCGATTTACGCTTGAGCAACATTGGGATTTATTGTAAATGTATCAACATTTCAAATCATTACTTCAGATGAAGCTCGTTTTCATCTTGGTGGGTACGTTACCCTATGTATATCGGATGGGCCATTTAAAAGTTTAAATTTAAAAATGCAAAAAAACAAAAACGGTTTGAAATTTTGCCAAATTTATTTTTCTCTTGTGAAGTACAATTGTTTCGGTTAGAAATGAAATATTATTTCATTCATATGACTGCTGCGGTTGGCCTCACAGTACACCATTCGATCGGACCAATTTTCGGGAACTTTTTCGTGTATATGGGGTCGTATTTCGACAATGGCAAATGTTCAAATGTCTCTGGTTTATAGGTATAAGACTTATCTTTAACAGCGCCCTACAGAAAATATCCCAACGGTGTCAAATCACAGCTTCTTTGCGGTCAACTGACATCACCATTTCGGCTAATTAAATGGCCATGAAACGTTTAACGCAATAAATCGATTATGTCATGAGATGTGTGGCATGTTGCACCATCCAGTTGAAACCAAACATTGTTCACATCAATACAATGAAGAGCGGACACAAAAAAATCTGTTATCATGGTGCGATAGGTGTCTCCATTGACCGTAATGGTTGCGCCGTCCTCATTTTCATTCAAACATGGGCCAATGTAGCCTCCGCTACACAAACCGCACCAAACAGTCACTGTAATGGGTGCATTGATTTCTGTAACATCACGTTTTGTTTTTTTGAGCCCCAGCAATTTTGCTTATTAACGTACCCACCAAGATGAAAATTAGCTTCATCCGAAAAGATTATTTTTGCAATTTTTTTCATTTTTTACAATTTCCAATCATTGTATTATTGTTGGAAATAAATTCCAACGTTGCTTAAACGTAAATAAACTGAATTTTGTGACAGAATAGAATGACATAATTATTGCCAGATTGGAAATAACCGCTGGTTCAAATTTAAGCCGATAGATGGCCCACCCGATACATATGGATTTAATATTATTGTACTGTTTTTTAAATAATTTAAAAACAATACATGTCACATATTAATTTAGACGAAGATAAAAAATATTTTTAACATTTGATACCTGATTTGATAGTGTCGTTTTAATCATATCTAAATTGAAAATCAATAGAAAAATTGTTAAATACTTAACTAAAAGACAGAAAAACAATATAAATTAATTAAGTTCCTTAGACACATAGTGTGTTGTTTGTTGTTGGCACATTACATTTTTTGTACTGGTACTTCAAAATTTATAATTATAAAAATAAATAAAATATATATGTAATAGTATGTATGTATGTATGTATATAATAAATAAATTCAACAAATATGTAACGTCACTAATGATTAGAGACAATTATAGAGTTGGAAAAAGTATTGCTTTTCAACTAAGAACTCAGTACAAAATATCCTTTTGGAAACATTATTATTTTTTTTTTTAATACAGATAATAAGTGACATGTTTTACACAAATAAACAAACAAAAATTATATTTAAACAAATAGACGATCATAATTTTGTTCCGTTTTTTTTTCTGAAATAATGAAAATATCATTAAATATTGTTGACGTGAAGTACCAGAAAATGAAAAAAAATTCAATAAAAAATGTATTTGTTCATGTAGAGATACAGCAAACAGGGATAAAATATTTATGGAAGCACACATTGGGGTCGTACAGTACTGATTATGAAAGACAAACATAACAAACAAAAAATTTAGTACAATGCCAGATAAGATGTTTAGTTTAATATACCAATTTGGGCACACCTCAGACCGATAGCGATAAACTGCTCTTCATAAATAAAATTCTTAAAATATTTTCACAAAATTTCTCTAATATCTAGGGATATAAGTGACTGAGGTAGAAATATAAACCGACCTTTATTATCTATATCTTATAGGGAGATCGATTATTCGACTTTTTTCAAAAATCGGTTTTTAAATAATTTGAAAAATAGCAATTAAAAAAACGGTTTTCGGTTATTTATCAAATAAACGGTTGACTGGTTCTGTTATTAAAAAAACTTCTTCTCAATCTGAGTTGCATTAGCAAATAAAATTGATAAATTTTTGTTCCATGTCCTAGTTTCTAGCAAGTAAGAATGCTAGAACAACGTTCGGCTTTTTTAGGGCCTTAACGGACATTTATTGCTGGATACCGCAATGTCATAATATTTCATCCATTGAATCAATTTTTACAGCGTGTTTTGTGAGAATTCTACTTGCTAGCATCTATTGCTTGGTATAGAATCAAGTTTTTCTTGCTGCACAATAGCGTCAATGTCATGAACATATTTAAGGTGGTTAATTCCTTGTGTCAAAGAGCTTTTTCAGATGAGTATTTAAGGGCAATCAATATATCCAAACTTACCTTTTCCATCAATTTGCAAATATCTTCACACTTCAGAGGACATGTGTAGAAATGTAAATGCAAGCATCATATATTTATTAGTGTGTGCTACAGTGGTACGTTAGGTAAGACACCCGGCCACACCATCTTACAATTTTCAACAGCGTTATTACCTCACAACTTTGCTAGCGGCTGGTTTTGACTTTTTACTAACTATAATATCTGCCGTTCGGAGCTAGCGTTTGTAGGTCCCCTTCACTGAGTATAGTTGATCAACATTTTCCATATATAAAAAATTAATCTTTATTTTCAGAAAATGAGAAAAAGTAATTAATTAAGTAATTGCTCAAGTGTGCATATCTTTTTCGATCTACCATTTGTACGACGTTCAAGGTTGCCCCATACAGTAAAAAATAAGACGTTATATAGTATTAAATTTAGAAAAATACTTAAACGAAGAGCATATTTGCACTAAAAAATATAAAAACATACATATAAAAATTAAACATATTGTTACGTTTTTACCTTTTTAAAAACGTGTATTTATGAGTTCGTAAATTGTAGTTAAAATAAAATAAATTTTGTGTTTGGTTTTAGTAAAAATCCTTTATTCAACACAGTTACGCGCACCACTGCATGTAACCTTTTACAAGCAATAACAATTTCCTATTCTTAATTACTCCGTCTGTTTACAATTTTGTAAACAACAACAATTACTCGACGGATCTTTCTACTTAAAGATCTTCCAACCCGATCGTAGTTACAACTTAGGCTCGATCACAACCTCTTCAACCAGAGTTAAACCACAGTAAACTCTCTTACACTGAATTCAAACCAATAACAGGTTCGCTGAGCTTACACCAAATAAACTAATTGCTGTTAAATTAACTGTTTATTCGTGTTAATATAACCGGCTTATTGGGTATTCGAAAAATTGACATTTTATAAAAACCATATTCTCAAAACCAATAAACCGTTTAAAGCCGGTCGAATAATAACCGTTCGATCTCCCTAATATCCTATATATATAAAAAGGAATGTGTTTTTATTTGTATGTTTGTTTGTTTGTTTGTTCTTCATACATTTTAAAATTCGAACTGGGTGGTGCCACGCCAATACAAAGTGTATATTTTTTTATCTATATCTTCAAAATGGTTACAGAAATATTCTCTTAATTTGGCCCAAATAGATTCATAGTCAATACAAATCATCAGGGAAAGAATGGGCGGAATTGAACAGATGGGCGTGGTACCTCCCATAAAACGTAAATATTGATTTTAGTACATTTTGAGAACAGTTTTAGCTAAAGTTTTAGTATTTGGTATTAATGACTTCATAGTCAATACAAATCATCTGTTAAAAATGGGCGGAATTGGACAAATGGGCGTGGTACCTCCCATATAACGTAAATATAAATTTTTGTATATCTTGAGAACGGTATTAGCAGAAGTTTATAAATTATATTCATACAACGTCGTGAACAATACACATCAGCGCTTAGTAACTGGGCGAGATGGGATAAATGCATTCATACTAAATATTGAATTTTGTATATGTGAAGAAATAACTATTAAAGCTTCGTTATATATCCACATTCCAGAAATCACACTGGATAAAAGCTGTCTATATACATATTCTATATAAAAATGATTGTATGTTTGTTTGAAAACTGTATACAGCTAAAAAGCAGACTCTATTGTGTCTTTCTGGAAGGAACAAATGATTGGATTTTAACCGGAAGGGAACAAAATGGAGAAAAAGAATAAAAATGTAACTAAGAGAGTATTTAAGATAATAATTAAGATAGGGTAGCGAAGCACGCCGGTTTTTAGCTAGTATAGGTTTACAATATATTTTAAATTTCTTTGTAAGTTTGTTTATTTGTTGGTCCTTCGATCACGCGTAAACGACTGAACCGATTTTGTTGAAATCGGGAACTCGAAAAAATCGGAGAAAACGATCAAAATTAGTAATTTTTCTTCTAAAATAACACTCGTTTTTTTCTTAAAGCATTATAAGAGAAAAAGTCTTCAAACTTTCCACATGGTATTCTTTTATTAAGGTGCACATTAAGTGAATCTGCTAGTGTCCAGTGACAGTAACACAATGTTAAAACCAGCGTCAATTTCTGTGCAGCCAGATTGCTAACTAACAGCGATGACTATGAGCCTTATTTGCCACATAAAGTTTGACTACTGCTTATCAGAGATGACTCATCATCACCCCGATTCATACCACGGACACCTATGTCATCTAGGCTTGCTACAATGGCCCTCATTTTCAGTTCGGTTTCCAGGATAGTGATACTCATAAAGGGTACGCCATCTAACGTTTTTTTTCAACTAGTGCTTTTTTCGTGAATGGTAACACTTAGCTCATGTCTGATTTGATATATAATTAGTTTCATCCTTCCGCTGAACAAATATGGTTGTGTATACGCTTGAACAACGCTGGGAAATATTGCGACATTACTTTGAAAATCATGGTAATGTTGCAGAATCAAAAATCATCTTTTCAAATGAAGCTCATTTTTATCTTGGCGGGTATGTAAACAAGCAAAATTGTCGCATTTGGGGCACGGAAAACCCGCACGCATACATTGAAAAGCCGATACACCCAAGACGAGTTACTGTTTGGTGCGGATTTTGGTACGGAGGCATAATTGGGCCATTTTTCTTCGAAAATGAGCAAGGGGTGGCCGTTACAGTCAATGGCGATCGTTATCGGGCCATGTTGAATGAATTGAAGAGGAGGCTATCGGCAACATTTGGTTTCAACGGACGGCGCTACGATGTCTTGCGCTCTGTTTTTGAAGATCGCATTAAATCGGAACGATGGATTTAGTTTCCTCTTTTTCCTGCTGCTTGCAACTATGGTAGTATGTATGGTAACGAATGTTCATCCTGGCCGCTTGCTCCCTAATATTAACAAGTTACCAACACTGTCAACCTGCCAGCATCCTTACGTTTCATACTCAAGAAAGTTGAGGTTTCCCCAAGGCAAAACGACCTGCTGATAGTGCAGTTTATCTAATCAATCCATCTTCGACCTGCGATTCGAATAATACTGTATGGAAGTTACACCCTTGACCAAGCTAACTGAAGTGATTATTCTGATAAGATTAGTTCAGTCAGCTTAAGATATCTTGGAACCGCCGATGTTTTTAACATTTTTCTGATTTGTGTTTTTAGCAGGGTTGACAAAAGCCGAGGTTTTTTAAAAACCCAACCCACCAGATTTTATTGGGTTTTATAACTGCTTCCAAATTTCGTTAAAGTCAACAATATTTTTTGTTTGTTTATACAATCACGTTGTTTTAACATTTATAATGCAATTTTGCACTCTTGGTGGGAATCAAGGCAGGAGACATGATCAAGTTATTCTTTTGAATGACAAAAGTTTCCAAACAATTATTAGAAACTATCAAATATAGCATTCGCCGTATTCTCCAAACATTGCTCCGCCGGCTGATGTGGCGGATTCAATATACTCACACCTCTTTATACGGGTTGTCTTTACATGGCATTTCGCTATAACGAAATTGTGGAACATATTCGCTTTAAGTGCAAATTACCTCGTTCTACGATTAAAAAACCGTAGACTCTCCGTTTTTTAACAAAAAATGCAAGGGAAGCAAACGCACCACATATTCATCTCGTTTAAAGGCATTTCGATTTACGGCCTGCATTTTCAGAAACTATCTAGGCCGTATAAAAAGGCATGACTTTATCTTTTAACATGTCACCAAATCACTTCCTTAAAGTCGGAGAGCCTTGAAAGACGAGTAGTTTTCCTGAGACGGGAACTGGAAATTGGCTCAGAGGTGGGGAAAAGATGCAAGCAGTGATTTGATTAAGTTGTTATTTCATTATCTTTTTGAGCTCAAAAACGGAACAAATAAACTTGTAGTGTCAATACTTAAATTACACTTATTTTTGTTGTAAATAAACTACAAAAATCTTTAAACAGAAAACCCACCCGGGTTTTCTTAAATATAATAACTAATAAAACCCGGGTTTTATTGGGTTACCCAGTAGGTTGCCAACCCTTGGTTTTAGACAAGAAACATTAAGTTCTCGTATTATTTAGACTACGAGAGTAGAAAATAGATACACTTTGCGTCTGATTTCAAGTAGGGCCGATTATAAAAGTATTTTTAAAACACCTTTAACCTTTTCGGGACGAAGTTTTATTTTGAAAACCGAAAGATTTATGGTTAAAATTATTGGATATTCATGGCGATATGGCAAAAAGGTTATAATCTGCATACTTAAAAATCCTGAAATCGTCCTGCTTTCCTGGAACATGCATATAATCTCAATAAGGATTTTTTAAAATTTCAAAATCAAACTCCCACATATTCAAAAAGCACAATTCTAGTAAATTATGCCACTTTTGCAACTGCTTACAGCAAATTATTGATGCAAACTGCTTAAGTTACAACGAGTTGAAAACAAATAATGAAGGCTTGAAAATTGATGGGATATTTTGTCCCTGAGAGTTAAGTAAGCTCTAACATAAGATAAGGTGCAGTAGGATAAGGTGTAGAATTATATTCAATTTATGTCTAAAAAACTCTGATATTTTCAGAGTTATGGGTGATGTGATAATATTTATATTGCATTATAATTAAATATCATAAAATCATAATTAAATTACAAAAATAACGTATAATGCAAAGAGTAAGATTTACGATTTATTTAACATTCTAGTGGTGCTTCTCTTTTTCTTCACATTTTCCTACTGCAACTTCCTTATCAACCAATAAAGCGTTTTTATGTTTCAGTTTTATGCAACATTAACGATTTGGTTGCCTCATTAGGTGTGGAAAAGTAAATATTTTATTAAATGTTACTGTTTTTTATTTCATTTACTGTTTTCTTTACCTTTTTTATTTATTTAATATTTCTTTTGAAAATACAATTGAATGTTGAACTGACTGTCTGTCTGTCAAACTGTCAGCATATGCAATATATCCATCAGCGAGTCACTCAATCAATATTGAATTAAAATTTTTGTTTAAGGATTGAAAATAAATAAATAAACAACTAAATCAAGCACGACAGTATAATGCCCTACAACACAGCATTTAAAAATAAAAATAAATTGTAAAGCTGAACTGCTCCTTTCTTTTGAATTTATTATGTACGGGCAGCTATGGTTTAAATATTGACAAAATTGATCAAATTTCAGCATAGTTGTAGGAAGAAAATAGTGCGCACTTTTCTGACTTATGCCGTTTTCTTTACTGGCAAAAAGTGTAAATAAAGAGTGCGTTTTACCCTTTCTCTCAAAAAAGAAAAAAATGCAACACTAAATTGAGGTATAGTGTTCTATTTAAAAAATGTTGCCTTTATAAAGTGCCACAATGGTGAAAATGGTGACCAAAAAAATAGCTGAATTTTTATTTTATGTTTAAATAATATTGCTACGAAAAGGCAAATGCTGAAAAGGAAATTCACCACATCAGAAACTTGTTGTGCGATTTTAGCTATAAGCTCTATTGGTCTGTGTAAAGGCTTTATGATAGACATAATTATCTGTACAATTAATAGTGCTACCATCTGCATGTTTAATGGTATTGCCAGTTCGATTCTTTTTTGTATATTATAATTTTACACCATTTGAATTAACGTAGCTGAATAGAAGGTTCGTGTATTTACTAGAACATTCGAAACTAATAATGAAATGCTATATAAGATGGCGCATTATGTTTAGTTAGTTAGTTATCGTTTAATAAATAAAAAGTGCAAAATCAATTTTCTGTATTAAGACAAAGTGTATAATAGGTGCAGTGTAGTAAATAAAAACTCTAATACAACAACAATAGTGGTGTTAAATTTTATTTTAACTCAATTCAAAAGAACTCAAACGTTTTAATCTGATGATCAAAAAGTTTTTAAGACTCTTGTATGTTGTTGCTTGACAAGAAAAATGGCAGCATTTGAATAGAGAGATGCCAACACTTTTCAATTCTTACTTTTTAAAAAGACAGCAGAAAATGCCATTAGGACACTTGTAGGTCGCTCAAAATTCAATAGAGACAATAGACTACGAATAACTTAAATGGTCAAATTCAATAACGCCAGGCAGCTAAATCACGAATGCAATAACCCTCTTTTATACCTCGTAGTCTTACAGGCTTTGTTACACCTTCGGTAACAAATTACAGATTTTTTTTTAACTTTAAGAGTAAATTGTGATCGCCTGTTACAGGGTAGTATGTTATTTGCTACAACCGAAAAGAACCTTTACAGTATGAGCACAGATTTAATACTATAATCGCAGATACATTAAAGCTGAGAAATTTATGATCCTTAAGTTGGTAATAGCTGTAAATTCAACCTCAAATGCAGTGAGAGGCTGCAGATTCGATTTGAAGCTGCATTGTAACCGGTGGTACCAATGAGGTAAAAGAGTTCTTTTCCCACAGACAGTATAGTTCTAAACATCAACTCAGTTGTCTGTCATTTTTGAAGTCTCTGTGGCATTGTCTTACGCTTCACGTTAGAATCATAGATTTTAACATATTTTGCACAATTATTATGGGAACCAAATTTTGTATAAATGGAGCTTATTTCCTAATGGTTTTTAGGTATAAAGATTTTTGAATATGGAGAAACCGTGTAAACTGATCTTTGCTAACTAACAAAGCTCGAAAGAATTGACGTGTCATACACATTAAGCTGACAAAGCTATCCATATATATAGTCAGAGACTAAAGTTTAAGTGCATCCAAAAAACTTTAGGTTTTAAGAAAACTAAACGTATTACCAAAATTGTAAGTACAAAAATGTACAGGACAAAAGTTTAAATACACCTTGAAATGGGCTTTAATATTTCTAAACAATGGATAACAAAATACCAATTTAGTATTTTCGGGGTCTTCTGACCTCTCTATGAGTGCTTGTAGACGTCGAGGCAAAGAAACAATAAAAGTTTCCGTTTTAGACGCCGATTAGTAAATCCTTGCTTGTAATTGCATTATTTTCTAATTTTCGCTTCATTAAATCCTAAATATGCACGATAGGGTTTAAATCTGGTGATTTGAAAGGGTGATTCAGCTACCTTGAAGCATAGCTTAGCAACCATTATTTAGCAGAATTTGCGATATGCTTTGCATTGTTGTCCTGTTGAAAGATCCAATGGAATAAACGGTATAATTTATTCCCAGAACCCTACCAAGTTTTCTTCAATATGTTCTTGTATAGACACTGGTCTATTACACCATCTTTAAAGCCCAAAATTCCAAATATGGGTGCTTCTACTGCTTCTCCAACAATCACATTGTCACCCCTATGTTTCACAGTTAAAACTAAATTTTTTGCTCGAAGGGCAGTTTGGGTTTCCACTTAACTTCTACATGACCATCCTTTAAAAAGAATTTGTATATCCACTCGTCTATGAAAAAACCGTTTTCCGGGATCTCACGCCCTTGCTTTTGCATTTATATTTAGTATCCCATTTTTTTTACTAATAAGTGTTCTTTTTTCGTGGAAATCTGCTTATGTACCTGTGCTCCTGTAACGTTTTTTGTATAGTTTTAAAATGAATGTACTAATCCAAAGTATAAGCGATATTATGCGCCTATTTTGAGGCACTTGCTTTTGGGGTTTTACGTCCTCTGCGTATATGGCTAACATTAGGGTTAGTAAGCTTTTTTGGTCTTCCGCTTCTAGGCGTATTTTCCACAGAATTTTCTTATTATATTTTTATGTCTGCAGAAACTTTAGAATGAACAATTTAATCATTTTCCTACTTCTCAATATGATTTTTCCATTTAAAATATTTAATCATTAAACAGTTTATTCTTGCTTCAAACTGTTTTCCTTTGCCGATGGTTTCCAAACCAACTTTCAGCAGCAGCAATAAAAACGCAATTAAAATAAAGTTTTCACTGTTAATCAGTGTGAACTGTGATCAAAAGATCAGTCGAAGTATAATCGTAATAATTAAATATGTATTTAAACTTTAGTCCCATGGCTATTTTTGTTTTAACAAGATTTACCGTTTTATGTTTGCAATGTAATAAAACTGTTTTTGTTTTTCTTCCGTTATGGTGATAAATAAAACTGCATACAACAGCATTTTTGCTATATGGTAACTTGTCTTAAACCTTTTCATTTGGCATCTGTATTTAAACTTAAGTCTCTGACTGTATATTACAAATTCTTTCTACGTTTATTTGTTTATCCGTCAATTAAACGTAAACGAATAAAATGATCTTGATGAAATTTGGAACACAGACAGATCTATCTAACGAAAGTGTTATAGGACCTGGGAGGGATAAAATCAGGAGACTATAAAAGATAGAGTCTTCACATGCTATTCTATAGGGTCCGCCAAATATATATATATATATATATATATATATATATATATATATATATATATATATATATATATATATATATATATATATATATATATATATATATATATATATATATATATATATATTTTTTTTTTTTTTTTTGAAAGTGCTATAAAAAAAAACTACTGAATATTTTCTCAAATTTCTTTTTTTATTTGAAAGTACAATCCTTCCGGTTAATAATGGAAAATAATTTCATTCAAATGGCTGCCTTGGCTGGCCATACAGTAGCCTACACGATCGGTCCAATTTTTAAGCACATTATCGATTGTGTGCAGCTGTATTTCACCAATGGCTTCACGAATATTGTCCTTTAAAGCGTCAATTGTGTCTGGCTTGTTGGCGTAACACTTATCTTTGACGGCACCCCACAAATAATAGTCCAACGGTGTCAAATCCCAGCTCCGAGGTGGGCAAACGACATCAGCTCTGTGGCTGACAATGCGATCTTCAAAAACGGGGCGCAAAACATCGAGTGTAGCTTCGGCTGTGTGGCACGTAGCGCCGTCATGTTGAAACCAAATCTTGCTAATATCCTCCTCTTCAATTTTTGGACAAAATCCGCACCAAACAGTGACTCGTCTTGGGTGTATCGACTTTTCAATGTATGCGTGCGGGTTATCTGTGCCCCAAATGCAACAATTTTGCTTGTTTACATACCCGCCAAGTTCAAAATGATCTTCATCTGAAAAGATGATTTTTTTTTTTTTTGGCAAAATCGGCATTTTCTGTAAGTCGATCGCAGGCCCACTTGGCGAAGCGTATACACAACCATATTCGTTTAGCGGAAGGATAAAACTAATTATTTGTCAAATCAGACATGAGCTAAGTGTTACCATTCAGGAAATAAGTACTAGTTGAACAAAAAACGTTAGACGGCGGACCCTATATTATTAAGATGCAATTTAAGTTATAAAATCAATTTCATAGTAAGAATGGGGATTGTACCCATAAAATATATCTCAATAAATGTATCAGAGGGAGATTTCAAAAGTCGTCTTAGAATTTTATTTTATAAAGACGCCAGATGGCCAAAAAACCTATAGGATCAGGAAAAAAGAGAATTTATCTCCCATTTATAATATGCATATGTATATATAGACTTTTAGGCAACGCCGGTTGCTACATTTAAAGCACTTTTAAGCTCCTATAAACATATCCCACCAATGAAGATGTAGAGCAGTGTTGATAAAAAGTAGAAATGAATTTGTGTTAGTGAGAACATGGAAATTACTCTTTTAAAGAGAGTAAAGTCGATGTTCTAAAAAATTTAAAAAAAATCAACATACATCCGCTGCTAATATGCACTTGTCGCTGTTTCAGTAACAACTAAAAGCAAGAGTGTAAGAATACATGTAAGTTGATCGGGGATAAAAGTCTCATGACAAGCTCATGACTGATGTAGAGTATTAGTGGCTCAATATGACATCTTCTATAGGCATAGTAACAGTCTCACATACAAGGCTATAAGAAAGTGGTATGCAACAGTAACCGAGAGTCATAAGTAAAGCAAAGAAGTAAATTTTTCTTTAATGCGATTTTTGCTCGGATGACAACGATAGGAAACCGACAAACACCCTTTTTTGCCTGATAAGGTATTTGCGTAACGTATTGCATCACATTTGTATGTACATATTTAGGTTCATATGTAAGTGTTTTTTTTATAATCGTTGATGACGTTGAAGACAATTTCGTTTTGTTTTTTGAATGCTCTTGTGTTTGCTATTCATCGCTGATTACACGTTAATGTGCATTCAACGCGAAAATCGTCTTTTGATTTGTATTTGATCTGAATTATACAACCAACGTTTTGATCCTAAAAATACAATAAAGGCATACTCGTACATTGACAATCTCATGTTTACATACATACATACATGCATACATACATACATACATATACTTATGTATATACTACGAGTGTGCGTATATTATTAAATTGAAAATATTTATTTTTCAAAATGTACGAGTAATTATTTGTTTTGTAAAATCATTTTTTTTTTTTTTTTTTTGATAATGACTGTTGACAATATGAGCAACAACAATACAAGAGCAACAAAATTGAGGATAAAATCTGTCTATATAATATACTACAAAAATAAATTTGTCGAATGACTAACGAGGACAAGACGTTTTAGTTTTCTTTGTATAAATTATTTAAAGTCATTCTTAGAAAACTGAGTTTATTTGGTGACAGACATCCTGTTAAAATTGATCCGATTTTTTTTAATAGTTGACTTTAATAACATAATTGCTTAATAATTCCGGATGATTATTTATTTTACTCATATATAAAATGTGAAATATTCTCAATTTTTTATTAACGAGGGTAGAGCTCGGAACATTTTTCAAAACCTTATCTTATGACATTTTCTTTTCCGGTATAACATATATGTACATACACGTACATAGCATATTTTCTGCCCTTTGCTATTTTTGTGTTCTTTAAAAAAATGCAACACCAGTAAAGGTATCATATTATTTTATTTTTTTGCTTTTAAAGTGTAAAGACCTTGAATTTTTTACCTCAAAAATATCATTATTGTTGCTCTGAAAATTAGCAGACTTCAATTTTTTTAGTTTTGATAATTTGCTTGAATCATCTGTTCATTATCTGATGATCAAAACGTTTTTACAACTTTTTTACGTTTATTTATGAATTACTACGGCCTCATATCACATCAGCATGGGAGGAAGAGAGGCTGCCATCAACTTGGAAGAAAGTCATCATTGTGAATCTACCTAAAAGTGGAAAGATTGCAATAACTGGAGAGGAATTACTCTGTTTAACACTATAACCAAGATACTAGCAGTCATAATACAGGGAAGGCAAACTGGAGGACATATTGCGTGACGAACAGGTAGGCTTCTGGCCAAATAGAAGCTGCGCGTAGACCAGGCCAACACCCTACGCATCATAATAGAATAGTCTCTAGAATGGCGTACACCTCTATACCTACTGTTCGTCGACTTTAAGAAAGCCTTCGAAAGCATTGGAAAGAGAAAGAGTACCCCAGAAAATAATGCGAATAATACGAGCAATGTACGAGAATGCAGAACTCTCGGTTCTGCACAACGGGAGCATCAGCCAAGCATTCCATACTAACGCTGGAGTAAAACAGGGATGTCCACTCTCACCTCTACTATTCATCATCGCACTCGATGAGATCATGAGCGAAGTCTGTTCACAAAGCAGAGGTATAACATGGAGTCTCTCACGACAACTCGAGGACCTGAATTATCACACAAGATCTCCAACATGCAGTCAAAATTAAATGACCTGGAAAAAATGGCTCGCAATATTGGCCTTGAGATAAATATTAAGAAAACTAAGGCTATGAGAATTAACAACAATAGCACAGAAAACATCATACAACAGGGCCGGCCAATAGAGTATGTAGATAGCTTCTGTTCTCTTGGAAGCACAATGGAAACAAACAGCGGTGCAGAAATAGACGTTAACAACAGGCTCAACAAAGCAAGGTCAGCATTCGGACTATACATATCCAGGCGCACCAAACTCAGAATATTCAACGCATGTGTAAAGTCAATTCTCTTGTACGGCAGGGAAACCTGGCTACAGGTATTCACCAACAAGTGCTTTAGAATCATATGCAATATATTCTGGCCTAACACAATAAGCAACATAGATGTATGGAATTTAACAAACGAAGAGCCCATACGGAAGCAGATAAGGCAAAGAAAGTGGAGATGGATCGGCCATAACTTAAGGAAAAATCACGGTAGTTCTACAAGTATGGCACTTGAATGGAATCCTCAAGGATCAAGGAACCGCGGTCGGTGACGCACAATTATCCAAGAACTAAGGCAAAACAATCTTACATGGGAAGAGGCAAAGACAACAGCAGCAAATTGTGTAAGATTGGAAATGCTTTGTGGAAGCCCTATGCTCCCAAGAGGAGTAAAGGAAAAAATGACAATAAAAAACAGCAGTTGCCAACACTGTTTAATAGAATTTTTTCAAAAAGTAACACTTTTTTCGGAAAAAAAAAAACTTCATATGTTACTATGTTCTGAACGATAAAAGAGCCTTAAGCCATTTTGTCATTACATTTGTCGACAATTTAATTTAAAATAAAAGATCACAACCTAGAATTACCACCTTTAGTACCACAGTTTACTACCGTGATATTGAGAACTTTATCAGCTAAACCTCAAGAAGCAGGGTTAAATACAAAATTATACTAAAAAAACCAGGGTGGGTTTTTTATTTAAAGTTTTTCGTAGTTTATTTACAGCAAAAATAATTATCGGCTATGTTTTGTAAACGGAAACGACTGAAATTGAAATCGAGTAAATTTTTAAAGGCAAATGAAATCCAAATGTGTGAATTATTTTAAAGTTTTGTTAATTAAAGAAGTTATTTTAAAGCCAATTAAGTGAATTGATAAAGAAAAGTAAGTTGTCAGATTTGAAAATTATAGCAACTTAACATTTCACTCGATTCACTGCTGCTTACATCTTTGCCCCTTCTCCGAATCCCGTGTCAGAAATACTTCTCGTGTTTTGAGGCCGATTTTATATTTCTTCGAAAAAAGTGATTCGGTGACATTTCAAAAGATATTGTATCCGTTGAAACAGCCAATAGTCAGAAGGATCAATGTTTGGAGAGTACGGATGGTGCATGATTTGATCTTTTCTAACAACTGTTTGGCAACTTATGCGACGTAAGACCGAGTATTATCTATCTGTCTATCTTTATATTCCGGTTGTTTTTCTTATAATGAAGTGTTCAAGCCATGTTATTGGAGCTTTCTCTAATAAGCGAGTTTTAGCAACTCATAGTACACAATGCCGCCTTGATCCCACTAAGAGTGCTAACTTGCATTATAAAGATTAAAACAACGTAATTGTACCAACAGACAAAGCATATTGGAGAAATGAACTAAAAAACTACAAAATAAAAAAAAAACCCGGTTTTTCCAACCCTGTCAAGAAGGCACCCGGAGTGGATAAAATAAGCAATAAAATTATCACATTGATTTCCGGTTGACGAAAAGCTTAATTCTTCTCATATTCAATGCTGTTTTGCACCACGAGTGTGAAAAAATTTTATGATCCCAAAACCTTTAAAGGATCACAAAAAAGTGGAATCAGACAGGCCAATAAGCCTTTTGTCCAATATATCCCAGCTGTTTGAGAAATCACCAATTAAAAAGATACATTCGGTACTGAGTGAAGGTGAATGTGTTGCAAATCATCAATTAGGATTTGCCATAAAGAGCGCCTTTGAGAAACAAAGGTTCTCTTACCGACGTTTCAGAGGCGTTCGTTAAAATATGGCATGTAGGCTTGATACATAAATCGAGACAAAAATATCTGAAACCTATTACACGATAGTATCTAACAGAACATAAGTTTAAGTTTAAGGTTAAAAAAGGCGATTACTTAAATGAGCCACAAATTATTGAGGCCGGAGTACCTCTACATTTCCTATGCTGTCTTAGGCATCTATGAAGACCCGCAGAAAGCAACTATGTAGGTTTTTATAAGGTCATATAATGGAGCTGCAGGCCTTATGGAAGCAATGGAGAATACAGGTTAATGAGTAAAAATATACTCTCGTAACATTCATATTGTGTAGAGAATAAACAACCAAATTATCCCTCAGAATTTTTAGGTTAAATATTTGGGAATACTTTACAGCCGGTTGACGCAAATGAAGTCGATACAAAAAATTGGATAATTAATAGAAATTTAGTTTTTAGCTTGAACAAATTCAAAGCTGCTTGCGATATTGAAATTAATCTGGTGCAACGGAGTACAGTTATTGGGAACTGCTTCAACTTCAAACATCGAATGGATTAAAAATCGCAAAAGTAAAATATTACGACAGATGGTTTATAAGAAATTCGAACGTCAATAAGGACCAGAACGTGTCCATGGTTAAAGAGAAAAACGCGAGGTATTCTAGGACTTAGTTGGAAAATGAAAATTGCTTTCGGTAATAGACAACGCTTTACAGGGTGTGGTGGCCACACCATCCACACCTTTTTGTTTCATTTGAACAATTTTTCAAATTGGTTAACGAATTCTGTTGCTTGAATTGTCAAATTTAACCAGAATATTAAAAACTAAAGCTACGTTTGTTAATTTTTACAAAATTTGACATTCCAGTCAGATGAGTATTAGGAAAAACTGAATTTTTTTTACGAGTTTGATGACCTAACAACTTGGACATCAAATGCGAAATATAACGAAGTTTTAAACTAAAGTCGGTAGTGCTTGAAATACGCTACTGAAACTGAAAGCGTATTAAAGATATTCGTCGCAAACCTGACAATGATGTCTGCAAAGAAGCTCTAGCTGAAGAATAAGCTTTGAGAATTATCTTATATTACACTTGGAAAATTTATCATGGAATAGAGTTAAAAATTATTGTTCAAATATGGCGTAGAAACTCGAGATAATCAACGCTATTCTGCGTTTCGATTACGTTTTCGTATTCAATTAAGTTTCGATCGAAAATTGGTATTTCAAATAAAAACGGAATCAAAAGAAAAAGAAGAAAACATAGAAACGTATGAAATAGAAACAGAAACATAAGCAAATTGTAATAAAAACTAAAACTGCAGTGCATATGCAAAGGGGTCCAATAAGAAAACACCGCGTTTTTGTTCGTCTATTTCATTCAAATAGACAAGCGTAAATTTATATTTTAATTTTGTATTTAATAAAAATAAATAATGTAATAAAAATGTTAGCCAAATAATACATTTTGGATAAAAACACACAAAAATCAAAACTTAAAAAATGGTAGCTACGATCGAAATGCGAATACATAAAGGGTGGTCCAACCAAAACACACGATGTTAATTGTAAATAAAAAGAAAAGTTTTTACAAAATTATCTTAATATTTTTTACTATGATAGAAGGACCAATGACAATTATGTGCAATATAAAATATCGGCCAAATGCTCGCCACAAATTCAGTGGTATACCTCTATCCGTCGGTCTATACTTTCAATGACTCTGAGACATACACTATGCGAAAAAACTATATATAGTTAAAAGAGGACTATAAAATGCGTTGTAATTGATGTATTATGGAATGCGCCACCCTTAAACGAAAGGTGAAGTCAACACCAAGGCTTTAAAAAAAATATGGTTTTTGTTGGTTCTATTGGTTCGTGAGTTATGGACGTTAGAGTGAATTCATTTGTATTGCATAAGTTTTACTTGATTTTTGTATCTTTTGAGCGGTAATAGTGGTTCTGAATTTGGTCTAAGTAACTTCGTAGTCAATGCACACCATCAGTCGAAATGTGATTGAAATTGAATAAGTTGGTGTGGCACGTCCCATACAAAGTTAATATTAATTTTTTGCACATTTTGAAGCCCGTATTAGTGAATGATTCTGAATTTGGTTCAAATAACTTTGTAGTCAATATAAATCATCACTCAAAAACTGGGTGGAATTGGATTAATGGGAGTGGCACCTCCCATACAAAGTAAATAGTAATTTTTGTATATCTAACAGAAACCCATGTAAGTAATACAAAAGTTTAGTTTCGTGTCAGGTTGTTTACTTCTTATTGCTTCTGACTGAGCAACTAGGTTTTTATGCAAAACCTTATCAATAGAAGTTTGAGGAACAGTATTATTGCAATTTTGAATTGAAAATCGTTTTAAACGGAGGCGTAATTCGTTTCTCGAAAAACTCCTATCATCCTTTCTACACATGACCATAATGCAAAGCTATCACTTGCGTGTTGTTATAGAAGGTAGCACATTGCGCTTAGTGAGGTCAGTTATAGATTTTCAGTCATAAATTAAGGTCGTGTTAAGGCGTAAATAAAAGTATTGAGCAGTTTGTGTATTTAAGTGAAGTTGTTGTATAAAGTAAAAGTGTACAAACAAAAGGTACTGTACGAGTACAAAACTGACTGAGCAACTAGGTTTTTATGCAAAACCTTATGAATAGAAGTTTGAGCAACAGTATTATTGCAATTTTGAATTGAAAATCGTTTTAAACGGAGGCGTAATTCGTTTCTCGAAAAACTCCTATCATCTTTTCTACACATGACCATAATGCAAAGCATTGCTTTAAATTTTGTTAAATATTGTTACGAAAATAAGTAATGCCTAAGGACAGATGCACTTAATTGGTACAGTAGTAGTCTTAGCCATAAACTTTATTATGGCATTTATTCTGTCCTAATTGTCTGTGCTATTAACAATGCTATCACTTGCGTGTTGTTATAAAAGGTAGCACATTGCGCTTAGTGAGGTCAGTTATAGATTTTCAGTCATAAGGTAAAGTCGTGTTAAGGCGTAAATAAAAGTGTTGAGTAGTTTGTGTATTTAATTGAAGTTGTTGTATAAAGTAAAAGTTTAAAAATAAAAGGTACTGTACGAGTACAAAAGAACAAATTCGTGTATATATTTTATTGAACGCAATTTAAAGAACTCAAACGTTTAAAAGGTTAAAACGTTACAATATAAAATTATTTTCCGCAAAATACCTTTTAATCTACACTCGTATATATTTTTTTTAATGTTATCATTAATTATAATGACCATCAATGTTGGTCACATTGTATTCCACCCACAACTCATTAAAAACCACAAAGCTTACTGGCAGCCATGAAAAAAAAACGCGACAAAAACAACAACATTAATAATGAAAAAAAACTGATTCTCTATTTAACAATATTATGAAACAACAAAAAAAGCAAAAACAAATAAAAACAAAATAATGCAATGACATGCAATTGATAATTAAATAAATATTTAAAAAATAAATAAAATGTAATTAAATTGCAATATCTGGGTAGTGAAACAAAAAAAAAAAACTTAAAAAATAAAAATAAAAAATATAAACAAAATAAATAAATTAATAAAAAATAATTTTATAATTAAGTGCGTGAATGTATTGTGAGTATTTTTTCATTTCTACTTTTTATTTCAATTATTGACAATTGATATATTTTTATAATTTTTTTATTTTTTTATTGGAAAATCACTGTTAATCGATGATTATTAAACAAAAATACAACATATACGAGTATGTATATAAAAAAAATTGTTAACGAACTTCCACATGTATGAATATAAATTAATAAACAATTTACCAAACAATTAATATGCAAAAATAACAAATAAAATTAAACAAATAGGACTTGTTAATTGAAATTACTATTGAATTAATAATTATTACAATAAAAAAGAAAACATCAAAAATCAGTACTAACGTAGTCTTTGTATTTACAAATGCATAATTAGTTAAATTTGCATTTTATTGTACAATAATTACATATTTTATTTAATTAAATATTCGTATACGAGTAATGAATCGCTCAAGTTGAATTGATTTGAAAATAAGTAAAATATCTTAAGAAATACAAAATGTCATGCGTTTTTACCATAAAAACAGTGTTGCCAAAAATGGGAGAAACATTTTTTTTTTCTTGAACAATTTTTGAACCACAAATATTTTGTATAATTTTGTTTCAACAATATTTCAATGTAATAAATTGTAACTCAAGAGTTTTAATAAAATTTAGTGTTTGATGCCATCTTTTACAATAACGATAAATGCGAAACACGCTAAGCTGCGCAGCCAAGGAAAAGGTTAAGTGCTCCTGGCATTTTAGCACACTTAGTAGCCTCTTAATCTACTTCAAAAATTCCAAGTTATTTGAAAGATTTATTGCGAAATATTGATACTCAAGCATCTTAACCGTAGTAACTTACGTCAGAGCTAACTTCAAGAATTTCTGCTATATTTTTAACTAGAGGTACACATAATGTTATTACCTGCCACCACTAGATGGCTTTCTTTAAAATCTTGCATTAATCAGGTTTTGAAATAAAAAGACGCTCAGTGCGTTGTGCCATAGATAAAGAAAACATAGATCACTTATCACGGATATTGATAAAATATATATTTTTTGAAAGCTAATTATCGAACTGAACGATTATTTTTTTGGTTACTTCTCTATACTGTCGCTAGAGGGCGCTAAAATCAGCTAATTTATAAAAAAAATACTATGTAAAAATACGATTTTAGGTACTTCAGAAAAATAGCTGTTAAAACCAGGGTTGACAGCTCAATGGATAACTGGGTATTATATAGGGTCCGCCATCTAACGTCGCTTATTTCGTGAATGGTAACACTTAGCTCATGTCTGATTTGACAGATAATTGGTTTTATCCTTCCGCTGAACGAATATGGCTGTGTATACGCTTGAACAACGCTGGGAAATATTGCAACATTACTTTGAAAATCACGGTAATGTTGCAGAATGAAAAAAAGAAAAAAATCATCTTTTCAGATGAAGCTCATTTTGATCTGAGCGGATATGTAAACAAGCAAAATTGTCGCTTTTGGGGCACAAAAAACCCACACGCATACATTGACAAGCCGATACACCCAAGACGAGTCACTGTTTGGTGCGGATTTTGATCCAGAGGCATAATTGGGCCATTTTTCTTCGAAAATGAGCAAGAAGTGGCCGTTACAGTCAATGGCGATCGTTATCGGGCCATGTTGAACGAATTTTTGTTCACAAAAATTGAAGAGGAGGATATTAGCAACATTTGGTTTCAACAGGACGGCGCTACGTGCCACACAGCCGAAGCTACACTCGATGTTTTGCGCCCTGTTTTTGAAGATCGCATTATCAGCCGCAGAGCTGATGTCGTTTGGCCACCTCGGAGCTGCGATTTGACACCGTTGGACTATTATTTGTGGGTTGCCGTCAAAGATAAGTTTTACGCCAACAAGCCAGAGACAATTGACGCTTTAAAGGACAATATTCGTGAAGCCATTGGTGAAATACAGCTGCACACAATCGATAATGTGCTTAAAAATTGGACCGATCGTATAGCCTACTGCATGGCCAGTCGAGGCAGCCATTTGAATGAAATTATATTCCATTATTAACCGCAAGGATTGTACATTCAAATAAAAAAAGAAATTGAGAAAATATTGAGTAGTTTTTGTTATAGCATTTTCAAAAAAAAAAATTATTTGACGGACCCTTATTACTTTATGCATATTTTTGTTATTAAAAAATGTCATTTGAAGAAATACAATAGATATGTGATTTTAATGACAACTTGTTATTATAGGATGATTTTTTACAACTTTCTTTTTGGCAACACTGTTATTGGCAACTTAGCTGTTTTCGTGTAACATGTTAAGGTAGAATTAGCCGAACGTAAACGTAGAAGCCGTAAATGTAGTCGAGTCAGCTGATCGCTTTTGTTATATGAAAAGCTATGAAAGTGCTTACTTAACCGTAACGAAACGTAACTGTAACGTCCCAATCTGCTAAAAATAGAATTTGAGGGCAACGTTACGTGACATTCGTCAAGCAATGATGGGCTGTTTGTATGTGGAATGTTATGCGGGTATTTTTACTCTTTTTTTGTGGTACTTAAATTTTTGGTAAATACATAAAATATTTAATATATTTATTGTTTCAAATTAGTTTTTTTTTTTTTTTTTTGTAAAATCGAATAAGAGCATTTGTCAATCGTATGTGTTACTTTGTAGCAAAAGTTTATGCCAAGGATTGCAAAATAATTGTACGTACAAGCGTAGATAATATCTATAAGTAAAAATGCACATAATAGATAATATAAATAAGAATAAGAATAAAAAATATGAAGGTTTTTATAAGTATAGTACATTGTATATACGAGTATAGTCAGAAATGTATGCATATGGAAAACCAGAATATATAATCTAATTACGTATAAAAGTTCCTCTATTATTCTGGTTTTTCGACCTTTATTAATCAAATATTAATAACTATTCACGCCTAAGATATTTTTAAGTAAACATTATTTACTTTTATCGATATTTTGCTACTTCTTTGTGTAGCCACGGCAGGAAATATGTTATTAATTATATTTATTTGTATTAATTTACATATAGATCTACATATATGTGTATTTATTGATTTAAAAGTAAAATAATTTTGATTTAAAAAACCTTAAGCTTCAGAAATGATTAAAATTGAAATATGAAAGTTTAAAGTAATGTCTTGGTACCATTTAATTAATTTCCGTACTTTTTTCACACAATTTCACATAATGTGCACATATTTAAGTGCCATCTATGTTTTGCACAGCTGTTATTATATTTTTAATATACACGTGTTTGTGTTTGATGTATGTACACTTAAATATTTTTTTTCTTCTTTATGTCAAAAACATATGACACGTTTTTAAGTGTTCTATAAGTGACAAAACGTTTACATTTACGTTACATTTACATTTAGAATACATTTACGATTTCTACGTTCGGTTAATGAGGCCTTTAAGGCTGAGTTAGTGAAAATGTATAGTGTACGTGGGCATCAGCTGTGAAATTCTGTAACATAAACATGGCACGTTGCTGCTTACTGAGAACGTATCGTTGTAATTGTCACGTAGAAAATCTACAGAATTTAGACTTTTACGTTGCATATGTCAACTTTGGCATTACTTAAATAATAAACGGCTGACTGAACTGATTGCTGCGAAACATTTTCAAAGTCTTACGTTGTACGATACGGTTTCACTAACTGAGCCTTTACTGTTAAACATGTTCAATCTGGTCTATAGTCTAACCATGAATCTACTTACAAACGAACAACGCTTGCAGAATATTGAATTTTATTATCAAAATTCATGCTCATGCTAAGAACTTATTTATTGAAAAATTATGTTCATCAATGAACATTTCTGGTTGAATGGATACTTGAACAAGCAAAATTGCCGTATTTGGTGTGAAGAGCAGCTAGAACATTGCAAAAACTGCCATTGAATCCCCAAAAATGAACTGTTTGGTGTGAACCGTACTTTTTCGAAGACGACGAAGGCAGGAACGTTACTGTGAATGGCGAACACTACCGTACGATGATTTCAATTTTTTTTTTTTTTTTTGCCCAAAATGGAAGTGCTGAACTTGGCTGACATGGGGCTTCAACAAGACGGTGCCACATGCCACACAGCACGTGAAACCATGGTCCAATTGAAAGGCGAGTTTGGTGAACAGTTTATTTAAAGTTTGGGGCCGGTCAAATGGCCGCCTAGACTCATGTCTATAGGGACAAACCGGCAACGGTTGACGCACTAGAAGTCAATATTGAAGAATTTATTTGTAAGATACCGGCCGATATCTGCACCAAATATATGAACCATTTACATTAAACCATCTTTAAACATTGAATAATATAGATCACTCTAGGGACTCAAATAAAGATTTCATACATTTCTTTAAATTGTATGTGTTTAAAACCCAAAAACTCTTAACAAATCACCCGATAGTAGACATAACTAAATAAATAACTGAAATGTTCGATTTTAATTAAAATATGCATTTGTAAATTATTTTTTTCAGAATTTTTAAAGCCGCGAACAGCTTTGATAGAATTTTGGAAAAATTTTGCTAGAAAATCAATTTGTTGTGGTTCAACTACGTTAATGAAGGTTACACATTACCCGCAGTTTCTCTATCCACCTCCAAAACTTGAATTGAATTTCATCATTACATTTCTTTATTATAAGTTTTTCTAATTTTATTATTTTATGATGGACTCTCATACATTTTTTCAACAAAATAAATTTAAAATATTAACACAATAAATAATAAAATTTACTGAATAAATTTATTTGTAATGTTTCGGTTTTATCAAATGCTATACTCAAATAACCCAAATATCGTATGTTTCAATAATAACAATAATTACGTTCAAAGCAATTAATTAAAATTTCAAGAGTGGAAGAAAAGAAATTCCCATAATTATAAACGATAACTGAAAATCAAATCGATCGGCGTATAAGTATATTCACATTTTTATTTGAAACACGCCTTTTCAAATGTGAAAATGGGGCAGTCAGCACAATTAAATATTTCAATTAGTCAATATTTTATGAATTTATGATGACAAACATTTTTAAATTTAATGCTATCAACTTATTTGAAATTATTTTTAAAAAATAAAAAATAAACAATAAATTTTAATAAATCTCTTGAGCACAAGAATTGTTAACATATGTAAACGTGCAAAATTTTCAAGTGTTTTGTATTGAACAAGTGTTTGTTAAAATGTATACCCTAGAAGGGCCATATTATCACCGATTCACTTCTTTTCAAGAAATGAATTTCAGAAATGAAAGTTGGATCGCCTCAAAGATAATTAATTTTTCTGAAACGGAATTCAGAAATTGGCTTAGAGGTGGTGGGAAAGGATGTAAACAGTGATTTAACAAATTTTTATTTTGATTAATTTGTTACTTCATTATCATTTTTGAGCTTAAAACAATGGACCAAATTAATTTGTACTCCCAATACGTAAATTGTACTTATTTTTGTTGTTAATAAGCAACCAAAACATTAAAAATTCACCCGGGTCTTTTAATATAGGGTCCGCCAAATAATTTTTTTTTTTTTTTTTTTGAAAATGCTATAACAAAAACTACTCAATATTTTCTCAAATTTCGTTTTTTATTTGAAAGTACAATCCTTCCGGTTAATAATGCAAAATAACTTCATTCAAATGGCTGCCTCGGCTGGCCATGCAGTAGCTTACACGATCGGCCTTCTAGCGACAATATAGAGAAGTTATCGAAAGAAATCGTTGAGTTAGATAATTAGCTTTCAAAAATATATATTTTGTCAATATCCGTGATGAGTGATCTTATGTTTTTCTTATCTATGGCACAACGCACTGAGCGTCGTTTTATTTTAAAACTGATTAATGCAAGATTTTAAAGAAATTTATCTAGTGATGGCGGGTAGTAACATTATGCGCACCTCTACTTAAAAATATACCGGAAATTCTTCAAGTTAGCTCTGTCGTAAGTTGCTACGGTTAAAATTTTTGAGAATCAATATTTCGCAATAAATCTTTCAAATACTTGGAATTTTTGAAGCGCTACTAAGTGTGCTAAATGCCAGGAGCACTTAACCTTTTAAATTGCTTACATTTTATTTGAATACTAAAGGGTCCACAAATATTTTTTTTTAAAGCGATCAGCTGACTCGACTACATTTACGGCTTCTACGTTTACGTTCGGCTAATTCTACCTTAACATGTTACACGAAAACAGCTAAGTTGCCAAAAAGAAAGTTGTAAAAAATCATCCTATAATAACAAGTTGTCATTAAAATTACATATGTATTGTATTTCTTCAAATGACATTTTTTAATGACAAAAATATGCATAAAGTAATAAAGGGTCCGTCAAATAATTTTTTTTTTTTTTTTTTGAAAATGCTATAACAAAAACTACTCAATATTTCCGCAATTTCTTTTTTTATTTGAAAGTACAATCCTTCCGGTTGAAAATGGAATATAACTTCATTCAAATGGCTGCCTCGACTGGCCATGCAGTAGCCTACACGATCGGTCCAATTTTTAAGTACATTATCGATTGAGTGCAGCTGTATTTCACTAATGGCTTCACGAATATTGTCCTTTAAAGCGTCAATTGTCTCTGGCTTATTGGCGTAACACTTATCTTTGACGGCAACCCACAAATAACAGTCCAACGATGTCAAATCGCAGCTCCGAGGCTGATAATGCGTTTTTCAAAAACAGGGCGCAGAACATCGAGTGTATCTTCGCCGTCCTGTTGAAACCAAATGTTGCTAATATCCTCCTCTTCAATTTTTGTGAACAAAAATTCGTTCAACATGGCCCGATAACGATCGCCATTAACTGAACGACCACTCCTTGCTCATTTTCGAAGAAAAATGGACCAAAATCCGCACCAAACAGTGACTCGTCTGCGTGCGGGTTTTCTGTGCCCCAAATGCGACAATTTTGCTTGTTTACATACCCGCAAGATCAAAATGAGCTTCATTTGAAAAGATGATTTTTTGGCAAAATCGGCATCTTCTGCTAGTCGATGGCAGGCCCAGATTCCCAGCGTTGTTCAAACGTATACACAACTAAATCTATTCAGCGGAAGGATAAAACTAATTATCTGTCAAATCAGACATGAGCTAAGTGTTACCATTCACGAAATAAGCACTAGTTGAAAAAAAGCGTTAGATGGCGGATCCTTTATAAATACATAAAATCACAATCACAATTTCATTTTTGGAAAGTATATCAAATTTTTGTTGTGATGAATCATTTTTGGAAATTATAACCTTTAAATTGCCTCTATTAGGATCAAGGAT
Organism: Wohlfahrtia magnifica; assembly: GCA_023159175.1. Taxonomy (NCBI): domain Eukaryota; kingdom Metazoa; phylum Arthropoda; class Insecta; order Diptera; family Sarcophagidae; genus Wohlfahrtia; species Wohlfahrtia magnifica. Next base: position 873,576 of record JAKWBJ010000212.1, on the reverse strand, counting down.
TTTACGTGTAAAAACAAGATAAACTTTCTTTGCGCAAAAGAACAGAGATGTTTTACATGGAGTTATTACACTTAATCAAATTTTTTTAAATGGTGTTAACAATACTTTAAATTGTTGTTAATTCAAATAAAAGTTACATATTTTTAATTGTGAGTTGTAAAGGGTGGGCAAATTTGAGATTAGGAAGTAAATTGGCTTAAAACCAATTTTTTTTTTTTTTTGTCAAATTCAGTTTTATTCATATCAATATAAAATAGAAATATGAGAATTAATAATGGAATATGATGTCGGCCAAATAACCACCTCTAACACGTCGACAGACGTACGCTCTTGATTTTGTGAGCCCCAAACCTATTAATCCCCATAAAAATGTTTCCTCAATTCTCATTATTAAAAACTGACATTGCATTGTTAGTTTATTACAAATTCTTAAGTTTTTTTTATAGAAAAATAAAACAAAAATAGTTTTCGGGGAATTTTAAAAGCAATATCAATAAATACTGTATGATATTTTCATTGTAAGACTAGCTAATAAGGGTTAGCTATACAGTTGATTTTGGTACATTTCAGGAAATTTTTTTATAGGGGTTTTTTTTTTCTTTTTTCTTTTAGCAACCTTGGTTGTAATATTCCCAAAGAGAATAAATAAACAGCCGAAAAACTTCGTCCTGAGCTATAAACTGATCTAATTGCGTTTTACAGGCCTCTATGGAATTTAAATTTACACATTTCAAAGAGTTCTGGTGAGGACCCAATAAAAGATAATCAGAAGGGGCAAGGTCCGGTCTATAGAGTAAATGCATCAAAACTACCCAGCCAAGCTTTCTCAGTTTCTCCCTGGTCATCGAAGATGTGTGGTCTGGCGTTGTCATCATAGAATACTACGACTTTTATGTTGATCAATTCTGGCCTTTTTTATTGAATTTCTTGCTTTGATCTCGTTTATTGTTGACAGTTGAGAGCTGAATAAACATTTCCTTTCCTATCCGACCAGACGCACAGATCTCTTTTTTGAATCCTAGCTTCGCTACTGTCTGCTTAGATTCAATTTGCTTGGTCCATGATCTTTTTCGCATATTTTTGTGGTACGTTGTCTACTTTTCATCGCTCGTAATCATTAGTTCCGTTTTACCAGTGAATTGCAAATGGAAATTCAGTTCATAATTTTTTCACTCTTAATTCATGTGGCACTCAAACATCGAGCTTCTTTGTGTATTCAACTTTCTTCAAATGGTTGATAGCGGTCTTTGTGATGAATGCTTAGTTCCCTAGCAACGTCCATACTGCTTAGCTGACGGTCTTTCTCACTTTTTCCATGATTTTATCGACTTTTTAGTCACTGGTGGACTAAAGCGAGGTGCATCTTTAACATTAAAATTATCAGATCGATTATGAGCAACTTATTTCGCTGCTGTTTTTCTAATTACAGCATTAAATTGTTTCGAATTTGTACTAATTTTTAAACGTTGATAAGTTTTCACAGAATAATGAGGTTTTCCAGCAAAGTTAACCTTAAAATGTCACGTTTAAGGCAAGCTATATTACTGTCTGATAGCAATTGGTAGCAAATTGGTAACGTCGATAGAAAAATAGTTATTCCACAATACCAGAATTTACTTTACCTAGTTAACACTTGTGTTGAGCACATTTGGTCAAGCCAGCTTATATCCAATACTTGGCAAGTGATACTATTTTTCCAATAGGCGCTATCGAATAGAAACCGCCTCCAAAATCTCGAGTTATGGGCAAATTCTATTTATCACACTATTTCTTAATTAATTTATAAATAGTACGTTTCCCATATAAAATAGTGCGCTAAAAAGCATCTTTACTTGAAAAATGTGCAAAATATATTTGCTTGAGAAATACATACAGATTCTCCAAGGCTACTTAAACGTCATATACATATATCATTGAAAATCGGTTAATATTCACTTATTAGCTTATAAGCGTATGAAGGTCCCAAAAATCGGTTTTACTCGTAAGTCCAGATTTTTGAAAAACAGATCCTTGCTTTACACAATAGCGCTTATCACAAAAGCCGTATAATTTCCCAGGTATTTCAATTCCTTTCTTTTTTTTCGCACCTGCGATGCTTAGATAAAAATTAAGATTTTTAGACTTCAAATTACTGGGCTAGTTATAGATGATGCTCTGAAAGTGTGTGACAAATATTCAATTGGATCGACTAACCATTGAATGAAAATAATGAAAAATTTTATTTCATTCAACCATCAACTATAAATCGATCGACATATGAAAGAAATAACATTTCACATTTACAAGTTGATGCTGATGCTCTGAAAGTGTTTAAATAAAAATTCAATTTGATCGTCTTTATAAACAAAATTCAACCCGTATATTCAAAACTATACAATTTTTTTAATATACATATGAGAGCGGATTGACATTGAAGCTATCTAGCGCTAGATGGCAGCACAAACACAAAAACTTTTTTTTCTTAGAAATTACGATCTGTCAAATGTCAGCTGTTAAAATTGTAGCCAAATTCATCGATTAGTTTATTTGTTGTAGTCGTTTGAAGTAAGCAACTTTTGTGTTTCTTGGAATATGGAAAAAAGTGGATTTCGTGTAGTGATTAAACACTATTATTTGAAAGGCAAATCGGCGAAAGAGACAAAAGAAAAGCTTGATAAACATTACGGCGAAACTGCTCCGTCAGATTATATGGTAAAATATTGGATTGCTGAATTTAAACGGGGCCAAACGAGCACTGCAACAATACCATCAGCAGGAAGGCCAAAAGAGGTGGTTACTGAAGAAAATATCAAGAAAATCCTCGATATCGTTATGAATGATCGCCGGGTCAAAATACGTGAGATTGCTGAAATGGTAAACATATCATATAAACGTGTGTGCAACATTTTGCATGAACATTTGAAAAAGCTATCGGCAAAATGTGTGCAGCGTTTGTTCAGTGTTAAACAAAAACGAGTTCGACAGATCACTACACAGCGGTGTTTGGACATGATAAAGCATAATCCTGCTGATTTTTGGCATAGATTAATAACTTTTGATGAACGTGGGTCCACCACTACACACCTGAAACCAAAAATCAATCGAAGCAATGGGTGGAAGCTGGTGGAAGTGCTCCGAAGAAGGCGAAGACAGCGAAATCGGCTGGCAAGGTTATGGCCACTGTATTTTGGGATGCACACGGAATAATGCTCATCGATTATCTTGAAAAGGGATCCGCAATCACAGGAGAGTATTATAGTGCAATTGGTTGATGCAATCAAGGAAAAACGACCACATTTAAACAAGAAAAAAGTGCTCTTTCTTCAAGACAACGCACCGGTTCACACAGCATTAGATACGATGCTAAAACTACAAGAAATCCACTTCGAATTGGTTGATCATCCAACTTATAGTCAGATTTAGCCCCTAGTAACTTTTCCTGTTTCCAAACTTGAAAAAATGTCTCGCAAGAAAAAGCTTCATCACAAACGAAGAAGTGATTACCGAAACTATTTCGTATTTTGAGGAGTAACCAAAATCGCATTATTCAGATGGTATAAAAAATTTGGAAAATCGTATTACTAAGTGTATTGAGCTAAAAGGAGACTATGTTGAGAAATGAATGGTTTTTGAAAAAAAATGTGTTTTTCCTACTTAGGTAGCTTCAATATCAATCCGCCCTCGTACATACTTTAATTTATTATTTAAATTGAAACTTTTATTGATAAGATTATATATTTTGTGTTTAAATATACGATTTTTTAATATTTTTATGTAAAATTTATTTATTTATTTTATTCATTCATTTGAGACCTAACAGAACAAGATTAATATCTTATAAATTATAGTGTTAGTGAGTAAACCATAAAAAAAATCTTAAATTTAAGGACATAATAGTATATTGTAGTCTTAAAACTAACTTAAGAATATAAACTAACAGAATTTAAGTCGAAGCATCATCAGAAACATATTAAGATATATAATTAGTCTGCAAACATCTAGTTAACTCTCTTTTAAAAGCGTTGACGTTGCCAATGTTCTGAATATGACTTGGTAAAGAGTTCCAAAGACTTATTGTGTAAATGAAAAACTGTCGCTGCGAGAAGAGACTTCTAAGCATTTGCTGAATTATTCTTCTTCCACGATTAAACGTAGTGAATGTAATTCTCTCATATAAATATGAAGGTTGATGGGATCTGATAATTCTATGTAAGAAAATCAGGCACCTAGGTCTCAATAAGTTTTCAAAGGTCATGTGGTAAATTTGGTGAGCATAAAAGGATATGTGTTCCCGACGACTCTTTAGAAAAACATACCTAGCTATGTTGTTATATGCAACCTTAAGCTTGCGAAGGTCTTCACTATCGCAATTCGCAAAGATTTCATAACCATATATAAGAGTAGGAATAAGGTAAGTTTTTGCCAGAAGCATTTGTATTACAAATGGAGTGGAATCTTTGACAACCCAAAGGTTAAAAAGCATACTATAAATCCTTCCCACTGCTGCGCCGATATGATTTTTCCATGTAACCTTGTTATTAAATGTTATACCCAAATTTCAAGCCGAAGTTACAATATCAGTTTGCCATTAATCATTATCGGATAAGAAACATTAAAAGTTTCGCTAGCTCTTGTTAAAATAATAGTCATACACTTAGACTTAGATGGATTAATACATAGTCTATTAGCCATTGCCCATATCTCGATTTGTCAACTTATGATATCAATGAAATCAGCGCATTTGTACAGTTGTACATCATCAGCGTACATTTGAATATCACAGTTAGAAAGAATAATCGGCAAATTATTAATAAAAAGCCAAAATAAAAGTGGCCCAAGTGTAGCGTCTTAAAGAACACTCCTGGTTGTATAAAGTGGATTAGACCTAGCATCCCTATATTGAACAATCTGATCTCCGTCTAAGATAAGAAGACAAGAGATTACATGCAGTCTCGGAATAATCAAATAACTTCCGGAGTTTAGTTATAAGAATCGTATGATTCATTGTGTCAAAAGCCTTACTATAGATCTTATACTCTCTATGACATCCACTAGTGCAGTTACACAGCTTCTAGCCTCATAAAACCTGACTGCCTATCTGATAAAAAATTCCCACGTGTTAAGTACTCGGTCATCTGTCTGCCCCTCAATTTCTCAAATACCTTTCATAAAAATGGACGTATAGCAATTGGTCGAAACTCACCATTAGTTCTATAAATAGGGACAATTCTCGAACTTTTCCACTCCTCAGGAAAAGTTGATTGAGTAAAGATTGAATTAAATAGGTGGGTTATATAGAGGAGTAGCTTAGGGATTAGAGCCTTCAAAAATTTTGGATGAATGTCATTGATACCATATTGCCGAAATATTTTGAAGACCCTTAACTTGGCTAACGCAGCGGAAGCTGAAAGAATACTCTCTCGCAATATGACAAAGTTCAGCGTACGCATTTTCCGTTGGCAATGGTATGCTCAAATTTACAAATTTATCATTCAAAGAATTAAAGTCAATATTGCGATCATAAAGTGAAGATTTCTGCCTACCTATACCAATTCTACGGATCTCATTCCACTGGACTTGGAGTCAATAGCTGACGAAAATTTTTCGTGGTAAAACAGAGATTTTGCAACCTTAATTCTATTCGTGACAGTTCTGCGAGCGACCTGATAAATAATCCTGAAGTCTTCAATCTTAAACTTTTTCCATCGATTGTAGGCAACATTTCGTTCCCTTATTAGGGACTTTATCTCATTACTGAACCAGGGCTTCTGGTCAGCTCTTATACGCCTGGGGACACACATTTCATATAAATAATTAACATGACCCTGGATGAAAGATAACTGAAGGTCAACAGTCTGAAAAGTATACATTTGATCCCAACATATCCGATCAATATAGTCATTCAGCTGAGAATAATCAATATTATGATGAATACGAAACGAAACTCAAGTGTCACTATTCATAAGGTAGAGGTCGTAGTTAAGGATATTAAATCATGCCGGTGCCGATAGTTGGTTATAGAGAAGAACCTTGGATCTCCGGTTCAGAAAAACCAGGTCAATTAAACTATCCGATGACGAATGATAATGTGTAGGTACAACGATATTCACAGGAATGAGCCATAGAGCCTGCATAGGTCCAACAAGGGTATTATCCGTTAATAAATTGTTGTTGAAGTCACCCATAATTATAATATCGTTATACAGAACGGAAATATCCTCAAGAATAGTTAGGAATGGATCTACATTAATGTTGCTGCGAGCCCTATACACACTACCTAATAATAGCTCTCTTCTGTCCGCGGTACATATCTCGAGAAATAGATATCCAATTTCACTGCCAATCCCAGTTTTTAATCTCTTCCTACAAGAAGTACTAATACGCACATATATTGCCACACCACCTTCTCTGCATCCTAATTCGACATCGTCGACAAGAGTCTTCCTATCAGAGCGAAAAAGTCTAAATCCCGGCAAATTACAAATGGAATCATGCACTTTCAAAGGAAACCAAGTTTCACATATGCAAATAATGTCAACATCTGCTTTTACAAATAAATAACGAAGTTCGTCTATTTCTCGCCTCAAGCTCTGCGCATTCAAGTGAGTGAGTTTAAGACCGGGTTTTTGTCTGGAAAGAATTCCTATCATATTGTACAAACAGTCTTTGGAACGGTTACTATTCAGGTTAAACATTTTCCATAAAGGTATTGGCAACGCTTACTAAAAATACATTTTTATCAATTATTACAACTTTTGAAAAAGTGTTATATAACCTAGAAAACATTATATTAAAATGGATTTAAATAAATATGGTTCACAAATGTTGGGAGTTTTTAATTCAATCGTAATGTGCCTTAAACATAGATAGAAGTTTCTATAGTGATGCTCATAAGCAACTTTGGGGTCGAAAGGGTTAATGATAATATTTTAAATACACCATTTCCTACCAGAAATTTATATTTTAAAATGAGTAATAATTTTACTTGCGAGAGTCCAAATGACAAATTGATTAAAATGTTTTTTATTCATCAAAAATAAAACTTCAAATATAAACGGAAAACATTATTAATCAATTAAGAAAAAAAAAACACATTCTATTCTACTGTTATGAGTATGTTGTAATCATTAATAAATTTGATGTCATTTGAAATGAAATTCCTTATAAAATTGAAAGCAAATAAAAAATATTGATTTGCGTTTGATAATTGTTTCCCTATTACACACAAAACAAGATGAGTAATAAATGATTCGATTTTTATTTAATTTTCCGGTATACGAATCAGACATTGTGTCACCACTATTCACCATCATCGTCATCAACAGTTTCGAGGGTACGAAATTTGCACTTTATATCATTACGCAAAAGCGATAAGTGTTATTCCGAAAACATGACTAAAAAATTTATGTTTAACAGTTATTAAGAATAGTAATAAAAAAATAAGATAAAAAATACCAAAAAATTATAAAAAAAGAATAAAAGAAACATTAATTGATTACATAAAAAAAATCAATAACAAAACTTAATAATATTGGATCCGATAATGTTCCTTGTTATTAAGAGTGGGATATTTCAATAAACTCGTTGTGCTCGTATACCAAGAATCAAGCGTTATATATTCTAAAAGCATTGTAGAAAATTTTAATTTTAAATTAATCGAATTGAATACTATTTTTCCAAAATCTGTATTTATCAAATGAATTAATCAAAAATAATTTTAATCAAATTTATTTATTAGTCACACAGTTCTATAAATGTTTTATTGTTTAACCTTTTTTTCAAATATTTAATCAAAACAGATTAATCATAAAATCTCAGAGATTAAAAATGAATTTTATGTTTTTTTTTAATAACAAATTCTAAAGTTAATCACTTTTTTAAATTCAATTTTATTGCAGGAAACTCGAGACATTTATAACACCCTCACGCAATTCGTATTGAATAAAATTGTAAAAGTGTGGTGTGAGAGAAGGATTCAGTGGATAACAAAAAAAAAGTACATTTAATAACTAATTGCTAAATTGGCAACACTGATTGAAAGCAAGTAAAATAATTTACAATCACTAGTGCTTTCTGAATATAAAGGACACTCACGAAAACGTCATAAAGGTTGATACTCTTACCACTGCGGTGGTAACGGACCACCGGTAAGTATCTACTCTCTTCTCGCTTAGGGTGTGAGGAGTCTGCTGCACCATTGCTTAAATGATTTATAGAAACAGTCCTAAACAATACAAGTAGTTGTGCCACATCATGAAATTTGATTTTTGGTCAAACCCCGAAGGTGCTTTCCTTTCTATAGAGCCACTAAACTGTTTAAACCAGACAGTCATACCCAAAGTGTGGAATTTATCATATAACAGTTTTAAGGAGAATCTTCTATACCTCCACAACTTTACACGAATACCTTAAATTCTGGAGATTAGATATTAAAAGTGAATATCATTGCTCTGGTACTGGACTTATTATTATTATTATCATCAGCCAGTAGGTTGCCCAATGGCAGACACTCCAACCTAAAAAATATTTTGGGTTCTTCTGTAGTCCCCAAAGATGAACCGTATGTTCATCCTACACCCATTCAGTACGTCCACGCCGTCGAATGATATCTGATAAACCACAATCGTCTACTGACAACATCCCACTCAATTGTTTTCGACTTAAAAAAGGCAGGCCGAAAGACATATTCAAACAACAATTTCTCCGCTCTCCGAATGGAGTTGAGTAAATCCCCGATAGGAACAAATTGAAACTCCCCAGGTTCTAATGGAGCTCGGTTGAAAACTTGCAATCTGGTTCTACCTAGCGCAACACAGTCGCACAAAATGTGTCTTTCTCATCCCCCTGTAGACAAAGCTGGTACTCAGTCTTTTTCAGAAGACGCAACCTTTTGAGATGATATCGCACAGGTAGTAGTGTGCTGTCAACTCTGCATGATTTTAATCTATACAGCATTTCTCCATAGGAGAAAGCCCTACCCACCGGTTGGCTTGTCGCTGCCCCTGGGTACCCTCCAAATGCTTTCATCTGTCCACCCTCGATCTGACCGCCGCCAAATAAATCCCACAATAGGACTCTGCGCCGATATAGACCGCTTCGGGCCCTTCCTTCGTCAGTCCGACAGCAATTTCATAGCTAACGACACCGGAATTACTCGGAATTCAGTAGAACACGATCCTGTTCACCTCACCAAGTTGTTGCAGGTAGTCAAAGTACTTCTCACCATTTCATAGTACATAAAGCCAGTGTACTTAGTTTATGCCAGCGCAGACTGAAACACCCCCACCGTTATACCCGTCTCAGTTCTGGATCTATCTGTAATCCAACATAAATAACACCAATGATGATTGTAAGCCGTGACAAAACTTCATATGCAAATGCACAACTTACTGTGAACAACAATTGGAGTGGAGCGTGTGTCTCGCTATAAATATATAGGTGCGTGGCTTACTGAAAGTTGGACGGCAGACAAGGAAATCAAATTTCAAATTGAAATGGTCAGAACTTCTTTTATAAGATTTAAGAAAATGTTACATATGGTCCATACTGCTATATTCCATGGAGTCTTTGATTCTTAAAATGAATCACATAATAAGCTTGAAGGTTTCGAAATGTGGACATATAATAGACTTCTTCGAGTTTCATGAAGGGATTTTGTAACTAATAATGAAATATTGAGAAGATTGAACAGTGAACGACATTAACTTCATACCATCAAAGTCCATAAAACTTTATATTTTGACCACATTATCAGAGGAGAAAAGTATGAATTACTTCTTCTTATACTCCAATGAAAAACAGAGGAGGGTAAGCGTGGAATTGAACGAAACCGAATGCGTTGTGCCTAGTTTCTGTATTTATTTGTTGATTTTTCAAGCTACATAAGTGGAGGATTAATCCACTGTAGGCTACTCCATATCGATTGTGTAGTGGTGGTGAATGTCCTTGCTAATTGGTGGTGGTCTTTACTTTAATTGTAATTGTAATTTTTGCTCAGTAAGTGGCGGTTTTTTTCCTGATCATTTGCCTAATGTTTGTCACCATCGCCAGAGGATAGCTGGATGGTCTGGAGGTCAGTGGGGTTTCTTCTTTATTTTTTAGATGGAGTTGTCTGGAGGGAAAAAAATTGAAGCGTCTTTACTTAATAAACACTCGAAACGAGACTATAATTAAATTATTTCGTCACGTACTCTGCTGGGGCTCGAACCTGGCTCACCTGTATTGTTATGCGTGCGTTCTTACCGCTACACCACGCCATTGTAATTTGCGTTTTTAATTACAATCTTAAATTAAATTATTTTAAAACATTTTTTATTTGTTCACATCTTTTTTATTTTAACATTCAAACATTTTTGATATAAATTTACAATTCTCGCGCCCTTTAAAGATGCGAGTTGTTTTGACAGTTCGTTCGAGAAACTTCTCACAAAATAAAATTACAGATACAGGTTTACTCGCATATTTTCAATATCTTACGTCAAAAGACTCAAGTGACAGTTAGTTCTCACAAATAAGAATCACGAAAACACAATAATTTACATCGTTTTTGCTTAAAGTTCCTCATTTCATGTGAAAAGTTTCTCGATGCAAAAGTTACAGAAACATGGCACTGGTTACGAAATATCAGAGCTTGGATCAATTGAAGCATTGATCCGACTTGCGAAGAACAGGGAACACTTTGCACACATTGTACATATACATTATAATATCACGTAATTGTGATTCGTCTGCATACTGTAAAGAATATGCCTTAAAGAGAGAAGAGCCTTATCCATTTCTCGCAATCAGCATACATCGAAAAGTATATGATTTAGGATTCATGTAGTCCGTAATCGAATAAACGATTATACGATCCGGAACGCCTCCTAGTATGCTTATGTTACCAAAGTCCCTTAAAAATATGGGGTCTAAGTCGATACTTAGATTCTAACAATTTAGAGATCTAGTATATAATCAAACGGAATATAAAACTTTTCTACGGAACTTGAAAAGAACAAATTTTGATTCTAATACTTATAACCACATTAGAGTTGGGTTCTTTAACTCTCTTAATGAGCTGGTTCGTTGACTTACAACACAAAACACACATTCACGCATAAGTGAACGAACTAGCTCATTAGAAGAGCTAAACGACTCAACTCTAAGCCACATATATTTCTTCTTAAACGATATTTGAATAACTTATTTTATGCGACTGCCTAGCTCTGAAAGATTTCAAGGTATGATATATAGGCGAACATTAATTATACAAACTCACGCACCTTGTTTTGGAAAGCTTGTGTCAGACATTGACAATGAATGTAACAAAAACTTGCATCAACATCTGGTCCACATAAGAATTTATATACCTCTACCTTTTCGATGACGGTGATTAGAAAATGGCTTAAAACTAAAGTAAATGAACAGTGAATAAAACGCTAAAATATCACTACTGTTCTAGAATATTAATTCAAAATATTTAATTGACATTAAACGATCAGTCAAAAAATTCACAAATTTCCCCACAATAATAAGAGACCAATAAAAAAATTTTGAAATCGTAAATTTTATAACCAAAACCATAAATTTAAAATAATTACTCAAAAACAAAAATGCGCTTAATTATTATTTTCTGATTCCTTTTAACGAAATATGGATGGATATCTTATCAGCTAAGAAAGCAACCCACAATTGGTAAAATAGTAGCATTTTGATAAGTTTAATTGCACAGTTGGCTTTACGGTTCTTCATAATAAAATGATAAGAGTTTGCTTCCTTTAGTATTTGAATATTAAACTGCAGTCATATTGACACCATTTAATAATTTGTAAATTTCCAAACTGGATAACCGAATAATAAACAGAAATCAATTGACTTCTTATTCCATTACTTAAATACACTTAAAATACATTTTATATACTCACACAACATAGAGTAGGTGAAAAAAATAAAATATTTTTTTTAATTTTTTAATTATGGAAACATTATTATTATTTTTATACAAATTAAATCTTAATCATTAAGATTAGATTAGTAATGGCATAGAGAGTTATTATTGCTAATGAAGCAATTTTTAAAGTCTTATCAAACACTTGAAAAATACAGTGGACTGTGAGGAATTAACTGAAAGGCGATTGGACGACTAAAGCGTACGAAATCAAATTTTCCCCTCTTAATAAATATGAAATTAAAATTGTCATTAATAAATCAAAAATAAAACAAAACCGTATTATTACTTAGTTTATAATTGAATAGATAAGAGTAATCGATATTCTAAATAAAATTCGTGGATTTCCTTACACATAAATATTTTAAAACGAATTTTAATAGAAATATTTACTGGAAGAAAGAAAATTAAAATGACTTACTTTCTTTTACTGTAATTTTATTCAAATTTGTATTTTATTGCTTTAAAAGCCACCCCACCCCTTTTAAACGTTTACTTAAACTCTGGTTAGACGATTGTAAGATCTAACAATATTGTCAGTGAAATGTATAACCGTTCGAAATTACAATTTTCATCTTTCGGCATTGTCAGACAAAGCATTGTCAGATACCCGAATTTTTAATATCTAACAACGACACCGTTGTCAATAAAAACACATGTTTAGTAAATACAATGCGATTGCCAGATTTTCTAAAAAATATCTTGCGAGCATGTGAACTGACAGGATACATTGCACTGGAAATTTTTTTTTTTTTTTTTTTTGAGTCAGCAATTTGTAGATCTGACAATTGAATTTAAAATTTTTGTTTTTCAACCTTCACGGAGAAAATATTATCAGATCATTGTCAGATACCCGAATTTTTAACATCTGACAACGACAAATTCTTGGCAGATATTTTTGGTGGCAAAAATTTCATTGTCTGTTCATTGTGCAATTATCTGACAATATTGTTAGATCTGACAATTATTTGAACAAAACTTTAAGCAAGTTTTTAAATAATAAACAATTTTACGACGACAGTCCTAAAAGTAGCCGATTTAACCAAGAAAACACAATAAATTTAGAGGTAAAATTTATTTATTTTCCAATACAGTCTCCAGCGGTATTCAATGGTTTCAGTCCCCCTTTATTATAAGACCACCTTTATAACAAGGAAGTAAGAGCATTTGGTCATTCATTAAAAGGCTTAAGAACAGCGCTAGTTCGGTTCCAGTCCTTATAAAGTATGACCAAACATTCACTAACATTCTGGCTGAAATGTTTGCAGGTAATTCGAACTTGCCGGAGAGCGTTCAACCACTGCCACAACTTGAAAGTGTATCAGAGTCTATGCCTAGTATATTATCTTTCGAGCTCGTGCAGTAAAAAAGGTTCTTGCAAATCTCGACTTAATAAGTTTTCTGAGCCGGATGGCATTCCAGCGCTGGTCCTGAAGCAGTGCTCTTCGACGCTTGCGCGTCTATTGGCTAATCTTTGCAGTGCATCTTATCGTGCGGGTGTTTTTCCATCTTCCTGGAAGATTGCTAACGTAACGCCAATCCCTAAAAAGGGTGAGGCTAGTAACCCTGAAAACTACCGCGCAATAGCAGTTTGTTCAGCACTTTCCAAAGTTATGGAGAGTATGATTAATCATCACCCTGTGAAGTATTTAGAGTCCAACAATTTGCTGAGTTGTCAGTACGGTTTCCGTAAGGGTCGCTCTACTGGTGATCTGCTGGCACTACTCTCTGAAAGGTGAAATAGGTCCACTCATGGGCTTGATGAGAGTAAACTTGTGGCCCTGGATATTTCCAAGGCGTTTAACAGAGTCTGGCACGAGGCTCTCATATCCAAACTTATTGGTTTTGGTGTCGGTAGTCACTTCTCTCGATTCATATCGAGCTTTTTCAGAAATCGCACTATAAGAGTGGTTATAGAAGGGATCTCATCCGACGATTTCAGGATAAATTCAGGAGTACCGCAAGGCTCTGTTCTTTCTCCAACGCTATTTCTAATATTAATTAACGACTTTCTTTTTCTCACTTCTTATCCCATCTACCCTTTTGCAGATGACAGCAACATTTGTCATTCATATCCTTTTGATCGTATGTCGAGCTTTTCGGAGATTGGAGCGAAAAGACAGAATATGAACAACACGCTTACAAGCGACCTGTCGAAAGAAGCATTCAAGTGACTCGGCTTTTTAAGACGGTGTAAAAATTACTTCATACCATCTGATCTCCTTAATATTTACAAGACCTATATCCGACCCAAATTGGAATACAACTCTCATGTATGGACCGGTGTTTCAAAGCCTTTTTTGGAACTTCTTGACCGCGTACAAGAGAGGGCGAAGGTTCTTATATATAACGGTAGGGTAGTCAACTCTATCGATTCATTAGAGCATCGTCGAAATGTGGCGTGTGTTTCATTGTTCTATCGGTACTATAACGGAATGAGTTCTAACGAAATTAACGAACTAACTCCTGGTAATCAGATATTCTTACGTAGTACTCGTATTTCTCGTAGAGCGCATCCCTTTGTAGTTGATTGTCCAGTGAATCGCACAACGCATTATAGGGAGAATTCATTCGTTGGTGGCACTGTCCGTTTGTGGAACAATCCTTCCCACAACCTATTTTCCTAGTACCTGCACAATGCACTGCATGAGTAGGGGTCACTCCTAAGTGCTGGTCTCAAACATAAGCAAAACAAAAAACAAATATAACAAAACTCAGCCTCCATTCCACTCTTCACTGTCGGCGTGGTCAAGACCTTTCAATCGACCATTCATATCCCATATAATCCCTCTTCTGACGCAGGTTGATTGTTGCATAATTCATCACTGTCATACCCCAGTACTTACACCAATCGGCCTAGCTAATATACGTTCTTGTAGTACTCGGCTCATTGAGTTGCCATACAAAGCTTTTATGAAATCTATTAGTTTAGGTGGAATTCCCTTGCATCTAAGTGTATGCCAAAATGTTTGATGATGGATGGCATCGTAAAACGCTTTAGCGAAATCCAAAAATATTAGATACAATGGTGATCGCCATTCCACAGGTTACACCACTATAATTCATAGGCTATCTATTTGATCGGTGTATGAGCGATCTGAAAGCTCCTTTTGTGCTTCAGCTTATGATGATAGTCTAGCACGTTTCTTTGTCTCAGGTATGTAGTGGTAGACTCTTGTCTCATCAATAGTTACAAATGAACGCAAAAATTTGTCTTTATTGTTGTTTGAGCAAAGGTGGCACCCTTCTGACGCACAACTTTCTTATTTTAAAATTTTCGGCCAATACGCGATTTATAGCGCTTTTTAATATAATATAACTATTATGTCACTTAACTAGCTCACATATATACCTTTATCCGACGGTCATCGATTTTGTAGATTGAGAAGAAGAAGAATGAGAAGAGTCTACACTACACAGACATTGACATATAAAGTGAGTGTACTCTCCGCCTACTCGATCGATCTACAACCTCGGCAGAAATTATTTACAAATAAGAGAACTGCGCTCTTCGCATGGTATTACACAGTGACATGTGAGGAAAGATGTAGTATTAGAGATGTCCATGTGGCCCAGTTTAGATAGCTGATTGGTACGATTGCTATACTACCAGGGTCAGGTGAGTCTAACAATGATGCTAAATTCATCCTTAGATCCATTCCTCAGCATCCAATAAATACTTTTGCCTAATAGTTTAAAGAAGGTGAGAGGTTTACCTACCTTTTTAAGTGGATTGATATTTGGTAGAAGTGTGTCTGCTCTAGTTCGTCGGCAACACAATTTCTCGGGCTGACAAGAAATCCATATGAAGTGAATACAAAACTGCTGCAAAAGTATCCTAAGGGAATACCTACAGTCTCTAAATAGTTTAGAATTGATAGTCACATTCAGAAGAGGTCTGATTGCCGCTTGGCTGTCAAAGAAGATAGATATGGTAGTGGTACCAGCTCCGCTACTCAAGATCAACACCGCAGCATTATTAATAGCAATTCCTTCGGCTCGAAACACATAACAATAGTCTGGGAGGCGAAAAGATACTTTAAGGTTCATTATTATTATTATCAGTTTACCGACTAGATACTATTGCAGGACACTGCAACCCGTGGGTTCTGTTGTGCCCCTTTCGGTCTATAGTTTGTTCAGCAGATCTGCTGCTTTCCTAGCAGCAGTTTTGAAACCATAATGGTGCATATGTCACCCAGTGAGACCCCATGTCTACCTTAATATTTCTTTTTAAACTTATCAAGAACACCACATGTATTCCGCTGTCTCTGATGCCTGTAAGCACAATCTACAAACATCCACATCTATAACCGCCATCCTCTTCAGATGCGCTGTTAGTCACAGTGACCCATAAGAAATTCTGTTTGCAGTTTCAAGTCAGGCCTGACATATTTGAGAACCTCAGCTCGACGCCCAAATTGCGGACTATTCGCCTCCCTAGAGTGGCGAAGTCCCCTTGGAACATGCCAGAGTTCCAAGCATCTGGCAATTTCCCAATTATTGATTAGATTGAGAATGGTAATAAGTAGTGCAGCACAGTAAGATTCTGGACCAATAAAGAGTGTCATGGAACACTTTCTAGCCTATGCATCCACCATTTCATTATCATCTCCCTAAAAAATGGCCCCAAAAAATAATTACCCCAACGTAAAAAATGAAAAATTACCCCTGTCCAGGTACTCAGAACAACTTGACCTTATTTCTAAGTGAAAGCCCTTTAACGTATCGTAACAATATTTGACCAGTCTAGACGTATTACAATTCGCTGTCAATCCAGGTTAATCTCTGCACATATGACAATGGCCGAGATCTCAGCGGTCTCCACAGTGGGATCGAAACAGTCATTCATTTTTGAAACATCGGTATACCAGATTGGCTCAAACTCACTCCGATCTAACATCTGTGCTCCAAAGCACTGATTCAAAGGCATGTCATCCAGGACGGAAGATGGTTCTTCGACCAGCCTGCGTAGAATGAACAGAATTTTCGAAGCAACTTCGCTGCCGAACATGCGGCCACCCTCATCACATAGATGTAAGGCGGTGTTAAACCAATCAAGGACCTTAAGGCCTCTTTCAGACATTTTCTCATTGTCACAGTTATATAGAGGCAAGTGAGTCTCTGTACCCTGTTTAAATTATTCGTAGTGGTAGCCTTAGTGTTAAGTCTTTCGAAAAAATTCAAAACTTAAACTTTGTTCTCAAGTTTAAAACCGTTCGTATAGCCTTCTACCGAGTTCCCGGGGATGCCCTAATGGTGTATTTACAATATAACTGGCTATGAAGGTGTAATCAGTATTTACCAAAAAGAATAAACCAAAGAGAAGAATATTTTATTAAAAGAAAGCAAAATTAAATTAAATAAAATGAATATATATAAACAATATTTCGAATAAAATAAAATAATCGGAAATTATAAATTCATCAAATGATATCAACGGTAAGTGTATATACTTTGTAGTTATAAAATAAAAATTAAAAATAAATCATATTTTATTTTATTTTAAGGCAATAAATTACCTAAAATCATAACAACAACGACAACAACAGCAATAATAAATACCACCAGTCATCCGATAAAACTTATAAATCCAGTAGACAGTACTGGTTTTAATCAAAAAGTCAACAAATGTTTTAAAAATTATTAAAAGATAAGCCGACATATGGCGACATAATGGGTTTATTTACTTATTCCCTCGCTTCCAAAAAAAATTTATACAAAAAAGTTGTCAGTGGTAGTTCTAGTTATAGGGTTGCCAGATACAATATTACAAAATTCTTGGCATTTACAGAAATAAATCTTGAATTTTGAAAAATATCTTAAGTCAAAAATATTTGGTGTTGGAAATTGTCGGTAGATGGCTCTAAAATTTAATATATCTGGTAATATCAGTTGCAGCATTCAATACTGTAGCTTGTTTGATAGGTACGAATGATTACGGGCGATGAAAGTAGAACAGGTACGACAAATAATGTGCGAAAAAGATAGACGAAATAAGGTAAAGCTTTGCAGACGGTGACAAAACTAATATTAATACTGTTACGAAAATAAGATTGGGAACCTCTGCGTTTATTACTTCGTTAAAATAAATAAACAAAAGCTGCAAGAACAACTAACTATACGTGCTGTTTGCAAATAACCAAATCTACAACAACAAACATTAGCAGAGATAAAGTAAATAAAAATAACACGGCAACAACAAATACTAAGAGCTGAAAGAGGTAGATGTTCACATACGCATGGCTTCAAAAGAACTAAAAAGAAAATAGAAGAAAGAAATGGAATCTACCTGAAATATCGAGAGGTTCGAGAGCTTTCGATGTATTGTTTACTCAGTCATATAAAAAACACATCGATGCGTACAACAATCAGTTTAAGTAAAGTAAACTCAGCGAGTGCAGTTTGTGTGAAGTGAGTTTATAAGGAGTAAACTCGTAAAGTGAATGGTGAAGTAAAAAACCAGTTTAGTTGCAGCTAAACGGATAACGTCTGGTTGAAAAGGTTGTGATCAAACCTAAGTTATAACTACAATCGGATTAGAAGATCTTTAGGAAGAAAGATCTGTCAAGTAATTGTTGTTGTTTACAAAGTTGTAAACAGACAGAGTAATTAAGAATAAAAATTGTTATTGCCTGTAAAAAGATTACAAGCAGTGGTGCACATAACTGTGTTGAATAAAGGATTTTTAATTAAAACCAAACACAAAATGTATTTTATTTTAACTACAATCTACGAACTCATAAAAACACGTTTTTAAAAAGGTAAAAACGTAACAATACTAAGAAAAGTAATGATATTGTGTGTGACATTAACCACAATGAATACGTTTTTCTTTCAGTGTGTTCTTGAAAGCAGCGCACAGCAGCAGTTGCATAAATTTTCAAATAATAAGAAAATAATTGGCTTTGAATTGATTGTACGAGTCGACTTGAGAAAATTGAATTTAAAAAATCATTAAACTTGCCAGAGGAAAATATAAAGGCTATAGGCTAATATGTTAAGAGTTATGCATAAAAAATTTTGTAAAAAAAAAAATGAGTGAACACGTCGAACGAACTCAAGCTTTGTTTTTCATACAGTCTCTTGTTCAAAACTACCGAGACGTCAAAAAGACGTCATTTTGTGCTTTATAAACTATGAGTAAACACTCAAAATTGATTGAAATATAGGTACTTTTACACACTGATAATAAGCATACAAGAGAACCCATTTTGTTATAAATTAAGCAGCCATAGTGGAAAAATGGAAGCCCGTTTTAGTAAAAATTAAGCAGCCATAGTAGAAAGATTGGTGAACTTTTTGTCGTGGGATTGATTTTTGTGATTGGGATTTGTCATGCACCTTATTTATTTTTCTCTTTGTCTTTGGAGATTTTTTTTAACAGCCATAGTAGAAAGATGGGTCCCGTTTTGGTATTAATTAAGCAGCCATAGTAGAAAGATATGAGCCGCTTTTGTGGTGGGATTGAAAGGGAATTAGTCATTACCAGCTCCTACAACCTGACCAAAGGATTGATTGTGATCTATGCTGTCACAAATTAACAAGATTGAAGAAAGTAATTCAAATAAAACGGCCAGAATCGATCTATAGAAAAATGATTGTGTTCTATCAAGACAACGCCAAACAATATACATTAGGATGGTCCTTATATTTCAACTTTGTCGTCGAGCGTAACTCCCCCTAAAAATTTTCGTTATATAGTGTGAAAAATTATAGCACGATTGGGTAAGGTTAGAACATGGCGCATCGCTCTTTTAATTCGGCTTGAAGGCTTTAAAAATTAATTTTTGATATTTATTAAAATTATTTTTTTCACATACATACATATGTACGTACATAAATAACTAAAAATTAATAAAAAAGACAGAGAAATTGTATTTTAATTAGTTTGTACCCAGCAGTACAAAAGTTTTTACAAATTGGACTCATCCAAGTGTATTTTCTCAATAAGAAAAATTTTAATAAAATTTCTAAGCTCAAGTACTATCATCTAGTATCCGACTAGGATTGGTCTTATTCCCAACCTATGTTCATCACAGGCACAAAATAAAGCCCTCTTGCTTGCATCCGATTCCCAACATAATGTAAAATTAAATCTACATTAGAAGCAGCGTTGCCAAATGTGCAGACTTATCTGTATTTTGCAGTTTTTTGAAGCATTGAACAGTTTTGAAGTTTTATGTTTTCTATTAATTGTGCAGATTTTGCAGTTTTAAACATTTTAATTTTTTGCTTTCGGTTTGCAGGACGTACCCGATACGAGTATATGTATATTTGTTTCACTTTTTTAAGTACGTGCAGTTTTTTCATTTGAAAATCAGTTTTTTTTCTTTTAAATTTTCAGTTTTTCTAGAAAAAGGAAATCCGTTGCATGATCATCCGATCTGGATGACTTAGTAATGTATCACATTGTTTTTTAGTTTTTTCCACCATGGGCCTCTTTGGTTTCTGGGTGGGGTACTTCAGTACCGCATTTTGTACCTTTTTAAAATGGTTAAGAGAATGAAGAGTGGAGTGGAAAAGAGAGTGGACTAACCGTGTGAGTAGTGTAGTAGATGGAGCTGTATATATGGTTTTAATTATGGTCTATAAACTAAAATTTCATTATTGAATTTTTAAAAATTAAATAAAATGAAAAAATAAATATTGGACAGTTAAAACCCATCTAAACTTCACTTACAATATCTGTAATATTTGAGCCATCCAACCTTCAATTAAAATGTTTGTTCCATCGGTCTCATCTGACTGCCACTTACATTGTCAGTGGTCTCGGATCGAAGATGTATGTATGTGGCAAAAATATTACTAAGTATGTAAATTATTTTATTGAAAAAGAGATAATTTATTCACATCATTATAAAATTTCCGATAATCCTCTACAGTTTGACCTATTAATAGCTTTTCTTCTTCATTCTTAGATAAAACTAAATCAAAACCTTCCATTAGTTTAACTGCTTATTCTACTGAATCATTTACAACTTTCATATATTATGTGATGTGATTTTTGCGATCTAAAATATTCGATATTCTTGTTAAGATATTGGCTTATAGCGTGAAGGGTTACGTCCGATTTTTTAACTTGGAATTAGTAGCATTATACAGAGCAATAGCAAATAGCGAAACTGTACCATTAAGGAAAACTATTGAAGATTTTCTTTATAATCATCACGTGATTGTTTACTTCAAGACTTTGAGATACAAATTTAATAATCTCAGATACACTTCCAACCGCATCGTTCAATTTCTGATCTTGAATACCAGTCATAAAGTTACTTAATTTTCTCAATTTTATTCTTAGCGTCTCTAAATCTGCTTAGTAATTGTATAGAAGATCCAGATGATTTTTGAATTTTTTTATCGAAAACACTTCTTTAAATAATTTCATAGATGCTATGACGAAAGGGTTAATATAAAAGGTCCCTTCCGATCACTTGCTCTAAAACAAAGCACAAGCACCTCATAGAAAAATTAAAGTATTAAAAAAAAGCTTTATTTAAAACTTATTGATTTTAAAATATAAACACTTTACTTGCTACCGCAAGCACGAATTTTGATAATAAAATTCAATAATCTGCCAGCGTAGTAGGTTTTTAAGTCGATTTTTTGTAGTTTACCACCGTTATTATCAGTGGATTTGTAAATAATCAACAAACAGATGCTATTTATACTGATTTTAGTAAAGCTTTTGTCAAAGTCAATCATAATCTCCTCATTCAAAAGTTATATATGCTTTTTTCCAAATAGCTTGAATTGGATTAATTCTTATTTAAAACATCGATGTCCAAAGGTACATATTAGGAAGATCGATTATTCGCCTTTTTTCAAAATCGGTTTTCGAATTATTCGAAAAATAGCACTTTTTTAAAACCGGTTTTCGGTTAATAATAATTCAAATAGCTGGTTAACTGGTTCCTTTATTTAAATAAAATTGTTCATAATTCTTGAAGCGCCACGTCATTTTAAAAATAAGCAGAAGCCGATGGAGAGCTTAAAATGAAAGTGGTAATCAATACTAAGAATAATTCTAACAAATCTCATAAAAACTATGCCAAAACGGTGTGCGGAGGCCATAAAAAACAAAGTTCATTACACAAAGTACTGAAAAATGCTTAAGTTTCGAACAGTTACTCAAGGAGCTAATTTCGTTTTTGTTGTATTACTTGGTAGAGAATGGAATTAAAGGTTTGTTATTATAGTTATAATCTAGATGCCCAAGATAACAAAAATTAAATGCGCTATTTTTAATAATTCAATTAGTAATATACGAGTCGACAAGAGAATTGCTTAGATTTCGAGCAGCACTGTATGAAAATTTATGCACCACGAATTTAATAGTGTGTGTGTCACTGTGGTATGGCCACACATCTGACAATTTTCAAGAGCGATATCACCTCACAACATTTCTAGCGACTGGTTATGTGTACTTACGCCGTGAAAAACTTCACTAACTAATATACAGTTCGGAACCGGCGTTCGTGGGTTTGTGGGCTTTCAATGAGTCTAGTTGATCATTATCCATATATAAAAATCAATATTTATTTACAGAATATGAGAAAAGGTTATTTTTCCTCAAGAGTGCATATCTTTTTCGATCTACCTTGGTTTTCACGTTGTTTGTGAGACGTTCAAGGTTGTCATATATACAAAAATAATGAACTTTATACAAATAGTTAAACGATGGGCATATTTTCAATATAAAAACATATAAACGTATAAAAATTATACTTATTTAAATTAACCGGTTATTCGTCTTAAATTAACCGGCTTATTCGGTATTCGAAAAATAAAAATTTGGAAAAAACCGTATTCGACCAAACCAAAAAAACAGATTAAAACCGGTCTAATAATAACCGTCCGGTCTTCCTAGTACATATATATCTAAAGCCATAAATGTATCTTCCGGTGTGCTACAAGGAAGTCATCTTCGTCCATTTCTCTTCTCATTATTTATAAATGATCTACTAAAAGCCTTGAAATACTGTAATATTTTAATATTTGCCGATGATGTAAACAGTTTTCATACATACAACAATAACTCTGATCATGATTACCTGCAATATTATATAGATAACTTCCACACTTGGTGTACTGTTAATTTAAAGGAACTCAATACAGATAAATGTAAACACATGAGAGTTTATTGCAGCAATTACATGTCTAAGAACTTTTTACTGAAAATGGTACCCCCGTCTTCGATCTTGGTGTTATGTTTGATGTTAAGTCTTAACACACACATTTATATGATAGTCAATAAGGCTAGAGGCGTTCTAGCGTTTATTAGAAGATGGGAAAATGAATTTTCTGATCCTTATGTTATTAAGCAGCTATTTACACCTTTAGTTAGACTAAAGGGTCCGCCATCTAACGTTTTTTTCAACTAGTGCTTATTTCGTGAATGGTAACACTCAGCTCATGTCTGATTTGACAGATAATTAGTTTTATCCTTCCGCTGAACGAATATGGTTGTGTATACGCTTTTTTCGCTTCGCTAAGTGGGACTGCGATCGACTTACTGAAGATGCCGATTTTGCCAAAAAAAATCATCTTTTCAGATGAAGCTCATTTTGATCTTGGCGGAATGTAAACAAGCAAAATTGTCGCATTTGGGGCACAGAAAACCCGCACGCATACATTGAAAAGCCGATACACCCTAGATGAGTCACTGTTTGGTGCGGATTTTGGTCCAGAGGCATAATTGGGCCATTTTTCTTCGAAAATGAGCAAGGAGTGGCCGTTACAGTCAATGGCGATCGTTATCGGGCCATGTTGAACGAATTTTTGTTCACAAAAATTGAAGAGGAGGCTATTATTTGGTTTCAACAAGACGTCGCTACGTGCCACACTGCCGAAGCTACACTCGATGTTTTGCGCCCTGTTTTTGAAGATCGCATTATCAGCCGAAGAGCCACCTCGGAGCTGCGATTTGACAGCGTTGGACTATTATTTGTGGGGTGCTGTCAAAGATAAGTGTTACGCCAACAAGCCAGAGACAATTAACGCCTTAAAGGACAATATTCGTGAAGCCATTGGTGAAATACAGCTGCACAGAATCGATAATGTGCTAAAAAATTGGACCGATCGGGTAGGCTACTGCATGGCCAGCTGAGGCAGCCATTTGAATTAAATTATTTTCCATTATTAACCGGAAGGATTGTACTTTCAAATAAAAAAAGAAATTTGAGAAAATATTCAGTAGTTTCTTTATAGTATTTAAAAAAAAAATTATTTGGCGGACCCTTTATGTTGAATGTTTCATTTTTAGTTAATGTTATCAAAGGTGATGTAAACTCTGAATTTATTTTGGAAAGGATATTTTTTAATATACCACACAGCCCGACACGCTGCTTTCATCAGCCAATAATCGAACCAACTATGCTAATGCAGATCCACTTGAAAGAATATGTTCGAATGTTAATGAGCTTTACCATTTAATTGATTGATTGATTTTGCTTTGAATTTAAATATCATTAAACGAAATATTATAATTTTCTTCAATTGCTAATTTATTATTTAAAATATCTTAATATATATTATTTGTACTCTTACTAAAGTCTGTTGTAATGGATTAATTTGTAGACTTTATTATGAAATAAATAAATAAATGGTTAAATTATAGACCAAACTGAAAATGTTTGACAGTAACATGAACATGTGCGTGTAACATGAAAACAGCTGCGCAGCCAAAAAGAGTGTTGCCATAAAGAAAGTTGCTAGAAAATCGCCCTATAAACTATTTAGATAAACTAAACTTGGAAATAAATTCACTTAAAACGCTTTATGTTATTGACTGAAATGTTTAATAATTTTTTGCAAAACTTTGAGTAAAGAAAACTTTAAAAAATCTTAACAAGCCATAATTTTTCTTGATTCTTGACATGCGGTAAAAATTCGTGTGAAACCAGCGAAATAAAGGTTATCTGGCAATCCTATCTAGTTAATGCCTATAAAGAAATATTAAATCTTTGAATGGAACTTAAATTAATAATAATAAAACTGATTAACTGATATGAGAAAACGAACACAACGTCTTATCGTTATCATACGAGTACGTATTGAAAATATAATAATAAACGACAAACATGGCAATTTTTTTTTTTTGACAGTTATTATGATGGATTAATTTTCAATTAGTAAATCGAAAAAAAAAATCATAATAATTAGATCGAAGAGTTCGATTAAACTCTAGAATTGCCAAGGTCTTTCGTTTGGTTTATGATGCAGGAAAGTTTAGAAAAGGAGGATCAAGTAACTGCAGTCAAAACTTGAGATAATCTAAGCTATTAAAGCATTGATTTAAGGATAAGACAAGTATTTGAATGAAAGAAAATGGTACAAGTAAACTTATCTATCATTTTCACCTGGTCACCCTATATTATCATATTAGGACTGCAGGATCAAAAATTTCACAAAATAGTAGCTCGTTTGTTATATCATTTACGGAAATAGCATAACACTTATTTCGGTCTAAACATTGAAAATTATAAACTAATAAGACGTCAATATAATATCACTATTATTTGATTGATCGTTTTGTATTTAATATTTTTATTGGGGGTGTTTGAAAAATAAAAATAAAATAAATAAATAATAATACTGGCACTGATTAAGTACTATTTTATATACAGGCAGTACTAAATGTTGTGGTGCAAAATTTTAACGATTGGCTGATTATTACTGCCCGATTTCGTCTATTGATTTGTGTTCCAATCAATTGCAATTAAATTAATTTGTTAAACAAAGAACAATTTGACCATATAATACCCTACATTAAACTAGCCACACCTGCACTATGGTAAGGCGCAAATTGGAACACCAATTTTCACAATTGTCTCTGGTTTATCGACGTATAACTGACTGTACATAACCCCAAAGTAAACAATCCAATTGGATTATATCACACGATTTTGCTGGCAAATTAAATGGCCCATTACTTAAAATTTATCTTTTATCAAAAGTTTCTTTAAGTAAATCAATTGTAGCGCGCGCTGTGTGGCATGTGGCTCCATGCCAGCTAATTGACGTACGAAAAAATTTCTAATACTCTCCCCATACCCTTCGCCATTGACCGACCTATTCTGACCATCATCGTTTTTGAAGACTTATGGACCAATGACTCCGACAGCCGATAAAGCGCACCAAGGAGTAATTTTCAGTGAATGTAATGATGTTTCAACAAAAGCTTGTTGATTATACTCACTCCAAAAGAGATAGTTACGTACCCATCCAATCAAAAATGGGCTTTAAATGGAATTTCCATACCAATATCAATTTGTGCTTCAGCCTATTTGCCGAATTGGCAGCAAATAAATAAATTGTCAAACCAAACTAAACAAAATGCTACTATCAGCTGTTAAATCGGTTATCAAATATGGCAGCGCTGCCAACTCTAAGTTATGAACCTCTAAAAAAAACACCCATTACAAGAGCAGTTTAAAAATTCCTTGACTTTTTGGATAAAGATGGATATTTGTTTTACCAAAAGCGTGTTTAATTAAATCATACCGTCTCCTAAAAATGAAATGTTTTAAGTCCAATGTTATTCTAGTTATTTGTTTTTCAATAGACATTTGTTTCAATAATGATCCCTTTATTTGTCTCAAATCGCTTACCTTTCTTTTCTTCAAATTTAGAAACAAAAAAAATAGTACCAAAGGTCTAAATCTAATGTGTAACTGTATAGGGGATCAATTCA
The DNA here is from genome assembly GCA_023159175.1 of Wohlfahrtia magnifica. NCBI lineage: Eukaryota > Metazoa > Arthropoda > Insecta > Diptera > Sarcophagidae > Wohlfahrtia > Wohlfahrtia magnifica. The sequence goes on along the minus strand of JAKWBJ010000212.1, from coordinate 846,976 downwards.
TAGCTGAATTCATGGCTTTTTGGCATAGTGACATAGACATGTGCATCTGTGTATTGCCTTGATGAATCGGCATTTGTTCTTGGCTAGATAAGACCGTTGAAGCAAATCAATATTGAATCTATCCGAGACTTTTAAATACTATTCGCCGGGAATTATTTTTTTCCTCTTCAAGACTTTTATTGTATTTTCGTTAAGAGAAACTATTACTTCACTAGAGCTTCTTGCCCATACAAAGGGATACATTTAATGTTATCTAGATTTACAGCCTGTTTCCAGATGACGAGCGTAAAAAAACCTGTAGTACAGTAGTATCGACTCAACACTGGTGTTAAAGATGTGGATCTTCATGTTCCTCGGAAAATTGTAATGATTGCCATACCCTGAGGGGGGAACATGCTCCCTATTTATTATGCTGCAAATGGTTCGCTTTCTCTGACATTGAAACAAACTCTGCAAGATACGTCGCTATAAAGGAATGATATCGCCGCTATCATCCTATCCGGTTTCCCAATATTTCGAAATATTGCAATATAGACTCACGATTAATAGTGTTAAATGGACTTTCAAGGTCAATGAAGAAAAGAAACTGTAGCGAGTTTCATTTTATAGACCGCTCTATAACGATTAGCATGCTGTATATGGCCTACGCACGATCGATCCGCTTTAAAGCTCAATTGCTCGCTACGCAGTGTCGACTGGATGGTATCTGAATTACGCCTCAGCATTCTTCCTTTCGGTATTGTGACAATGACGGCCTCTCTCCAGTCAATATTTCAAAAACTATGCTGATCGGTTGTTGTGGCCAGCTAATTTGTTCTTCCTCAACTTTTGAACTGCTTTTCTAACTTCCTCCAGAGTTGGTGACGTTGTTGGTATGTTAGGACTCTGATTTTTGCTTCAAGGTAATCTTTGATAATAAAAATTTATCAACCGACATGCCACCTTGGTCTTCTTCGATGCATACTAAGCAGAAAAAAACACTGTTTTGCTTATTCTGTGATATCTAATGTATTGGGAGGTGGTGTAGTGGTTAGAGCGCAGGCATAACAACAAAAGCGACGCAGGTCAGGTCCCAGCAGAGGACATGACGAAAAAATGTAATTGTGGTTTCAAGTGTTTAATAAAGAGGCTTCAACTTGCCTGCAGACAACTCCATAGAAAAAATAAAGAAGAAACCTCCCCATGACCTTCCAGCTTACCTCTGGCGATGAAGACACACATCAGACTAAAGATCAGGAAAAAACGCCATCTACTGGGGAAAAAATTAGAATGCTAAAATAAAGATCACCACCAATTAGCAGGCTTGAAATCGAAACAAAACAATGGATGCTTTGTGAAAAATCAATGTGCTCCCTAGAGGAGTGACAGAGAAAAAAATCTAACGTATTGAGATGGACTGCGGTGCGGTACCCATATGTACCCATTGGCGAACGTCATAGTGAATCATCATGACAAACGCTGACAAAAGTAAAGCATTGACTACTGAAAGTGAGTCCTAAAAGGGTTTATACACTGGCAAACATTTGTTTGCAAACATCGCAAATAAACAAATGTTTGCCAATGTATCCCCCCTTAACAGACAATATCTTCAAAACTAATTGTGCTTTATACGTTAACGGAAAGGTGTAGCAGACAAAATTCAGCATCGTTCAGCATATAGTAGACTTAGAACAGACAACGTAGCGAAATTTTAGCATGAAGTCGATTCATAATAGACAATATCGCTAATTTTCAGCCTGAAGTCGACTCATAACAGACAATGTCGTCAAATTTCATCTTTTTTGAGTATGGTGACATTTAATGACGTTATCATACATAACTTCCTTGGATTGCGTCATTGTCGCTAGGATTCATTAATGAAATTTTTGATGTACGATAATTTAATATGAATTTCGACTTGATACTGATATTGTGGTTATGATTCAGCGATGAATTTGTTCTTTATTTTATTTATTTATTTATTTATCGTAATCTTAATACAACAAGAACACGTCTTATTTTATAGTATTGTTTAGTAAATTGTCATATATATACAAAATAATTTAAAACTAAAAAAGCCACTATGTATATCATACAAAATTTAACCCATAAAGTAACATTTAAGACAAATATAATATTAAAAAAAGAAGACGCGACTACGAAAAGTGCTTATAAATGGCAGCTTTATAATGGCCTGCATTGAATACTTTTTGCAATTGAGAGGGTAGTTGAACAGAGTTGATGAAAAAGTGTTGCTCAGAGGCTGCTTTAGTATATTTTATACAATTTATATTCTTCCCTCTATTAGATCTTGAAAATTTTGTTCTCTGATATAAATAAGGTGGTTGATGATTATAAAGAATTCTATGTAAAAACAGTAGTACCCGGCACCTCAGTAATTATCAAACGTTATATTATAAATTTGTCTATCATAATATGATATACTACCATTTCTCCTGATACCAAATATATATCGTGCAATACTGTTAAATGCTACATTTAGCCTTCGTCTACTAACGGCATCACAGTTAGCAAACAGCTAATGTATAGCTGTACATCATCAGCATACATATGTATGTATTTTACAATGTTCTACATGAAATGGAAGATCATTAGCGTATATGGAATATAAGAGTGGGCCAAGTATAGAGCTCTGTGGTACACTCCTAGGCATTGAACAACTTCTCGAGATGTTTGAGTTGTGATAAACACTTTGGCTTCTATTGCCCAAATATGATGAAAATAGTTTTAACGCAGGTGGCGAAAAGTTGCACATATGTTTCAGTTTATGAAGTAATATAGTATGATGTACTGTGTCAAATGCTTTAGAATGATCAAGCGGTATAAGAATTGACACAGTATTACGTTTATCAGCCTGGCATCTAATTTCCTCACTTACGTCAACCAATGCACTAATGCAGCTATCCCCAGGTCTAAAACCGGGGTGCCTTTCATTAAGCAAAGAATAAGTATGTAAGTAACGACTTATCTGCTTATGTATTAACTTTTCAAAAACCTTCGATAAATACGGCAAGATCACAATTGGCCGAAAACTCTTATACGGTTTTAAAATCGGGACAATCTTAGCATGTTTCCACATACATAAGAAAGTAGACATGGTAACAATCGAATTAAACAAATGTGTGAAGTACCTGAGTGTATAATGGAGAGTAATTTTAATAATTTTTGGATGCATTCCATCATAACCAAACGCATTAGATTTAACATTAAGAAAAGACTCCAGTATCTCCTCTTGAGTAAAGTTCACAAAATTGAATTCATGTGCCTGTCGACGACCCAGAATTACGTTGTCATAATAGTCAATGCTTATAGGTGGCATGGGAATGTTCGAAAATTGTTGATTTACCTGATTCACATCCATTACTTTCCCATTATTAGCACTGCCACGATTGACTAAACCCATCGCATGAATTTCCCTCCTTTTTCTTTCTGAATCAATGCATGTTCGAAACTTTACTCCATAAAACATAGCCTCAGAATTTCTTATTCCCGTGTTTAAAGCAGTTCTCGCAGCTCTAAAAATTTCATAAATTTCTGGAGTTCTAAACCGTTTCCATCTAGCATACGAACGATCTCTAATGTCAATTAGAGATTTAACCCTAGATGTAAACCAAGGTTTACTATTTCGTATAGATTTCGATCTTATACAAACATATTTGTCATAAAGATATCCTAGATTGCTATCAATAAAATGCAATTGTCTATCAACAGTAGAGTTCAGTAATACATTATCCCAATTCAATACCAAGAGACTGATAGTCAATACTCTTAAAGTAAACAACAAATCATGTCGTGAAAACATAGGTGGAGATAGCTGATCCAAGAGTAGCAAGCGGAACGTGTTATTAGTAAAGCAGAGGACAAGTAGGGTGCTTGATGTGGATGTAAAATGAGTAGGACTGTCGTTGTTGGCAAGGTTTAGACCAATGGAGCTCATGTCTTCTACTAAACTATTATCCTCCATTATAGTGAAAATGTCGTTCAAACTCTCCACCCAGTATTTATGCAAAATGTGATATATTCTTTCGGCTGAGATATCCCACTGCCAACCTATGCATTTGCATTCACTGATCCTCCAATATCACTTTTAGTAAATACGATATATGTTTTAGTAAGGTTAACAAACAACTATTTGATGATTTTCTACTGTCAAAAGAGGGATCGAAAAATTTACATTAACTTCTCTGAAGCACCTGAAATGTTGTGAGAGCCTAGAGAAATATTTTATTTTAAGAAATTACAAGCATTTTCAAGAGGCCGCAAAGGAACCCAACTAATGAAAATGTTGCTGCTTGTGTTGAGCAATTTGTTCGGTTATTTAGAACAACCGAAGCGTTTCAATTCATGACTGACTGGCCATGATTAAACTTTTGACTGAAAACAACATATTAATCACGCCTTAGACATCATATTTACAAGATTTCGCCCCAGCGTCTTTTTTCTATTTTCACTATCAAAGAGACCCATTGAGGAATATAGATGCTGAGGAAGCTGACATGAATTGGGAAAAACATTCGCATAAGTATTGCATCTGAAGGGAGTATTTCATTAAAAGAGATAGAATAGTTAGTAGCAGTGTAGGGTAGATTCATATTTAGTTACGTAAATATTAGAACAAATCTAACAATTAATCTATATTAGTTTTTATTTTAAGTTTGTTTTTCTTAAATAATACTTAATCAACATGTGGTCTGAAATTAATTTTTATTGTTTTTTACATGTAAAAACGAAATTGTCATCATAAGTACTTTTACAATCAATTACATTTGATTTGTAATTATTTTTCTAGAATTTATTTATTTTTTCTGTAATATTTTAGTGTCCGACTTTAATTACAGCATTATTAAGTTATTATTTTGTTTTTCAACATTTACAAACGATTATAATAAAATATTTATTTAATTTAGTTGATAGTACTGATAGTACTGCAATTAACCAATTGAGTATTTTAGTTAAATGAGTAGGTATGTCAAGAAAAAAGTCGTCCAGTCTTAGTTGTAGTTATCAGGGAAAAAAATATCAACAGAAATCGCTGATTTTGAACTTCAATTCAGTGGCAATTGCTTTTGGTAGTTATTATTTAATAGCTCGTATCTCGTATACCATAGGAGTATTGCATTATTAACTTAAGTACCCTTTAACTAAATGATTATTAAATTTTTGTCATCGTAATATTGTACATATTATATGTTTTTGTATTTTGCTAATTTTTTTCTTTTTCTGTTTTATTCCCATATTATTTAATATTTAATGAAAAATTAAAGTCATATGACAATTAGTTATAAATTATATGTGATTGATATTCTCGTATTTAGATTTCTCATTTCATTACTTAATTGATAATGAAAGTATGAAATTTTCAAAGTTATGAAGTGTTAATGAAACGAAATAACTTGCAATTTAATTTTATGACTTTAATTTATTGACCAGTTATCGCTTGTAATGGGGGGGTAACAACTGATTTGTTTTGTTTCTTTAAATTAAAACGAAATAAACGAAATAAAATTTAATAAAATAGTAGCAGGGTAAGAAATGTGCTCGTAGATATCTAATGGAATCGTTTAGAAATAAAGAAATATATAAAATAATAGTTAGTAAATTTCAATAACAAAAATAGGCAGATTGTCTTCTGAATATTTATAAACAAACGGGTTTTCTTCTAGACAAGCTTACGAAATTGTTAAAAAAAAAGAATTCCCTTAAAATACATTTAATTATTAGTCGAAAAACACCACACTGAAATAATATAGGTTCCAGGCAGGATTCATAAAAACCGGTTGTTTTTAAAAACCGGGTTTTTTGGTAGTTTTTATGGGTTTTATTGAGTTTTATAACTGCTTCTAAATTTCGGTCAAATCAACAATATTTATATTGCAATTTTGCATTCCCTTGGTGGGATCAAGTTCTATGAACTGCCAAAACTCGGTGATCAGAACATCAATTATCTACTTCATTTCAAGCGTGTATTACGAGAAAAACGACCGGAATACAAAGACAGACATGATTAAGTTACTCTTTTATTTGACAACTCTCGACCTTACTTCGCAAAAGTTGCCAAACAACTATTAGAAACGATCGCCAAGCATTGTTCCTTCTGACTATTTGCTGTTTCGAAGGATGCAATATCTTTTAGTGCTTCACCGAATCACTTCTTCCCAAGAAATATAAGATCGACTTTAAAGTCTACATTGGGTCGGAGGTGGTAAAAATATATAAGCAGTGGTTTGATAAATTTTGATTTTGATAAGTTAATTCATTATATTTTTTGAGCTGAATAAAACGTACCGAATTAATTTGAACTCCCAATACGTAAATTATACTTATTTTTGTTGTAAATAAACTGTGAAAACCTTTAAATAATAGAAAAATAGAAAACCCACCAGGGTTTTTTTAAATATAATACCTAATAAAACTAAGGTGGATTTAATTGGGTTACCCAGTGGGTAGCCAACCATGGTGATAACTAAAGTGCACTACGAGCCTACTTTTAGATTCTTTTTGCATATGACCGATAAAATTTATTATAGAAGTTATTCTATTGGTCCCCTGCCAAAGTTGTATTTATTTGAAGAGTGCTGCGAATATCACTATAAAACGATTATGTAATTCAAATCTTAACGGAAACTAAGTAGAAGGTTGTGGAATGTACTGGAACATTCGAAAGTAATGTTTATTTACTATAAAATGCGCCAATAAAGAGATCGACCGGTTATTATTTTACCGGCTTTAACCGTTTTTTTTTTTTGTTTTTGTCAAATACCGTGTGTATAAAATGTCCGTACCATATGAAGCGGTTATTTTAACTTGAATAATCGGTTAATATAAATATGTAAACATTATTACATTTATGCTCATCGTTTAAGTATTTTTTCAAATTTAATATACATAACATATAACGTCTATTTTTATATATATGACAATCGTGAACGTCTAACAAAGAACGTGGAAACCATGGTAGATCGAAAAGATCTGCTTACGCAACAATAACTTTTTCTCATTTTTGTAAATAACTATTGATTTTTTATATATGGAGAATGATGATCATCTAGACTCATTGAAAGAGACCTACAAACAGCGGCACCTAAAGCAGATGTATTATTTAGTGAAGTTTTTCACAGCGTAAATGCCCACAACCAGTCGCTAGCATTGTTATGAGGTGATACTATTGCTGAAAATTGTCAGATGGTGTGGCCTGGGATTGAATCGAAGGCTTCTTACTTAACATGCCACAGTGGCACACATTATTAAATAAGTTATGCATGCATTTATATTTCTACAGATATCTTCTGAAGTGTGAAAATATATTATTTGGAATCGATAGAAAGGATAAGTTTAGATATACTGAATGTTCTTAAATACTAAGCTGAAAAGACTTTCCAACACCAGGAATTGTTAACCACCTTAACATGTCTATAAGATTGACGTTATGGTGCAGTAAGGAAAACTGGATTCTATACTAACTGGTCTCTAGGCGCTGGCAAACAAAACTCTTATAAAACACGCTGTAAAAATGAATCACTGCATAAAATATTAGGAAGATATTTCCGTTAATACCATAAAAAAGCCGAACGTTGATCTAGCATGCTTACTTGCTGGAAACGACTGCATAGAACACAAATTTATCAACTTTATTTGCTAATGCAACCAGAATTGAGAATTTTAATGTAATAAAAGAACCAGTTAAACGCTTATTTAATTATTTCTTAACCGAAAACCGGTCTTTCCAAAAAAAAAAAACTTCTCAAGTTATTCCAAAACCGGCTTATGAAAAAAGACAAATAATCGATCTCCCTAGTAGCCAATTCTGGTTCCAGGTCATGAGGGTACCCGTTGAAATGTGATTGCCAATAAATATGAAACTAATCAGTGATTCTTTTAAAAGGAGGCATTTACAGGAGGCATTTGTTAACAATGTCAAGCTTTATAAATAAATAGGCTTTAGAGAAGACCGAATCTAGGTGATCCTATCACTTGTAGAATAAACAGAATACTTTGGTAAAGAAAAAAACATAGACTCTCTTGGATCTTGATACAAATTTGATCATACCGTTTAAAATAGTAGGGCAATTTACAAATATAATGATCATAGAAACAAATGTGTGTTTGTTCTTTACATTCGCTTTTATCTCCTTTCAGCTTATTTCCGGAGCTATATTTTCCGCCTCCAATGTACTATATGACGCCATGTTGCACTTAGCCGCCCTCTTGTACCATATGGGTTACTGGTTTACATAAAGTGTGCCCGATCAATTTTCACGTACGACGCCGAATGTGTATCGTCACTGACTCCTCAAAGTATCTGCTCAGAAGCTCTGAATTCAATATATTTCTAGGCCATCATATTCTCAATATTTTTCTCAGGCAACTTTTTATGAAAACTAACAGTTCGCAGCCATATAGTGGTACAACTTCACGATTGACTTGAATATTCGTAATTTGGTTACCCTGGATAAAGCTATTGATTCCCACAATTTATCCAGCTGACCAAAAGTTGCTTTGACCTTTTGAATGCGATTATTTACATCCTCAGATGCTTTTGCTACGGGTGTGATAAGGCTTCTAAAGCAAGAGATATGTTCGTGCATTCTATACTTTCGTTTTCGGCCATAAGATGGTTTGCCACACTGGTCGTTGGTACAGACATAATTTTGGTCTTAACAGGGTTGATCGTTAAACACACTGCTTTGAACGTACGATTCAAATTGATGGAACGGTATCAAGCAGTGGTCATTGCCGTAGTTCTGGAAACGAATGTGTTACACCTATTACGACTTTTGTAAAAATTGTTTATATAAGAAAGAGACAGAATCAGTACAAAACGGGTTATGTGACGCGGCACCCACAGCCTCTCTTCCGAGACGACACTAGCTTGGAAGTCGGGTCACAGTGACTTTTATTGGAATGAAAGGGTGAACGAGTTTAATCGTGTTGAATCGGCATCGGGCATGGTGTCATCGCCCATAGGGTCGATGAAGAGGACCATTCTCAACTACTCCCTAGATCGGGTGGACTACAGCTGGAGGCTTAAGAGATGATAGAGGATCACTAAGCTGGCTTGGCCTGAGTATGATGTAAGACGCACTCGATCGCTCATTAGTCGTGGTGAAGGGATGTGTTCAGACTGGTGGCTATTCTTACCGGGCACTGAACGTTTGAAAATCATGACCACTGTTGCAGCAGTGGAGGATTAAGAAACGGTTGAGCGCTACCTGTGTGGATATCCAACCTATATAAACCACCGCCGTGTCTTCGGTGAGTGGTCCTTACACGACATCTTTGCGATATCTTGCATGGAACAGGTAATGTCCTCAGATATTTGAAGCTGAAGTAGTGTTTATAAGTTATTCAAGAAATCGTTCGATTTTGCGTGTTTATGGCAAATTCCATAACGTTGTCCGAGAACTTTATTTAATACTCGTTGTAGGCAACGTGAACTAACCAACCAGCTAACCATGTAATGGCCCCACTTCACAAGAACAAAGACTAGATTGTATTAGTTCAAGTTTCTTTCATGATCTAGATGATATCGAAAAAGTGTCAGTGACAAATCTAATCAGATTTTTCAGAAATACCGATTACTTCGTACGGAATGCGACATGAATTAAACATTCGTCCGGATTAGGAAGGTCGATTGGATTAGTCTTTTTTCATGTGCAACTTATAGTTTGCTAAAAACTGTTCTTAGGTGTTTAACAATGAGCTATAGGAGCTCGAAGTGTATTCACTAATTTGCGATCAAGCGATATAATGTAACATATTCTTCGATATTTCTCACATCTACACGCTTCTGAAACTATTAGTTCTCTAAGCGCTTTCGTATAGTTTTGAGCTCTTTTAGCAATGCAGTCCTTACCATCTTAATCACTGCAAATCTCTGCTCTTTCGTTGTTTATATTCAATTGTGCAAAAAGAAAAACTTGAAAGTAACAAATATAGACATGACTGTGGGAGGTTGTATAGGTCGAAAACTTACCAGTAAAGGTAGCAAGCATCTGGACTCATTTCTTTGGACGATAAAATTTTGTTTTCAATGTCATAATTTTAGGAACATAATTAATCACGTCATAATCATTATTGACGTCAATTACATCTTCGGAATCGATGCTTATGTGATGATTCTTCTGAAGAAAATTAAAGAATTTTCGCACGAACTACTCCGAAATATACCCAAAAAAAAAAAAAAATTAAACGGTGTAAAGTTAAATAAATGCCGAGTTCATTAGCTAATTTACAATTGGTGATTCCAGATTTTCCTAATACTATTTTCTTTTAAGTTTTCACCAGTGTTTCCAAAGCGATACTAGAAAGAGCTTATACCAGAATATAGAAAAAATATGTTTCTACTAACCTCTGCAATACTTAATAAACCATAATTGGGTTAAAGAAACATATCTCTCCGACTATTCTATATCCAGGCACATTAATATTTGTAGATCTAAAATCAGAACCTTATGTTGCAAAATTAAAATTATTCCATCATTATCCCAGCTCCCCAAGTTGTCATTTAATTTAATTTAAACTTTTCTTTATATTTTTTAGATATACAAACTTAACTAAAATCAATTCAAATAAGAAAATGAAATCCCTTTACGATTTGTAATTAGCAAAGAGCATATCATCAGCAAAATTCAATGAAATTGAATTCCACTAAACTGAACGGCAGCCAAAAAAATATGAAATCCATTTACCACTTTGTGGGTAAATAAGAAAATTTGCCAAGAAAACAAACGAGAAAACCCCGAATATTGAAATGCGATTTAAATCACTTATGCACACATTTCAGACAACACATTGCCTTTCTTCTACCAGCTATGTATTTAAGTTAACATATTCTTAAGTTAATGGTACAGTGTACTTAGGGAATAGCTGTCCCTTAAAAGAAAAAATTTTGATATTTAGCCATAAAGAGGATTATTAATGAAATTTCCATATGGGAAACCCTAACGACAAGAAAGCATACAGTCAAGAAATAATTTTAATATCAAAACATTCTTATAATTTTTGAAAGAAAGCAAATATTAAAACTCGATCAAGTTTAATAATGTATGATGTGAGAAATGACTGACTTTTTATAATTTTTAGACAAATATTTTTAATGTAAATTGTTAGTTAAGAGGAAGCAAGTTACTTAACTGTACCTGTTACTACAGACACCACTGTTGTTTAGTTTCGGCATACAAAAACTTTCATGTTTCCAAATTAAAGGCGCGAAACCAGAGAAACCGACAAAAACTGAAGAACGAAAAAAATATACAATAATATTGACAAACAGAATGGAATTAAAACCAAAACCAAGTAAAGAAATTATAAATGATTAAGTCCGACTGTTTGATACCCTAAATTACAATCTAACCACAAGTTATCTAAGTGTCCATGTAAGATTTTTACCTATAGATCGTATTGGTTTTAAAACCGTATTTGTATACATATATGTATATTAGAAAACGAAGCTTGAACTTTTACCGTTCTCCACACATGCGAGATAACATATTTAGTATAAATGCCACGCCCACGTTATTAACTGATGATGTGTATTGTCCAAGAAGTTAAATTAAATTTAGAAACTTCTACCATTACCGTTCTCAATATATACAAAAATCAATATTTAGTTTATAAATATGTGAGATATCACGCCCACTTATCCAGTTCTATCCACTTTTAAATTGATGACTGTATTGAATGCCAATTTATTTAGACCTAATAAGATACCATTCCCACTTATCCGATTTCGCCCACTTTTTTTATTTTTTACTTTTAGAACAAATTCGAAAGCTTCAACTCTAACCGTTTTCAAGATATACAAAAATTAATATTTACTTTGTATGTAAGTTACCACGTCAGCTTGTACAATCGCGACCATTTTTTAACTGAGGATTTTTATTGACTACGTACTTATTCGATCCAAATTCAGAGACTCTCGGTTTAGTGGTCCTCGAGTTATTAAATGACGAATATAGGACAACTTATTTATATATGCATATGCGATTTCTGAATTCAACCATACATTGACATAAACCATATAAGTCCCAATACCTACAATATCTTGTGTATAAGCTTGGTGAAATCGTTCGATGGATTTGAGCGTGATATGTTGACATGCTTAAGCCAAAAATAGCCTCCATTTTTATATGAGTATATAGAAACCGATTTAAGTCAAACTAGGAAAAATTAACGATAATATATGTTATTCACTGCGGTATCTCTTTTTTGGGTCAAATTATGGACCTGATGATGATAGAAGCAAATTATAAGATAAGTTCACTTAGTGGTTGCGACTTAAACCTAAATCGCAGGGACTAACTATTTTCAACTGTGAGACAATGCTATTTATAGCTCTTTTTGATATACATAACTACCATTTTACTTACCTAGCTCACGCACCTTTAGCCGACGGTCATCGAATACGATTTTGTGATTTTTTTTAACCATTTCTGGCATAGCGGCCCGTTGTGATGCCAACCGAGTCGTATGTGAGGAATCTACGCTGAGCTAGAGACGGATATTGGCATATAAAGTGAGCTATACTCGCCTCCCTCTCGATCGATCTACAACTTCAACAGAACTTATTTGCAGGTAAGCACAGTCTCTCCGCAAGCCGTTACACAATGACATGTGAGAACAGATAAACTATTAGAGATGTCCCTACGGTCCAGTTTAAATAGTACGCGTGCTATCCAATCAAGCACAGGTGAGTCTAGCATTGAAGGTAAATTACTATTGCCTGATAGACAGTTTAAAGAAGGTAAGAGGTACACCTATCCTTATAAGTGAATGCAAATTTGGTATAAGTGTGCCATTCCATCGGCAACACAATTTCTCGGGATATCCCTGTGACTAGGAACTCATATGAAGTCAACACAAAACTGCTACGAAAGTATCTTAAGGGAATCCCGGCAGTTTCTAAAAAATGTAGAGTTGATAGTTACACTGTCGGAGAATATTGATACAGTTGGTTGTTGTGATTTAAACCTCAAACGCGGGGAATAATGCAGAATGATGCAGAAGAGGCTTAAATAGTTCTCAACCCCCAAGAGGGGTAACCCGAATGTCTTCTGCAGTAAGAGCTTAAGGCAGGGCTGGAAGACGCATAGTATACTGTGTGATGTTAATTTTTCTTTGGTTCGCTTGTTTTATGACTCGTGTCATCAGTTTTATTTTTTAATTCTTAAGCAGGAATCATATTTTTTGCTCAAAATATTTTTTGCTCGACTTATGAGCATAAATCTTATAAATTGTAAAATGGAAAATAAGCAATTAATTTCAATGCATGTTGTTGGTGTAAAATTAAATGTAAGATTAATACCAAGCATTCGTATGAGTGTATGTATGTATATTTTGCGTGCAGCATCCAAGAATTATGACACACATGCATGTTTTACTAAAAAGAATTGCTCGCTTTCAACTCGTTTTGATGCTTTTCGACTCGGTTTGCATTCCGAATTTTATTTTTAAATTCGTTTGTTTTTGACTCTTTTCACGAGTCGTATTTTTAATTCTCTTCAAATTCGACTTTTAAAAAGAATCTTTTTACGAACGAATTCAATTCGAGCTATCTTCCTACTTTGATTAATAGCACCGTAATTTACGCCTATCTGACACATGATGCCGAATTTTCTTAAGTATACGCTTCCATATGGTTTTAAGTCGTGAAATGTCAACTTAATCGAGGTGTATACAAACCACTAGCTACGGTGTATCATTGAAATATTCTGGAGATGAATTGGGCCGACCCTGGAATGAAGTCTAGACAGAAGCCGAAATATTGAATAATCAGCTTATACGAGTATTTACTAGAAGAGATGGGACATAAGTTGGAAGAATTTTTTATTGCCGTATGGTACCTAATGCTTTCTAAAAAACATTAATGATAATAGTGTTGAATAACTAATAATAGAATATTTTACCAATTGGCTATATAGAGACTGGGTTCAAATTAGAATTGCCTTCAAATACCATATATTTCGGTCCATAGAAATTAAATTAACAATTTCTAATAAAGTGTAGAGAAGAACAAACGAAACTTCGATCGTAAAACAAATAACGAAAAGGAAACGGTAGTAGAGAGACCTATCCAAAGTATTTCCAGAACAACGCTCGATTGAAACCCGCAAGACAGTAGAAGATATGATAGGCCAGCAACTACATGACGCTGAACAATACAAAAGCCAACTAGGATGCTGAACAAGGTATGGGATCAAATAAAAATACTTTGTAACGATAGAAGAAAAAAATTAAGCTTAAAACTTAATCAGATGTAAAATTCTGTTATTTTTCTTGGCTACCCGAATAATGAATAAGTTGTAGGTGCTTTGGTGGCTTGCTACCAGCCTCTGGAGTTAATTTTCACCAGAGTCTTTAGACTTCGGCTTTAACCAAATCAATAACCGAAATTTGTAACTAATAGATGGATATGCTTCATTCATGATTAAAAATAAGCATTGGTTAGTCTGTAGCTTTATTTCGAGTACCCCACTACCTATGATGGTGTAGGGTGTAAAACATCCATTTTAACGTATTCTGTATTGAAAGTTAAAATACTCGTATTTGCCATCATTTATTTTATTTAAAGACAGAAAACAAAACAACAAAAAAACCACCAACAAATACTTCATAATGTGTTTATCCATTAGCGTTTTTGTAACTGCTGTTATTGCTGCTTCTGCTATTCATTAATGTTGTCGATGTTGTTGTTGTCACTGCTCTTAGCGGGTAATAACAGTAGTGAGTACCAGTAGTAATAGTGGCTTAAACGGTTGAAAATACCAAATTGTGGTTAAAGTACTTACTACTGTATAAACATAAAGACACACACACACACACAGAAGACCAAAAAACAAATATAATCAACGGAAAAAAGACAAAAAATAAATTTCCTTTTTCATCACTACCACAACCACTATCACCTTTTGGGTCCACCAATAATTCTCTCTTCTAAGTAAGAGATTGTACCTCAGCATTTCGAATGTAAATGTTTAACTTGAAGTGGTTGAGTAGTGGAAAATAATATTGTCGAAGGTCTCATATTGTTAGCGTTTGAATATGAGTGCAAAGTATTTTCGTTAGAAAAGCATTAGAAGTTTCCTTTTGTCAGCCAACATCTTACGAGCTTTTTAAATTATTTACAAACATTTTCGAACTACATTAGAACATATATAATGTATTAGACAGACTGTTAGAGATGTATCTGTGTATATCAATAATGGACTTTCTTAGAAATTCCAAAAATTAATTTTATTAGAAATTATTTACAATTTCATTTTATATATTTGCTTTCGATTTATTGTAAAAATATTTGTTTAAAGAACACAAGATTCTAAATGACGGCCATTAAATACAGTAGTCGATGGCATATTCTTAAGGTTTTTGCAAAAAACAAATGCAAATAAAAGTGAAGTTTTGAGGAAGGCAATCAATAAAAAGTTTAAAAAAAAAATTAATATTTTTTATAAAATTATGTACCACTGACTTTTTAATTTAAAAAAATATATATTTTACGAAAGCAGTTTGATAATTAGAAAACATTTTGTAAAAAAAAAATGCATTCTGTTTTATCCCAGGCGATAATGCAGTATTTTTCAAGTCTTTTTTCATTCTCTCCCAATTATAAAAGTTCTCAGGGCGCTCAAAAAAAGCGTTTATCTTATTAATGACGTCTTTATTTAACCCAAATCTCTTACTATTTATTTATTATCGTCAAAAGGCATTGAGGTGCTGAGAACCTTTGGTCTGCTGTTATATCCTCCCTAGCCCCGATGCCCAGACGAATATTAGGGTATCGATTGGTGGCAAGTGGGGTAGCTCCCCACTCTCTACTTGATAGCCGCCCAGTTGCCTCCTCCTAAAACGCATAAGTGCCAATCAAGCAGAATGTATGTGCCTCTACGTTTCAGTTTTCTCTCCACATAATCTGAAACTACTTATATTCTATTCAAATGTTCGTGGAGTCTGCAATCAAAAAGCCGGTTATCATTCTCAGGCTATTTTCAGATAGCCTGCGCTTCCTATCGTAGTTGCTTGGTAAAACTTTGGATTGTCTCAAGCACATTCTACAGACATTTAAAAAAAATGTTAAATGAGGAAATAGTTTCCAAGAGGTTATCCTAGATAGAGTAGCAGCTCCAAATTCAAATTATTTTTAGCCGTGCATTGTCTTCAGAAAACAGCAGTTTTTGCTATGCCAGTTAAGGTTATTTTTGCTTTAAATCAATAGCGAGTGCATCAAAAAAAAAAATTGTTGTCTCCGAGGGATGGAACATATCCATTCATGGTTTTAGCGATAGCGAAGTTGCGGCTCTTAATATATCCAGAGCATTTGATAGACTTTGGAATGAGGCACCAGTGTAAAAACTTATAGCTTTTGGTGTCGATAGTCACTTCTCTCTATTTATATGGAGGTTTCTCGGAAATCGCTCTATAAGAGTTGTTATAAATGTAATCTCGTCAGATGAGCTCAGAATAAATTCCGGGGTACCGCTAGGCGTTGTTCTTTCTCCCACTCTATTTCTAATATTTCATAGCTGCTTTCTTCTTCTCACTTCCAAACTAATTTACTCTTTAGATAACACCAACATTTGTCATTCATATTCTTTTCAGTGTAGCCCGAGTCTTGTGGAGATTAAGAAAAATGACACTTACAAGCGACTTAACGAAAATCGCCGTGTGGGGTCGATTTTATGCTGCTCAATTTTGTTTCCTGATACAAAGACGTGGTCGTGTGGTGTCATCTCTGACAATGGTTAATGTAGTATTGAGGAGTCTGATGCTCTGATGCTCTTCTTCTGGGCATGAGAATTCACATAATGTTCACTGGAACGATCACCTTTTTTAGTGTCGATAGAGTCTTTGTAGTGCCAAGGTTTTTTGAAAGGGTATAGGAAATACTTCATTAAATCTGACCTCAATATTTACATGACTTTTATCCGTCCAAGGATGGAATACAACTCTCATGCATGGGCCGGTACTTCAAAGTCTATGTTGAATCTTCTCGACCACGTATTAATAACTGTGGGGTAGCCAACTCTATTGATACGTTAGAGCATCGACGCAACGTGTCGTGTGTTAAATTTACTCTGACGAAATAAGAGAAATAACTCCTAATAATCACATATTCTCATGTACACATAGAAAAAAAACCCAATGTAAATATGAAAACATTTTGATTTTAAGTCGTTGTATATTTCTGCGTTGTAAAAAAAAGTTGCGCTAAAAAAGGGTGTAAAAAATATTGAATTCATATTGAATTAAAAAAAAAATGATAGAAAACTTTTTTTTTGTCAAAAAAGTATTTAATTTTTCATTATATTACGTTTACCTTTTTACGTTTTTACCTTTTTAAAAAAGTGTGTTTATGAGTTCGTAGATTGTAGTTAAAATAAAATAAATTTTGCGTTTGGTTTTAATTAAAAATCCTTTATTCAACACAGTTATGTACACCACTGCTTGTAATCTTTTTACAGGCAATAACAATTTTTATTCTGATTTACTATGTCTGTTTACAACTTTGTAAACAACAACAATTACTCGACAGATATTTCTACTTAAAGATCTTCCAACCCGATCGTAGTTATAACTTAGGTTCGATCACGACCTTTTCAACCAGAGGTTATCCACACTTAACTCTCTTTACTAAGTTAGCTCCAACTAAACTGTTTTTCCTTCACGATTCACTTCACGAGTTTACACCTTATAAACTCTCTTCACACAAACTGCACTCGCTGGGTTTACTTTACTTAAACTGATTGTTGTTCGCATCGATGTGCTTTTTATACGGTTGTGTAAACAATACATCGAAAGCTCTCGAACCTCTCGATATTTCAGGTAGATTCCATTTCTTTCTTTTAATTTCTTTCCAGTTCTTTTGTAGCCATGCGTATGTAAACATCTGCCTCTTTCAGCTCTTAGTATTTGTTGTTGCTTGTTTATTGTCTGTTACTTGTTTTCGTTGCTATTAGTTTTCGTTGTTGACGTGTTATTTTTATTTACTTTATCTCTGGTAATGTTTGTTGTTGCAGATTTGGTTATTTGTAAACAGCACGTATAAGTTGTTCTTGCAGCTTTTGTTTATTTATTTTAGCGATTCAATAAACGCTGTGGTGTCTAACTTTATTTTCGTAACAATATTATGCCTGTGATTCCAAAGGGTCACAACGAACTCTTTTCATTCGGTTCGGTTTGATGGCAAATGTTTTATCTCACTCCAGCTCAGACTACTTCGTATAACTTTATAATCAACTTAACGTCGTCAAGAGTGTTATGGGCGGTCAATTCTTCATGTTTTGCCCAGGATATTCCAATCTATAACCGTTCTGTCGGTTTCACTTTGAAGTTTGTGACCAATGTGACCAATCGAGCTCATTTGTGGTTAAGTATCTCGTTATAAATTGGTCATTGATCGGTTTAGAGCCAAAACTGACTATTGGTTATGAAGCCGAGCCAAAATATTAATAGAATCCTTCCTAGGGAGCGGTAGCCTTAGTTTCAAAGGATTTAAGTTTAGGTGACATATGGCGGTGATTATGTGATAAGAGGAAAATATCATCTGCATATTCCAGGCTCTCAATTTGTCGATTGAACCCTCGTTTTACCCGAGTAGCATTATGAATTATAATATCAAGGACGATTTTAAAGAGAACAGGGAATATAATGTATCACTGACGAACACCAATTTTAATCACGCGGTATTTATCATCACTGTAACGAGCTCAAACAAGCATAATTACCTTCGGCCATGCAAGCAAGAGCGCTCGAAATTGCATGATGACTTAGGGTGCTCATAGAGGGTAGATTGCCATATTGCCCGCTGCTTTTGAAATTCTTCATTCATTCCATTACAAAACTTTTTCAATGATATTCTCATCTCTTAGGAATACTACTTTATAGGAAAGCGAATCCTGCTGAAGCCAACCCAAATCTGAAGTACTTGTAAGCTTTATATGCATGGTTTTACAAACAACTAAGTAAATAAACAAATAAATAAATAAAAATGGGATGTAGAATCATTTCAGATTAACGTTAAATTTCATGTTGTTTTAATGTGACCAACACATTAATTTAAAATAATATAAGAGTTAATTCAACATGGAATTCATGTTATTTTAAGTTTTCAAAATATTGATTCAATAAGAAACTCACATTATTTCAACATGATTATCTTTTTGATTTAACTAAAATAATTTAACATAATAACATAATAATTTAACATTAACATAATAATTAGTATTAATTTAACATAATTTCTAGTTTTGTTAAAATGAAAAAAATCTAATGTTTTTTTAATTGTAAAATCATGTTGAATCAACATGAAACAATAATGAAGCAAAATTATTATTAAAAATCTAATGTTTTTTTAATTGTAAAATCATGTTGAATCAACATGAAACAATAATGAAGCAAAATTATTATTAAAAAATGTTGTTTCAATCTTGTTTTAATTGATTTTACAATGATTTTTTTCAGTGTGTACTACTGGTTCCTGTCAGTTGAATCGCACAACGCTTTATAGAGAGAATATATTATTTTGCCCCACCTATTTTTGTAGTACCAGCACAATGTACTGAGTAAGGGCCATCCCCTAAGTGATGAAAAAAAGCTGCTGTCGAAGCCTTATTGCCCTACATATTCTTCTTAGGTGCACGTTGTACCGAAAAACCCGCTGTTTTCATTATTTTGTGGTCTCGGTGAGCTTAAAATCGTCACAAAAACTTTTCGGTTTGGCAGTTGAACATCGCTAAATATTTCTTTGAAGTGGTTACACCGATGCGTATATGGCTTACAGTAAGCAAATTTGAACAACAAATACTTTAAAGTAATGCACTCATTGTCCAGTGTAAGCAAACGTCATATCTATCGTTTGTATGGCTTTTTTATATCCAAATATTCATGCCGACAGCCTCAACCAATTCACGCACTTTCATTCTACGATCCTCAAATATCAATCCACCTTGCTGTACATAGTTTCTGATTTCAACCGAATGTGGTTCAATTACATCGGGTGTTTTTTTACAGTTACAAAAGTTTGAAAACATATAAAACAAAGAAATATATTTTTATATCAATAAAAATGGCATTGTTGGATATAAACTTCGATGAGATTATTGCTTAAATATGATTTTGGCCATGTGGCTGCCACGGCAATCTGAAACACAAATTTTCACAAACTTTTCGCAGCCGTATTTCGCCAATAACTCTTCGATCGTATATATTCACGTAACTCTAAAGAAAACAATCCATAGGGCCAATTAACTGGACCATTACGTGAAATTTATCATTCATCAAAAGTTTCTTTGAGTAAATTAATTGTAGTGCGTGCTGTGTGGCATGTGGTTTTCGTCCTGTTGGAACAATGCCAGCTAATTTAGGTTTGAAAAAATTTCTAATCATGACAGTAACAGTCTAATCAGAATCTTTTTTGCAGACATATGGACCAATGGTTCCGCCAGCCCATAAAACGCACCAAACAGTAATTTTCTGTGGATGCAATGGTGTTTCCGAATGCGACAATTCTGCTTATTTACGTACCCATTCAACTAAAAATAGGCTTCATTGGAGAACAACATTTTGAGCCATTATTTTAACAGAAAATTTCAACAATTTTCAAGCGCTGCTCTAGTGTAAGTCTATTCATAATGAAATTCAAACCAAACTAAGCAAAAAGCAACTATCAGCTATTAAGTCCGTTGTCAAATAAAGCAGTGTTTCCAACTCAAAGTTATAAACCTCTAAAAAACACCCGATATAAGTTAGGACCCAAAATTTCGAGTAAGATTCTCCCTTTTGCTTTTGCGGTATCATCCTTGTAATGTCCGGCCTATCCAGTGTTAGAATTTAAAACAAAAGGAACTCAAGCAACTAATCTTTTGGTTGGCTGGATATCATATACCGATCTTAACACATTTTCACATATGTTTCCGGTGATTCTGTTTGACCTATCAGACACAAGAACTAAGTTTTTAGATCACAACCTTCTTTGGAGTGTTAATGCGCTCGAAAGCCTTTCTAAAGAATCAAGAGAAAGGAGGGACCACAGCAAGTTATTTAAACGTTTGATTTTTGACAGCAGTATTTCTTTTTCATCTTCGTTGTCTTATAGCTTTTCTTTCTTTTCAAAAACCTAGTTATGATAGAAAAATACTATGAGTTCTTAAGCTGGGATCACACGATTGTCGCAATGCTTCAATTATTGGTACGGTAATCGTGTGACCGCCCAATAAGTAACAATACGGTAACAAAATTATCAAAAATGCGCCAATATTTATTGTGTTTTTATGCGACAATAGAAGTTGACAATACGTACCAATATTTAAATTTTAAAATTTATTTTCACAGAATTAATTGGGATAATTTTGATATTTTACGACAATAAAGCACAATGGATAGAAACTGTGTCATATTGGTACATTTGCGACAATCGTGTGAACCTAGCATAGGCTCTCATTTGATAAAGCTAATTAAACATTGTCATGTCTTCTTAAGTTTCTTGTTTTTGTTTTCAGTACAAATCATAATTTAAAATATTTTTCCCATACAACTAGTAAAAGAAGAATGAATGCCTTACACAGTTGGATAAATATTTATTATTTTAATAACTGACTTAGAAAAAAAAACACACGTCTATAGAATACTTTATAGAAATATTATATTATTTATTTTAATAATTAATTTGAATCAAGAAAAACAATAGAAATACACTTCAACGTTCGTCGTGATATGTTAGCCATATTACCAAAATTATACAAAAATTTTAATTAAAAAATTGAAATTAAAATAGCAAATGCCAGAGGCACAATTTTATCAAACAAGAAAGTTATAGACAGTTAGTCAGACTATATAAATCGCTACAGTGATCTATGGATAATATATGATAAGGTCCGAATGGATTCACTCCTATGCACTCTTTTGTCGAAATTTTCCAATTTGCATAAATATGGCTGAATTTCGTTAATACAGTGCTTAATTTCATACTGATCAGACGTACACAGACTTTTTGACGTCAAATAACCCCAGAAGAAGAAATCTTATGGCGTTAAATTACACGATTTAGGGGTCCTATTTCTAAACACAATTTTCAACAGCAAGAACTGTGTTATCATGTCGCAATAACCTAAGTGCTTAACTGACTTATTTTTTTTTATATGCTCTTCAACACATACATTTGGGCCTATCTATCCTCAAATTGGGTATATTTAACCCCAAACGCGATTGTCGAAAAGCATATAAAAAATTAAATCAGTTAAGCACTTTGGATATTGGGTTTATCTAACCCCAAATTGGGTTTATTTAATACCAAATGTGGCCACCCATTAAGATGTTGGTATCAAAATTTCGTTTGTCGTTTTTGGTCGAGTCCAAAGAATCATTTGTCTTGCGCTGGCTGGTGCCAGTTTAAGATTCCTAAAGCTGAAAGGTTTTGCAACACTTGGTGTCTCCTATGAACATGGTCGCCCTCTTCCCCACATCCCACCGTCTCGAAGGTGTTATCGTTATTGTTATTGTTATTGTGCAAATTGGATTTTATAAGCATGGAGAAAAAGATACTTTAAAAGAATTGAAATTTAAACAGTTTGTTTTTGGAGGCCCAATGTCTTAGGCATCTCCAACTATGTGTAGGGTATTAGTATGTATATGTAAATATTATTAGTCTTGATTTAAATGGGATTTCAATGATTTCATTTTTAATTGATTTTATAGAGACATTGTCATCTTGGCGCCATCAGCAGTTTTTGGACAACTAAAAGCTTTTTTTGTGTACGATGGGTGGAAATGATTAATTTTTTTTTTTCTGCATTTTATGATTTCAAATTCAGGATGCAATTTTCAATTCCATAGCTGACAAAGCATACCCAAATAAAAGCATAATTGTCTTAATGGAAGAGTCTAAAAAACAGGGCCTTGACTTAAAAAACCTACGCAAGTTCCCTAAAATTTCAAAGTATTCCTCGTTATTGTGGTATAGTACGTCAGGCTGTTTCCTCAATAATGAATTGTTGCCTTAATTAGTTAGTTAGTTAGTTACAACGGGTAGCTAGACACTGGTCCAGCTCACTTGGGTTCAAAACTGATCTCACTGTGCTGCCCATATAAGGTAGTGTCGAAACGAACCTACATGTACGCGCCCGCTTTATTGCCTAGATCTCCGCCTATAAAACACCGCACTGGTCCGGAAGATTAAAGGTTACTCTCACTCCGTATGGAGGAATAAAGACACCGCCTCCGACAGCTTTCGGGTATTTCGACCCGTCCGTGTATAAATCAACAGAACTGGGTCATCCTCAACCTTACCGCCACCTGCTTGTCCATCAGGTTCACCGGAAGCTACTTTAACAATACAAACAAGGCTTTTGAAGGAGTGCACATAAGCGCATCAGTGCCGCACTTCACAGAATCCTGTCAAAGATTCCGCTATATGTGGACTTCTCTAGGGATTTTCAACACATAACCGCACCATACATAAGTATCGGCTTTGCCACCGTGCCAAAACTCGTGCAGGCGCGGTAGGGAAAAAGACGGAGTTTTTTACTTGCGTGTGAACACAGCAGTTTCGTTCTCCACCGACTAAGAAGGCACAGAGATATCTGAGGGCGCTCCGATATTGTGTCGAGAAATTTACCCGACACACGTAACATCATCTGCATACTCTACAGTCTTGAATTTTATAGAATCAAACTTCAAGAGCAAAGTGTTGACGGTCAAATTCCACAGAAGCAAGGATAAAATCCCCCTGTGGGATGCCCCTCTCAGCCATCCTATAGACAGTGGCAGATCCCATAATCGATACATTGACCCTATAGGTCACGAGTCACCCTATGAATCTAGTCACGGACCATTAAACATTCAGTCCCACAGTCACATTGTTAAAGGCCCCCTCTATATCCAGAAATGCCACTAATGTATATTCCCTGGGCTCGGGAGCATTTTCAATACACCGCACAAGCGAGTGATGCGCAGTCTTAAAAGACTTGCCCCTCGTGTAGGCATATTGTGACTCAGACAATAAGTCAGGCTCTATCGTACTGCGTAAATGCCAGTCGACCAACCTTTCCAAAGCCTTCAGGAGAAAAGAAGACAGGCTGATGGTTCTGAAATCCTTTGAAACAGTGAGCAAGGTTTTACTCCCCTTCGGTATAAATACCACCCTACACACGGTCTAAGGCTCAGGTATATAACACCATGCAAAGCATGCCTCATCAGCCAAGGAACCACTGTGTCAACATTATTCTGAAGATCAGCAGGAATAATGCCATCCGGGCCCGGCGATTTTTATGGAGCAAAGTTACTCAACACCCTTCTCAGCGTCCTTTCCGTGATGGGAACGTGGAACTCAGTACGAATGCATGAGCTCACAGCTCCCCCCATCGGAAGACTTCAAAGGAAATGCACGTCTAATAAGATATTAAAATTTTCCTGTTCGCTTTTGATCCAGATTCCACATGGCTCCTGAATGAAACCATGGACCGCCGGTGAAGATCTCTGGATTCTCCGCAACCAGCTCGTCTCGGAGTCTCCTTCCACATCACTGCAGAAGAATCTCCAAGACTTGCGTTTCTAATCTGGTTTTTAAATCTATTCCATGAGGATCTATAAGTCCATAACCTGAGCGCTAAACAAACTTTCTTTCATAAGTGTTGGTAGAGGGGGTAAATACAAAGGCCAACTTTATTAAAGAAAGTTTGTCATTACATATGCTCATTAAGCAAATACAGTGCACAATATTGTGGGAGTGGGAGAAATGACTGATATATTATACTATTGGCGCGCATAATCAGACTGCAATTGAGTTTATAGTTTTTTTCAGAAATTCGAATTCAAATCCCTTTCTTGAAGAGAGTTTGAAAGAAACATCTTTTTCTTTTGTCACCACGTATAATTCGGGATTTTCGCCTTCAATAATTGTAGTCTTGTTGTTGAAGAGCATCATCGTCGTGCCACTTTCGCCATACGCCTGATTTATTATACAGTTCGAGTAGTTTTTAGAGTTCAGAGTCCAGAGTATCTGAAACGTGTTTCACAGATATGGTAGTTATTTTCTTTTATCACAGTTCCCATGTGCTTGAGTTTTCAACGTTTTTAATGGTTAATGAAGAGTGGTGGGTAGTACGAGTTTTCCTTTTCTTCATGATTAGACTGGATGAATCTAGTTCTGCAGGTTCCTCTGAGCAAGGGGCTTTTACACTGAGCATAGGGAGACATTCGGCGCTTTTTAGCAAAACTACAGCCTCCTTGGGAATTTCTGTTTTCACTGTGGGGATATTAATCAGAGTTTCTATTCCATAATCTACGAGCACGTTTTTGTTCTCAGAGTGGATTTCTAACGCATTTTCTTCGAGTTCAAAGTTTTCGTGAGATATGAGATATCTCCTGAGTCTTGATATTCCAAAGTCAATATTTCGGGTTACATTTCGGGTACGATCGGAAAACTGAGTTGTCGATCGCAATCTTTGACTGACAGGATTGTCCAAACTTCTGTATGGGGATTGAGGAATATAGCGGGTTGCAGATTGGGTCTGGGGGTGATCGAGCTATTCAATCGTAGCATCTTCCGCAAATCCACTGTTTGAGCGTGACAGTAATAATAAGATTCTGTGCAAATATTATATTCATCTGTCATATCATTTTTCTGTTCGGATGTGATGAAGTTATCTTGGGACATCATAACTTGTCTATAAGTTTATTCCAATTTCTTCCATCTCTTGTCTAATGTCCAGCTTGACCTCTAGCATCGATTACGTCTAATTCCTTAACGTGTTTGACTGGAATCTTTCGCAAATTAAATTTGATTGATCCGATTGAAATTTAAAATATTCAAGAGTTGAAGGAGGTAGTTTCGCGCACGAAACGAATTACGAGCTAAAAGCATAGGGTTAAGAGAATTTAATAGATAAAGAAACTGAATCGTGTAAAATCAATAGGATACGATTGGGTTGACTTAAATAGTTATGGGTTAATCAATAAGTTACGGTTAAGTAAATTGAGAGGAGTTATTCAATAGTTGCAGGGTTGAGTTGGAACTTAATAGAGTCTTCACTTCTAAGGGTAGTGGAAGTGGACTGGGATTCAAAAAAACAAACGTACATCAATCTTAGTTAGCTTCTTACTTATATAGAATTTGCCAAGGTTGCAAAAACAAAAACTAAACCAACAAAATGAAAACGTACTGAAGTTAGAAGAAATGAATGCGTCGTGTAGGCAATTTTTTTCTATTACCCCTTTTATGAGTATATGGCTCATAAGATAGCATCACCATCTTACTCGGTTTGCCTCTGTTCCCTTCACATTTTGGAGTATTCTGCGACCTAAGGTGTTTTATGGTCTTGAGTCCTGAGGATTTCACTCGGGCTCCATTTTTGCGATTTTGTACGGTTTCTTTCTGATAGTATGACTATGTATTTCCATTTTCTACGTGTTATTTGTTTAACTAAGCGTTTCTCTCCAGGGATTCGTTTCTCTGATGTTGTTAGCCCACTATATTCTGCATATGGTTCTAAGGCAGCTTTTGCTTATACCAACCAGGTTCAATTTTCATACAACAGAGTTGACTTTACGCATGCGTTGGTTCGTCTGGATATTTGTGAGCTTCGTCATACTGATTGCAGTCGTCAACAGTGCTCTCACTCTATTGAGCCTGTTTTTTACGTCTGTTTGTAATGAAATGAATTTTTTTATTTTTTAAAAAACATATTTTTAAACAAAAAGCTAAAGTTGCTTTATCGTCAACAAATTTTTTTAATTGAATATTTAATTTCTTAAAAATCAGATTCCCTTTTAAAAATAACAACTTTAAATACATACCTATGTATGTACATATATAATAAAGTGCTTATTCTCAAGAGCTTTCAAAATTAGACATAAATAAGCGATATCGTTAATTAACACACAGTTCTGTATAAAATATTTAAAAAGTGTTTTAAGTTGAATTTAAAAATTATTACGTTTCTGAGAAGTGATAATAAAAACCAGAAAGAGAAAATTTTAATTAAACAATAATCGATTAACTCTTTATTCATTGTCTACCTTTACTCGTACGCAAACAAAACTTTAATCAAAAACAAAAACTATCTTTAATCAAAATGGCGGAAATCAATTATTTATTTTTTTAAGAACTTTTAACTAAATATCTTAACGCTTTTCTTTTTTCTTTTTTGTATAATTTAAATGGGCGGTTTTTTTTCCTTAGATGCGGCTATTTTTCAAAGATGATTAACGTTACGGTTGAATTATAATTGGAGTTGGCAGCACAAAGTGACAGTCAAACAAAACAACAACAAAAACATACAATGTCTTAAGGCGTGTGTGTGTGTGTGCGTGTGTGGACAGTTCGGATTAAAAAATTAATAGAGGCATACATATGGATATACAAATATAGAGGACAAGATAACTTTACCACAACAAACATATCAATAAGATCAAAGACTATACAGCGTAAATACCGCTTTTAGGGTGACAATAATAAACATTTAAATGCATTATTTGCACTTCAAAATCTCATCAGACTTTTACTCACCTCACTTGTCAACACTTGTGAGTACAAACGTACTCTCATACAGATGCCAACAACGTAAATTATAATCACATTGCCAGTACCCATTGCCACTTAAATAAATGCATCTGGTGATTTGGCTTCCGTCTCTATTAGAAACTTATCATTATCGTTATTGACAACAATTTTATTTACTTTTGAATCTTCAATGGGTTAAACAAAACGCATTATGATCTTCAAACCACATAAAGGTACACTACAATCGACATTACACAGTGTATTTCTAAAATGATCTGATTTGTCTGTTTTCTCATCATAACAACTTCTGCAGTAGCCATCGAATAGAGTAGGAAATCTATTGTCATAAGCCTTAACATGTAGTTTTGGCCTATACCATCAGAGCCACTCGTTTTGTAATTAAGGGCTACAATCTCTAAGGGTATCACATTATTGATAGCATTTAATTCAAATATTTCGCTACATGGTTTAAGTCTACACCACAATTACCGCTGTGATACTTCACTAAGAGTATAAACGAGTCTGTGGGGGGATACGTAGTGTAACGAAAAGAGGTACATTGTGGAAGTCTTACAGAAAAAAGATATGTAGATAAAAGAAGGTCGGGACAATAGAAAACAAGAAAATGAATGAAAGGCGCAGAAAGAAATAAAAAAAAGAGTCAACTTAGCAGCCAGCTGCTGCCCTATAAAAATCCCTCCAGATCAATAAATCTGGCAAGTTCAACTCACTTAAGACACGTGAAAAGACCTGGCCCGACAGCCTTAGCCTTCGTTTATGAAGGCACAAAACGTGTTCCCTCGTTGCCACAAACTCTGAAGAAATCAGGGGTGTCAATGTCCCACAACCTGATTTTTGCCTTGAGAGCACAATGCCAGTTAGAAAACTATTAAAGGCTCCCTTTTTAGATTCTGGATCCATTCCATTTTCGAATGGTTAATTCTGGATAATAGCGTCTTGGAAATTCTAGCCTCCCCTGAACCCACAGAGACATCAACCCAACGAAGGAACTTATCTTCAAATCAACACAATTCTTCGCGCACACTATGTAGAGTGCCCTGGAATCCAACACAGTTTAACATTATATCTGTTAATGAGCGATATGAGGGCCGACCTGCAAGATGCAACCAGCAGCATGACTGTCCACATATATGGCCAACGTCTCACCCTTAGCGATATAATCACGGATCAGCTCCGCCGGCCTTTGGACCGCAAAAACCTCAGTTTGGAAGACAGTACACTCATCAGAAAGCCTATAAGATATCTTCAAGCCACTATTTATCAAATAGACTCCTGCACCAGTGCCTGCCTCTGTCTTCGAGCCATCCGTGAAGATCACGTTGCTATCTATCAACCCATCAACACCTTAGCATTGATCCCCTTCAAAAAATACTGAGGTCCTACTATTGAAATCGGTCATCCTGACCAAATAGTCCACGAAACCCGGTCGTATGGTTCCGTGTGCACTTTAATTGCAAACTATAAGTAATGCATGCAAAAAACTAAACGCTTTCCCTAGTCTGGATGAAAGAGAATTCCACGTAATCTCTGTAAAAACAACTTCGACAAATTTGATTATTATAGCCCTGCCGTAGCATTAGCAGAAAAATATGCAAAAAACTTAGCTCACTTCTTGCAAAGTGACATTTGAATCGCAATAGTGTCTTAAATCTCAAAAATTTTACTTGCACTATTAAGCACGGTGGTGGCAATGTAATGGTATGTAATGCTGTAGTTGCTTCAGGAGTAGGAAAATTCACTTTCATCAATTTGTAATATGGGCTGATTTCAATATAGGCAATTGGTCAACATATATTACAAAAATATTGCAAAATTAGAATTCATAGCATCACAGTTGCCGCAATGCCTAAAAAATGCTATAAGATGCTTGGCTAAGCATTACTTCTCTGGAATTGCAAAATTTGGCGGAATCAATGTCTAGAAGGTTACAAGCTGTAATAGATGCAAATGGTGGGCCAACAAAATAGTATAACATTTGTAATAATAATACTTTGAGATAATTTGGTGGTTTTTCTATCTGTATGTAGACTTTTGTCACTGAATTTTTGTATAATATTTCTTACTTTTTTCTCTTTTTGACTTTTTGTTTGTTTTTTGTTAATAATAATGAATTTGAAGAAAATCTGCATTATTCGCTTTTTTAGCTTTCGAGAATAAGAAGTAATGTTGTGGGTATGTAGAGCTTTGTCCATGTCTTTATGCACATACTAGAGTAATCTCTCCTGCGTTGCTGGGAGCCATTGTGTTGTACCTGCTTTTTGACTGATGTGGATAGACAAGGAAAGCTTTAAATGTTACCGTTTTCTACACATGCAAATTTCCATATTTTTTCAAACTATGGCTTGCATTGGCTGTCAAGTTATTTAAGCCAAATTTAGAAACTACAACTCTAACCATTCTCAAGATATACAAAAATCATTATTTAATTTGCATGGAAGGTACCATGCCACTTATACGATTCCGACAACTTTTTAACTGATGGTTTGTACTATCTAAGAAGTCACTTAGACCAAATTCAGAACCTTCCATTCTAATCGTTGTCTAGATATACAAATATCACTAATTAATTTGTATGGAAGATGACACACCCACTTATTCAATTTCGCCCATATTTCGACTGATGATGTGTATTAACTACCAAGTTATTTAGACCAAATTCAAAGCCTTCCACTATTACCGTTCCAAAGATATACAGAAATCAATATTAACTTTGTATGGGTGGTGCTAGCGGTGTCAAATGAAAGCTTTCTACATATGCTTTTTATATACACAGATTTAAAAATATTTTCTGACTCACACAAAGTTTAAATGCCGTAACAAATTTTGTTTTCAACTAAAACTTATGCAATATAAAGGGGTTAACTCTAACGTCAATAACTCGCGAACCAGTAGACCTACCAAAACCGCATAAACATAAAAACCTTGGTATTAAATTCACCTTTCGTTTAAAGGCTTACAAAATAAATCGGTTGGCGTCACCATATATATATATATATAGATAGATAAGATGTAGCACATCTTAAAGTCGTCTTGTATCTCCATTTGCTTGTTATGTCTTATCATCTATAACGACTATCATGTCCATCATGTGAGCATTTCAAATCATAATAATAATGTACGCAGAAGTAACACCAACAGCAGCAGCAGGTTCATTAAATCATGTTTGGCTTCCGTTTATTGAGGATGCTGCTGCTGTTTCTTGTCACACTAAAATCGGTTAAACTGAAATGTTGTGCTCATTTTCCAAGAAATTCCTTTCCAAATTATTCTTTTTCTTCTTCTTTTTTTTCGTTTCTTTACACAATTTTTGTATCTCATCATGTGTACGAAAAGTATTTCTTTTTTTTCGGGGTAAATATTTATTATTGACTACTTTATTAAGTGTTAAATATACGTACTCTTATGCATTGGCTACACTCAAAAAAAGGTTGACGATAAAACAACCAAAGTATTTAATATTACCGACAATGAATGAATGAAAATAAAAAACTTACTCACCCAATCACGATCGTGTTATATGGTCTTGCATCGTACTTCTTGCAAATTGGCGTAGTATGTTTTTACTATATGATATAGCAACAAAATATATATACATTTACGAAACTCAGGTCCATAAGCCTTAGCTCATTAATTCTCAAAACTTTGGAAAGGATTTTAGACGACGGGATATGGCCTAAATGCTTTTCTTCTCTTGCCAACAGTGCTCAGCGATCCTTGGTGAGCTACATTGAGAACGCTTTGCCAAAAAACTTTTTTTAATATCGAGTGGGCCAACAACTATGTTTAAATTTGAACCAGGGCTTATTTCGAATCTGGCAATACTTATGTCATTCTATTCTGTTACAAAATTCAGTTTATTATCTCCACTGAACGAAATGAATCGATTTATGCTTAAGCCACGTTGGGATTTATTAGAAATTTATCATCATTTAAAATCATATTTTCGGATGAAGCTCATTTTCATCTTGGTGGATACCTTAAAAAGCGAAATTGCCCAAACGTGGTCTTACAGAAGCCAATACACCCATTACAAGTGACTGTGTGTTGCGGTTTGTGGAGCGAGGGCATGTTAACGATGTTTGGTTTCAACAGGATGGTGCAACTTGCCACACATCTCATGCCACAATCGAGATATTGCGTTAAACATTTGATGGCCGTTTAATTAACCGAAATCGTGGCCGTCAAGATGCTGTGATTTGACACCGTTGGACTATTTTCTGTGTGGTGCCGTTAAAGACAAGTGTTATGCCGACAAACCAGTCACAATTGAGCATTTGAAGGCCAATATTCATGATGCCATTGTCGAGATACGACCCCATACACTCGAAAAAGTTCTAAAAAATTGGTCCGACCGAATGGGGTATTGTGAGGCCAACCGCGGCAGCCATATGAATGAAATAATCTTTCATTTCTAATCGGAAGAATTGTACTTCACAACAACAAAATAAATTTGGCAAAATTTCAAACCGTTTTTGTTTTATTGCATTTTTAAATTTGAACTTTTAAATGGCCCACCTGATAGTAGCTTTTATTGACGAACAAGCGGTTTTGATTACACGGAACGGTAGTAACTGCGTAGTGAGGCTTGTAATTAAACTTTTGACTGACAGGGTTATAACCCTACAAGGAGGAGTTCTCTCGCCCTTACTGTGAAACATCGTTGTTGAGGGATTATTGAAAGAGTTGTAACGATGTGGTTTTAAGACTTTTGGTTATGCGGATGATCTGGCCATTGTAGTGGCAAGTATTGGAGTCACATCCTTTCCTTAAGGTTTAATCAGGCCTTTAACTAGTCACCAAATGTCGTGTGTTCCTGACATCAATCCTTATAAGACTGACGTGATGTTACAAGATACCTGCTTTTGTTTTGCCGAGCCTTGTCGTCGTTCAACTCTCCTTATCCACGAGGGTGAAGTATGTATATGAGTGTTGTTCTGGAGCCCAAACACTACTAGGAGGAAAACGTAATGACACGGTAACGAAGACGACTGTAGCTTTACGGTGTAATCGGGACGATTATATGGTCCTTCATAATTTTTTTGAATGAAAGTTTGACTTCTGTTCAGGTTCCTAGCAATTCGGTATATACCGATATCGAGTCTATTTGCACAGCTATGCTGCAATCCCTTACGGCAGTCATATAGACGCCTATATTCGTCCGTGAAATTTCTAATCATAAAAAGTAATTCTTTTATGGGTTCCAGGACACAGGGATATCATCGGAAATTGCATTGCCGACGGACTGGCTAAAGCGATTATAAAGTTTGGAATTTTCCAAATGGAATCGAGCTTTACTTGTTCCAATTACTTCGGTTAAACTGAGCATGAGGGAATGTGGATATTGCTAGATTTTGCTGGGCCGACAGGATTAAGTGCGTTTTTTCCTATTGCGGTTTTCGCTGGCCATTCCCTTACTGGAAGGCATGCCGATAGACTCGGTATTCCTTTGCAAGACTTCTACAGAAACTGGACTGAAGAGGATAAGGAGACCATTTTTCATCTCCTCTATCAGTGCCCAGTCGTTGCAATAAAACGACCTGATTTCATGTGCTTATCCTTCAAGGAGGGTTTGTCACCATACAAAAAATTGTGCAAATAAAAAAATAATTTGTATTTTTATAATCAAGTGTCATTTTTCTGTTTTCAAACATTATTACAAACTAAACCAGAAATACCGCTCATAATCCACGGTAAATCATTATTGGGTGGTCTTTTTGTAGCAATTTTCTTTTTGGCAACACTGTTTTTGGCAGCTCAGCTGTCACATATTACTGTAAAACATGTTCAGTTTGATCTATAATTTAACCATGAATCGGCTTACAAACGAACAACACGTGCAGATTATTTGAATTTTATCCCCTTTTTATTGGAATATTGTGTTCAGCGACAAAGCATACATATTTCTGGTTGAATGGATACGTGAACAAGCAAAATTGCTATATTTGGTCTGAAGATCAGCCAGAAGTATTGCAAGAACTGTCAATGCACTATTTGTTGTGGATTATGGGCCGGTGGCAGCATTGGACCCTACTTTTCCAAAAAC
This sequence comes from Wohlfahrtia magnifica, assembly GCA_023159175.1. Classification (NCBI taxonomy): domain Eukaryota; kingdom Metazoa; phylum Arthropoda; class Insecta; order Diptera; family Sarcophagidae; genus Wohlfahrtia; species Wohlfahrtia magnifica. The sequence goes on along the minus strand of JAKWBJ010000212.1, from coordinate 813,422 downwards.
GACGAAGACAGGAACATTACTGTGCTTGGCGAGCGCTACCGTGCGATGATTAAAAAAAACTTTTTTTTTTTTTTTGCAAAAATGGAAGAGCTGGACTTGGCTGACATGTGGTTTTAACACGACAGTGCCACTTGCCAAACTTCTTGAAAGGATTTTAACTGACAACTTATATCAACAAATCTCATTCCTTTTATCTCCATTGCAACATGGTATACGGGAATTACGTTCAACGTCTACTAACATTTTGAAACTAGCAACTAAAGTTAATGATGATTTTATTGATAACTGATGTTATCTATACTGATTTTAGTAAAGCGTTTGATAGAGTCAATCACGGTATTTTACTTTACAAGTTATCACGCATGGGATTTAGTAATAATGCCGTTCGCTGGCTTAAATCGTATCTCTCATGCAGAACCCGACAAGTAAAATTTAAATATGCTCTATCTAACACTGTTGACGTTCTCTCCGGACTGCCTCAAGGCAGTCATCTTGATCCGATATTATTTACATTATTTATAAACGATCATCCATGCGTTATTCTTCATTCCAATATCCTGAGCAGAGAACTGCAACGGGTGTGTGAAAGAAAATCATCTTTCAATCAATACTCTAAAAATCAAGCAACTTTTGTTCAAACGATGAAATATGTCTTAATACCTGCGATGATTATTCATTTTCAAAATGAGCTTCATCTTAAAAGATAATTTCTTTGGCATTATCGGCATCTTCTGTAAGTCGATCGCATGCCCACTTAGCGAAGCGAAAATGCATTGGATGGTCAGTTGGCTTCAACTTCTTAACCAATTGGATTTTGTATGGCGTCATACCAAGGTCTTTATGCAAAATCGTCTCAATGATGTCTCCGAAACGTTCAATTGTGGAGAACGACGGTGAATTGATGTTGATGGCGCACACTTTCTGCCACACCAGCAACATTCTCGGGTGTACGCACTGTTTTTGGCTTTTCACGCTTTTCACTGCCACACCAGCAACATTCTCGGGTGTACGCACTGTTTTTGGCTTTTCACGCTTTGGTTTATCGATGAGGATGCCAGTTTCTGACGGTGCTTCTCTTCTTCCAAAATCCGTACGCAATTTTCGCTTACATTCTGCAACATTACCATGATTTTCAAAGTAATATCGCAATATTTCCCAGCGTTGTTCAAGCGTATACACAACCATATTCGTTCAGCGGAAGGATAAAACTAATTATCTGTCAAATCAGACATGAGCTAAAAGTTACCATTCACGAAATAAGCACTAGTTGAAAAAAAACGCTAGATGGCGGACCCGATACCACAATAAAAAAAACACATTTAATTAAAAAATCTAATACAATAACAAACACATATTTAATAAAAAATAAGTCCATTAAAAAACTTAAAAATAATAAAACAATAATTCATTACTAAAAAAATCTTTTATTATTTCGTTGCATACCAAATATTTAATTTGAGAATAACAAAAATGTATTTTATAAAAATTAGTTTTTAATTTGATTTTCAAAATTCTTAATATGAATTCATTAAAAGTATACTGCCTAACGACTTATATCCAAGTCTGCTTCTTTTCTCTGTTATAACATTGGCTGCTAAAGAGAATGCTCGTTCAGCAGCGGTGCTGCTACGCTGCTAGCAGGCATAGAATGAATTTGTACGGCCAGTTTAGATAAATATGGATATGCTCGTTCATGTATTTTCCACCACTTCAATACATCAAAATCTGCAGTAATTTTAACTATTTTCCCACTATATCTCTCCTCTTCATCTTGTGTAGTTTCTACAATTGGTCAGATCTGTCGATCTGTCCCAAAATTGAGGCAGAATAAGCCGTATATCTTCTGTGCACAGTTACTGACTTTGTGAATGTGATTCTGCAGGTGGGATGGTTGGAGTTAATGTAGATGATTGTTGTGAAGGACAAGGACTTAAGGTGAAATTATTAAAATTATTGATTTGAAAAATGCAAAAACTTTGATTTTCATTTAAATCTTCTGCTTGCATTTGTGCTCCAGGTTGATACAAGAAAAAAGCTGCCTTATGCTATAAACTTATGTTGCTTTTCCATATGCAATCAATTTTACGCAAAATATTTTTTTTTTTTTTTTTGCTGTAATGGAGGCTATATTTGAAGTGTCAGACTCGCAGAGACTTTTAATTTTTTTAATTGAAGGTATCACAAAGCATAAAGAGGGACTACTGCAAAGTTGTAATTTTTTGAAAAGAGTTTCAAAGTCTTGGCACAGTTCTACTGAAACTCTAATTGTAGAAAGATCTATAAATAGAAACCTTTGATTTTCTCCCTTTTCTGGTAGTATTTCATTGATAGTAAACCAATTATCTACTATTGATATAAAAACTAAATAATTTGAGTTCCAGCGAGTGGGACAAGGGTTCTTTAAGGAAGTTGACCATCTGAGCTTTCTTAAAATATTTTACAAGTTAAGTTTTTTACAGGAAAGTAATATTTCTGTCAACTCTGTTGTCTCCTCAAAGGACTTGTCTAAAATATTTGACAACAAGTTTATTCTGATGTTATTTTCGAAAGCTTTCACAACATTCTTGCCCCTATCCGTTATAAACTGTACATTATCATAATTCAAAACACCGAACTCACCAAATAAATTATTTAATTTTCTGTTAATATTTTCAGCAGTTGAGCTTTCAAAATCCATCTGTACAGGTCTGCGTTCTCCCCGTATTTTGCGACCAGTTTAATAAAAAAAGTTCACTAGTTTTGCAAAACCAGTGCCGGTGACAGACGAAAAAGGCCGACAGTCATCAACGATCCATGTTGTACAGGTATCAAATAAGGTATGCCGAATAAGATTAAAAGCTTAGCTTGCTACATATTATAATACAACGCGGTAGTTAGGTTCCTAGAAAATTCCGCGTTATAAGAAATCGCGTTATGGGAGATATGAGCTCAATACAAAAAAGGAAAATAATGGAATTTGTATAGTAAAAATATGTGCGTAATATAATTTTGTGTATTTATTTGCTGAGTCATAAGAACGTACATATTATGTAATTGAATAAAACTCCTTTTATTTAAACAAAAACAAAATAAAATTTCAATTCTACGTGAAATATTCAAGTTGAAAGATTTAATAAATTAAAGCCAAAATAGAACGATGATGATTTGCTTCGAACGTTTTGTTCGTACTAGTTCAAAATCTGAGCTCGATCCGCTATCAGATTCCGGCATCCTTTCGACGACTATTGGATTGAAAAAATTGTGCATTGAAGTTTGTTTGCTCTTACTTCGCAAATCTTTATAAATTTCTTGATAGGGAGCTAAATTGTTTTGAAGATTTCGTTTAAATATTAATGCTCTGTCACTTAAAGGGTCGTTCTCGAAAATGTATTCTTCCAACTGCTTTGCCATATTTAAAACTTTCTCGACATTTTTTAGGGAAAAGTTTTTATTTTTAACATCGGAAATATCGTCAGGGCTATCTCCAACTGATTCTTCATTTGTCATTGCCACTAAATCTGCTTCGTTTATTTCGTCGTCCGCAATAAATTCTTAAATATCAGCCATTGTTATTTCATCAAATCCATCACCTTCTACTGTATGTGCGATGCACTTTCTCCCTGTATTTCTAAATTGTGAAGTGCCCGTCTTTTTTTGAATTTTCCAAACCATCCATTACTAGCTACGAATTGATGATTGCCTTCATCGATAGGCGATTGTCCTGTTTCCTTTAAATAATAAAATATTCTTAGATTGATGCTTTTATTTGCAATGAAAGAAGCATAAATCGTTGTGTGATGTTAGAACTGCGGAAAGCTCCTTTTTTAATTTTGTCGTTATACATACATAGCGAAAACGCGTCATAGGAAACCGCGTTGTAAGAAAATGTTCGCATTTTGCAAGCCGCGTTGTAGCGAAAACGCGTTATAGTAAACCGGGTTGTTGGAGATTTACCTGTACTTTGGAACAAACGCTGCAGTAGACCAGTCCGGCTAGAGTGCTACCATCTTCCTTCCGTATTTCAGATAATATGTTCAATATAGCACTGCTGCCCTTACGTTTACTTGATAAAGTATACTGCCCACTTGCAATTTTATTGACAACATCAATTTTTGTCATTTTGCGTATTATTTAAATGACTGTATACTTTCAAAGAATTACAACAAATGGAATTTTTTTATTCACCAACATGTTCACAATCATACCCGGTTGATTGTTGCAAGACAATCTTTGTTTTTTTGCAAATATATTTTGAATCAATTAATGTATTTCGTTTTTCAGTTTTAATGAAAGCAAACACTGAATAAAACAAGTATGTTTCAAACGAGTGTGAATAATGCATTAATTGATTGGTTCGAATGCGATATGTGTTTTTATTAAGAACAATTCGGTTGTATATCCTGTTTGTCGGCCTGCCTTGGTTTAAGGGCTCGCCAGTTCGCCGATGGTTCGTTCCGGAGACCGCCTTGTCGGGTCATTTATGACCATGCGGGTTTCGAGAGGATCGATGTTTTTCTTATAAGGACTGTGCTGTGGAACGATCGTCCGCCCTAGAGAATGGGATGGCGACCGGCTGCTTCGAAAGGAGGAGTGATATGGAGACCCTAAGGGTGCACGGATACCTGTTGCCTGTGGATCTCCTAACGTTGAGAGACGAGGGGCTACTCTATAGCGACGAGGGCCTGCTATTTTATCACAGGAGGTTTGGTACGCTGAATTTAGACAGCCTGGTGTATAACACTGCACAGTGAGGTGGATGTCTGTGTCCTATTGTTGTTAATTAGTTGTAAGTAGTGTTTTAAGTTAGTTTTAGGTACGAGTATATGAGTGTTTCCGTTTTATGAGTGGTTCCCATTTTTTGCGGAATATGATCTGTTTTGGTGATGGATTGCGGCTATTCTGCAGTATTTTAGGTTTTAGTTAATAAGTCTATGATAAGTATCATTTACGCATAGAATATGTATCTACATATTAATTAGTTTGAGATAAACTATGTAAGAACGGAATATTTGGATAAATAAAATAAAAGTAAGTAAAGTTGTATATGGTGATCGATTGGACATAAAAACTTTTATGCATGATTATATCAACGAAAATATGATATTTGAAGTTCTCTGATCCTGATGTATGCCGATGACGTTAAATTTGTAATTCGTCTAATAATTTTACTGGTCAAATCATCGTTACAAACTGATATTAATTGTTTCACTGAATGGTGTAATTTTAAATTATTGGATTTAAACATTAAAAAATGCAAACAAACGTTTTTCCGTTCTTCTAAACTTGATACCAACTAATATTTTAAAGAAACTGTTCTGTATAAAGTAATTAATATTATGGATCTTGGGACTTAGCTAGATCATAAATTAACATTTTATGATCATATCTCAATGATGGTGAATAAAGCTAATGGCGTACTTGGATTTATGAAGCGTTGGTCAAAAGAATTTTCTGATCCTTAGGTCACGAAACATTTATTGACATCCTTGGTTCGCCCAATTCTTGAATGCGGATCTATATATGGGATCCTTACTTCAATACGTACAGTAACAGTGTTGAATCCGTGCAAAAACAGTTTCTTCTATTTTGTTTGAGAGGACTTGGATGGAGTTCGTATGTACTTCCTGCATATGAAAGCAGGCTCGCGCTTATTAAATTACCTACTTTGAAAGCCGACGAACTATGCTGAGTATTTCCTTTCTATGGAGTTTAATTCAAGGTGACATCGATTCGGAGTTTCTACTAAGTCGTATTATTTTTAACTTTCAACTATTAACCTTGAATCGACAATACATCAATTTATGCAAACAACGACTCCTTTCTTCAGAATGCTTGAAATTTAATATTTTTTTATCATTTAATTGATTTCTGTGATTCTATTGAAGTTGTAAAGAGAAAAATTATTTTGTATTTGAATTAATGATTATGAATTTTCAATACTTTTTTTATACTTTAGTCTGTAAGGAAATGTTATTTATAGACCAGAATTAAATAAATAAATGCCACACAGCACACGAAACAATTGTCCAATTGAAAGGCGAGTTCGGCGAACATTTTATTTCACGATTGGGGTCGGCCAATGAGCCGCCTAAATAGTGCGATATAATGCCATTAGACTTTTTTGTGAGGCTATGTTAAGGCTCACGTCTATAGGGACAAGCCCGCAAAGGTTGAGAATTTATTCCTGAGATGTTGACCGAGATTATGTCGAATTTGGCCCAAGCGTATGAACCATTTTAGGCGTAGCCACGGTCAACATTTCATACAACCATCTCTAAACATTGAAAAATTATATATCGTTCTCTAAATTTTATGTGTTTTTTTTTCAAACCATATCCGAAAGCTCTGAAAAAATAACTCGATACAATTGCACAAGTTCATAAAGTCAAATACACATAATCGCGAATTGGTTCACTTTATTTTTTGAAAAACCTGGTATAATTGCTTTTTAAAATTTAATTTGGAATAGAAATCAACAGATTAAAATATTTTTCATTTAATGTAAAAAAAAATATCAACGAAATTTATCTGCTTTTAAATCTCCTTCAAAAGACTATATTTGTGATAACGATTATGTTGAATTCTGCAAATATAAACCAATAATGAGAACCATTCTAAAACTAGTGCATAATTATTTTTAAATGCAGATTTTCCAACTTACATCGCCAGGACTACCGTAGACGGTTGCCACAATACAGGCCATTACAAAGATTAATTACAAGTGTTTCATTGTCGAGTAATTTGTAGTTTTTGAACTGCACTGAATATTGTCGTTAATAGACTAAATGCACTTCTATGGTATAGTGTTTCAAGAAATTCAAATTTAGAATATGCCTTAAAAATGTAATCAATAAATGTAATCAATATATGTGTGTATGCACATATAAATATCATCTGATTCATGCGGTTTCGATAGTTTCTAAATAGAAATTTATTAGTTTCAAACCACAAGGAAAAAAAACCTATTTTTATAAAACTAGATTGGAAAACGTACACATATTATTGTAGAAATTGTTTATATTAATACCCTACATCAGCGTGGATAATATGCTAATCTTTGTACTTGCTCCGGTTTTGAGGCAAAGAATGAATCATGCCAATTTTAGATACCCTGTTCTGTAGTAAAGCGTATTCCAGTAAGGGAGTTCTGCATCCCAATGCTTTTAAACGTAGGAAAATGACTTGTTGCGTGACTCCCAATGATAATGCAAGTCTTTCCTGCATTTGACAACAATCTTCGTCGAGTAATGCTTCCAATACTTCATCTTCTAACTTTTTCGGCTGATCAGGCCTCTCCTTGTCTTCTGTATCGAAATCACCACCTTTGAATCGCGCAAATCATCATTCACAAGTTTTTTGATTTGGCGCATGTTGACCGTAAGCTCCTACCAACAATCGATAACTTTCAGTAACTGTTTTCTTCAAATGAAAAAAGGTTATCAGACATTATTACAGCGATTGAAAAAAATGTGTGCTTACACTTTGACGTCTATCGAATATTGAATTATAATGACAGATGTTTACCCTCCAAAACACTATATTTGTTATTATTGACACAAACCATATGTGATATGACATTATGACATTATTATCAATGACAACATAGGCCTACAGCTCAGAGTAGTATGATCATATAAAAGTATAATAATATGATGGTATAATAATAGTTGTAATATAAAGGATATAAGCACAAGTAAGATGTACTAAATAAAGTTATATAAGTTTATTATTTTTAGAAATGCGAAATTAAATGAATTTTAATTTTAGAATAAGCATATTAATATAATTTGGTATTAGTACGAGTATTTCCAAATACTTGCGTTCGAATCTTGTCAAATTTATTGCATTTTACTAGAAATTGAATTGGGTCGTTATTGTTACTAACGCAGTCGCAATAAATTATGCGATTTTGATACAATAAGTCCAAGTCCAGACGAGCAAACTTAACGACATCCAATCTGCTGATAAATTTCGAGGTTAAATTGTCAATAGTCGTGCGGTCTGTATTAATTGTTCGATACCAAGTGGAAGTATTCTCGAATATTTGTATTCTGTCAGTTGTAGCATAGTGAGAAAAGATGAATTTATTAAGGTCATATCGATCATAATTTGTAAAACTATATGTTGGATGTTCCTGTACATTCCTAACAACACATTCAGCAAACTTATTGCCTATGATTCCACAGTGACCTGGTACCCAAAAAAGAAATATTCGGGTACTCATTTATCAATGTATCCCTGATGCGGGAGGCACAGATATTGTTGCTGGAAATGTTTCTAATAGATTTAATAGCTGACAGGGAATCAGAACATATATATAACAAATTTACCCGCTTGAGATTTTGCAAATATGACTTCCTCGCATAGAGCGACTATTTCCGCCGTATATATTGAGCTGTAGGGTGGCAACAATGACCTCCATATAACCTTATCTTCCGTAGTGATAGCAACTGACGCAAAGTAATTATTTTTAGAACCGTCAGTAAACAAAAATTTATGAGCTGAAGGTTTTTCTCTAATTTCACTAAATAGCGACCAAAATTGAATGGGGCTAGGAAATAGTTTTGCAAACTCAGTCATAGACGTTTTAAATATATTGACATCTAAAATCCATGGGAAGTTAGCATTGTTGGTTAAAGAAATAGGTCTAAAGTGAATACCCAGTGCATAGCATTTTTGTATAACCCTGTAATTGAGGGATGTGATTCTGGGTTCTCTTTTCCTGCAAATTAATTTATTCACTATACTTCTAAGTGGCGTGGTCAATAGGTCATTCACAATCTGGTAGTCTATATAAAGTAGACTATCCTCTTGAAGCCAATTTGATGGTTATTAAGAAGTTTGAATGACGTTATAAACCACCATAACCAATTGGCCACTATTCGATCGAGAACTTTATATATACAGGGATTGAGAGATACTGGAAGGTAAGGTGCAAGTGATGATTTTTTCGAACACGGCTTGAGTTTAGGTAAAATAACGCTTGTCTTATAAAATGTCCGCCATCTAACGTTTTTTTTTTCAACTAGTGCTTATTTCGTGAATGGTAACACTTAGCTCATGTCTGATTTGACAGATAATTAGTTTTATCCTTCCGCTGAATGTATATGGTTGTGTATACGCTTGAACAACGCTGGGAAATATTGCGACATTACTTTGAAAATCATGGTAATGTTGCAGAATCAAAAATCATCTTTTCAGATTAAGCTCATTTTGATCTTAGCGGGTATGTAAACAAGCAAAATTGTCGCATTCGGGCACAGAAAACTCGCACGCATTCATTGAAAAGCCGATACACCCAAGACGAGTCACTGTTTGGTGCGGATTTTGGTCCAGAGGCATAATTGAGCCATTTTTCTTCGAAAATGAGCAAGGAGTGGCCGTTATCGGGCCATGTTGAACGAATTTTTGTTCACAAAAATTTAAGAGGAGGATATTAGCAGCATTTGGTTTCAATAGGACGGCGCTACGTGCTACACAGCCGAAGCTACACTCGATGTTTTGCGCCCTGTTTTTGAAGATCGCATTATCAGCCGCAGAGCTGATGTCGTTTGGCCACCTAGAAGCTGCGATTTGACACCGATGGACTATTATTGGTGGGGTGCCGTCAAAGATAAGTGTTACGCCAACAAGCCAGAGACAATTGACACTTTAAAGGACAATATTCGTGAAGCCATTGATGAAATACAGTTGCACATAATCGATAATGTGCTTAAAAATTGGACCGATCGTGTAGGCTACTGCATGGCCAGCCGAGGCAGCCATTTGAATGAAATTATTTTCCATTATTAACCGGAAGAATTGTACTTTCAAATAAAAATTAATTTGAGAAAATATTCAGTAGTTTTTTTTTAATAGCATATTCAAAAAAAAAATTATTTGGCGGACCCTATACTTTTGAGGAATATTGCCAGTAAAGATATCATTAAAGTGATTTAATATCATTTTCTTCATGTGCAAAGGAAGCATCTTGAGCATTGTATAAGAAATCCTGTCCAAACCAGGAGTTTTGCCCTTAAGTTTACTAAGAGCTGCCTCAAGTTCAATAAAAGATATATCCTTTTCTAACCTCGCCGCAATACTGTAGGGCATAGTTTTCGGCGGCCCATTCTTGTACAATGCCTTGTTCAAACAAAAGTTTGTATTCAAATTATCATTCCTAGAATTATTTGATTAAAAATAAGCGAGCTCATATGCTATCACCTGTCTATCAGTGATATGCTTTTCAGGATCATTGAATGAAGTAAAGCAGTGAATTCCGTGCGTGGCCTTATATTAGAGCTGCAAAACAATCGATAATACTATCGATAGTTTCGATAGTTTTGTTTTTGGCTGACCATCGATAGATTCTTTTCACTATCGATACTATTGTCAAATTCTAAGAGTAAATACGGAGTCCACTACATGTGGTCAAGGTCACACTTACGAAAAATTTTTTGCGCTGGTTGTTAGCCGCCTGTAAATTTTTATAGTTAGATAGGGACACAGTTCAACAGTTTTTGAAATGTCTGTTTATTAAACTAAAATAAAGTATGAATTGTAACTAAAATATGTTCGTACATACATACGATTTTGCATTTGACCCAAGCAAATTAATCATCGTTTCATCAGACCATAGCATGTTGTTCTAACTATTACGGTGTAGGTTTGGACCCCATTTGCTGAGAAACAATTCATTTCGAGGTCTAGATCCATAAGTCTAGCTTGTATAAGTTGTTTTCTTATTGTGTGATTTGAAACAAGAGAATAAGTTCTTTTTTGGGGCTTTGGGGCTTGGGACTTGAAGGGATTAATCTTTGAAGTACGAATTAAAAGTTTGTCAAAACTGACAGTTGTTCGACGCTTTCTTCCCATAGTCTCTGCAGTTATCTTTCACTGGATCTTATTAATTACTTAAGTCTTGGAGCACTTCAGAGTCTGCACAAGTTTCGCTATATATAAGCATTACTCTTCCATCAAAAATCTTCAATACATCGAATTTTATGACATACTGAAAAAATAGTGTCCCTATTATTTGTTTCAACACTGAATATTTATTATTATTCTTTCCCTTTAACTTAAATTCGAATATTGTTGCCACAAGTAGCACTTAAAAGAATCCGATAGTATCGATACTATCGATAGTTTTTTTTGCAAACTATCGATACTGTCGAGTGGGCCGACTATCGATAGTTTTGCAGCTCTACCTTATATCCAGTAAAAGATCTTTTATTGTACCATATTTCCCCAACTGGTGTAGAGGGTTTAATCGATAACATTAAAACAGATAATGTTGTCCTTTTCGAAATCTTAATTTCCCTTTTATAAATAGCATTTGCCGTCTTATAGTCCAAAAGACGCCATGCTCTGTTCTTCAGCGATTTAAGAGTTTGTAAATTTTTATTCCGCCATGGTTCCCTAAACCCTCCATGTCGTCGTGATGGTGGAATAGATTCGTTTTCAGATTGCAAGATTATTTTCGAAATGTATGCACTCTCCCTATTCACATCAGTGCTAGCGGGACGAATCGAGTTCTATTTTAAACAGCTTTCCTTAAATTTCTCCCAATTGGCATCACTAACCCTAAACTTAGTTATAAAACTGTCATGTTTTGTCGCACGTGCAAAAAGGGATAATAAAATCGGGAAGTGTTCACTATCACCAAAAGGTTCAATTTAGTAGGTATTTTAAAAATTTCTTATAATTTTTATAGTTTGTTGTTTGTTTGTTTTTTTTTTTTTTTAGAAAACTTTTCCTTAATCCTGTCATTTTAGTACTTTTATTTATTTAATTATTAAGATTTTGGTTGTTATAATACTTTAAGTAAAATCTCATAACAATGTAATAAATTATTCTAAAAGAGATTTCAATAAAGGCATTAAAAATTAAATAAAAGTTTTTACACAAATCTGATTAATTTATCTTTGAATTGCTTTTGGTCTTAGCTTGAGATCTTTAAAGGATACAAAGATTTATATTTGAACGTTTGTCCTCTTACTATACAAGTTGTTTTTTTTTATTTTTTTGCTGACTCAATATTAATAATTAATAATTAATAATATGCTATAACCACTACTTTAACTTCATATTATTACTAATCTAAATTAGTAAAAGCAATACAGTAGTTCCCGCATAAATACTTCGAGTAATTATGTGATGAAAGTATAAAATTGTTTGAACGACAGGGTTGTATCGTAGTAGTAGTTTCAAAGAAAATTTATCAGAAAATTTGTGCCCATACAAGCATAGTAGCATTTGGTTTTGTTTCGGCAAAATTTATTTAAGTTATTTAAGTGAAAAGTTAAAATTGTATTAGACAATGTTAAGTGGATGATAGATGATAATTTTAAAGTTGTTTTTAAAGTAGTAAAATAAAGAAAAGTAAGAAAGAAAATTTTGTAAATTTGTAAGTCTTAAAAATGTCAAAATAAAGTCAAAAATCGTTAAATAATCAATATGCTATTATAGGGACACAAAATCAGTAAAATGACTATAAGTCGTCAAATCTGGCAGCTATGATCAGAGCATCGAATTAAGATAAAATATACCGTAATTGAGCCTATCAGAGTCAATTACGAGTACATCCCTTCCGTTCAAGCATTCAACAAACATTCCATAAAAAGATTACATTTGATGCAAGGTAAACTTAAATTGCTTAAGTTAATTTAATTAGGTACTACTGTATGCTTCTATGTTCATGTTTGTCATCAATTTGGTATAAATTCAATAGAATATTTCTCTTTTCTAAGTATTTCTCTATTGGCATTCAACTGCATAACAAGATACTCCTGCAATACAATGAAATTGATTCAAATCATTTTTGTAATTGGCTGTATAATTGGCAGTGTCTTGGGCGCTCCCGGTAATGTAAGTTACATTCAAAATTTTCTACTACTACCCATATTTCGACAATAAAAAAATCAACTTTTTATTATAGAATTATATTGGCGACAACAGTTCATTTAATAAACAATCGAATGACGATGTCGGGTTTGATTTTGTTATTCCTTTCAGAGGATAATAAAAATATTTAAAATATCGTGTTTAACTTTTTTTGGTTTTCAAAATGTTTTCAAATAAAAAAAATTTATAAATTTTAAATATTGTTGTCTTAATTTCATTTTAATGTTTAATGATCGCGTTTAAGACCATCTTGGAGATACTTTGTTGGAACAGCACTATTATCATTATCATCATTATCATTATATCGACCAGGCACTATTGCAGGACACTGCATCCATGGGATCTATTATACTACTTCCGGTCTATAGTTTGTTCAACAGATATGCTGTCTTTCTAAGAAACACCAGCAGATCTGAAACAATAATGGTAGATATGTTTCCCAGTGTGACCATATGTCCACTTTAACATTTCCATCTCAACCTATCAAGAACCCCACATTCATACAATATGTGTTTCGGTGTCTCTGATTCCTGTGAGAGTACAGTCTACAAAGATCCTCATCTGTGACCTCCATCCTCTTCAGATGCGCCCTTAGTCTACAGTGACCCATAAAAATTCAGTTGGGAGTACTTGAAAACCTCTACGCCCAAATTGCGGATTGATCGTAGCAATATTTGACCAGTCTGGATGTCATAGGATTCGAGCCAAATGACCTTAAGGCAGCTTGAGTCCACTGCCCAGGTTGATCTCAGCGCATATAGCAATGGCCATAATCTAAAACTGGAAGACACTCAGTGATCTTCCCAGTGGGATCGACAAGTTTCGGTTGGGTCCATGAACACCAGCACCTATATAGTGATTAATTTTGGATCCATCGGTATGGCAGTTCAGATAAAACCATTCCGAATAAAGACCCGATTAGACGAATAATCTCGATCCGGTATTTCAACCTTAAATCTCCTGCCAAAGCACAGATTCATTGGCATAATATCCAAAACCGAAGATGTTTCTCCGACCACTCTGTGTAGAATGGACAAACTTTCCTACGAATTGCAGGATTTCTTGGCGAAGAACTTAGTCGTCGAGCATGTCGCTACCCACATCAAATGGCTGTGAAGTGCTGTTAAATCAATCAAAGCCTCCAAAGCCGCTGTTGGACATGTTCTCACTGCCCCAGTTATACCGAGGCAGGCGAGTCTCTGTACCCTGCCTAATTTAGCTTCCTCAGCCTTTCTCCACCAAGCTATCGTCGCATTAGTGGTAATGTACCGAATAATAATGCTATATATCCATAGTGTTATTCTCAGCGAAAGACCCCATGTCTTACCATAGAAGGGCCCTTATTTCTTTGGTCTGGATGGCAGCAATGTGCGCGTTCCAACTAAGACTCCTATCCAGAATGCCACCTAGATACTTAACCTCCTTAGAAAACTTGATGGTGGTACCCATAAAAGAAATACAGTCACATGATAACTTGTATCTCCTGGTAAAAGTTACAACAACCGTTTTTGAGAGATTCACCGAGAGCACTTCCTGAGTGCACCTTTTGACACCCCGCCCAGGGTCGTCCACAAGAGGTCACACAATGTACTCTCGTATTTCCCACGTACTGTTTTAACGAGGTCATCATCATAACCAATTACACTGAAACCCCTGTGAGCCAACATGGGGAGCAAGCCATCCACAATTATCTTCCATAACAATGGAGAAAGTACTCCATCCTGACGGCACCCTTCTGGCACCATCACAGTTGATTCCTCTCCATCAAGAGACAAGCTGATGCTTCCGCTCCTAAGCATTGAACTGACCCAAGTCTACATCTTTTCGTTTCAACGACCCAGCAATTGATTCAAAGCCAATTAATACGTAATAATTTGCAAAATTCTATCAGAGCATCGAATTCAGAGATTAAGATTATCAGTGTCAAATTTAACTTCAATATATCCCTTCCATTCATACATGAGAACTTTGGTTCCAAAAAATGTCATTATGCAGTGTGGTTCGTTAATCAAATTCATTAGGTTCTACTTTATACTCCATGCTAGTATTTGTTGTTAATTTAATATAAATTTAATATTGTAGAGTATTCTGCGAAGCTTCACCTTGCTTTATCCCATGATCTTTTTCGCACTTTATTGTCGTACGTATTCACTTTTCATTGATCAATAGAATAGGTGTTGTGTTTCATTATGACAACGTCAGACCACATAACTTTGATGAGCCTCAAAGATCTTGGTTGGGAAGTCTTGATGCATTCACGATATATATATTTCGATCTCTGCAGTACTCAATTAATGGTGTAAATTTAAATTTCGGAAAGGCCCACAGAACGCAATTTGAGTTCTACACTGAAGAAATAATGGCAGAAGGAAAATATGTATTCTTTTTAGTAAAAATTTTAACCGAACTTAATCGAGTACCCAATAGGATAATACATATCTTCGGTATTAAATAAGACTGATGCATTTCTCATTACTTTTGATAATTGATTAAAATGCTGCGTTCTACTTACTATTCATGAATAAAATTAGGTCTACTGGGCAGACTACCCTTTTATTTCTTTTACCTAAGTATTTCTAGATCGAATTGGGGTAATACAGATAATACCATGGGGTATTAACTAAACTATTTCTGAGCAACAATTCTTCATTAATGCCACTCGTCTTTGATCACCAAGTACCACTTCAAATTTTAATTCTAAGCAATGCAAAACTATTTAAATCTGCAATAAACATTTAAATATTTTATATATTTTTGTCAAACTATAATAAAATACCACAACTTAAATGCGGTTTTTTTAATATATACATATACAGTAGAATCTCGAAAAAGTTAACTCGCATAAAAGTTAATATCTCGGCTGATTTCATTAATAAACCCTAGTGCCAACGACTTAAGCAATAGTATTTATATATGACAACTTCATTATAAAGTCACCATTTAAGAGAAAGCTGAAATTTAGCGACGTTGTCTGTTATTAGTCGTCTACATGCTGAACGATATAAAATCCTGTATCTTGTATGTAATCCTGCTACACCTCCCCGTAAAAGAATAACGGCCATATGCAAAAAAAAATCTAAAAAAATGAAATAAAAAAAAATATATAAGAAACGCTTAAAAAAAGTATTTTTTAATTTTTTATTTTTTAACGTCTTTCTTATATTTTTTAAATTTTTTCTTTATTTTTTTAATTTTTCGTATAAAAAATTCCTATTTTCCTTTAAAAACGAAACAAAAAGGGCCCTTGTGACGTCACGCACACTTTCCTTCAGAGAGAAAAAACTAACGGTATCTCTAAAGACGTTATCTTTAGTATTTGATTCATGAGTGTCATATAAAATTGTCAAAATTTTCATATATTACAGATTATATTTTGCTCATTCGTTTATTAGTGAATTCTAACAGGCACTGTCATCAAGAACTATTAGTAATTTATTCTTTAACGGGGAGGTGTAGCAGACATAATCCTGTATCGTTCAGCATGTTGACTCATAACAGACAACGTCGCTGTAGTTGTCATACATAAATACTATTACTTGCGTCATTGGCACTGGGATTTATCAATAAAATTTTCCATTTAAAACAATTTAATACAAGTTTCGACTTGATACTGATATTGTAAAATGTTTAAGAGTGAATGTGAACTTTTAACCAATCATTAGGATTTAAAGCCAAGTTTCCTTTAGTAATGATGAAATCAAAAGGCTCAACTAGACGCTCAACAAAACTTCATAGTTCCAACAGAACTAATCAGCAACAATAAGTTAGATAAATGGTGACAGACGATAACACCGTAACTGATGAAGTGAAATTTAATCGCTTCGACTATGGTTATGGTTATAGGTGTTTACGGAAACCCTACACATGTATGTTGTTTATAATTGTACTTTTTCAATTTTGAAAATCGCTTAAGTTAATAGGTTGAAAAAGTTAATTACCCTTGGAATATATCCGTAAACTTTTTTGAGATTCTACTATATTTTTAAATTTAGTTATTTGTGTAATACATACATATGTTTTTTTTATTATTTACTTTATTCTTATTACACATATTAAATTCAGTTTTCTTACAAGTACGGCGAATCGCTACCGTTATTGTACTAAGCAAATAAAGAAGTTGAACAAGTTAATTCGGTTCTACTGTATAATTATATGCTCGCATTTGTCATCCATTTTATATAAATTCAATAGAAACTTTCTATTTTCTCAGTATTTCTCTATTGGCATTCAACTGCACAACAAGATAGTCTTGCAATACAATGAAATTAATTCAAATCGTTTTTGTAATCGCCTGTATAATTGGCAGTGTCTTGGGCTATCCCGGTGATGTAAGTGCTCATACTTATACTCATATTTAAAAAAAAAAAATCATCATTTACTTTTTATTATAGAATTATATTGGCGACAACACTTCATTTATTACCCAATCGAATGCCAATGTTAGGGTATTTCACAAATCATATATAATTATTTTCTTCTTCTTTCAAAATATTTTAAGATAAAAAAAAATATATTTTTAAGTTTTAAATATTGTTTTCTTAATAAAATATTTTGTTTTATTCAATATATTTGTGTTTAATGATCGAGTTTAAGGCCAGCAGAAATATATTTTGTTGGAGCAATAGTACATATTTATAAGAGACTATGATATAAAATATTGTTTTATCCCCTTTTTTTTCCTTTATTCCTCTTGGGAGCATAGGGCTTCCACAAAGCATTTCCATCTTACACGATTTGCTGCTGTTGTCTTTGCCTCTTCCCATGTAAGATTGTTTTGCCTTAATTCTTGGATAACTGTGTGTCGCCAGGTGTTTCTTGGTCGACCGCGGTTCCTTGATCCCTGAGGATTCCACTCAAGTGCCATTCTTGTAATAATACCGTGATTTTCCCTTAAGGTAGGGCCGATCCATCTCCACTTCCTTTGCCTTATCTGCATCAGTATGGGGTCTTCGTTTGCTATATTCCATAGATCTATGTTGCTTATGGTGTTAGGCCATATGCAAGATATAATGTAATATGTTTCTAAGGCACTTGTTGGTGAATACCTGTAGCTTTTGCGTGATGGTGTTAGACACTAGCCAGGTTTCACTGCCGTACAACAGAATTGACTTTGCACATGCGTTCAATATTCTGAGCTTGGTAAGCCTGGATATGTAAGAGCTTCTCCATACTGACTGTAATCGTCCGAATGCCGACCTTGCTTTGTTGAGCCTGTTGTTAACGTCTATTTCTGCAACGCCGTTTGTTGCCATTGTACTTCCAAGATAGCAGAAGCTATCTACATACT
Source organism: Wohlfahrtia magnifica (assembly GCA_023159175.1). Lineage (NCBI taxonomy): Eukaryota > Metazoa > Arthropoda > Insecta > Diptera > Sarcophagidae > Wohlfahrtia > Wohlfahrtia magnifica. The sequence continues at coordinate 795,274 of JAKWBJ010000212.1, read as the reverse complement.
CTGTTGGCCGGCCCTGTAGTATGATTGATGTTTTCTGTGCTATCGTTGTTAATTCTCATAGCCTTAGTTTTCTTAATATTTATCTCAAGGCCGATATTGCGAGCCAGTTTTTCCAGGTTATTTAATTTGGACTGCATGTTGGTGATCTTGTGTGAGAGAAGACAAATATCATCTGCATAATCCAGGTCCTCGAGTTGTCGTGAGAGACTCCATGTTATACCTCTCCTTTGTGAACAGACTTCGCTCATGATCTCATCGAGTACAATGGTGAATAATAGAGGTGAGAGTGGACATCCTTGCTTGACTCCAGCGTTAGCATGGAATGGTTGGCGAGAGTTCTGCATTCTCGTACATTGCTCGTATTATTCGTATTATTTTCTGGAGTACGACTTTTCTTCTCAATGCTTTCTATATAGCAGTCTTTTTGATGGTATCGAAAGCTTTCTTAAAGTCGACGAACAGTAGGTATAGAGGTGTACGCCATTCTAGAGACTGTTCTATTATGATGCGTAGGGTGTTGGTCTGGTCTAGGCGCAGCTTCTATTTGACCGGAAGCCTGCCTGTTCGCCACTCAATATGTTCTCTAGTTTGCTCTGAAGCCTTCCATGTATTATGACTGCTAGTATCTTGTATATGGTGTTAAGCAGAGTAATTCCTCTCCAGTGATTGCAATCTTTCAAGTCGCCACTTTTAGGTAGTTTCACAATGATGCCTTTCTTCTAAGTTGATGGCAGCCTCTCTTCCTCCCATGCTGATGTGATATGAGGCCGTAGTAATTCAGCTGCAATTGTAATGTCCGCCCGTAAGATTTCGGCTTGCAAGCCATCTTCGGCCTGCAGCTTTCTTATTCTTCAACTTCGTAATTGCCTCTTTTATCTCATTTAAGCTGGGAGGGCTCCATGTTATTTTCAATGTATTTGACATAGGACTGTTATGGTACATTTCGACGTCTTCATCTGTGTCCGTTATGATGCTAATATTATCCTCGAAATGTTTCCTCCAAATTTGTATCTGTGCTTCACTATTCGATACAATTGTACCATTGCGATCAGTAACTGCTTGGCTCAGTCTACACATTCTATTTGTGAGATAGTCTATCGTCTGGTGTAGTTTTCTCATGTTATTCTGTCCAGCTGCTTCGTCTGCTGTTCTAGCTAGACCTTATAGGAACTTCCTTTTGTCTTTTCGTGCAGCTTTTTAGCCTTTTTCGCCAGCTGTTGGTATTGCTGCCTCGTTACATTGTTATTGTTTAGCTGCAACTTAAGTTCCCTCCTTTGAGAGATCAGGTTCCAAGTATCGTCTGATATCCATGTTCTTCTATGTACCTGCACTACACTCAGTGTTTCTTCTGCGAATTAATTGTATGTTGCTGTGATACCCTCCCATGTGTGATGTTGGTTTATTGGCACTTATTGCCATGGCCAATGCGTCCCTGGTCGTGTTATACTAGAGTTGCTGTAGGAGGAGACGCTTTCGTCTTGTGACTCTAATGTTTCTTCTTCAACAGTTCACTTTGAGCTTGATTTCGCCTGTGATAAGCTCGTGATCACTGCCGATGTCAGCGCCTCTTTTATTTCTTACATCCGCCAAAGAACTTCTCCATCTTTTACTCACGCATATGTGATCAATCTGATTGCGTGAGTTGCCGCTTGGCGATGTCCATGTATATTTATGAATTTCCTTATGCGGGAAGATGGAGCCACCTATGACTTGTTGGTATGACTGGCATAGCTCTATTAGTCGTTCTCCATTGTTACTTTTAACTCCACATCTGTGCGTTCCCATTATTGAGCGGGTGTGGGTGTTGTCGCCTCCTATTTTTGCGTTGAAGTCACCCATGAGAATGATGATATCTCCAGTTCGAATACTGCTGAGAGCCGATGTTACTTGTACGTAGAATTCATCCTTCTTAGCGTCTTCCCCATCTTCTGTCGGCGCATAGCACTGTACTATGGTTCTGTGTCTTATTCTGCCTTTGAATCGAGCCATTATCACACGTTCGGATATTTGTTTCCATGTCTGAAGGGAGTTCTTGATTTTTTTCGACATTATGATTTCGACTCCGCTTTCGCCACTATTGTCTGTTCCACTGTACAGCACAAGACTATCATTCGCCGTAGTAAGTTCGCGATTACCATTCCATCTCATCTCCGTACGTTCCATTGCGCAATGCGCGTACTATTTCGTGTGCCAAAGCTCGTTACAGTGTTATTCTGTCCATTACTCTGTCTTGTTTCAGTTTCTCTAATCTTTATTTCTTCAAGCTAAGTGATGATTAGTCTACTGTATCCCGTTCCAGGATGTTGGGGCTGCCATCTTATCGCCGCCTAGAAACGACGCCATTGAACTGTATTGTGTATTAGTGGTGAGGATCTTTACTAAGTGTGTGTTTGATGATCCATACTTTAGCATTGCCGTTTCTTTTCTCCCAGTAGGTGGCGTTTTTTCTCCTGAGCACTCTTTGATGATTGTTATCTTCGCCAGAGGTATGTTGAAATATCAGGGAGGCTTCTTTTTGGATGTTTTCCCTTGGAGGGATTGAAGTCTCTTAATTAAATACTCGAAAACCGCCAATTGGTGTTTTTCCTTAATGTCCTCTGCTGGGGCTCGAACCTAGGCTGTCAAAGTTGTACGCCGGCACTGTAACCACTACACCACGCCACCTCTTTTTTTATCCCCTTTAGAGAAGTCAAAAAAAAACGGGAACTAATTCATCATGTTATACAAATCTTTACAAACTTCACAACGTTTCAGAATGAAACTTCACTTCAATATAACCTTTGTAACTATGAATCACTATTGCGAATATTTTTATTTTAAATACATGGATGCCATGTGTGATATGATGTAGGATATTATCCAGCCCGGCTTTTATGGTAAAATTGCTTATCTGCGTGTTGTTTTTTACACTATGATTACTAATTACACGAATTCGACAATTTTCGAGTATAGAGAGACACCTTAGAAAAACTGATAATGGATTACTTAACGCACTGCTACAGATTCAATATACACAGACTCCAACGGATAATTGGACAAGAATTTTTCTCTGAGATAAGTCTTCTAAACGTAAAAAATATAATAAATACGCCCAATTCTGCTTTTACACGTTCTTTTTTTAATAACACGGTCAAGAAAAAAATTTGATCTTTTTTGCACGATTTTATTTGATTAAGCACGGTTTCAATTTTACAACTAGACAACTTGGCGGTTTTTAATATTTACAAATTTTTATTTATAAATTTTTAATAATTTTTAATTTGCTTCAAGAATTGGCTTATGTACCTTTTGTTGATTAATTTTATTGTTTTCTTGTACGAGGTTTCAGTTTCTGGACTGCGACAATTACATGTTTATATTACTTTGAGGTTTGAATTGCCTGCTGTTTTTATAAAATACTAAGTAAAACCCGGTGTGCTTCGCTATCACTATTTTAATTACTCTCTTAAATGCTATCTTAGTTAAATTTTTTATCATTTTTCCGCACTTTGTCAGTCTTCAAAGAACCACACAATCATTTTTATATAGTATAGAGATAGCTTTTATCCAGTGTGCTTTCTGCAATTTCCGCTTTTATTGGCTGATTTGGATACATAGTCGTCGTTCTCCACATATACAAAATCCAATGTTTAGTATGAATAGAAGGTGCCACACCCACTTATCCAATCTCGTCAAGAAGCTGACTGATGATGTGTATTATTCAAGACGTTGTTTAAGCCTAATTTAGAAACTTTTACTTTTACCGTTCTCAAGACCTACAAAAAATTATTTTTTACTTTGTATGGGAGGTACCACGCTCACTTGTTCAATTCCGCCCACTTTTTGTCTGATGATTTGTATTGGCTACGAAGTCATTTAGGCCAAATTCAGAAGATTCTTTTCTCTAACAATTCACAAGATATACAGAAATCAATATTTACTTTGTATTGGAGGTACCATGGCCAGTTGCTTAATCCCGGTAATTAATAATAAAGGTAGTTTTCCCTCTATGGCTTTGGGCCACTATATCGTTTGCAGAAACTTATAAAAGCAACAGATTATGTTGAAATCCTCCAAACTTGTATGCTACATTCGGCTAAAGAGAATAACCCACTTCAATGGATGTTCCACTGCAAAATGTCCTAAGAAAGGGTTCAAAGATAACAATATCACTGTACATTTGTAGAATGTAGTAAAACCAGCAATCAGATGAAAGTGTCTCACAAATTTAGGAATTAATTCAGGCTGTGCGGTATGATATATTGGCTTGCTTCAGTAGGCCAAAGTTTTGTCGACTCTATACCTAGTCGATGTCCAGCAGTTTAAAACAACCACGGAGGCTCGACAAAAGAATAACAATTCTAGAACAACATTAAAATTGAAATTAGTGCACATCTATTATTATGTTGTCAAATACACAAATCAGTACGACAATAGTCACCAGGGTAACACATTAACATCCTTGACACAAACCAATAGACAAAAATCCACAATACAGTCCCTGATGTGGTGTATTTTCTTTTTGGACATTTTTATTTTCGTTTCAATATTATGTGTTTTTTATAACTCTTTCGAAAATTCCTTGAAGGTACTTGAAGTTACTGCATAATCACTTTTGTGATGTTAATTTATGTAATTTTATTGTGTGCCTTGCACAAATTAAACAAAAGCAAGAATATTGATAATTTTTTATTAATATTGTTAACTGCCTTTAACTCTACAAAACTGAAAAAAAACTTTTGTTTATAGGCTTTTATTTAAATGAAATTTATAGATTGAATAGCTGCATATTCATTTTAGTGATACACTATATTGATGACCTGGTAGAAACTGAGAGATCTTAGCTGGCAAGTTTTGATACATTCACCATATATCCCAGACCTTGCACTATTTCAGATAATTATTTGTTGCGGTCTCTACGGAAGTCTCTCAATAGTGTAAATGTAAATTTCTCAGAGGCCTACAGAACGCAATTGGATCAGTTTTTCGGGCAGATAACCCAGAGGTTCTCCAATGAAGGAATAATGAGAAAAGGTTATCGATCAAAACGGCACATATCTAATTTAATATTAATCTTTTCAAATATAAGGAAAAGGTGTTTTCTTTTTAGTAAGATTTTTAACCGAACTTACTCGAGCACCCAATATAATAATATCATCAGATGTGTCCTCGGCATTAAGATTAAATTCGTCTTTTTTGATAATTGATAAAAATGCTGCGTTCTAAAGGGTGGTCCAACTATAATGCATGATGTTAATTGCATTACATACCAAAAATACCATAATTTGACATTTCTTTGTTTCAGTGTTTGACAAATTCAACCATGAAGAGGAGCAGCGCATTAATATCGTTGAAACCTTTTACGAATATGGGCGTTCAAATCAAAATGCATTTCGTGCACTCTGTGATTTTTTTGATCAGCATATTCGACCAAATTTGTGCGCAAATTTCAGCAAAGCGGGTCTATAGGAAATGTGGAAGCACCTGGGATTGATTGTTTGGTGCGGTTTATGGGCTGGCGGCGTCATACGAGCGGTAATTCTTCGAAAATGATGTCGGCCAAGCTGTTACCGTGAATGGTGTTAGCTATCGTGTGATGATAACAGACTTCTTGTGACCCGAAATTGAGGTAATGGACCTGGATGTTATGTGGTTCCAACAGAATGGTGCCACACAGCCAACGAAACGAACAATGGCTCTTTTGTGCGAGAAATTCAATGGCCGTGTTATCTAATGTCGTGGCGATATTAATTGGCTACCACGATCCTCCGATTTGACACTGTTGGACTTCTTTCTTTGGGGATATTTAAAAGAAAAAGTGTACGTCAATAAGCCAAGCATGAGATAATTTGGCAAATTGACAACATTGCACCTCAATTATGTCTCAGAGTCTTTGAAAATATGAACCGACGGATGGAGGTATGCCACCGAAGCCGGGGCGAGCATTTGGCCGATATTTTGTTTTACATATAATTGTCATAGATCCTTCTATCATAATAAAAAATATTAAGATAATTCTCTGAAAACATTTTGTTTTATTTACAATTAACATCGTGTGTTTTGGTCGGGCCACCCTTTATTAATCTTGAATAAAATTAGTTCTATTGGCAGACTAGCATTTTATCTATTTTAATTATGTTTTTTAGATCGAATAGCTGTTATTAATGTCATTCGTCTTCGGAACTAAGTACCACTTCAAATTTTAATTCTAAGCAATACAAAACTATTTCAATCTGCAATAAATATTGAAATAGTTTATCTATTTTTGTTAAACTATAACAAAATACCACAACTTGAATGCGGTTCATTTTCATATATTGGGTATACAAGTTAATAATGACATAACTATCACATGTGGTTTATGTCAATAATAACAAAAATAGTATTTTAGAGGGTAAACACCTGTCATTATACTTCAGTATTCGATAGACGCCACAGTATAAACACACATTTTTTCAATCGCTATAATAATGTCGAGTTTCGTGCCTTTTCTTTTGAAGAAAAGGGCTGCTGAAAGTTATCGATGTTGGTAAAAGCTTACAGTCAACATGCACCAACTCAAAAAACTGGTGAACGATGGTTTGCACGATTCAAAAGTAGTGTTTTCGACACAAGACGCAAGGAGAGGCCTGGTCAACCGAAAAAGTTTGAAGATGAGGAATTGGAAGCATTATTTGATGAAGAAGAACTTGCATTATCATTGGGAGTCACACAACAAGCCATTTCCCCCACGTTTAAAAGCATTGGGATTCATTCAAAAGCAAGGAAATTGGGTTCCATATCGATTGAACCCAGAGAGACGTTGAAAGGAGATTTTACATGTCGGAAATGATGTTACAAAAAGAAGTCATTTTGCAACGTGTTGTTACTTTTGATGAAAAATTTAAGCCCCGGCCAACCAGCCAAATCAACGCCGAAGCCGACTATCCATGACGACAAGAAAATGCTCTGTATTTGGTGGGATTAAAGCTGTTGGAATCGGATCAGACGATCACAAGGGACCTGTACCGAACACAATTGATTCGTTTGAGAAGAGCAATCAATGAAAAACAACCAGAATATTCGACCAAAGACTAGGGCATAATCTTCCATCATGACAACGCTCGGCCCCATGTTGCAAGACGAATCAAAAACTATTTGAAAAACAGTTGATGGGAAGGTTCTGGCTCACCCGCCTTATAGCCCAGACCTTGCCCCTTCTGACTACCATTTGTTTCGATCGATGCAGAACGCCCTTACTGGAATACGCTTCACTTCAGAACAGGGTATCTGAAATTAGCTTAATTCATTCTTTACCTCAAAACCGGATCAGTTCTTTTGGCGCGGAATCCATATGCTACCAAAAAGATAGGAAAAAGTAGTTGCTAACAGTGGACAATACTCTGAATAATGTATCAATTCATTTCGTTATTATAAGAACTGCATTTTTCAAGCAAAAAAATCGTCATTATTAACTTGTATACCCAATATTTATTTTATTTATTTATTTATTTCTAAATTTAGTTATTTTTGTAATATTTCTTATTGTTATTTATTTTTCCTTTTACATTTAATAGTATTCATGATAAATTCAATTTTCTTATATGTACGGCAAAACGATACTTAATTCTTTAATTTAAGACTTCATTTTGTGGTATTTTTCTAATCAAATAAAAAAAAGTTAACCGAGTTAATTCTATGCTCGCATTTGTCATCAATTTTATATAAATTCAATAGAAATTTTATATTTTCTAAGTATTTCACTATTGGCATTTAAGTGTACAACAAGATAGTCCTGCAATACAATGAAATTAATTCAAATAATTTTTGTAATTGGCTGTGTAATTGGCAGTGTCTTGGGCGCTCCCGGTAATGTAAGTTACATTCAAAATTTTCTACTACTACCCATATTTCGACAATAAAAAAATTAACTTTTTATTATAGAATTATATTGGCGACAACAGTTCATTTAATAAACAATCGAATTCCGATGTCGCATTTGGTTTAGACCTTCCTTTCAGGGGAAAATAAATATATTCAATAAAACGTGTTTAATTTTGTTCAAATATTTTAAAATAATAAGATGTTAATAAATATATCTAAAAAAAATACAGTAGAATCTCACAAATTAGAACCGTCAGAAATTTGAATTGTCCAGAAATTAGAACCAGCCATGTCAATGCATTGGACGCTCTGAAATTAGAACAGAACAGGAAGTTATAATTTCTGGAAGTTTTATTACTATTATTATTACAAAATACAAATACAAATATAAAGACAAATTATTTTTTTCGCTTATTAAAATAAAAATAAGACGGGGAATCACCAAGTTATTTGTGGTGTGTACAATTTCGTTATATGCCTGTGAAATTTGATATGCTCGTACAAATTTGGTTCAGTTGATGACTGAAGATCAAAGTGAAGTATTCATACGTGTGAAATTTAAAAAAATGCCAAATAAACGTAAAAAAATACTTTCCCTTTGGATACCAAAGTTAAAATATTAAAAAGACTTAATGAAGGCGTGAGTGGAAATCATTTAGCTTAAGATTTTAATGTGACAAAATCTTCCATCAGCTACATAAAGTCAAAAAAAAAAGAAATAATGGATGCAGTTACCAGAACCATCAGGGAGCAAAAAAATCTTTGCGTAAGGCGGAATATAAAGAAATGGAAAAACGCCTTTATAAGTGGTTTTTTACCAGCGTGAAAAGAAGAACACTGTGAGAGGATCTATATTAAAAACAAAAGCCAAGTTAATTTTTAGTGAAGTGTACCCCGATAAAGATGAAAGCGCACGGTTTTTAAAAATTGGTGGAGAAATAAAGGGTCCGCCATCTAACGTTTTTTTTTTAACTAGTGCTTATTTCGTGAATGGTAACACTTAGCTCATGTCTAATTTGACAGATAATTAGTTTTATCCTTCCACTGAACGAATATGGTTGTGTATTCGCTTGAACAACGCTAGGAATCTGGGCCTGCGATCGACTTACAGAAGATGCCGATTTGCCAAAAAAATCATCTTTTCAGATGAAGCTCATTTTGATCTTGGCGGGTATGTAAACAAGCAAAATTGTTGCATTTGGCGCACAGAAAACCCGCACGCATACATTGAAAAGCCGATACACCCAAGGCAAGTCACTGTTTGGTGCGGATTTTGGTCCAGAGGCATATTTGGGCCATTTTTCTTCGAAAATGAGCAAGGAGTGGCCGTTACAGTCAATGGCGATCGTTATCGGGCCATGTTGAACGAATTATTATTCACAAAAATTGAAGAGGAGGATATTATCAACATTTAGTTTCAACAGGACGGCGCTACGTGCCACACAGCCGAAGCTACACTCGATGTTTTGCGCCCTGTTTTTGAAGATCGCATTATCAGCCGCAGAGCTGATGTCGTTTGGCCACCTCGGAGCTGCGATTTGACACCGTTGGACTATTATTTGTGGGGTGTCGTCAAAGATAAGTGTTACGCCAACAAGCCAGAGACAATTGACACTTTAAAGGACAATATTCGTGAAGCCATTGGTGAAATACAGCTGCACACAATCGATAATGTGCTTAAAAATTGGACCGATCGTGTAGGCTACTGCATGGCCAGCCGAGGCAGCCATTTGAATGAAATTGTTTTCCATTATTAACCGAAAGGATTGTACTTTCAAATAAAAAAAGAAATTTGAGAAAATATTCAGTAGCTTTTTTTATAGCATTGTCAAAAAAAAAATTATTTGGCGGACCCTTTACAATTCATACACATATTTCGTGCAAAAGTAACGAAACGTAAATATATAATGCTGATGAAAGCGGTCTATTTTTTCCACTGCCTGCCAGATAGAACATTTGTCGCTTCTTGTGAAAAGGGCCTAAGGACTTAAAATTTAAAAAGAACGCATTTCGATTTTACTAGACGCAAATTCTGATGTCTCACATAAATTAAAACCATTGGTTATTGGAAAAGCTCAAAAACCAAGAAGCTTCAGAGGATTTGATAACCCACTTCATTATGACTTTTCGAAAAATGCGTGGATGACTTCCCGGATATTTAATGATTGGTTTCACAAAATATTTATCAAAGAAGTATGTTTAATCAATGCCTATTTTAAGTTCCATATTTTTAATTTTTGTGTTCCACAGGTCATTCGTTTTTCTGAAGACAATAATTTGGCCCCAAAAGCTCTTCTGCTTGTAAACAACTGTTCCGCTCATGCACCAATTGAAAACTTCAAAGTGAGGATGGTATTATAATTGCATATCTCTCAATTAATTGGTGATGATGGTGATATTGATAAGCTTTTAAAAAGGCATTCAATCCGAGATGCAATAATATTGTTGAAACTATAATGGGATGAAATACAACCGACAGTGTTAAAAAATTCTTAGTCCAAATTATTAAACTGGGATTCAGGCGATTACGGCAGCGATGATGATTTGCCACTAGCACAACTGAGTCAACGAAATCAGGATTGCAACGAAGTTCTTCAACTAAATCTTGATCTTTTGAATGAAATTATGGCAAACAATTCCGTAAATCTAAATGAGATCGAGAAATGGAATGAAGATGTGTTTTCTGACGGCTCTGATGCAGAGAATAGCGATGAGGAGGCTTCAGATAGCAGCGATATCGATATTGTCAACGTAACGCCAGGTATTCCTCATTCAAAAGTTCTTGAAGGCATCAATAATGTTATAAAATGGTGCAGAACCAGTGATAATTTTGCCAGTAAACACATGTCTAACCTTTTAGACGTCCGTAACGATGTATGTAGTTGGATCCAGTTTAAACAAATCAAAAAACAAACAAATATTACTGATTTTGTGTTAAAACCAATAAAAACCCTAATAATTAAAAAACTTTTTAAAAGTTTTTCTATGAATTTAATATGTTCAATAAATAAAATGTTAACAAATAAAAACTGTTTTGTGTTAAAATAAAGCTTACATAACTAGTTTTATTATAATTTTATCATTTTCTCTAAAAAAAACAAAAATGTGCACAAAGTGGTTCTAATTTGTGAGATTCTACTGTATTGTCATTTATTGAATATTTTTTTGTTTAAAAACCGAGCTTAAGCATTTGATCAAATATGAATTTACCATGTTCTACAAATCTTTATAAACCGTCATTTGCATTTCCTAATAATTTTTACGACTGTAGTAGATTTCGAAATTTCCTTTCTATTCTTTTAAGATACCCTATATCAAATATACTGTAGGTTACTGTACAATCCGTCTTTTGTAGTAACATTGTTATCTACTGTTTCTATCCTATGATTTTCTGATTTTGAACTAAGAATCCAAAAATTTTATAGCATTGAGACTTTGACGATAAACTGGAATGATATATCCTGACATGCCTTACAGTGACGAACACTTAAATTTATTGCATAATAAAATAAGATATATTTGTAATAAACTAGCTTAAACTCGGCGTGTTTCGCCACCCCCATCAAATTATTAGCTCTTAATGTTATTTTAGTTAAATTGTTTACCTTTTTCCTAAATTTTGTCCTTTCTGGTCCATATCAAAACAATCCTTCTCAAAAATATACAGAAATCAATATATAATGTATATAAGAGGTACCACGCCCATATGTCGAATTCCGCTCAGTTTTTGACTGTTGCTGACTTGCATTGACCATAAAGTCAATCGGACCAAAATCTAAGACTTAAGCTTTAACCGTTCTCATATACTAGGATATACTTAAATCACTATTTACTTTGTATGGGAGCTATCATGCCCACTTTTCCAATCCCGCACACTTTTTGCCTGATATTGATTTGTATTAACTATGAATTTAATCAGACCAAATACTGAAACTTTAACTGTAACCGGTCTCAAGATATATTAAAATCAATATTTAGCTTGTATGTAAGGTACCACGCCCAGTTGTCCAATTAAGCCCACTTTTTGACTAATGATTTGTATTGGCCATGAAGTCACTAAGACCAAATACTGAAACTTTATCTGTAACCGGTTTCAAGATATATTAAAATCAATATTTAATTTGTATAGAAGGTACCACGCCCAGTTGTCCAATTCTGCCCACTTATCCAATTTGACTAATGATTTGTACTTTGTATGGGAGGTATCATACCCACTTTCCCAATCCCGGACACTTTTTGACTGATGATGATTTGTATTGACTATGAATTTAATCAGACCATATACTGAAACTTTAGCTGTAACCGTTCTCAAGATATATTAAAATCAATATTTAGCTTGTATCTTCCAGTTTTTGACTACTGATAATTTGAATTGACCATGAATATTATCAGACCAAATTCTGAAACTTTGGCTGTAACCGTTCCAAAGATTTATGAAAATCAATATTTACTTTGTATGGGAGGCACCACATCCAGTTCTTCAATTCCGCCCATTTTTTGACTCCTAATTCATATTGACTATGAATCTATTTTAGCTTAATTTAGAAATTGTTCCTGTTATTATTTTGAAGATATAGAAAATTAAATATTTATTTTGTAAGGGCGTGGCATCGCCCAGTTGGAATTTTTGAAATTTATATAGCCTATAGCACTTTCCAGACATATAGAGAGATACTACAAAAACTTAAAAAAAAAATCGATTCAGTCATTAGTTTTTATATATAAGATTCTCACATGCCTAAAAGACAAGGATTATACTTATTAGCAAGCCGTGGCTTCCAACTGATTTGTAAAATCTTATTGAAGATAAAAATCGTGCTTACAAACAGCGGAGGCGTTTTAGAACGTCTGAGTTATATGCTATGTTCAATACAAGCAGATCTATCTTTAATAGTCCAGTAGGGATTTCCGGACTTCAACAGTTGAATGCAGCCTTATTATTGAAGTTACATCTGTAATATCAGTTTGTTTTGCGAAATCGCCATTAACGGATATAGTGCTTTACAACTAATGCAAATGATAAAGTTGTTTTATTAAAATGGATGCTCTATTCTATGCCGGATAAATTTGAGTCTATTGGTTGAGTATACAATAAACGCAATATATATAGCCTCTGTTCGTACGAGTGTGCACGAAAATACGAAGCAAATTTTTCATCGTGACCTTTCTCTGCACCCATATACTTCAATTAACCCAAAAGCTGAAGGTAAACGACCAGAGACATCGGCGTGTGTTCGCTGAACGGTCCCTCAAGCAGTTGGAAAATTACCCTAATTTTTACTAAAAAAAAAAAGACATTTCTTGCGATAAGGCCTACTTCTGATGGATTTGGTAAGCCAACAAACAAAATTGTCGAATTAGAACGATATCAATCCATCAATATCATCCAATGGATTCCGAAAAACTTACCATATGGCGAATATCTCAAGCTGGTGTCGTTATCGAGTAATATTTCCTTGAGAACGATGTTAACTAGGCCATCCGCTTCAAAGAGCGATCGTTATGTGCCAGTAGTAACCAGGGTTGGCAACCCACTGGATAACCCAATTAAACCCACTCGGGTTTTATTGAGTTTTATATTTAAAAACCCTGGGTGGGTTTTTATTCCAATGTTTATTTACAAAACAAAATAATTAAAATTTACCTATTGGGAGTACAAATTAATTCGGCCCGTTTGTTTAGCTCAAAAAAAGATAATGAATTAACGAATTAATTAAAGTAAGAAATTATTAAATCCGTCTCAGAAAAACTTCTCGTCTTCTGAGGCGATCCACTTTAAACCCAGTTTAATATTTTTTCCAAAGAAGTGATTCGGAGACATGCCAAAAGATATTGTATCCGTCGAAACAGCCAATAGGCAGAAGGATCGATATTTGGAGAATGCGGCGGTTGCGACATTTGATCGTTTCTAACTATTTTTGGCAACTTTTGCGGTGATAGATCGAGCAAAAAAACTTTATCGATCTGTCTTTATATTCCGGCCGCCTTTTTCATAATGCGTGGTTCAAACGAAGTAATTTCAGTATGCTCCGACGACCGAGTTTTAGCAGCTCATAATACACAATGGCGCCTTGATCCCACTAAGAAAGCAACTATAAGCTCTAAACAACGCAATTGTACTAACAAGCAAAAAATATTGTAGAAATAAAATAAATTTGGAAGCAGATATAAAATCCCATAAAAAACCCCAAAAAAACCATGAAAAAACCTAGTAATACCCGGTAGGTTGGGTTTCTTAAAATCCGGGTTTTTACCAACCCCGGTAACAACCAAGTTATTTCGACATTTATTGCATAATAATGCACCAACGACACAGCTCATGTCACATTAGACATTCTACACTAGCGATTTGAAAGCATGATTATCACACGTAAATGTGATATGAACTGGCCGCCGATATCGTGCGATTTAACAATTTTCTGGTGGCTATGTGAATAAGCCGTAAGCCACAGTGACCTTCAAATTCAGTCTGATTTATGCAACATAGTCATGGCCAGCGAAGCCGCTAAAAACGTTTGTAGGAGGGTATACTACCTTGATAAAAAAGTTTCCGGAATAACTCCCGTGTGGCGGTCCCATCGTTCTGATTTGAGTTTATTTTTTTTTTGTTAAGTTGGTACATCTGTTGTTAATATTCCCCGCTAAATCCCAGCGTCATAGCTTCACATTTGCATTTTTTATATTCAGTTTTCGGTATGTCCATCAGTGCTTACTGCGATTTTTCCAAATGTGATTTTATAAAATGTCAATAATATCTCATTTTTATATATTTTTTCCTTAATTTGAATATGGAAAGCATTAATAGAAGACCGTTTATATGTTATATTTGCTTTTTTATGTAATAATATCGTTTTCTTTTTATAGTTATTGGTTATCAAGTTAAATTAAATTTTATTTGTATTTATGCACATCGCTACTTAATACTTTAATACAAGTCTTGTTCTTATTGCATTGCACTAATCGAACAAATAAAATAAATAAGTTAACCAATTTAATTAGGTTCTACTGTATATTTCTTAACTTGTATTTATCATCAACTCTATTTTAATTCAAGAGAAATTTTCTATAAATTCAATAGAAATTTTCCATTTTATAAATATTTCTCTATTGGCGTTCAACTGCACAATTAGATACTCCTGCAATACAATGAAATTGATTCAAATAATTTTTGTAATTGGCTGTGTAATTGGCAGTGTGTTGGGCTTTCCCGGTAATGTAAGTTATATTTGAAATTATATTAAGTGCTCATACATACATATGTATTTTGAAGAGACAAATAATCATAATTTCTGTTTCTTTTTAAGAATGTTATCGTCGGCGACCACAATAGTGGTAATACTCAATCAAATGTCGATGTTAGAGTTCATGCTACAATTCCTTTCAAAGGAGAATCATATAAATAAAATTAAATAAATAAAATTTTTATATTTTATGGATGAATTTTAAGACCATATTAAAACTGATTTATTGGAACTGTACTAAACAGTTGGAAATTGTACTAATAAAGTTATTTGGAAATACAGCCAGCGTCAGCAAAAAATAGTGTACACCCTTACTCTCTAGAATATACTTTTTATTTCAGTCTTTAAAAACACGATGAATTTAAACATTTTATGTTTTTTTAAAACTTTACTTACTGCTTTTCAAAATTCGTAAAAAACCACAAAGATATTTTTACAACAAAAACGAAAGGTACCCTCTTTTTACGCGTCAAAAAAAGTGTATGTACAATAAGGGGAAAAAACTATGCGACAAAAACGAGTGAAGTAGAAATACCTGGGAAGTGTAAAGGTATTTTTTTGTTTAAAGGTATTATCAAGTAAAAACAGAATCTGTAACTTATGATTTTGAAGATGTTTCGAAAAATTCGAAAATAAATTCTTGTTGTACTCGACTAAATTCTAGAGAGTAAGGGTGTACATTTTTTTGACACTGACTGTACATATTACTTTATTTTTATTTATCATATTTTAGATAGCAAATGAAATAAGTACATCTTTATATATAAAAATCAATGTGTGTTTGCTTGTATGTTAGTATGTACATATATGTGTTTAAGGTCTATAGACGGCTAAACGGCTGTATCGATTTTCTTGAAATTTTCACTGTATTCTCCTATATGCCTGGAGGAGCCATGAGCTAGAGTCAGGGTGAAATAATCTCATATCTAAGGAACTATAGGGTAAACCATTAGCCAAAAATTTAAATTTAAGAATGCAATAAAACAAAAACGGTTTAAAATTTTGCTTTTTTTTTTTTTTTTTTTTTTTTTTTGTTCTGAAGTACAAATGAAATGAAATGTTATTTCATTCATATGGCTGCAACTGCTGGCCTCACAGTATCCCATTCGATCGGACTAATTCTCGAGAACTTTTTCGAATGTTTGCCTTCAAAAGCGCAATTGTCTCTGGTTAGTCGGAATAACACTTGTCTTTAGCGGCGGCCCACAGAAAATAGTTCAACGATTGTGGCATGAGATGTGTGGCAAGTTGTACCATCCTGTTGAAACCAAACATCGTTCACATCAATACCACGAAAAGCGGGCACAAAAAAATCGTTTTTCTTGTGGTATCGTACTAATCAAATATGAAAATAAGTTAACCAACTTGCGGTTCTAATATATACTTCTAAGTTGGTATTTGTCATCAGTTTTCTATAAATTCGATAGAATTTTCCATTTTATAAATATTTCTCTATTGGCGTTCAACTGCACAATTAGATACTCCTGCAATACAATGAAATTGATTCAAATAATTTTTGTAATTGGCTGTGTAATTGGCAGTGTGTTGGGCTTTCCCGGTAATGTAAGTTATATTTGAAATTATATTAAGTGCTCATACATACATATGTATTTTGAAGAGACAAATAATCATAATTTCTGTTTTTTTTTAAGAATGTTATCGTCGGCGACTACAATAGTGGTAATACTCAATCAAATGTCGATGTTAGAGTTCATGCTACAATTCCTTTCAAAGGCGAATCAACATAAATGATAAATTTTTGTAAATTTTTTTTCTCAAAATGTTTGAAACTAAAAAAAAAAAAAGTTATGTTTTATGGATGAATTTTAAGACCATATTAAAACTGATTTATTGGAACTGTACTAAACAGTTGGAAATTGTACTAATAAAGTTATTTGGAAATACAGAAGAATATACTTTTTATTTCAGTCTTTAAAAACACGATGAATTTAAACATTTTATGTTTTTTTAAAACTTTACTAACTGCTTTTCAAAATTCGTAAAAAACCACAAAGAAATTTTTAAAACAAAAACGAAAGGTACCCTTTTCTTACGCGTCAAAAAAAGTGTATGTACAATACAAGGAAAAAACTATGCGACAAAAACGAGTGAAGTAGAAATACCTGGGAAGTGTAAATGTATTTTTTTTTTTTTTTTTTTTTTTTGTTTAAAGGTATTATCAAGTAAAAACAGAATCTGTAGCTTATGATTTTGAAGATGTTTCGAAAAATTCGAAAACAAATTCTTGTTGTACTCGATTCTAGAGAGTAAGGGTGTACACTTTTTTTGACACTGACTGTACATATTACTTTATTTTTATTTATCATATTTAGATAGCAAATGAAATAAGTA
The DNA here is from genome assembly GCA_023159175.1 of Wohlfahrtia magnifica. NCBI lineage: Eukaryota > Metazoa > Arthropoda > Insecta > Diptera > Sarcophagidae > Wohlfahrtia > Wohlfahrtia magnifica. Next base: position 777,839 of record JAKWBJ010000212.1, on the reverse strand, counting down.
CATCCTTATATATAAAAATCAATGTGTGTTTGCTTGTATGTTAGTATGTACATATATTTGTTTGAGGTCTATAGACGGCTAAACGGTTGTATCGATTTTCTTGAAATTTTCACTGTTTTCTCCTATATGCCTGGAGGAGACATGGGCTACATTTTTTTGTCTATAAGGTCAGGGTGAAATAATCTCATATCTAAGGAACTATAGGGTAAACCATTAGCCAAAAGTTTAAATTTAATAATGCAATAAAACAAAAACGGTTTGAAATTTTGTTTTTTTTTTTTTTTTTTTTTTTGTTCTGAAGTACAAATGAAATGAAATGTTATTTCATTCATATGGCTGCCACTGCTGGCCTCACAGTATCCCATTCGATCGGACTAATTCTCGAGAACTTTTTCGAATGTTTGCCTTCAAAAGCGCAATTGTCTCTGGTTAGTCGGAATAACACTTGTCTTTAGCGGCGGCCCACAGAAAATAGTTCAACGGTGTCAAATCGCAGCTTCTTGGTGGCCAACTGACAACTCCATTTCACTAAATCGATTGCGGCATGATATGTGTGGCAAGTTGTATCATCCTGTTGAAAACAAACATCGTTCACATCAATACCACGAAAAGCGGGCATAAAAAAATCGTTGTTCTTGTGGTATCGTACTAATCAAATATGAAAATAAGTTAACCAACTTGCGGTTCTAATGTATGCTTCTAAGTTGGTATTTGTCATCAGTTTTCTATAAATTCGATAGAAATTTTCTATTTTATAAATATTTCTTTATTGTCATTCAACGGTGCAATAAGACACGACTGCTATAGAATGAAATTAATTCAAATAATTTTTGTAATCGGCTGTGTAATTGGCAGTGCCTTGGACTTTCCCGGTCATGTAAGTTATATTCAATATTTTATACTGCTGCCCACAATTAAAAAACAAAAAACTTATTACAGAATTATATTGGCGACTACAGTTCGTTTAATCATCAATCGAATACGGATGTAGGGGTTGATTTTGACATTCCTTTTAGAGGAAAATAAATATATTTAATAAATCGTGCTTAATTTAAAATTTTAATAGATCTGAAATGTTGTTATTTAAACAAAATATTTTGTTTTATTGACTATTATTTTATTCCAAAGCCAAACTTAAGACCACCTAAAACATTTGATCAAACATTATTGGAAATAAATTAAGGTCAAGGGTTTACATATATATGGTACATAGAAAGTAAATTAAAACTCACAAAATATTGTTTAAGCTACTTTGGAGAAGCCAAAAAAATGGGCCCAAATTGAACTTATTATTATACAAATTTTTATAAGCCGTCAAAGTGTTAATGTAGTATTTGTATCTCTTAATCATTTTTACGGCTGTGGTCATTTAAAAAATTTCGTTTTTATTCCTGTATAATATCACGATACCGAATATGCCGTAGTTAATAACCTACAACCCGGCTTTTATGGTAACATTGCTTTTCTGCGTCGATGTTCTCAAAACATGATTTATTGTTTCCATCCTTTAATTTTATGATTACTAACAATTGCTTACCTGTGTCAATGTTCTCTTGAGGACCATGATACGTCAGCCTGAAAATGAGAACTTAGAAAATATTGTTTTATATTTATTATATACCACCACACAGTCCAGCTGGGGTGGCGTGGTGTAGTGGTTAGAGCGCACGTATAACAACACAAACGACCCAGGTTCGAGCCCCAGCAGAGGACATGACGACGAAAAAATTTAATTGTGGTTTTCGAATGTTTATTAATAATAAAAAAGGCTTCAACTTCCCTCCAGACAACTCCATCTAAAAAATAAAGAAAAAAGCCCCCTGACCTTCCCGCGATAACCTCTGCCGATGATAACAAACATCGGACGAATGATCAGCAAAAACACGCCACCTACTGAGAAAAAATTACAATGCTAAAGTAAAGATCACCACCAATTAGCAAGGATCTTTACCACCACACACACAAAAATCATATGAAGGAAGCTACAGCGGATTAATCATCTACTTAGCTTAAAAGTATCAAACTGATTAAAGAAACCGAAACAAAGCAATATATACTTTGTGGAAAGCCAATATGCTCCCTAGAGGAGTGACGGAAAAAAACACACAGTCCAGCTATTACTGTAAATTGTTTTTATCCTATGACCAACAACACGAATCAAAAAATTGTCGAGTATAGAGACTTTAGAAATATTGATCAGCCATCACTTGTCACTGAATAATTGACGATAAACTGAAATCTTATTTTTACATGGTTAACCTTGAACCTTACAGCCGAATTCTAAAATCTTATAGAAGATAAGAATCGTCCATAGAAACGGTGGAGGCGTTTTAGAATGCCAGAGTTATGTGCTGCATGGGCATTTCCAGGGAAAAGTAAAGTCATGCCAGATCTATTTTTGCTAATATAATCAAAGCCTTTGCTCGACTGTTCTCAGTTTTTACTGAATATAGTGCTTGATATATTTTGTAGTACAATTCCTACCTACATATTTAGTACAGTTCGAACAAATTATATTTAAGACGGTCTTTATCTCCATTTATTATGTTGAAATCCTTCGAACTGGTATGCTAACTTCGCTCGAAGGGAATAAGCCACTTCAATGGGCGTTCCACTGCAAAATGCCCTAAGAAATGGTTCGAAGATAACACTGTATTAGACTCGCCTTCACAGTCTTCAGATTTAAATACAATAGGCAATTTGTAAAATGTAGTAAAAACAGCAACTAGAAGAAAGTGTTTCACAAATTATAATGAGCTTTAGGAATTAATTCAGTCTGCGTGGTAATATTAACCACTCTAGAACAACATTAGAATTGAAATTAATGCAAATCTATTATTATATTGTCAAATACACAAATCAGTACGGCAATACCAGGGTAACATATTACCAGCCTTGACACAAACCAGACAAAAATCTCACAATACTGTCCCTGATGTGGATTATTCTCTTTTTGGGCATTTTTATTTTCGTTACAATATTATATGTTTTTTTAAACTATTTTGAAAATTCCTTGAAGTGTCCCTATTTTTTTTTTCACAGGCTGAACTTGTATTTTAAGTTTAATTTAATTATGTTTTGAAATACAAGCAATAATTTAATAAAAATGTAATGAAACTTGTTTCTGCAGTTAATTAATTAAAAATAAGAACAATTATTTATCAGCAATTCCCTTATTTACAAAATTTCTTATCAAATCTCAATATGCCACATTGGTGTTCCTATTATTTTTCACATGACTACATATATGTATTTATTTTGAAAATTAATGGAATTTTGATTTATTTTCAAACATTTAGAGAAAACAAAAATTTAACACCAATTTACCAAAAATATTAATTATCCTCTGAAAGGTATGGTGCACGAACACCGACATTCATTTGAGAATTACCAATGTTGTTATTGCCATCGATAATATAGTATTCTTGAGTAAAAAAATAGAAATGATGATTAATTTTCTTTCCGAAATATATATGAGCACTTAATAAAATTATAAAATAAAACTATAAAAACCCATCCTGCATTGCTGGGATCATTTGTGTTGTATACCCTTAAAATGTATTCATCATAAAAAAAATGTAAAGCAATGCACACATTTAATATCTTGCTTATCGAATCTCTTCTGTTTTTGACTGATGTGGATAGATAACGAATCTTTAACTGTTACCGTTTTCCACACATGTAAAATCTCATATTTAGTACAAATGGGAGCTGCCATGCTCACTTATTCAATCTCGCCCAGTTGTTAATTGATGATGTGTCCTATCAAAGAAGTTGTATAAACCAAATTTAGAAACTTTTACTATTACCGTTTTCAAGATATACGAAAATTAATAGTTAATATATGGGAGATGCCACGCCCACTTATTCAATTTCGTCCTGATGATGTGTATTGACTACGAAGTTACTTAGACCAAATTATGAACTTCTCACTATTATTGTTCCAGAGATATATAAAAATCAAAATTTACTTTGTGTGGGAGATGCCACACCTACTTATCCAATTTCGTCCACTTTTTGAGTGATGATTTATATTAACAAAAAACTTAAATGAACAAAATTTAGAAATTTTCACCATTACCGTTCTCTAGATATACAGAAATCAATATTTACTTTGTATGGATGATGTCGCACCGACTTATTCAATTTCGCCGAAATTTCGACCCGATGATGTGGACTGATTACGAATTTATTTAGACCAAATTTAGAACTTTCCACTGTTACCGTTTCAAAGACGTAAAAATATCAATGCTTACTTTGTATGGGAGTTGCCATTCCCACTTATCCAATTCTGCCCACTTTTTGGGAGATGATTTATATTGACTACAAAGTTATTTGGGCCAAATTTAGAAACTCTTACTATTAACGTTTCAAAGATAGAAGAAAGATAGAAGAAGATGCCCAGTTGAACCAAAAATATCAGTGCAGTATATATATATATATATATATATATATATATATATATATATAAACCACTAAACCGATTTATAAACCAATACACGCATTTGAAAGGTGTAGCTGCATATATATATATATATAAACCACTAAACCGATTTACAAACCAATACACGCGTTTGAAAGGTGTAGCTGCACTGATGTTTATATATATAGATATATATATATAGATAATGTTGGATGAAATGTTAAATGTTAAATATATATAGCAGGGGCTCGAACCTGGGTCGTTTGTGTTGTTATACGTGCGCTCTAACCACTACACCACGCCACCACAGCTGGACTATGTGGTGGTATATAACAAATATAAAACAATATTTTCTAAGTTCTCATTTTCAGGCTGACATATCATGGTCCTCAAGAGAACATTGACACAGGTAAGCAATTGTTAGTAATCATAAAATTAAAGGATGGAAACAATAAATCATGTTTTGAGAACATCGACGCAGAAAAGCAATGTTACCATAAAAGCCGGGTTGTAGGTTATTAACTACGGCATATTCGGTATCGTGATATTATACAGGAATAAAAACGAAATTTTTTAAATGACCACAGCCGTAAAAATGATTAAGAGATACAAATACTACATTAACACTTTGACGGCTTATAAAAATTTGTATAATAATAAGTTCAATTTGGGCCCATTTTTTTGGCTTCTCCAAAGTAGCTTAAACAATATTTTGTGAGTTTTAATTTACTTTCTATGTACCATATATATGTAAACCCTTGACCTTAATTTATTTCCAATAATGTTTGATCAAATGTTTTAGGTGGTCTTAAGTTTGGCTTTGGAATAAAATAATAGTCAATAAAACAAAATATTTTGTTTAAATAACAACATTTCAGATCTATTAAAATTTTAAATTAAGCACGATTTATTAAATATATTTATTTTCCTCTAAAAGGAATGTCAAAATCAACCCCTACATCCGTATTCGATTGATGATTAAACGAACTGTAGTCGCCAATATAATTCTGTAATAAGTTTTTTGTTTTTTAATTGTGGGCAGCAGTATAAAATATTGAATATAACTTACATGACCGGGAAAGCCCAAGGCACTGCCAATTACACAGCCGATTACAAAAATTATTTGAATTAATTTCATTCTATAGCAGTCGTGTCTTATTGCACCGTTGAATGACAATAAAGAAATATTTATAAAATAGAAAATTTCTATCGAATTTATAGAAAACTGATAACAAATACCAACGAATGTATACTTCTAACATTAGAACCGTAAGTTGGTTAACTTATTTTCATATATGATTAGTACGATACCACAAGAACAAGTCTTATAATAACAACCAGGTAGCGATTTGTCCATACATATGAATAAGAAAATTTAACATGAATATTATTACATACTCGTACATATGCATATACAATAAAAAAGATATAAAAACTATTACAAAAATAACTAAAAAATATATATAAAAACTAACCGTTAAAGTTGTGGTATTATATTATAGTTTAACAAAATTAGATATAATATTTCAAAATCGTATATTTAAATTGTCTTGCATTGTTAAGGATTTAAATTTGAATATAAGCTGTTCTAAAATATCTTACGATGAAAAGATTTCAAAGTATAGAAACGGTTTTCCACAGTTTGCCCTTACATGGTTCACCTAATTCAAGTTGTCTGTTAACAATTATACCAAGATTTTTCGCTGTATAAACGAAGTTGATAGTATTAATTCTTATTGACGAAAGGTAACTGAACATGCTTTTTGCTGGTCCAATAGTCATTCTTCATTTTCAATCTGATCAGGCACTCTTGCAGGATACTGCGAACCTATAGTTTGTTGAGCAGATCTGCTGCCTTACTAATAAACACCAGCAGATCTGAAACCTTAATAATGGATATGTCTCCCAACGAGATTTTACGTCTCCTTAACTTTTCCATCTCAACCTATCAAGAACACTACATTCACACAATAAGTGTTCCTTTGTTTACGATGCTTGTGAACACGGTCTACAAACATCCTCATCTGTAAATATCATACTCTTCAGTCCACAATAACCAGTAATAAATTCCATTAGCAGTTTGAAGTCCATCCTCACATACTTGAGAACTTCAGAACCTGATCGCCGCCCTAGAATGGTGAAGTGCCCTTTAAGAATACCAGTGTTCTAAGTATCTGACAATTTCCCAATTCTTGATTAGTTTAAGGATGGTAGTGAGTGGTACTGCAAAGCAAGTTTCCGGTCCAATATAGGATGTCATGGAGCCATTTCTGGTCAATGCAACCGCTATTTCATAACCATTTGTTGCACAGTGTCCATGTACCCAAAGCAACTGGTCCTTATTTCCAAGCGAAAGCTTTTGCAACGTATCATAGCATTATCCGATTCGAGCCAAGTACCCTTAATGCAGCTTGGCTGTCAGAGAATATACTAATGGTCTTACCCTTGATCCCATTGTCCAGGTTGATCTCCGCATATATACCAATGATCTCAGTCTGGAAGATACTCAGCGATCTTCCCAGTGGGATCGACAAGTTCGTTTTGGTCCATGAACACCAGCACCGATACAGTCATTCATTTTTGAGCTATCGGTGTGCCAGCTTAGATCAAACTCAATGCGAACCAAGGTTCAATCAGACCAACAATCTAATTCCGTGAATTTCACCCTGAATGTTTTGAGTCAAAACTTTTGACAAAGCACAGATCCAAAGGCATAACACCCAGGACCGAAGACGATTCTCCGACCACCCTGCGAAGAATGAACAGACTTCCCGATGCGTACCCGAACATGCCGCTACTAACATCACTTGGATGTGAAGCGGTGTTAAACCAATTTCACCAAAGGCCTCTAATTCCATGAAAAGTGCGGTAACAATAAAAGAGGAATTGAAATTACAAGCTTCAAATACCACAATTCTAAGAGCGATCAACACCCAGCCAAACCTTATTCGAGCAAAATTAAAAAAAATTCCCTGTCTGACTAAGCAGCATAAGATTAAGCGTAAGGAGTTTGCGAAAAACAACATGGCAACTAATTGGCATCAGGTAAACATTTTTTTGGAAAGGTTATAAGATATTCCATACATTTTTGGGTTTGTAGGTAATTTTTTCTCATGAGAAAAAATTTAACCTGGATGGACCAGATGGCGAGATTGCTATTGGCGAGATTTAAGGAAGGAGCCCCTGTTTTTTCCAAACGGAACTCTATTTTCCTTCACGTGAATGTATAGTTTAGAGTACCAGGGCATTCTGTCTGAACGTTTGCTGCCTTATTTGACCCAAAATGCTAACAAAATTTTCACCTTTCAGTAAGATAACGCAGCATTTCAGCAAGTCGGCCAGACAATGGTTTGAGGAGCACAATATTAAAGTACTTGATTGGCCAGCACGTTCCCCCGACTTAAACATCATGGAAAATTTGTGGGGACTGCTTGTGCATAATGTTTATGCAGACAACAAACAGTACCGGACAAAAGATGAATTAAGCATGGCAATCTGCTACAGCTGGCGCAAAATCCGCTCCAACGTTCTAGACAAAGGTTCAGATCAGATTAAAATTTTCTTATGCCATCTCAAATGTTAATTTTGTATTTATATATTTCTTTTGATTTTTAAAATAAATATGAAATATGATATGTACATACATTGTTAATCCAATTAAAATATAAAACCCTCCAAAAATTCTTATCGGGGACGAATTTGTTCCCCCTATGCCGAAACATATATAAATATTAATTGGATGAGAAAAGTTTGCTGTATATTTGATAAAAATTCATTGAATAATATAGTAAAATATGTCCGCTATAAAACAAGTCAACTGTAAGTGTGTTCGTAATAAACGTATTTGACTGTACATAATAACTATACAAAATCTTATATGTATATTTTATAAAAATAAATGTGTATTTATATGTATGTTTGTTTATGCCTTATGGATAGCTAAACGTCTAAACCGATTTTCTTGAAATTTTAACACTTTGGGCTATATAATCGTACATTTCAAAAATTACTACTGGGCGGTGCCAAGCCAATACAAAGTAAATATTTATTTGTCTACGAGTATATCTTCAGAGGACCTACACAACACAGTGGAACACAACAAATCTCAGCACAACTGATGGTCTAGATAGGGAATAAACTCATTGAACGTGAACAGCATTTATCGCATGACCTTGGTAAATGATTTTTATAAGGATGGACGATTTCTAAGACCTATTCAACAATAAATTCGGAAACGTAGTTTGAAAGTTACACTGCCCACAATCTTTAACAACACTTCAGTTCAAATAATTACTGAACACTTTGTAATGGGAAGAAAAAAGCTTTTAAAAAGGATCTTACATACATACAGTGCTTTTCAGAAAAAGTAGATAATAAATTCACCTACAAAAAAGCATATAAATTGGCCTACGCATAAGTGGAGAAATGGTCAGACGAAACCAAAGTAAATTGGTTTAACTCTGACAATAAACAATAAAAACCATTAAACGTGGTGGAGGAAGTATATATATTGGTATGGAAATGTTTTTCCTACCATGGCACAGAGCCTCTATTTAAAATAGAATGAATACCAATATACTAAACGACGTCATGATGCCTTACACTAACTGGGAAATGCCGCTACGATGGGTGTTTCAACAAGACAACGACCCGAAACACACATCGAAGCGGCATTTCCCAGTTAGTGTAAGGCATCATGACGTCGTTTAGTATATTGGTATTCATTTTCAGATTTTTTTCCTCGAGAGCTGCTTTGACAATTTTCCATAAATTTTTGATAGGATTTAAGTCCGGCGACTGTGCCGGCCAGATCAAAACCTCGACGTCATTATTCTGAAACCAATATATTTCTCGCTTCGATGGGTGTTTCAACAAGACAACGACCCGAAACACACATCGAAGCGAGCAATATATTGGTTTCAGAATAATTCCGGTTTTCGGTTAATAGTAATTCAAATAACCGGTTAATCGGTTATTTTATTTAAATAAGAGCTGGACCACGTCCTTTTAAAAATAAGCAGAAGCTGATGGAGAGCGTAAAATTAAAGTGGCAATCAATACTAACAATAATTCTAACAAATCTCATAAAAACTATGACAAGACGGTGTTCGGAGGCCATAAAAAACAAAGTTTATTACACAAAATACTGAAAGTTTCTTAAGTTTCGAACAGCTACTCAAGGAGCTAATTTCGTTTTTGATGTATTACTTGGTAGAGAATGGAATTAAAGATAACAAAAATTAAATGTTTACTTTGAATAAATCTATTAGTTATATACGAGTCCTTAACTGCCTCGACAAGAAAATTTGCTTGGATTTCGAGCAGCACTGTATGTAAATTTATGCACCATTTATGTATTTAATAGTGTGTGTGTCACTGTGGTATGTTAGATAAGAACGCTCCTTCCAACCAAGAAGTCATCGGTTCAATCCCAGGCCACATCATCTGACAGTTTTCAACAGCGATATCACCTCACACCATTACTAGCGACTGGTTATGTATATTTACGCGATGAAAAACTTCACTAACTAATATATCTGCCGTTCGGAACCGGCGTTTGTGGGTTTGTGGGCTTTCAATAAGTCTAGTTGATCATTCTCCATACTTTTATAAAATTAATATTTATTTACAGAAGATGAGAAAAGGTTATTTTTGCTCAAGAGTGCATATCTTTTTCGATCTACCTTGGTTTTCAAGATCTTTGTGGGACGTTCTAGGTTGTCATATATACAAAAATAAATAAATTTATACAAATAGCTAAACGATGAGCATATTTTCAATAAGAAATATACAAACGTATAAAAGTTATACTTATTTAAATTAACCGATTATTCGTGTTAAATTAACCGGTTTATTCGGTATTCGAAAAATCAAGATTTTGAAAAATCCGTATTCGACAAAACCAAAGAAACCGGTTAAAACCGGTGGAATAATAACAGTTCGATCTCCCTAGTAATCATCAAATTAAGTTCGAATTGAGATAAAACTTGCTTTAGTTAAAACGTTTTACAAAAGTTAGGACAAAACTAACAAGCTATCGTAACTATTTTTGTTTTGAAAGACTCTCATAAAAGCTTTTTGTGGCATAGTAGTATACCCTCACTAGAAAAAACTGCGGTATTGGATCGGTTTTCTGCGACGAACTTGGGACAGTCTAACTTTAGTGTTTTTCAGGCTGAGATATCCGTGGTTTCAATCTCAATTCCGCTGAAGTTTATCGAAACTGGTATCTTCGTACTCTTTCTTCAGAAAGCTGAGAAAAGATATCCTAGTCATGACATTTGTAGGATGACTAAGTTAATGTAGTCTCTTATGTAAGGTCTCTTATGAGAAACGCTCTATGAAAACTTATGGCTTGTAAAAGGAGACCGTACATATCGACGTTTCTGGCAGGTATAACTGGGCATTGGGTTCTAGATGAACATACAAGTTGACTTGAACTCCCCTTCAACGCCTATTATCGTAGAGAAAAGTAAAAAACAGTCTTTCATCTTCTCTTCGTATGCCTGGCCCTAGCTGTCAAGAGAAAAAACAGATTTCATGCCATCTACCATACATACTGCTCAACCTTGGTTAGTTAGACCACATTTTGTATACATAAAGATGTAAATGATGAGTGATGTGGTCTTATCAAAACGGAGTCCTTTCGACTCTACTTGACTGCTTGCACGATGGTTGGCAAAAACCCCGGTTTTTTATTGGGTTTTTTTTATAACTGCTTTCAAATTTCGTTCAAGTCGACAATATTTTTTGTTTGTTTATAAAATCTCGTTATCCTAGTATTTGTAGTGCAATTTTGCACTCTTGATGGAATTACGACGGCATTGTGTACTATGTGCTGCGAAAACTCCGTGATTAGAGAAGACTGCAAATACTTCGTTTAAAACATGCATTATGAGAAAAACGGGCGGAATATAAGGACAGACATGATTACGTTATTCTTTTGCATGACAACACCCCACCTCATGTCGCAAAAGTTGCAAAACAATTATTAGAAACGATCAAATGTATCTTCCGCCGTATTTTCCGAACATTGCTCACACCTCTTTATACGGGCTTTCTTTACATGGCATTTCGCTATAAGCGCAAATTACCTAGTTCTACGTCTAAAAATCGTGATTTCTCCGTTTTTTAGCAAAAAGTGTAAGGGAAACAAACGCAACACATATTCATCCTGTTTAAAGGCATTTCGATTTACGGCCAACATCTAGGCCAGAAACTATCTAGGCCGTATGAGTTTATCTTTTAAGCATGTCACCAAATCACTTCCTTTGAAGAAATAAAAACGGATGAGAAGTTTTACTAAAAAGGGATTTGAAAATTGGCTCAGAGGTGGGGAAACGATGTAAGCAGTGATCCGATAAATTTGTTATTTCATTATCTTTTTTGAGCTCAAAAACGGAACAAATAAATTTGTAGTCCCAATACGTAAATTACACCTATTTTTGTTGTAAATAAACTACGAAAATCTTTAAATAAAAAAACCCACCCGGGTGTTTTTAAATATAATACCCAATGAAACCCGGGTGGGCTTAATTGGGTTACCTAGTGGGTTGCCAACCCTGGTTTGCACAGTCCAATACCATGGAAACCGTTTAGATCGGTTTCTATAATCTCACTAAAATGCACTCGGTGTATATGGTGAGGAGGCACTGTGCGGTGATCAAACTTGTAAACTTTTGCTAAAATTTATTTAAAAAATTACCATTTGACGCTTGGGAAACGTAAGTGCAGTTTTCACAATTACATTGCGGTATAGCTTATCAATTGGTTGGGCTTGTTTGACTATAGTTTTCTAAATTGTGTATAAAGTTTTCTTTTATATAGAAAACTGACTCATTACTTGATTTATTAGTTAATATATAAATAAATACATTTATAGAAAGAGTATTCAGTATTCTAAGTCTTATTAATCTGAAATCAATCTCATTTAAGAGGAAAGCAAATTAATTAAAATGAAAATAAATTTCTTAAAACTAATTTTATTTATAACCTTTACCGTTTGCTTAGCACGTCGAAGAAGCACAAAACGTGCTCCGCTAGCGAAAACTGTAAGTTTGAGTTTTAGGTTTACAATTCGATATCAGATTTTTTTATTTATTTATTAATTTTTTTTTTTTTTTTTTGACAATTTTCAGATAAATGTCCCACAATCTGGAAATGTAAGCAGTTTTAAAATTTAAAAAAAAATTAAAGTTCTTACAAGTTCCCTTAATATTTACAGGCAATTGTTGGCAGTGGACAAGGAAATCATCAGTCACATGTACAGATTCATTGTAACTGCGGCTAAGTACTTGAACATTTTAATCGAATAATATACGAGCATATAAAAGCAAAAATATTTTTTTTTTTTACATAATAAAGTTGCGACATGAAAACAAAACCGAAAATTTCGAATTTCATCAAAGTATGTACCTCAAGGTAAAAAAAAAAACGGGTTTTCGTGCTTTTAAACTATTTCAACTAATTTTGAGTCCTTTAATCTTTCGAATTGTGTATATATGTATTACAGTGATGTGAAAAATAATGACACTAATGTGACATATGTATGTATTGGCATTTGATAAGAAAGTTCGTAAAATGAGACAATTGCTGATAAATAATAGCCCTTATGTTTAATTAATAAACTACAGGAACTAAATTATTGCTTGTATTACAAAATTTAATTCAATTAAACTTTAAACACAAATTCATCCTGTGGAGAAAACTTAGAACACTTCATGGTATTTTCGAAATAGTCACAAAAAGAAATAGATTTGCACTAATTTCAGTTCTAATGTTGTTCTATAGTGTTTAATATTTTTCCGAGGCTTCGTGATTGTTAAAAATTGCAAGACATCGTTTGGGCAAAGTATATATGAATATACATATGTATGTATATCATACCAAGCAGCCTGAATTAATTCCCAAAGCTCATAATAACTTACCTCTGGTTGCTGTTTTCATCACATTCCACTAATTTCCTATTTCATTTATATCTGGAAACTGTGGGCAGCAGTCTAATAAAGCAACATTGTTATTTTCAAACCCTTTCTAAGAACACTTTGGAGTGCAACACGCATCAAAGTGGCTTATTCTTTATAGGCGAATGTAACATACACGTTTGGAAGATTTCAACATAATCTATTGCTTTCATAAGTTTCTATAGACGATAGTAGGAACATTACTTCTATATAACAATATTACTGCCAGCATGCTTTCCCATCGGGGAATCACATAATTAAATTGCGTACACGCTCACAAACGAATGCTGACTCAGTCATAATCAGTGCTGCCACTGTTGGTAGAATTCTACCAAAATTGGTAGAATATTTTTCGTTTGGATGGTGGGCTAAATATAATTTTGGTAGATTTTTGAAAACTTAAAAATCACTATGTTATTAAAATTTGTTAATTGCTCGCCATCCTATTTGTTTTCTATAAGCGAAAATCAAGCAAACAAGTATCAGAAAAGTTTTCACAATTAGTTACAAGGTACAGTGGTGGTCAAAACATTTGCAACTAAAGCAGTATTCTAGCTCTTCAGTTACCCATTTCTTTCCAATTGGTTTTTAATACTTGATTTTTGGTATATTCATAACTTTGTTGATTGCTTTTTTTGTAATAGCAGGAAGAAATCATCATCTGATTAAAGACAACAACAAAAAAGTAATATTTGAGCAAGAAAGTCTAACTATTGCTATTCAAAACATTTGCAACTCTTGCCTCACTTACTCTATAAGTATGAACAACTTTTTACTTACTTTTCATAATGCGAGTTGTAATTTATTAAAAAATTCCACAATAGTTGAGTGCTTTTCAATAAATAACAAAATAAATAACAACAATAACAAAAATTTTCACTACAAGCTATACTAGTGCATTGGATTTTTGGAAAAATGGCCGGTTCTGAATTAAAAATCAGAATTTTACATGATTATCGTAGCAGAATTTCACACAAAGAAATGTCAGTAAAGTAAAGGGTTCGCCAATAAAATTTTTTGAAAATGCTATAAAAAAAACTACTGAATATTTTCTCAAATTTCTTTTTTTATTTGAAAATACAATCCTTCCGGTTAATAATGGAAAATAATTTCATTCAAATGGCTGCCTCGGCTGGCCATGCAGTAGCCTACACGATCGGTCCAATTTTTAAGCACATTATCGATTGTGTGCAGCTATATTTCACCAATGGCTTCACGAATATTGTCCTTTAAAGCGTCAATTGTCTCTGGCTTGTTGGCGTAACACTTATCTTTGACGGCACGCCACAAATAATAGTCCAACGGTGTCAAATCGCAGCTCCGAGATGGCCAAACGACATCAGCTCTGCTGCTGATAATGCGATCTTCAAAAAGAGGGCGCAAAACATCGAGTGCCCTGTTGAAACCAAATGTTGCTAATATCCTTCTGTTCATTTTTTGTGAACAAAAATTCGTTCAACATGGCCCGACAGCGATCGCCATTGACTGAAACGGCCACTCCTTGCTCATTTTCGAAGAAAAATGGCCCAATTATGCCTCTGGACCAAAATCAGCACCAAACAGTGACTCGCCTTGGGTGTATCAGCTTTTCAATGTATGCGTGCGGGTTTTCTGTGCCCCAAATGCGACAATTTTGCTGGTTTACTTACCCGCCAAGATCAAAATGAGCTTCATCTGAAAAGATGATCTTTTTTTTGCCAAAACCGTCATCTTCTGTAAGTCGATCGCAGGCCCAGATTCCCAGCGTTGTTCAAGCGTAAAAAAAGAAATTTGAGAAAATATTTAGTAGTTTTTTTTATAGCATTTTCAAAAAAAAAATAATTTCTTTGGCGGACCCTTTATAAATTTATTTAAAGTTCTAGCCATCGTTAGCCATTCCCATCTTTCTGGCAACTTATTTATTCGCCGAATTATTGTTCACAAAAATTGAAGAGGAGGATATTAGCAACATTTGGTTTCAACAGGACAGCGCTACGTGCCACACAGCCGAAGCTACACTCGATGTTTTGCGCCCTGTTTTTGAAGATCGCATTATCAGCCGCAGAGCTGATATCGTTTGGCCACCTCGGAGCTGCGATTTGACACCGTTGGACTATTATTTGTGGGGTGCCGTCAAAGATAAGTGTTACGCCAACAAGCCAGAGACAATTGACACTTTAAAGGACAATATTCGTGAAGCCATTGGTGAAATACAGCTGCACACAATCGATAATGTGCTTAAAAATTGGACCGATCGTGTAGGCTACTGCATGGCCAGCCGAGGCAGCCATTTGAATGAAATTGTTTTCCATTATTAACCGGAAGGATTGTACTTTCAAATAAAAAAAGAAATTTGAGAAAATATTCAGTAGTTTTTTTTTTATAGCATTTTCAAAAAAAAATTATTTGGCGGACCCTTTATAAAAAGTTAACTGATTTTCATTGCTGCAATTTTTGGTGTCATGGAAAAGTTACTTAAAAAACTGCCTATAATATTAGTTATGCAGTATGCCATATTAACTGAAACGGTTCAGAATATTGGAAAAATAGAAGATTGTAATACAAAACTGAATATTAAAACTAAGACAAAACAGTTTATGCAAAAACAAAGTACTTAATACAGTAAAATGTTTAAAAAATGGTCTTAGCACATCTTATTCAAATATAGTTTTAAAATATGATCTTAAGGAATTGTTATTCTTGAAATATGTCCCCATTATATAGGCATTGACATGTTTGTTTTTTAGAGCATATTTTTAAATTTTTAGATCATATTTTCGGATTTACTGCATATTTTATGCACATAAAACAGTTTTTAAGAGCATAATTCTGGTTTCTCTGGTAGTAACAATATATAGTATATTCACCCAATAGGAAAAAAAAGGATGTTGAATGGGAAATTCAAAATAAATTTAAATTATGGATTATTACTAAAAATACGATGGTAATTAACTTGAATTTTAAAAATAATAGTCTTGTAGTGACGACTTTTTGGCGATTTGTAAATTATTGTAATTAGCGATTTTGTTGGCTACTTTTGATAAAGAAATACGAAAAATTTAAAATTCTTATTTTGGTATTTTTATGTATGAAATTCGTGAACATGGTACATTTCAATGTGTCGATTATAGATGGCAGCCGAACTTCAATTATGTTTTCGGCAACGAGAAATTTGTAGTTGCCTATACGGAACTGAAACTAATAGATTTTTATGTTCCAGTTTACTTATGTAATGCAATTTTCGGCAACTGGCAACGAAATATTTAAGTTCATAAATGGCACGAAAAAAGCTCTAAACTTTACAAATGTGGAAAAAAATTAGCATACCTCAGAGCTATGAAGTATATCATATCATCATTTAAAAGGTCTACTTCTCCTCTCTCTAAATCCACTGAAAAGCTTAAAATCGGATAGTATTCCGCTAAATTACAAGTCTATAAGTGTATGAAGGTACAAAAAACCGTTTTTTACCCGTAATTAAAGATTTTGGAGGTTTTTAGAAAATTTCAAAAACTGAATCTTGCGTTTATTAGAAAAATAGTATAACTTTTCAGATATTTTTCTTCGTTCTTTTTTGTCGCATAGTATAATTAAATTCCAATACAAGGCAATGTGAAATGTGTCAAAGAAAAAGTGTATAATGTTTTAGATATATAATAACAATGAGATTACGTATCTATATTCAAAACGTATTTTTTTAACCATAACAATTTTTTATAGTTTTCTAGCTTTCAGTAAACTGTAAACTATGTTATAGTAAATATTGTACACTTTTTGTTTTTGCTATTATTTTTGCTTAATAAAATTAACAAAATATATATTATGGCGAATTTTTTATCACTTTTGGCGAAATTTAAGAATTCGGAACAAATTATTTTTTATTTGTTTTAACAATTTTTTTTTTCATTATTTTAAAAAACATAAATTTTATTGCCAAAATGTAAAAAAAGATGATTTGGCGCTTTTGGCGATTTTTAAAATTGTTTTTGGCGAAAAAGCTTAAAAAATGATCTGACAACCCTGCACTAGAAGTCGGGCATATCAAAACCAAAAGATTTCAGTAATATAGCAACAGTTACCAGACATTGTTTAAAGTTGAAAGATGAACATGAAATTGTTTCACATCATTTTCATAATTGGCTGCATTTTAGCTGCTGTAATGGCCGAACCTGGTGATGTAAGTAAAAAAATGAATTGTTATTTATATAAATATTTGTAATAACTTTAAAATAAAATAGATTTTGTAATTAACTTTCGTTTCTCCACAGAACGTTATAAAGGGAAATCATAACAAAGACAATATGCAGAAAAGTACAGATGTTAAGGTTAAAGTGAAACCATCATTTGGATGATTTTTTCCCATATAAAATATTTTATTTCATAAATTGTTTCACTTGACTTCATGTTTATAAAAAAATATATAAATTATTAAAAATATTATTAATTTGAATAATAAATAAATTAGAGTTTTTAATTCTAATTTCTTAAATTTTCATATTAAATATTTTATTAAATTATATTGTAAAAACGCTTCCATTTTTGTTACATTGGATTTGGAGCTTAACTAAATCATGATTAGAAAACCTGTGGCAGCCCCAAGTCTGTCAGCTAGTGAACAGAATGAATCTGGCAGCACTTTAGAATTCAAAAGTAAAAAAAAACAAAAATTAATTCCTCGGATCGTCTTTGCCGTCACAGCTGTAGAAAATACAATTGATAATAGTTTGTAAATAGTTTAAGACTTAAGCAAGGCGAATTCAATACGGTTGCCCAAATTTACTACGTAAGCAACAGCTGATACATTTGCGTATGTCAAAAAACACAAACATTCTGTATTTTGTTGACAACAACTATTTTTGATGCTACAGCTTTTTGCGTACTACAGTGTTGCATTATGTTGACACACCGAAGTTTTGTTTTACAGTGTTTTATTCATTTTCAATTTAAGACCACCTTATTAAATTCGCCTTGGACTTAAGTAACGTGTTTTATTTACAATAAATTATAAACCAATTAGCAGGCACTGCTTACTAATAAAACAAAACAAACTGTCATAAAATAATGCCATTACCAGTTAAGACGTTGAACATTTTTAAACAGCAATTGGCTTAATCTTAGTCATACTTCAAGATTTTGGTTCTTGTTTCTCTAAATATCTCGTCTGTATCCTTCAATGTTTTATTATTATTAAAATTTTAAAGTTATCACCGAACTAATATGTATGTTTTATGTAATTGTACACTCTCTAGCGATTTTAGGTGCCTCAGAGCAGCTAACACTTATTCGTGCAGGCGGAGTGGAAAAAATTGGCGTATCCTGGAATGAACTATGATGAATCGCAAAAAATCGTGTCAGATGGCGGTTGGCTGCTGTTGGCGTCATATGCTTCAATGGGTGTTTGAGGAAATTATATATAAACAGTAAGGAGGTCAAACGAAGTGAAGTATTTCGTTAAAAACCTAGACATTTAAGTACTTCATATGCCACAACAGGTTCTCATGACTAAAATATAAAGAGTTTCTGAGTCACATATAGTTATATTGTCCATAGACAAGAATAGCATGTCTAAAAGATTGTTAGCAGGTCTGACGTGAGTGATTCATACTCTGCTCTTTTCGCTAAAATTTTGAAGTTAAAGAGGGAAATTTTTTAAGAAACGCTTTTGCTTTAACCTTCAACATACAAAATCATTTATAGCGGTTTTTAAAATATTATTTGTAATTAAATTCTCACGATCTCTAGTATAGCACAATTTCCGTTTCTATACGAATTGCTTTAAATTGAAGGTATAAATTTTTTTACAAAAGACCAACACCCAGAGGATCGCCCCTACACAAGCAGTGCATTTTACTGGTACTAAGAAAATAGGTTTTGGAAAGGAGGATAGAGGGTAGTAGTGTTTATGGACGTTAGATTTAAATTTACTCATGTCGTAAGTGGCAGGGAATACTTTCGCTGAAAGATTGTTCCACAAATAACGGTGCGACAAAAGAACGAATTCTCCCTATTATACGTTGTGCAATTCACTGGACAATCAACTACAAAGGGATAAACTGTACGAGAAATACGATTACTACGTAAGAATTTAATGTTTTAACCTTTTTAAAATGTTTGAGTTCATTTATATTGCGTCAAAATAAAATAAAGCTCTATTTTTATTTTAGTTGTTTTACAATCTGTCTATGTCTTCATTAATTCCACTGTACTTTAATACACCAAATTCGCTTTTAAAAGACTTTTTATTTGCGCCTTAAACAGACTTTACTTCTTGACAGCCAATTCAAAACTAATTAATAATTATATGATTTTTAAGAAATTATTCCTCAATTTCGTCAGAACACATTCCGTTATAGTACCGATAGAACAAAGAAACACTCGCCACATTACGACGGTGCCCTAACGAATCGATAGAGTTGGCTACCCTCTCGTCATTAATAAGCATCTTCGCCCTCTCCTGTGCGCGGTCGAGAAGCTTCGAAATAGATTTTGAAGCACCGGCTCATACATGAGAGTTTTATCCATTTCGGGTCGGATATAGGTCTTGTAAATATTAAGTAGATCAGATGGAGTGAAGTATTTCTTGCACCGTCTTAAAAAATCAAAGCACTTAACGCTTCTTTCGACACTTGAAATATGTGATCAATCCAACGAAAGTCACAGTGAATTCTCATGCCCAGAACATCAAGAGCATCACATAACCCATGGACATAAACACATCACCACGTCTGAGTGTTAAAAAACAACATTGAGTCTTGCGTGCATTAAAATCGGCCCTGTTCACACGTCCCCACTCAGAGATTTTCACCAGGTCACTCTTCAAGAGGCTCGGCCTACGATCAAAATAATATGAGTGACAAATGTTTCTGTCATCCGCAAAAGAGTAGATAGGTGTAGAGGTGAAAAGAGGAAAGTCGTTAAGAAATATTAGAAAAAGAGAAGAAGAAAGAACAGAGCCCTGCGGTACCCCTTAGTTTATCCTGAACTCATCGGATGAGATCCCGTCTATAACAACTCTTATAGAGCGATCTCTGAGAAAGCTCGATATAAATTGAGAGAAGTGATTACCTACACCAAAAGCATTAAATTTCGAAATGAACGCCTCGTGCCAAACTCTATCAAACGCCTTTGAAATATCCAGCGCCACAAACTTACTTTCACCAAAACGATGAATGGACCTGTTCCACTTTTCCGAGAGCAACGCCAGCAGGTCACCAGTAGAACGGCCCTTTCGGAAACCGTACTGGCGATCGCCAGTAATCATACTCTCCATAACCTTGGAGAGTGTAGAACAGACTGCTATTGGACGGTAGTTTTCAGTGTTACTGGCAGGGTTGGCAGAAACCCGAGTTTAAAAAAAAAACCAACCCACCGGGATTTATTGGGTTTTTTCGTGGGTTTTTTTTCGTTTTATAAATTCTTTAAAATTTCGATTCTGTCGACAATATTTTTTGTTTGTTTATAGAATCACGTTGTTTTAGTATTTATAATGCAATTTTGCACAACTGATGTGATCAAGGCGTCGTTGTTTACTATGAGCTGCTAAAATGGGGTGATTGAAGCAGATCGTTTGAATCATGCATTATGAGAAAAACGACCGTAATAAGTATAAAGACAGACATTATTAACTTATTCTTTTGGATGATAACACCTGATCTCACATCGCAAAAGTTTCAAAACAATTTTTAGAAACTGTCAAATGCCGCATCCGAATACAATATACACACACCTCTTTATATGGGCTTTCTGTACATGACATTTCGCTTTATGTGCTTTCTATAACGGCCTGTTTGTATTATGGAACACATTCGCTTTAAGCGTAAATTACCTCGTTCTACGGTTTAAAAACGTGGACGTAAGCAGACGTAACACTTATGCATCTCGCTTAAAGGCATTTCGATTAACGGTCTAGATTTTCAGAAACTATTTAGGCTGTACAAAGAGGTATGAGTTTATTTTTTAACATGTCACCGAATCATTTCCTTTGAAGAAATTCAAAATCAGCTTCAAAACTGGAGCGCTTTAAAAGACGAGACGTTTTTTTTAAATACAATACCCAGAAATTCAAAATCAGCTTCAAAACTGGAGCGCTTTAAAAGACGAGACGTTTTTTCTTTTAATACAATACCAAATTAAACCCACCAGGATTTTATTAGTTACCAAGTGGGCCGCTCTTTTAAAGGATTGGCGTTACATTAGCAACCTTCCAGTAAGATGGAAATATATCGGCGCGATACGACGCACTGAAAAGGTGAGCTAATGGACACGCAAGAGTCGAAGAGCTCTGCTACAGGACCAGTGCTAGTATGCCATCCGACCCAGATAACTTGTTAATGTTGAGATTTGCAAGGACTCTTTTTACAGCACGGGCTCGAAAAATACTAGACATAGACTGATACTCTTTCAAGTTCGTGGTTGAACGCTCTGAGGCAAGTGAGAATTACTGGCAAACATTTCAGCCAAAAGGTTTGCTTTTTCAAACGGGTTCGTGAATGTTGGGTCATTCCTTACAACGGCAGGAACCGAACTATCGATGTTCCTTAGCTTTTTATCAAATGACCAAAAGTTTTTACTTCCTCGTAGAAAAGTAAGAACTTTAGCACGAAGACGCTGCTTTTATAGAGCCTTTTCGCGGCACATGAAAATCTCTCCTATTTGCGAAGCAAATCTGTATGGGCAAATTTATTATTGTGCCAATTCCTTTTATGCTTTTAACCGATTTTGACCTTAATATTCAAATTATATTGAATGTTACCGGTATTACAGCCTTCTTTTATAACATTGTAGATGAGCGGAAAAAATTGAAATTAAACTTAATTTCGAAATAAAATGTTTATTATGCAGCACCGGGTGCAGCCATTGCCTCAGCCAAAATACAGGTAATAACAAAGAGAAGTTGAATTATGTAACGGGTCCGCATCTAACGTTTTTTTTTTTTCAACTAGTGCTTATTTCGTGAATGGTAACACTTAGCTCATGTCTGATTTGACAGATAATTAGTTTATTATTCCGCTGAACGAATATGGTTGTGTATACGCTTTTTTCGCTTCGCTAAGTGGGCCTGCGATCGACTTACAGAAGATACCGATTTTGCCAAAAAAAAATCATCTTTTCAGATGAAGCTCATTTTGATCTTGGCGGGTATGTAAACAAGCAAAATTGTCGCATTTGGGGCACAGAAAACCCGCACGCATACATTGAAAAGCCGATACACCCAAGGCGAGTCACGGTTTGGTGCGGATTTTGGTCCAGAGGCATATTTGGCCATTTTTCTTCGAAAATGAGCAAGGAGTGGCCGTTACAGTCAATGGCGATCGTTATCGGGCCATGTTGAACGAATTTTTGTTCACAAAAATTGAACAGAAGGATATTAGCAACATTTGGTTTCAACAGGACGGCGCTACGCGCCACACAGCCGAAGCTACACTCGATGTTTTTCGCCCTGATTTCAAAAAAAAAATATATATATTTATTTTTGTTACAGATATTTTGAATAAAACTTGATAAATGATTTGTGCAATAAGTTTAATCACAACATAAATATACTCACCCATAAGGAAAGAAAATGATGGTGAATATGAAATTCAAAATAAATTTAAATCATGGATTATTACTAAATATACGATGGTAATTAACTTTAATTTTAAAAATAACAGTCTTGTGGTGAGGGTTATTTGAATGATATCATCATCGTCATAACTTTTCTGCATTGGAAACTTTAAATACACATTCTACTAAGTCGAGCATAACAATTCTCAGACGTTGTTTAAAGTTTAAAGACGAACATGAAACTGTTTCACATCATTTTCATCATTGGCTGCATTTTAGCGGCTGTAATGGCCGAACCTGGTGATGTAAGTAAAAAAATGAATTGTTATTTATATAAATATTTGTAATAACTTTAAAATAAAATAAATTTTATAATTAACTTTCGTTTTTCCACAGAACGTTATAAAGGGAAATCATAACAAAGACAATACGCAGAAAAGTACAGATGTTAAGGTTAAAGTGAAACCATCATTTGGATGATTTTTTCCCATATAAAACATAAATTATTTAAAGGAGCTTATTCTGTAAATGACTTAGGTAACGCATGTTGCTATAAAATGTTAATATAAAAATTGTTTTTATAACAAAAACAAATTCTATAGAAATAACGCAAAACATCAACCACGTGATATATACATAATAAGACCCCAAAATGTTATAATTTGGAATAAAATTCATTTCACTAAAATAAATTGGAGTTTGATTATTTACTCATAATATTTTTTCTTGTTTTCATTTTTAAAATTTTATTATGGATTTACACCTGGACGAAATCTACTACTTACGCGATTTCGTTTAAAATCTAGTAGATTACAACTAGTAGATTACAACTAGATTTTCCATGCAAAACAAAATCTAATTCGTCACGAGATTTGGACGAAATCTAGTTGAAATCAAGCAAATTTAGTGATGCAGCTCTGTTTTTTGTACTAGAAATACTAAAATATACAATTCTTTTCAAGAAAAACTGTCATTTAAAATCAAGATAAAAAAATTTTTTTTTCGGCATGTTATATTATTCAAATAACAGATATGTATCAAATGCATTATCTCATTAAACGTCAAAAAATTCTAATGTAAACACATTAGGTTTTGTACAAGATTTCAAATCGAATTGACAAGATTTCGTTCAGGTGTAAATGCCCCATCTAGTATAATGTAAAAACTCTTCCAGTTCTGTTAAAAGACGCATTAGGTTTGAAGCTTAACTAAATCAAGATTAGAAAACATAATGACAACACTACTACTTGGACCAGTATTGCCATCTCATATATAATTAAATATATTGTGTGTAATATTTCATTGTGTGTGTAGTTCGTGTGTAATTACGTTATGTGTAATTTGTGTGTAATTTGACTTTTTTTCTGCAGTGTTCTATAATCGCTTATTTTGAATTTTTGTCATATAGAATTTGATATACGAAATTTTGCTAATTCGCAAATAAAACCGAATTTAATCATAAAAAATAAAAACTAATAAGGTATGCTTCAGAATGATAAGGTCACCTTAATATTTGCTCAATTCATCCAAACTATAAAAAGTAACGTATGGTCACCTTATTAAAAAAAATTCTACGTTCAAATAATTGAATAATAAGCCAGTTTTGCACTTAGAGATGTACCGTTATCTTATGTTTATTTAAATTTATGTAAATAAGTGCAAAATTCAATGCGTCAAAATGTTAAGGTCAGTGATTCATTTATCCAAACTTTGATTTAAACTAAGCATTAATCAATTATCTTTAATTTATGCAGTTCCCATTTCCTTCTATTGTCTTAAAAATACGGGATGGCATCGCACTTACTAAATTGTCCAGAACGTTGGAGCGGATTTCGTACCAGCTGTTGCAGATTGCCACTTTTAATTCATCTTTTGTCCGGTACTGTTTGTTGTCTGCATAAACATTATGCACAAGCAGTCCCCACAAATTTTCCATGGGGCTTAAGTCGTGGGAACGTGCTGGCCAATCAAGTACTTTAATATTGTGCTCAAACCATTGTCTGGTCGACTTGCTGACATGAATTGCTGCGTTATTTTGCTGAAAGGCGAAAGTTCTGTCAGCATTTTGGGCCAAATAAGGCAGTAAACGTTCTGGTATTGTGTATGGGACCTATTATGAAAATTACCTTTGCATATGTATACACTAGCTAAAACCCGGCGCGCTTCGCTACCCCATCTTAATCATTATCTTAGTCACATTTTTTACCATTTTTCCACAACATAATCCAATCATTTGTTGTTTCCAGAAAGATACTGTAGATTCTGCTTCTTAGCTGTATACAGTCTGCAAACTAATACACATTCATTTTTATATTGTATACGTATATAGACAGCTTTTATCCAGTGTGCTTCGTATAATTTCCGAATTTGGTTGATTTGCATAGAGAAACAAGCTTTAATAGTTGTCGTTCTCCACTTATATCTAAATCTCATATTTAGTATGAATGCAAGGTGTCACACCCACTTATCCAATCTCGCCCAGTTACCGACTGATAATATGTAGTTGTTCACAATGTTGTTTGAACCTAATTGAGGAGAAACTTCTACAATTGCCGTTCTCAAGATATACAAAAATTAATATTTAGTTTGTATGGGAGGCACCACGCCCACTTCTCTAATTCCGCTCACTTTTTGAATGATGATTTGTATTGACTATGAAGACATTCAGACCAAATTCATTAACTTATGCCTTAACTGCGTTCTCAAGATATACAGAAAACAATATTTAGTTATAATGGGAGGTATCACGACCACTTGTGCAACTCCTGCTAGTTTTTGTCTGATAATTAGTATTGACTGTGGAGTTATTTGGAGACTTACTGTTACCATTTTAAAGATATAGACAAGTAAATATTTACTTTGTATTGGCGTGTGGCACAGCCTAATTGGAATTTTCGAAACTTCTATAGAATACTGTTCCTTCAGAGCATACAGAAAGATACTGTAAAAATTTCAAGAAAATCTGTCAACCGTTTAGCTGTCTATAAGACATAAATAAACAAACACACATATATAAATGCATACATACATAAAACACGCATTCATTTTTATATATTAGATTAAAAATATTTGTACAAAATAAATGCCTTATTATTAAATGTTAATCACCGCAAGATGATTATTTCTAAAACTCATTTTATATTCCCTATAAAAACCAACAATTTAGTGTGAGTTCATATTCATAGGCTCCCAGTAAAAGTCAACAGTACGAGTATAAAAAATCGTACGATTTCAGTATTTATAAGTGGCAGCGGTAATAGTGGCAACACTCAGAAAAATACCGATGGATGATTTTTTTTAGACAGAAAATCGAGTTTTATATCTTTAATTGCATGGACTACTGCTATTACTATGTGGATATAAGATAGTGGAAAGCATTTGTTTAAAGCAACAAATAAAAATTTCCATTATTTGAATAATAAAAATTTTTTTTGTTTATTAATTTTGTACACATATCACACTGGTTTCTCCAAAGTGAGTCAACTTAAAATTTGTCAATTTTTATTTTTTAGAAGAAAACGGTACACTATTGCCAGGTCTACCCACGAACATTTTCCATTTGATTTAGAAATAAATTCTAAGTCTATCGGTAATATGTAGTACGTATTTATATTTGTTTGGATCTTAAACTTACTATTCAGAAGGCTTTAATGCTAGTGGAATGACTTGATAGAAACTACGAACATGTATACATAGCATGAATATAAAAATTTATAATGACTGCCGTAACTCGATAAGTGCTTTTTAAAAAACCAAGATTGTTCTTACGAAATCTACTCTATTTTTGGGCTATGCCAAGCGTTTTCGTAATAGAAGGCAGAACATTTTAAAATCACCTTAATGTGGTTTAGGTTAGGTAAAGTGGCGGACCCCCTAGAGGGAACGAGCATCACTTAGGCCAGATACCCATTGTGATGGGTATCTTCCATAAACATAGAAGGCTAACACGGGAATCAAACAGTCTCCATAGGAAACCATTTTAACTCCAAAATAATTCTCACATCTGAGGTGACCTTCATTCTGGAAAGTTCAGTCAAATATGACAAGAAATAGATGGCCGAAAACTGTTGTCATCTATTAGCAAAGGTTGGACACTGACACATGAGCTAAAAAACAGTCCCTTTCTCCTCTTCTGAACCACAACTCATGAAAAAATCACGCGAGGGGATGCCAGTTCTATCGACTTGCCTCCCAATCAGGCAGTGAGCCGTGAGGACCGTAATTGTGCGATGAATGGCGACTCAGGAAGAGAAGATATTAAGTCCTCTGTTCATCAAGGTTGGTCTAGCAGAGCCTGGCGATAACGTACGTGCCCTCATGCTGCCAACGAGATTGAGCATCATCATACACTGACTGCAGAATATCCAGCTTAACCGAGGCAGTGGTAGGGCCTTGTTCGAAAATATCGAGCTCAATATGCGCCTTAGCCTGTTCGTCAGCAATGCAAATCCCGACGATAACCCTGTGCCCCGGAACCCATATTAGAGTTACCTTCGAATGTGCCGAGATTTCCATGAGAAACTTGCGGCATTCATGGACGAGGACCTGATCGTAGCTTGACTGTCCGAATAAATCAGAAGATTCTCAGGGAAAATCCCACCATTTAATAAGTATTGCTCAGCTCTCAGTATAACCATGAATTCCGCCTGTCATACACTGCAGTGGTCAGGCAACATATAAGACAGTCTAGTATCAGAAACCCACTCTGTGTCTTCTGGTTTACTATACTGAGTAACAAGGTTGCAGACATGCTAACGAAAATCTAGGCTCCCAAAAAATAAGTGTTTGTGGGAAATCAGTTAATTGTCTGAGAGGAATTAATGTCAACATTCGTCGAATACTAAATTTCGAGTTTTGCGTGTTTCAGTTTGCTGATTTCGTATCTATCCTTTCAGAGCTTTATGAATTAGCACCCATGTTTGTCGCAAAAATTTAACTTTTTGTGTAATGCCATTTTCGCACAAGACTCTCAGTTACTTTGTTCGCCGTTTGAATTACTTATACGAATTACCAGACGGCACCTGTATAATTCGTGTTGATGGCTCTTCTTCTTCCTGTTTTTTTAAATTATTGTTTTGCTATTTGTCGATAAATTTTTTTTTTTAAATGGTAAGGAGGTTAGAAAATTAAATAAACATATTTATCATCCAATAAAAATTAGAGTTCACATTGATTTCTCAGTAATCTACAAAGTAATTGAAACTGAATTATGTACAATTTTGGTGATTCCACCATTAAACAGTGTATGCGGAATTATGTTATTATATCGGTACTTAATTGGGGGTTGAATTATGTAAGAGAGAGGAAAAACCTTGTTGTGTGAATACGTCATAAAAGCCTAGCTCCGGGGAACTTAAGAAAAAAGTTTTCATGAACCATCATCACAAATATACTGACAGAAGTGTTTCTTATATGAGCAGAATAAAATCAATGGATGTAGATAAGTTAAGCCAGACCGTTTAGAATAAACCAACCGGTAAATCTTTCCTTTATCAAGAATAGAACAACAGTCCGAAAAGTAACACACAAAAATCCGGCATTAGTATCCTCCGCATCTCAGCAACATCATAATCTTTTGTAACATGCCCGCTTTTAAAAAACAATATGGACCAAAATGGTCCTTTTCATAAAATTAGAAAGTTTTTTTTACCTAACAACAGAGTTAAAATACATTCGTGAAAAGTAGTAAAATGGGGAAAATTTGAAAGAGAACTAAATTAGTCATTGGTGTGCTATTGTGCTTTTCACTTGCAAATAGTGTTAAAAGGAGTACAATTGTACCAACTTTTCCATCCCTGGGGTCGATGACTAATCATATGATTATGTTTCCAACTTCTGCTACCAGTGATGTAAAATCGATGCGAGTGGAGAATCAGATCTAGATGTACCGGGTAGAATAAAAAGGACAAAATCATTTTTTGGTATACTGGATCCAATATAGCAAAGCAACAAAGTTAGTATACACATTAAGCTACGCATAGTTGAAGCAAATGTTAAATCTGTTCTCCTCTATGGATGTACAACCTAAATAGTCGCTAATACCATCAGCGAGCAGCTTAAAACTTTTGTTAACCAATGTCTCAGAAGAATACTGTGAAAATTCTGGCCTCCGACTTTCTCGAACGACGATCTTCTAACACGAGCTCGGCAAATACCGTTATCAAAGGTAATTCGTAAAAGGAAGCGGCAGTACTCTTCTTAAAAACAATGAAACGTAGCCAAGCGAGCTCTTCGATGAAATCCTTTTCACCAGTCTGAACAACGAGCTAGCAGACTTCGTATAGCGTGGCATCGATCAACAGAAACTGCGAAATTCTGGCATCAGACCATCTAGAACGACGATAATACAATACAAGCTCGGCAAATACCGTTATCAATAGAAGTTCATAAAAGGAAGTATCAGTACACTTCGTCAAAACAATGACAACATCGCCAAGCTAGCTTTTCTATGGAATCCTTTTCACAGTTCCGAACAACGAGCTAGAAGAGTTCGTATACATAGCATAACGTCAATCAATCAAAAATTAAGTGGAAAAAATCGGCGTTTCCTGGAATGGACTAAGATCAATCGCACAAAAATCGTATGTGCTTCAATGGGTGTCAGAGGAAATTATATATAAAACAGTAAGGAGGCCAGACGAACTGAAGTATTTCTTTCAAAAAACCTAGGCATTTGGGTTCTTCTTATGCCACAACAGATTCTCATGACCAAAATATCAAGAGTTTCTGACTCACAAATAGTTACATTGCCCATAGACAAAGATAGCAAGTCTAGTAGATTTTCAGCAGGTCTGAAGCGAGTGTATCATTCATAATCTGCCCTTTACGCTTCAGTCTTGAAAGGACTTGCCCTTTGATCAAATAAAAACGAATAAATGCTGTTATTTGAGATGAAGTAGATAAGATTAGAATTTAAAACAGAAGTTTATTATTTTATTATTATTATTAATTTATTCATCAGTATTCATAATACTCTTACAAATTCACATTAAAAATTCAGAATTTAATATTTCTAAATATAATAATAATAATAAAAAAAATATATATAATAATAAAGGTGACATTATTCCTCATGAAACTAATACATTTTCTTCTAAATACATTATAATTTTGTTCTGCTTTTATGTCATTTGTAAGTGTGTTAAATAATTTAAGGCCCATATAGTACAGTGATCTTTGCATTGTAGTTGTATTTGTTTTCCTTAGACTGAAGTTTTCTTTTTCTGCATTTCTTAGTTGATATGGTTGTACTACACCGACATAATTTACCTGTTCACATAGATATTCTCGAGCATTATTGTGTTTTATTTTATGTATAAAGCCGAGAGTATTACATTTAAGACGTTGTTCGATATTCAGCCATTTGAGCGTATCAAGCATATATTGTATCGATGTATTTATTATTATTATTGTAGAAACTTTCCTTCTAATTCTACTAAAAAAATCAATTTTTACCTATTTTCTTACATATGTATTCTATATGATCCTTAAATTTTAATTCCTTATCTATTATAAATCCCAGATATTTTATATCCTCAACTTTTTCTATAACTTGATCATAAATTTTAACTTCCCACTCGGTATTCATATTATCTCCAGAATTTTGGTCTTTTTTTCATTTAGTTTTAATTTGTTCATCTTCAGCCATTTGTTAACCTTATCTATATCATTTGTTAGATTGTGTCTACACTCTTCGAGGATGACCCCTCTGTGTATATCAGCGTATCGTCTGCATATAATACAATTTCACATTTTTCCAGAACATTTGGCATATCATTAATGTATATAATAAATAATAGGGCACCCAGTATTGAGCCTTGTGGAACACCGAAATCGTTAATAATTGTATCAGACTTTACTCCATTAACTTTAGTAATTTGCTTTCTGTTCTCCAAATATGATTCAAACCATTTGAGTTCGTTGCCGTGAATGCCATACATATATAATTTTCGAATTAATATTTTCCTGTCAGTAGTTTCAAATGCTCGTTTAAGGTCTAAAAATACTGCCACGATTTTCCTTTTCTTTTCAATGTTTTTCCATCGATTAATAACAAAATTTACTGCTGTTTCACATGAAAATTTTTTTCTGAAACCTGATTGATATTTTGATAATAGTTTGTTATTTTCCATATATTTTTCTAGTTGTTCTTTAACAATCTTTTCTAATATTTTTTCACATGTCTTAAGCGTATTTATAGGACGAAATTCTTCACATTTTCGCGTTTTTGCCACTTTTTCAACTGGAGTAATCAACGTTTCCTTCCAGTTTTCTGGGAACTGTCCTGTTTCTAATGACTTATTCACAATGTCAAGTAGAATTGTTCCTATTATATGCCAATTATCAATGATGATCCTAGTAGATATTTTACAGTAGTCTGGTTTGTTTTGCAAATTCTTCACTATATTTTTAAGGTCTGAAATTGTTATTTCCCGAAATTTGAATCTTTGTTCAGCCATATGCATTAGATTATTATACTGCACATCTTCAATTGAGTCCATTTTTCTTGAATGCTTTCCACAAAGTATCTGTTAAAATGATCAGCTATTTCAATATTATCCTTATATTCTACGTTATGAAATATAACAGATTTTATCACATTTTGGTTTTTCTTTATTACTAAAGCTTTAATCTCTTTCCACATATGTTTTTGATCCCATGCATTATTTATTCATTATTTGTCTGGTGATGTATTTACATATTTCATTTTCTATTTTTACTTTGTATAGATTTCTCAATACTTTATAGTTAGACCATGCTTCGGAGGTGTTTTTGAACTTTGCAATTTGATATTTTGTAATCTTCTCCCTTTTTATAGAGCGTAGTTCATCATTAAACCATTTACTAACTCTATTCTGATTATTTAACTTATTTTTGAAGGTAAACTTTCGTATTGTCTCCTCTAGTCATTTATCAAAACTTACTACCATTTGATCAACATTCATATTCTCTTGATAGTACATTTTGTTATTTAGTTCTCTTGAAAATTTGTTTTTGTCATATTTAAAAATGTCCAAAGTATTATCTTCCGTTTCGATGTTCCTCTCATCATCTTTTACTAATATTTCAATAATTTCGTGGTCCGATATTTTATTATGTTTACAGTTTTATACGGTTGTCTTCAAGCTCTTCGTAATAACATAATCGATTATTGTTCTGGATGTGTTCGTAACTCGAGTGTACTCATTTACTATTTGTTTAACTCCATTATCATTCAATGATCTTTCTATTTTATTCTTACAAAAACTGTTTCCTGACCAATCTATGTTAAAGTCTCCCATTGAAATTATTTCATTAGATTGTTCACTTATACCTTCTAAAGTTTCGCTAAAAACTTCACAGAATTTCGATTTACTTCCACTTGGCGATCTATAAATTCCTACAATTATCATTTGCGTATTTCCTCGAATTGCCTTACAAGCTATAATCAAATATTTAGAATCTTCCTTTTTTTCAAATAATTTCGTAATTCTCCATTCTTTTTTGTAGTATATGATTACGCCTCCAGTTCTTACAGAGTTTGAATACGATACTATCTGACCATAATCTTGTAAAGCTATTTCATCCTCGTCAATATACTCCGACATATGTGTTTCCGATAATACAAAAAAATCTGGTGTTTCCGTTGCAGCAACTATTTCTAGCAGATTAAAATTGTTTGTGAGGCCTTGTATATTCGTATATAAAATAAATAAATTCTTTAATTGTTAAGATGATAAACCCATTTTTTTCTTTCGCATTTTGAGTTTATTTTGATGTATAGGACATTCTTTGCTGTAAGTACCATGTTTCTCATCTAATCCCAAGTTCAATTTTTGATTCACCTTAACACAATTTATGCACTTATTTATTGGCTCTTTGTCACATTCTTTGGACTTATGGTTTCCGTGACAATAAACGCACATTTCTTGGTTTTTGCATTCATTTGCTGAATGATTAAATCCTTTGCATTTAAAACATCTTTTCACATCAGTGCCATCAAAAACTCGGCATCTAACCCAACCAATATTTAACTTTTGTGCATTTATCACTTTCGTATATAATTCACTATCTGTTCCTATTTTCACATTATATATTATTTAGTTATTTCTCCTAAGAAACGCTTTGCCTATAAATTTACAACCTGTTACTAAAAACTTTAATCTTCAATATTCAAAAACATGTATAGTGGTTTTTAAAATTTTATTTGTAATTGAAATCTTAGGATCTGTAGCATAGCACAATTTCCGTTTCTATACCAATTACTTTAAGTTAAAGGTATATCTTTAAGGCTTCTAACCGATTTTTACCTTAATATTCCAATTATGTTGAGTATTACCGGTATTACAGGCTCCTTTTATAACATTCTAGATGCACCCAAAAAAAAAATAATAAAAAATCGATATTAAACTAAATTTCGAAATAAAATATTTATTATTAACTTACTTTACCACGGGGTGCAGCGATCACTCCGCTCAAAATACAGGCCAAAAGAACAACAATTTGAAAAAGTTTCATTTTCTGTTACAAATCTATTTGAATAAGGATTGACAAGTGATCTGTGCAATGAATTTAATAACAATACATACTCACCCTTTAGAATAAAATGATGTTGAATATGAAATTCAAAATAAATTTAAATCAGGGTTGTTACTAAAAAAATACGATGGTGATTAACTTAAATTTTATATATAAACGTCTTGCGGTAATAATTATTTGAATGATAGATACGAGTACATCGTCGTCATAATTTTTGTATATTCCCTTTAAAAACCTATAAATACACATTCCACTAGAAGTCGAGAATATAAAAACCATAGAATTTCAGTGATATAGCAACAGTTTCCTGACGTTGTTTAAAGTTTAAAGACGAACATGAAGTTGTTTTACATCGTTTTCATCATTGGCTGCATTTTAGCGGCTGTAATGGCCGAACCTGGTGATGTAAGTAAAAAAATGAATTGTTATTTATATAAATATTTGTAATAACTTTAAAATAAAATAGATTTTGTAATTAACTTTCGTTTCTCCACAGAACGTTATAAAGGGAAATCATAACAAAGACAATACGCAGAAAAGTACAGATGTTAACTTTAAAGTAAAGCCATCATTTGGATGATTTTTTCCCATATAAAATATTTTATTCCATAAACTATTTCACTTGATTCTATTTAAAAAAAAAACAAATTATTTAAAGGGACTTATTTTGTAGATGACTTAGGTGACGCGTTGCTTTGTTAGTATAAAAATTGTTTTTATAACAAAAACAAATTCTATAGAAATAACACAAAACATCACCCACGTGATTTACATGATAAGCCCTAAAATGTTATAATTTGGAATAACATGTATTTCACTGAAATAAATTGGAGTTTGATTTATTTATAATTTTTTTTACTGTTTTCATTTTTAAAATATTATTAAACTATAACGTAAAAACGCTTTGATTTCTGTTAAAAGTCGCATTAGGTTTGAAGCTTAACTAAATCAACATCTGAATACTTAGTGGCAGCACTACTTGTTATTGTCTAGACTTATAAACAAGAACACAACAAACTATTCAAGGTGAAATTATATAAGGTGAAGTTGTTTGTCCGGCTGATAGCTTTGTTTTGTTCACATGCTGTCAAAACATTTTCTTGCACAACAAAGACTTCTAATAAGAACGATCCAAGGATGTCGTTAAACACTATCTTATTGCAAAAAACATGCTTCAATGAAATGCTTTATAATTGAAAAACGTCTAACAAACTAAATATTTGAAAATTAAAATTTTCAACAAAATAAAATATTTCTAATTTACAAGTGTCAACTGTATAAAACTTTTGTTTACATTTTTTTTATATGGAAATTTTTTGACATCTACAATGCAATGTACAAAAAATATTGCCTGTTGTTTTTGTACAAAACTTCACAAAATTTCACCATGAAACTATTATTACACAGTGTCGCTGTTAGTTAAGACGTTGAAAATTTTTAAACAGCAGTGTATAAAGGATGAAAGTATAAAGAGTGATGTCGACTTAGACCTTTTCGGGCTAGATTCGGCTTTTTTTAAGTACTTCAAATGCGAAACAAAATGTTTATCCCTAAACTAAACAACACTCAAATTCAGTACTTTTTGTAATTTTTATTTAGCCGTTTTTGTCCGTTTTCACTTTTCGTTCGGTGTGTGTTTTTCTGGCTGCGTTATTATCAATTATTAAAAAAACCCGATTACAACAATAAAAGCCGATGCTTTGAAACTAAAAATCGTTTGAACGTTTAGTTTTATTTCTTTAACAATTCACTCAATTTTTAGGCATTGTCGCAATATTACATTATTATGAAATGGTTAAAGCCATGCAAAGACGAGTATAAATATGTCATACGCACTTTTGCGCAAAAGCTATGACCTAGTTAGACATTCCGAATTGAAAAAGCATAAATAAGCTTCGGAACCTATCAACAGTGGAAATATGGTATAACAACAAATAATTTTTATACCAGTACACTGCAACTGATTCAACATTTGCTTTTTTTTGACC
This sequence comes from Wohlfahrtia magnifica, assembly GCA_023159175.1. Classification (NCBI taxonomy): domain Eukaryota; kingdom Metazoa; phylum Arthropoda; class Insecta; order Diptera; family Sarcophagidae; genus Wohlfahrtia; species Wohlfahrtia magnifica. The sequence goes on along the minus strand of JAKWBJ010000212.1, from coordinate 742,422 downwards.
ATTTGGCAGAGAGATGTTGTAAGGCGTTTAGTGAGAGGAAAGTGTCGAACATAAACCTTCATCGCATAAAATATGTGAATACAATAACAAATGTTTTAGCTCCACAAACGTTTGAGTTTGTTTTTATTGCGTTAAAATAAAATAAAACACTTTTTATTTTCGCCTTAAACAGACTTTACTTCTTGACAGCCAATTCAAAACTAACTAACTCACCAGCCGCAATTCGCCGCTTTTAGAGTATTTCACCTTAGTTTAGAATGTTCTAGTGCGGATACTAATCTTCGATTTTTCGCCGTAAGTTCAAATGTTCTAAAAAAATAACCGATCCATGCGATCGGTTTTCTCTGCTTTTCGTAACCTGAAATTGTATTCTAGCCAATTCATTCTCTCGTTTGCATTTTTTATTCTTTATAAGAAGAAGCATACTTGATATTATCAGTTGATTATCTTTTTTAATTTGATCACAATATTTTATTAATTATATTATGCTGTTAAAGTAAGCAAATCATATCATTTATTAAAAAAAAGAAGTTTCATTGTGAAATTTTTTTGTATTTATCAAGAAACAGTTATCAAACGGTAGCAAAGTGGCAATGATAAAAGCTTTGGAGGAAGGAATGGCGATGAATGAAGTTGGAGTCCTATTCAGAGCACACAATTCAATCGTTAGTCGAATTTTCTCAAAATTCCACTCTTCTGGAAATGTAGACAAAAAACCAGAAAACCAGGACTGAGAAATGCTAAGGCCAATAAAAATTGATCCACGAAAGACGGCAGTAGTTATTGCTAATTACGCAAAATCACAAATGGGCGTCCCAATTAGCGTACATACCGCTAGACTCAGATTAAATGAAGTCAGCTTATTTGTTAATTAGAGTTAATTAGAGAAGACATCTTGACTTTGCAGAGCGTCACTTAAACTGGACAACAGAGGATTTGGCTAAGGAGCTTTGTAGTGATAGTAAATTTAATTTATTTAGCTCCGATAGCATAAATTGTATTCGCCCGGTCAGTTAATAGGAGCTTTTTGTCCAGGTATCAGCTACCCACAATGGAACATGCTGGCGGTTCATTTATGAAAATTATATAAATTATATAGCGTTGTATTTTTATGTTCGGCACTGTAGATATTGGTATGTGAAATGAAGAAGAGGATGACCAAGAAGTACACATTTTGTTTAGCAATCAGTAATTTTAAAAAATTGTAAGTAACGCCACGTTTTGCGTTATTTCAATTGAATATAAAGTGATACATGATAATTACTGTTTTCTTTAAAATTTTGTATTGCTTACTTTGAAAAATATATTTTAGCATTTTTTTGAAAAAAATGCCATGATAATATATTAAAACCGATATTTTTTCAATTTAGCTTTTTTTTCTTCCGTCTTCACGCGTTCAGTATTCTAAGAGTTGCCATCACTGAGTATTAAAGGATATTTTATATGTATTAACAAAATCGTGTCAGAAGGCAGTTGGCTAATTTTGGCGTCATATGCTCCAATGGGAATTAAAGGAAATTATATGGTATTTAAAACAGTAAGGAGATCAGACGAAGTAAAGTATTCGTTAAAAAAAACCTAGGCATTTAAGTACTTTTTATGCTACATCAGATTCTCTTGACCACAATATAGCAGGTCTGACGTGAGTGTGTCATTCATACTCTGCCCTTTTCGCCACAATTTTGAAGTTAAAAAGAGAAACTTTTAAAGAAACGCTTTCGCTTTTGAATTTACAACTTGATACTAAAAGCTTTAACCTTCAATATTCAGCAACATTTATAGGGATTTGTCAAAGTTCATTTTTAATTGAATTCTTACGATCTCTAGCATAGCACAATTTCCGTTTCTATACGAATTACTTTATGTTAAAGGTATCTGTAAATTTTTAACCTATTTTGACCTTAACATTCTAGATGAACAAAGAAATTTAAATTAAACCCAATTTCAAAATAAAATTTTTATTATGCAGCACCAGGCAATAACAAAGAGAAAGTACAAAGTACTTTAATTTTTTGTTACGGATCTTTTCAATAGACTGATAAATGATTTGTGCTATAAATTTAATCACAATATAAATATACTTACCCATAAGGAAAGAAAATGATGCTGAAAGTAAATCTTGAGTTATTACTTAAAATACGCTGGTAATTAACTTGAAATTTAAAAATAATAGTCTTGTGGTTTTGATCATTTGAATGATACATCATCATCATAACTTTTCCACATTCTCTTTAAAACCCTACAATATAAATACACATTCCACTAGAAGTCGAGCATATAAAAACCATAGAATTTTAGTAATATAGTAACAGTTCTCAGGCGTTGTTTAAAGTTTAAAGACTAACATGAAATTGTTTCACATCATTTTCATAATTGGCTGCATTTTAGCTGCTGTAATGGCCGAACCTGGTGATGTAAGTAAAAAAATTAATTTTAAAATAAAATAAATTTTGTAATTAACTTTCGTTTTTCCACAGAACGTTATAAAGGGAAATCATAACAAAGACAATACGCAGAAAAGTACAGATGTTAAAGTTAAAGTGAAACCATCATTTGGATGATTTTTTCCCATATCAAATATTTTATTCCATAAACTACTTCACTTGATTTTGTTTTTATAAAAAAAATCTTATAAATTTTTGAAAATATTTTAATTTGAATAATTTTTAATAAATTAGAGTTTTTTAATTTCAATTTTTTTATTTTCAATTTAAATATTTTATTAAAATATAAGGCAAAAACCATTTTCGTTGAGAGATGCATTGGGTTAGAAGCTTAACTAAATTAAGATTAGGAAACCTAATTGTAGGACTGTTTATTATTCCTAGACAAGTATGAAAGGATATTTTATATGCTTAAACAAAATCGTGTCAGATGGATTTTGGCTCTTGTTGGCGCCAAATGCTTTTTTCTTTCAAAAAAAACCTAAGCATTTTAGTGCTTCTTATACCACAACAGATTCTCATGACCAAAATATCAAGAATTTCTGACTCACAAATAGTTACATTGGCCATAGACAAAGATAACATGTCTAGAAGATTACCAGCAGACCTAGCATGAGTGTGTCATTCATACTCCATCCTCTTTGCTCCAATTTTGAAAGGTTTTGCCGTTTGATCAAATAAAAATGAAAAAAATGCTGTTATTTGCGATGAAGTAGATAGGATTATAAGTTAAAAAGGGAAATTTATTAATAAACGCATTGCCTTTGAATTTACAACCTGATACTAAAAGCATTAGCATTTTAACCTTAATATTCCAATTATTACCGGTATTACAGCTGCCTTTTATAACATTCTGAACTTACTCTACCATAGGTTAGCCAGACGTACTGTTTTCAGAAGTATGCGTAGTTTTTGTAGTCAATATCAGTGTTGTCACATTGTGTGTAATTACACATATTGTGAGTAATTTTTCATTATGTGTGTAGCCTGTGAGTAATTAGCTTCATGTGTAATTTGTGTGTAATGTTACTTTTTATTCCACCGTCTTTTTAACGCTATATTTTGAATTTTTGTCATATGAAATTTACATACGAAATTTCCTGACTTGCAAACCAAACCAAATTTAACCATAAAAATACAAAAACTACTGTTAAACATGGAGGATGATTTGGGACTGTGTCTTGAATGCTGGGGACGATAATTCACATTTTATTTACGGTAAGGTTTTAAGGAAAATAAATATGCCTAAAAAAGATACACCAATATTGTTACATTTGGAGCTATAATACTTCATTGTGGGATTTTAGTCTATTGGTTTGTGTCAAGGCTGTCAATGTATCACCCAGTTAATTCCGTAATTATTTGTGTTATTAACAGTTTTGCCAATTGTGTATTGAACGGTGTTACCAGTTTAATTTCTGTGTATTATGATCTTTTATTTTGAATTAACGGACATGAATAGAAGGTTGTAGTACATACAGTAACATTCGAAATTAGAACCAATTCTATATAAAAGCTGGCGCCTTATGTTTAGTTCAATCAATTATAGTTTATCAGTCGTAGTGTAAAGTCGTACTAAGAGTTGAGTATTGAGTAAATTGATAAAATATTTGTTGTCAACAAAATACAGAATGTTTGTGGTTTTTGACATACACGGATGTATCAGCTGTTGCTTACGTGGCAAATTAGGGCCACCTTATTGAATACGCCTTGTTTATAAACTAATAACTTAGCTGAATACTATCCGATTTTAGTTTTTCAGTTCGAAATAAGATATGTGTGAATTTCTCAAGCAAACACATTCATTTTCTCCCCATCGTCAGATCTGACAACCTGGATTAACAGGCAATTTTTAAATTCTCTTTTGAAGTTGCCTAAGGCTTTTACAAAAAATAAATTAATTGCCGGACAAAAGGCAAATTTAAGAAAGTGGACTTAGATTAAAAACTAATACAATTGTTTGACATACGCGAATGTATCAGCTATTGCTTACGTAGCAAATTAGGGCCATCTTGTTGAATTCGCCTTGGCCGAACATAAATATTTCATTTATACTACTTCTTTTTCTTTCTTTCATATGAAAGAGTATTAAAGTCACAATGAAAAGAGACAAATAACATGAAGCAACAGAATAAAAATTGCGAAAAGGGAAACGCAAAATGTCCAGTACAGACAGTCGTGTACTACACACTACCTCTTCAACCCCTCGCCAACAAACTTCGAATGTCCGTCAATCAGTTGCTAGTTCGTAAAAGCGACCTAACTAATTTAAGCATTTTTTAAATTTCAGCAACTTGTTAACACTGCCATATGACAACTATAGAATTGACGCCGTTAAATTTTTTTATTTTAATAACGACGGATGTCATTACGCCGTTGACCATAAGTCGTTCGACTTTGTTTGTACATTAAACACGACACGTATAATTTAAGCAATTTTACTTTAGCGAAGATTTTTGGCATTTAATTTCTTATTTTTAATTAAAAATAATGGTGTTTGTGAAAACCTGGGAAGATTTTGAAATAGCCGCTGAAAATATGTATATGGCAAATCCTACAGCGTGTCGCTACACCATGAAATACATTCATACCAGGGGACACATTTTATTGAAGATGACCGACAATGTTAAGGTAAGTTGTGGTTGTTTTTGTTGTTGTTTAGAGGTTTCATTTTTCTAAAAGGGATTTTTTTAAATTCCAAATTTTCTTTGCAGTGCATACAATATAAAGCTGAAAATATGCCAGATTTGAAGAAAATTGAGAAATTTACCAGTAATCTAGTGGGACACATGGCTTCCAAAGAATAGAATTAATCATAAGCTTTTCATCTATAAATATTCCTCCATAATTATTTAACGTGTCGAGAGGAGTCAAGTGTTCAGTGCAACGAGTAGTGTAGATTTTTAAGGAATACTTAGTAAATTAAGTAACGTTTAAGTGGTTAAACGAAGTAGATGTATACATAGAGAATACAATCGTTTAAATAACATTTTTTGTTAAGCAACAGTCAAGAGATGTTAGCTTTGTTAACCACGTCCAAAACAAAAACTATTTGCTCGGAGTCACTACTATTTGTAAGTTAAGGAACTAAAGAGAAACCAACATCAGATTAAGTGAACAACAGGCGCATCATATAGGAAATGTAGATATGTATCTTATACTTTAAAATTGAAAGGAAATAATATTTCTTAAATTAAAGATTGTTATTTTTATAATTCTTATCTTTTAATTAAAACATTTCCGTGAAATGTAAAATTTGTATTAAAAAGTTATTATTTACAACAATATGAAACTTAAAATATATTTAAAGTAATTGCCATCGAAAAGTATAATCTGGAGTCACTGAGAGTTATTTAATGCGAAAGAAGGCGTTTTTAAAACTGAATTAGGCAAATCACCGCTAGCCAGTATAAAGTTCTTCTGGTTGGAAAATAACATTAAGAAATAGTCTACTATTTCAGTGTTTTTTATCGAAAACATGCAGTCATTTGAAGCAATAAACTACAGTAGACACAGTAGGATACTGTCGTTATAGCGGCTACTCGGGTATAATATGAGAGTAATTGATATGCCGGATAATTTATGAAAATTAAAGGATTGCTCTTGATCAAGATCGGCTTTTTGTGATATTGCAGAGAGAATTGGCTGATTCAGTGTAAGGAGAAGTTAATAAAGAAGATACATAAACTGTGCATATGTTTAGAATATATATAAAAAGTATCGCAGAGAACTTGTCGGTACCTGATTGATTCTTCTAAAAATGTCATATGAAGTTGAGATTCCAACTGTCTCAATTATACCAAAATTAATGTTTTTCAGGTATGTCATACATTCCGATCGAAATGGTTTTATTTCGTATTTAGAAATCCGATTGATTTTGTTTTATAAATTCCGAACGATTATTTTATTATAAATAATAAATTAAAGTACAATTTTCAGAGAAAAGACAAAATGTGTTATAGTGTGCTATATTTGTAACAACTTTTTTAAAATGTGCTAGACTTTAAAAAATGCTGGTTTGTAAATAAAATTCAAAACATAAAAATTATTGAAAAATGAGATTACAATCAATTTTAAAAGTTTTATTCCGAAGAAAATATTCGTTTTTATGTTTTCTAAAGAAGCTAATTACTGAATCAATTCCACTTTAAATCGGAATTGATTTCTGTAAAATGCCTGTTCATTTAGCACAGTGTCTACTGTGTACACTGTGTTATATGGGGTGTTAAATCGTAGAACCCATTTTTTGTATTATCTTGAAATTTATATGGATTCCAGTAAGATTTTAAATTTTTAAGCTACTGGCAACTCTCTTTCACACCAATCAGACAAATTCAACTCTGCTACGTAATGCAAAATGACATATCGTCAATGACGTTAAAATGTCAACATTAATCGACTCTTATTCTCTCATCGTCTGTCTTTTTTCATTCATTACACACCAAGAAAATTTTTCACGTCATACGCGTATTTGCAATAAGAAAATTTATTTATAAATATTAGACAAAAATAATATATTTAATGACAATATTTCACAAAAACATGTTGAAAAGAAGATAATTAAACGTTCCGTTTATAAAGTGCAATAAAAGGTCAAGATGAAATATAAATAAAGTACCACAAATTCGTATGCAAAGAAAATCTAGTCATTTTTAACGTTTTTTATGTCTCATTTTTCTTTTTGCACCCCAAAAAACCACTCACAACACAAGCAGAGGAGCACCATACAAGTGTAGCAGTTGGAAAAGAAATATCCATCTTCAACAACTGCCTTGAATTTGACAACACAAAAACAAAGAAAACCAAAATCAAAAAAAAAAAATCATGACGAAAAGAAAACGGTGTTAAACATAAATCAATATCAAAGTGATAAATAATTTTTTAAATAAATTCGTTAAATGATAAAAGTAAATACGAAATAATTAACTGAAAAATGCATTAAAAGTCTGCCGTTAGTCATTATAACTAACCAGTGCCAGTGTTAGTGTAGGTGATAAAAAATACTTGAAAACACGAGCAGAGACTGTAAAAATCAGAGAGGAGTAACAAAAAAGTGAAAAAAACACTAAACGAGGGGTTGTAAAATTCCTATTTCACGCTTGTGCTCTTTTGTGTGTGTCTCGTAGATAGAAAGAGCATAAAAGTACGTGTGTTTTTGTGTGTTGTTTTCATTATTTTCTTGTTGTTGCTCATATTTTTATTTCGATTTCCCTACACTTTGCTTCCTTTGGTTCCACTGGCCAGTGCACATACTACTCATAACAAAACAAAAGGACATCTTTGCCAACGTGTGCTCTAGTGTACATATGTGTGTGTGTGGGGTGATATTAAAAGTGGCAAGTGAATTTGCAAAAAAAATAATAACAAAAATATAAATAAACAATACAAAGAAAAAAATCGTAAACAACAATAGCAACAGATATAAAAATGGACAACGACGATACACTGTTAAACAATAGAGGTCCACAGCCCGGAGCTGAGACCGTCTATGGCACAGATGACAATAACATGGTCATGTCGGAAAAGGTTAGTATATTTATATTTGTTTAAAAAAAGTTCATTATTAAGTAATTAATATAGAAAATATTTTAAAATTATAAAATTTAGTAGCTTTTACCCATCTTAAAAATATTTTTGTTTAATATTTTGCTAATATCTGCATAGATCAGAGCTGTTGGAAAGGACGTTACACTTCTGTCTATATTCTTCCGTCTATATGACACCTTAGATCCAAATATATGAGTTTTTTTTAACTTGGAATACCCCTCAGATATAATACACTTGCCCTAAAAATTTGACCAAACCTCGACAATCTTCTGAAATGCAATCTCAATCAAAAATTGATGTTTTATTCATCGTTTTAGTTTCTAAAAATTTGTTGTAATACAGGGTGACTAGATATGAAGGATAAAAAAATATATTTTGGACACCTCTCACGCCTTTAGAGTAAGCTACCTACATTTGGATAGTCTTGCTTCCAAATATCATGATAAAGACCATTGAGGTGTGACTTTAAACATAATTCTAATAATATGTGCGCTGGAATAATATATGCGGACTTCATTTCTTGTCATGCAACCAAGTGCGGCCAAAAGGGGAGTAACACCGCATACATATACTGTTATTGAATTTAATGCGGAGTTTAGTTCTTACCCATATACCCAGGCAGTGTAGCTTTAATATGTAACATGGATACTTTAGATGTAGTAGAGACAACGTTGGCAGTAACTTTAATGCCAAGTTTTTAAAACCATTTTGTTACCAAGTGTCTAAAGGACAGCTCAATATGTGCAAAACATGACTCTGTCATGACATATGTTTTCGCAGGTAGTGTAATTATTATTTAGGTTGCCCAACGGCAGACTCACCGACCTAAAAGTGCTTTTGTGTCCCTCTGTAGTCACGAAAGATGATTCATATAATCACTTCCACACACTCAACAGTGTGTCCCCGCCAGCAGATAATATCCAGTTAACTAAAAATGTCCACTGACAACATTTCAATTGCTTGCCATACAGAAAGAGGCTGGCCGATATTTATGTTTAAACAACAGTTTCTCTCCTCCGAAAGTAGTCGTGTAAAACCATGGTAGGAACAGTTCTGAACTCCCCTGGGTCCAATTGAATTCTGTTGAAAACATGCAATCTAGTCCAAGTAAGCGCAACACAGTCGTATAAAATGTACGATAGAAAACCTACTATCCTACCAATGACAGCCCTCCGTAATCTATACAGTTCTAGCGCGCCCTACCAATATTTGATCCTGAGAAAGTGTAACTTTCTGCTTACCCTCTACCCGACCTACGCTCACTTAATCCAACAAAAGGCCTCTAGTCCGATAAAGTCCGCTATGGAGCATGCTCTCATTAATACGTTGGCAAATTCATTTGGGGAAAAAGGGTAAAAAATGATAACTAAAATAAAAAGTAGTTAATATAATAATTAATAAAGGGGTGGCGAAGCACACCGGGTTTCAGTTAATGGAGATTATATTATTTGATGCACTCTGAGTCTGACTGCTAAAGACATTATTGCGACTTTTTGCTTTTGTCTTTGATAACATATTTCTGCCATGTGGTGACTAAGAACTGTCTTTTAAAATGAGTTTTTATGTAAAATTTGCGAATTTCTTTAAAAGATAATATTAAATATTTATTACTCATTTTTAAAGAATATATTGCCTGATAATGACGTCTATCCCTAAACAAATCATTCATTATTAAACTGTTTTTTGTTGCAGTTCTATAGCAGATAACTAATTTGCATTCAGTTTTTATTTTTCAAACATTAAATTGTTTACATAAACTAAACAAACATTTTCTTTCAAATGTAAATATACCCTATAGCACCATAGAGTAGTAGTGGATTTTAAATGTAATGAACACTTCAATTTTTTTATTTCGATATTTTTTTCGTTAGTTCATATGGCATCCAAACATTGAGCTTCTTAAAGTAGCCAAACTATCATGTGGCTTATTCTTAGTCATTGGGCGAAATAATTTACACAACGAAGTGTTTTTTACTTTGAAAATCTCGAATAATTTGTAAGCAAAGTATCATTTGTGATAAGTTATGCTTTACTTATTCAAAGCTTATTTTGAATATGTTTCAAATATTTGTACGTGCGAAAGATGGGTTGTTGGTGTTTCGTCATGGAAGACATAGGCGATATATTGGAGGCATTATTGCACTAAGATTGACGTCAAACTCTACAAGAACTTGTAAAGCAATTGAGAGATACTTAAACGGCAATTTCAACCCTTTTTCAAACAACAGACTTCATGCAAAATCAAGGATATTGAGTACCACACAAGTTGAAGCCGAGAAAGACTATATACGAAGGATACTAATTATATTGCGGGAATATAAAAAACGCAATGTGTCCCTACTATTTTTCACATTACTATATATGTGTAATCATACGAGATATACTATTTATTATTCGGGAATAGCAAATAATAACAAATATTTATTATGAAAAAGGATTTATTGTTTTTTAAAATATACCCCTTGATGATCAATACCCTTTGCATTCGTGCAAACCATTTTTTAAATTCATTCATATTGGAACACCTCCAAAACATTGTTTTTGAATGTTTCAACTGATTTTTCGGCTCTCGTAAATCGTTGACCACGCAGTTTACTTTTGATTTTCGGGAATAGGAAGTCATTGGTTGCCAAATTAGGACTGTACGGAGGATGAGGCATTAATTCGAGGTTTGAGACATTCAAATTCATCTGTTTGACGAGATGTGTGAGAGCTCGCATTGTAATGATGGGGAATGATTCGTCTTCGGCTGTTGATTTTACATATTTCTCCGAAAACTTCCGGCAAACAAATGGTAGTGTTTCACTCAGAATTGACAGTCAGTGGCCACATGACCCATTCAGCCAAAGAAACTGGCAACCATTTGTTTCGCTGTGTTTTTCCACGAACAATATTTGTTGGATTTAGCTTGTCTTGGAATACCCACATGATCGATTGCTGTTTTGTCTCTAGCTCATACACATATATTCATAGTTTTATACACGTCTTTTGAAGTACCACGGTCGAAATTTTCAATCATTTTCTTACACCAATCGACGCGACCTTTTTTGAGCGATTGAGAAATTATGGGTCATCCAACGAGAACAATTTTTTTTACAACTAAGTGTTCATGCTAAATTGTATGTATTGTAGTAAAACTAGTGTGCAAGGATGCCTCTATGTCACATGACGATCTTGCATTATCAGTTCACGCACTGCACCGATGTTTTGCGGCACAACAATCGATTTTGGACGACCTTCACGGAATTTGTCGACCACGATTGAATTCACTATACCAGCGATATACTGTGATTTTTGATGGTGTTTTATCGCCATACAAAGAACCAAGTTCATCGACACATTGGGCCTTTGATGTCTATAGACAGCTAAACGGCTGAACCGATCTTCTGATAATTTTCACAATACCTCTCTACGAGAATATGTCTGGAAGGAAATATAGGCTATATAAATTTCAAAAATTCTAACTAGGCGGTGTCACGCCAAAAGAAAGTAATATTTATTTGTCTATATTAATTTGGTACAAATGGCTTCATTGTCAAAGCCAATCATCACTCAAAAAGTAGGCGAAATTGGACAAGTGGGCAGGGTACGTAAATATTGATTTTGATGTATCTTGAAAGCGGTTAGATCTGAAGTTTCTGGATTTGATCTGAATGATTTTATAGTCAATACAAATCATCAGTCAAAAAGTGGACAAGTCGCATAGCTCCTCCCATACAAACTTAATATTGATTTTTATATATCTTGGAAACGGTTAAAGCTAAAGTTTTTGATTTCGTAGTCAACACAAATCATCAGTTAAAAAATGATCGTAATTGGACAAGTGAGCATGCAACAAAGTATGTATTGATTTTTGTATATCTTGAGAATGGCAATATAAGTTGAAAAGTAAAAAAAACTGCTGGTATGTAAGTGACTAATGAAACTTCAATTTAATTATCAGCAGAGAGATTAGGACCCTTTCACAAAATCGAAGGCATAGTGGACCGATTTATTGTACAAAAATATTTTAGAAACAATTTTGATTCCACACATAGAGTTTAGTAAAGACTTCATAGAAGAGAATAGGGTTCAATGCTCATGATTCGTTCTTTCTGATTGGAATGTTGAGCTGAATCTTATAAGTCGAAATACGGGCGAAATTGTACAAGTGGAAGTTGCAGCTCCCATACAAAGTAAATATTGATTTTTGTATATCTTTGGAACGGCAATACTGTGAATATATATCATTACTCGAAATATGGGCGAAATCGAGTAAGTGGGTGTATCATCTCCAATACAAAGTAAATATTGATTTTTGTATATCTGGAAAACGGTTAGAAGGCAGTTTCTGAACTTCGTCTATATGACCAAGTCAATACAAATCATTATTTTTAAAGCATTTCTTTAAGGTTTTCTTAGGAGGAATACTAGTAGTGTATAAAAATGAATGTGTTTTTTTTTTTTCAAGAATGTATACAGCTAAAAAACAAAACCTACAGTGTCTTCCTAGAAGAAATCATAAGCTGTTTTGAATGCTTATATTTGGACCGGAAAAAGGATAAAAAATGGAGGTTCAAAAATGTAACTAAGATAACAATTAAGATAATAATTAAGAAAGCGGTAGCGAAACACGCAGGGTTTTAGCTAGCTATATTATAAATTGTAAATGTATATGTCTTTACATTTGTATTTACATACATATTATTATATGACAAAAATTTACATGATTTTGAAAAAAGAGAGAAAAGAAAGAATAAAACTTGCAAAAACAAAAAAAAGGAAATCAACTTATAAGTCATCGTCGCCTTAAAAATTACATTATGTTTTCTGCAAGTTATGAATATTAAAAGAAGTCTGCAATGGAAGCAGCATTTTATAAGAAAGAACCGATTGACAAAAATAAACGTTATTTTGCCATTTTTATATTATTTTTATACATATTTAAAAATAATGTAGTAGACTTAAAACATAATTTTGGTCATTGACATTAACATTGTTTGCGATAAAAGAGAAATATGTAGTATGTGTATATAGAACCGAAATACCATACATATTTATTATATAAAAATGAAATCAATTTTTGTTGGCAATCGTCTGCCTTTAAATCATACGAATGTTCTAGTAATCGATATTCAAATTCACAGCTTAATGTGAATATTATTAATTTCTTAAATTTTGCTTTTATTACAAATAACTTTGCATTTACTGTAGTGTAGAATTTTTCAAAATCTATGAAATTTGTTAAGAAACCTGAAGACGATGTTTTTTCGTTTATAACACGCGTACACGCGTCCAAAACATAAATACATACATATGTTTATAGTTAAAACCATAAAGTTATTTTTTCCTTTTTGTTGAAGGAAAATTTCTATAAATTTCTGTGTAAAAATAATGTAATCAAAGCTTTAATACAGGTTGGCCGATGAATTTTGCTACACTAATAAACTTAAATAAAAAAAACTTAAATTGTATAATTAATATAAATGATTGATTTTTATTTCAGTTGATAGATAATTATATTTTATTATTAGTTAAATTTTGTTAAGGGTTTTTAAAAATAATTGATTTAAAATAGGATCCACGCTGAGATACGCATGTGTGATATCTTAACAAAAAGCTATTCATGACTGCCTGCAGATTTGATGTCGAAATCGCTCCAGTTGTGGTTTTAATAATTTAAATTTAATGGTTTTGATTAATACACAAGCAAAAATCCGCTGCATTTACATAGATGCAGAGACCAGGAAGGCCTCAGAATTGTTGAGTTTTTTTAATTAACACATATTTGAAAATTTTCGAGTAATTGCCATAACGGGTCTGGCAAGGTGTGAACATGCCCCATCTTATTGAAACCACACAAAACCGATAGATATTATTTTTTGAAGTATTTTAGAAAAAAATGGGTATATCTATATCTAGGCCCAAAAATTTCCGCTCCCCAACCACTTTCGACCTCATTCACTCTTAATACTCAGTTTTGTCAAAAACCGCTTCTCAATGCCAGAGAGTTTTATCGTCCTCTCCTGGAGGGAGTTATCGTAGTCTTCCGTGTTGAATTTATCTCCCATTATCCAGACCATAGAGTCCATGGCTTTGTTCTTTACCACTATAAGCAGCGGACTTAAATTCAATAGAACTTCTAGTGCAGCTGTGGGATAGATTCTCATTGAAATTAGTATTTTTAGCTTGCATGTAAAGACTTATTCCAAAGAACTCATCACTTTTCAATAATGGATTGGACATACCCTACGAAAAACAATAACTGGGTGTTAACCAGTAGAAATGAATAGATAGCGATAAAAAAAATTCATTATTTTGATCAGTTTAATAAAAAAAAAAAATACAATTAAAAAATATATTATTTTATATATCGCTGTGTTACGTTTGTTTACTTAAAAATTGTTGCTTTTACAGTGCACTGTGCACAGCTGTTTTCATTCTCATACAAAAAAAAAAAAAAAAAAAAAAAAAAAAAAAAAAAAAAAAAACTATACATATTGTTACGTTTTTACCTTTTTAAAAACGTGTATTTCTGAGTTCGTTGATTGTAATCTTGTGTTTAGTTTTTAATTAAAATCCTTTATTCAACACAATTTTGTGCACCACTGCTTGTAACCTTTTTACAAGCAATAACAATTTTTTATTCTTAATTACTCTGTCTGTTTACAAGTTTGTAAACAACAGCAATTACTCGTAGTTATAACTCAGGTTCGATCAAAGATTAACCACGCTGACTTCAAACCAACAAGACTCGTTCGCTGAGTTAACTTTACTTAAACTGCACTCGCTGAGTTTACGACACATAAACTGATTGCTGTTCGCATCGATGTGCTTTTTATATGGCTGAGTAAACAACACATCCAAAGTTCTCGAACTTCTCGATATTTCAGGTAGATTCCATTTCTTTCTTTTAATTTCTTTTTAGTTCTTTTGCAGCCATGCATACGTGAACATCTGTCTCTTTCAGCTCTTAGTATTTGTTGTTGCTTGTTTATTGTCTGTTACTTGTTTTCTTTGCTGCTTAATTATTGTTGTTGCCGTGTTATTTTTATTTACTTTATCTCTGCTAATGGTTGTTGTTGTAGATTTAGTTATTTGTAAACAGCACGTATAGTTGTTCTGGCAGCTTTTGTTTATTTATTTTAGCGATGTAATAAACGCTGTGGTGCCCAACCTTATTTTCGTAACAATATTGTTACGTTTTAACCTTTTTAAAACGTTTTAGTTCGTTTAAATTGCATTAAAATAAAATAAACTCCACTTTTATTGTTGTTTTACAGTTTTCTTTTATTTGCTGCACTATAACTTTTGTACACTTTGTCTTTATACAGCAAATTGATATTCGTTTATACAACACTTTTTATTTGCGCCTAAACAGACTTTACTTTATGACAAACTTTACTACTCACTCCAAACGCAATGCGCCATCTTTTATAGCACTTCATTATTAATTTCGAACGTTCTTATAGTTGCTACAAATTGCGATTTATATACGGTAAATTTAAATGGTGTAAAACCATAATACACCAAAAAGAATCGAACTGACAACACCGTTAAACATGCAGATAGTAGCACTCTTAATTAGTACAGGTAATTATGGCAATTATTAAGCCTTGACACAAGCCAATAAATTTTATAGCTAAAATCTTATAATAAGTCCCTGATGTGGTGAAATTTGTCTTCAGAATTTTCATTTTCGCGTTCTTCAGCACATGAAAGTATGAAATTTACGGTTTGAAACTCACAGTCATTTCAAAATATTGTGTTATTCAACACATGGGCGATAGACTGAAGTAATTTTTATGCCCTTCTTACCCCCTGCGGGTCGTTAAAAAATCAATAATACAGTGGTGTAGTGCATCAGTTCTTGTTATAAAAACGTACCGAAGTTGTGCTTAGTCTAGGAAAAGCTATACGGAAAACAACGCTCAGAAATTAAAAAAACAATATGGCTTTTGCATAACAATAATATATAATATATATGGAATACCTTTCCACCCAAATAGGTCCGATTCCCCCAGAATTTTATCTTTTACCCGATTTTTCTAATATCTTATGTGTCTATGGCCAAATATGGCCTTTTTCAACGGGCAATATCTCGGTCCACAAGGACTTTTGGGTCATGGGGTAAAAACTCGTGAATTCCATGATGGAATACCTTTCCACTCAAATAGGTCCGATTCCCCCAGAATTTTATCTTTTACCCGATTTTTCTAATATCTTATGTGTCTATGGCCAAATATGGCCTTTTTCAACGGGGTATATCTCGGTCCACAAGGACTTTTGGGTGATGGGGTAAAAACTCTTGAATTCCTTGATGGAATACCTTTCCACCCAAATAGGTCCGATTCCCCCAGAATTTTATCTTTTACCCGATTTTTCTAATATCTTATGTGTCTATGGCCAAATATGGCCTTTTTCAACGGGGTATATCTCGGTCCACAAGGACTTTTGGGTCATGGGGTAAAAACACTTGAATTCCTTGATGGAATACCTTTCCACCCAAATAGGTCCGATTCCCCCAGAATTTTATCTTTTACCCGATTTTTCTAATATCTTATGTGTCTATGGCCAAATATGGCCTTTTTCAACGGGCTATATGTCGGTCCACAAGGACTTTTGGGTCATGTGGTAAAAACTCTTGAATTCCTTGATGGAATACTTTTCCACCCAAATAGGTCCGAGTCCCCCAGAATTTTATCTTTTACCCGATTTTTCGAATAGTTAATGTGTCTATGGCCAAATATGGCCTTTTTCAACGGGCTATATCTCGGTCCACAAGGACTTTTGGGTCATGGGGTAAAAACTCTTGAATTCCTTGATGGAATACCTTTCCACCCAAATAGGTCTGATTCCCCCAGAATTTTATCTTTTACCCGATTTTTCTAATATCTTATGTGTCTATGGCCAAATATGGCCTTTTTCAACGGGGTATATCTCGGTCCACAAGGACTTTTGGGTCATGGGGTAAAAACTCTTGAATTCCTTGATGGAATACCTTTCCACCCAAATAGGTCCGATTCCCCCAGAATTTTATCTTTTACCCGATTTTTCGAATAGTTAATGTGTCTATGGCCAAATATGGCCTTTTTCAACGGGCTATATCTCGGTCCACAAGGACTTTTTGGTCATGGGGTAAAAACTCTTGAATTCCTTGATGGAATACCTTTCCACCCAAATAGGTCCGATTCCCCCAGAATTTTATCTTTTACTCGATTTTTCTAATATCTTATGTGTCTATGGCCAAATATGGCCTTTTTCAACGGGGTATATCTCGGTCCACAAGGACTTTTGGGTCATGTGGTAAAAACTTTTGAATTCCTTGATGGAATACTTTTCCACCCAAATAGGTTCGAGTCCCCCAGAATTTTATGTTTTACCCGATTTTTCGAATAGTTAATGTGTCTATGGCCAAATATGGCCTTTTTCAACGGGCTATATCTCGGTCCACAAGGACTTTTGGGTCATGGGGTAAAAACTCTTGAATTCCTTGATGGAATACCTTTCCACCCAAATAGGTCTGATTCCCCCAGAATTTTATCTTTTACCCGATTTTTCTAATATCTTATGTGTCTATGGCCAAATATGGCCTTTTTCAACGGGGTATATCTCGGTCCACAAGGACTTTTGGGTGATGGGGTAAAAACTCTTGAATTCCTTGATGGAATACCTTTCCACCCAAATAGGTCCGATTCCCCCAGAATTTTATCTTTTACCCGATTTTTCGAATAGTTAATGTGTCTATGGCCAAATATGGCTTTTTTCAACGGGCTATATCTCGGTCCACAAGGACTTTTGGGTCATGGGGTAAAAACTCTTGAATTCCTTGATGGAATACCTTTCCACCCAAATAGGTCCGATTCCCCCAGAATTTTATCTTTTACTCGATTTTTCTAATATCTTATGTGTCTATGGCCAATATGACCTTTTTCAACGGGCTATATCTCAGTCCACAAGGACTTTTGGGTCATGGGGTAAAAACTCGTGGATTCCTTGATAGAATACCTTTCCACCCAAATGGGTCCGATTCCCCCAGAATTTTATCTTTTACCCGATTTGTCGAATAGTTTATGTGTCTATGGCCAAATACGGCCTTTTCAACGGGCTATATCTCGGTCCACAAGGACTTTTGGGTCATGGGGTAAAAACACTTGAATTCCTTGATAGAATACCTTTCCACCCAAACAGGTCCGATTCCCCCAGAATTTTATCTTTTACCCGATTTTTCGAATAGTTAATGTGTCTATGGCCAAATATGGCCTTTTTCAACAGGCTATATCTCGGTCCACAAGGACTTTTGGGTCATGGGGTAAAAGCTCTTGAATTCCTTGATGGAATACCTTTCCACCCAAATAGGTCCGATCCCCCCAGAATTTTATCTTTTACCCGATTTTTCTTATATCTTATGTGTCTATGGCCCAATATGGCCTTTTTCAACGGGCTATATCTCGGTCCACAAGGACTTCTGGGTCATGGGGTAAAAACTCTTGAATTCCTTGATGGAATACCTTTCCACCCAAATAGGTCTGATTCCCCCAGAATTTTATCTTTTACCCGATTTTTCTAATATCTTATGTGTCTATGGCCAAATATGGCCTTTTTCAACGGGCAATATCTCGGTCCACAAGGACTTTTGGGTCATGGGGTAAAAACTCGTGAATTCCATGATGGAATACCTTTCCACTCAAGTAGGTCCGATTCCCCCAGAATTTTATCTTTTACCCGATTTTTCTAATATCTTATGTGTCTATGGCCAAATATGGCCTTTTTCAACGGGGTATATCTCGGTCCACAAGGACTTTTGGGTGATGGGGTAAAAACTCTTGAATTCCTTGATGGAATACCTTTCCACCCAAATAGGTCCGATTCCCCCAGAATTTTATCTTTTACCCGATTTTTCGAATAGTTAATGTGTCTATGGCCAAATATGGCTTTTTTCAACGGGCTATATCTCGGTCCACAAGGACTTTTGGGTCATGGGGTAAAAACTCTTGAATTCCTTGATGGAATACCTTTCCACCAAAATAGGTCCGATTTCCCCAGAATTTTATCTTTTACTCGATTTTTCTAATATCTTATGTGTCTATGGCCAAATATGGCCTTTTTCAACGGGCTATATCTCGGTCCACAAGGACTTTTGGGTCATGGGGTAAAAACTCGTGGATTCCTTGATAGAATGCCTTTCCACCCAAATGGGTCCGATTCCCCCAGAATTTTATATTTTACCCGATTTGTCGAATAGTTAATGTGTCTATGGCCAAATATGGCCTTTTTCAACGGGCTATATCTCGGTCCACAAGGACTTTTGGGTCATGGGGTAAAAACACTTGAATTCCTTGATGGAATACCTTTCCACCCAAACAGGTCCGATTCCCCCAGAATTTTATCTTTTACCCGAATTTTCTAATATCTTATGTGTCTATGGCCAAATATGGACTTTTTCAACGGGGTATATCTCGGTCCACAAGGACTTTCGGGTCATGGGGTAAAAACTCGTGAATTCCTTGATGGAATACCTTTCCACCCAAATAGGTCCGATTCCCCCAGAATTTTATCTTTTACCCGATTTTTCTAATATCTTATGTGTCTATGGCCAAATATGACCTTTTTCAACGGGGTATATCTCGGTCCACAAGGACTTTTGGGTCATAGGGTAAAAACTAGTGAATTCCTTGATGGAATACCTTTCCACCCAAATAGATCCGATTCCCCCAGAATTTTATCTTTTACCCGATTTTTCGAATAGTTAATGTGTCTATGGCCAAATATGGCCTTTTTCAACGGGCTATATCTCGGTCCACAAGGACTTTTGGGTCATGGGGTAAAAACTCGTGAATTCCCTGATGGAATACCTTTCCACCCAAATAGGTCCGATTCCCCCAGAATTTTATCTTTTACCCGATTTTTCTAATATCTTATGTGTCTATGGCCAAATATGGCCTTTTTCAACGGGCTATATCTCGGTCCACAAGGACTTTTGGGTCATGGGGTAAAAGCTGTTGAATTCCTTGATGGAATACCTTTCCACCCAAACAGGTCCGATTCCCCCAGAATTTTATCTTTTACCCGATTTTTCTAATATCTTATGTGTCTATGGCCAAATATGGCCTTTTTCAACGGGCTATATCTCGGTCCACAAGGACTTTTGGGTCATGGGGTAAAAGCTCTTGAATTCCTTGATGGAATACCTTTCCACCCAAACAGGTCCGATTCCCCCAGAATTTTATCTTTTACCCGATTTTTCGAATAGTTAATGTGTCTATGGCCAAATAAATGTATTTTATATTACTGTATGCTTTTATAAAACTACAATTTGTACAATAACAATAAATATTTTACATTTTCTTTAGTAAATATTTTAAAGTTTCTTCATTCACATTACTTTTTTAGATTTTAATGTTTTTTAATTATCTTTCAAATTAAAATATAACACCTAAAAAAATTTGGCTTCGTAAAGTTAAATTCTTTTTTGCAAAGTTAAATTCTTTTATTTCTACTGTTATTGAAAAAAGAATATAACTTACGAAGCTAACTTCACACTTTTTCATGTTAAATAACAGTGACTGTTAAAATTACTAAAATGTTAAAAAAAGAATTTAACTTACGAAGCTATCTTCACACCCTTACAATAATGTTCAATCGTTAATACTAAAATAGGCAGATTTGCAGTGATTAAGGAAAATTCCACTGCTCAAACCTTTAGAAAAGTGTTTACCATGATTTTTTGTGAACAAGTAAAACTAATTCTATAAATAAATCATTTATGTGTGTGAAGTTAAATACGAAAGTTAAATATGTTTTTCTTAACATAACAAAAACTTGTGTAAGTTAACAGAATATGTGTGAAGATAATACTTCCACAATTGTGGATTATAAAATATAAATTTGAATAAAAATAACTAAACAAAGGTAAAGAATTACAGAAATTTGAAACAATATTTCTTAATTCTCATTAGGTCAATTTTTGGTTTACTATAATAGCATTGAATTAAATTGGCTGGACGGTGGGGAGGTGGGGGGAAAAAAGTTAGCTACGGTCTATATATCTCCGATCTGGTACTTTGCAGCCCAAAAAGGAAAACTGGCCCTGAAGCCTTGATACCTTGGCTATAAAGCCCACCAGGTCCGATTCCCCCACAATTGCATCTTAGGTCCGATTTTTCATGAACGACATATATATACGGTAAAAATGAAAAATAAAAGTTAGCTACGGTCTATATATCTCCGATCTGGTACTTTGCAGCCCAAAAAGGAAAACTGGCCCTGAAGCCTTGATACCTTGGCTATAAAGCCCACCAGGTCCGATTCCCCCACAATTGCATCTTAGGTCCGATTTTTCATGAACGACATATATATACGGTAAAAATGAAAAATAAAAGTTAGCTACGGTCTATATATCTCCGGTCTGGTACTTTGCAGCCCAAAAAGGAAAACTGGCCCTGAAGCCTTGATACCTTGGCTATAAAGCCCACCAGGTCCGATTCCCCCACAATTGCATCTTAGGTCCGATTTTTCATGAACGACATATATATACGGTAAAAATGAAAAATAAAAGTTAGCTACGGTCTATATATCTCCGATCTGGTACTTTGCAGCCCAAAAAGGAAAACTGGCCCTGAAGCCTTGATACCTTGGCTATAAAGCCCACCAGGTCCGATTCCCCCACAATTGCATCTTAGGTCCGATTTTTCATGAACGACATATATATACGGTAAAAATGAAAAATAAAAGTTAGCTACGGTCTATATATCTCCGGTCTGGTACTTTGCAGCCCAAAAAGGAAAACTGGCCCTGAAGCCTTGATACCTTGGCTATAAAGCCCACCAGGTCCGATTCCCCCACAATTGCATCTTAGGTCCGATTTTTCATGAACGACATATATATACGGTAAAAATGAAAAATAAAAGTTAGCTACGGTCTATATATCTCCGATCTGGTACTTTGCAGCCCAAAAAGGAAAACTGGCCCTGAAGCCTTGATACCTTGGCTATAAAGCCCACCAGGTCCGATTCCCCCACAATTGCATCTTAGGTCCGATTTTTCATGAACGACATATATATACGGTAAAAATGAAAAATAAAAGTTAGCTACGGTCTATATATCTCCGATCTGGTACTTTGCAGCCCAAAAAGGAAAACTGGCCCTGAAGCCTTGATACCTTGGCTATAAAGCCCACCAGGTCCGATTCCCCCACAATTGCATCTTAGGTCCGATTTTTCATGAACGACATATATATACGGTAATAATGAAAAATAAAAGTTAGCTACGGTCTATATATCTCCGATCTGGTACTTTGCAGCCCAAAAAGGAAAACTGGCCCTGAAGCCTTGATACCTTGGCTATAAAGCCCACCAGGTCCGATTCCCCCACAATTGCATCTTAGGTCCGATTTTTCATGAACGACATATATATACGGTAAAAATGAAAAATAAAAGTTAGCTACGGTCTATATATCTCCGATCTGGTACTTTGCAGCCCAAAAAGGAAAAGTGGCCCTGAAGCCTTGATACCTTGGCTATAAAGCCCACCAGGTCCGATTCCCCCACAATTGCATCTTAGGTCCGATTTTTCATGAACGACATATATATACGGTAAAAATGAAAAATAAAAGTTAGCTACGGTCTATATATCTCCGGTCTGGTACTTTGCAGCCCAAAAAGGAAAACTGGCCCTGAAGCCTTGATACCTTGGCTATAAAGCCCACCAGGTCCGATTCCCCCACAATTGCATCTTAGGTCCGATTTTTCATGAACGACATATATATACGGTAAAAATGAAAAATAAAAGTTAGCTACGGTCTATATATCTCCGATCTGGTACTTTGCAGCCCAAAAAGGAAAACTGGCCCTGAAGCCTTGATACCTTGGCTATAAAGCCCACCAGGTCCGATTCCCCCACAATTGCATCTTAGGTCCGATTTTTCATGAACGACATATATATACGGTAAAAATGAAAAATAAAAGTTAGCTACGGTCTATATATCTCCGGTCTGGTACTTTGCAGCCCAAAAAGGAAAACTGGCCCTGAAGCCTTGATACCTTGGCTATAAAGCCCACCAGGTCCGATTCCCCCACAATTGCATCTTAGGTCCGATTTTTCATGAACGACATATATATACGGTAAAAATGAAAAATAAAAGTTAGCTACGGTCTATATATCTCCGATCTGGTACTTTGCAGCCCAAAAAGGAAAACTGGCCCTGAAGCCTTGATACCTTGGCTATAAAGCCCACCAGGTCCGATTCCCCCACAATTGCATCTTAGGTCCGATTTTTCATGAACGACATATATATACGGTAAAAATGAAAAATAAAAGTTAGCTACGGTCTATATATCTCCGGTCTGGTACTTTGCAGCCCAAAAAGGAAAACTGGCCCTGAAGCCTTGATACCTTGGCTATAAAGCCCACCAGGTCCGATTCCCCCACAATTGCATCTTAGGTCCGATTTTTCATGAACGACATATATATACGGTAAAAATGAAAAATAAAAGTTAGCTACGGTCTATATATCTCCGATCTGGTACTTTGCAGCCCAAAAAGGAAAACTGGCCCTGAAGCCTTGATACCTTGGCTATAAAGCCCACCAGGTCCGATTCCCCCACAATTGCATCTTAGGTCCGATTTTTCATGAACGACATATATATACGGTAAAAATGAAAAATAAAAGTTAGCTACGGTCTATATATCTCCGGTCTGGTACTTTGCAGCCCAAAAAGGAAAACTGGCCCTGAAGCCTTGATACCTTGGCTATAAAGCCCACCAGGTCCGATTCCCCCACAATTGCATCTTAGGTCCGATTTTTCATGAACGACATATATATACGGTAAAAATGAAAAATAAAAGTTAGCTACGGTCTATATATCTCCGATCTGGTACTTTGCAGCCCAAAAAGGAAAACTGGCCCTGAAGCCTTGATACCTTGGCTATAAAGCCCACCAGGTCCGATTCCCCCACAATTGCATCTTAGGTCCGATTTTTCATGAACGACATATATATACGGTAAAAATGAAAAATAAAAGTTAGCTACGGTCTATATATCTCCGGTCTGGTACTTTGCAGCCCAAAAAGGAAAACTGGCCCTGAAGCCTTGATACCTTGGCTATAAAGCCCACCAGGTCCGATTCCCCCACAATTGCATCTTAGGTCCGATTTTTCATGAACGACATATATATACGGTAAAAATGAAAAATAAAAGTTAGCTACGGTCTATATATCTCCGATCTGGTACTTTGCAGCCCAAAAAGGAAAACTGGCCCTGAAGCCTTGATACCTTGGCTATAAAGCCCACCAGGTCCGATTCCCCCACAATTGCATCTTAGGTCCGATTTTTCATGAACGACATATATATACGGTAAAAATGAAAAATAAAAGTTAGCTACGGTCTATATATCTCCGATCTGGTACTTTGCAGCCCAAAAAGGAAAACTGGCCCTGAAGCCTTGATACCTTGGCTATAAAGCCCACCAGGTCCGATTCCCCCACAATTGCATCTTAGGTCCGATTTTTCATGAACGACATATATATACGGTAAAAATGAAAAATAAAAGTTAGCTACGGTCTATATATCTCCGATCTGGTACTTTGCAGCCCAAAAAGGAAAACTGGCCCTGAAGCCTTGATACCTTGGCTATAAAGCCCACCAGGTCCGATTCCCCCACAATTGCATCTTAGGTCCGATTTTTCATGAACGACATATATATACGGTAATAATGAAAAATAAAAGTTAGCTACGGTCTATATATCTCCGATCTGGTACTTTGCAGCCCAAAAAGGAAAACTGGCCCTGAAGCCTTGATACCTTGGCTATAAAGCCCACCAGGTCCGATTCCCCCACAATTGCATCTTAGGTCCGATTTTTCATGAACGACATATATATACGGTAAAAATGAAAAATAAAAGTTAGCTACGGTCTATATATCTCCGATCTGGTACTTTGCAGCCCAAAAAGGAAAAGTGGCCCTGAAGCCTTGATACCTTGGCTATAAAGCCCACCAGGTCCGATTCCCCCACAATTGCATCTTAGGTCCGATTTTTCATGAACGACATATATATACGGTAAAAATGAAAAATAAAAGTTAGCTACGGTCTATATATCTCCGGTCTGGTACTTTGCAGCCCAAAAAGGAAAACTGGCCCTGAAGCCTTGATACCTTGGCTATAAAGCCCACCAGGTCCGATTCCCCCACAATTGCATCTTAGGTCCGATTTTTCATGAACGACATATATATACGGTAAAAATGAAAAATAAAAGTTAGCTACGGTCTATATATCTCCGATCTGGTACTTTGCAGCCCAAAAAGGAAAACTGGCCCTGAAGCCTTGATACCTTGGCTATAAAGCCCACCAGGTCCGATTCCCCCACAATTGCATCTTAGGTCCGATTTTTCATGAACGACATATATATACGGTAAAAATGAAAAATAAAAGTTAGCTACGGTCTATATATCTCCGGTCTGGTACTTTGCAGCCCAAAAAGGAAAACTGGCCCTGAAGCCTTGATACCTTGGCTATAAAGCCCACCAGGTCCGATTCCCCCACAATTGCATCTTAGGTCCGATTTTTCATGAACGACATATATATACGGTAAAAATGAAAAATAAAAGTTAGCTACGGTCTATATATCTCCGATCTGGTACTTTGCAGCCCAAAAAGGAAAACTGGCCCTGAAGCCTTGATACCTTGGCTATAAAGCCCACCAGGTCCGATTCCCCCACAATTGCATCTTAGGTCCGATTTTTCATGAACGACATATATATACGGTAAAAATGAAAAATAAAAGTTAGCTACGGTCTATATATCTCCGGTCTGGTACTTTGCAGCCCAAAAAGGAAAACTGGCCCTGAAGCCTTGATACCTTGGCTATAAAGCCCACCAGGTCCGATTCCCCCACAATTGCATCTTAGGTCCGATTTTTCATGAACGACATATATATACGGTAAAAATGAAAAATAAAAGTTAGCTACGGTCTATATATCTCCGATCTGGTACTTTGCAGCCCAAAAAGGAAAACTGGCCCTGAAGCCTTGATACCTTGGCTATAAAGCCCACCAGGTCCGATTCCCCCACAATTGCATCTTAGGTCCGATTTTTCATGAACGACATATATATACGGTAAAAATGAAAAATAAAAGTTAGCTACGGTCTATATATCTCCGATCTGGTACTTTGCAGCCCAAAAAGGAAAACTGGCCCTGAAGCCTTGATACCTTGGCTATAAAGCCCACCAGGTCCGATTCCCCCACAATTGCATCTTAGGTCCGATTTTGCATATTTTTTGGTGGACGATTGTTTTTAATGTAATTACCAGCTACAAGAAATAAAATTCATTTGTTATTGTTACTGTATCTCTCTAATTATATTTTTTTAATTTTTACAATCCTTTACCTTGTTTTGGTTATTTTTATACCAAATTATGTTTTTATACCAAATTATGTTTTATAATCCACAATTGTGGAACTAATGTTAACATAACAGTCTTTGTGATCTTAACAGAAAAATTTCATATTCGTATTTATCTTCACACATATTCTGTTAATTTACACAAGTTTTTGTTATGTTAAGAAAAACGTATTTAACTTTCATATTTAACTTCACACACATAAATCATTTTCCAGAAGTTTTAGAAATTCACATTACTTTCTAAATAAACCTCACTGAAAATACAATTCATGTGAACTATTTAAGCTCCAACAATTATAATTAAGTATGGACAGTTGACACTACTTTATATTGCTGTGAGTTAAAAAATAATGTCATTTGCCAGGCGATTACACCTGATTTGCACTTTACCATATTTATTTAGCCCATTTAAAATGCGTTAATAACGTACATTTACCTGATGGCTTACTACCACCCTTAAAAAGGTTTTAAATCAATCGTATAGTTTGGTTACTTTTGTTATAAAACATTTATTGATTTTTAATTATGCTCAATTCTTTTCTTTTTTACATAAAAAAATAATTTGTTTTTGCCTAGTAAGTTATAAGTTCATGGCCTTAAGAATAATTGTATATGAGTATAGTACAATATAGTAACAATGTATTTATATTATTTTTTAATTTCGAAAAGACTTTCCCTATAGAATACCGGTTATTTTATTTTAATCGAATTATTACCACGTTATACGTATATTATTACGTCACTTTTGTTGAATAATTTATTTTATTTTTTTTAAAGCTGCTTATGAATAATTGCTAATATCAGCAGGTATTTGTGATAGAACGGAAGTTTTTATTTTTTTAACAAAATTTTGCAAAAGCGATAAAAAAATATAAAAGTTAAAATGAGGATTGGTAAAACATATGGTGCCTTTTAACTTAAAAAATATATATATTTATTTATTTTTCTTATAATCAATTTTGTCTCCTTTAAATTATTCCCTCTTAGCTGTGCTATGAATACCTCAAAGATTATTTTTTATTCTCTCAAATGTTTAAGTACCTTCATTAGTCTCTTCGGACTTGCAAACTAAACTGGTAGCTGGAGCAAGATTTTGTTTTTTTTTTTTAATTCAGTTGTATAGCACCGATTAGGCAATAAACGCCCCTTGATGAGGGGCATAACTTCAAAGTAATACTACTATATTTATAGAATTCACGATTTTGTTGCAAGAACTATTAACGTAATTTCTATAAACAGATATATGGTCGTGTTTGTTATCTTTACCTATTCGGTAGAACAACTTTGGTAATTTCAATGTTACTTTTGCCTACGTGTTTTTATCTTTAAAAATATGGGAACATTTGTCTAACATATTTGACATTTTAAATTATTTTTTTCTCAAACCCGGTGTGCTTCGCTACTCCTTTTTTAATTATTGTTTTAACTCCTATCTTATTTAGAACGTTTTACTTTATTTTTTTTACCAATTCTATCGCATTCCAGTCCAAGTTCAAACATTTAAGATAGCCTATATATAGTTCTTCCTGAAGGACATTGCTAAAATTTCAAGATAATTGCTTTTACCTACAAATATACATATTATTTGACACTTTAATAAAACATATGTCAATTTACCATTTAAATTACCTATCGAAAATCGATGGTGAAAAATACACTAAACGTTAACCAAGTAGGTAAGGTCAAAATAATGAAGAATTCGTTACACCATAAATAACTATACACAGCTAGATATCTGTTTGTAGAAATTGTGGGCATTAGTACATATCCCTATTCAGGCAGTGCGTTGTGCTGAAACTAGGAAAATAGGTTCATGTTAGAAGAAAAAGGCGAGTAGACATTGTACTTTAATTTACATACGAATAGTGAGACTAAAGAACGAATTCTGCCTGTACTGCACATTGTACTATTCACGAGAAAATCTACCATAAACTTTGCGAGAAAGACGAATATTTCGAGTAGGATTGAAGTCCTCTCATTTCGTTAAAACAGATTTCTATACAACAGTGATAATACAAGTCACATTACAATGGTGATCTTATAAATTAATTAAAATTAGTTAGTAGACTGAATCACATACACAGCTGCATATGGGCGGTGTAAATTATCTGGAGGTCAAACAAACTAAAATATCTCGTACACAGTTTTTAAAATCGATATTCATAAATGATTTTTCAAGGATCATTCGCGCATTAAAATCAGCTCTGTTCGCTCACGAAATTCACACGCAGATTGTTTGTATGTGAAGCATGAGTGTGGGCTTGGCCTTTGATCAAATGTATATGAATTACAAATATTGCTGCATACGATAGCTACAGAGAAGAAAAAAAATGATAAGTGGTTGAAAACAAAGTTCAATTAGAAAAATTGAAAATATAGTAGGAGATAGAATGAAGCCTTGAGAAATGCCTATAAGACCCGGTGTGGTGAGTACCAATTCCCAGAGGGCTTTGCCTATGGGCAAGTATCTTTTGATTTTCTAGTTTACGCCATCTTCACTTGCGTAAGGGAATATCTGAAGAGAAAATTTAATGGTTTCAGTGTTTATATAATGTCAAATAGACAGGCGGCCTTGAGGCCTCTGTCATCCTGTCAGGATAGTTGGAAGGTTGCTGTGAACTGATATCACACAATAAACATGCGTTCACAACAGTATTAATCTACGTTTGGTCCCTAGCCATGAAAGCATTCTGGGAACAAAAGTGCTGACAAGCGAAGTGGAAGCTCGCCGTGCTTTTATTGGGCCAGAGCCATTTTTCGGTGTTCCTGTGAATTGTATCCTGGGCTGAAAAAGAATACACTAAAAAAATACGTCCAAAATTCTGAGATGAGGGGCAGAATGATACGTGCACTGATATTTGCAATGAAATGCTCCCAAACCCTATTGGTCTTGAATGATTTTACTTCACTAACAATCTCCGGTGTAGCAGGATGTGAGACTTCTATGTTGTTGTTAATATTATGCGTTCACAGATGTTATGACTTCACAATTTTCAATGGTTTAAATCCCACCTACAGGGGGACTATTATATACAGTATTTCATTTCGAATTAAAAATACTTACGAATTCGAACAAATTGTATTATGCAGTACTATATACGAAAATACATTGAAACGAAAAAAATTTGCTTTAATTACCCAGTTCTGTGGGTATCTATTGCTGCTAGAGCTTCCGATGCGACTTTGTTAGTCCAATCACACTTGTCCCATCGTGGTTTCGACGTTATTCGGATATGCAGTCTTTTTTCACACTTGCTTGTTCTAAGAAGAATTTTGTAATTAAAACTTTTAAAAGCAGTTTATTACTTAGATCAGAACTCATCCTATATCACTATTAATTTTATAAATGCTTCTGAGCATTAGACTTCAATTTTTACGGTTCTTTGTGAAACATTCTTTCATTTATTTAGAAAAACTTTCAGAGTAAATTAACCATAAAACAACATTCAATTTAAAATTACCACACATTTAAACGTAATTAAGTTGTTTCCGTAAAATAAGAAGTATTTTTATTTTCGGTATTCGAAAGTAAATTATTGATTATCGATAGCAGCAGAAGAATGTTAATGAAAATACATACATACAATGCAACAAATATGGACTGCATTTTAAAAAATAACTGAGTCAAGGTTATATACGGAAGTGTGCCATCCAAATTGACACACTTTTCAATCTGGACCGTTTATTTAATCATATATTTCTTAATGGATCTTATTAAGTTGGAATATTTATTAAAACTCTGTTCTGTAATTTGCTTGCTTTTCTTTATCAATATTCTAAATGTATTTATTTATTATTTTTGTGTAATTACTTTATTAAATTTGTGTTTATTTATTTAAATTTTTATAGATTTTAATTAATATTTTAAATTATTATTTTTTTAATTAATTTGTTGTGTATTTGTGTATTTTTTATTTTTCTTTTCCTTCTTTTTTATTTCAGAATGAACAGGTTGTCAGCATCGTGAGTTTTTGTTTCAAAATTTTTGATTTAAGATTCTGTCTTTGTCCTAACACTTTAAGTCCAAATTAAAATTTTTTCAATTTTGGGTCATTTTCAATTGGTTGGTAATGTATTTGTTGCTATAATTATTGTTTTGTTTTGTTGTTTGCACTGTTAATTGTTTTATGTTGTTATTGTTGTTGTTAATGTTATTTTTGTTATATATCTTTGTACTATACCTCTTTATCTTCTGTCCTAAAGATATGTTTAATCATTGCATAATACAAAAACTCTAAAACTTATCTATCTTTTTCACATTTCTTGTATAATTACCCATCTAAAAGCGATTTCCATGTATGATATAAAATATACGCATTACCATATAATTAATGAAACATACATATAATAAGTGAATGCATGTTAAAAACTTTTTCAACTTTACTTTTTCTATTTAATATTTTTAATTTTTTTAACTTGATTAAATTGTTGTTGTTGTCGTCCAATTAAATTATTAAAAATATTCCATATTTTTTTATTCAAGTAACCCCTAAAGTCAATTAGTTTACGCTAATTTTAAAGGTGGATTATGTGGTTCAAGTATATAGTGTTTGTAATACTTAACAACACTTCTTTAGGATACAACTTTAATTAGCCGATCAATTTGGAATTAATTTTTGATACAAATAGAGTCTTTCTATTCATCTAAGTAAAACTTGTTTTCACGATTTGATTGGAAATTTTAGGTTAGTCTACGATAGGTCAATAGGTGTTCTACGTTAAAAACTGTTACATCTAAAGCAGGGATCACACAATTGTGGCAATGCATCAATTATTGGCACGACAAATGTGTGAGCGCTCAGTAGGTAATAACGCGCCAACAAAAATATCAAAAATGCTACAATATTTATTGTGTTCTTGTGCGACAATCCAAGTTGACAATACATACTAATATTTAAATTTTGAAATTTATTTTCGCAGAATAATTTGGGATAATTTTGATATTTTACGACAATAAAGCACAATAGAAATCATGTGACCTAGCTTAAGCCGCAATAGGACTGTTGTGCGTCGCTGTGTCGCGGACAAACCACAAACCCCATTTAGCAAGTAAACCCGTTACCGCTCATCGTCAAGAAACTCAGTCCAAAGATCACAGCTCCTTAGAATCTTCCAAGCAATGTTATTGAGGAGGTTCATTTCCGATACTAGGTCGCGCCAAGAATGTGTCGTCGAAATATACACTAGCCTTCTTAACTCGGACGTACTCAAATTGAGTAGTCTATTTGTTCTTTTCTCATCAGGATGTACCTGCCTACTGTATCATTCTGATTCATTATCCATTAGCCCACAGTGTCCCGGTACCCAAATAATGCATAGCCCGGCACTAGCCGAATAGTCGCCTAATGCCATCTTACAGTCCAGCACTGTTCTCGATTTTGGTTAATTGTCTTCTTGTAGGTCAG
The DNA here is from genome assembly GCA_023159175.1 of Wohlfahrtia magnifica. NCBI lineage: Eukaryota > Metazoa > Arthropoda > Insecta > Diptera > Sarcophagidae > Wohlfahrtia > Wohlfahrtia magnifica. The sequence goes on along the minus strand of JAKWBJ010000212.1, from coordinate 710,645 downwards.
GGTCGAACTTTCTTGTTTTCTGTCAAAATTAGTCCATGATTTTGATAACCTGCCACACGAAACTACACTAAATTCGGAAGAGCCCTTTTTGTCGCTATACTTGATACAGGTTGCCTAAAAATGTTTCCATGAAAATCCCAAATAACAGTTCTTTTTTGTAGGCACACAGTCTAACCCTCATTTAGGCAAAATTTTGTCCAACTATAATTTGTAACCTTTTTCAATTCATTAAATTTGTTGAAGATCGATTTGTAAATTAACCTTCTGTACAAATGCTTACCAAAATAGAAAGAATGCTGAAAAATGTGAAACTACATAGGAAGCAGCCTTCAGCGCTGCTAAAATTTTAATTTCATTCTGATAAAATATGTGAAATCCTTAATCGCTGTTAAAAATGTTTTCAGTCCAAAGTATTATAAAGTATAGTGTCTTTAAGGGTACTAGTTTATCGGACAATTACTTATTTTAGAAGTCCTATTTCTTTTCTTTATCCAAGTCCCCTGAGAAACTTAAAATCGGTTAATATTAAGCTAAGTTATTAGTTTATAGAAGAAAACCTGGTTTTTTACCCGTAATTCAATATTTTGGAAGGAGTTTAGGAAATTGCAAAAACAGATTCTTGTTGTACTCGTTAGGGCCTATCGGTATCACTACTCAGATTGTTTTTTTTTTGTATGATTACATGGGTTACGTGGACAAACAGGCGAAATGCGGCTAGGACCTGCCGAATTCCTTCTTAATGTGATTTTGTATCGATTAGTATAACTACATGCAGATAATAACTAGGTCTAGGGCATTAGACCACTTCCATAATTTTTGTAGTAGTATACAAACTAAATAAAATATAAAGTACATACATACATAATTTTGCGACATCTCAAGTGGAATAAGGCGAGCTTCTCACAATCAATGAGCTATAGTACCCGATTCTATCTTTAGACTTATTGAAAGGGGCCTGCAGCTTAATGCCGACTCTGAACGACAGATGCAGAGAGAAGTTTTTTATAGCGTAAATCGCTAGCAATGCTATGAGGTGAAAATCGTCAGATGATTTGGCCTGGGATTGAACCAAGGACCTCTTGTTTGATAGGCAGGTGTCTAACCTACCATACCACAGCTGCACTACATATAAAGGAACTGTATCATTCTTTTAACACTTTATTTATGTGTGTTTTTTTAAGGACCAAAGAAAACATTGCCTAATTTCACTTCTTATAAAATATATGCTGTATGTATATTGAGTACGATAAAACATTTCTGTCTATGCCCACATCTAGAAATCTTTTAATTTTATTAAACCAAAGCATTTAAGATCCCTTAAGATAATAATATTGACATACGAATAAAATCCATGTCTCTACTACATTTTAACTGAAAATACGGTGAAAATATGGGTAGTTCAGATTACTAATCTTCATTTTAACCTAAAAAATGATCTAAGTCGGTTGTCTGTAGAAGTCATTCGATTTAATTGTATCTCCCTTGCCCTAATAAATAGCTTTTTATCTGGGCCACTTTCAATTTCATTGGTATGTGGAATGCTTAACAAAAAAACAATCTACTTATAAATGTAAGTGAATACTTTGTGAATGTATGTATGTATGTATATGAATATGGTGAATAGAGGAATTCCAAAGAAAAAACATAAAAACTAGTTTTTTTTAATCAAGGTGTTGTTTTTTTGGTATTGAAATGTCTGTTATGTTATTTTATTTTAAAAGCGTGCAAAACTAAAATTTTTTCATTCAATCAAAATCTTTGACTATGACTAAATCAGCTGACACTCGCTTAACGCGAAAATTAATAGCAAATATATACAAAAATAAGTGGAAAAGAGCATAAGTATTGTTTTGGTAATAACACTGATCGACTTAAAATAATTTTTTATATCGAATATATTGTATGTCGTTCTGCGGCATTGCGGGGAACGAGACTGTAGATAGACTGCCGAGAAAAAGCGTAGCGTGGCATGCGGATTTGGCGGATGGATCTGTAAAATCTCATATGGACTTATTAGTCAACTCAAACTATGGATGTGTGGAGAAGTGGATGTGGAGCAGGGGTGATTGTAGAATCTCCATGCTGCTATGAGCCAGACTGGACTACTCGAGGACGAAATAGGTCCTGAAACTAGGTAAGGATACACAGAATTCTAGTAGGATTTCTGACTGGTTATTGTGGGTTGAATCAGGTTGTGGAACACAGGTACCCTGGACTTTATCAGTGGCCTTAGTGAGGTTGGGTCTAACAGAATTTCAGATCCGGAAAGATTTTTTGAGGCATTAGTTGGCTGGTAAGGCGACTCCCGGTGTAGGGAGAATTTTTTTCACGTTTATCTTCTACTCTATTCTGCTATCATCTTTCTCGTATTTATCCTATTCTCTTTCGTCTTTTTATAATTGTTGGCCTCATTTCATTCTTTCTCTCATCTTTCTACTGAATGTATCCGCAATGGACTACTTTTGGTGTCTGGGTGAGGGTGCGTGGCACCACCTTAGTGTCCTAACTTAACCTGACCTATTATATGTCCTTATAGAAAGAAATTGTATTTAGGTGTTGATTAAATACATACATATTTGAGGCATTGGGCCTCAAAGAGTCTTTTTAAGCTTGCTAACTTATTATGTTTCGACTCAACGATTTTCGGCTAAAATGTGTTGTGTGAGCTAAAGTAAATGAAGTATTGACCAATTGTTATCAAATTCGGTACATCTATATATATCAGGTTGGATTAATTCCTAACCATTTAAAAAAAAAATTGGGATTGCTTTTCAATTTTAACATCATTGACATTCCGAATCGTACTTTAATTTTCTATAGGCGAAAGAAAGGAAAGTGTGATTAATTTGAATTAAAAATTTGTATCTAAATCTACTTTTAAGTTGTTAAGAAATCTTAATAAAGCCCTTCATGTAGGGTAACGTAAGATACAATAATATGCCTTTCATGACAGAAACATAACCAAAAAATTGCAGATATAAACTATTAAAAAAAATTCAAATCGGAAATATCTTTGGTTTTTAAACGGAAATACTTTAAACTTTACTTGTAAATAAAGTCTTGGGTGTAAAAATAAACACAAAGTTAAATTTTCCCATGATACACTTGCAATTTTGTTTTTCTTCTTTTTGTGTTTTATTGCTACTATTCTCTTCTTTTGTAGCGCAGAAATCTACGTTTTCTGTATTATATATCTGAATGAATATTTAACACATTGACACCTTTAGTTTTAATCTTTACATCGTCTTTACATTAAACAATTTTTTCCGCTTCTCTTGCATCTTTTATGTTGAATAATGGATGGATGAATGAATGAATAAAACGTTTACACTTAAGATACAATTTGAACTACATTTAGAAGATGCACATCAAATCTCATACTCCAACATTTTCATAAATCATAACACCACGGAATAGTAAAATCTTTAAATATTAAATCGATAAAAAAAGCAGATTTTTGTACAATATTAAAAGTTTTCACTGTATATTGGTTTTTCATATTTATTCTTCATGTTTTTTTTTAATTTAACATAAATTTTAATTATAATAATAACTTAATTTACTACTTAATGTATTGTTTTTATTAAATGACAATTTAAGTTATGGCGCTGTGGTATGGAAGGTAAGACACCCGCCTACCAACCAGAAGGTCCTCGGTGCAGTACCAGGCCAGACCATCTGAGAAAAAGTATTTTCAACAGCTTTATCACCTCATAACATTAGCTACCAACTGGTTATGAATATTACAACTATTGGAAACTTCTCTAATGCATTTGCCGTTCGGTGACGGCGTTAAACTGTAGGTCCATTTCAATGAGTTTAAAAATAGGATCAGATGGAGCTCGTTGGCTGACAAAAGTTTCCGCGTTGCTTAATGGAATGTTATGGGAATTAATAAATATATATATGGCGTCATTCGAAATCGATTCTCTATATAAAAAGTGTATAACATAGTTGACTGGCTCTGTAAACAAACAACTAACATATGCTTATTAGGACAAAATCAGATCGGTGAAGAATACCTTTCATTTCCATCTACTGAAAAATCTATTGGCAAAAAATTTTCAGAAAGATATTTTTGATTACTTTCTTCGTCAGTGGTGATTCTAAGAAAATAACTATCAAAAGTAATCATAACAAATCAATCATGATCAATTTCACAAATAATACTATGCGACAAAAATGATATTCAGCTAAATTCTCAGCTTATAAGTGCATGAAGATACGAAAAAACGGTGTTTTGCCCGTAATTTAAGATTTTTAAGGTGTTCCATGAGCTAGTATCTGTTTAAGAGTGTTGCTACTGTTGAAAACTACTCTAACCCATTTGCCGTTCGGAGCCGGAATTAAAATGTAGGTTTCTTTCAAAGAGTAAAATTAGAATCGGATGCAGCTCATTGACTGAGAGAAGTCTCGGTGTTCCTTCATGGAATGGTATTGGAATTATTATTATAATTGGAATTATTATTATAAGTCCATTTGCGTGACACGTACATTGTGAGTTTTCTGACCAAATAAGATTACTGGCTTTATTCCCATGGCAGTCAGTTCTACGTACGGGAACGACCTGCAGCCCACTGAAGGCCAAGGACTGTCAACCAAGAAACACCAACAATACGGGTTAAGCTGCTAAAAAAACAACAACAACTGGCTTTATTTGCAGCCTCAATCTATGTGGTGAACTTATGGTGATCACGATGCATTTTGACCCTAACCAACATAACATAATATAATCCACAGTTAAAATATGATGCACAAGCTCGTTCGGATTGTGCCTTGACATCGCTAAACACTCGCTTAAAGTGGTCACACGATTTCGCTTATGATCGAGTGTAAGCAATTACAGTAACTATGGCGTGATTAACTTTCTCGGACATAAGTAATTACAAAATATGATGCTATCACTTAGTTGGAAAGCTTTTAACCTTAGCTCTCATGAAATTCATCGACTATTTTTGGCGTGTCGACCCCTTTTAAAACTGTGTAAACTACTTTTTAACCATCCAAATTTATGATATAGCGACCACAATACTAGTATCTATTATTTATCAATATTTTTGTACAGTTTCGGTGCAGCTTTACTCGTCTGAAAAAAATAATTTTTAATCATCACACGAAATACCCTTTTTTTCGTTTTTGCTAAAGTTAAAGAAGTCTTTTGCTTTCCATAGCTGTAAAAAAATAATAGACGCAGCTTGCTTACAATTTGATAACAGTTGACGCGCATAGTGTTACATTGTAAGTTTCTGAGAAAGCAAAACACACCTAGTGTAGTTATTGAATTAGTTTTCTTTATGTTTGCTACTACAGCAATTTACGAAATTATAATCTCTTATTAATATTTAGTATTTTTGTTTGTTTACTAACCAACCGTAAGCAACGAGTTATAAAACAAACAAATAAAACATACGTCAAAAATGTGTTTGTTTATTTAAAAAGATGTGTCATTTTGCCGAAACTGATTTTGGTTATTTATTTAATACATAAAGTAGACGAAACCAATTTAAATGTAATTAATATTTCATTAAATACATTCACTAAGTTTACTATTTACACCCAGTACTATGCTGAGTAAGTTAGTTGCTATAAATATAATATATCAAGACAATGAATTCATAATGTATTAAAATGTTCGCATTATAAGCATCAGAATGAATTTATCAAAAAAGTTTTATCATTTCAATATAAAACGAAGAAAACAAGTAATGCTGCCAGTTGAAAAAGTAAGAATATTTGCAATTGTTATATAGACTGTAAATTTATAAAAAAATCTCAGAATTTTGCAAATAAATTTGTATTATTTAAACTATTTTATTGCAATTGACAGGTACAACAATTGGCTGGCAGTATTTATCAAGAATTCGAACGAATGATTAATCGTTACGATGAGGACGTTGTTAAAAACTTAATGCCATTGCTGGTAAATGTCTTGGAATGTTTAGATGCGTCATATCGCATTAATCAGGAACAAGATGTAGAATTGGAATTGCTGCGGGAAGACAATGAACAGTTGGTTACACAATATGAACGTGAAAAAAGTGCTAGAAAGCTAGCAGAACAAAAGGTATAGTGACCACACAATATAAAACTACACAATATATAATCAAATCATTTTAAATTAATTTATTTTTTATAGCTTTTAGAATCGGAAGATTTAGCCGAACAGGAGAACAAGGAATTGGCTAGTCGCTTAGAATCTTTAGAGAGTATAGTACGTATGCTGGAACTAAAGCATAAAAACAGTTTAGAACATGCCAGTCGTTTGGAAGAGAGAGAATCAGAATTAAAAAAGGTAGTTTTACAACTTATACCAATAAAAATGTTATAAACTCTAAATTCATTTAAATTTAAAGGAATACAATAAACTTCATGAACGTTATACAGAACTTTTTAAAAACCATGTAGACTATATGGAACGCACTAAAATGTTAATGGGCTCAACACATTCGCAAATGAGCAATGCTTCGGACCGTATGGAATTAAGTCGCGCTAGATTAAATCCTGTAGCCAGGTATCAATTAAAAAATCATATATTTTTTTTAGTATATTATCTTACATTACAATTCTTTATAGATCTTCGGGTCCTGTTTCATATGGTTTTGCTTCGCTAGAGAATTCAGCCATGCTAGATACGGAAACTATTTGCAGTGTTGGCAGTAATTCCGATGATTCTGGTCCACCATCATTACAAAATGAATTCGATAATATACAAACAGTTGAGAAATCTGCAGAAACTGATACGCTTCAACAACAAAATCAAGCCACATCGCCACAAAGTGATAGTAGTCCCATAGTGCCAAATGCTCCTCCGTCAAATGGTTCGTTTTATTTTATTCTCAAATTTATTAAAACACAGCTTTATAAGTTTTATACGAATTTTCATTATTTATATCATTCACAATTTTCAAAACTGAAAATTTTCCATATTTTGAAGAATAACAGATATTTATTGTTAAACATTATAGACGAGTTAACAAATTTTTATGTTTTTAAAAATCTATTTAAATTTATTTAAATTTATTAAAAATGCTTATGAAAGTTAATCTTCTGGCTGTGAATTTTTCAGTATGAAACGGCAACATCAAATTCAATTTTATATAAAAAGAATATAAAATAAAACACACAAAAAAAATATTCTTCAAGGTTCGACGAATAGTTGCTAAGTTGTTTCCTTTTTTAATACAAATGTGAAGATATAAAGAACATTACGGTTTTTCTGTTCTCCTACGTGAGCTAAGCCGTATGATTATTACTGGAATCTGGATGAAGAAACCTTTTGGGCCAAATATTATGAGCCCAATATTAAGTACTTACTACAAAAAAAGATAGTTTGAACTAGAAGGGTCTTTACGGATGGATTAAAGTTGGTGGAAAGTTTGGGTGACTGTTTCCATATTAGAAACATGGATAGATGGAAAGTCTTGAAAATTTCTTTCTGCATCATTAGCATTTGGTATTGATATACGGATTCTTCGCAATAGCTGAACGGCAATAAGAGTCCTAACGAATATCTGCCAAACATTTTTCTTCTTAAATGGTTAATGCGTAATAATTAATCTGCTTAAATGAGGAGTTTCTTAAATAACGGATTCGCTAAAAGTTTTTGTGATGAAGTGAAGAAGACAAACTTATCTGATCTGTTACTGTCGCCTAGTTCTAATTGTTTTGAACGGTTATTGTGACCTTTTGTGACGATATCGTTTCCGTTTTACACTGTAATGTAAAATATTGGTGTCATATAACACTGGACTTAAATGGGAATACTGGACATATTGGTTCAATTCTCCAGGTGCACTAACAGCTATACTATCGTAGGCACTGTTCATCATTTTGAACTGTGTAACTCTAGACATTCTTGCAAAACTAATAGTAGCATTAACGGCTTTAAGATTAAGGGGCACTGACTCATGAAAATTGTGTGATGCTAGGATTTTGAGACATGGTCAATTATAATCCCAACATTAGCTACTGATACCAATATCTCACTTTGATCCAGATTCCACGACTAACGGGAGCAATCGCAGTATGAACACCAGCATCTGTTTTTGCTCAGAACAGCTAAGAAACAGACTATATCGGATGCTAACAGAATACATCAATGTTCTACACAATTTTAATTTCTTAGAAAGTGTATACAGAATTTCGAAAAATATTAGTGAATGCCGGAGAGTCTTTGAGGAGACAGTGATATATTCGATGGTGTAGAAGTTAACAGCATGATTGTTGAAGACTTACCCGCTTGTACCGTTTTCGATCATTACGAAAGGAATAAACATCTGATATTGCAGGAAATTCAGGGTTATTATTCCATTAGATTCTTGGTAAATATAAGCAAAAACTGAAGATCACTAGACTGATTTCTGTAGAATAGGACAATTTGTCAACTGAACATCTTCTTTACCATTGCCTGGTATTTGACGATCTTAGGCTGAATTTGCTTCGTCTGCGAAGATTCTACGTTCAGAACAGTCTTGTAACCGGCGATATTAATAAGATCACATAAAATCGACTGGCTGGCTGGCGCAAATTGTCCATAGATGTAAGATCTTTGCATGATAGTGAACAATGGTATCATATGGCGGCACCCAAAAATGTGTCTGGGTGTTAATATAGCCCCATATTACAGTTTTGTATGCTTTTTTTCTTAACATGTAAATGACAATGAGATGATTTGATTTAATTTACTACGTTAATAGAAAATAACTTCATCACTTACCGAACACAATCGCATGTTTTAACTTATTATTTACTTCACTATGTTTACCAATTTAATATGGAGTCTTTAAAACAATTATAGAATATAAACTATTTAAAACCTAAACAAGAATAAATTTAAAATTTTTGTAAACAATTTTTTTTTTTAAATTGAACTGCGAAAAGATCTTTAGAAACTTAATTATATAATTGAAAAAGTTAAAATTTCCTTGCTATTTCTGTTCTTGTTCTTCGATTTCGATTTTAATACAACTTTGTTTATAAAGCTGTGTTTTAAACTATTTTCAATTTGTGTTATATTTATTAATTTATTTATTTACTAATGTTTTTTTTTTAATTTATAACTTTTTCTTATTTTTTATGCATTTTCCCCCTAATCTTTCCATATGTTCTTCATGCAACATTTTAAAATTAAAATTTTGTTTTTATGTGTCTGTGTGTCTTAACAAACGTTTATATTCTTCTAACTCAACTACACATTAATATCAACATGAAATATTATGGTTTATTATATCCTTTCAACATAATAATAACGTTCAAATGTTTACCATACAACTACACACAAATGTCCTATCAAATATGTTCATTAAAAACCATAACCCTCCTACCTGCATCCATCGAAATTCATGAATAATAATGATGAATGTACATTCAATCGATCATAATGCTACAACATAAAAATGATTGCATATATATATAGTTGGTCGTACAACTACGAAAAAGGAACAACGTTCTGCAAATACTTTATATCAAGAACTCTCCTTTCAAGACAATGATGAAAGTGAAGAAAACGAAATTGTTACAGGTATGTATGAGAAGATAAACTTTTTAAATGAATGTTCCCTCTATTTGTATTATTACTCATAAACGTCTAAGCAAGAAAATGTATTCGAGGCTAAAGGCAAATAAATGTTTTAGAAAAAGAAAATATATGTATATTTGATATTATAAAAAAAATAATAATATACTTTATTATATTTTTCTGTTTGTGTTTCTTTTTTTGTGCATTTTTTGTAAAAAAAACAACATTTTTTACTCTCTTTACTGCTCAACTATTTGCACAACACACAAAATAAATTTTTCTAAAAACTGTATAAATCTACTACATGACTTATTGAACAACATATGCATCACATATCTCGAACAACTATTCAATTACAACATCAACTATAACACCAACAATATTTTGTATATTTAAGGGAGCTGGGTACATCCTGGGGAATATGCTTCTTCAGGTAGGTATCAAACATCTTATTTGTATGGCTTTATTTACATAACATGTAAATATTTAAAACATCAAATATAATTTTCCTCTGGCTATAATAAAAAAAAAAAATCTTACAAAAAATATTTCAACGAAATCTGTAAAATAAAACAACTACATACTAATAGAAAACCAAAATACTCATCATATTTTTTTCATATCCTGTTATCTGTTACCCTCTTTCTTTTTTATTTCAATTTTGCTGTCGCATTTTGTTGACAATGCAAAACAAATGTAATTTTTTAAACTAAACAAATTACAAATATTATCATTTGTATGGATTACAACGTGTTTATCTGTTATTATGCTTTTTTAAACTAAGCTAATGACAACTATTTTGGTAAGTTGTTTTTTAAGATATTAAAAAAATATATTTAAATGTTCTTCTCATAACTCTTTGGTTGTTTGGTAGTTACTTTGTTTTCTATAAGAAGTATTTGTAAAATTTGACAATACTCATACCAATTTGCACACTTTATTATGCTTAATTTTTTTCCACATACACTAGCTATGTTCTCTGGCAGGCTCTTAAAAGATTTTAAAAATCTATGGGAAAGCATAATTTTGATTTGTTTTTTAATAATATTAAAAAAAAATTCTGGATAACCTTTGGTATTTATATTAAATTTAAGAGTCTTCCTAGCGGACGTTTAACTTTGAATCTGTTCAAAAAATTTATTAAGATCATTTTATTAAAGGTGTTGGTGTGATTTATAATTTTTTATATACATACATAATTTTTTTTTATTCTAGAATAATAATAATTCTAATAAATAGTAAGTCTAGAATAATGTATATAAATCTTTACTGAATGTTATGTATAAGACGTTATTGGTAGTATTAATTAATTCGATTTCTTCTTAAAACAGTAGTTACAAGGACAGTTTGATTATTTCGAAACTAGTATTTATATTAAATTTTCACCTGTGTCATCTTGAGATCAGAACTAAATTTTACTTAGCGTATAGACGCTTTCAGAGTCTGTCGTAGCTGAGTTAAAAACATAGTCAGATCTGCAGGTATTGTTAAATAATCCTTTTCACTTAGGCTAATGCAAAAATAATATACATACATGCATAATTATAAATTGCAGATGAACAGTAATAAGAACCCTAAAATTAAAAAATCGGAAAAAATTGCAGTTTGTCAAGAAAATGTTATTACAAAGTGAAAAAAAGTTGGGTTTTACTTTTATCATTATTATGTTTTTTGTTTTATTTTTTTAAATGTTCCATTTTATTCAATTTTATCTAGAAATTTTAATTCAAAAATAAGATAAAGAGCAAAAGAAACTCTAGAATTTTGTTGTCAAGAAAATATTTTTACATACGAGCGCAATTTTAATAAATGGAATGGAAATATTGAGTTGTAAGATAATTACAATTTTATATAACCACCAGCAGCAATTACAGTTTGGTGACGCTTTCCATGGAATAAATAAATTTTTGCACATATTCAGTTGGAATTTTAACCCATTCTTCCTCAATTACAGCCCCTAATTCACATTGGTTTTTGGAACGCCTCTTGACAGTACTCCTTTTAGGATGAGTTCATAAATTTGAAATTAGGTTTAAGTCAGAGCCCTAAACATCCACATTGATAAAGAAACCACGTTCTTACCAAAAGAGTCTTGTGTTTTGGGACATTATCCTGATAAAACTTGAATTTAGGTTTTCTATAAGTATAAAACATCGTTTACTTATCTTTTTCCTTTTCTCTTCATAGAATTTTTTTTCTACATAGAACGCTCACAATGCGACTATCTGCGTTTCTCATGACCAGATGACTGCTTGTCCTATAACCTAACCTAACCTAAGTAGAAGTAGTCAAATTTATGAATTTTTGCAATAGACTATACCCGTGTATTGCCTTGATGATCCAACATTTTCCCTTCGCTAGATAACGTCATTTTTAATTAAATTTAATAGTAAATCTTTCTAAAGGCACTAAATAATATACCCCGTTAATCGCTTTACCTTCTTAAAAGTAATCGATGTAAATGACACCGCGTACACACCATTACTACAAACCCACCATAGCATCCTTCGGTGCTTCCTTACCAAACGAAAATCGTATTGATTGTTTTCTAATCTCTTGTGTATTGTGATAAATCCATGTTTAGTCCGCTGCTATAAAACAATGCAAAAACTCGTTTGGATTGCAGGTGAACATAAAAAATCATTCACTTAAATGGTCAAACGATTGCGTTTATGCTGAACGTCTACCAATGTGTACCCATCGCACCCTTTTTATATAAAAAATGTGATTTACCCGCTCGGTACTGTTTATTTATTTATTCATTTAACTTATAACTGCAAATTATAAGATAAAATATACACAAAGGAGCAATAGAAACATTGGGGCCTTCGGCTTAATAATTTCTTAGTTTATGTTAGAATTAGTTATTATCTTTGTGAATAAAATAAATAAAATAATTATATTTTACTAGAGTAACCCTTCCAGCGTTGCTGGGAGGCTTTGTATAATATACCTATAAAATGTATTTCTCAGGACAACAAGAATACGTATATAAATAGCTTTTGCCCGGTGAGCTTTATGCAATACCCGCTTTTTGACTGATATGATTAGACTCCCACATATCCAATTCCGCCCTGTTTTTAACTGACGATTTGTATTTACAACAGAGTTATTTGGGCTGAATTTATAAACTTTATTACTATTTCCAAGATATACAGAAATCAATATGTACATTTTATGGGAGGTGCCACTCCCACTTTTTGAATTCTGCCCAGTTTTTTACTAATGATTTGTATGGACCATAAAGTTATTTGAGCCAAGTTTAGAAACTCTTACTATTACCGTTTTGAAGATATAAACATATAAATACAATTTTTATATTGACGTGGCACCGCCCAGTTGAAGCTAAACCATCAACCTTTCAAAGGCATGTATTGATTTGTAAATCGGTTTAGTGGTTCTCGAGTTATAAAATGACGAATGTAGGAAAACTTATTTATATACATACGAGTATATATAGATTGTACATATTTGATCTTTTAAGAAATTTATTCCATAAGTTTATATTTGCTATAGAAGAATTGGTAAATAGCCTTACCAATTCTTCCATTAGTGTTTTTCTCTTAATGAGTGTGCGTGACGTCATACGGAAAATAGTAATTTTTTATGCTTTTTTATGCTAGAAATGAAAAAAAGAATTAAATAAAATACAAAATAATAGAAGTAGAAAAATATAAGGATTGATATAATTGTTAACTTTTAAATTACTTTTTTCCTTATTATTATTATTTTTTTGAAAAATATAAGGATTGATATAACTGTTAACTTTTAAATTACTTTTTTCCTTATTATTATTATTTTTTTGAATGTGTTTCTTATATTTTTAATTTAAAAAAGGTATTCTTACATGACTTGTCACATGTTTCAGAAATCTTATTCATATTCTATAACTCTTTTTTAACAATTTAATTCCAAAACTTAAAAGCTTCTATTACTCAATTAAACCACTTTTAGAAATTTGTAAATTTATTTTCTTTTTATATTGTTTGTTATTTCGTAAATGTAACCATTCATTCATACATTCATTTAGTAGCTAAAGAAACCTGTAAACATTTTCTGTAAACAACATTGAATTAATAAACTTTTCTTTGCAGGAATGGGCAAAGAAGTGGAAAATCTCATTATGGAAAACAATGAGCTTTTGGCTACTAAGTATGTGGATAATTTATTATAAAATCGTTAAAGAAGCTAGAAATTTACAGAAACTTTAATTATTTACAGAAACGCTCTTAACATTGTCAAAGACGATTTGATAGCCAGAGTTGATGAATTGACTGGTGAAATAGAAATATTACGCGAAGAACTTAACGCAATGCAACAGTCACGAAATAAACTGCGTACGAAAGTACAAGAGTTGGAAGAAGAATTGAAGAAAACCAAAGAACAAGTCAAACAACAAAGTAAGTTCTGGAAAGTTTTGTTAAGTCCATTTAAATTGAGACATTTTTCATTTTAGCTGATAACGATCAAGATGAAAATGATGTACCGTTGGCTCAACGTAAACGTTTTACACGCGTCGAAATGGCTGTGGTCTTAATGGAACGTAATCAATATAAAGAACGATTAATGGAGTTGCAGGAAGCAGTACGTCTTACGGAAATCCTAAGAGCTACACGCACTGTCGATAATTTAGATAAGAAATCTAAACAAAGTATATGGAAATATTTTAGTAACTTATTTACGTAAGTAGTTGTGAGTTTGATGTTGATTTGAAAGTACTATGTGGTTAACTAATATTATGTTGTAATTAGCCCCTCCAATCGCCCACAAGAGCGTGTCGCTGATGGGCAGGGAGGGGGTCCTATGTTTCGTTACTCAAGCCCATCTCACTCTCATGGATCCCCCAGTAGAAATAGCGACAATCGCCTTGCCATAACTGGTGGCAGTGGTGGACTACCCCATCCCGCCAGTGCTGGTCTAGCCAATGCTTTGGCAAATAAAGATTATGCAGAAGAAGGCACCTCAGAACGAGCTAGAGCTAGACGTCATGAGCAGTATCGACAACTAAGAGCCCATGTACAAAAGGAAGATGGTCGTTTGCATGCTTATGGCTGGAGTTTACCGGGTAATAAGATGGAAAAAGAACAGCAATCTCGTCATTCGGGTGGTGTACCAGTACCGGTTTACTGTAATCCCCTAGCAGAAGCTTCACCTCATATGAAAGTCTTTTGTGCGGCCGGTGTTAACCTGCAAGGCGGCTTCACTAAGAGTGGTCAGTCAATAATACCATCTACATCACCGTATGCCCCTCGTTCATCAGCAAAAATTGCCGAAATAACTAGTCCTACAGCCGAACACTCTGCAGAGGCTTTAGATCGACAAATAACCCGATGCAGCCTTGAAAATCTAGAACCCGAGACACAATTAACCTCGTATGTATGGATATGCACAAGTTCTCATGCAGCCAGTACAGTGACAGTGGTAGATGCCAATCAGTCGGCTACAGTTTTGGATGTATTTCCAGTTTGTGCCTCTCTTCTGCTCTGTATCGCCTCGGTGCCAGGGGCCATGGAGAAGGATTACGCTTTACTAGAAAACTCAGAAGTTATTAAAGCTGGAGAAATGCTAGAAAGACCAGGAGAGGGTAGTGAAGGTTTCGGTAAAGTTGAATTTGTACGCGTTAAACCTAAAGTAGATCCAAACAGCAATACCAAAGATACTGAACAAAATGAACAGGCTTTAGAGGTGAATGCCGAAACGCCTGTAGAGGAAAAAGCTAAAGAAGCTACTGAAAAATCAAATGAACAGAATGGTTCGATACCAATGGAACCACTAGGAAATGTAAATGAAATTAAAATACGGCAACCAATACCTGGTATACCGCAACGCATACATAATGATGTTACAGATACTACAAACACTACCAATAGCAAATCCAAAACAGCTAATACAAATTCAAGCACAGAGGGAACCAGTAATAAATCTTCACCTAAATACAGCAATAACAATAACTCTACGACGAATCAACAATTTCCATTTTCGAAACCCATTAATCCCATATTGGGAACAAAAGATCGTGACGAGCCCGTTATGAGTTCGGTAGGTCCCACGATGTGGATGGGTGCTCAGGATAGTTGGTTGTATGTTCATAGTTCTGTAGGTCGTTGGCATGAGTGTTTGCATAAAGTTCATTTGCCTGATGCCGTCCTAGCGATAGTTCATGTTGAGTCACGGGTTGTTGTGGCCCTGGCAAATGCCCAATTAGCCGTGTTTCGCCGCCAAACAGATGGCCAATGGGATCTGAATAGTTATCATTTAGTGACACTAGGTGATCGCAATCATTCGATACGTTGCCTCTGTGTGGCTGGAGAACGCATATGGGCCGCTTACCGTAATAAGATCTTTATAGTGGATCCGATCTCATTAAATATAATACATTCGCTAGACGCACATCCGCGCAAAGAGAGCCAAGTGCGACAAATGGCAGCAACAGGTGCTGGTGTGTGGGTTTCAATCAGGTAAATTAATTTTTTTCCCTAAATTGTTTTTTCAATAACGGTTTTTTTAATTATTTTTTTTTTTTATGATTACAGATTGGATTCCACTTTACGTTTGTACAACACTTACACATTTGAGCATAAACAAGATGTAGATATTGAACCCTACGTTTCGAAAATGTTAGGTACTGGCAAATTAGGCTTTTCTTTTGCTCGCATTACCGCTTTAATGGTATCATGTAATCGTCTATGGATTGGCACGAGTAATGGAGTTATTATCTCTGTACCGTTAAGCGAGAGTCAAGGAAAATTAAGTAAGTTTTCTTAGAAAATCTCATGCCGTGAGAACTGTTGTATAAAAACGTTAATGATTCTTATTTAAGATGACCCAAGCAGTCAACTGCCTTTGTGCTGTATGGCCAATGCTCAACTATCTTTTCATGGACATCGTGATGCTGTCAAGTTCTTTGTCTCTGTACCATTGCGTCAAAATAATAGCGCTCAATTACAATTTACAAATAAAAGACCCGATATGTTGGTAATGTGTGGTGGTGAAGGTTATATTGATTTCCGTATAAGTAAGTAAAAGTTGTTCCATTTTTTACCTTTTTTTTAATACTTTAGTAGTTTAAGTTTATTATTATTATGTATATTAACGGTTCCTAAACGGTTTATTGAATTCAAAATTTTGTTCTTAATCACAGGACAAGAGAGAAATATAACTGATGCTAGTGATAATGCTGCGCATTTGATAGTTTGGAAAGTTGATTCGTAAGATTATAATCGTTTTTTAATTTTTCATTTAATTTTTTCGTTTGATTTTCTATTTTTTTAAATTTTTTGTGGCATTTTTGTGTAACAATATTAACGTTTTTTTTGTTTATTTTTTTCGTTTTTTTTTTTCGTTTAGTAAATTTAATTTATAGTTTTATCAACTGGAACTTTATAGTATTACTTTATATGTTTGCCAATCATATGAAAGTTTTATAAATTGGCTAAAACGCTTGCTTAGTTTTGTTTTGTTTCGATACAACGAAAAACGAGTTTTGTGACCTGATTTTAAAAAAACAAGGTTTATATTTTATTACATTTGATTTCAATATTCTGTTATTTGCTACAATTGGTGGTTTTCTTTTTCACTGCTAAACAAACATACATATTTATTTGCACACTTTTTATTAAAAAAAATAGAATAATAATTTAAAGAGTCACAAGTTTTGTACATATTATTTAAAAACAATGGTTACTCGGTTAAGACAAGTTCCAAAATTAATGAAATACATATGTATTAGGGGCTTTTTTCTTGGTTTTTGGTTAAAATTGTTTATATATATTCTTTTTTAAGTTACTAAAATTTCTAAATTCCTAAAATTTTTACATTCAAAGCTATGTTTACTTAATAAACAAAAGAAATGAATCTTTAACTTTAAAACAAACTACCAAACATGCGCAGTGGTACTTAGTTTATAACTTTTGTATATACACTTTCTTTGTCTTACTTTATATTTTATATTAAAGCAACTGGTTTCACTTGTAAAACTTAAGTCAAAAGCCTTTGAAAAAGATTATATTATTAAGCTTTAATTGGGAATACTTTAATATTATATTGTCCTTATAGACTAATACAATTTCATGGATACATATTGGCATTGTTCACGATAGGTTATCTGTTTATATGAAAAGAACAATATCTTTAGCAAAATATTAATTTTCATTTTCCAATACTACAAATAAATAAATAACCACATAATTTATAAACATGTGAACATTTGTGAACAACGCCATTGTTTGTTTTTACTTCTAAATAAGGGCGCTCTATATTTAAAAGTGTATTCAGCTGTATGTTTCCGAAAATATAGTAAAAATATATTTTAAGATTAGTAAAAGTAAATACTTTTAGTTTAAGCCGCTTCATGTTTGGAAATAAATCATTTTTTCTCTCTTTGTTTTGCGTCCTATTAGTTTATCGTGTTATTTTGAGTTTTATTATTTTCATTAAACGTACAAACAGCTGAAGCAAATTAATGTTTCTTTTTGTTTTGACTGTTTATTCAAAATCCTAAACCAAAACAGGTTTATCGTTTTTTTTTTTTGTACTGTTTTTTGTTTTTAATTTGACTAGGTTAGTAAAAATCCGAAACCAAAACCGAACAGTTCAACAATTATTCTATACTATTCTGCGTTTCGATTACGTCAAATTCGTATTCCAAAAAAAAGCCAATAATGGTTTCAAAAGCAGTTGTTTTCCTATAGAAACAAAAAAAGCAAACTTGAAAATTTTAATAAAAACTAAAATTTACTCAAAAAGCGTAAAGCAATCGATAATAATCGAAATGAACGCAAAATAAAGTTGTCAAACCGAGAAAATTTCGATTTGAATCGAAATGTAGAACAGGGGTGAATATTTTTGTTAGTTCGCGGCATATTAGTTTAAAGTATTTTATATATAGCACTATAACGAGCAGGCAGCTGAAGCAATTTGATGTTAGTTTCTTTGTAGTTTGACTGGATTATGTAGTTATTTTATTATTCAAAACCGAAATAGAAATCGAGTACATTTTTAGAGTTATTTGTTAATCAAAGAAATTATTTTAACGGTAATTAAACGGATTAACAAAAATAAAGTTCATATCTTATCTGTTTTGAAAATAAAAGCAATTCGAAGTTTTATTCGATTTCGATTTACAGAACATATCCTTATTATTTCAGAATTTATAAACTTTGTACACGATTTGTGTCTTAAAACTTTAGTTATAAGAATTTTGTCACATGGAGTCATTTTGAACCCTCGATGTAAAGTATGTCTTTACAAATGTCGATATCAGTTGAGGGTTAAGAGATAAGATTTCAAAATACCAGCTAAAGCGAATATCAAGAATTTATGTTATAAAGTTTCAAAACTACTGTGTTTACTTGTAGAATTCTTATCTAAATGCCAAATAGATCACCTAAAAATTGCTTTTAAAATATAAAAACTATAAACCTGATGTAAGCTACTTGTTATTTAACCGATTTTTAAACCAAAAACCATCTTCAAAACCAAAATTTTCAAAATTACTTTTTTTTATTCTCTGATCTAAACACACAAGTATAATAAAAAATTTTGAAGCCTTTGCTACCACATAACTTATTACATGCTAGGCACAAGACGTTTCCTTTGTGATAGATTTATAAGATTTTACGTAGAAAAGATTTTATTAAATAAAACTACACTTTAAAATAATTTAAGGCTTAACTTACAATATTGTATTCAAAATTAATGGGAGGTAAACTACACTAGTTTGCAAGGTTTTTGTTCACAGTTTAAAACATACATGTAGCTATTAATTTAGGCTGTCTAACTTTGGTAAAAATAGTGAGAAAATGTAGGACGTCAAACTTTTGAGATATTTATGAAAATTAAAAAAGTTAAAATAGCATTAGTTTATGAACAAAAAACTGAAAATTAAGAGTTTTTTTATATAAAATTTTATTTGTTTCACTTATGACACTTTAACAACAGTCACCTAGCAAATGCTGGTCTCAAAAACTCACCCAAAGGTTTTTAAATCTTAGTGAAACCCTTCACCACGCTCATCACTCATATTTCCAAAGTATTTGGAAAAAGTCTAAGTAGGAGTATAGAAGACATAATTACACACATTCTTTCGAAATTATTCAGTAAATTAGTAATGTTTTAGCAATTTGTAGTTTTTTAATTTTCTAAAAATTATCGTACAACAAGTACTAGAAAGATCCAAGATCCAGATCCAACCATTTATCGCCGGGAGATTCAAATTTTAATTCAATATAAATTTTCTTATTTTTAGTACCCACAAGTATTCTTAGTATAAGTATCGAAACTCCAGTATTGTCTTCTCAAAAGTATTTACAAAAAGCGTATTTGTCACAAAACTGTGACATATACGTGGACAGACAAAAAGGAAAAAAAAATGTTACATTCTGCGAACAAAAAAAATTATTTTTGTAAACTTATGATGTCAGTTACCAAAGTTTTTGATTTTTACTTTTAACTTGATAAATAATCTGTACCAATTTTTTTTATAGATTCTTATTATTTTTTCCAACAATTATACAGAATCAGTAGCACGGTTATGAAGCCATTTTTATTCATTTAAGATGGTTTGCAATACCGAAAACTCAATTCATCGGCTTTAATGCTATTTGGTTGATCAAAATATCATCAAAGTGAAAGAACAAAATTTTTATTATTGTTTGTATGCTCTAAATTCCCTTATAGGATCCCAAACATGAAAATATTTTAATAGATTTTTTTTTAAATTTAGCAAAATCTAATATTAATATTTTGTTGCTTACATCTGTATAATATGCATTGTATATATTCAGCATAACTTTATAACTATTTAATACACAATTTGTTAATTTTTTTATTGCTATAATTATTTTATTTTTAATACACGCTTGTATCGTATAACAAATATAAAAAAGTATCATTAAAACAAAATATATTTACTTTACAGATGACAATGATATGGAAAAAAGTATCAATCTTGAACAGAATCAAACCATTGAAAATCGTGGCGATAAAAGTTATTTGATTGTATGGCACGTTAATCAACGTTAATTTATTTTATTGTTTTCTGGAGGTTTTCAATAAGTGTTTTTATTTTTATGATTTTTTTAACATAAAAAACATTAGTACATAATATGAAATTAATTTATTTTATTTAGTTTTTAATAGATTTTATTACAAAAAAGAAACATATAACGTATTGAAAGTACGTAACATTAAACAAATTTTATAACACCACCAAATAGTTTTACAAAATTTGCAAAATTGACTTTAAAATTAAAAAAAAAGAAAAAAATGTAACAGAAAGAAAGACAAATATAAAATGTGTTAAGCTTTTACACAATTACACACAAAATATTAAAGTGCTTAAGTTTTATATGATAACAAAGAAATTAACGATAATTTTGAATTGGTTGTTATAAAAAAAGTAACGGGAGTTTTGAATATTAAAGTGTTATGATTGGAATCACCATATTACAAAAACACTTTTTAATTTGTATTTTATTTTCATTCTGCTTTTAATTATATTTATAGGAAATATAAGCTTTATAAATTACGTATTTATATTAACAGAATTATATATACATAAATACACAGTAAATTAAAATTGTAGACAAGTGATATTGTACTCCTTTAAAGGTGAAAATATAACAAATTAACCAAAAGTAATTATAACCTTTAATATAACCCAAAAACAAAAAACTTCTCAAGATGTTTCAGTTGCGCTCATAAAAGAATTATTGGAAAACAATATTTTAATGTAAACCAAACATCACATACAGAAATTAATTTATAAAAAAATCTCTTTATTATTTCAATTATTTACTTCCTGTAATTAGATTGTTATATTGCTTTATAAGTTTATTTATTTTGTATATATTCTTTGTATAGTTTCTTCAAGTTTGTAAATTTTGCTTTCATTTAATATATACGATTTTAGTAAATTGTCTGCTAAACTGCTAGTTTTATTCTAAAATAAAAGCAATTTGTTAAATTTGTTTGTAAGTTTTTAATTGGTTAACACGAAAAAAAACAAATAAACAAAAACAAAAGAATGAAAATGTTTTTAAAAATAATAAATTATAATTTTTATTTAGAAAAAAACCAAAAAGGGACTGCTTTTTTATTATTTAACCATTTTTTTTTAGTTTTTCGCACAATTTTATAGTTGAATCAACTGAGTTAAAGTAAACCAATAATGCCAGAAATAGTTAAGATTTCATAGTTACATTCTAACTGTGAGCAACTCACAATAGGAATTTAAATGCTAGTTAATATTCTATAAAAAAATTTTACATTTCACACCCTACGAACAAAAATATTTAAAATTATTTATTTCTCCATTTATTTTAGCCAAAAATATAATATTAACAAATTGTATCTCTTAATTTAGACTGAATTATTATATAGAAATTCAGCTTTTTAATGCATAATTAAAATTTAAAAAAATTTAATTAAATTTAAAATTATTGAAAAAAGTATTTTTTATAGCGCCATTATTAATAAATTCTTTGTTGTATACAATAAATATATTTTTAATTTTTCAATTGATTAACAAACAAATCAACATTTTCCAACCAAATAGTTACTTATTGTCGTATACAATTAAATAAAAAATAAAAAAGCAAATAAGAAATCATGTATTAAAAGAAAATATAATAATATATATTTAAATAAATAAAAATATTTCTTCTTCTTAACGATGTTTCTTTTTATAATTCGACTAGAGTAAACCTTCCCGCGTACTGATTTGTATTAACTACCAAGTCATTTAGGCTTAGTTCAGAAACTGCCATTCTAACCAGAGCTGCCAGATGAAACTTGTTGATGATAGTAATTTTTCTCATTCATTTTAAAAATATCGTCATTTCAGTGAATAAATTTTGACCTAAGAACACAAAGGTCGTAATGCAGAATACACAAAATCACAACGAAACAGGTTGCAGAATGCCAAAGTTGCCAAACGGAGAAAATATGGAATCGAAATAGAATAGAATAGGGGTGATAATTAACTTTATACGCTAGGAAAGAAAAGACTTGTGGTTTGTGGACTTGTGGTAAATGATTGCCAATATCTTTTCTTGGCCTGTATTTCTTCTATATTGAGAAAAACTACTGGACTTCATTGAAAATTTAAACTTTTCTAAGAAAATGTCGTTTAAATAGACAAAGACGGTCAACTGCCACATTTGGTGATACCGGAATTCAAAACATATTAACTATTGCATAAAAAATACATATTCAAAAATTAACTGTTTAACAAAAAATTGTATTCGCATTTCATAATTTGGTGTCTTCTTTATTTTCAATATTTTTAAGAGTAAACTTTAAAACATCCTCCGGCTTTTGTGTCCACTGTTTGAAATATTTGTTCTTAACCTCAAACCAAGCATTTTGATAGTCTTTAGATAAAAACTTAAAATATAAATAGGTTTGATCATCTATGTTTTGCACAGCCGGTAATAAACTGGGCTTCAATTTTAAAATTTCTATAAATTCATTAAGTAGAAAAAATTTTGAAATTTTCAAGGCTGAGTGTAGAGTATTCAGCTTTTTGGCAGTTACACCTTGTTTTTTGCCATTAACAGAGATTTCATAGGGCCTAGAAGTGATGTAGAGATAATGAAATATCAAATTACATTTAAAAATATTTAAATATTACCTTAAGTTCTCTGGTATATTACACCATACTAGACCATTTGGTGATGGCTGTTTGGTAGCAAATTGTGCATGAGGAAATCCAGGTTTATTACATATTCTAATTTTAGGTGTATAAAGTCTGTATTTTAAATTTTCATAACTATGACCTTGAAACCGTTTCCAAATAGCTCTTTCTAGAGATTTCAAACTGTTTTCTCCCCAAAAATTTAGTGTACTGAAATACAAAGGTTGTGATAAGAAATTATCTAACAAAGCACCTTGTACACCCATAATTTGCCATTTTGCCAACTTGTCACTACAGCTCATAGATAGAGTTCTTTCGCCTCTACCTGGTTTTGTACGTACAGCGCCCACAAGCTGATCCATAGCGTCTGCATAATGGGAACCTATGAGTTTGGCACCAGTATATACCGAATCTACAATAGAACCTAAAACATCTGCATATTGACAGTTTACCTCATCCATTTTTCTACGTTTATTGTCAGGTTCTTCGAAAAGATCTTTAGTATCTGTTGCATCTATTATGCACGCATCACCACAAGGTGTTTGTGTACTGAAGAAATGTAGCGTGAATTCATCTTTGAGATGAAATTTTTGTTTATCGGGCAACAACTGAAATATGCACTCTTTGTGATCTCCATTAGGATTAGCTAAAGCTTTCTTTATTTCATTATAAATGTATCTTAATAAACCTCTTCTGGCCAATACCTCTGCATGCGAATCGTTGAGTATTAAGCCGCGGGAACATAATTTACTTTTGCCAATACATTTTGTGCCGCAACCTAAGGAGACTACTTGGCTGTTGCCAGTGTGTTTATTGTGCAAAACAACACCAGCCAGTACAGTCCACTCACTGCTATTCGGTTTACCTGTTTTTGGCAGCTGTTTGAATCTATCAAAACATAAATTAGCCACCGCTTCTGGAGAAATGTCCAAGTTTTCTGTGGACATGCTGTAAGATGAAACGAATTACGCTGCCATAACGAAAACAAATTGCTTTTTGTTTACATTGCTATTCACTGGTGATTGATGACACGTTCTATTATTAAGAAAGTTGCCACTTAAAAAAACAAAATTTGTTACAAGAATTGTGGTATCTTGCTACCTTTTTTAATTTTTAAATAAGATAATTATTATTACATTATATTACACTACCAAAAATTTTACATTCCCAGAAAATATACAAATTTAATTAAACATTTAAATCGAAGATTAAAGGAAATATAATTTATTACTCAGACCCCTTTTACAAACTGACAAGTGATAGACAGACATACGATGTTGGTCGGCGAGGGGTTGAAAGGTAGAGTGTTTAGTACACGTCTGTCTGTACTGGATATTTTTGCTTCTCTTTTCTACGTTGCGTAATTTTCATTCTGTTGCTTCATATTGTCTTTCTCATTTCATTGCGACTTTAATACTATTGCATATGAAAGAAAAAGAAAAAAGTTTAAATGACAAAATTAAGTTCGTCAATTAATTTTTTGTTTGTAAAAAGCTTAGGCAACTTCAAAAGGGAATGCAAAAGTTACCTGTTCTTCAATTGCCACATTGTAAAAGCAGTCTTACACGATTCAATTAGCATACAACTCTTCCAAATTGTAAAGAATCACTAGATATGGTTTCTTTGCTTTGTCACTATGGCAACATACTAACCGTTTTATGCACTCACAGTGGCTCGACAACTCCATGAATTGAACAGCTGGTATGCAAAGTCAAAGAAACATTTGTGCAATTAAAGGGCTTCGTGGTCCTTATTCATTGTAAAAATAAATGCCATAATCAATTAATTAAATAGAATTAACAGGCTGAAGTTATAAAATAATGTAAGAAGAATGACATTAATCGAAGCATATCGATCGTGTTGGCTAATAGCGACGTTCGGTCTTGTATTATTCATTGGTGGAGGAGGTGTTCTATTCTGGAATGAGGTAAACATGCATCATAAGTTAACATTGTTTTTGAATTATACTACAAATTGGATTTACGTTTAATTTCTAGGGCA
Organism: Wohlfahrtia magnifica; assembly: GCA_023159175.1. Lineage (NCBI taxonomy): Eukaryota > Metazoa > Arthropoda > Insecta > Diptera > Sarcophagidae > Wohlfahrtia > Wohlfahrtia magnifica. The sequence goes on along the minus strand of JAKWBJ010000212.1, from coordinate 685,491 downwards.
GAGCTGTTCATACTATAATGTCATTAGATGAGGCCTTAGACGATGCCGTTACACTGGACCCTACTGCTGAGGACATTGAATCCATTTACAATAATCGTATTGTACATATAACGGGACCAATTATAATCGGGGAACCCCTCACTGAACCGGATTACAATATACAAGTTTTGGCGGTAAAACTAAAACGACGTGTACAAATGTATCAATGGGTAGAGGAGACTGTGTAGGTGTATTCTTTTCTTATTTACGATTAACATTTTACAAAATAATGCCACATATATTAATAGGGAACATAACTATGGCGAAAGTGTGGCCTCGGTACACACTGAAGATCGTACTTACTATTACACAAGAGATTGGCGTGATAAACTTATCGATTCACGCTCTTTTTATATACAAACTGGCCATCAGAATCCCAAAAAATTTCCTATTGAATCACAGACACAAATAGCCGATGCTGTTTATCTGGGACGCCTTGAGCTAGGCAATGAAATTAAAAATAAATTTAATAATTATGTTGAACTTACATCGGATACAAGACCCGAAGATCCTACAATAAAATTGCATTTGGGTCTGTACTATCATACGAATGATATATTCAATCCCGAAGTAGGTGATATACGCATACTATTTTCATTTGCTGGCTTGGAAGGTGAAATGGTAAGACAGTTTTATATTTTATTTTTATTTTTTCAAAAGGATAAACATTACTTTCTTTTTCAGTACACCATTGTGGGGAAATTAGTGAATAATAAAATTCAGCCTTATAAAACAAGTCGTGGTGTTGATATACTTTTAGCTTACCCAGGTGAATTATCATTAACGGAAGTTTTTAAAAAAGAACATCACGCTCAACGTTTAACTACTTGGGGTTTTCGTTTTATGGGTTGGGTTTTAGTGTTTTTTGGTGTTACCTGTACGTCTACATTATTGCATATAATTTGTAAGTATATTTGTATATATTTTCTTTTAATTAAAGATTATAAATTTTTGTTTAAAACTATTTTTAGTATCTCGCATACAATTTCTTTCTTCACTGGCACCAGATCCAAGATTTCCTGTTGGCGCTAATATTTTACTTTCTTTATCAATGGCTCTTATTATAGCTGCTATTGCTTGGATTCTACATCGGCCAATGATAGGGGCTGGCCTAGTGTTTGCTGCTGCCTCGCCTTTCGTGTGGTTTGCCAGAGGTGTAACAAATTATCAAAGAGTAAATTGATAAACATTTATTTTTTCATTTTTTATTATTTCTTTATTTCATTTATTTATTTTTTTATTTATCTTTCATCTGGTTTCTGTAAATACCTCGCCGTAACGACAAATTATATTTTTAGTTGTTTTTTTTTTATTAATTAAATGCCTGCGAAAATGATATTTTCTTATTTAGTTTGAAAACAAACTTTTTTGTCTAGTCTTATGAATATAAAATTTTTAAAAATATATAATTCCTCCGATTTATTTGGAAGTATAAACGCATTTATTCTTTAAAGCCAAATAAGACATTTTATTAACAATTTTTCACAAATTTTATAACTCATCTCGTATTAGTTCATATGAAAAGTATCCGCGGTTTTTAGGTATATTTTTTAACTACAATTTTCTTGCCATTGTTATTTATGACCTTTTGTAATTTTTCTGGCTGCTTTATAATTTCATTGTTGTAGAACTGCTTTGATTTATCGGCGAAAGACTTTACCAAATGATTTGCTAAGGCTTTATGGCTAGCCAATTTTATACCATCAATAGAGTTTCGTGGAAACCAAAACGAATGATAGTCAAATGTTCCAAGATATAGCACCAACCGGTGGGTGCAAGTGCGCGTAATCAATTTTTGGCGGATCTTCAAAGCTTCATCTGTTATCCAATTCTGGTGTACTGACTGCTTTGTTGAAACGGCCGAATTATAACTAGTAAAAATAAAAATTTATTGTTTGGCTAGGCTGTAGCAGCTTATTTAACATTCAGTATAACCTTGGTTGCCCTCGATACAGGTTTAGAAATCGTTTGTGAAGCGTCACGACTTGACCGCGATTTTTTTATTTAATATTCTCATATTTAACACTTGTAAATTTTCGATTAAAAAAAATGGTACGAATGTTGTGTTGCAGCAGCTTTTTATGATGGTAATTTGGTCAATTATTTTTTTCGTATATTCATGTGGTATCCAAACATAGGGCTTGTTTGAGTTTTAAAGTGTCATGTGGCTGATGTTTACTGCCTTCGCTATATCCTGTCAGTTTCATTCCGTCAAAATTGCTTCAAGAGTCCTGAAATTCCATTCACTTAATCTGTGACCGGTCGACTAGACATAAAATTTCTGGAATGAATTCGCACAAATTACTTCTAGGTTCAGCGTTCGTTCTTTGCATTCTCACTGTACATTTCACGAATTTAACGGCATGCCTTTACAGCGTTTTTCCTTTTTTAGATTTAATATAGCTTTACATAGCGTATTGCATCAGACATATCGCTTATTTTAAAATCACTGTAACTTTACACAAGCAACGAATTGAACAACTATTCGCCAAAAATATAAGCTATCAAACACGTTGGTTCGTTGGACACAATCTAAATAATTGGTTGTCCGATAAGTGGGTATCTACATACATCATCAAGTGACAGAAAACAGCCGATACTTTTTCATAACCCAATATTGTTGACCTGAATTGATTTATAATCCAAGCTATATTAAAAAATCTTTTTTTTTCTAACTTTTCAAAAATTATGCATAAACATTTATTTATTTCTTATATCATTATTTAAAGCATAACTTTAGTAGATTTGAAAATAACACCTTTTAAATCATTCGATTTCCTTTACAAAATATTTCGTTCTAAAATAAAAAAATAAAAAAAGTTGAAACAATAAATAATCATTAAATTATTTATTATTTATGCCTACTTTTTTAATTCAAAAATACCCTTAACACAAATGCGTTTTAAAATGTCAAAAATTTTAAAATTATAAATCGTGTTTCTAACGAGCAGTAGCAGATATGTTCGTATGTACAATTAAATTTAAGATTAAAAAAGGAAAACAGACCTTAAAGCTTAAAAATAATTCATAAAATAAAATTTTTTTTTTTATCAAAATAAATGTACTATTGCGACAATACCATGTAGGGACTGCTAGTGCCTGCCAGTGCCGTGTACACGGTTATGATATAATTTTTTTTCTCCAAAACAAAAATATTTACATTATTTTCCTTACGGTTTTGTTGTTGTTGTGCTATCAATTGTAACTGGTGAAAGCACTAGTGTTTCGGCTATTATTATCAGTATCATTTGATGCACTCGGTGTAGAGCTGTCATTAATTATCATACTGCCAACTTCAATGGGTGATGGATGCCGTTGATTGTTGTCATTAGTGGCAGGTTCTATTGACTGTAATGCAACACTAGTGCTATTTGTCGTTGTTGTACTTATAGCATTCGGACTTTGTGGTTTGTCTAGACTGCTGTCATCATTTTGTGCCTCCTTAAAGCGTACATAGGGCTCTAGAGCATTCAATTGCATAGAGCCACGATGTAATGAACCGGATTCAGCTTCAAAGAGTATATCGTTAATAAATTTCTCTGCCAGCATACGTTGTTCCTTTGGCAGGCGTTTTAATTTAAACGTCCATGTACGTGCTATGGACTCTTCCTCTGGATAGGTGGAAGCTAAATAATCGCAAGCCATATTAAGCATTTCATCTTGTTGTGTTGTAGAGGCGGACGTTTTTAAACGTTTGTTGGGATTTAAGGTGGCGTTTGTATTAGGAGTTAAAGGATATGTTTGTTGATTGGTGCTAGCACCTAGTTGGTTTGTTATGCCTCCTGGCAAACCCAAAGGTGGGTTTGCCGCCAAATCCGTTCTTAGTTGTTGGGCACTGTTATTGCTATGCTGTTGGCCAAAGGATTTGTGGAACATTTCGTTTATGTCTAAAGGCGGAGTGTTTCCTTTATTCATTAAATAACCGCAGGGTGCATTATCCAGAAAATGTCCTGTATGGGTTCCGTCACCGAAGGCATTATAAACGGAAGACGATGTTGTAGTTGTTTCATGTTTTATTATGGATGTATCTACGGCCAAGAATTTTTCAGTATTACGCAAAAAATCTAATTCATAAAACGTCCAACATGTGGGTTGATGATGATTGCCTTGCTTCTGAGCAGCTTCCACAACTTTTAACTCTTTGCGGTAGTTAGTGCGCAAGGTATTAATCTTTTTCTTCACGTCTTCCAAAGTGGCATCTCGTTTTAAATGCCTGTAGATAGGTAACAATTGTTGATATGCATCGGCTCGCTTATCACGATTCGTGTAGTCCTTTAAGGAAGTATCCCATAGTAAGGCCAAGTTATGGTATGTCTGTATGAATACCTTTAAATAGTGTCGGTGTGCATCTTTAATACTGAATGATTTTGCAGACTCTGCTTGTTGTGCTACTTGAAGATGTTGTTGTTGCTGCTGTTGTTGTTGTTGTCTTGTGTTAGCACTAGCAACTTGTGGCAAAAATTTGTTCATCATTTTTATAATAAAACAAAATTTGAATTTATAATTTCTAAATAACCGTTATTTAGTAACACTTTGTTGTTGACGAATGTCGAATTGATGAACTGAAATATGAAATAAATTTTGTTTACTTTTTTCTAGATGAAAATAAACAGTGCAAAAGTATGTGTGTGTGTAATGGCTTTGTATTTTTATTGATAAAATGTCAGAAGTGTGTTTGACAAATTGCCACATTGAAGGTTTTAATTTTCTTCAATTGTTCAACCCACTGACATCAAGTGTTGAATAATTTCTCGATGTCTACTTGGCAAAAGATGTCGCTCATCAATTGGTTTCACTTTGAATTTACCACTAAGTTCATTATTCACCATACATTTACGTGCTGCCAGCGTTGGTCGAAACGATGATGAGTACGTTTGTTGTTACTTTTGCTGTTCTATATTAAATTTGGGAAAAATGCTCTCATTTAGTAGACAGGAAAAATTTTAGATTCAAGCATATGCTGTAAAACTTTTGAAATGGTTGCTGGGATTTAAAAATATTGTATGCAAATGTGGAAAAGTCTTTTAAAAAAATCGCTTTAATAAAAATACGAATACATCTGAATTTGCAAATTATTTATAACAATTATCTTAACACTGGCAACAATATTAAACTCACCTTTGCTCAAAATACGTGCAGAGTTGTATTTTCAGCTTTGCCATTTTTTGCGTTCAAACAGCTGATATTATGAATAAGTAAAACATCGCATAATTTGACAGCGCAAACAAACAGAAAACATTGCAAACGATCGTTGGGAATTTCAATTTTTCTATAGCCGCGCAGCAGTTCGTTATTCGCCGCCGCCAACGCCGCTGTTAAATATAAAAACAAGAACGGGCTATTGTAGCTAAAGCAAAGGAGTATTTCAATTAATTTAGTAAATAAATTGTTAAATTTAATAAATTAAAAAATAAAGTATAAATTCATTATGAAAAAGTGAAAATTCAATTTGAAATGAAATAAAATGTCAAAAAAGTTTAGGAAATAAAAAAAGTTTTAGTATTTTAAAAGAATCTTTTGCAAATAGTGAGTGTCCTTGAAGATTGATTATAAAACAATAATAATAAGAGAGAAATTAAATATATAAATGAAAAAGAATGATGTGCGTTTTGTTAAATTAGAAAAAAAAGTACGAAAATGATGGATCAAGAATTTTTATACAAATTTCGTGTATATGAGAGTGTGTGTTGTGTGCAGCAGCAGCTTTTACCTGTCCTTTAAATGATTTAGTTTAAAGAAAAGAAAAACGAGTGAAAAGAGAATTCAAAATAATTACAACAATAAAAAATTATTTTAATAAATTTACATAATCAAGGATTTTTAATAACATTCCTTTTCTAGAGTTTTTTGCTTTTCGAGTGTGTGGTTACAACAAAAACAGCAATAACAAAAAATATAAAGCGGCGTTAAAAAAAACAAAGCAAATAGAGGAAATGGCGAAAAGACATGGTGAGAGAGAATATATGAGAGTGTGAAATGAAAGAGATCATTTTATCGGAGTGGGAAAAAAATAAAAACCAAAACAATATTTTTGTGCAATTGTTTTCGTGTTCAAATACAAACAAATACAAGAAGTGTTTTGTGTTTTTTCGAAAATTACAAGAAAACTGTAACAAAATCTGACAAGATTTTATTTATATTTTGTGTTTTTGTGTAAACAAATAAATTTGTTCCCTCATTTTAATGATTTTTAAGTTTATAAACGGCTTCTCTGTGAGAAGTTAATGGAATTCAGACTTTTGTGTCTTTTTGAAATCCATTTTTAAATAGTTTTAATTTATATTATTTTGCAAAAACAAAGTATAATTTTAAGTTTATATTGTAAAAAAGCAAAAAAAAAAAAATAGAAACAGAAACAAAATGGAAACAATAGAGGAGCAATCAAAGAGTGGTAAGCGAGATAATTATCTTTTTCCTTATTAAATTTACATTGTACATATTAAGAAAGTTTGTGTATGGAAAGAATTACAACAAACAAAATCAATCAGATATTATTGAATGAATTATATTCCTGGTATAGTTTTCCGTCTTCTTTTAATATTGCTATAATTGCGTTTATGCGTTACGCACCTGTTTCCGCGTTTTCTTTATTTCTCTCCTCTTTTTTTTTCTTTGTAAACAAATAAGATGGCCAAGAAGTACGTATGTATGTGTATGTAGATAAACAGAAAAATTTAGAGGAATTGAAGTATAAAAACAACAACAAATACTATTGATTTCAACAATTTAAAGTTGCCAGATGATAATGGCATTTATCAGTGTTGCCCATGAGAGGTATAAAACTCCACTTTTAAGATATACACTTAAAATAAGCCCTACGTTCCTTGAGACAGACCAGATCATGGAAGAGACCTGCATCAAGATGAATAAGTCTAAACTCCAATAGAGCTGGGCAGTCACAAATAAGTTGTTGTACTGATATCTCTGCTTCCTCATCCTGCCAGCTCCTACAATAGCTATAACAGGAGAACCCATATGTTTCGACATGCGTCTAATCATACAGTGCCTAGTTATTATACTCGTCAGAAGCCAAATCGGCCTCACAGAGAAGAACAGAATAACAGACAATCTGTGTTTCACCCTTCTTAAGGTTTATTTATCTATCAACTTCGTCAATGCCCCCAAGATATACGATATGTATGTCCCCCTGTGCAAGAACCAAACACAGGAATGATCTCCAAGTTGAATACTCATCAGCAAAGTCACTCCATCGAACGTCCTCATAACTCGGGACCCATTTGCTTGACCCCCATGAAATGCTTCAACCTAACTGAGAGCATTGATTGATGCAAGACTGTTCACTTTGTTATTAATGACCGAAAGATCAAGATTTAATTCTAGAATTCATTTAGCGGCAATGTAGTTATCGGGCAGTCCGAGAGTCCAAGTTGGACGGATCCTGTTTCTGCTACTGTCTTCGAGCTATCATTATAGATTGAGATAGCGCTTTCCCGAAGAATAGGTATCGCAGCCCGATCGTCTCTAGCAGGTATCCCAGTCTCATAGGTCCTACTGAAATACAAGGTAGGTACCGCATAATTCTTTTGACTCCACAGGATAGGCTCGCCCACTTCCCGAAGAACCAATATGAACGTGCCTCAGTCTGCGTGATCTCCTAAGGCTAAGAACGAAATGTGTGTGAAGATAAATTTAAATTTAACTAGCAAAGACGCAAACCAGGTTTTTTAGCTTAGCCATTTTTTACGTTAACAGAGCACTGTTAACGCTTTAACAGTAACAATAAATGAAAGTAAAAGAATTTATTGACAAAATATATATGCCTGGAATATGGAGGAATAACACATCCTTGTTAGAATGGTGCTCCAGTCCTTCTTTCGTAGATCAGCTTTAGAGCGAAAACTGTAAAAATTGTGGAATAGCAGAAAATGTATTTAAGAAAATGAATTTGTTAAAATTATTTTTCTCTGTGGTTCATTGGTTATCTCCATTCCATGGGAAACTCAGAGATGGCCGGAATATCACACTATATGGGGAGAGTGGCCCAAGGGGTCCCTAATGAAACTGTGATAGTGGTATTCCTGAAATAATTTTGGAACTGGAGAAATTTAAATTTGAAAAATTTGTATTTTAACGCGTTTTGACTGGAGAGGATGAGTGGTTATTGTGGGAAAACTAGAGATGGCCGGAATATCACACTATATGGAGAGAGTGGCCCAAGGGGTCCCTAATGAAACTGTGCTAGTGGTATTCCTAAATTAATTTTGGAACTGGAGAAATTTAAATTTGAAAAATTTGTATTTTAACGCGTTTTGACTGGAGAGGATGAGTGGTTATTGTGGGAAAACTAGAGATGGCCGGAATATCACACTATATGGAGAGAGTGGCCCAAGGGGTCCCTAATGAAACTGTGCTAGTGGTATTCCTGTAATAATTTTGGAACTGGAGAAATTTAAATTTGAAAAATTTGTATTTTAACGCGTTTTGACTGGAGAGGATGAGTGGTTATTGTGGGAAAACTAGAGATGGCCGGAATATCACACTATATGGGGGGAGTGGTCCAAGTGGTCCCTAATGAAACTGTGCTAGTGGTACTCCTGAAATAATTTTGGAACTGGAGAAATTTAAATTTGAAAAATTTGTATTTTAACGCGTTTTGACTGGAGAGGATGAGTGGTTATTGTGGGAAACTAGAGATGGCCGGAATATCACACTATATGGAGAGAGTGGCCCAAGGGGTCCCTAATGAAACTGTGCTAGTGGTATTCCTGAAATAATTTTGGAACTGGAGAAATTTAAAAAAAAAATATATAAAAATAAATATAAATAAAATATAAAAATACAAATTTTTCAAATTTAAATTTCTCCAGTTCCAAAATTATTTCAGGAATACCACTAGCACAGTTTCATTAGGGACCCCTTGGGCCACTCTCTCCATATAGTGTGATATTCCGGCCATCTTTAGTTTTCCCACAATAACCACTCATCCTCTCCAGTCAAAATGCAATTTTTCAAATTTAAATTTCTCCAGTTCCAAAATTATTTCAGGAATACCACTAGCACAGTTTCATTAGGGACCCCTTGGGCCACTCTCTCCATATAGTGTGATATTCCGGCCGTCTCTAGTTTTCCCACAATAACCACTCATCCTCTCCAGTCAAAATGCAATTTTTCAAATTTAAATTTCTCCAGTCCCAAAATTATTTCAGGAATACCACTAGCACAGTTTCATTAGGGACCCCTTGGGCCACTCTCCCCATATAGTGTGTTATTCCGGCCATCTCTAGTTTTCCCACAATAACCACTCATCCTCTCCAGTCAAAACGCGTTAAAATACAAATTTTTCAAATTTAAATTTCTCCAGTTCCAAAATTATTTCAGGAGTACCACTAGCACAGTTTCATTAGGGACCACTTGCACCACTCTCCCCATATAGTGTGATATTCCGGCCATTTCTAGTTTTCCCACAATAACCACTCATCCTCTCCAGTCAAAACGCGTTAAAATACAAATTTTTCAAATTTAAATTTCTCCAGTTCCAAAATTATTTCAGGAATACCACTAGCACAGTTTCATTAGGGACCCCTTGGGCCACTCTCCCCATATAGTGTGATATTCCGGCCATCTCTGAGTTTCCCATGGAATGGAGATAACCAATAAACCACAGAGAAAAATAATTTTAACAAATTCATTTTCTTAAATACATTTTCTGCTATTCCACAATTTTTACAGTTTTCGCTCTAAAGCTGATCTATGAAAGAAGGTCTGGAGCACCATTCCAACAAGGATGTGTTATTCCTCCATATTCCAGGCATATATATTTTGTCAATAAATTCTTTTACTTTAATTTATTGTTACTGTTAAAGCGTTAACAGTGCTCTGTTAACGTAAAAAATGGCTGAGCTAAAAAACCTGGTTTGCGTCTTTGCTAGTTAAATTTAAATTTATCTTCACACACATCAGAACGAATTCTATAGACACGTTTGAGAAAGATTTCAAAGGGTGTTATGCCCAGCATTGTCCTCAGACTGGACTGGAGAGTGCAGTCCAGGCAGCCAGTAATAGAAAGTCATCCCAGTCTCCATACTATGTTCAGAATGGGGAGGTACGACCTCGTTGCCATAGGTAAGGATTGACCTATGACCACGGTGTATATACTGTGCAAAACATATGCTCTAAGACCGCATTTTCTCCCAAAGATCCTCTTACAAACGTAGAGGGCACATAAGTCAAACTTTAATTTACTGATTTTAACAATCGCAGTAGTGAAGCTGTGAGCTGCCACCTGTCTTGCGCATCTCCAAATTTTCGTTTAATATGCGATGTGTATAGAGTTGCCAGATGGCCTTGATTTCGCCTGATTTACAATAATTTTTACAGCTTGTCAAAGAATCAAGAGATATGGTTTGTCCAGATTTTTTAAAGCACATATATAAAGGGTTCCTAACACATAGTTTTATGAAAAGCTATTAAACTTTTTAGTGAAAAATAAAGTAAAGTGTTTTAGGTGTATTTGTTATCAAGCTTACTTTATCCAAAAAATTTATAATTACATTTCTATAATATGCTTTAGGAAAACAACTTTCCAATTTTTAATACGAGCTCTATTAAATCAAATATGTACCGTATTGATCGATAACTTTTCGCAATTTTTGGAGTTAAGTCGTTTTGCAGGCTCTTATGGAATTTAAATTTACACCATTAAAAGAGTTCTGCAGAGATCGAACCAAATGATTATCTGAACGTGCTATATGATGGAAAACTTCCCATCCAATCTCTCCAAGTTGCTGCCTGGTCATCAAGGATGTGTGTCATCTGGCCTTGTCTTGAAGAAACACAATAACTTTTCTGTTGATCAATTCTGGCTGTTTTAATTTAATGCCTTTCCAATCCGACCATGCACACAGCATTACCTTTCTTGGTTTCAATGCTGGCTTTTCCACCGTCTATGAAGCTTCAGTTTGCTTCGTTTTTAATCCTTTTCGCACATTATTTTACCACTATCAAATAAGCTATAGTGTGTCCTAATGCAATTAATATTATCAGATATATTGCATTTTAGAGCCAGTGTCGACAATTTCTAACCGAAATTTTTCTAACACCCAATATTTCTGATTGTCAAGATTTTTTTTTTATTAAAACGACTTCTATAAATATCAAGAATCTTGCAATGTTGTATCTTGCAACCATAGATGTAGCACTTGTTGAAATATCTGTCCTTTCAACAGGGTCTACCAAAAATTGCTTATTTTACTTGCTTACTTAGGTGGCTATATCACAACCTTACGGTCTTTAGCCTGAATCAGAATTGAGTTCCAAGCGCTCCTCCAATTTCTGACATCAAGTTTTGAAAGATCGGCGTCAACCTGATCATTCAATCGGAGTTTTGGCCTTCATCTTCTGCGCTTTCCCTCAGGTACATACTCGAAACACCTTTCGGCGGAGCATTTTCACATATACGCTTGACATGGCCAAGCCAACGCAGTCGTTGCACCTTAATGCGTCTAACTACATCAATGTCGTCGTAAAGCTCATACAGCTCATGATTCATTCGGTATCTATACTCTCCACCACCGCAGACAGGTCCATAAATTCTACGGAGTAACTTTCTCTCGAATATACTAAGAACAGCTTTATCTGCTGGTGCAAGTACCCATGCTTCTGCGCCATATAATAGCAAGGGTAGTATCAGCGTCTTATAGAGCGTAATTTTTGTTCGCCGAGAGAGAGCATTGCTTTTAAACTGCTTGTGTAGGCCAGAATAACACCTGTTAGCAAGTATGACACTCCGTCTTACCTCCAAACTGATGTTATTAATTTTGTTTATGGCGGTTCCAAAATAGATAAATTCCTTTACAATCTCAAAGCTGTAGTTGCCAACGTTCACATGGTGACCCAGTCGAGTGGATACCTTGTTCATTGAAACCAACAACTTTGTTTTATCCTCATTCACTGCTAGACCAACTTCCATCGATTCCTTTTCAATATTTGCAAAAGCAGCAGTTACATCTCGTAAAGTTCGGCCCATAATATCAATATCATTGGCATACTCGAGAAGCATATGCCTCATGGTGTAAATCGTGCCGGTTGTGTTAACTGCTACATCGCGTAAGATATTTTCCAACAGGATATTAAACAGATCACACGATAAACTGTCGCCTTACCTGAATCCCCGTTTGGTATTGAATGATTCGAAAAGTTCCTTTCCTATTTTAAACGATGATCTCGTGTCAGTTAGGGTCATTCTACACAGTCTTATCATTTTGGCAGAAATACCAAACTCAGACACGACTTGGGACACCTTTGCTCGTATTGGGCTATCGAAGGCAGCTTTGTATTCGATGAATACGTGGTATGTGTCGATTTGTTTCTCGTGCGTCTGAAAAGGCGTTTCTCTTCCTCTCCCGATATCTCTGAGTAGCACCACTATAAAGGGAGAAAAAAATTAATAAATAAAAAAATCACCTTAATTTTTTGAACAAATCTCATACATTTCAAAGCCATTTTTAAATAAAAATCAATTTTATTTTGATTAGAAAACCTTTTAAGTTTTAAAAATTTAATTTAATTCTTTTCGGTTTGTTTCCCAAAATAATTTATTTTCATTTGTTTTTAAAATCCTATTTGAAATTATATGTACCGTGTCGTGCAAAACAAAAGCAACAAACCCTATAAAACCAATAAATGTCATTTATTTCTAAAAGTATTTCAATTAGGAAAAAAAAGTTTTTCGGTAATTTATTTACTAAGATTTAGATTTATATGCAAATCAAAAGCAGCAAACAAATATTTCGTTGATGAACATTTTTTATAACTTCGTCACAACTGAGCGCCGTGAAAAGAATAAGGCTATTAAATACTGATTCCGGGATACATTTCCATTCAGCTTTCAAAGAGTTCGCTTTGATTTTTAAATTGTTGTCACAAAATGTTTCTATTCAATATACCAAAATGGTTTAAGTCGGTTAATTGTGTCGGTCGATCGAGGACCAGATAGAACTTTTCTTTGAAATCTTTCACTAGCCTCGTTGTGTGTTTCCGGACATTATTGCGTTGAAACAACCATCGAAGTGACATATAGAAATTCACTCATTCATTATGAATTTCTTATCCCGATAAACTTTTTTTTATTTAAATATTTAATCACACCACGAATATAAAATTTTCCCATTATAAAAAATCACTGAAGCGCGTTTTTCGAACACTCGTTACTATAAGAATGAGTTGACAGATCTAAATTAAACTTAACGTGTGTTCATATGACGGATGGAAGTTTCTATTATAGAAAGTTTTTTGCTTTTTATACGGCCATTACTATGAGTATGTCAGGCTAAGAACATTTCGAACTGCGTTTATTGGTTTTTATAGGGTTTGTTGCTTTTGTTTTGCACGACACTGTATGTATATAAGTAAGTTTTATCTACATATATAGTATACTGAATAAAAATAAATAAAAAATATAATATAAAAATCTCTTTTTTTATACGAAAAGCCAAATAAATATTAATTTCATACTATTTTTTCAATAAAATTAGTAAAAAAAAAGTCTAAAAAAGTGTCATTAAGTGTAAATAAATAATTGAAAAAATTTAAAAAACGAAAGATTTGTTTAAAAATAGACAAAATGTTTAAAAAATCAACACAGCACACGTCATTTAAAATATAAAGAATATTTAAAAAAAGCTTAATATTTGGCGTAGCACTTGGTGAAATGGTAACGTAACAACAATATGTAGGCACGTATGGTATATTAAAAAATAAGCAAAAAAATGATTTCTTTACTTAAAAAAATTTTATAATAGATTTTTTATATAGGTAACAGGGAGATCGGACATAATAACCGTCCGAACTGTTTTAACCGGTTTTTTGGTTTAGTCGAATACGGTTTTTTAAAAATCTTCATTTTTCGAATACCGAATAAACCGGTTGATCTAACACGAATAACCGGTTAATTTAAATAATTATAATTTTTATACGTTTGTATGTTTTTTTATTGCAAACATCGAAGAAGATATGCACACTTGAATATTGATTTTTATATATGGAGAATGATCAACTGGATGCATTGAAAGCGACCCACAAATGCCGCCTCCGAACGGCAGATATATTACTTAGTGAAGTTTTTCACGGCGTAAATATACATATCTAATCGCTAGTAATGTAGTGCGGTGATATCGCTGTTGTCAGATGGTATGGCCTGGGATTGAACCGACGACTTATTGATATTCTTACCTAACATACCACAGTGACACTTACACTATTAAATATGTACATGGTGCATGAATTTATCGACAGTGCTGTTCGAAACCCAAGCATTTAAGGGCGAGTATATTACTAATGGATTCATACAAAGTAAAATATTTGATTCTTCTTATCTTAGGCACATAAATTATAACTAAATAACAAACTTTTGATTCTCTTCTCTACCAAGTAATACAACAACAAAAACGAAATTAGCTCCTTGAATAGCTGTTCGAAACTTGAGAAACTTTCAGTACTTTGTGTAATGAACTTTGTTTTTTATGGCCTCCGCACACCGTTTTGGCATAGTTTTAATGAGATTTGTTAGAATTATTGTTAGTACTGATTGCCACTTTAATTTTAAGCTCTGCGCCAGCTTCTGCTTATTTTTAAAACGACGTGGTCCAGATCTGCGCTTCAAGAATTAAGAACAATATTATATAAATAAAAGAACCGTTAACCGGTTTTTTTAATTTTTATTAACCGAAAACCCATTTTTTAATTACTATTTTTCGAATTTTTCGAAAACCGGTTTTGGGAAAAAGTGGAACAATCGATCTTCCCAATAAGTACGAAGTTTGTTTAATATACACATATGGATAAAAATAGAGGTATAAAAACTTGTTTAACTTATGCAAATCTTTTTTAAAGCATAAAAGTGTTAAAAAAACCTTTTATGTTAAAACTTTTACTATCCCTATCCTGTAGAAGGTTAAAAACTAAGACGATCTTTTTGAACTCCTCGAGGTATCTAAAGCTGATTTTTCTTTTATCTTTTGTTGGTAAATTGTTCTCTACCACCTATGATACAAATACAAATAACATAAATTAAATAATAAAGGACAGAATTAATCTAATTATGAAATATGTAATTTGTTTTGAATTCGCAATAGAAAACAAACGAAGAATGTGTATAGTAAAAAATCAGTATTAACATTACATGCATACACACTACCATATGTATGTACATACATACATACATACTACCATATGTATGCATGTAGTATATGGTATACTTAAATTTTATAATAAAAAAACACATTTTCACTTTCTCGCAATGGACATATTCTTCGTTGATTTGTTATCAAACAAATGATCTTGTTATTTCGACAATTTAATTGATGTTTTAAACACTAATGGTGAATTAAAAAGAAATCGTAAAAGAATATTCGTATACCTATCCTAAAAAAAGAAAACATTCCCAAAGAGCAATAAAAAACGGAAATCAATGAGAAAGATTCCAAAATTTAGGAAATTCCTCTCAATACATGAAAACGTAAATAAATCGAGTATAAAATTGTATTCGTACGTGGCGATAGTAAAGTAAAACGAAAACATTGAAAACATTTACTAAGAAAATAAAAACAAGCCTAAAAATACAAACATTATAGCCTAACAACTATCATCATGTAGTTCGTGTCATTGGCAAAAAAACAAAAAACACATGAAACATTAATTTTAAGCAACAAACAACAACAGTTTTGGATGTTTTGCTCTCTCTATTTTTAAACATAAACTGAACATACTCACTACACTAATCCGTGTCAAAAACAAAAAAAAAAAAAAACAAAAAAAAACGCACACACATTCATCACACCGGGATCAGTAATTACATAGAAATTGTCTTGTAGTTTGTGTTGCCAGGTCCGTTGAACATAAAATCGTCAAATTTTCCACAAAAAATCGTTAAAATCGTCATCATGTTTTGAAAAATCGTCAAAAGAGAATATGTTTCTTTATACACGTTTTATTAACAAAAAACAAACAAAAATGACAAATTCGTCTTTCTGTAGGATAGTGATCCAAGACAGACCGCTGAAATTGTCCGAGAACGGTTGTTGAAACAAAAGTTTTAGATAAATTATAGACCACCATAAAGCTCTAATTCTAATTCAATGTAGAATTTTTGGACAATAGTGAAAATAGCCTGTAATAATATAACTGGTTTTCGAAAAACATGTAGGAGCTATGGCAACGAGTATAATATGAATGAAACAAGATTTCTCTTACGCTTTTGGGTAATAATAAAGAGCTCTAAGAAGTGTATTAAAAATATGAGTTCCCTCTACTTAAGCGAAAAGCGTAAAACCAAGTATGTTAGATTAGGTTATACGGATTACTCGCGCTTCGCAAGTTCACTCGGAGACTCTATGGACCATTGTGAAATCTTTTACAGGACAGACCCATTGAAGAGGCTGAAAAGCCAGACAGGGGAGAGTCTCAAAAAAGATCCGCACCAAGAGACACAAAAATTTCAGTTTTTGTTCCCTCACTTGAGCCAACCGGTACCCTTGACGAATTCAATCAACTTCAACAGCGATACATCCCTAAAACAGTCCAGATCATGGAAGTGACATCCACACAAGCGCTTTAGTCTAACCTCCCATAGAGCAGGACAGTCACAGCTAAGGTGTTGCTCCGAATCTTCATCCTCCTCAATCTGACAGCTCCTACAGTAGCCATGAACAGGGCGTACCATGAGCTCTCACATGCGGCCTATCATACAATGCCCGCCTAATTATGACCAAAAGAAGCCAGATCGACCCCTTCCAAAACCAAGTAAATGGTTTTATATATGTATGTAATTGCCTTTCCCTCATTCTAGTATTTAAGTATGACACTTTTTTTTAGTTTTTTTTTATGCAGTTTGTTTCTATTTGATGCCGTATTTAAAGTTTTACAGGAACTTTTTAGTTGAAATTCAAAATATGAATTTGGTTTTGCTACCTACCGTACTTCAGCATTTTTAAAATATATATTTTGATTTTAACACGAAATATGCTGTCGACATAAATTTTGCGTCGACTTTCTTAAACAACAGTTTTTTTCATCGTAAATGAGAAAATTAAATGTAACAAACAGGAAAAATTTTCAAATAAAAAGAAAATTATCAACTCCGAAAACACATGCATAAGAAAAAATTAATAACTTCTGTCCTTTTTACACTTTACTTTGTATATACATATTTCTTTACAATAATCTTTTTCGAATTGACTTTTTAACAAAAATCGACATTTAAGGAGCAAAAATCGTTAAGTTGTCATTTGGTCGTTTTTCGCATCTAAAATCGCCAAAATGACGATAAATCGTCAAATCTGGCATCAGTGCTTGTAGTCATAAAATAAAGACATCTTCCGATTGAGAATGAGAAAATTAAAACAAACACTTATGTTTACTGGCGCTGCCAGATATAAAGCAAGTGTGGTATAAAAGAATAACAGCAATAGTCAAATTATTATTAGAGAAGTTGCATTTTATGGAATGTTTTTTCATGAATGACATGTTTATGTCAGTGAATATTGTTTCAAACTGCTTTATTTTGACCAGATGAACGGTCATATGAGTACTATTCAGGAGCGTCTGAATTGTGTCAATAATGTTAAACTCAGACTTAATTTATGGTTTCATTGTTTTTATAAGCTTTCTTACGAAACAGTTATAACAGAAAACAAATTCTTAAAACAATATCCAATAGTCTGGCATCACGAGAAAGGAATTTATAAAAATAATACACAAGTAAATGCATACATGAATTTAAACGCATGTGTATGCGTGCGTGTTTAAAATTTTTATGAGGCATTACTGTACGCATAAAATAAACTTTAATTGTAAACAAAAAAATAAAAAGGAAAAGATCAAAGTGCGATCTATTCGTCGTTACAACAATTGTTGTTGAGAATATACATGGTATGTGCCCTTTAGTGGTGGTGGTAAAATTCATATACATACACGTATGCGTGCCATTGCTGATGTGGCTGAGGAGAACAAAACGGCAGAGGCGACAGAATAAAAAGCCTATAATTGTGTGTGTTGAATTAAAGAAAAGCCGGTATAATTAAAGATGACAATGCTATACATAATAAATTACTACAATAACAACAGCAACAACTATGACTCACCCTATTAAATACTTATATAAATTTAAGTTGTTTTTACGTTGTTGTTGTTATTATTATTGAGCAAAGGTTTTCGCTCTATTTCTGTTAATGGAATGTATGCAATATGAGTATGAAATAGATCCTTGTTAAACAACCACAATCATAGATAACTTTTAATTCAGAAGTAAGTGTACATACATATAAAGCAGCGTTAGGCAAACTAATCTTAATGCATTTTACAATTGTGGTAGTAATTTGAGAGACTCTCACTCATGCCACTATGCACTATATTTCTCCATTTGTCTTCTCTTTACTTCTATTTGTTTATTTTTTGCTTATTTTTTGGCTATGCGAGTGTGTACGTACGTGTGAAAACAAAAGTAAAGAGCAGCTCTTTGCCTGTCGATGATATAGGTATAGAGTAATTTAATAAACTCCCATGTGCTGGAACCAGTATTGCCAGTCGATTTTTGAAAAATACCTACGCATACTAAAAAATCCGATTTTTCCCCACATTTTGCAAAAATTTCCCCTACAAAAACCCTATTCCACTACTAAAATCGTTAAAATGTAAGAGAAACAATAGTTATAAAAAATTAATGATCATTTTAATTCAATTCAGGTAAAAATACATGAGGTGATTTTAAAATTAATGTAATTATTTTGTGATTAATTTTGTAAAATGTCTATTAGTGCATTTGAAATTAATGCAGTCTCTAAAATTGAACATTTATACAAACAAATTTGCAGAAGTACAATGCTTCAGTAAAAACGGTTACTTAAAATCTTTTACTTAAAACATCTTAAAATTTCACACACATGGAATGATATCATTTTTTATACACGACTGAGTACCAAATACTTAAAATACTTAGCAATATTTTATTCAGAGCTTGCCAACCAGTTGAAATGAATACGAAACATTAAATTTCACTGACTTCGGCAAACCTTAGGTCGGAAAGGTGATAACATTTGCAAAAGAGCGCTAACATATAACCATCATGGTTCTGGAGAACGAGAAACCCCAAAAACTCCTGGCACCGTTCCACCTTGGATGAAAACAACAATTTGCCAAATTACACAAACAGAAAGATTGGTAATTTATTGAAATTGAAGGAGATTGCAGATAGACGCCTCAGATTGATAATTTTTATTGAGCGCCTATGTCCACTATGAGGCAGCTTGACCTAATTTCAAGCAAGAGCATGCTTTTAGATATAAAAAAATTTTTAATCAAAACTGTATCTCTTCTTTCCACAGCCTGTTTTTCTAGTACCAGAATAAATATTTGTATGTGTGTGGGATATCTCCTAAGTAGTGGCTTTAAATGAAACAAATATCTTAGAAAGAAACAAATACATATGTACATACGTATTGGTGTCATCAACTTTTTAAACCACAAATATCTCTGTCCTTTTTTGGCAATTATTTTTAGACGATTATTGGGAAAACAAAACGTTTAAAGCGTTTTGAACACAAAAATATTATTAAAAATAATGCAATATGAGAAAAAATCCCTACATTTTGGCAAATATAGAAAATCTGTCCGATTTTCCCTACGCTTCTAATTTAGTATCAAAAAAATCTACATGTAGGGATTTCCCCCTACTTTTGGCAACACTGCTTTCAGGTGAACTTGTGCGTACATAAGGCGATAAACGAGTAGAAATGAAGGCGTATTATTAAAATTTAATGTGTTTTTATTTTCTTTAAAAAATTACATTACTTTGATCAATTCTAATAAAAAAATGAACTATTGAAAAAAATAGGGTTTTTTTATTTGATCGCTATGTTACGCTTGTTTATTTTAAAATTGTTGATTTTACAGTGCACTGTGCACATTAATTCTCAAACAAAAAACAAGTGTTACCAGACTTGACACATTTTCGTGTTAAACAAAATGCGCGATCTTTAGCACATGAAAATATGGATTTTGCGTTTTGGAACTCACAAGGGACATAGTTTTTTTTAGCACATGGGCTAATGATACAAAAAGATAATGAGAAAATATAGTTGAGAATAGACATAAAAATAAAGTGAGACACAGACAATAAATAAATAATTTTAGATAAAAAAGGAAGTGCGAAATGCTCAACAACCTAATATGTATTTATGTACATATGTAAATTATTTGTTTTCTTCTTGCATTAGTAAAGTAATTATGTTCTAATAAATATTTGCTGAGGAAATTAGAAGAAAATCAGGAAAACATAAAATAAAATTTAAAATATTAATTGCTACTTCATGTGTTCTTATACGAGATTTGTTGAAAAAATAAGTAGATGTTTTTCCTTGACATTTATATTTTATTTTTTAGAATATATATTGTATTTTTCTTAAAACCTCTTTATATATATGCTTGCGTACACAATTATCCGTTACTCGAATAGCTTTTAATAAGAACTTTTTGGTATAGGCTTGAGAATTTTTAGAAATGTATTTTTTATCTCTATCATCGTATCAAAATTTTCATGTCCTTTTTAATTGTGATGATTTTATAGATAAAATCAATCATCGATGTTGATCATCATCATAAAAATATAATTACAACCTTACGCCAAAGAAAACAGCTAGCAAAGTGCTCGTCATGAGATCAACCTTTGCATTTTGATATTGGCTTCCCTAAGCAGTTTCATTACGACCCACGAATAGTTATGACCCTGTTGAACAGAATCATTACTGACATCATGCGATATTTATAATTTATTCGACAAATAAAAGAATCAAATGCAATAGAGTTAAAATTAGATATAACAGGTAATTTTTTTGGGTTTTGAAAATTGAAAATACACAGAAAATTTGCAAAGGGAATGATATATTTAATTGGGACGATAAATGAATGTCTGCCATTTACATGTTGCCGTGGCTACGACGTATGTGATCCATCCCTGAGCTACAATTTTATCATACTTTTTACAGCATTTCGTCCAGTATCTCACCAAATTTCTCAAACGTAACAAAAAAAGTACCTCAAACAGGTAATAATCGTTAGA
This sequence comes from Wohlfahrtia magnifica, assembly GCA_023159175.1. Classification (NCBI taxonomy): domain Eukaryota; kingdom Metazoa; phylum Arthropoda; class Insecta; order Diptera; family Sarcophagidae; genus Wohlfahrtia; species Wohlfahrtia magnifica. The sequence continues at coordinate 664,382 of JAKWBJ010000212.1, read as the reverse complement.
ATATATGGAATTTGGACCATCGGATAATGAAAGTTCTTGTGGTGGCTGAGGCCGTAGGCATCCAAATGGAGGGGTATATCAAAATTTGCATGACATTGATGTGAAATTGGTATTTGATTGCTTATTCTCGACCATGAGCGCAGAAGTGTAACCGCTTTAAAGTAGTGCTCGGTAATTTTCCGTTCCAATTCGAAAGCTTTTGTGTCGTTTTGTTTACAAGAGACTATATAGAACAATCAAAACAATGAGTTTCTTTAGGTAGACGAATACCAAAGAAGACTAAAGTGGATCTGTCGGCCCACAAGTTTGTGGCTATAGTTTTTTTGGTGTCATTTATATCGATTACCTTGAAAATGTGTAAAACGAATGCCGACAAATATTATTAAGATATCTTAAACCAGGTTGGCAACCCATTGGGTAATCCGGCTTTTATTTGGTTTTATATTTAAAAAAACACAGGGTGGATTTTCTTTTTATTTAAAGGTTTTCGTAGTTTATTTGCAACAAAAATTATAAAAATTGACGTATTAAATCAAATTAATTCGGTCCGTTTTTTTAGTTGAAAAAAGATAATGAATTAACAAATTTAGCGAAATAACAATTTATCATATCACTGATTACGTCCTTTCCTTACCTCTGAGGCAATGTTTGAATCCCGTCTCAGAAAAATTTCTCATCTTTTTGTTACGTGAAACCGAGCGTTGTCATGCAAATTAAAACTATCTGTCAATCTGTCTTTATATTCCGTCAGTTTTTCTCATAATGCACGGTTCAAACGAAGTAAATACAGTCCGCTCCGATCACCGAGTTTCAGTAGCTCATAGTAAACAGTACCGCCTTGAACCCACTAAAACAACGTAATTATACAAACAAACAAAAAATATTCTCGAAATGAAGCAGTTATAAAACCCGATAAAACCCAAAAAAAGCCATCAAAAAACTCAAATCCGGTGGCTTGAGTTTTTTTTTTTAAACCCGGGTTTTCGCCAAACCTGTTTTGGGCAGATTTAATGTTGATTTTAATTTTGTTTTTCACCAAAACAGTGCCTGCGGAGGCATTTGCATATAGTTACTTAAAAAAAACGTTAATTTAAACTTTTAGCTCATCCAAAATGTGTAAAATTCCAAGTGTGGTAGGAGGGTTGTTTCAAATTATGTGGTCATCATTGAATCAAAGTGGTAGTACCCTATTTTAACAGTTTTATCAAGGTGCGAGGAAAAACAAAAATCCAGAAAAATGCCGAAACCTTAGTATTGACTCTAGAGGATACTATGTTGGTAAAAAAATGCATTTTTGCCGAACTAAAGATTTATTTTGTCGAAAAAAGTAATGAAATTATAGATCTGTCTTCGTAAGACTCAGCAAATTGAATTATTTGTTCTATAATTAGGTTTAAAACAATAAAAGTTCTAATTTATTTGAATTAATAAGTTTTCCTGCGTGCAGTTAGCGAAAATATCAGACTACATTTGAAACATATTTTTAAATGAAATATATTAATCAACAGTTTGACCATTATACATACATGTATTTCGCACACATTTCAGTGGTGATCTACACGTATCCTTTTTTTTAAATAAAATAATCCCACCTGTAGTTTAAAACAAAATAAGCGTTAAGAAACATAAATCACCTGCTGTTTTAAATACTTTCTTCCCATTCTCAGGCACGTCCTTTTAACAAAGAACGCACGAATTTTTCGCACTTGCTGTGAGTTTGAAGGATAAACAAAACAAGTTTCCTTACTCATACAATTTAATCTTCAAACTGTATTTGTTTATATGTGAAAGAGAAAGATAGAGAGTGGAAGTGAATGATAGAAAAACGTAAAAAGCAGTGTTGCCGATTAAGCGCCTTTCACGCGTTTTAACTATCGAAAGGTCGAATTTTTCTTTTTAACGCTTTTTTCTTGTAAGAAATAGAAAGTCATCAAATTAAATAAACTCATTAATTCATACATATTAACTATGAACTTAAAATGCTTCATGCTGTGAAAATTATGTTATTCCAGAAAATATTTGTACAAAAATTAATAAAACTAGTGTTTTTGAAACGTATCTCAAATCTTAGAGCCTATTTTTTATACTTATAAATTATTTTAGGTAGAAACAAATAATATTTTAAAGAGAAAAGCTATAAATTTGAATTATTAAATTACAATACTAAACTTGTAAGTTGTTAATAGATATACATATGATCCCAAGGGGATCATAGGGCAAATTCAAAAAATTCATTCCATCTATGCCTATCTAAAGCTAATGACCTAATCTAGCTCCAAGTCATTCTATGGATCTTTTTACTGATGAATCTTTTTTTTTTACGGGCGCACATCATGTGCTGTCGTTCAACAAAATAACGAAATTTTCGAAATTATCAACAGTCAATCATTCCTAACTACGCAGGCATTTTCTCTTTGGAATTAGCGGCTATAAGGTATGCTGTAGCCTATGCATCAAAGAGATGAGAAAAATATTTAATATGTATTGTACTTGATGGCGAGAATAGAAAATATGCTCTAATAACCGATGTGCCCCCACATGTGTCCGTAATAACCAATGTTCATAAATATCTCCAACTAGAGCAAAAACAACAAAAATGGAATTCATTAACGACTTTTTTTAAATCCGACAACAGCAGTATATCGCGACCATCCTGCCACGAACACAACACCTCAACAGGAATGACTGTTTTACAATAGCCAGAGTTGGAACCACAAGGTTTAGCACTCAACATTTTCTTGAAAGATCCCAACCTAGAAAGTGTGAAAATTGTGCGGAAGAACTGACAGTCAACCACATACTTAAAGTTTGCCCCCTAAGTTCTACAAATGATCCATTAGAGGAAATATTAGATTATTTTTATTTATTATTATATCAGCAACCAAAATGAAGAACTTTTTTAGTGTAACTTATATAGTGTAATGGCCTAGTAGATCATATTATTTTCTTATTGTATTTTATAAATTTATCTTTGAGGAATACTTTCAGTAAATAAATAAATAAATTTGTCTTCTCTAGGAATGGGCTGGCCTACCGATTCTTCAGCTTCCCTGCGAGTTCCATTTAATGGCCTGTTTTGCTAAGCCGTAGTTTGGTTTGCTCAGAGTGTGCCCAATCCATTTCCATTTCCTTCTTACAATTTGCTTCATTACAGGAACTTGGTGTGATCTTGCTTTTGGCCATAATATTTTCGAAATACGCTGCAGACAGCAGTTTATAAATGCCGGAATGGAATTGATATCAATCACTACCGCATGCCATAACATGTAACCATAAAAAATCCGACTTTACACATGAGTTAAAGATGTTGATTTTCGATTTTGGAGTGGAATGTGAAGAAGCTCTATAGCATTCAGTCGACCAAAATTTTTGTTGCCTAGGTTTAATCTGTTTCGGATATCAGCACTGGAACCGCCGGATCTCGTAAGGATACTGTCGAGATAGCAAAAAGACAGGACATCTCTCAAATTTCTGTTTCTAATTCGAAAGATCTTTGTGTTATCAACGTTGATTCACATAATTTAGGTTTTGGAGATGTTTATCCCCAAGCCCTCTCTGTTTGCTTCTGCTTGTATAGAAATCAGGTTTTCTTGCATTTAGCAATAGGAGATAGATCTCGCCCGCGTAATAAAGATCTAGGTTTTACCACGTTGCAACACAAAATCAAGGACAACATGAAACAGCAGTTGAGAAATAACACAACCTTGTCTAGGACCAGCTCTGATAGGTATTTTCTTTATGTTGCACCTGAAACCAAAAACGAATACATTTTTTAAGTTGTTGTTTCGTTCTAAATGGTTTTTAATTTTATTTTTATGTAAAGCAATCGTTCAAATATATTTCTTTGTTTTTAAATATTATTAACGCTTTTTTACTGCGCTTTTGATCGCCTTTTGAGTAGGAGGTCTGCGCGTTTTGATCATAAAAAGTTGACAACACTAACTCGTAGGCCTTCAATTATGTAGATCCTTTTGGGTAGAGAGAGATAACATTGTAGGATTGAAACAAAGCATTGATTGTCTTTCTTCTTCTCTCTCTTTATCGTTTTTGATCCCACTATAGGTGTGAGTACCTACTACCTTTAGTTTTGTTTTTCTGTTGAATTTTCTTTAAATGCTTACCTTTAGTTTACATTTTGATTTCAATGGTTAACGTTACGCCTGATTGCTTTATGTGCGTTTTTGGTCTTGTTTTTGCAAAAACCGAGAACTTAAAACAATGTTTTTTCCTCAATAAATTTCATAAATAGTGTTTAAAATTTAAATTAAAAAATAAAACTCATTTAATGCTTTATTGCTGTTACAAATTATTAGCGATTGTTGTTTTTTTTTTTTCTTTGGAAACGGAGCTCCAAAATGTGTTACGGTTAGTAAAGAAAAATTTGTTTGAAAAGACAACATATTGCAGTAATTGAATATAAAAGAGTTTACCATCCAACAATATACGCAAAAAATTTAATTGATTGTAACAAAATATGATGGAAAAATAAACAAATAAATAAAATTTATTTAAAAAAATAAAAGAGCACTGTGTGAATTGCTCTGGTCTGGTTACTAGGCCAGGCCGGATGTTTTTATTGTTTAATGGCAAAAAAAGAAAAAAAAAACATACATTTTTAGTAATAAAGAAAATGTTTAACAACATCTTGTCTCATATTTGTTTTTTATTTCTTATTTTATATAAAAAAAAAAAAAAAAATGTTTTTTCTTTCAACTGCGTAAAATTTTAAAACATAAAATTTTTCTATTGATTTAGACATGACACCTTTAATATATATGTTAAGAGTTATGGTGAAAATTATAGCACAACTATAGGAAAATATTGTTAAAATAAAAAATTATAGTGTTTAGGTGACTAGGCATCCAGAAAGAGTTGTGTAAACCTTTGTTACGAGGGCAGTACGAAATATTATTAGCCTAACATTGTAATGGCGGTATAAATAGCAAAAAGCTTTGTAAATGGAAACTTCCATCTGTCATATGAACACGTGTTAAATTTCATTTAGATCTGTTAACTCATTCGTATAGTAACAGATGTTTATAAAAAACGATTCAGTGATTTTTTTATAATGGAAAAATTAGAAATTCATGGTGTGATTAAATATTTAAATATGAAAGGTTTATAGTGACAAAAAATTCATAATGACATAATGAAAGTGGTCCTTCATATACAATAGTAAAAAACAAGCATTGAAAATGAACCACGAAGTGAAAGTCCAAAAACTGCAAAAACCTCAGAAATCACAGCTAAAATGCAAAAAATAGGTAATGCCATAGGCAGTGCAAGTGCATTTAATTTTGCATCAAGATTTACAGATGCAAAATCTTTCTACAAGATGGATGTCAAAAACGCATTCGTGTGAAAATTTCTTAAGCTTGTTTGGATCAATTTAAGCGAAGTGTCTTTTCATAACTGTAACGTGGAACCATCTCTATACATCAGAGACAAATAAACAATCCAGACAATGGACTGAAGCTGGTGGAAGTGCATCAAAGAACGCAAAAACAGTTCAAACGGCTGGTAAGGTCATGGCAGCGGTTTTATGGGATTACTAAGGTATTTTATTGATCGATTATCTTCGAAAAGGTAAGACAATAAATTCAGAGTATTAAATTCACCTTTTGGATCAATTGAATTTGAAAATTCGAGAAAAACGACCTTGTTTACAACACAAAAAATAATTATTTGTCAAGACCATCCCATAAGAGTGTTTTAACAACGACAAAATTCAACGAATTGAATTACAAATTGCTTGTTCACCACCTATCCTATTCTCCTGATTTAGCTTACTCTGACTTCTACCTGTTCCCAAACCTACAAAACACTCCTTGCTGACAAACGTTTTATCCCGAATAAAGTTATAATGGCAGCTGTAAACGATTAGTTTGAGGAGGTTCAGGAAAATTATTTCAATCTAGGAATAGAACTGCTAAAACAACGTTAGACTAAGTGTATTGAAGTTTTAGGAGATTATATTGAAAGATAACATATACCACTATATACAAATGTTTGTCCAAGAGGACTTGTTTAGAGTCCTTATAGTGGGTATGTGTGGAAAAATTACCGGATTTGAGAAATATATTTGAAAAATAGCTCTTTTAAAAAATCTGAAAAAAAATCGGGAGAATGAGTGGCTATAATAAATGTTTGGAAAAACCGAGTAATATATGTATTCAGAGAATTTGAGCCCGACATTTAAGCATGGTGGCCATGTTATTATTTGGTGTACTCGTTCGGTTGCTTTTGTTGATAAATTGGAATAATATCCAATATTTATATATTTTAAATAAAGAGTGCTGAGGCACACGACGCTCTCCACTTCTTATTAGTATAATGAACCCAAACGTACGGGCTAAGTTGTTAAGGAAATGCTGGGTTTAAATAAAGGGTCCGCCATATGACGTTTTTTTTTTTCAACTAGTGCTTATTTCGTGAATGGTAACACTTAGCTCATGTCTGATTTGACAGATAATTAGTTTTATCCTTCCGCTAAACGAATATGGTTGTGTATACGCTTGAACAACGCTGGGAAATATTGCGACATTACTTTGAAAATCATGGTAATGTTGCAGAATGTGTGCGATGTGCTCAGATGAAGCTCATTTTGATCTTAGCGGGTATGTAAACAAGCAAAATTGTCGCATTTGGGACACAGAAAGCCCGCACGAATACATTGAAAAGCCGATACACCCAAGACGAGTCAGTGTTTGGTGCGGATTTTGGTCCAGAGGCATAATCGGTCAATTTTTCTTCGAAAATGAGCAAGGAGTGGCCGTTACAGTCAATGGCCATGTTGAACGAATTTTTGTTTACAAAAATTGAAGAGGAGGATATTAGCAACATTTGGTTTCAAGAGGACGGCGCTACGTGCCACAGAGCTGAAGCTACACTCGATGTTTTGCGCCCTGTTTTTGAAGATCGCATTATCAGCCGCAGAGCTGATGTCGTTTGGCCACCTCGGAGCTGCGATTTGACACCGTTGGACTATTATTTGTGGGGTGCCGCCAAAGATAAGTGTTACGCCAACAAGCCAGAGACAATTGACGCTTTAAAGGACAATATTCGTGAAGCCATTGGTGAAATACAGCTGCATACAATCGATAATGTGCTTAAAAGTTGTACCGATCGTATAGGCTACTGCATGGCCAGCCGAGGCAGCCATTTGAATGAAATTATTTTCCATTATTAACCGGAAGGATTGTACTTTCGAATAAAAAAAGAAATTTGAGAAAATATTCAGTAGTTTTTTTTATAGCATTTTCAAAAAAAAAAGAAAATTGTTTGGCGGACCCTTTATTTATCTTTAAATAAAGTAGTTTTATAAATTCAGTCTTTTTCTTTTGTGTTTCCTTTCAATACTTAAACTTATTAAGGCTTTACGTTATTGACATCAAGCGGACCAATTTCACTGTGAGCCACTGTACAAAAAAAAGAGCGCTATCAGGTGAAATAGATAGGTCAAGTCTAACACAAGTTACAATAAGCAAAGGCATACAATACAAGCGGCGCAGGTTTGAATCCCCAGTAGAGTTCAAGAAATATACTTCAACCTCCTTCCAGACAAACCCATCTAAAAGAAGCCCCCTGGCCTTCCAGCTTGTCTAATGGCAATGGTGCAAACATCAGACGAAAACGTCACCTACTGGGAAAAAATTACAATGCTAAGAAAGAATCACCACCACCACTTAGCAAGGATCTTCATGACTACACAATCATATGAAGGCGAGTTACAGTGGACTAATCATCTACTTAGCTTAAAATCAACCTGATTAATGAAGCTGTGACAAGACAATAGATGCTTTGAGAAAAACCATATACTTCCTAGAGGAGTGGCGTAGGAAAAAAATATTTCTTTAAAACTTTATTTAAAGCTTTACAAAATTCTTAAGAAACAACAAAAATATTCTTACAACAACTAAAGTTGTACAACAAAAATGAAAGGTGGTATTGTGTTTTTTAAGTGTCAGAAAAGTGTACAAGAAAAAAACTATGCCACAAAAAATAATGACGTAGAAATACCTGGGAAGTGATACCATTTTTCGAAATACCTCCAAAATTTTGGGTTACAGGTAAAAAACCGGTCTTTCATACTTTCATGCACCTATAAGCTAATAATTTAGCTGAATATTGACAGATTATAGGTTTTTAAGCGGATTTGGAAAAAAGGACCTATTAAGTGGTGTATATTCTTCTTAACGCACATTTTTATTCAATTCATTCAAAATTTTATAAATAGAGACTTTGTTACACGCTATTTTATGTAGGATCCGTCCTATTTTTTAAATTTATTAAAGGAATTTGTTAAGTTATAAATAAAACGATTTTTGTTTTTTTAAAATTCTTTGGAAATTGACGGTGTTATATTAGGTAAAGTCTATATGGTAAAGAATTAGGGCGTACACTTATTTTGACGTTCACAGATTGCTTTTACCCAGTGTGATAAAAATGTAATATATATCACTTATCCAATCTCTACCGTTTTTTGGCTGTTGTGCATAGATACTGAAATTGAAGTCAAACCGTTTGAACCGTCCTCCACACTTGCAAAATTCCATATTTATTATAAATGGGATGTCCCACGCCCACTTATACAATCTCGTCTAGTTATTGACTGATAATGTGTATTATCCAAAAAGTTCTTTAAAGTAAATTTAGAACCATTATCGTTATCCAAAAATTAGTATTTAGTTTGTAAGGGATATGCCGCCCACTTTTAAACTGACGATTTGTATTGACTGCCAAGTCAGGTATGATATGTATTGCCTACGAGCTTAGTTGGACCAAATTTAGAGATTCTTATTGCTATTGTTTTGCAGATATGGAAAAAAATATTTGTATGGGCGGTGCCACGCCCATAGTGAAAGAAGACCATTCGAACGCATGTAGTGGTTTGTAAATCAGTTAAATTGTTCTCGAGTTATTAACTGACACACATAGAACAATTTATCACTAGATAAGTATATATATACAAAAGGAGGTGATTTTGGGTTTACTTATCTCACACACGCGATTTTTGATTTGTACCAACCGAAAAAACGAAGTTTTTCTTACTAAATTTGTAATTGGGACCATTTAAGGTTGGAAGAATTTGTTATGGCTCTTTGATTCCTTGTGGATCGTCCAGGAAGTTAATAATAATTTTTTTCTCCGTTACTCCACTTGGGAGCATATGGTTTTTACAAAATATCTCCATTTTACACGGTTTACCGTTGTTGATTTTGATTCTTTCCATATTAGATTGTTCCATCTTAGTTCCAGGATAATTTGCGTCTCAAGGTGTTTCATGACCGGCTACTATTTCTTAAGCCGTGAGGATTCCACTTGAGTGACTTTCTGGTGATACTATCGGGATTCTTTCGAATGGTGTGACTGATCTATTCCTATTTCCTTTTCCTTAACTGGTTCAGTATGGGTTACTCATTAGTCATGTTCCACAGTTCTGTGGAGTTTTTGCGTGATGTTATTCGATACAAGTCAGGTTTCACTGCTATACAGCAGAACTGATTTAACAGTTGAATACTTTGAGCTTAGTCCGTAGTCGTCCGAATGCCGCTATCACTTTATTGAGCCTATTGTCTACGGCCGTTTCTGCGCCAACGTTTTTAATCATTGTTCTTCCTAGATATTAGACGCTAGCTACATACTCGAATGGTTGACCTTGTAGCATGATGTTTTCCGTTCTACTATTGTTTATTCTCATGGAAGTCCGATTATCTTCCTAGATCCTTCAGTTTCGACTGTATATTTGAAATCTGATGCGAGAGTAGACAAATGTCTTCCACATAGTCCAAATCTTCGAGATTGCATGTTATCCCTCTTCTCTTCGTACAGACTTTATTCATTATATCATCCAGCATGGTGGTGAATAGCTGATGGTGAGGTGATACTGGGCAGTAGATGTATTTTTTGCAAATTTAACGGTATGTAATATTTGGTAGAAACCGGTTTAAAATTTGTGTAAGTTTTGAAATGAGTGATGATAGTTTTTACCTTTTAGATGCAAAGAATCATAAAGTCATGTTTGACCTTTGCAATTTTTTAATTGTTTATTTTTTTTCTAATGTGTATTAAGATATATACTTCTATCTAAACAATAAATTTGTTTCTGCATGTAAATATATGTACATACATATGTATGTAATACAAAAAAAAAAGCAGGCAGACGAATACACACAGCAGATGAACATTCAAATTCAGTTTGTTTATATTCTCGTAGATCCAAATTCAAGTGCATGCCTATTTATCTTTAAATTTTCCATATAAAATACTTGCAATTTATGCGTTGGAGTTGTGTACAAATAATTAGCACTTATCAATTCTATTATTTTCTATTTCTTCCCCTTCAAAAGATTGAGCGTGCCTTTTGTCTGATTTTAGAGACGCAGGGTTTAGTATCTCTTTAATCTTTACAAATCTATTTTTTAATTGGTCTTTTCGGTTTCTAAAGCAGGAAAAAGTCGCAGCTGGCGGTGAATTCTGTGATATTGCTGTTGACGCATGTTTGTGGTGTTAATTTTGCTAGAAAATCGCTTGCAAACAATGATGAGCTAGCACCTGCATTATTGTAATGCAAAATAAACTGACTGTTCGATTTCTGCGTTATAAATTTTCGAAAGCATGTAGGAAAGCAAAGTACCTTTTGTGATCGATTGGATAAAGAATCGCAAAATTTAAATTGCCCAAATTATTGCAAAATGTATTACAGAATTAATGAATAGTTTTGCCGCAATGTTAGTATTCTACCATGACCTCGACATTTGATCGAACTTTTTGCAATATTTTTTTTTTGCCAAAGTTTTTCTGGTTTCCTCAATTGACGCGATTGGCTGTGATTTCGCCGTGTAACCACATTCATGTATGTACATATGATTTGTCAGCAGTTGTCACTCTTGTGATGAGTTTAGTGACCGCCTGTATCGATGCTTATATCTTGAGACTGGGATGATATATCTACCTGCCGATTAGAAAGGAATGTTTGAATTGATTTACAACTACCTACGACTATTGCCGCAGCTCTGTCATGATGTGAAGGATCAAAAAACGATTTTACACCATCTGTGTCAATGTGTCTTGGATTGCAGTACTTTGGACACCTTTCAAAGCTCTTGGTCAAAGGACTTAAGAATTTGGGGATCCTGTGTCTAGTTTTCGGAGCCTACTTTGCTGTAATTTGTTTTTTTTTACCTGGCCTCTCTTTGGTATGTTCCCCCCTTCGTCTCTCTATTTTACTCTCTTTCCTACCTCTCTACTCAACTCTCTGCTTTATTTCTCTATCTTTTCCTACTCATTGTTTTCAGGTATCACAATGAGCCAATGATATCCAATATTAGACTTAAGTGGCTTGTACTTTTTGTACATTCAATATTCTTCAGCGATCTTTAGAGCTAACTTAACCATCATTGATAACCTAACCTTGTGCGGCGCTAATAGTGATTTGACGATTTTCTGATTCTATTTATTTAATTCCTTGTATGCTTTCATTAGTAGTTGGGTGTCATTGGCCTTCCTAGAAATGCTGTTACCATTTACATATAATTTTTTTACACAAAATTTTTCCTGTAAAAGACATTAGAGTTATAATTTAGGGTTACACTGTAAGGGTGCAGTACCCTCTTTTTAAAGGCAACCTCAACTCTGTTGTCGAACCTCAACGTAACTTTTCTTCCTATATCTTCAGTAGTTATTCTTTTCAGTTTTCGGAGCCCGCAGTTCCCGCGTCATTTGAATAAAGTTTGTCGTTGAATCTGAAAGATCCTTTTCTTTCTATTCAGACACCAGATATCAGAGGAGGCTTAAATAAAAATTTAATAGATCAAAAAAGTATATCCCAGCCACAGGCAGAAGTAATACAAATAAACTTGAAATTTTGTTCATAAAAAATATACAGAATTATATAAAAGAACTATATTAACCCTTCTCGCGTTGCTGGGAGGCTTTGTGTTGTATTCTTATAAAATATATTTCTCATAAGAACAAATTTAAAGGAATGCACGCATTTTTTGGTTTGTAAATCGGTCGAGTGGTTCTCGAGTTATAATATGACAAACGTACGACACCTTTTTTATGTATAACACACATACCATATATAAATAGCTTTTACCCGGTATACTTAGTGCAATACCCGCTTATCCAATCTCTCTCGATTTTTGGCTGATGCGGATACATAACGTTCCTTTCATATGCAAAATTCCATATTAAGTATGAATGGGGGCTGCCAGGCCTACTCATCCAATCTCGCTCAGTTATTGACTTATGGTGTGTCCTGTCCAAGAAGTTGTTTAAACCAAATTCAGAAACTTACTGTTACCGTTTTTAAGATATACAAGAATTAACAGTTACTATGTATTGGAGGTGCTACGTCCACTTATCAAATTCTGCCCACTTTAAAAGAGATGATTTCTAATGACGCCAAGTCATTTAGACCAAATTCAGAAACTTCCTCTTTTACTGTTCTCATGATATACAAAAATCAAAATTTACTTTGAGTAGAGATAACATGCCCATTTGTCCGACTCCGTCCATTTTTTAACTGATGATTTGTATTGACTACGAACCTATCTGGACCAAATTTAGAGACTCTTTCTGTTACCGTTTTAAAGGTATAGACAAATAAATATTTGTATGAGCGTGGCACCGTCCATACAAAACCATTATTGAAAGTAGACCTTTCTAACATATGTAGTGGTTTGTAAATCAGTTTAGTGGGTTTCGAGTTATTAAATGACGAACATAGGATAACTTATTTTTATATATATGTATGATATAGATATGCTTCTAGCTCATTATTATTTTTTATTTAATTTTTTTTTTTGCTAATGTTGTATCGATACATGTGCTACTTTCTTACTCATAGCTGTATAGGTTATTTTCCAAACAATTAAAATGCAAAAGAGTTTCTTGCGGGTAGACGTTTGATTCTACAGGCACTACATTTATAGATGTGAAAAATACTGATGCTGCCGCTCTACATCTTAGAAATGCATCAGAAGCGTTAGATATCTCAATAAAAAGAAAGAAAAATATTGATTAAATAAATAATCGTTACAATTGACGCATGCAATTTAGAAAACTACTACTGCATTAAAAAAAATGTATTTAAAAAAAGAAAGCATTTTAAAACAGACATTCGGAATATTTTCAAAAATAAATCAATAATTTTTAATGATTGTTTTTCCAAAAATATTTTCTTTTTGTTTGTTTTTAAATGATTTCAATAAACATACTATTCTATAGATGCAATAACAAATCAATTATTAATTATAGAAAAAGGTACATATAATAACTTAATGATAGATGTTTATAAATTAAAAAAAAAAACTTATTCTTGTAAAAGTTAAGAATATTTCTATTCTTAATGAGGCTGTTAACCAGATTTAGGCAAAGAGCTGCTCTTCTCTTTTATTTTCACACGTACGAACTCACACGTAGAGGCAAAAAATAAGCAAAAATTAAACAAAGAGAAGTAGAGAGAAACCGAGGAAAAATACAGTGCAAAGTGTCGTGAGTGATGAGAGACTCTCAAATTACTACCCCATTTGTAAAATGTATTTATTTTAGTTTGTCTGACACTGCTCTAAACAGTGTTGCCACTATTGGTAGAATTCTACTAAAATTGGTAGAATATTTTGCTTTTGGTATGATCGGGGTTGGCAACACACTGGGTAAACCAATTAATTGGGTTTTATATTTAAAAACCCGGGTGGGTTTTTTTATTTAAAGGTTTTCCTAGTTTATTTACAATAAAAGCGATTACAATTTACGTATTGGGAATAAAAATTAATTCCGTCCAATTTTTTTAGCTTAAAAAAGACAAATTTAACAAATATGTCAAAATAAAAATTTAACAAATCACTCTTTTCTCCGCTTTTCAATGTCTGAATCATTTCTCAGAAAAACTTTTCGTTTTTGAAGCAATCCCACTTTTAAGTCGATTTTATATTTCATCAAAAGAAGAGATTCAGTGACATGTCTAAAGATGTTGTACTCGTTGAAACAGCCAATAGTCAGAAGGAGCAATGTTTGGAGAAAAAGGTGATTGCGACATTTGACCATTTCTAACAATTGTTTGGCACTTTTTGCGACATGAGGCCGAGCGTGTCATGCAAAAATATAACTTAATCGTGCCTGTCTTTATATTTCAGCAGTTTTTCTCATAATGCACGGATTAAACGAAGTAATTGCAGTCTGTTTCGATCACCGGGTATTAGCAGCTCATAGTACACAATTCCGCCTTGCTCACACCAAGAGTCGAAAATTGTATTACAAATACTAAAACAACGTTATTGTACTAACAAATAAAAAATATTGTCGAAATTACCGAAATTTTGAAGCGTTATAGAACCCAATAAAACCCCTGGGTTTTTTCTAAAAAATCCGGGGTTTTGCCAACCCTGAGTAGGGTGGCTTAAAATTTGAAAAATCACCATGTTAGGCAAAATAATATTAATTGATTTTACAATTGTGGTAGTAATTTGAGAGTCTCTCACACAGGCCACTTTGAATTGTTCACTTGTTTTCTGCCTATGCAGACGTGTGAGATAAAAGAGAAGAGCAGCTCTTTGCCTGAATCAACTCTAAACTATTGCCTTTGTTTGCTAAGAAAAATTTTTGTTTTATTTTAATATAAATATTTATTTGAAAAAGATTATTAGCGAATGAATTAGAAATGAAATGAATGAGGTAACTTACTAAAGAAAATTATTATTTTAAGAAACAAGTTTGCCAGAAAGAAGAAATCTAAATTGGAAAATTTATTTTTTCTTGCCATAGGTTGTGTTTAAATCAACACAGTATGAAATTATAATAATTAAAAATTGTTAAATAAAAAAAAAAAAAAAAAAATTAAATAAATAAACATTTTCATCAAACTACTCCGCTTTTAGAATTTAATTGAGTTGAACTTTTTTGTTTTATCAAAAAAATATATTTTTTTGCTCCTTAATGGTGCAGTGCAATTAAACATCCAATTATTCTTTAAAAATAATCTATTTTTATACACTCACATCACCATGGACAAAATAAAACCACATAAATACAACCAAACCAGTGGACTCTGAATAATTTTTTGAATTTCTTTAACCGTCATCCGTCTGTTTATGTTATCCTTGGGCGCTGATGATGTCGATCTTAGGTTGAGTATTCTTTCTGCTCATCTTTACAGCTCCTGCAGTAGTCATGCCCAAACGCCCCATGCGCTGCGACATGTTCCCCATCATACAGTGCCTAGTAATTATGCCCGTAAGAATGCCGATCGATTGCTTTCAAACCTAAAAAAGAGATATAGTCCTTTCCATGGACAGAGAGGGACAATCAGAGGGTGGTGTGCATGTCTCCTTGAGTAAGAGCCACACGCAGGGAGTATATATATAAAAATATATATAGTTCGACATTATAGTCTCTAGACGTGAGCGAACATTTCGATCTTACTACGCTGGAATCGAAAGCTTTGATTGCTGTAAGACAGTCCATAGACTCTGGGGCCTCGTGATTTGATTTTCAGAAACGGCCTTGTTTATGGCATAAAACTTAAACTTGTCCTCAACCAGAGGTTCAGGCTCATGTTTTTTGATCATGGAGAATGGGTTTCGGGTCCTTGGCCAAGTGTCTTTCAAATTGAAATTCATGCAACTTAGTGTGTGCGGGTGTAAACCTACAGAGGGGTATCAGAAATGTGCACATAATCATATTTTCGGATAGTCAGTTCATTAATTAGAGTAAAATTTCAACTCTACTAATTAATAAAAAAAAGAAACGCAAAAATGTGGCATGTATAGGGTCCGACATCTAACGTTTTTTTTCAACTAGTGCTTATTTCGTGAATGGTAACACTTAGTTCATGTATGATTTGACAGATAATTAGTTTTATCCTTCCGCTGAACGAATATGGTTGTGTATACGCTTTTTTCGCTTCGCTAAGTGGGCCTGCGATCGACTTATAGAAGATGCCGATTTTGCCAAAAAAAAATCATCTTTTCATATGAAGCTCATTTTGATCCTGGCGGGTATGTAAACAAGCAAAATTCGCATTTGGGGCACAGAAAACCCGCACGCATACATTGAAAAGTCGATACACCCAAGACGAGTCACTGTTTGGTGCGGATTTTGGTCCAGGGGCATAATTGGGCCATTTTTCTTCGAAAATGAGCAAGGAGTGGCCGTTACAGTCAATGGCGATCGTTATCGGGCCATGTTGAACGAATTTTTGTTCACAAAAAAGGAAGAGGATGATATTATCAACATTTGGTTTCAACAGGACGGCGCTACGTGCCACACAGCCGAAGCTACACTCGATGTTTTGCACCCTGTTTTCAAAAAAAAAAAAAAAAAAAAAAAAAAATATTTGGCGGACCCTTTATTTAACTGTTTCATTGATACCTTACCGAAATGTGTTGTAACCAAATAACGGAACTTGCTCTTTATAAATGTATATTTTTACGCAGTATTTTGCCTGCTTTCCCTGAAAGCACATTAGCAGCTGCCTTCGTCATGCGCTCATGTCATATGATGTATCTGCAACCAAACATAGACTTTTGTTCCGTTTTTCAGCCTTTACTGATCTGCGTCCAGTGATTTAATGGCGGCAGGTTACTGCTTGCAGGTCACTGCGAATAAGCCACAAACCACAGCGGCTCTCAAAGTCAACATAACCCATGTCGTCGGTAAAATTCAGTCAGTTGTGCAATTTTAAATCATAATTATACAAAGAAATATATTTTTAAAATCAATGAAACACGGGTATTGTTGGATAGAAAATTTTATTACATTAATGTTTAAATATGATTTCATCCATGTGTCCGCCAAGGCTGGCGCGTGCAAGGCGCAATCTGGAAAACCAATATTTACAAAATTTTCGCAGCATATGTGACCGTATATCGCCAATAACTCTTCGAATGTTGATTTCCAGATGTTCAATTGTCTCTGGTTTTTCTTTGTGGACAAGTGACTTTACATAACCCAAACAAACAATCCAATTATGTTAAATCACACGACCTTGGAGACCAAATTATTGGACCATTACGTGAAATTACTCTTTCATCAAAAGTTTCTTTGAGTAAATCAATTGTAGCGCGCGCTGTTTGGCATGTGACTCCGTCCTGTTGGAACCACATATCAGCAAAATTAATGGCAGCTAATTGAGGTGTGAAAATATTTCTAGTCATGTACCTTTACCATTGGCAGTAAAATCTGATCAACATCGTTTTCAATGATTTTAACAGGCCATAAAGCGCACCAAACGATAAGTTTTTGTGAATGTAATGGTGTTTCGACAAATGCTTGTGGATTTTCTTCATCAGAGAACAAAATTGAGCCAATATTTTTATAAAAAATTGCAACAGTTTGAAAGTGTTGCTGTAGTGTAAGTCATAACGAAATGTCAAACCAAACTAAACAAAAAACAACTATCAGCTGTTAAATCGGTTGTCAAATCAAGCACAGTTGACAACTCAAAGTTGTGAACCTCTAAAAAAATACCCGATACATCAAGAGTTATGAAAAAATTTACATATTGGATTCCATACGATAGCTCTTTCATAGGAATTTCGATGATATCTCACACACATATTTTGAATGAAACACCCTTTATTTATGCAAATTGAAATACAGTGGCAATTACTTAAATATTATTATTCAAGACAATATATAATAAAATTAATTCCTTCAATTATTTTTTATCCACATAAGAAAAAAGAAACTTTCCATTAGAAATACTGCTCACTACTGGATGAATGATGACATTTAATTGGCGGAATAAATAAACGCTTCAATTAATGAGTGGCACACGACCAAAACAGAGTGATTGTGTTATACCCTAGTCTCTATCTCTCTATGCAAACTTATTTTTGAAATTATAACATTTCTAACGTATAACCAAGCACACAGGGGGTATTTTATATTGAAAAGTTTCTTATGATTTAAGATTACCGTGGACCTCTAACAAATTTGTATCAATTGTTTACTATTTTAGAATAATTTTAAATAGAAAACAAAAGAAATTCTTGATGAATATTATTTAAATTCTTAAGAATTGAGGAATAATTATTAAAGTACGTGCCCACTGTTTGGTGATTAATTAAAGTTCTATTTTAAACAAAAAGTCAATTATGTAAATATGCTTATTTTGGTTTAGTGGTGGCAAGGGAATACTCAGTGTAATTTATAAATTTTACTTTCTTCCATTTTTCTCTATACAATTGCATACGAGTATCTCGTTAATGATGTTGCGATTATCATTCTATCTTGTGATAATAAGCGAGTATTGACACTTGGCTGGCTGGCAAATCAAATGTTTGTTTTTTTCTGTTTAACATTTTTATGATCATTTCGTTCGTCATAGGTTTTCACTTTGTTTTTGTATTACGAGTATCTGTAGATTAATGTCTTTTAACAAATTTCGTTTTTTTTTCTTTTAATTTATATTTTATTGTTGTTATGGTTGCTGGTTGATTTTATCATTAAAAGAAAAATCGAAAACATTAGTGCTTGTCAATCATGTACGAGTACTTACGTTATATTTCTTCCCCACTCGCATGTATAAATACAGTGTGATAAGTAATTAGTACAACAAATAATAAAATGTGTTTAGTAGTAACTTGTTGAACTATATCATGTGAGTCGAAGACAAAAATATGAAAAAACTTATCATTTAATTGAACTTAGCGATTTTTTTTCGGTCTTGGCTTTTCTATTGGTATGATTCGGTTTTGGTTTTAACGTTATAATCATATAATCACACATAGATGGCCATGATTCCTGTTTGAATTCATAGCATTCAACAGTCGTTGGTTAAAATTAAATATTTTTCTAACAAGCTTTGGTGTTACAAGTTTAGGGAGACCGGACGGTTATTATTCGACCGGTTTTAATCGGTTTTTTTTGGTTTTGTCGAATACGGTTTTATCACAATTTTCATTTTTCGAATACCGAATAAACCTGTTGATTTAACACGAATAACCGGTTAATTTAAATATGTATAATTTTTATACGTTTGTATATGTTTTTTTATTGAAAATATGCTCATCGTTTAACTATTTGTATAAATTTAATTATTTTTGTATATATGACAACCTTGAAAGTCTCACAAAGAACATGAAAACCAAGGTAGAACGAAACAGATATGCACTCTTAAGCAAAAATAACCTCTTCTCATCTTCTCATTGAAAACCAACAAACCCACAAACGCCGGTTCCGAACGGCAGATATATTAGTTAGTAAAGTTTTCACAGCGTAAATATACATAACCAGTCGCTAGTCATGTTGTGAGGTGATATCCCTGTTGAAAATTGTCAGACGGTGTGGCCTGGGATTGAACCGACGACTTCTTGGTTGGAAGGTGAGTTCTTACCCAACATACCACAGTGACACACACACTATTAAATACGTGGTACATAAATTTACATACAGTGCTGCTCTAAATCTAAGCAAATTTTCTTGTCGAGGCAATTAAGGATTCGTATATTACTAAGAGATTTATTCAAAGTAAAACATTTAATTTTTGTTATCATAGGCACTTAAATTATAACTGTAATAACAAACCTTTAACTCCATTCCCTACCAAGTAATACAAAAAAAACGAAATTAGTTCCTTGAATAGCTGCTCGAAACTTAAACAACTTGTGTAATAAACTTTGTTTTTTATGGCCTCCGCACACCGTTTTGGCATAGTTTTTATGAAATTTGTTAGAATTATTGTTAGTATTGATTGTCATTTTAATTTTAAGCTCTCTGTTAGCTTCTGCTTATTTTTAAAACGACGTGATCCAGCTCTGCGCTTCAAGAATTACAATTTTATTTAAATAAAAGAACCGGTTTTTTGAATTATTAATATTCGAAAACCGTTTTTTTAAAGGTGCTACTTTTAGAATTATTCGAAAATCGGTTTTTGAAAAAAGTCGAAAAAACAAAAACATCACAATGAATACATGAAACGAGCCCAAATTAGTGTTTCGTTGAAATCAGCAACTTCTTTAAAAGTAAATTGGTGATTTCCGAAACTATTTTCTTAACTTTTTTAATGTTTTCGTAAATTTTTGATGTGCTAGGGAATTCAACGCTCATGTCAAAATACTGTATACCTAAAGCACCTAGAACTTTAACAATTTCTTTGAGACGATAAGATACAAATTAAAGCACATGGACTGTACTCATTCAACAAAATACAGTCCACCATTGTCGTATTGTATTGTAACATTTTTGCTTAGACTAAAGACAACAAGGAAAATTTCTTTGACAAAAACGTCAAAATACGATAAAGACGACAATGGTGCTTATGTATGGAATAAACTATGTACACTAGGCGTCAGAAGTCTACGCTTCTCACTCAATTCATAGCTGGTGGGCAAATTTGAGGTTAGGAAGTAAATAGGCTTAAAAACAAATTTTTTTTTGACAAAATCAATTTTATTCATACAAATATAAAATAGAAATATGGGAATTAATAATGGAATATGATGTCGGATAAATGCCCACCTCTAGCCACGCTCTTTTCACAAAATTTTGAACCACACTTTTCAACAAAATCATCTTTAGTGATCAGGCCCATTTTTAATTAGGCAGTTATGTAAACAAACAAATTGTCACATATGAGGTTCAAAAATCGACAAACAGTCCTCGAAAAACCATTATATCCAAAGAAAGTGACTGTATGATGCGGTTTGCATCATCGGCCCGTATTCTTTCGAAAATAAGCAAGGAAACGGCGTTATCGTGAATTCTCTGCGCTGCCAAAACACGATAACCAATTTTTTGGCCACAATTGGCTAATGTTGACATCAGTGACCTTTGGGTCATTTTTAACATAGACTTTTCCTTACAGTGCAGTGAACATTGGCGATGCAACTTTTTCCGTATATGTTTCCATATATGTATTTCAGTGTGTCATAAATCTACTTCAGTGTGTCATAATCTACTTTAAAACCGTCAGTAAATGATTTTTTTTACTAAATGTACGGTTAAGTTATCTGGAGTAAACCTATATGCAAAAACTTTATCGTCAACCTTCACTGCACTGCAAGGAACAGCTTATATTAAACATTTTGTGATTTTTTTTATAAATTTTATTGATAGGTTTTGCTCAAAAATGCTGAATTGAGTGAGAAGCGTAGATTTATGATGTCTAGTGTATATGTAACACTTTCCTAAAACTGCAATTACATATTTAATACAATTTGAATTTTTTAAATTTTAGAATATTAGTCACTCTGCTGAGTTTTACGAATTTTGGAAAAAAAAAAATAAATAAATCGTAAACAATAATGGAAACAGCGTCGCCTTTTTCGCTTATATTCACCACTATCTACTTCTTTCTGGGTTTACTAACAATGTTGTCAGAGCCAAAAAAATTGAGCACAAATACGATTAACTCTTAGGTTATTCTATGCCATATGGCATAGCCACTTTTCAGCGGCATTTTTAGGCAGAAAACTTATAGATGCTACTTTTTGTATTTTTGTAGTGGGTTTTTGTAAAAATTGATGTGAATGCCAATGTGAGGCCAATATATTGTTAGAATTCAGAAAGCGAATGTGCCTATAAAGTTTCGTAATTTACAAACAAATTTTCGTAATTTATACTTTTAATAATGAGGGTAATAATAACGGTAATAAGTTATATCTTCAATATAGTTTAATAAAGCTGTGTATCTTAAGCCGTTTATATACTATTAGCGTCAAAATAAAGTGTACATGTTTATGCCTTACCAAATAACTGCTTTAACACTGTCAATTTCCATCGGATTTAAAAAATCAAGTATCAATTTATTCATAACTAAATATAATACTTCAATACATTCAAAAATAGGTTTCTATATAGAACAGCGTGTAAAAACTTGAACATTTTTGAATAAATTTAATGAAAAAAGCGTTTGCTTGTTTTGGTCTGTTCTTCTTCTTTCCACATCGGGTATAAATATTAAAATTTAGCTAAATTAGCTAAATTAGCTAAATTATTAGCTTATAAGTGCAGAAGAGTACGAAAAAACAGTTTTTTACCCGTAATTCAAGATTCTTCACAGATTCTTGTTGTACTAGATAGGACAGAAAAATGTCATCACTTCCATTTCTACGTCCTTCTTTTTTGTGGCATAGTTTTTTTTCTTGTATACATTTTTGACGCGTAAAATATAGAGCAGTGTTGCCAGTAGATTTTTAAAAAAAGTACCTACGAATACGAAAAAATATCAGATTTTTCCCTACATTTCGAAAAGATTTTCGCTACAAAAATCCCTACGTATTTTAATCATTAAAGAAGAAGAAAAAACAAGAGGCTATTTTAAAACAAATATAATTCTAATTGAACTGAATTTTGGAAAATGACTATGTATTACTGCACTCGAATTGAACATATACAACCAAATGTGCAGAAGCACAATGTTTCAGTGAAGATGGTAAAATTTATACAGATGCTTTGATACTTCTTTATATACGTCTGAGAACCAAAACCACAAAACTTCTCAACAGTATGTTTCGGCTTACACATCAACGGAATATTACGACAATAAGAGGTCGCCAACTACTTGAAATGAATTTGGGCCAAAATTTACACTATAAACAGCAATGTACGAAGAAAAAAATTTGGTTGGATTGGGCACATCTTACGTCGGAAAGGTAATAGCATTTATAAAAGAGCCCTAAACTATGAGTCTCATGGTTTTAGTCTTTATTTCCTCTTTCCTTCTTCCTCTCTCCTTCTTCCTCTCTCCTTTTCCTAATATCAGTACAATGCATTGCATGAGTAGGGGTCATCTCCAGAGTGCTAGTCTCAAGTAAAACAACAAATCTTAGAAAAAACAAATACATATTAGTGGCGTCTACTTTTTAAGTCACAAACACTACCTTTTTCTCTTGGTAATATATTTTTAAGCGATTTTCGGAAAACAAGGACATTTTTAAGAGTTTTGATCCCGAAAATATTATTAAAAATAAATTTTTTCGAATTTGTTTTATAAATAATACAAAATGAGAAAAAAAACCTACATGAAAAAAATCTACATGTAGCAATTTTCCCCTACTTCTGGCAACACTGATGTAGAGTCTCTTTCGTTTTTGTTGTTTAACTCTAGCCGTTGTAAGAGTTTTGTAAAGTTTTAAATAGACTTTTAGAAAAGTGTAAAATGTTGTTCTTCGTATATTAATTGACTAAATTCAATGGAATAAGGCTGTACAATTTATTTAAATGCTGACAGTTAATATAAATAAGTCGTTCTATGATTGTAATTTTAATAATTCGAGACCCATTTAACCGATTTACAAACCAATACGTGCGTTGGAAAAGTCTACTTTCATTGATTCTTTTTCTAAACAGGCGATGCCACGCCCATAGAATTATTTATTTGTTTATATGTATCTTGTAAACGATAACAGTAAGACACTCTAAATTTGGTCCAAATTGGTTTGTAGTCAAAAAGTAGGTGGAATCGGATAAATGGGTATGATGTCTCCCGTACAAACTAAATATTAATTTTTATGAATATCTTGAGAACGGTTAAAGCTGAAGTTTCTAAATTTGGTCTAGATGATAGTCACTATAAATCACCAGTTAAAAAATGAGCGGAATTGGACAAGTGGTCATGGTATCTCCCATACAAGAGAATGGTTAAATGGAAGTCTCTGAATTTGGTCTAAACTACTTCGCTGTTAATACAAATCATCAGTTTTTAGTAAATATGGAATTTTGTAAGTGTAACAGTTAAAGTTTCGTTATCTATTCATATTAGTCAAAAAATGGAGGTACATAACACGCGTAAGGTGTTTAGCGGGCTCATGATACACAACGCGCTTTAGAGACGACACATGAATCAGCTAATTACTTAATTTTGGTGTGTTTACATTATTTTTTATGTAAAAATGGAGATGAAAATACAATATATTTAATTAATATATTTAATTTTTTGCTTCTTTAAATTAATTTAGTTTAAAAAAAAAATTTAACACATCACAAAAAAGGCAAGTCAGCTGTTAAGTTGTGTACTTTCATCTAAAAGCTTCCAGCAACACGTTGGTAATTTCTAACAAATTTCTCCAATTAAAGCAAGAAATCGACCAAACTGGTAAGATGTATTTTAATACTTGAAAACTATAAATTTTATTTTGTAACGGCAACACTGGCTACTAATCAATTCATCCGCCAAAAGATCCGAAAGAAAAAGCCACAAAGAGAGAGAAAGAGAGAGAGAGAGAGAGTGAGAAAGAAAGGAAAACAGAAATAACTGGTACACATGGTGTCTGGTGCAAATGGTAGACAATACGACAATGACAACACTTGTCGTGTACCATCCCTCTTCTTAAATTTGTTTATTGCTACATAGTACGTTTTATTTACATATTGTACATACATATTTAATATGGGGATCTAAACGTTGTTGGTGTTGGTAATTTGTGTAGCACGTACGCTTTGCTTTTATTGTATTATTTAATTTCCTTTCTATTTAAAAATTTTCAAAACAATTTACATTAAAATAACAAGTATGTCTTGTATTTAAATGCCGTCTATCTGCTGCTACTGCATATTCCTGCATATGCACGCATATGTAATCATATGTATGCCAGTGTTGTTGTTCCGTATGTAAGTGTTGTTTTTATTCATAGAAGGTTTTGTAAATAGCTCTCTTTAAAGCTCTGTTCAGACGATTGCCGGATTTAACAATATTGTCGGAAAAATGTACGGAAAATGTCTTACAACCATGTGACTTTACAAATTTTGTTTTTTTCCATTGTGAGAGAATGCATTGTCTGATTGTCAGATGCTCGAGTTTTTATATCTGACAGAATAAGCATACGAAGTCAGAAAAGACTTACAATGGATTGTCTGAAAAATATGCTGCAACCGTGTGAATTGATAATATATATTGTGGTGGCAATTTTAAATTGTCTAGTCGCTGTAAGCAAATTGTCAGGTCCGACAATTTTATTAGATCTGACAACCGTCTGAACAGAATTTAACATTGTACCACCTGTTGACTTAACTCCATGCTGAGATGCTGAATTATGCTGTAGGTAATCTTATGGTCGAATTAGATCGACTATAACTTTCCTTTTTGTTTTTATTTTTCTCTAATTCATTTATTGAAGAGTAAATGAGTGAATGATTACTGAGTGTGACCGACTGAATGTGTAATTATTTGTGTGCGCAAAGACAATTTCAATTCAAGTTCATTGTAATGGGTGTTCAAATTATAGAAAAAAAAAACAACCATTATTTTGCGTGGGCTCATTGATAAGTAGCTAATGAATGATCATTTTCCACATCCTGTTTATATACAAATGCAAATATATTTATTATTGTTGGTATTTGGTTTTATTTTACATAAAATCTGATGGGGACGATTGGTTAGTGTGTGGAAATATGCGTCATAATATGTATATATGTATGTACATACGAGTATATATTATGCTTGCTTTTAACTATAAATCAAAGTTGATGTTTTTTGAGTTGTGTTTTTTATCTAATATTTTATGAAACATGCAATGTGTATGATTAGCGTTTTCTGATCTTTAAAGAAATCCAAAAAGATACAAAAGATGAATTTTTGCCATAGAATCTCTAGAAATTGGTTAACTGATGCGAACGTTAACCATTATGTGAGTGACAATGAAAAAAAACACCGTTAATACAGTGACACAGGTGCATGGCTACACAGAAGTTTTGCGGGTTTAAACATTTATCTATTGATTTTTGTACGTATCCTAAAACAAATACACTCCGGTTCAACAGGATAGAAGCATATTTTATTTATTTTTTTAATCACGAATACAAAAACAATAAGTAATAATTTTTTTCAGACCCATTGTGATGCCACAAGCATAAATGCCAACGCGGGGATCAAACAGTCTCTATAGGAAATCATTTAGACTCAAAACTAAGTCTCGCAACAGTCAAAGATGGCAAGAACTTCCGCCGTCTGGTAGTTTGCGGACACTGACACATGAAATGAAAAATAGTCTCATCTTCCTCTTCGAACCACAACTCATGCAAAAATTATTCGAGGAATTCCCGTTAGGCCCGCAATTGTGTGATGGATGGCCACACGACCTAGGGAGAGAAGATATTTAGTCCTCCTTTCATCGAGGTTGGTCTAGCAGAGCCTGGCGATACCACATGTGACCTCATGCCGCCAACGGTATTGAGTGTCGACATACATTGATCGGAGAATATTCAGCTTAACCGAGGCAATCGGGATACCAATGATAGGACCTTGCTCGAAAGTATTGAACTCCGTACCCACCCTTGACAATTCGTCAGCAACACAATTCCCGACGATATCCCTGTGTCCGGAACCCATTTAAGAGTTACCTTCGAATGAACCGAGATTTGAATAAGAAACCTGCGGCATTCGTGGACTAGGATAGACGTAGAAGTGACTTCGTGAGAGACCTAATAGCAGTCCGACTGTCCGTAAAGATCAAAAGATTCTCAGGGATAATCCTTACCGTCCAACAGGCATTGCTCGGCCCTCAGTGTGTCATGGCCACTCTGCCTAAAACACACTGCAATGGTCAGGCAACCTATAAGACAGTCTTGTGTCAGAATTCTTCACGAATATACCACTTTTCACTCTGCCCTGCATCTTAGAGCCATCGGTATAGTCCTAAAGAGCATTCTGAGGGAATTTCTCGTATGTTAGACCAGAATTCTCTCGTGGGTATGTAAAGTCAAAACTCCTATGAGAAAGTTATGAGGGACCATGTATGTAATCGATCCGAAGATGTCTGTGATCCCTAATAATCGCAGCGTGACCACCAGCTTAGCCCTCTGCTTCAGTAGAAGATCGGTGGGGAGCCAGCTAAGTATAGCAAATAAGGCTTTGGTTGGAGCGAAGTTCACTGGTAATCAGGACGGCAGCTTGTCTGCGCACCCTTACACTGACATTATTTACACACCGGCCACTATATACTCGTATGAGCACCGTAAAATAGAGTTGGTTCTAGTGGGTGATGGCAGGTTTGAGTCCCCATATCCTGTCTACGGTCCTCTTGCAAGTGTAAAGCGCTCTGTTTGCCTTTTCTACCCTATCCATTACGTTCGCCCTCCAGGTGAGCTTGGGGTCAAGAATAACCTTTGTGAACAGAGAGAGTTGAATGCCACCAAGTCTTGTCATATTAAATACAGGTATCGTCTGGTAAAGAGCATCAACTCCGTTTTATGGTGTTTGACGCTTAGACCGCAAGACAAGCACCATTCCATAACAAGTTTGAGGGCCTGATTACACCTCGATGATTACACAGCGATGTCCCACAGCGATATTTCCCCATAAAGGGGGTTTCTATATTCACTTCCCTTACCACGTTAGCCTCGCCAATGAAGGCAGCAATAAACCTTTCGGTCAAAACACCCCGCACAAACTTCACTATATATTCACTCATATTACGCGCTATGAGAGCCACAACTATCGCCAACGAATGGACACTGTTGAAAGCCACGTCGATAAATGCCGCTAGTGAATAAAGATTACTCGCCAAAGCCTTCTCAACACAGATGACCAGGTAACTCAGTGCAGTCTCAGTGGACTGACCACTCGTGTAGGCGTGTTGAGCCCTAGTGGGAAGCGTGGGAAAGTAGTTGGACCGTAATCCTCTCCAAGGTCTTCAAAAGAAGTGATGTCAAGCTTATGGGCTTGAAATCCTTCGCGGTGGAAATAGAGGGCTTTCCCGCTTTGGGAATAAAAACAACCCTCGCCTCCCTCCACCTGACTGGAATATAAGAGTACTGAAGACTAGCGTAATATATTCTCTTGCTGAAGGTCAGCAGGTATAATGGCATCGGTACGAGGTGATATATCTTTAAAAGAGTCGATGGCTCATTGAAAGTTGCCATCGCTTAATTTAAGAGTAACTTGCTGAGCAATTGCATGCATTCGAGGGGAGTTGCAACTGTGTGCACAATTACCCGGAAAATGTACGTAAAGGAGTACTTTCAAGGTCTCTTCATTAGAAGTAATCCAGGAATTATCTCCCGACCGTATAGACCTCTCACAACATAGTCGGTCTTTGTGAGAAGTCGGCGAAGTCTACTAGTCTCACTTGATTCCTCAATATCATCACAAAATGACTTTCACGAGCTTCTCTTCGCCTTCCGTGTCATCCCCTTAAACTTCTGTAGTTTATGCTTATAAACAGCCCGATCATTTGCCAACTTAACCTCATTAAAGACTCTTTTGTACTCGCTCCTCAAGACCGCTATCTTAGAACTTCACCACTAAGGCTAAGCTTTGCCCCTAGGGATTTTCCCTCTGCAGGCCTCATTGGCGGCTGCCCTGTGGGTGTTTGTCATTCTATACACCTTCCTGTCCAGACTAGCTATGTCATGGATGATAGCGGAGAAAACTGATCGAAAGAACCCCAGTCAGTATTCCGCCTATTACGGTAAGGTCCGCTAATGGTGGGAACGCCATACGTGGGTTATTCCGGAAACTTTTTGATCAAGGTAGTACTCATCCCTTTTAGAAATTTTTATGAATTTTGGCGTCGATTTGTTAATGCATATTTTGCTCATATTATTTTTTTTTTCAGTTTTAAGAGCATGTTTTCAATATTTTTTTGAATTTAAAAAAAATTTTAAGCCTTTTTAGCGCCTATTTTGATTTTTTGTGCTGTACAAAGTTTTACAGCGGATACAAAAATTTTCTTTTAAATTCTAACCAAGTTTATAAAAACTAAATCGATTTTTATTGCTGCAAAATTTAATTTCATTAAAAAGTTCTTTAACACACTGCATAAACTTTACAGGAGAAGAAAAAACTTTCTAAAAATAAAACAAAAATCATTTGAGTTAAGCTTGGAATATTATTGAAAAGAATGTTGTATTCCGAAAGGGTGCATCATAATCAATCAGAAAGTCGATTTTTAATTTTTTGTAACTTAGGGCTTTTTGGATTTCATATTGCGATATGTATGTATGTTTACAAACGATATTTGATTGTAGAATAAACCTTTTTCTATTAACAAAGAAGGAACATTTGCTTTTTTAGGTCATATTCTAAATTTTTTTGGATCATATATCCGGATTTTTAATGCATATTTTATGCGCATAAAACACTTTTAAGAGCACATTTTTGGTTTACCTAGTTGTGAAGTTGAAAAACAATTTTATGCTGATACTGCATGTAAAGGGCCAAAAGTGAAAGGTCAAGTGATTTGTCATGATGTTTTTTTCTTTGTTTTTGAAAAAAAGGTCTGTATTTAAGTAGATCATATTACTTAGCAATGAAATATAAACGACTTTTTCTTATTCTATCTTTCAAAAGTTATTGAACTGATTGATTGAAATATTTAATTTTGTATTCTCTTTACAGAAATGTCCATTTCACCATCGCCATCACCAGAACATTTACGCATTTGTCTGGTTGGCGATGTCGTAAATGATGCGACGACAGTTGAAGCGGCACAAACATTTGGTGTTCCCATAATAACATCGGAAAGTGGTCTGGAACTTATAAACGATTATGACTGGCGAACATATTTTATTTTAAGTGATTTTGAGAGTCCTGTGTATGAGGCCATACATAGAAGTAAACAATGGTAAGTGAAAGTAGTTTCATTTTATACATATATTATTTTGCGAAATTATATTATAGCAGTGTGACCAGCAGGAATACTAAGTATTTTGATTTTTTTTCTTTTGCTTTTTGTCAAATTTTGGATTTTATTTTATAACAATGTCATTTTTGAGGGAATTTACGTTCGGAATACTTTATTATTATTTCTTTTTTATAGAGAAATATTTGAATAATTTTCGACAATCGTTAGCATTATATCGGATGATTTTCTATATAGCCTTTGAGCATCTCCTACCGAGAAAGTAGCATTTGTGAAATGATTAACTTTTGTTGATTAACATGTGGTGCAATGGCGAAGAGATTTGGTCTTGGTTTATGCAGATTATGCTTCAACTAAGGCGGTTTGCCGTAAGTAGTTTCGACAGTTTGAAAAGTGAAAACTTCAGAGATAATAAATCACTGGCATTCGAACAAGAATTATCAGGATGCAGAGGCTAAAGCAATAATTTTCGGATGTTTATAAGCAATTAAATCAAATTTCGGGTTTTTCGAACTATTACGTTAGCTTAGCTTTGAACTTTTTTCATCTTTCTGTTAAAAAATTTGAGTTCCGCGTCAAACGAAATGAGGCCAATAACGAATCAAGCTAATTTCGGACACCCTGTTCTGAAGTGAAAGCATTATGCATCTATCAAAACAAATGGTAGTTTGGCTATGTAAAGTCTGGACTATTAGGTTAGTAGTAAGGTTTCGCAACTACTATTTTGGAAATAGTTTTGTTGTTATGACAGAATGTTACGGCTTTATGTCTCGTCATATATTCATGGCTTTTTTGACCAATTATCACGATTAAATTGTGTTTGGTACAGATCCCCTAAGAACTTTTGACTCGTCCCTTCTGGTTCCAATACAAACCACTACATTAGCGGCATGGATGTTTGTTTTGGCGTTGATTACATACAATACTTCACATACAAATTCTTGCACTTTTGCATCGTCTGTAATGAGTCGATTCGATCTAAAAAATGCCAATACACTGGTGCATATTCCTATAAACGCACTTAATTTTTTTCTGTATTTTTGTTATATCTTTGTTGTTCTCATCCAAAAGCAAAATTTAACTATTTTAATGAGAAACAACTTAACGGTACTTTTTAAAAGTAAACAATTTTTTTTTCTTATTTTTGTTGTTTGCCTTAATTATGCGATCAAATGTTCTCGGTGCTATTTTAAGTGGAAGATTCGTATAAACGCACACTCGAAATTTGTTTTTAAAAAAGTGACCAAAAATAAAATATTATCAATTTTAGTTTTTTTTTTTTCAACCAAATGTACGTTTCTAATAGTAATATCTCAATTTACTGTAACTTTTCCTATTTTCATCAAAAAATTTCATCACTTTTAAAGATGCCTAAGGGAACTTTTTTGTCCGATCAAGAAAAGATTCAAATTAAATTTTTTCACGACCAAGGATACTCTAATAGAGAAGTTGGACGTAAAATCGGTCGTTCGGAAAGTGTGGTGCGAAATTTCTTTAAAAAAGGTCAAAATTATGGAGTTCGCAAATCAACAAAGGGTAATACAAAACTAACAAGAAGACAACTTAATCTAATAAAACAAGAAGCAACCCGCAACAAATTGAATTCCACACATTCCACACGTTGCACACATTTTACGAAACGATGAAAACATAAAATGGAAAAAGCCGAAATGTAAACCAATGCTAAAAAAAACACCATAAAGAAAATCGTCTAAAATTCGCAAGAAAGTATATGAAATGGACAGATGAGTGGAAAAAAGTAATTTTCTCTGACGAAAAAAAATTTAATTTAGACGGTCCAGACTCATACTCATGCTATTGGCACGATTTGAGATCTAAAGATGTTCGGATGTCAAAACGTAATTTCGGTGGTGGCAGTGTTATGTTTATAAGCGTTTTCTGCAGTTGGCAAGTCGAAAATTTGTTTTGTTCCGACAAAAATGAATAGTTCGATTTATAACGAACTGTTGGAAGATGCTCTTCTCTCTTTTATGGACGAAAAAATAGATGAAGATTGCATTTTCCAACAAGATAATGCTACAATCCATGTTTCTAAGCAATCGAAATCTTGGTTCAATGAACATGGCATTCCTTTGTTGGACTGGCCGGCTTGTAGTCCGGACTTAAACCCAATGGAAAACTTGTGGGGATACATGGCCCGTAAAGTTTATGCAAATAATGCCCAGAATGAAGGCATAAAGACTGTGACAGAGCTGAAAATAAGAATTAAACAAGTCTGGGAGGAAATTGATTCCGATCTGCTTAAAAAATTTGTGGAATCAATGCCAGACCGAATTTTTGAAACAATCCATAACAAAGGATCATCCACACATTATTAATAATGCTACAATGGCCCAAACATTAAAGTGCGTTTATAGGAAAATACCCTTAAAAATGTCTGTTAATATCGAAAATTAAGTAAAAAAAAAATAATTAAAGTACAAATGAATTTTTTTTGTAAACAATATTTTAAGTGAAGTCTTAACTAATTTAATACACAAATTTGTAGCCCCCTAAATATTTCTTGTTTAATTCTTACTTTTTTTTAAAAAAAAGTAATGTGCGTTTATAGGAATATGCTCCAGTGTATATCTCTGCTTCAACACATATGGAACCCATCTTCCATGCTATTGGATGAATCCTACTGCATGATTTTGCAAGCTATACTAGTCTTTGTGTTTCGTGTCTAAAATACAACTACTGAATTGGACAAAATCGTTGGAACATATTTAGGATAAGGTTCGGTGAGCAATCGAGGTGCTTCAGCTGACCTTTTTTTTAAATTTAATAGGAGAAGCAAAATTTCTTGTAAACGATGCTTTCTTGCTACGAAACTTTTATGTTGGCCATTTAAAAGTTTAAATTTAAAAATACAATAAAACAAAAACGGTTTGAAATTTTGTCAAATTAATTTTTTGTTGTGATATACAATTGCTCCGGTTAGAAATGAAATATTATTTCATTGATAGGGCTGTCGCGGCTGCCCTCACAGTACCCCAATCGATCGGACAATATTCGATAACTTTTTCGAGAGTATGGGGTCGTTTGATGTAATAAATCGATTGTGGCATGAGATGTGTGGTAAGTTGCACCATCCTGTTGAAATCAAACGTCGTTGATATCAATACCATGAACGGGCACAAAAAAATCGGTTATCATGGTGCGATAGGTGTCTCCATTGACCGTAATTGTTGCGCAATATGAAGTATGGGCCAATGATGCCTCCGCTCCACTAGCCGCACCAAACAGTCATTCGTAATGGGTGCATTGGCTTCTGTAAATCACGTTTGGGTTTTCTGAGCCCTAAATACGGCAATTTCGCTTATTAGCGTACCCACCAAGTGAAAATGAACTTCATCTGAAAATATGATTTTGTTTGTTTTTGTTTGGTTTTCTTTGCGATTTCCGACGGATTATCTTTGTTTTAGAAATAAATTTCCAATATATTCCAATATTGCTCAAGCGTAAATCGAACCATTTCGTTCAGTGCAGATAATATACTGAATTTTGTGACACAATGGAATGACATAAGTATTGCCAAATTCGAAATAACCGCTGGTTCAAATTTAAACCAATAGATGACCCACCCGATATTTCGTTTCATTGCGCGGCCGGATAATCTGCTTCAATTAAAAGGAGAAATATCCGAGAATTAGATAACAGTTGACCTATGGTCTCAAAGTATGACTTCATCGATTTGTTTGAAAAGTATTGTCAGTTACAAAATTACAAATTAACAAAACATATTTGATTACCATGTTGGCTTTAAAGCTTTCTACGGCTTTAAAATTGTATTCATAACTAAACATACTACTTTAATAAACCCAAAAATAGGACGGTTCCTACATAAAATAGCTTGTAAACACATCTCTTAACTTGGAAAATTTGAAATGAATTGAATAAAAATTTGTGTGCTTAAGAAATATACACAAATTCCTTAAGTCTGTTCCTCTTCTTAAAAAATATCCCAAGAGTCTTAAAATCGTTTAATATTCAGCGAAGTTATTAGCTTACAAGTATAAGTGCATGAAGGTATAAAAACCAATTTTTTACTCGTATCTTGATGTGTTAAAAAAATTCCAAAACCAGATTTTTTGTATCACTTTCCAGATATTTCCACTTCATTCTTTTTTGTCATATAGTTTATTCTTGTACACTTTATTACGACGAGTGAAAAATAGAGTTCTTTCCTCTTTGTTGTATAACTTTAGTTGTTTTAATAATTTTGTTGTTGGTTTTTAAGAATTTTGTAATGTTTCAAATAAACCTTTAAAAAAGTATAAAATATTTAAATTCAACGTATTTTAAAAAGCTGAAATAAAGACTTAATTCTAGACAATAAGGTTGTACACTTTATTTTGACGCTCACAGTACATACGTAAGTAAATAGATATATTTATCCATTATATAAAAACAAATTATGTTAATAAAAAAGAATAAAACATATGTTTGATTATTTTTCAAAATATTTGTTTTTATTTTTTATTTCTTTGTTTAAGTATTTAATTTATATTCTTTTTATTGTTATTATAATCCCTTTTATTTTATTTGAAATAAGTCAATACATTATTATAAATGCCATGACTAATTTACAAAAACAAAACGAAATAGATAATTTATTATTCTATTTTACAAAATAAAAATTAACATATAAAAGCAAAAAACAAAAAATAGAATTTTACTTATTGTATCTCTTTTTAAAATAACAAATACTACGTGTTTGAAATGTGTTGTTTTGTCATCATTATCATCATATATAATGATAACAATTGCTATTAATTGTGTTCCCTAGAACATAGCATGTAGTAGTCGTATAGGAGAATCTACATAATTTCAGTTCCTACCCTGTTTTTTTTTAATTGTATTTTGTTTTGAAGATGAGGGTTTTTTGTCAGTTTCTTTTGTTGCCAAAAAAAGACAAAAAACGGTTTCATTTTAACACTTTGCAAAGCCATTATTAAATTAAACGATAACACCTTTCTCTCTGCCCTGCCTTCACAACAAATGGTAAAAGCATCCAAAGAAAAAAGAATGTTTAAACGCTTAATTTTAATTTAAATATTTGTTAAAACGAAAAAAAAATTAATTAAATAAAAACATATTTAAATTGATACAAAAGAGCATAAATTTTAGTCTATACTAGACAAAGCTTCCATCCTAAATAACAAGAAGAAAAAAGTTTGTCATCATAATAATTGAGTTTAAATATATATTTTTAAACGTAATTTATCATCATATGGCTATGCTATTCGATGTTTCATATTCTTCTGTTGCCAATAAAATTAATCACCTTTTTTTTGTTAAAAATCACAAAATAATTTATTTTTTTAACCTTCCGCAACATATTGTAAAGGGTCCGCCAAATAAATTTTTTTTTTTGAAAATGCTCTAAAAAAACTACTGAATATTTTTCAAATTTCTTTTTTTATTTGAAAGTACAATCCTTGCAGTTAATAATGGAAAATAATTTCATTCAAATGGCTGCCTCGGCTGGCCATACAGTAGCCTACACGATCGGTCCAATTTTTAAGCACATTATCGGTTGTGTGCAGCTGTATTTCACCAATGGCTTCACGAATATTGTCATTTAAAGCGTCAATTGTCTCTGGCTTGTTGGCGTAACACATATCTTTGACGGCACCCCACAAATAATAGTCCAACGGTGTCAAATCGCAGCTTAGAGGTGGCCAAACGAAATCAGCTCTGGGGCTGATAATGCGATCTTCAAAAACAGGGCGCAAAACATCGAGTGTAGCCTCGTCTGTGTGGCACATAGCGCCGTCCTGTTGAAACCAAACGTTGCTAATATACTCCTCTTCAATTTTTGTGACCAATAATTCGTTCAACATGGCCCGATAACGATCGCCATTGACTGTAACGGCCACTCCTTGCTCATTTTCGAAGAAAAATGGCCCAATTATACCTCTGGACCAAAATCCGCACCAAACATTGACTCGTCTTGCGTGTATCGGCTTTTCAATGTATGCGTGCGGGTTTTCTGTGCCCCAAATGCAACAATTTTGCTGGTTTACATACCCGCCAAGATCAAAACGAGCTTCATCTGAAAAGATGATTTTTTTTAGGCAAAATCGGCATCTTCTGTAAGTCGATCGCAGGCCCACTTAGCGAAGCGTTGTTCAAGCGTATACACAACCATATTCGTTCAGCGGAGGGATAAAACTAATTATCTGTCAAATCAGACATGAGCTAAGTGTTACCATTCACA
This sequence comes from Wohlfahrtia magnifica, assembly GCA_023159175.1. NCBI lineage: Eukaryota > Metazoa > Arthropoda > Insecta > Diptera > Sarcophagidae > Wohlfahrtia > Wohlfahrtia magnifica. The sequence continues at coordinate 628,628 of JAKWBJ010000212.1, read as the reverse complement.
AAATAAGCACTAGTTGAAAAAATAAACATTAGATGGCGGACCCTTTGTTATAATATGACAGAACTTTATGTTTTTTTTTTCAACAACACTTAGTATTTATATTAAATTATAATCAAGTGAAAAATTTCCTAAGTTGGAAGTTTGCACTTAGGATACTAATTACCCCAATCAAAAACTTTTCTCAGAAAAAAAACCTCAGAATATTAGTCGTTCAGAACCGCCTGCCTTACCTTGCAATATATTCAGTGTTCTATCCGATCATAAGTTTGTAATCACCAAAATCGTCAAGTGTAATTTTTCTTATAAAATTTTGCCAATAGGTTATTTAAATCGGTTGCCAGAAAATTTGAAAATTACCTACGCTCACTAAAAAAAAAAACGATTTTTCCCTACTCGTTAAACAGATTTCCTTTACGAAAATCCGTACGCATTGTAGACATTAATACGTACTAGGGTAATCCAAGTTATTTAAACAAAATTTAGAAACTTCTACTATAACTACTCTCAAGTTATACAAAAATCATTATATAATTTGTATGGGAAGTACTATGCCCACATATCCGATTCAGCCCACTTTTTAACTGAAGGTTTATACTATCTAAGACGTCATTTATACTAAATTCAGAACCCTTCATACTAATCGTTCTCTAGATATACAAAAATTAATATTAATTTTGTATGGACGATGCCACACCCACTTGCTCAATTCGGCCCATATTTCGATTGATGATGTGTATTAACTTCTAAGTTATTTAGACCAAATTCAGAACCTTCCACTATTACCGTATCTAGGATAAACAAAAATCAATATTTACTTTGTATGGGAGGTGCTGCTTCAACTTATCCAATTCGGCCAAATTTCTGACTGATGATTTGTATTGACCACAAAGTTATTTGGACCAAATTTAAGACTCTTACTATTACCGTTTTAAAGATATAGACATATAAATAAAAATTTTATATGGGCGGGGCACCGCCCAGTTGAACAATAGTGAAGCCAGACATCGAATGAAAACTTTCTAAATATGCTTTTATACACAGTTTTAAAAATATTTTCTAACTCACACAAAGTATAAATGCTGTAACAGCAAATTTCGTTTTCAAGTAAAACTTATGCAATACAAAAGAGTTCACTCTAACGTGAATAGCTCGCGAACCAATGGACATACAAAAACCGCATATACATAAAAAATGCTACCATATGCAGAGTGCAATGTGCCACTGAAATGGATAAATAATACCCGAAAACACGCCAGTTAATTGGCAAATGAGTAGTTTCAACTTAATGGGGTTGAGGTTATGACGTGGTCAGCTCAGTCTCTTGTACATAACCCCATAGAACATCTATGGGAAGATGTTAAAAAATATTTTGCAGAGAAACAGAAGAACTATGGATCCCAGTTCGGATTTTATTGACTCAATGCCTCATAGATGTGCTGAAGTCACTAAAAACAAAGGTTATTCCACCAAACACTTAAATAGCTATACCATTTTAAGTCAATATGAAACATTTTTGCCTTTTATTTTAAAATTATTAGGTTGTTTACTAAATACTCCCATTGTTTTGAATTATGACAAAAGAAGCTTTATTTAAATGAAATTTTTTTATTTCTGTAGTTTTAATTAAATTAAAAAATTAGAAGATGACTTAGAAATAAATTTTATGTCAAAAGAATTTAATATTTTCTTTTTATTTTACATAATTTTAAACTTTGCTTTCAAATGAAAAGCACTTCTATTATTTTAAACACAACTTATTACTTATTTAAACACAACAGGCTATCTATATGCATAAATATATGCATAAATGAATATGCATAAATGAATGTGTATATATTTAAAGACCGTATACAGCTAAAAAGCAGAAACTACAGTGTCTTTCTGGAAGGAACAAATGACAGGATTTTTACCAGAAGTGAACAGAATGGGAGAAATAAGAGTAAAAAATGTAACTAAGATTGTATTTAAGATAATAATTATTCTGGGGGTAGCAAAGCACGCCGGGGTTAGCTAGTATTACATAAAGATGAATATGTTGATATTCGCTTTTTTAATATAAAAAGAAAAACAATTTTTTTCTAAGGAAAAAAAAAATATAAAAAATAGAAATTGTTTTCTAAATATAGATTTTTTTATTTGCAACTGTTGCTATTTTTATGCAACAGAATCATAGTATTTTTGTATTTATTTTTAAGATATTTTCTTCAAGAATTTTAAATACATTTTCAAAGAATTAGCCGTAAAATTCTGTTGATTTATATAAATTAACAATAACATTTTTGTATGTTCTCTGATGGTACAAATACAAATACCATACATATATGTATGTACTTATTTAAAAAACGTGATTATTAAAATTGTTTTTTATAATTTTATTCATATTGTTTTTGTTTTTGTTTTTGTTTTGTCTCTGAAATATTTCTTGTCTTTAAGTCTTTTATTCATTCATCAGTTCATTTTTCAAACTGCTGTTTATTAACCGAACCCGACCTTGAACTATTAAAAATCTTTTTATTTCTTTTTTTAAACTATTTAAAAAATGTTTTCTTATGTTGTTGTGTTAATTGGTAAAAAAAAATTATAATTAAATAAAAAAAAAAAAAATATTTGCATTTTAGAGATGGAGTTAAAAAAAAAATCAAACAATAATAGCAATAATGCCTCTATGTCGGTCGTTTGTATCATTTTGAATGAATGCCATTGCTCTACTTTGAACTACGAAGCCTTGTAGGGAAGTTATTAAAAATGGTATGAATATTTTGAAATAATTTAAAACAATTAAAATACATCGTTATTATATACATACATAGTTAATCAAGTCTGACCATGTGAATAACTAACACCCTACACCATAATACACCTTTAAAATAACGAATTTCTTAAAAGAATGTTGAGGGCAAAAGCAAAACTAAGTATTGTCTCCCATAGTTTTTTATTCAGATTTTATGAAATCCAATTCTGTGGAACTCCACGTCTTTGTGAAAAAATGTTGCTAAAGCTCATAATTTGTTTTATAGTGAGTCCTTTTTCTAATAAAAAAAGAAAAAAAAAGTTAACGAATTATTAAGGTTGAAGCATCATCTAAAAAGGTTGTATATTGGCTTGGTTATCACTGGATAATCGCTGCAAATACTTGGATTCTTACTCATAGCAAGTCAACAGTTAGGAATAAAAAATTTTAGGTACCTTTAAATGAGATAACGAAACATTTTATGCTGCTGTCTAGTCTGTTTAGCTGCACACATAGGCATAGGAGGTAATATAGACCGATTAGCTGCTTAGATCACTTTACCTTCTGTCTACTGGTTGGCATCTTACTCCTGTGGTCATGAATAAGCGAAGAGTTAGCTAGAAGGCTAAAATAGATGGCATAATTTTGGTATGCTTAACTTATGCGACTATATAGTATTACGTGGAGCGCTATCAAAAGTTCAGAATTATAAAGAACCTCTCCGGTACTAAACAGGTTTTAGACAAGGCGATTTTTCGTCATGTGACCATGTGACTTTTTAAGTTTGTACTGAGGCAAGCTATTCGCGCCGCTGTGTTGAATCGCCTAGGCACCATTTACTACGCCGACCACATTGTAATTGTCGGCCTTAATACCCGTGCTGCGTCTTCTTCTTACTCCAGTGTAGATAGAGAAAGGGCCAATTTGGGTCTCGCAATGAATAGGGACAAGACTAAGTGTCTAAGTTTGAATAGAACGTCACTGTTGGCGACCATAGTTTTGAAGTGGTGAAGGACTTTGTTTCATTAACATCATGAATGACTTCAGCCTAGAGATCACATGGAGAATCACTTTTGCCAACAGCTGCAGCTTTGAGCTCAGTGGCCAATTGAGAAGTTAAGCTATATCTCGACAAACTATGGGCTCATGCTCTACAAAACGTTTATCATCACTGTCTTGCTATATGGTGAAAATGTTTTGGGAGCGTTTGAGAGGAAAATACTTTGTAAGATCTTCGGTCCCATACGAGTAGGAAATGAATATCGAATATGTTGAAATAGCGTGCTGTATGAGCTGAACAGCGAGGTATATAAAGCGCTTTAAGATACAGAGGCGGCGTTAGCATTTTAGTCGACTTGGACTGCTCTTCTACGACTATTGCCGCAGTTGCAATGACAGGAAAAAAGGAAGCGGTGTTTTATCTTCTCTGAGAATTCCCGCCCATAGCTGTCAAAAGCAACAAATTATTTGGCAACAACATTTTAGCCTTGGGGGCTATGTTCGCTAAGTCCCCGACAATAGAGAAGTGTCACTCATCACTAAGGGTGATGGCTGAGTATTTCGATAGCAGTCTCAATTGGATGACGGTTCATAGCGACATTCGACTAATTGTGTAGCAAATGAGCTGGCTTGACATGACACTAAGGCTCGATTTCTTTTCGTCTGTGTATATGACGATTAGCCATTATCGGCTCTTTGATAAGAAGCGGAGACAAATATCGACTTACAGACAGGCTAGATGTCTCTGGCCGAGGGTGAACGAGAAGAGGTCTAGGCAGCTACTTAACTTGCCGAGAGGGAGGATATCTGAAGTATTAGGGGTCCTTACGGGACATTGTCTAATTGGGAGATATGCCATTATGTTGGGCCATTCTATGTATGTAGGTGCTATTTGGACGAGGATGAGAAGACTACGAAACATCTTCTGTTGGAGTGCTCGGCTTGGCTAGAATTAGGATCAGGATATTCGGTGGGTATATACATAGTTAGCACTGAGGCTCTGCAGAAAAATCAGCAAATTTATGGAAGGGGTGAACTGATTGGATAACTAACCAGCGACTCTCAGAGGAAAGCTATATAAATCACATATTATCTAACCTTGGTGAGTTATCTGGGAATAGACTTAATCGCATTTGACGGCTGCAGGCTGGATTTAATATCACATTGGTTTACGTTACTATATAAATGATAGTACATCTGATGTGTGGTGTGATCTTGTTAGAATGTAGTCCTTGCTACTCTGCTTGACTGTTTGTGCGCAGTGAACAACTGCGTAAATATTAAACTGTCCTGCACACAAATGCTTTCAAAGTCTGTCAACAAGGTAAGGTTGGGTATTTAGCGGTGTTATTAGCTGCTATAACTTGGCGAAACGATAAATCCTGATCTCTAACGTGTGAACGATACAATCAAGGAAGAAGGTGCTGTATTCGACAGCGCTAGGCTAGGAATCTTTGATGGCTCATTTTCGCATAGCAGCGAATTTTGCAACAATTGACTACGAAAAACTTTCTTGATGATAAGAAATTTACCAATTGAAAAGTCACAGAAAATCAGGGTTAGCAAAAACCAGGGTTTAAAAAAAAACCCAACCCAACCCACCGGGTGTTATTGGGTTTTATAACTGCTTCCTAATCTCGTTCAATTAGACAATATTTTTTATTTGTTAGTAAAACTACGTTGATTTAGTATTTATAATACAATTTGCACTCTTGGTTGATCCGACCACGATCTGGTGGCGTCGTGTACTTGGGTAGCTAAAGCAGACTACAATTACTTCTTTTGAACCGTGCATTATGAATAAAACGACTGGACAGGCATTATTAAGTTATTCTTTTGCATGACAGCGCTCGGCCTCAGCTCGCAAAAAATTGCCAGACGGTTGTCAGAAATGTCTTTTAGCATAAAGGCTTAATTAATTTGTACTCCCAATACGTAAATTATTCTTATTTTTGTTATAAATAATCTATGAAGTACTTAAACTACTTTTAAAATTAAAAAAAAATTTTTTCTCCGTCACTGCTCTAGGGAGATATTGCCTTTCCATACAGCATTAATTTGCTTTGTTTAAGTTTCTTTGTAGATGATTAATCCACTGTAGCTTCCTCCATATAATTTTGCGTAGTGGGATCTTCACCACTTGCTAATTGGTGGTGATCTTTACTTTATCATTGTAGTTTTTTTTTTCCAGTAGATGACGTGTTTTCCTGATCATTCGTCTGATGTTTGTAAATATCGCCAGAGGTATGCGCGGGAAGATCAGGGTGGCTTCTTCCTAATTTTTTAGATGGAGTTGTCTGGAAGGAAGTTGAAGCCTCTTTATTAAGCATTCGAAAACCACAATTTAATTTTTCTTCGTCATTTCCTCTACTGGGACTCGAACCTGGGTCGTTTGTGTTGATATGAGTGTGCTCTAACCACTGCACCACGCCACCCCTTTTTTCAATTTTTTAAATATAAAACCCGGGTGGGTTTGATTGGGTTACTCAGTGGGTTGCCAACCCTGCTGAAAATTACTGTATGAGCGAACTTTTCGCCGATAAATTACAGAATATCTGTAGCGATTGATGATCATCCTTTTCTTTCAAAAATTTAAAAGAAACTTTAAATCGTGCAATATTCACCTAAGTTATTAGCTTATAAGTGCATGAAGGTGCGAAAGCCCTGTTTTTTCCTGTAACTCGTGAATTTGGGGTGTTTCGAAGATTCCAAAAACAGATTCTTGTTCTACTCGATGGCGACTGTCAGCAAAATAGTATCACTTGCCAGATATTTTTTGTCGCACCCCATAATCAATTAGTTGTTGGATTTGTATTCTCTTAAATAAAAAATCTTTTCCATTTTCTTCATCATTCAATCAATTCAAAATACAAAAGATGATGATGACCACCAGCAGACTTGGCTGGCAGTTGCTTAAAGTGGGTCTAGGACTATTAATTGATGGAATTAATAATGAAATGAAGGATGGATATACGATTCTCATAATCACTCTATGCATGGCAATTCATTCTTTTCGTACATTTTTAAAACAATTTTTCTGATGACAATAAATTCTTGTTTTTCCAACGTTTCTTCATGGAAATTATTTATTTTTATTTACTTGTTTATTGTTGTTGTATTTTCACGAAATATTTATAATTATTTCGGTGGAAATTGATTATGATTTTCACTTTATGCGAGTGTGATTATCGTCTATAATAAGTTGAAAATACTTTTGTTTTTTATTAAATGAAACTATTTATTTATAAAGAAATGATTCTTGTAAAAGAAATCACTAAATCATACATACGTACATATGTATGTATTGTATTGTAGTATATCCCAACATGTACATATAACAATGCGAATAGCAAAATCTTGTTGGCGCCAAATCGTTATAATTTGAAAAGTAAAAGTGTTGATAGAAATACACAAAAAATGTAACAAAATAATACAAAATAATATTGTTTTTGAGTATCTATTGTGGTATTTAAATTGAATATGTTTGTGATAATGTGGTATAATATTTACAGAGTGTATGTCATAAGATGTGTTATTTTCATAACACCCACTTGATTTATTTCATTTAAAACTAATAAAGTTTAAAAGTACGCGAGCTATGTAAAGCACTTGATAAGAGTTTAAAAGTGAACGGATAATAACCGTTTCTATATTCAACTCATTCAAGCATAAAAAAGTACTGCGACCTTTCGATCTATTGTACAGTCATCCATTTATATAAGGCTTCGCTATATCAGGATGTCCGTTGGTACGAACCGCGATAACTCCTTTCCTAGAATCTGATAGGCAACCAGATACTTCTTTCTAGAGAGTATCTATGCCCCACATGTACCCAGTATGTCTTCTTCGCTTTCCTCATCACAGAATCTGTACATCGAGCTTGAGACTAATCTCATTTTACTCAGATGTCCATTTAGCCTGCAATGTCCGGTAATAACCCGGTCAGTATACTTAGGTTGTCTTTGGACATTCCTATGTAGGATTCGAATCTTCTTCTGTTATAGTTACCCAACAAAAGTTTAGACCCGCACTTATCTATATTTTTGTTGAGTATGCCCTTCCAGGCCCTAATACCTATTCCACAAAGGGGTTCCGGACGAAAAGTTAATTTGAACAAAATTTGTCTAGTCTCCTTTAAACTTTCCTTTGTGTTCAGACAGACAGAAAGTTTTATTTACAAATTGTCGTTTTTATTAAATAAAAAAAATAAAATAAAAATAAAAAAAGAATTCTCTACTATTGATAGGAAATAATACAAATTTGCGTCTACATCCACCCACATTTTCTATTCTTTATTCTGCTAAAAATCTAAGACTCTTCAAAGTATACTTTGTTAAGTACCCGGTGGCATATTTAAGGGACATTGTCACTATGATATTTTAATCAATTAATCATCGTCGCAGAATCAGTTTCAAGACGAAATTTGTATGAAATTATTGTAAAATTGATGCATCCTCGTGATAATAACACAAACAAGGAGATTTATGTATGACAACTTCATTATAATGTCACCGTATTAAAGAAAGCAGAAATTTAGAGACATTATCTGTTATGAATCGACTATATGATAAAATTAATGACATTTTCTGTCATGAGTCGACTACATACTGAACGATGCAAGATTTTATCTGTTACTTTTCCTCGTTAACTAATAAAGCACGAATGTTTCTCGATGGCCTTGATTTCACTTGATTTACAAGATTTTTTACATTTTGCCAATAATAGAAAAAATATGGTGTCAAGATTTTTTTTTTTTTTTTCACAAAGCTTTGTAAATAAAAACCTGAACATTTTAGTGAAAGTTGTTGGGAGCGGAAAACTGATCTAATTGCTATTTGCAAGGCTCCACGGAATTTAAACTTACACCATTGAGAGAGTTTTGCATAGATTGAAGCAATAATAATATAAAGATGTAAGGTTCGGGCTATAGGCTCTCTCAATTTTCGCCGGGTCATCAAAGATGTGTGTGGTCTGACGTTATCAGGGCGTTTTCTGTTGATCATCAATATCTTTAATCAGAAACCAGAATAATTGTTCGACCAGGTTGTAGAAGATCATAAGGAACAATCCCTTTCCAGAAAAGCACCAGAAAAGCAGCACTATCTCTCCTGGTGTCAATTTTGGCTTTGCCACCATTTACGAAACTTTACCTTATTTCGTCCATGAATTTTTTCGCACTTTATTGTCGTACGTGATCCACTTTTCATCGCCCGTAATCTTTCCGATTTGTGCAATAATTATTACCGGATATATTCAATTTTAGAGCCATTGATTGACTATTTGTAACCGAAGATTTGCGAAAACCAATATTTTTGACTGTCAAGATTTTATTTCAAAATCAAAATTTTTTTTCTATAAGTGTCAAGAATTTTGCTATGTTGAATCTGGCAACCATAGTTAGGATTCGCTAACAAACGGACGCCTGCAAGACAAAATCAACACTCCTTAATTTATGAAAATATGGACAATTACTTTAAAAAGTCATGCATGACACCAAAGAAAATTACTCATCAGTCATCGATGATTTACCATTGTCAGCGGTTGTCACAATAATTTACTATAACGTTCGCTACAGTGTAGTTCTTCATTTTTTAATCTAAAAGCTTTATTTAAAATCAGACACGCAAGTGTCTTTTTGGACATAGTTATGCGAAAATTATAAAAATATTTTTTTTTAAACTTGATTATTTTCCCTCACATGACATACAGTTCGAAAAGAAAACGTCCTAGTCTAACTATAAACCGATATAGTATAAAGCAAATATGATCAAAACATCATTTTGGATCTGAGAGCTATAATCTCAATTTCGAACAATTTTCTGTTCACAAAAATTGAAGAGGAGGATATTAGCAACGTTTGGTTTCAACAGGACGGCGCTACGTGCCACACAGCTGAAGCTACACTCGATGTTTTGCGCCCTGTTTTTGGAAATCGCATTATCAGCCGCAGAGCTGATGTCGTTTGGCCACCTCGGAGCTGCGATTTGACATCGTTGGGCTATTATTTGTGGGGTGCCGTCAAAGATAAGTATTACGCCAACAAGCCAGAGACAATTGACGCTTAAGAGGACAATATTCGTGAAGCCACTGGTGAAATACAGCTGCGCACAATCGATAATGTGCTTAAAAATTGGACTGATTGTGTAGGCTACTGCATGGCCAGCCGAGGCAGCCATTTGAATGAAATTATTTTCCATTATTAACCGGAAGGATTGTACTTTCAAATAAAAAAAGAAATTTGAGAAAATATTCAGTAGTTTTTTTCATAGCATTTTCAAAAAAAAAAAAAAAAAAAATATTTGGCGGACCCTTTATTTCTTAACGACTCTCTTAACTACTTTCAATGCTATCTATCTTGTTGCTGACGGTAGGGTAGCCAATAGGTCGCTAAATTATCAAACTGACCACTTCGCCCAGAGAAAAAAACAACCGAAATTCAACAAAAACAACCTTAAATCAACAAGAAACAACTATGATCGTTCAACTTAAAAAAAAAAAAAAAAACAGATTGAAAATCAGTGTGGTAACAACGTTGTTTTAAAATTGCTCGTACCTGTTTTTACATTGGCCAATTTAAAATCGAAAATGATAATTTTTAATTCAAAAACGTGCATCATTATCATCGAGTACTTTCAGTATTACTGTAGTAGTACAGTTTCAAACTGTTTACTTACTTTAATGTTTTTAATTCAAAATACAATAAATTTGTTTAAAAAATTTTATTCTGAATAAATAATTTACAACAACATTTTTGGTATGATATAAAATACTCAAATATATAAATACATAAATTTCATCAAACGGCATTTCTATATGTAACATATGTGATTGATGACATTCTACTAAGAGGAACTGAGTTAAAAAAAAAAAATTACATAAATATATATCATCAATATAATATTTTCAAGCTAAAGTACTTAGAATATTGCAATAGGGAAAGAGGCAACGGTCTGTGTTTGCAGCCATGTGGTACTTAGGGCTCTGGTGTGGCGAAACGATTTAGACTGATTAGAGACTTAGGGGACTTATGGACCATAATGTGGACCGATTGTGTTGGGTACCGGGTCACTGCAGTATCTGAAGAAACTCAGGTACTCTTGGAATGACAGGAGAACACTTAGGAATGTAATACTTACAATAACGGAACACTGCCTTTTAAGGAGAACTGGAGAACCTTTCTATGGAGAACTGGTACTCCGGACGTGTGACGTAGAGATGAACTGGAGACATTTAAACATATTACCTACCGCTGGCAGAGACTGCATGTGTAGTAAAAATATATTCAAATGCATTTACTTACCTTGTAATATCGGCAACAGTAATAATAAATTATTTAAAATATTATTTAAAATATTAATTTTTTTTATTCACTCGTTGAGATTTTTCAGTATCACCCAATCTACATACACAAATAATATATTTTTTCTTTTTAATACAGAACTTTTATTTGACAGCTTTCTATTTTTATTTAAACATTATTTTAAGGCAGCACAACTTTAGATTGAAGTACCGCAAAGTTAAATCAAAGACGAATAACATCCAACTAACAATGCGTTTTAAATTTAAGCATAGACCAATGCTTGTTTCACCATTAAAATATATTCAACAACATGTTTTATAATTTCAAAAGTATTCAAAAGTATCAAAATGAATCGAAAATGTACTTTTTAATCTAAAAACGTACGTTCTTAAATTTATGTTTTGGCATTTTAAAATCGACATTGAAACATATTCAACTTGCGGAGTTTGTTTTTGATATTAAACTAATTAGAGAAATTCAACATTTTTATGTTCAATTCAATGTTGAACATATTCAAATCAACAAAAACATTTTTATTTTAAGGATGAATATGTTTATTTAATATGGTTTTATATACTTTCAAAGTTGTTGAACGTCGAATTACCGTTAAATAAATTCAAGTTAAAAAATGTTTAATTCAACAACGATCCACATCGATTTTAAAATGTGATTTTTCTCTCTGTGCTATTTTATGTTGTCTTTTCTATATAAGAATGCTTTTTTAGAACTAGTCCTAATGTGTACATTAGTTATTTTCAAATTTAAATTGGTTAGTTAGTGTTGGGAGTCTTGAGTTCAACAATTTGGCACTAATTTTACTCTCTAAAATTTTCGTGAATTTTTGTTTTGTTTCATATGCTTTTTTTAATTCAAAACCTTTTGTAACACCCTGTTCAGGCACTTTTCGGCTTTATTTCCTTTGATTGTGTTATGTATGTGCTGTCACTAATCTTTATAATTTATATATATATATTGTTTGTAGTGTGTGAATTAATTTTTTTTTTAATATATTTGTATTGTCCACACGCAATATTATTAGTAAAATTTATGATTTAATTTCTGAAAAAAAGAGAAGAAAAAAAAAAAACAACAAATAAAAAATTAAGAAAAAAAGATTTTTTTTTTTTTTTTTTTGTAAAATCTTAAATGCCACTGACAACACAGTGTCGTGATGGCATTGTACACATGGAGGATTTGTGTACGTTTTGTGAGAAAAGAAACTCAATTTTTTCAAATTGTTTAGTATTGTAAATATATTTTGTAATATTTTTTTGTAATATATATTTTTTTTTAATATGTTTTTTTTTAATATGTTTTTTTTTAGTATTGTATACATACGTATGTATTGTATATGTAAAGAAAATATTTTCATGTTCCATAAATTTTATGTGAAGCTACTAAAAAGACCCTCAACAAGTTTATTAAACACTCAACCTGAAACATTAGGTCAAAGACTGCTGTCACCACCACCAATGCCTTAACTTTTGCTGTTCTTTTCTGTCTACTTCACTCTAGTTGATGCCTCTGGCTGTTTAAACCTAAATAGCTGCCAATCTCTCCACACAAAATTTTTTATGATTTAATTTTGATCGTTTTCTTAAGAAAAAAAAGTAAAATAAAACGAAAAATAAATTTTATAAGTTGATCAAACTTTAAAGGTCGTATTTGTAAAAAATTTAACAATAAAATTGAATATTTGTCACTTTTGTTACAACAATAAAAAATTAAGTTTATGTAGAAATTAAAATAATTTTGTGATCATGTTAAATTTGTAATTAAAAAATAAAAAATTGAAAAATTTCTTATTTTTCTTAGTTTTTTATTTTTTCCAAATATTCTCATCATTTAACAGAATATTTTGTACGACAGTAGTTTGAAAATGATCGACAGCTGTATTTAATTATACGCATTTGTTTATAAAAAAATCTAACTCAGGTCCTGCTTAAACCTTGAATCCTAAGATATTTGTATGTTAAGGTTAGGAAGATCGATTATTCGACTTTTTTCAAAAACCGCTTTTCGAATAATTCGAAAAAATTGCAATTAAAAAAACCGATTTTCGGTTATAAATTTATCAAATAACCGGTTATCCGGTTCTGTTATTGAAATAAAATTTTCCTTAATTCAAGTTGCATTAGCAAATAAAATTGATAAATTTTTGTCACATGTTATAGTTTCTAGCAAGTAAGAATGCTAGAACAAAGTTCGGCTTTTTTAGGGCCTTAACGGACATTTCTTCCACGATACCGCAACATTCTAATATTTCATCCAGTGATTCATTTTTACGTGTTTTGTAAAAGTTGTACTTGCCAGCTCCTACAGACTTGCTGCACAATAACATATTTAAGGTGTTTAATAATTTCTGGTTCAAAGAGCTTTTTCAACTTTTTTTTAAAGGAAATCAATATCCATCAATTTCCAAATGTTTTCACACTTCAGAGGACATGTGCAGAAACATAAATGTATTTAATAGCCTACCAACCAGGAAATTATTAGTTCAATTATAGGCCACACCATCTAGAGATTTTCACAACATTGCTAGTGGCTAATTTTGACTATTTACGTTGGAAAACCTTTACTAACTATAACATTTGCCGTTCGTAGCTGGCTTATATAGGTCCCTTTCAATGATTTCATTTTCCATATATAAAAAATTAGTACAGTAGAATCTCACAATACCACTTTGTGTACCGGCGGCCAGTTCGAATTTCTGAAAAGTTCGAATTTCTGGACAATTTTTTTTAAACAGAATACAAAACAGTTTTTATTTGTTCACATTTTATTAAAAATTCATAGAAAAACTTTTAAAAAGTTCTTTATTTATTAGGTATTTTATTAATTTTTAACATAAAATCAGTAATACTCACTGGTTTTGCACCATTTTAAACAATATTGATGCCGTCAAGGACTTTTGAATAACGAATAGCTGGCGTTATGCTGACAACATCGACATCGCTGCTATCTACAGCATCCTCATCGCTATTCTCTGCATCAGATCCGTCAGTAAACAAATCTTGATTTTATTTTTCGATTTCATTTACATTTATGGAATTGTTTGGCATAATTTTATTCAAAACATCAAGATTTAGTTGAAGAACTTCATTGCAATCCCGATTTCGTTGATTCAGTTGTGCTAGTGGAATATCATCATCGCTGTCGTAATCGCCTGAATTCTAATTTAATAATTTAGACCAAGAATTTTGTAACACTGTCGGTTGTACCTCATCCATGATTGTTTTAACAATATTATTGCATCTCAGATTGAATGTAGTTTTAAGAGCTCATTAGTATCAACACCATCACCAATTAATTGAAATAACAACTTACTTCTTTAAATGAGTTTTGTCATTTTAATAGGATTTTGATTCATTGGCTGAACTACTGCTGTTATCTACAAGAGCTTTTGGGGCCAAATTATCGTCTTCAGAATAACGAATGACTTGTAGAACAAAAACATTAAAAAATATGGAACTTAAAATATGCATTGGGGTTAAACGTACTTCTTTGATAAATATCTTGTGAAACCAATCATTAAATATCCGGGAAGTCATCCACGCATTTTTCGAAAAGTCGTAATAAAGTGGTTCATCAAATCCTCTGAAGCTTCTTGGCTTTTTAGCTTCTCCAATAACCAATGGTTTTAATTTATGCGGGAATTTTCGTCTAGTAATATCGCGTTCTTTTTGAATTTTAAATCCTTTTGCCCTTTTTTCACAAGAAGCGGAAAAATAGACCACATTCATCATCATTATATATTTGCGTTTCCAATAACCCCGTTTCTGCGACTTTTGCACGAAATCTGTGTAGGAATTGAGTGACCTCACCAACATCACTCGAAAGTTTTTCACCACAAATTTTTAAAAACCTTTTGGGTATTCGAAAAAACCAAAAAACCGGTCGAATAATAACCGTTCGATCTTCCTAGTTAAGGTCACTTAAGTCTAAGAATCAATAGAATTAAAAAAGAAACAGGAATAGGAACGACTTAAGTTACGGTCATATATGCTAAATGTTTGACGAAAAATTTTATAGAAACCTTTTATAGAAACATTTCTTTTTATGTCAACGTTTCTTAAAGAATTATTTAAAAACAAATAATGAAAAAAAATTTTCGATTTTAAAGTTATTTAATTAAAAAAAAAATAATAATAATAATAATGCAAATGTTTCTATAAAATAGTGGTCACGTGTTTTTCGTCAAATATTTTACAAATGTGACCGTAGATTTAATTTAATATTCGGTTTTATTAAAGAGATATGTTTAACTGATTCGTCTTAAGCTAAATGTATATCTTTTTCAACATTTTTTTCTTTTCATTAATAGTTTATTTAGACACTTTTAGAAAAAAAGAATAACAATATAACAAAAAAAAAAAAAAAAAAAAAAAAAAAAAAAAAAAAAAAAACAACAACAACAACAACAACAACTATTAATTCAGGTGGGATAAAATATTGCGCGTCAATAATATTCGGTTTTCTTTGAAAAGTAACAAATAATACATTAGAAAAATGGTTTTATATAAAATTCAGTATTTACTTGGATAACCATTTTGTTTTATAACCTCACTTAGACGGTTTGACATGGTTTTTACTATTTTAGCCGTATAAGCTGCAGGAATACGATCCCATTCTTCTTGAAGCCGCAATTTTAAGTCTTCAATGGATGTTATTTTGTAGTTGCGGATTCTTCGGTCCAGCTCATCCCATAAATCCTCAATCGGATTGAGGTCTGGAGATTGTGCAGGTGGATGGAGAACTTTAGGGCAGTTATAGAGCAACCAATCTTGATTAAACGCGACTTGTGTGTTGGGTCGTTAGAATTTAAAAGAATCTAAAACGCCCAGCTTATTTGCACTTTCTTTCAAATTTTGACGGAGGATATTCAAATATGATTCCTTATTCATAATTCCACTGATAAAAAGTAATTTTCCCGTCCCTTTAGCTCCCATAAAACACGACACCATAACATGTCCATTTCCATGTTTTACGGTTATAGCTCCTCATTTGGCTTCCGCCACACCATTACACGCCCATCGGATCCAAATACGTTATACTTGCTCTCGTCCGCATATATAACGTCATCCCACCAAGTTTCAGGCTTCTTAATGTTATCCCTGGCAAAACTCAAACGAGCTTTTCGGTTGCGTAAATTAACCAAATACTTGCGATGACGACTGATTCATATATTAACTCAATGTAGGGAAAAGAAATGTGAACAGCCTGGCAAAAGAATGAGTCCGAATGGGGATGGTTCACAAATTATTGCATTTTTTTCGCATGCTAGGAAGGACCGTATCGATGCTGATCTATTGAGATTGGCCTAGAGAAGGTGCGTTGATGAATCTACTTGCCGATTGACGGCTAATTTTTGGCGTAGCTTGGCGTAGTCACGAAAATGCAAATTTTTAATTTATGCCGAGCGAATGGGCAGGGTCTTTGTTTTTGTAACTATTGTTGTAACTGTTATTATGCCTTTCCACTTTCTGCATCAAAGTCCCGTGCTGAGGGAATACCGCCTTATGTTTCTGGGATCTCGGAACTTTGGGGAAATCATTATCAAAGGACTGAAAGATATAGTGTTCTTTATTAGGGTCTGTGCTTTTCTTTACATAGCATTTGCCACCCTTCGACTTTCTACTTCACTCTCTCCTCTATTTCTCCATCTTTACCTACTTCTCTTCTTCTGGTATTACAATTATTATTATAAAATTCGGTCGGAGAGGCTCAACTGGTCATGGCACTACGACCTAGAAAGATCTATTGTGTCAAACACTCCGGGTTCAGACCTGCCAGTGCAATAGCTGACGGCGGATGACTGTTCGATCAGTCTAGAAGCGCCAATCGGAACAGTCTCCAAAAGAATACCCTTTACCTTGTGTATAAAGGCAGCGGTATCTCCAATGGGTAGCCGACGAACCGAATGTTTGCCAAAGCAACACATTTACAGAGAATATGCTCAGGCGATACTCTGAATCAGGTACCACATTGAGGCTTAAGAGGTAAAATCTAAAATAGTAATGGCTCATCAAGAAGCCAATAAGTCTTCTGATAGTCGTCTTGCCCAAGTGGCGCAATACACTATTATAGGTGATTGGTTCTCATTAGTAGCTTTGCCTGCCTCAGACCCGGGCATTGTACCAAACATGACGAACGTAGTTCTTACTACCGCCTTGCCACTTCGTTAGCGAACTCATTCCACATAATACCAGTGAGTCCAGGGACCCAACAGAGCTTTACACTGTTCCCCAATGTCAGTGTATTGACATTCATGTAGCACTCGATTACCAATTTCGAGTCCTATATACTTCGAAAAAAGGGTCCCTTAGTGCCGCTTGACTATCGGTGGGCCACTTGCCTATGGGTCTCAGACCTTGGTATTGGGCCCGAAAATCCTGGCTCTCATACATTTTAGATCCCCATACATATAGATTCCCACTCCCCATGGTATTACAATAGTGGGCGGTAGTTTCATTCAATCTTCTTCAGCGATCTGTAGACCTTATCTAATTGAGCAGACTATTAATGAATAATCCGTTAAGCCCTTTCATATCTGGTTTAATTTCCTCCAAATTTCTTATTGTTAGAGACTGCTTAAGCCCATTTCGTTCTACGTTTATTTGTTCTTTATGTTTAAGATTTTTTCATTATTTATAAAGGGTCCGCCAAATGAATTTTTGGTGTTGAAAATGCTATAAAAAAAATTACTGAATATTTTCTCAAATTTCTTTTTTTATTTGAAAGTATAATCCTTCTGGTTAATAATGGAAAATAATTTCATTCAAATGGCTGCCTCGGCTGGCCATGCAGTAGCCTACACGATCGGTCCAATTTTTAAGCACATTATCGACTGTGTGTAGCTGTATTTCACCAATGGCTTCACGAATATTGTCATTTAAAGCGTCAATTGTCTCTGGCTTGTTGGCGGCACCCCACAAATAATAGCCCAATGGTGTCAAATCGCAGCTTCGAGGTGGCCAAACGATATCAGCTCTGCGGCTGATAATGCGATCTTCAAAAACAGGGCGCAAAACATCAAGTGCAGCTTCGGCTATGTGGCACGTAGCGCCGTCCTGTTGAAACCAAATGTTGCTAATATCCTCCTCTTAAATTTCTGTGAACAAAAATTCGTTCAACATGGCCCGATAACGATCGCCATTGACTGCAACGGCCACTTCTTGCTCATTTTCGAAGAAAAATGGCCCAATTATGCCTCTGGACCAAAATTCGCACCAAACAGTGACTTGTCTTGGGTGTATCGGCTTTTCAATGTATGCGTGCGAGTTTTCTGTTCCCCAAATGCGACAATTTTGCTTGTTTACATACCCGCCAAGATCAAAATGAGCTTCATCTGAAAAGATGATTTTTTTGGCAAAATCGGCAACTTCTGTAAGTCGATCGCAGGCCCACTTAGCGAAGCGTTGTTCAAGCGTATACACAACCATATTCGTTCAGCGGAAGGATAAAACTAATTATCTGTCAAATCAGACATGAGCTAAGTTTTACCATTCACGAAATAAGCACTAGTTGAAAAAAAAAACGTTAGATGGCGGACCCGTTATTACTTTTTTTGTTAGGCATGGATTTTTCTCCACCACTTTTGGAAATCCCATAGCCAACAATTAAATTAAATGATCACAAGAAGCGATTAAATTAAACAAAGCACATCATTAAAATTAAAATAAATAAATTTGTTTTGTTTTCATTTCATATTTTTAATAAACTTCTATGGAAAATAGTTTAACACCTGTTTTCATTTTAACATTTTCAATTATAAGCGATAAAAAGAATAAATTTTTTGGGGGTAATAATACTCCCAAAATTTGTTCAGCTTTTTGTCGATGATTGATGACAGAAGGTGTCAGTCGAAATGTCTTGATGTTTACAAATATACACAAATGAAAATGGTTAGATGGATGGGGCGTTGGTCATAAAACACTCTGCAAGAAATTATGAATTCCAATAAAATTATAAAACTTGTAAAGTGTGTTAATTGATGTATCACATACTCTGCTCTCTATAGTTATGGGTAACGATTAAAAAGTTCTGTGAATTTATTCTTGTAAATTTCCTATTTTTTGAAAACATTTTTGTTTCTGTATAAATATATAATATTTATGATGTTTGCCACTGTTATTACGTTAAGATTTCGCTTTTATGATTTTTTTTTTTTTTTTTTTTTTTTTTGTGTAAAGCTTTTGGTGTAATGTTTGTTTTTTTTAATTTTTTATTTGCAGTATATTGGGTCCACCAGCTTTAAAACAATCAGCCGCTATGAAAGATGGCCTCACGCATAATGCTCGACCAATTTATAATTATTCCATGCGTGGTGTGATTACATGTTTTACCGGCATACGTAAAAAAGATGAATTGGTTGGTTTTTAAACTTAAAAAAAAAAAAATAATAATTTATTTTAATGGTCCGCTTATGTGTTTTTAGACAAAACTGGTAAATTTAATACATTCTATGGGTGGCTGTATACGCAAAGATATGAATTCCAAAATCACACATTTAATAAGTACACACAGTGGTGGGGATAAATATCGGTAAGTACAATAGTTTTAAACATAAATTTAAAAAAAAAAAAAAAAAATCAAATTGTTTCAATTCATTTTATTCTCATGTTTAAGGTATGCTAAAACATTTCGTTTGACTGTGGTCAGACCAGATTGGGTATATGCTGCCTGGGAACGTAAAGACGAATTAGATTTTAAGGCTACCACCGAAGAGTTTTCCAAAGATCATCGTCTTAGAGCATTTGAAGGGCAAAAAATTTGCTTTTTTGGTTTTCCAGCCGATGAGCATCAGCATATGATTGATGTTTTGAAAAGTAATGGCGGTGTACCAGCTGAATTAGATGATCCAGATTGTTCACATGTTGTGAGTTCAAAAAAGCAATAAAATAACTTGTGTTTTTGCACCATTTTTTTCTTTTTTTTTGTATCAATTTGCATAATTAATTTCGTTCAATAATTTGTGTGTTATTTGTAAATGTATTTTCTTCTGCATTTAAAAAAAACAACCATTTTTAAATTTACAGGTCATGCCTAATACGGGTGGTTACTTTTTAGAAGCCTTATCTAACTCTACTACTACTAATAATAATAATTCTAAAAATTTGACTCACACTAACCAAACTACTCCTCCTTCCTCTCCTACTACTAAAACTAACAATATTAAATCTTTAAATGAAAATGTTACTGAAATGGAGGTTGACAGTGGTGAACAAGATCAGGTGAATAAGTTGGAACAGGTAAAAAAAAATCAAAATGACAACAAAGACGAAGAAGATGACGTTGATGACGATCATTTTGATGAAAGACTTGTTGTTGACTATGAAGACAATGAACAGCAGCGTAATAACGAAGAAGATGCTTTAGTAAATGAAGTGATTTTAACCTATAACGATAACATTGATGCTGGCCAGCATATGAATTTAAAAGCTCAAGATATCAATAATCATGCCAGCACCCCGAAATCTTCAAAATTTTGTGTTGAAACATTAACGCTTTTGCCAAACCAGGAATCAAAAACAGATGGCAAAATTTTAACAAATGAAACTTCTAACGAATTTCAACAGAACTTTAATATTTCCCCTATATCAGCGGCACTAAATGTTACCGTGCTTTGTAATAAAACTGCTTTAAATGTAGAAATGGATACTGAAGATTTAGTTAATGAAGCTGAATTGGATTTGAAACGTAGACGTGAGAGTTTTGATAGTGTCTCTCTAATGTCCGTGGAGTCTTTTGCTTTACCCACCAGTACTAAAAAACCCAAACTTTTAAGAACTGGTTCAATAACACGTACCATTAAGCGTTCAATGAGTTTTGTGGCTGAACGTACGCCTATAGCAAAAATGTTAAGGCCACGTCGTAGCTCGGTAGCTCTCGATACAGCTCTACACGATGATCATGAAAATGCTGATGTTTCTATATGCTCGATTACTTCAGTAGAAACCACCTTCAATGAGTCTATACGTAAACCTGTTAAAGAGAAATTCCGCAGTCTACGTAAACGCATAACACGTAGCAGCAGTAGCCGTAAAGAGAAAAATATGTTTAATTTGCAATCAAATTCACCTGAAGCTGAAGACAAAGATACTATGGACTGTCAAAATGATGATGATCGCGAAGATTTTAAAACACCTAAAGCACCCCTAAAATATGCTTACAGTCATTGTTCTTCCGCACCACGGCCTTTAACACGATCAACTTCCATTTCATCCTCTTCGAAATTGTGTAATAAATCTTTAAATCTTACCACTACCAATGATAACGCCACAACAAATTTTCCTTGCCTATCCTCTTCCACCATATCCAAAATATGCTCTTCTAATTTGCCTAACGATAGTCAACAAAATGTTACTAATAATGCTTGTGTTACTAATACTATTGCTGCTAAAACCTTTATTAACACTGACGATGACGCTTTACTACTACTACCCGCAAGTAACCAAACGATTCAAATCACAAATCATCATCAATCAAATGTCAATGTCAATGCCAATCATCATCATAATATGCTTAATGTTGTGGACAACAATTGTCCAGAAGGCAATCAAAATAACAATAAAAATAATGAAATTGCAACAGGTGCCAGTGTCAATAGCGGGCATAAAGAAACGGTACTTGAAATAAATTTTTTATATTTTTTTATTTTCTTTATTTGAAAAGAGAATTAAAACAAAATTCAGAAAACATTTAAAGAAACAATATTTTGACACTGATTTGATGGCTCCTTGAAATAATTGATTAATAGTTGTTAAATTCAAATAATTTCGAATTTTTATTTATAATTTCGAATTTTTTTATAAACCCTTTTTCTTTATATGGCCCCGCAGAAAATCAAAAATAAATGACAAAACAATTGTTTTCTAAGATGATTTAAACAAAAAATTGTAATTTGCAGTGCATTTTTAACATTTCAATCATGTTTCATCGTATTTTACATCCTAAACATTTTAATTCACATACAATGGTTACACGTACAATAAAAAGCTAAAAATAAATTTTATTGAAATAGCTGTTATTACTGTTAGTTTAATAAAATGTCTGTGTTTTATATAATTTTATAAATTTCTTAAAATTCTCTAGTCTGGCTTTAAATCTTTCTCTCTTTCTACTTAAGTCATATTTCTTTTAATGGTGATTTGGTGTTTTTTTTCTCTATATTTTTAAAAGAATTTAATTTTTCTAAAAAAAAAAAAAAACTACAACAGCACAATAAATTATTTTAATTTAATTTCAATCCAAATGTTAGCTTTAACAAATTAGTTTAATAAATAAAACTAATAATTACCCAATATTTGTTAAAGTTAAAAAAACAAATTTAAATAAGTTTTAAAAAATGTTAAAAATGCCACGCAAATAGCAATTTGCGTTTATTATTGTTGTTTTACATAAAAAACAAATTATTTGCTTTTATTTTAATTGTTCTTATAATTATATTTGCGCAATTGTTTTAAATTTTTAATGTTTTCTAAGTTTTGTTTTCATTTTACTTCTTTTTATTATTATTTTTATTTTATTAATTGCAATTGTTTATATTTTTTATTTATTTTTTTTTTTATATAAAAAGAGAAAATTATTTAAATTTGTATTTTTTCGATGACTGAATTTATCTATATCACAAAGAAATATAATTTACTGTGCTGTTGAACTTATTTTTATTTTTGTTTATCGAATTTGTTTATATTCTCCATTATACTCCAAATTGTTCATTTTCTTTATAAACAATTTTTTATTGCTGTTTTATTATGAGTTACAATATGATTACACATATTAGCCCTTATTTTTAAGAATTTTGTTCTAGTTTAAAGACAACAAATCTGATCGTAATATATTTTACAAAAATTAAAAAACACGACTACAACAGAAACGATTAGGGTGTTAGATATTAAAATAATTTCTAGTCGTGCTACTAAGACCTCATGCTCAGTGTATCACAACGGAGTTTCCGTTGCCAATCGAAACCATGACATACCCACTGATAAACCAGCACAATATCTACATATATTCAAATCAGTCTTGGTCTGAAAATCAAATTGGAATAAAATTGAAGTTGCAAACAATTTTTAATTTCAAAAATTTTTGTTAATAATTTCCACGGGCAGTAAACGTTATCAAACGCATATCGAGCTATAACCGTTAAAAAAGATGTAAACGCCATGATTAGCGATATTTGTTTTTTTTATAAAAATCGATAGTACTCGATTATTCGCATCATCACACAAAATTTTATGGCTACAAAACGAACTCTTATGATTTTACAGAAAAAAAAAAGACTTATGTACAATTCTTTGTTACATTTTCTGTTACCACGCTTTATTTCATTTAAATAATTTAAATAATATACATAAATAATGTAAATTCGAATTATTTTTTGACCTCAGCTGTATTTCAATATGTTGTTGTGTGCTAAATCCAAAAGGGCAAAAATACGTTTCTAGAAAAAAGGATAATATTATTTCACTCCTAAAAGCATGTACGAAAATGATATCATAAATAGCTATTGTTTTTGTGTGGAGTGTTTTAACAAATCCATTAGGGCGTAATACCATGTTCAGGCATGGATTTTATTGAATCAATTAATTTTTAAATTGAGCTATTGAATCTGCTGTTCACACATAGCGCAATTAAGTTGACTTAATTAGCGTTTGACAGATGAAAATGCTAAGACATATTTTCATCGTGAAAACTTAAATTTATGATTTTGAAACAAAATTATAAAATAATAATAAAACTTTGACTTAAAAAGAGTGTGGAATTTAAAGATACACATTTTTTTTACTTTTTCATTTTGACAATATATATGTATATTTGATATAGCATTGTGCAGTGACGAAATCCGCATCCAAATAACCCAAAAATGTATTTATTTGAATCTTATAATTTAAAAAAAGGGATATAATTCAAGTGCCGTTTTTTAATCTATTTTAAGTAATAAAACCTCTTGATTTAAAACAGTACAAGAAATATTTTTTAATATTAATTTTTAAAAATTAATGATTTTAAAAATGCTATTTGAAAATTTGTATGAATAGGGATTTTGCACACTGTATATAGTTAACAGTTCTCTTAGAACACACATCATACGAAGTCACCACTCCTCATTCTACATACTTTACACATTGTAGAATTATAAATTCGTCTCAATTAATAATTACTAATTGAGCAATTTATTAATTGTGCTATTGTATGGTCTTAATTGCCTAAAATCCCTTAAGTGTCAATTAAGGCTTATGCATGAACATGATACAACCACCTTAACATAGATGAGTACCTAGCCAGCATGACAGCTGGCATTACATTAAATTTTTGTTACAAAATATATTTGTGTGCAATGTATTGGAATCATAATGGACTAGTACCAAAGATATTAAGAAAAACGTTGTATAAAATTTGTTATTTGTCGCTTACGTCTTTTTGGCAGTTATAGCTCGATATCTAAAATATTTTTTTAGAAATGTGCAGACTTCGAAGGGGAATCTTAGCTTCTTAGAATTGGGATCAGGATCGTAAAGAATCTCTTAATTTCTAAGACGGAGATGTAAAACCACACACCGCAAAAAATTAAAGACCAGTTATAAGACTGTCACTGTGCTAAAAATATTCGAGGTAACCTTTCACCTAGCTAGTTGGAGTTTAGCATTCCTACACATCTATGTCAACGGATCTGCATAATGTGATACCATAGCTCTTCTCTTGGACCCATATTTTTTCTCTCGACCTTGAACAAGACAACTTTAGATTACTTCATAGCGGAAGCATCTAAGTCTATAAGTACAACTTGACACGCCTTTCCATTTAAGTAAGAAAAATCGAAGAAAAGGAAGTGCTAAGGCTCTGGTCCGATTGGGTAATGTAAAGCAAACTTAGATCCGATACTCGCTTTAAACAATTCAAGATATTGTTGCTTCCAACAGTGGATAAGAATGAGAGCTAGGTTATATAATCTTCGCATTAACAGAGATAAATTACCTCTACTTTTTTGTCGATTAACGCAATGGTATCTTTTGCAACAAGGATAGTGCTAAAATTCATGAATTATTAGAGCGACTAGTCGGTAACGCATGAAACATACATATAAGGATATATAGCCATGTTTGCGCCAGAGCTGAATTGATTTTGGTTTGTTATCAACATACTTTTTATTAGATTTTCAAGAGAGATTAAAACATGGAATCTAGAAAAGAGAAAAGAAACCAGGATGACATACTATCACGTAGTCCTTAAAGTCTTTATAAAATAGCAAGTAAACTCAAGACTTGCATGACAAGAACCTCCTTTTGGTTAGTTTAATTTTTTCAACGATAATTCTGAATAAGTTCTGAATGAAATTCGTTATTTTTTATAAAGATTTCGAATGAAAGTGTACAGTTCCTAAACCACATTGTAATTCATTATTTTCCAATTTAAATACCTAATGTGTTCTCATTTATATGGCATTTTAATAATTAACGGAGCGTATAAACATTGTATTCGATTGAGACATTTAATATTTTGTAAGGAAATTTTATTATTTTTTCTTGTTTTCAAATGCATGTTTGTTATTCGTTTTTATGGTGATTCTGCACTCTTTCTGTTTTTTTTTTTTTCCTAAAAATAGTTTCGTATGATTCTCATCAGATAGCCAGTTGATGAATGTTCATTATTCTTTGCATTCCTTAAAATGAAATAACAATGAAAGACAAATTATTTTTGTTGTACTCTTTTATTTAAAAAAAATTTAAATTTAGAAGAAAAAAAAAATTAGAATTTTTTTTTTTTTTTTTTTGTTCAAGATAAACAATTTTGAACAAACACACACATCACACGCGCACGCTGACACTTAAACTTATACTTTGAATAAATATTGAAATGTTTTCGAAAAAACAAAGCAAATTTATGAATGAATTGTTTAGTTTGAAAAATAAGAAAGAATACGAATTAAAAGAAGACAAGGTCGGTCAAAGAAATTGAGATTTCTTTATTGTTTCTAACGGGCCTGTTAGAAATGAAGTATAACAGTCTTATTAAATATTTTTTTGATTTTTGTGAAAACAAAAAAAAAAACTATAAAATAAGTGGAATAACACATGGTCTGAAAAGTTCCTGGCCTAGCAAAGAAAAAATCAGCCATATTTATCATCGTAATCTCTATTAAGAGCATTGCAATTACTCCAGCGCCACTTTAACATTTCAATACCACTTTTGTAGAACGATATTTTTTGCCTCAAAATAGGCATTGTTTCAGAATCATCAACAAGTTCTTGTTTTTGGTCAACAGTGAGCAAACGCTGCACCCACTTGGAACAGAGCTTTCTCATAGCCAAATGCTCATGCAATATAAAGCCAGCACGTTCTTTTGATATCTTGACGATGTCAGCTAACTCACGCAACTTCACTTTTTGATCATTCAAAACGATTAGGTGGATTTTTTTGATGTTTTCTGGTGTTACCGCCTCATTTGGACGTCCACTGCGTTCTGCATCATCGGTATCTTCACGACCACGTTTGAGGTCAGCAAATCAACGTTTTATAGTTGTTTCTGATGGAGCGGAAACCCCATAACACTTTTCAAGCCATTGCTCCACTTGAACGGTATTCTATCCCATTAAGAAGCAGTATATAATTAAAATCCGAAATTGTTTTTGATCCATTGTTCTGAAAGTATAAGTGGCATCACTTTTAGCACAATGACTCACAAACTAATAAATAGAATATCATGATATTTTAACAGCTATCTTTTAAAGGTAAGCACTAACTGAAAAATAGGTGAATGCAATAAAACTAGCGCCATCTGTGTGTTAGGCCCGAGACATTTCAGCTTTATTTAAGAAAATAATGCGTTTTTTAGACGGTTTGTTATCAAATGTTTCTACACTTGCTTCGAACATAAATACATATCGCACATTAAATCATAAATAGTCATAACTCCTAATTTTCAAATGTCCAGCAGAGTCAAAAGACTGTTTTTAAAACATTATTATAAAATTAAATTGGTTATGAAGCTATGGTATGTCACCACTAATCGATCACAGTGTCGCTCATAAGTTTGGTTTGTTAGGTTGCAATTATGGCGTTAGTTCATTATGTCCAAGTGACACAACTAACATAACAGTGTTTTACTAGTTAAAGAAGACAGATATTCAAATGAAATTTTTATGGTCGTTAGAGATTGAGTCTGTGAATTAATTTATGCAAAAAAGCGATTTTGATAAATTTTGGGCTGTGACTGTACATGATTTGGTGTGGGATATGAACGTTCACAGTTTCAAAGCTGTATTATAGTTTTCTTTGTTTGCTGTGGGCATAAAGCTGTGAATGTTGTGAAGTACACCCCTTACATCAAATTTCTTTAAAAACACTTTCTATTGTGCCCAGTTTTTTTTATAATAAATTTTTAAGCAAAAGCTTTATTACAATTTTAATCTATGTATGTACTTCGCTGTAAAATTTCTGTGGTTTATCGGCGATAAACTTGCATAAGTGATTTTCAGCGGCTTCTCAGCTCTCTTTTTTACCTTTAAGAGATATTTGCACTTTCTGGTCGCCAAAAATTTGTCAGGTGGCCTTGCATTGTCGCTTCTTAATTGTTTATCGTTTGATTGATATCCCTTCACGAGGTTGTAGAAAATTTCTTCCAATCTCATCTTAATTTTAGACCGCTCCTGGATCATTTTACATATTGTTTTTCGTCATATTTTTGAAGCGTTTTGTCCTTTTTTAAAGTAAAAAAGATATAGCTAGCGATTTTTCATTCATTTTCAACTATATAGAATACAAAGTTCGATCAATTTATTAAGTCGAAACTCATGTATAAACATTTCAATAAAAGAGCTCAGAAGACTGAAAAAAGTACGAGGTTTTACTTACTTTTTTTCGATTTGCGCCAAAAGATGATAAGGCCAATAAGCGGTATTTATGTAGAGATATGCGCCGTTTAAATATAGCAATATGAAAAGCAGTAGTTTCATTTTCTTATTAAAAAAAAAAAATAAATAAATAAAAAAAAATAAAATCAAAATCTTTTGAAAAATAGAAGACAAGCGCTATACTTTTACCTTTTCTCTTTCCTTTAAAAAAGAACAAACACAGAATTTCCCCTAGATTATAAGTCAAAAACATTTATGTTAAGTTTATGTGTGTGTGTTGCTATTTTTTAGTGTAAACATTGTACATTTTCTAATTTTTTCGTTCGTAATTACTTTGATAATATTTTTCGATATATTATTATTAAATTGTATTCGTTTTAAATACACAGGTGGTCGATGAGCATGCCACACAAGCTAAACCAGAGCCTAAAAATCATCGTACTCATATATTAAAATCTGATTGGTTTTGGTATACCATACAAAATGGCTATGCCGATGAAATGGATTATCTATTTGGGGATGTAAGTAAACAACAGTTCTTCAAAACAAACAAAATTGAATTTAAATTCATTTTTTTTTTGCTGACTGTTTTTCAGTACCTTGACAGTATTGCTAATACGCCAAATTGTGATCGTCGTGATTCATTACCGATTAGTTTTAATAAAAGAAAACGTAAACGTTTTTCACAACGTTTACAATTGGAAGGTACGCCATTGGGTTCGGGCAAACGTCGTTCCTCCGTATCAGATGCAGGCTTACTTTCGGCATCGAATAGTTTCTTTGACTGCACCACTAGCCCCGATAAATTGGAAAGTGGCAAACTATTAGCAGAACCAGAAACCTCAACATGTGAACAAACGCCCACCAAAAAGACTTCAATGCGTTTTAATCATTTTATGGATTTCTATAGTACAGAATCGAATTATGTTGGCATATTGGATACTATAGTGAATGTAAGCTACCATGTTACACTTATGAATTCTGTATAAATTCATAAATTCCATGCATACTTTTATTACAGCTTTTTAAAAACCCTTTAGAAGAGATTGCCGAAACGAATGAAGCTTTATTAAATAAATCGGAAATAAAGGCTATTTTCGGTAATTTCATACCCATACATGAGGTGCATCAGAGTATGTTGGAACGTTTACGTAGCATACATAGCAAATGGTCCGAGGATTGCTTAATAGGTGATATAATATTACAGCATCGTGACGATTTAACAAAAGCTTACCCACCCTATGTGAATTTCTTTGAGCAAATGAAAGAAACACTGATACTCTGTGATACACAAAATCCACGTTTTCATGCATTTCTTAAGATTAATCAAACCAAACCGGAATGTGGCAGACAAAGTTTGCAAGATTTAATGATACGTCCAGTACAACGTTTGCCCAGCATCAGTTTATTGTTGAATGACATTTTAAAGCATACAAATAAAAATAATCCCGATTATGTGAGATTGGAAGAGGCTTTGAAGGCCATTAAGGAAGTGATGATGCACATAAATGAGGATAAAAGAAAAACAGAATCTCGTATGGCCATTTTTGATATATTCAATGATATTGAGGGTTGTCCGGTAAGTTTTAGTTTGATGGTAAACGAAGGTAATTAATTTCACATTGAATTCGTTTTGAATTTGTTTACTTTTAGCCCCATTTGGTATCCTCTAACCGTAATTTTATATCACGCTGTGAAGTCACCGAACTTACAGATAACCTAAGCGGGCGTGGTGACAATTTAATGATGTACTTATTCTCTGATACCATAGAAGTGTGTAAGAAACGGTCAAGAGGTTTCAATTCAGCTAAATCGCCCAGCACTAATAAATCATTTAAACATATTAAATTAATCTCCCTAAATGCTATACGATTTGTTATTGATATAACGGATAGCCCTCGTGCCTTTGCTTTGCTTTGTCGTCAGGATAAAGATAAATTGCATTCGTTTACCATAAGTGATGAGGAGATTGATAAAGTGGTCTATTTGAAGACGTTGTGTAAACAAATGGCTGAAAATGCCTGCCGTACAGATACTGTAAGTTGTTGTTGTTGTTGTTGTTGTTGTTGTTATGTATTGCTCTTAATTTATCTCTCATATACTTATACATTTAAAATTGTTTTATTTATCTTCTCTTTTTTGTTGTTGCATAATAAAAGGATAAAGCTTTATTAAGTCGTACTTCCCAGGAATTGGAAGTGGATATTAGTGATGTTAATTTAAGTACATTATCAAGAGCCTTTAAATTAGCAGCACGTACACGTTTAAAGGTAAATTAAATAATTATAAATAAGTTTTTATTAATTTGTATTGATTTGTTATTTGTCGGTATTAAATAGCTTTCGTTGTTGTTAACATTTGCTTTTTTGTTTTGTGTTTATTCATAATCCTTTTATTTAATTGAAGAAAATATTTACTCTACCTAGGTCGGGCGTGCATTTTCATTCAATAAAACCCCTTCGAAATTAAAACGAGCAGTTTCTACAATGATGACATCACCGTTTGGTAGCACAAACTCTTTAACACCTGCCTCTCAGTTAGCCCAAATGCGTTTGGCTAGCTGCACAAATATACATGTAAGTAATTATTTTGAATTTTATGGCCATTAATTTATATTTTTAATTAGTTTGTTGCTTGTTTCTATTATTTATAAACATTTTTTTTTAAACAGAAATGATAAAGTCTTAAACTGGCTAGAAATTTTAAACAAAATATTGATTTAAAATGCCATTTGCTAAATAATTTTGAATTTTCGCTTTATAAATTTAATGAGATTTTTCACGTTTCAATAAAATTAGATTAGGTGCTGTTGTTTATTGAATCATATAGAGTATCCTACGTTTTTGTCAAAACATGGTGTTGATGTCTATGCATATATTGGGCAACATAAATTCGATTCTATCAGACGTATAAACTTTCCTTATTTTGTCCGTTAGTAAAGAGATATATTGAATTGAGAATTAAATCTTTGAAAAAATTAAAGTTTTGTGATGCTTCTTTTAGTATAGATAAAAATGATATAAAAATGCGTCAAGTGTACTCTGAGAATGCTGTGAATGAATGCCGGACAAAGGAGCGGTTTGCTTAATTTCGTTTCTGAAGTATATTCCATATGTGATGTTAATCGAAATCGAGTCAAATAGAAATTGAATGAAACTTCAAATTGCTATACTTTCCAATGCCGATAGATTTTCCAAATTTGTCTTGTGTTCGCATAGTGACCTCTACCATAACTTCTCTAATTATCGAAAGCGAAAACAAATCTGGGCATTTAAGATTAATTTCTCGTAGTTGGTTTTAATTTCATTTGATTTAAATGTAGTATCACATAGGGGTATCTGTCATAGATGCAACTCGTTTTGTTTGGCCAATCACTGAGAAAGTGACTATAAA
This sequence comes from Wohlfahrtia magnifica, assembly GCA_023159175.1. Lineage (NCBI taxonomy): Eukaryota > Metazoa > Arthropoda > Insecta > Diptera > Sarcophagidae > Wohlfahrtia > Wohlfahrtia magnifica. The sequence goes on along the minus strand of JAKWBJ010000212.1, from coordinate 597,349 downwards.
TTTCAACTGCCAAAAAAAAAAGGCTGATGACCCTCCAAAGACGACTTTAAAGGCTGGACTGCCGGTGAACAATGTCATATTGTGTAGAATTATAATGCAATAATATGTTTGGAGTTGCTACAACCTGGCGAAACGATTAACTCTGCTCTCTACTTTATCACAACTCGACTAACAGACTTTTTATGGCTGGAAAGCCTGGAAGCACTTCATTTATATAAAATAAATAAATCTAATATTAAAGAATTTCTCATTTGAATACTTTATATTTTTGGACCAGTTTCACCTTTCGGGTTTTTATGTTGACATCAGAATTTTCCCCACATACTATCATGATCAAAAAGTTTCCGAATAACCCCCGTGTGGCGGTCCCATTATTCCGATTTGAGTTTTTTTTTTGTGTTAGGTTGGTACGTCTGTGGTTGAGACTCCCGCCAAATTTTAGCGTCATAGCTTGACATTTGCAAAAGCTATGTAGCCAAGAGTACATTTATCTCTATGTGTGTTGGCAATTTTTTAATTGTTAAAAAATGGAGATAGGTGTACTCTGTTTTCCCAATAAATTACCGAAATTTCTGGCTTTTTGATTGTCCAGATATAGAAAGATTTCACTTAAATACAATAAAAATCATTTTAAAAATATACCATTTCTATCAATTTAGAATTTGAATATATCTTCGTATATGAACACTCTTCAAACCTTACTTTCTATTTCAAATTTTTAATTATTACCAATTTAAGCTCTCGGAAGAATTAGTACTCAACGCAAACTTTGATACTCATTTCTAGCATAAACATAAATCTCCTTTATCAAAAGAATCTTTATCTTTAGAAACTCCTTTATTAATTCTATTTGAATGCATTAGTGCGTAATTGTGTAATATGCTGTTATTTCTTTTGGGTAGTAGTTAAACCATACACAATGGTTTGCAAGTGTTTGTTGCTGTAATGAGATGCTACTCTATTCTTATAAAAGCATTGTTGTTGTTTAAAATTCATAGAAACTTGTAGACTTATGATAGCTACATAACAATAGGTATTTTCGTGGTGTTTTTTTATAAAATTTCATCATTCATAAGAATATCTTAAATGTATTTTTCGTTTTATATTTTTCAGGAAGTTGTTGACGAAGAAAGTTCCGGCATGCGAAGTAATTCACCTTCAGCTCAATCAGAAGTTTTACCACCACTTTCGGTACAACCAACACGTAAAAATAAATTTTGTACCTTAAATAGTGTAGGACGTATTTAACACCAAACGAAACTAAACACTTGACTTTACTATGTATTAGCAAGAGCGGCAATTTAAAATTTTAAACTCTCTTTTTTCTTTATATTAAGTTTAGTTATAATTATTAAATATTATATTTAACACTGTCATCATTTTTATCATTATAATTATTATTGTCATTGGCGTCCTAGTGTCACATTTACTTTTACTAAGTACAATAAGAGACACTTTAAACTTGAAACAAAATGAAGAAGAGAAGATAAATTAAGAAATTTGCTTTTTAATTTATGTTCGTGTAAATGTATTTTTTAGTTTTATTCTTAATAATATTTTTTTACTAAAGTATTTAAAAAGCTAAAATAAGATTTATTTTCCTAAAAAAAAGAACTTAATGTAATGTATATTCTACACATGTTTATATTACATTTACATTTAACAAAATTATCAAAAAGACTTTCGCTTAACTGGTCTTTTTTTTTTAATAGACTACGTATACATATATCCAATTAATTTAAAAAGTTTGTTTTAAAGGACTTTCTCTCTTTATATATATTTAATAGATTTATTTTAGTCTTTACCTTTCGATATATTTTACTTTTCTCTCTTAAGTTATTGTGTATTCTATAATGGAATAAATGAATTCTACACTCCATGTCATTTTATATAATCTCTAGAGATAAATCCTTACTCTCTCGTATATTTCAGTAAATGTATATTAAGCTGCTAATAGAAATACAAACTTGGTTAAATTTTTTTATTAAAAAAGAAATAAAATAAATAAATAAATAAGTTTTATTCATATAGTATAAGATTTTTGTTTAATCATATTTAAATTCATTATGATGATTGTGTTAATTTTCGGCTAAGCATTAGCGTGCTATTTATTCTTCTACTATGGCTTAGTTTGTGTTTGTGTATATACATATACATAGTTTGTGTATATACATATCTATATTCTATATATATATATATATATATATATATATATATATATATATATATATATATATATATAATATTTATATAAAATTTCTATAGAATTCATTTTAAAAATCCGACTTCATTTGCTTGCGCGTCCATATTATATAATTATTATGCATTATCATTTATCTCTAGTATTTAGTGTTATGATATCAAAAAACTGTCTACTTAAACTATAAACATATACGATTTTATTTCTTTTTATACAAAACAAAAAAATGAAAAAATATACAATATTAATATACATATGTATTATGATAATAAATAACGCTTTTCTACATAAACTGAGCTCTTTTGTTGCAAATACGTTCTCTAAGTTTTTATTTTTCTAATATATTGTGCCGTGAGTGATTGAAATTATTTTGTGTAAATAAATACAAGAACCTATGTATTATGCTAAAGCTAGCCATGTGAAGTAGTAAAGTAACAATATTTTTTTAAATTCTAAATTGCAATAATTTAAATTTATTCAAAGTATTGATCATCGTTAGCTCGACCTTTTTTTAACTTTCTGGCAGCATATATATTGGATTCCGCGAATCAAAACAATTTTAGACAATCTGTTCTGAATCAAATCGTATTCCAGTGAGAGTAGTTTATATCGATGAAACAATTAATATCTAATCCAGTGATGGAAAAGTTGACATGATCGTAATTTTTTTAATACTATTAACTTCAAAAAATATCATAGTACTCCCGTAACAGATTTGGTGCTCTTACAAATATTCCTATTTCTAAATTTTTTACATTCTTTTTTTATATTCCTTTGTTTTAGCATTTTTCGGTTTTTATATACTTTTAGTACTAATAGCAGCAACTCGATTACACTATAGGAATGTGACACTAAATTTCTGAAAGGCACAATCGAGTACAAGATTCTGTTTTTGAAATACTCATAACTCCCCAAAATTAAAAATTATAGGTAAAAAATGGTTTTTCTTGCCTTCTTGCACTTAAAAGCTAATAACTTAACTGCATATTAACCGTTTTTAGTTTCTATATGGAAGAAGGAGCAACAGAAATATAGCCACGCGGTTTGTCTAACTTTACGGGATATATCCCTGGAGGGTGTGCCTAACATGTCGGGAATCGTTTATGAATCCCGGGTGTTTTTGGATGACGAAGGCAGCGTTTTGACGGTTACTCTTACTTGTGTTCATGGACATGAGGACATGAGTAACTGCGACGGTTTCTCTTACTAGAGTTTGACAACAATTTTCCTAAAGTAATGTCACAAATTTATCAACTTCGAATTTTTTTAGCTGACCTGGACTGTCTTTGTCTTTCGTGTCAAAATTGCCACTTGTGAACCGCACAAACCATCTCCCGCACGTTGAAATCGATAAACAAATGATGTGCTTTACCTGCTCTTTTTTTCAAATTGATTAAGTAGAGCAAAACTTACCGCAAATAACGCAAATAATTCGACTACTTAGAATTTTATTATTTATATTATGACTAAGTGAGAATACATAACTAATATTTACCCACCAAAATGCCATAAAAGTTATTAAAAACATAAGCCATGCATAAAAGATATGCCATCTGTTGTGAATCCCTCATTTTTAAGTTATATTCTTAACAACTGAACACCCGGCCAAATGGAATTCATCTTTTTATCTCTGTTTTATCAAAAAATTAAAAAAAATCATATGAAGAGCGTTTCCATACGCAACAGTATGCTAACGTAACTAATCTTAATAATTCAAAATTTATAGCATCAGGGAATTTCAGTAGGTGTTGAAATACGCCAAGATTGTCACCATTATTCTGCGTTTCGGTTACGTCTCCGCATTCAGTTACGTTTCGATCGAAAATTGGTATTTCAAAAAAAAAAAAAAAAAAAAACCGAATCGAAAGAAAAAGAAGAAGACAACAATGTTCTCAAAAGCATAGGAGTGCTTGAAAAATAAATAATATAATAGCGAAATCACTCTTTGTTGCAAACAAGCCTTGCAAGTCCTGCAGACGTAGCAAACCTAGCATATTTTTCTGCGAGAACAAATTTGTTCGTTAATTTTGGTCAAAGTTAGGTACCTGCATTTAATTTTGAAAAAAATCAGCAAGAGCCAACCGATTTTCATGATTTATAGCTTATTTTATCCTCAACATTTTAAGCTTTCATTTAAATGCTTAACACGTAAAATGTTCATTCTGGGAAATTTTTATGATTTTTGAAAAAAAAAATTGCTCTAATTTTGCGCTAAAATTCTTTTTTTCTAGCAAATAAGTTATGAACATCTCCGAAACTGTTGATAATACAACAAAATGTTATTTAGATGACTAATAGAAAATTTTATTCCCAAACTTTTACCGGTGCTTGGATTAAAATCGATTAAGGCGTTTCGAAGTTATGAAATATATCGACAAAACTACCATATTTTGGGCGAAAAATTTGCCACGGCAATAAAAAATATTTGAACCCGATGGAAAAAACTGAGAATAAATTTGGATCAGCGCATCAAAATCATTATATTCCATATAGTTTTATTTAAAGGCGAGAAAATTTTTTGTTTTTTATAGACCAGTGTTATCTGTAAACAGGCAGGTAGTTGCTTTAGTGCTGTTTGTTTATTTATTTTTAAACGACAGGGGTGCCCAAACTGATTTGCGTACCAATACTGTGAACGTCAAATGAAAGTAAAGACCCTCATTCTTAGTCTTTTAAAATACGATGAATATAAATATATTCACCTCTATCACGAATAACATGGGAAATTTCTGTTCCATTAAATTTTCATTCCCCTCGAAGGGAAAATTGCTATCATAAATCTCCTATGAAATTTGTGTTCCGTTTTTACAAGTTATCGTTTTACGTTGAATGTTAACAAAAATAAATAAAGAAAACAATTTGTAAATATTTATTGAAAAGTAAAATGTTTACACAAAAATTATCATAATTAAGGGGAAAATTTGAATAAATAGAAATTAAAATTAAAACAAACTCCTGCAAAGCAATTGCCATGCAAAGAATTGCACAAACAAAAGCTGAAAGAGAAGAAACAAAACAATTTTTTCTTCAGCAAGATTGGCGGAAAGAAACTGGTGACTATGGGCGAAGAATAACAATTTACAAATTGAATGCCAAAAAGAATAGAAAAATAAAACTAAAAATGTATATTTATCCCGATGACATACATACCTACCCATCGATCAACGTCTATCAAATAAAATTAAAAATCAACAAAACAAAGAACTTGGTGGAACCGATGAAGAGCAAGGTGACGATGGACTTAATGTTATATTCGGTAGAGGCGAAGAATCTGATGGCTCGGAGGTGGCCGTATATAATTCAGCTAACACGTCTCTTAAACTAACGGAAATAAATCATTTACTCTGCATTTTATAGTGAATTATTATGTTTTGCACTTTATTAATACCTCTAGTCCTAAAACGACTTAATAAAAACTTTAACTATCCAATAAAAGAAATAAATACTTAACTGAAAAATGATGTGAACAAATTTCGAGGGAAAATACTGTTACGAAAATAAAAATGCCTAAAAAGAAAATAAATCACTTAATGGACTGTATTGTAGGATTTTTGTCTTTGTTTTTGTTTTATGTGTTGATAATGTGTTACCCTGGTATTGTCTTACTAATTTATGTATTTCACGGCATGCCAATTCGACCATCCTTGGGTAACATAATCTTACATGTTTAATATTAATGGATATCAAATAGAGGATATGAGAGCTTTTGAGACATTTTCGGAACTTTCCAAACTGTAGGCAGTTAGGTATATAAGGAGGCTGCTTTGCCTACGTCGATATAGTTATCGTTTTGCAGCCATAAAGTAAAGTCGTGTTTAGGCGTAAATCAAAGTGTTGTATAATTGAATATTATGTAAGTGCAAGATAAATAAGCTGCTGTATTAAGATAAACTGTGTAAAGATGAAGTGAAGAAATAAAAACTGTAAAACAACAACAACGTGGTGTTTATTTTATTTTACTCAATTTAAAATAACTCAAACATTATAAAAAGGTTAAAACGGAGCATTGGTGTCAGAAGTGGGTTTGCGTATATAAAATAATGCTATGTTCGCACGAGACTTATTACTTTTTTCTCTGTTTGTATTACTTATTTGGATTCTTCCGTTCGCATAGCACCTTTTAACTGCTAGCATATAAAGTCAATGCAGCGAGCGATCGTTTAATTTATTTTTTGTTTATTTAGCATACCTTTGGGAGGTCAATTTAATAAATTTGCAATGTTAAATCTGTAATAAAAACATTTTGATTAAGAACTAATAAGTGTGCCAAACTCTTTTGATCTAAGTTTTATAAAAATTAGAGATGACACTGACTTTGAAGTAATACACAGGGTAATCAAAATAGAATACAATACACACGATTTGAGTGATTCTCTCTCAAGATTTTGTATGGAAATTTGGGGCTTGTATTATGAATGAGAGAGCAAATGACGAACATAATATAAAGTTCTAACATTCGTTCGGATAACGAAGAACGATTAGTCCTTTTTCCATGCACAACTCAAAAATTGCATGATAATGTTTTACAATTAGTGAACTCGTTAATATGAGGGCAACCCGCATTACCTAACCTAACTTTCATTTCCAAAAGGCTTATAAGATTAAGAAGAAGAGAGCAAAACACATTTCGTTGAAATTTTTTAATACTATGTAATATTTAAAATTTTATTTTATTAATATTAAAAAGGAAAAAAATACGAAAAATTTTAAAATACAAATCTTATACAAAATGATTTAAAACAAATCGAATAAATGCGGCGTTAAATAATTGATTATTCGTTTTACACTAATTAATAAATATTTTTTCGTTTGTTTTTAATATTAAGTTTTAACTGAAAACAAAACAGGCACAAAACTAACAAATAATCGAACATCCATACATCCATCCAATCGAATACATAGAAAAAATAAAAATTATTTTAAAATCATTAATACAAGAAAGAATATATGTATATTTAAATTATTAAAAAATATTAATGATTACTTAATCGCTAATATTAATAGAAGAAGAAAAAACAACTTAAAGTTAGGTTGGAAAGAAAACAAATAAATATTTTACAAAAATAATTTGTTCAAATCAATGAATATTATTTAAAAAAATATATCGGAAATATGTATGCAAATTCGAGTTAAACCCATAAAACTGTATTTGAATCTTCATTCGTAAGAGCTGAAAAACGTTGAAATTTATTGCTGGCATTATGATACGTCTTGGATGGTGAATCCCAACGATGTGACATATCTGGTAAAGAGTTAAGGGGTAAACCAACAATATTGGCTTTTAATGTCGAATTGCGACTGTCGTTTGCTGTGGCGGATTTCAATTCTTTATTTCCTGTACGACCTTTACTTGACTGCAGAGTCGAACTTAGTGGTATACCAAGATCGGGAAATGAGCTTATGGAACTAAAGCCACTTTCGTCTTCAGTACTAGAACCGTTTAGATGATGATGCTGTTTATGATTGAGTATATTGGGTGGCGTTTGAAATGGTGTTGTTGCTTCTTCATCTGTTTCCACTTTCGACGAGGCCGACGAAGCAGCCGAGGAGGTGGAATGAACTGAACTATCAGTTGAGCTACGCAATGAAAGGCGTGAATCACGTATGTCGGCAGAACGTAGGAAAAGCATTTCAGGGGCAAGATTATTAGAGGCAGCATTTGTGGCAGTTGAATTAGTTAGCGGCATGGCTGTTGTTGTCGTTGAATCCGCGGTGCTAGAACTAGTATTGTTAGCGCCTATGGTAATGTTTGTCGAATTGAGCAATGGCGCACCCGGCAATGTCATTACTGATGACGCCGACATGGCCTTAGCTAAACGTCCCGAATGGCGATGTGCCAAATCGGGTTGATGCTGTGATGTATTGAGCAAATTTTGTATGGTGCGCAATAGGCGAAAGGCTTCTTGATTCAACCTTTCCTCCTCCATATCTTTGACGGCATTAAGACGTGATTCAACCTTTTTGGGAGAGCGGCGCCTGTATGAAAGAGAAAAAGAGAGATAGAACAAGTGAGTGACTTCTTGTTATATATCTAAAATAAAACTTAGCCCTTCCTCACCATGTTAGATCTTTAAAGGCACTATATGATTGAGCTGGTGTTAGTCCGTTCTCAAAATTATGATCATCTTTGCTATGGCCTTTTGATTTCTTGTTGTTGCTGCTGCAAGTGCTTGTGGTTTTGGCGGCATTTGGCGTTTGTTGATGCTTTAAATCTATTAAATTCGTGCTACTACGTGCACGTAAATATGACTTTGATGAGGATGATGCTAAAGACGACAATGATGTTGTTGCTCCATCATCCGAAGCATTGTTTTTATCTGTTGTCGACTTGTCATGACCTCCGGCAATATAAACTTGAAATAGACTTTTTGATCGTGGAATTTGTTCTATTTTATTTTTAATGTTATTGTTGTTGTGTTTATTCGGTGCTACTGTTTGTTGCTGCTGCTGCTGCTGCTGCTGTTGTTGTTGTTGCTGTTGTTGCTTTTGATTTTGATAGCGTTCAAGAAATCTTGCCACTTCCTCCATAACAGCACGATACATGTCACAACTGGTTTCCACCTATAAAATAAAAAAAAAATAAAAGAAAAAATAAAATGAAAGAAAGAAAAGCATGCTGGTAATAAAAATGTATATTAACATCGTTATTTGTCAATATAAATCAGTGGAGATTTTAGATAAATCTTAAAAAATAGAATCAAAACAAAACAAAACAAAAAAAAAAAATAGAAGAGATAAGAAGACATTCATGATGTAAAATAAACGAAGATGTGATGAAACGAAATTCCAGCAACAATTATAATAAAGGAAATAGATTTTATTTTACAGAAACACATGTATTTCCCAAGATATTCAATTTAAGAGGTTCTGTTCCATTTGAAATTTAAAGAAGTTGTCCTATGTCACACAACTTTCAAGGCATGCAAAACAAAGATATTGTGACGTTTTTACCTTTTAAAAGCGCTACGTTTTATTCTTTAAAAACGTGTATTTTCAGAGTTCGAAATTGCAAATAAAATAAAGGAAGTTGTTTTTTGTGTTGTTTACTTACAATTTTGTCATCGTTCTTTTAAATAGAGAAGTTTTTCACAGAGTAAATACTCAGAAACAGTCGCTAGCAATCTTATGAGGTAATACCGCTCTTAAAGATTGCCATATGGTCTGAACTTGCCTGCCATACTACAGCGGCACATAGACTTTTTTCCAGACTAAAGGCGATGTCCAAAACTTCTGTTACCTGCGAGTCATGATGTCAGTCAGTAGAGAATGGAGTGGAAAAAGACGTAAAAGATGGGCGTTTTCTTTACAGTTACACAAGTTTAAATTATAATAAAAAAATAAATATATTTTTAATAAAATTTTTTTTGACATTAATGTTTAAATATTATTTTGCATATGTGGCCACTAAGTGACCATGTGGAGCAATCTGTAACACCAACTCTTACAAACTTTTCGCAGCATATGTATGCGGCCGTATTTCGCCAATACCTCTTCGAATGTTGATTTCCAGGTGTTAAATTGTCTCTGGTTAATCGACGTAGACAAGTGACTTTACATAACCACAAAGAAAATAATTCGATGGTGTTAAATCACTCGATCTTGGTGGCCAATTAATTGAACCATTACGTGAAATTAGTCTTATTATTATCTCATTCCAAATGCAATAATTTTGCTTATTTACGTACCCATTCAACCAAAAATGGGCTTCATCGGAGAATTAAATTTTGAATATTGAAGTTTGACGAACAGAACGGTTATTTATTATTTTACAAGTGTTGGTCTGGTGTAGTTATAGTTAGTTAATTACAACGGGTAGCCAGACACTGGTCCAGTAGGTAGCTTCCTAGATGTCCGCACCGCTTCAAAATGAACCAACCAGACGTTTGTACAAAAGAAGAAAGCCCGCTGATACTCACATCAGCTAGGTCCGATATGGCATGCAGAAACGGACTGCCCAGGAAAACAGTCCTAATAACCGAAAGATTCGGACACTGACACAAGAAATGCTCCACAGTCTCCTCCTCTTCCTCATCCTGATAACCCTTACAGTAATCATTGAACGGTAGACCCAGTCTCCGCATGTGTACCAGCCACCCAGTGCCCAGTGATAACAGCCACCAGGATCCGTAGCCTATGTCGCGGCATCCCCATAATAGACTCCGAACAAGTCCGATCGTATAGGGGTCAGATTTGTCTTGATAAAGAGCACGTATGTTAATTCTTCCACCGTATTTGTGCCATGCCCAACATGTATTCCAAAACCAGAAGTCTGCAAGAAGAAAGTGGCATCCGACCTAGATGGTTAATTTCCTCGTTGCCAACGAGAGAGCCATCCTTCGCTAGTTTGTCCATCCATCTCGTTTAGAGTGGCCGGCGATGTCGAGTAGACACCGGAGAGCGACCTAATCGCATAATGAAATGTCAAAGCTAACTAAACAAAAAGCAACTATCAGCTGTTAAAGCAGTGCTGCCAACTAAAAGTGAAAAAATGGCTTTAGAATAAAACCCGCATGGAAACAGAAGTTTAGGTCGCCCAAAAAACCCTTCCTTAAGAACAGATTAAGAAAAGAAAACAAAATTTTAGACGTAATTAAAATATGATGCAATGATAAATAGAGTAAAGGGGAATGATTTTGTAGAAGTCATAATAATTTAACACAGCCGAACACGTCTACAACGAATGCGAATTTTCATTTGAATTATAACGGTCATAACGAACTACGTATGTTACGAATTAAATTGTGCGGCTTTTTCAAGTTTAGTGTAACCGTGTTCGACTGTACTTCTCAAGATTTTATCACTAATTGCCATTTACAATATCTTAATCTTAGATTAAGTTTCGAAGGAAAAAGAGAGAGATCTTCTAAAGAAAATCTTTTTGAAAGTATTTATCTTCAGCCTCTAATCATATGTAAAATAAAAGAATTAGAGAGGAAAACAAAAGCAAAAACGATAGTTTAATTACAAGCTTAATGGAAATGCTTTTTTGTTTTTTTTTTTTATGAAACTTTCACTTTTCTTTTTTATAAAATATTAAAATAAAATACCTGCGTATTTAAAACAGCCAGCGCACAAAAGTGTGAAAGCAAATTAGATGATCTAGTCTGGTGTCAGTTGCAACAATGCATTTTTCCATCCTATCTACCATAAGATACATACGAATATGTATGTAAGTGTGTACTTAATTAAAGTGGGAACATTTTAAAGAAATATTTAAAACAAAGAAAAACTAAAAACACTTTTTGTTTTCAAGTTATATTTGTTATATTTGACCTAAGGACACCAAAAAAAGATGAAACACTGACATTAACTTACATATCTATGGAAAGTCGTGTTCTCAAGCTGCATACATATTTAAAAATCAATATTTACTATGTGTGAGAGGTGTCATAACCACTTTTCCAATTTCGCCTGCCTTTTGGTTGATGATGCATTTTAGCAACGAGGTTATTTGGACAAAGTTTAGAGCAATGCCATTACCGCTTATCCTATTATTTCATCCTATTTTTTGAATGATGATTTGTATTAACCACGAAGTTATTTGGATCCAATTTAGATACTCTTACTGTTACCATTTTAAAAATATAAACAAATAAATATTCATTTTGTATGCGCGTGGCATCGCCCAGTTGGAATTTTTGAATTTTCTCCTCATAAGAACCTTCCCTATACCTTAACGAAAATATGAAGAAGAAACATCAGCCAAATTGTAATATCCAGAAAAATGTCCACGTAGTATCCTGCCGAAACTACACGTCCGTGTATCGGCTCGATACTAACCAACTTTATGCATGCACAAAAGAAGATAACCTGTTGACAACCATGTGATGCCAGGTCCGATATGTTATGCAGAAACGGACTGCAAAAGACCTCAGTCCTAATGTTCGAAAGATTTGCACACTGACACAGATAATGCTTTACCTTCTTCTTCTGTTCTTCATCCTGACAACTTTTACACTTGTCATTAAAAGGCAGACCAAATCTCCTTGCATGCACACCAGTGCCAATTGATAATAGCCATCAAAATGTGTAGTTAATGCTGCGGAATTTCTATAATAATGTCCAATCGAGTTTGATCCTATATGGGCTAGGTTTTCTTCAGCACAGAACAAGTGGACTCATCCCCATTAGTCTACAAGAGGAAAGTAGCGGATTGACCCAACGAAGTGGTCAATCTTCCCATTGCTCAGGAGAAAGTCATCACTAATCACTAGTGAGTGCCAGAGTGACCCTTCACTCAGATAATTTCCAGGTCTAAATATCTAGCCATTTCGTTAAGAGAAGCCCGGTATTCATATACCTACAACTTTGTTGAGTAAACACCTGATCGCATTCTAATCATAGCCTGACTGTCCTTACAGATCCATCTATTTATGTTAAATACCCTATAGTACGTCAATTAGTCCATTGCCCTCTTTATCGCAGAGACCTCCACCTATAGAACAAAAAAATTTCATCAGATATTAAACGAACTTTATGATTTGTAACAGGAAACATCCAGAGTTTTAAAATTATCAGCTAAAAAAGAGGCAAAAAAGAGAGATAAGTAGAATAGAGGAAACCAGCTGTAAAACGCACTGTCATGTTTTTAAAACAATTTTCTGCGTTTAGTTTAAAATGGAATATAATTTTCAAAGTCTACCATAACGTGAAGCTACTTGAACGCTTACAGAATTAAGCACAGTAGGTTATTCATTTCTATAGAGTTCGCCAAATAAATTTTTTATTTTTTTTGAAAACATGGCGCAAAACATCGAGTGTAGCTTCGGCTGTGTGGCACGTAGCGCCGTCCTGTTGAAACCAAATGTTGCTAATATCCTCCTCTTCAATTTTTGCGAACAAAAATTCGTTCAACATGGCCCGATAACGATCGCCATTGACTGTAACGGCCACTCCTTGCTCGTTTTCGAATTATGCCTATGGACCAAAATCCGCACCAAACAGTGACTCGCCTTGGGTGTATCGGATTTTCAATGTATGCTTATGGGTTTTCTGTGCCCCAAATGCGACAATTTTGCTTGTTTACATAACCGCCAAGATCAAAATGTGCTTCATCTAAAAAGATGACTTTTTTTTTTTTTGGCAAAATCGGCATTTTCTGTAAGTCGATCGTAGGCCCAGATATCCAGCGTTGTTCAAGCGTATACACAACCATATTCGCTCAGCGGAAGGATAAAACTAATTATTTGTCAAATCAAATATGAGCTAAGTGCCATTCACGAAATAACCACTAGTTGAAAAAAAACATTAGATGGCGGACCCTTTATATAGAAAAATAATTAAATTTATACAAATAGTTAAACGATTAGCATGTTGGCAATAAAAAATATACAAGTGTATAAAAATTATACTTATTTATTCGGTATTCGAAAAATTAAGATTTTAAAAAAACCGTATTCGACAAAACCAAAAAAAAAAAAAAACGGTTAAAACCGGTCGAATAATAATCGTCCGATCTCCCTAGTACTCATACATATGTGGAACAATATTTCTGCTGAGATTTTCGTTGTACCCCAGTAAATAGATTTAAATTCAATGTCCATAAACACACTACTACATCTTTCTTCAGATAATAGCTTTAATAGGAGTCTAGGTAGTGTATGCCAAAAAGAAACGAAAAAAAACAAGCCGAACTAAAGACAGTACGGATCCTTTGGACTCGTGTTGACAAAAACGGATTTAGAAACTTTTTTTTTGCCATATTTAGCTTTGTAGTAAATCCACACACTGAAGTTAACGGACGAAGATTAGTAAACATTTTACTTCTTTAATTTGTTGTTAAATTGAAAAAAAAATTTGTTGCCAATTTGATCACAAATGCATGTGATAACAAATTAAATAATTGCCAATAAATAAATAATATGCGAAACCATTCCTATCCTATTACTAGCCACAGTCCCACTACCATCACCAGCAGCAACATCCATAGTGTAGTGAATTTTTATTTTCAACATAAATTTAAATAAAAAATAAAAAAAATTGAAAATTTATTACCAAATATTTATTACATAATCTCGAGATACAAAAGCGATACAAAACGTTTTAACTCGTACGTTTGTGAGTAAACAGCCAGTAAATGATAGAGATAGAGAGATAGTAGGTCCTATGGACTCTGTAACCAACAATAAACGTGCAACGAATGCAATAACAACTACCACAAATGCTTACAATTGTTCGCAACTTTTTAACGCCATCCAAACAAAATCAAGAGAAAAAAAAAACAAATTTTTACAACTTGAACAGATTTAAGTCGACCGAAATGAGCACTTTTAGGTAAAAAAAATGATTTTACTTTCAAAACGTTATTAACGTTGTTTATTAAAAGCTGGCATTCTAAACGATTTTTTCTTTTGATTGCTTTAAGTCTTATATGGTATATACAAATGAATGTGTGTTTGTATGTATGTACGTACATATGTATTATATAGCAAGCTAAACGGCTGATCCGATTTACTTGCAATTTTTACAGTATCTATCTGTACATCTGGTATTGGCTATATACATACATGTATTTCAAAAATTCAGACTGTGTGATGCCACGCCCATGCAATATAAATATTTACATATTCGTCTATATTTCAACATAGTAATAGTAATGCCATAGTGAATTATCGTGACAAACGCTAACAATAGTAAAACATCGATGACTGAAATAATTGTCCAAATTGTCATAGCTGACAGAAGTTGATGTTGTCATGCAAGCGCCTGTTTATTAGTGAGTCCTCACTAGACTTGCCAGATGGCTTTGATTTCGCTTGATTTACAACAATTTGTACAGCTTGTCAAGAGTTGTAAAAAATATGATTTGTCAAGATTTTTTAAATCATATTTTCTTATGTTTTCTTTACACAAAGTCTTGTAAAAAGCTTTTAAATATTTTATTAAATAAACATTTATTATTTACTGATTTCACCCATTCGGCTTTTCCCGGGAATCTATATATGTACAGTAGGGGCCAGCTATTTAGGGACAACAATTGTTTGTATACTGCTTCAGAGTAACTATTTATTGATTTGAAGCCTCTTATTATGTATAAAGGATTCAACGCCCACATATCCAATTCCGCCCACTTTTAAGCTAATGATTTGTATTGATTCTCTTTTTCCATTCTCGAGACACAAAAAAACAGTATATATTTGTATGGGAGGTACAATATCCATATTTGCGATTTCGGCCTCTTCTTAGCTGATTTGTATTAAATACTCGTACGAAGTCATTTATACAAGAATCAGAAACTTCCACTTTAAGCGTTCTCAAGATGTACAAAAATAAATATTTACTTTTTATTGGAGTTGCCTGTCCACTTGTCGAATCCCGTTTATATTTGCTGCAGAACTTTGAATCGACGTGCCAAATATTATTCAAATAAAGGGTGACCAAAATTGAGGTATCATTTTAATTTTATTGTCACTTTTTTCCCACTTGTAATTTTTATTCTAAATTCTTATTTTCAGACTCTGAATACATTTCGGTTAGTTAATATGGAACGACACGAAGGAATGATGTGTTCTTATTATTAAAAATGGCCAAAGGTTGCCAGATGTAATTAGGAAATTATTTTAACAAAATAATCTTCACCGACGAGGCCCAACAAGCAGAACTGCCGCATTAGGGTGAAGAGAATCGAAGAGTTATCTTAGAGCAACCATTACATCAACAAAAGTTACGGTTTGGTGTGGTTTGTGGTCCGGAGGAATCATCGGACCATATTTTTTTAAAACGAAAAAGGAAATGCGATTACGGTCAATGGAAAACGCTGCCGGGAGATGATCCGGATCTTTTTGAGGCGGAAAATTGATGATTAAGACGTAGAGAATATGTGATTTCAACAGGATGGTGCCACTTGTGACAAAGCAAGCGAAGCAATAAATGTTTTGAAAGATAAGTTCGAAAATCGCATTATTTCTCGTAGACGAGTAGTAAATTGGCCACCAGGATCGTGCGTTTTTAACACTTTACTGACATAATTTTTTATTTCTATCCAAAACCTATTTGGAGCTGAAATAAAAATATCTGAAAAAGAGACTTTTTTTTTTATTAAAATTAAAATGATACCTCAATTTTGGAAACCCTTTACCTTTAACAGGAGTAGAGATAAAAGAATAACTTCTTACAGCGCCACCCGTTGAAAATTTTATTACTTTTTTTCTTACACCTTCGCGCAGCAATTACTAAAAAAAAATCGTAAAAGGAAGTATCCATATTGGTCCAGTCGTTTTTAGGTTTTTTTTAAGTCTGAGCGAAAAACTGATTAAATTGCGTTTTACCGACTTGTGCAGTATATTATTAAAACAAATGATAAACTGAAAGTGCAATATGAGGGGCTACATGGTGGATGCATCAAAAATCCCCAGCTAATCTTGCTCAGTTTCTGCCAGGTCACCAAAGATGTGTGTGGTCTGGCGTTGTCACTACATAACACCTTTTCTGTTGATTTATTTGAATTGCTTGTTGTTAATTGTTGATAGTATAGAACGGAACCAAGCGATTGACCAGGTTATAGAAGCTTATAATGAACATAATGCCACCGCCTGCGGAGCTTCACCTTGCTTCGTCCACGATCTTTTTCAAACATTATTGCCGTACGTGATTCACTTTTGAACGCCCGTAATCACTCGGACCTATCAAACAAGCTATAGTGTTTTATTAAGCAATTAATATTAGCAGAGATATTATATTTTAGAGCCATCTGTGGACAATTTGTAATCGAAATTTTATTTTTGTCAAGTTTTTAGTTTTTTTAAATCAAGATTTTTTTTGTATTAATGTAGAGAATTTTGCAAAGTTGAATCTGGTAACCTTAGTCTAATAAGCAATAGTATTGAAAATCATTGTGTTTTATTCGTTCACGGGGAGGTGTACAAAATCGTGCATCGTTCAGCAGGCAGTGCACTCCTAATGGACAGTGTCGCCAAATTTCAACATGAAGTTGACTAATAACAGAAAATGTCGCCAAATTTCAGCATGCAGTCGACTCTTATCAGACAATGTCGCAAAATTTCAGCTTTCTTTGGTATGCTGACATTACAATGAAGTTGTCATAAATAACTATGATTCATGGATGAAAATATCATAGTGACAATGTCGTTCAAATTTCCCACCGGGCTGTTCCAAATAGCTTCAGTAAAAAAAAAATAAGTGGGGGTTTCACCTCCCGTACATATGTTAGTAAGCCGTCAAACTTCATTCAAATAACTTTTTTCTGGTTCAAATCATTCAAAAAGTGGGCTGAATTTTATATGTTTATAAGCATGGTACCTTCCATAATAAGTATATAAATTGATTTTTGTATATCTTAAGAACGATAATACGCATCATCAACAACTGCGTGAAATATTTATACATGTACACATGTTGCTCTTTTGCAAGCCACAAAGCAACTATCAATCAGTTGTTAAATCGGTTGTCAAATAAAGCAGTGTTGCCAATTCAGAGCTATGAATCTCTAAAAAAAAGTCACCCGATATAATACTATTTCATTCCCAATATTCATATGTAAGGGCTATGATCAAAACATTGCATTCAACCACCCCAAAACAAGAACACTCTGAGTTAGAGTCCTAGAAAAGGTACACGGATTTTATATACAGAGCAGCTTTTTCTGTGGTGTAGGGTGGAAAAAAAATACGGATTATGATTGTAAGTTACTTAATCGTTAAGAAGATAATCGTTCAAAGATTAAGAAGCTAAAGAAAAAGGTTGGACTATACAACCTATTTTTTTATAACATACACTTAGTTAATCAAACTTAAGTACGTATTATAGGGTATTTTACAATTAAAAGAAAGAAAAAATTGTACAATAATTTTGGCATTTGCAAACAACAGTAGTGATGAAGTAGATAACAAACAATACATACAATACAGCTGATGGATAACGATGGTAATGGTGATGATGGTGGTGGCAGTGGCAGTAGTTTTTAAGACAGTGGTGACGTGCCACTAATAAAAATCTGTATCTCTGTGTGTGTGTATATATTATTGTTTTTGACTATTTAAGATGGCTTGAAAATATTTTTTTGTATATTTTTTTAAGTCTAGTACCACTGTACCACTGTATTGTTTACTAGAATTCATACAGAGGTTATGTCGGATTATAGATTAGCAAGTAAACAGAGTTTGTTGGCAGGAAAAATGGTCAAAATGCTTACGAAAAACAAATAAAATTTATAAATATTTGTATGTAATCGTATATGGAGAGTTTTTGTAAAGTAAAGTGTTTAATAGCCAGCTTCATATAGTCGTGTAATCATGTTCAAAAAATAATTGCTATTGTCACAGTAACCAACACCGGTGGAGCAACAGCAGCAGTATCAGCCAAATTCAAGTTTTGTTTTGTTTGTTTTTCATCTTAATACATATTTATAAAAACTATTTTTGTTTATGGTAATTATAATATATAATATTGTTTGTTTGTTTGCATGTTGCCGAGTGATATTTATTTTTGGCAAACACATTTCAAGATATTGTTGGTCATCATTATTCCTTAAATTTTGTCTAAATGGGTTTTATCTTTGGCCATACGTTATATACGACTGACTGAAAGTATTTTATTATAAAATCGCCGAGTTAAATTTGTGTATTATAAGGGGACAAAAAAAAAAAAAAAAAAAAAAACAGAAACAATAAGAGGTGTCTCTTAGACACCCGTTTGAAACAACTTATGAAACAGAGAGGAAAATTTTTAACGAATTTAATTAATATTTTATAATAGACTAGCAAAAGCACACCGGGTCTTCGCAACCACCATCTTAATTATTATCTTATATGCTATCTTAGTCACATTTTTCTCCTTTTTACCCATTTTGTCCCATTCCGATCATAATCCAATCGTTTGTTCCTTCCAGAAAGACACTGTAGATTCTGCTTTTTAGCTGTATTCAGTCTTCAAGCAAACACACATTTAATTTTATATAGTATACGTATATACTTAGAAAGCTTTTATAGAGTGTTATTCACGCTTTTTGACTGATGAGGACAAACATTTACAAAATCCAATATTTAGTATGAATAGAAGGTAATAATCAGTTAATAATCAGTGGACTGTTTTGACTCTGTAATACAGGACTGTTGTTATTACTTGTTCTAACACGTTTCATTGGAGGTTCCTCGTTGCTACTGTCATTATCGATATTTTTGTCAGGACCAATGCCAAGATAACAAGTCTTTTTCTCTCTAATCTCTATAGAACCATCAAGACTCCAAACGGCTTCATCTAAATGTAGATTTATACCACTGCAGCTACTGACATCATTCGTCAAGTCTCCTTTTAAATTACTATAGACAGCTACTGGAGCACTATAATCACCTCCAAGTGTTTTGAGAAAACTTCGTTCAGCTAAGATACGACATGTTGTCGAAAGACACATAAGACTACGGAGCATTGTCAAAATATCGGTGTCATTTGCTCTACACTCTACAGCCAATGCACCTTGCAGATTTTTTATTGAATTTGTATCATTCAGACCAAATTCAGAAGCTTTTGCTTTGGACGTTCTCAAAAAAATATACAGAACTCAACATCTAGTTTATATGAGAGGAACCACGCCCACTTGTTCAACTCTGCTCACTTTTGACTGATGTTTTGCATTGACTAAATATCTATTTGGGCTAAATTTAGAACCTTTTCTGTTACCATTTTGAATAAATATTTACTTTGTATGGGCTTAGCACCGCCCAGTTGGAATTTTTGAAATTTATATAGCCTAGAGTTCCTAGAGATACTGTAAGAATTTAAAGAAAATCGGTTCAGCCGTTTAGCCGTCTATAGACTTCAAACTCACATATATAAGGGGGTCCGAAATTGAGGCATTATTTACTTTTAACAAAAAAGACTTTTCTTTAGATATAAAAAAAATATTTAATTCAGTTTATGACAAATAGATTATTATGTCGGTCAAGTTACCTTCACTACTGGCTCGGCAGGCTCCCAATCTTTTACTCAAATTATCAATCACGATGTCAACGTGAAAGAAAAGGTCGTGAATTGCATTATTTCTATTAGATGGGGAGTAGATTGTCCACGAAGATCGTTCAATTTGACACCTTCATTTTTTTGGTGGGGTTTCTTGAAATCGAAAGTGTACAGCAATAATCCCACAACAGTTCAAGAGCTTAAAACCAACATTAACAACAATCGAGCAGATATCAACCATTGACAATAGTTTATTGAAAAACATGATTGATAATTATCAATTAATTAATTAAATGATACCTAAATTTTGGACACTCTTTTTTTAATTTATTTATAAAATTAATTATCTAAATTCACTAAAATATAAAAAAAACAAAAAAAATTCCTATTTAACTTAGAAGAAATCATTTTGTACGTTGAGCACAGTTTTCTGAATGCGACAAAACATAAGCACGTTTTGAATAAATTCACTTAGGGCCATTATTACAACTTGCCTTTAAAGTTGGACTTAGTAAAAGGTAACTTTAGTTAAAGTGAACTTTAAGGTCACCTTTAACTTTTTTTCGCTATTACAACTTAGTTGTAAAATAAAGTCAACTTTTTTTAAAATGTGGCAGTGCCGGATCAATATCGATAACTTTTGCCAAATTAAACAAGTTCTTTAAAAACGCAGTGGCAACGACGTGCTTTCTTTTTTGTTATGTCTGTTCATTTTGTTTATAAAATTAGTGTGTGGGGTTTAATTTTTGTGTTTTTTGTGATCTATTCTTCATTTTGATTTGAAAAACTATTTGAAGTTGCCATATTGAAAATAATATATATACATATATCTGGCAAGTTCAAACATAACTTAACTTTAAAAGTTACAGGTAGGATGATCTTCCCTTTCGATTAACGCTCACTTTTACCTTATTGTATACTTATAATAATGAATATTGTAGACTTATAATAATGCCCGTTAAAATCCATGCGGTATAAGTATGTATTCTAGGATATCCTTGTAGACGAATCGATCCATTACACCCTTTATTTTGTGTATTGGCTCAATCCCATGGCCAGAAATCCATTTCCAGACTAACACTTTTTATTTATATTTTACCGTGGATTAAGACGTTGTCCTTTTTATTCATCATAACAGCCTAAATCCACAAGAATGTCTCACTTTATACCTACTAGTAGATTCATCAAGTTTACTTGCTCCTTTGTAAATTCAATTCTCACCAATCTGTTTTTGGCAGTAGTAAATAGTTTTTTTGTACGTGACCATGATACTTTATAATTTATCTATTGCGATCTTACCCTTCCTATCTAGAATAATGGAGAAAATTATGTGCCGACAGATTAACGTCTATCTCAAGCAACACGAATTATTATCTAATGTACAGTCTGTAAAGGGTAGGAGCTGTAATCTTGACAATAACATGTTATCATTTCTCATACTATTGCGCCACCAATTCTGATAAAAAAAAACTTGGGAAACTTTGTTATTTTTCCTTAACAGCTTGTAAACTAATTCGCACATATCCTACTGGACGAAGTCAAACAGTTCAACACAAGGGCGTATATTCGAAAGCTCTTGCTGTTAACCGTGGCGTTCGGCAACGATCGATTCTTTGGCATCTTTTATTTTGTCTCTAGATAAACAATTTACCAGATATAATTGAGCATTGTAGGGTTCAAATGTATGCCGATGATGTAGAGATTTACAGCAGTTGTAAATCAGATGATTGAAGTGTTTTGACAACATCAACTCTGACCTACCAAATGCATTTTTCTTAACAGGAACAACAGAACCTTAATTAACCTTTTTTCAGCCATGTTGAAATAAAACATCGGTACGGTTGTGAAATTTTGATCATTGCGCTAGCTCTGATTTTATGTGTATCTACGATAAAGGACATCGTGAAACCGTTTCGTGCTTTGCATATAAAATTTAGCATCTATCCTTTGAGAAACTCCTAAAATCGAGAAGTATAATCTTATTATATAAAATTATAACAAGACAGCAGCCTAATTATTTCTTTGGAATCTTAAAAGTTGGTAGGGTCTGTGCTAGGAAGAACGCTATTACGACAGAAATATAAGAGCACTTTTTCACAGTGCAAATTTTTTATACATATATTGCACTAGACTCTGGAACCAGTTACCGAATTAACTTCAGATCATAAGCAATGCAAAGCGGTTTAAAATTGAAATATTTTTCATAATAATTGATTTGTTATTTGTTTTTATTTTTCCACTTTTTAAATCATTTAATTACACTGGTCTACAGCAAAAAAAAAAACTTCTTGAAATAAAATTATATGAAATATAATGATTTTGATGCGCTGATTAGAAATCCGTTTGCAGTTTTTTCTATCGGACTCAAATTTTTTTTATGGGCGTGGCAAATATTTCGCCCAAAATATGGTAATTATGTCAATACATTTCATCATAACTTGAAAACGACTTGACCGATTTTAATGCAATTACCACCAAATGTTTAGGAACAATATTTTCTATAAATCAACTGAATAAAACTTTTTTGTATTTGCAGTTTCTGAGTTATTCGCAGGGTTGGCAAACCACTGGGCAACCCAATTAAGCCCACCAGGGTTTATTTAAAAAAAAACCCACCCGGGTTTTTTTTAAAGGTTTTCGTAGTTTATTTACAACAAAAATAAGTATAATTAACGTATAATATAAATTCATGCGGTCCGCTTTTTAGCTCAAAAAAGGTAATGAATTACCAAGTCTGCCAAATCTCTGTTTACATCTTTTTCCCACCTGTTAGCCAATTACCAAATCCCATTTCAGAAAAATTTCTCGCCTTTCGAGGCACTCCAACTCTGAAGCCGATTTTATATTTTTTTTCAAAGAAAGGGATTTGGTGGCATGCCAAAAGATAATGTATCCGTAGAAACAGCCAATAGTCAGAAGGAGCAATGTTTGGAAAATACTGTGGGTGCTGTATTTATCGTTTCTAATTGTTTGGACACTTCTGCGACGTAAGGCCGACCGTTTTTATATTTATCTTTATATTCCGGCAGTTTTTCCCATAATGCATGGTTTAAATGAAGTAATTGCAGTCTGCTCCGATCATCGAGTTTTATCACCTCATAGTGCACGATGCCGCCTTGATCCGACTGAGAATGGAAAATTGCATTATATACTAATACCACGTAATTCCACCTAAACGGAATTCGGAATCAGTTATAAAACCCAATAACACTCAAAAAAAAAAACACCCCAATAAAACCCAGTGGGTTGGGCTTTTTTTAAAAAAGCCGGGTTTTTGTCAACATTGTTTAATCGTAACTTAGTTGCGAAAACAAATTTTGTCGCGCAAAATTAGAGCAATATTTTATACCTACCATAGCCATTAAAAAAGAGCTTTTTACTTTTGTCAAAGTTAGTCACCTGCCTTTATTTGAATGCTTAAAATGTAAAATTTATATTCTTGGAATTTTCTTATAACTTTTTGGACAAAGAAAAAACAATTTCCATTAATTTTGCAAGAAAAATTGTATTCGCTAATTTTGGTCAAAGTTAGGTACCTGCATTTAAATTCGAATAAAATCAGCACTAGCCAATCGATTTTCATGTTTTATAGCTTATTTTATGCTCTGAAAAATTTTTTATAACTTTTTGAAGAAAAAAAAAAAATTGCTCTAATTTTGAGAGAAAAAATGTTTTTTTTTTGCAACTATATTACGAATAACTCCGAAATTGTTGAAAATACAACAATTTTTTATTTAATTGATTTAAATTCAGCCGATCAAATTATACTATGAAATATATTTGGTTGCTCCAGTCCAAAACCTTGTTGGCTAGTGTAATTTACCACACCACAATCACCTTTGACGTCAATAATAGAAGAGTTCTAGGCTATACTAAAAATCAATTAATAGAAGTGACTTGAGAAGTCAAGACAGAAATCGGAACAGCACGTTTGTCCATAGATAAGCTTTTGCGATTAATTTTTGCCAGTATTGCGCAGATAGCTGATGATGTGTTAAGAGTTGAATATTTTACAATTGTTTGCAAAATGCAAACAAGTGCTAGAAAATGTTTTTTCGTTTATTTGCTCTTTTGGGTTCAATAATTTTTAAATATTCTTTTTCTTTGTGTTGTTTAATCAAGACATGTGCTGCGCAAATATTTGAACGCTTTCTACTTAGCCTGAGATAGAAAACAATCATTTTTGTATAAAAGCCACTGCTTTTCTAGCTACAATATACGGTAACATTTTCTTCAGACAGCAGCGAGTCAAAACAATGACGTTCTTATTTATCGTTACATTAACAGTAGTAGTAGGGATTAACTGGAGTAGTATCGGAACTAACTGGAGAAGTAGACGAATATACTGGAGGTGCATCAAATTTAGGTGACGAGGTAGAAAGTTGAGATTATAGATCTTATTTGCAGTGCTGTTCTGATTGAAGAACACTGGCTTATCGCAGCTGCTCATTGTCTGCAAGGTGTCAGAAACGTAGGGATATACTCTGGGGTTGTACGTATTTCTCTTACAAATGACAAATGACAATTATCTTAATGCTACTCAAGAAGATGTTACCATACATCCAGTGTATAATCCTTCAACCAATGAAAATGACATTGCTTTAGTTTATTCAAAAGTACCGATAATATATACATATCTCTGCCGTAGCACCTGATAAATTACCAATTAAAGATTTCGAATGTGTTGCAGTCAGATCATTTTTAATGCGTAATGGTAATTTACTTCAGCTTTATTTTTATTTATTTTTTTTTCATCGCTCTTCCCTCTAAGGAGCATATTGACTTTCCACAAAGCATCTATTGCTTTGTTTTAGTTTCTTTACTCAATTTGATATTTAAGCTAAGTAGATGATTAATCCGCTGTAGCTTCCTCCATATGATTATTTTTGTGTAGAGGTGAAGATCCTTACTAATTGGTGGTGATTTTTACTTTAGCATTGTAATTTTTTCCCAGTAGGCGGCGCGATTTTCCTGACCATTCGTCTGATATTTGTCATCATCGCCAGAGGTATGCGAGAAGGGTCTAGGGGTTTTTTTCTTTATTTTTTTGGATGGAGTTGTCTTTAGGGAAGAAGTTGAAGCATTTTTTTATTAGTTAACATTCGAAACCACAATTAAATTTTTTCTTTGTCATGTCCTCTGCTTGGGCTCGAACCTCGGTCGTTTATGTTGTTATGCGTGCGTTCTCACCACTACACCACGCCACCCCTTCAGCTTTATTTACGAAGCTCTTTTTTTGCTATACTACAAATGGCTTGCAACAGCAATTCATTGGATTAACACTTTAAAATAAAATGGAATCTTTGATTATCCCATTTCCTTGTATTACTTATCTATTCACCATACTTTTTTTAAAACTTTTTTTTTATTTAAAAGAACAATTATTTTTCTATTTTATTTTGATTTTCCCATTTCCTTGTATTACTTATCTATTCACCATACTTTTTTTAAAACTTTTTTTTTATTTAAAAGAACAATTATTTTTCTATTTTATTTACTCGTATATTTATATTTGTTGTATAAATATTAAATTCAATTCAAATTTAAAAAAATTATTTATCAAATTATTCATTAGAACAGTTTTTATAACAGTTAGGGTAAATTATACAACGAGATTTGCATTAAGTCAGTTGCATATGGTAAGTTCAATGAGTAATAATATTAACTTGCTCATCATCAGGCACTAGGCTACCCAGAGTTATGGAAATCCAATCTTACCTTAAATAGCGCAAATATAAGGTATAACATATCACCAAACAGAGATCTATCTGAGGCGTTGGATTTTATAGACACAAACAATTGCTTTTACATTGTAAAAGCCGTGCCAAGAAGAACTAGAAGGTGACAAACTTTGTTCTCGATACCTCGGCTAATGATACGTATGGGCTAAATGCTAAAGTGATGATTGAAATGGTGTTGCTTAATAGTCGAGTCATCATTAAGGGATTTGCTTTTCAACAACAATTTTCGTAATGGGATAGCCCCATTATAACCCTGAGTGTATTTACGTGTTCGATATAGGATTTTTTTGAACAGAAATCGGCTAGTTGGCGTCTCAGTCGCTGCATTATTCCCCTGGGTAGTCTGTTCGATCTAATATGTATGCGCAATCACTTTGTTCATCATGCTGATACCAGATAGATCGCCAATTTTCGGCAGATTAATTATTCAAACGTCTTCAATTAAGAGCTGAAGGAGTTCATCGCACGTTTGCGGGTCTATCTTAAATAGCTTAGGTGATATATATTATCGTTTTCCAGTGAATATGTTTTATTCCTCATAGGTTTGATTGAAAAAAAAAAATGTCGAAGTATCAGTCCAGGCATACGGTTGTCCATCTCTATACGAGACAAGTACTGTATCATTAGACTTGAATGGTTTTTTCGAAGCGTTAGGTTCGTTAACAAGCCCGTTGATGAGCTTATATAGTAAATCAGTGATTACATTCTATGCGCACGCTGTGTTCTATTTATTTTCGTGTTTTCTGAGTGATGCGAAAGCAGTGAGGTTTTCTATGAACAACTTTTCGCTGATTTATCCTTCATTCATTCATCAATCAGAAACCATTAGGTGATATCCACGATTTCCGCTTCCAAATTTTAAAGCCGATATGTGTTCCGATTATGCCCTGTTCTGTCGTTTGAAAATTTTTAAGCTGTTCATAGGCGTTGTTGATAACGATTGCTGTAAGGTCAGGGTGTATCTTTTAACAACGGCTGGACATTGAAAATTCTTTGAGATCTTTGCTGCACATTGCTGCTTGCCGCTAATTTAATGCGAACACTATCCACACGTGGAGATGGTGGTCACTTGCTACATCGGCGCCACTCTTGCATCTTACATTGAGGAGAGATAAGCGTCATTTCCTGTCGATGCCGATAATTTACCATTCTATGCTCCTCTACCGATGGGTATCATTGTCGTAAATAAATAATCTTATATATATCGGGTGATTTTTTTGCAACTTTCTTTTTGGCAACATTGTTTTTGGCAGTGTGTAACATGTTTCTGTCAAACATGTTCAGTTTGGTTTATAATTTATCCATGAATCGACTTAAAATGAACAACGCTTGCAAGTTATTGAAGTTTATTATCAAAATCGGTTAAGAACTTTTTTATCGGAAAATTGTGTTCAGCGACGAAGTTCATTTCTGGTTAAATGAATACGTGAACAAGCAAAATTGCCGTATTTGGTGCGAAGAGCAGCCAGAAGCATCGCATGAACTGTTAATACATTCTGAAAAATTAACTGTTTGGTGTGGATTATGGGCTGGTCGCACCATTGGACCGTACTTTTTCAAAAAAGACGAAGGCAGGAATGGCGAGCGCTAAAGTGCGATGATTAAAATGAAACAGCTGGACTTGGCTGACATGTGGTTTCAAGAAGACGGTGCCACATGCCACACGAACCGCTAAATAATGGTACAATTGAGAGGCAAGTTCGGTGAACAGTTTATTTCACTTTTGAGGCCGCTCAATTGGCCGTCTAGATCGTGCGGTTTAACGCTTCTAGACTATTTTTTGTGGGGCTATGTTAAGGCTCATGTCTATAGGGACAAGCCCTGGAAGCCAATATTGAAGCATTTAATTGTGAGATATCGGCCAATATGTTGAAGAGAATTTGCCAAAATTAGCGTATGAACCATTTGGGGCATAGCCCCGGTCAACATTTGCATGAAATCATCTTTAAGCATTGAATTATATGGATTGTCCTATCGACTCAAATAAAGATTCCATACATTTAGTTCGTAGATTGCAGTTAAAATGAAATAAATCTTGTGTTTAGTTTTTAATTAAAATTCTTTATTTAACACAGTTTTGTGCTTCACTGCTCGTAGCCTCTTTACGAGCAATAACAATTTTTATTCTTTATTACACTCTCTGTTTACAACTTTGTAAGCAACAACTATTACTCTACAGATCTTTCTACCTAAAAATCTTCCAACCCGATCGAAGTTAAAACTAAGGTTCGATCACAACCTCTTCAACCAGAGTTTAATCACACTAAACTCGCTTTAAATTAAGTTCAAACCAATAACTCGTTTGCTAAGTTTACAACACATAAACTGATTGTTGTCCGCATCAATGCTGTTTTTATATGGCTCAAACCTGTCTTTATTTCTATTTCTTTGCTTTATTTTCTTTTTAGTTCTTATGAATACACGCGAATGTAAACATCTAATTCTTTCACCTCTTGTTATTTGCTGTTGTTTGTTATTGTCTGTTACTTGTTTTCCTTTCTGCTTGTTTTTGTTGTTGCCGTTTATTTTTGTTTAATAAATTTCTGATAATGCTGTTGTTGTCGATTTGGTTATTTGTAAACAGCACGTATAGTTGCTTTTGCGGCTTTTGTTTATTCTTTTTAGCAATGTAATAGGCGACTGGAGTGCCCAACCTGATTTTGTAACAATATTAATTTTTGTATATCTTTAGGACGGTAAAAAAAGAAGTTTCTAAATTATATTCAATCAAAGTCGTGAACAATAAACATCACCAGCCAGTAACTGGGTGAATTAAATAAGATAAGGAGACAAAAGGTGGAAGGTGTAGCGAAACGTGCCGGGTTTTAGCTAGTTAGATAAAATTTGTTTGCATCTGCTGGGGATCCTACAATTAAGCAATATTTTACACTATTTTGAGTACACAGTGTTGTAAAGGGTGGCCCAAGCATAATGCACAATGCTAATTGTCTGTCACAACTCAACGTGAATTTTTTGCCCAACTTAATTTGACATTTCTTTGTTTCAGTGTTTGACAAATTCAACTATTGTCATAGATCCTTCCATCGTAATACAAAATATTAAGTTAATTCTCGAAAATTTTTTGTTTTATTTACAATTAAGATTGTGCGCTTTGGTTGGACCAGCCTTTAGTATGAATGACTGAAGTGCACTATATTACAAATTCCATAATCTTTCTTAAATTATTTGCTCTTAAATTATATTTTCTTTTGAAGCTGTGCTATTTTTTTAAATATGTAAATTAGGGCTTTTTTCCCGTACTTTTTCCATTCACGGTAAAACTGGAAACTATTTTTTTCCAGGGAATCCTACACAATTATGCCTATATACCACGTTGATCAAGAAGTTCCCGGAATTTATTCAGAAAATTAAAAATACAAGTTTATTCATCTAAATATATATTGTCCCCTTCAAAGTAATCCTCATCGACTTCAACACACTTATGCCAGCGCTTGATCCAATCCTCAAAGCATTTTTATGTTCGGTTTTCGGTATATACATTAGTGCTTCCTTCGATTTTTTCATTATTTCCTCTGGACTGCTGAAACGCGTTACTCGTAATGGTTTTTGAACGCGATTGGTCAGAAAGAAGTCACACGGAACCAAATCAGGTCAATTCGGTAGCTGTTGCGTGTCGTACTCATAAACCTAGGTCTCGTCTCCAGTAATGATCATTTTGATGAATTTGTGGTCGAATTCTGCCTCGTAAATTATGTCTTTTGCGAACTCAACGCGGGCTCTTTTTTTGCATGAAATTGAGGTCTTTTGGCACCAAATTTGCTGCTACACGACGAAAACCCAAATCATTAACCAAAATGTCTTGGACGGACTGATCCGCTATTACTCTTAAATCCTTAAATCCATTTTTTACGCAAAATCTAATACAAGTTCGTTGTTGCAAATTTAAATTCATTTCTAAAATTGTAAAGAATCGCCAACACACATAGAGATAAATGTACTCTTGGCTACGTAGCTTTTGCAAGTGTCAAGCTATGACGCTAAGATTTAGCTGGAATATCAACAGCAGATGTACCAACTTAACAAAAAAAAAACTCAAATCGAACAATGGGTCTGCCATACGGGGTTATTCCGGAAACTTTTTGATCAAGGTAGTATATGTGTAATAAACATATACTACATACACATTGTATATTGTATGTGCCTTAAGTCTTTTGATATACATAGTTTTTGGCTATTTTTTATTCCAATTATGATTTTTATTTTCGGCATTTTACTCGTATTAACAAACTTGTAGTTTCTTTTCGTTTTTGCTATTTATTGATTTTTTATTTTGTATTATTACCTGTTTCAATTGCCATTGTAATGTGACCACTTGATTTTGTAATATTATCGCTTCCACATTTGTGCTATTGTCATTATATGTTGTTGACAATTGTTGTTGCTGCTGCGGCTTCTGTTGTTGTGGATTTATTGTTGGTATTTTAGTCATCATCATCATCATTTGTTGAGAATTATTAAAATGATTATTGTAATCAGTAATGGATGATAGTTTTGTTGTATCTTTATAATTGGAATTCAAATCAACACCATTATTACAACCATCGTCATCATCATCGATATGATTGGTATGGAAAAGATTACAATTCTATAAAGAAATATAAGAAAAAAAGAAAAGATTTTCAATTTTGTAAATAAAATAGAAAAAATATTTATATTTTTATTAAATAAAAATTAAGTGCCTGAACGAATATCCCGAATGTTAGCGTTTGTATGGAATAATTAAAAAAAAAAAAAAAAAAATAAAAGCTATGTCCCTCTTAATGTCTCGCCATCTTGTTCAGAAATGCGTGACATTGTCATGCCAGTCGCAATGTCGAGTAGACACCGGAGAGCGCCTTGATCGCAGCCTGACTGTTCGTATAGAACCGGAAATCAACGTTATATACCATATAGTACATCAACTAGTCCGCTGCCCACTTTATCGGTGAGACCTCCGCCTGTAAGATACTGCAACGGTCCGGCAGTTTAAAGGATACTCTCACACCGTATACAGGAATGAAAACACCGCCCTTCTTAAGATGATTTCGATCCATCTGCGCATATCTCACCAGAACTGGGTCCAACACCGGCTCTGGTGAGAGAAGAGAGAAGAGCATCGTATTGTTACATTACGATAACCCAAAGCGCAAAAAGTCATATGGCCAACCAGCCAAATCAGCGCCGAAGCCGAATATCCATGACGCCAAGGAAATGCTTTGTATTTGGTGGGAAAAAGGGTGTTTTGTATTATGAGCTAGTGAAATCAGGTCAGATGATCACAGGGGACTTGTACCGAACACAATTGATTCGTTTGAAGAGGGCAAACAACGAAAAACGACCAGACACGAGGCTATAATCACCATTATGACAACGCTAGGCCACATGTTGCAGACCGGTCAAAAACTATTTGGAAAACAGTGGATGGGAAGTTTTGGTATCGAACAAATTCGAAGGTTCGCACATTTTGCAAATCTTTCGACATATTTTTGCAGCGTTTTTTCTTTTTCTTTATGTGTATGTTTTACTATATCACATAAATTGGTAGTAGTGTAGACATGTAGCTGTGTCGCTGTCAAAATAATCGTATCAATATAAAAGTGTGCATTTAATTTTTTGCAATTTGTAGTCGGTAAACGGCCGTCATCTATGTGTTGAAAGCAATATCCGTACTTTTTCCGATATTTAACGCAACTCCACACTGAGCACTTGTCGTGAGTGCGCAGCCTTTCAAAGGGCTTTGCCATATAAAAAGAAGAAGCTAATTTCTGATTTCATAAGGCTTTCTAAACCAGGATTTTGCTTCATTTGACAAAAATCTGTTTAGAAACAGTTTTTGAATAATTCAAAAACCGACTACTTGAAAACTCCGGGCCGTTTTTTGGAAAATATCAATAAGAAACAGTTTAATTGTGAAGTGGTAATTTAAAAACGTAAATAGGAAACAGTTTAATTGTGAAGTGGTAATTTAAAAAATGTTGCATATTAACCCTCAACCGGTCAATTTTAACAATACTTCAAAGTAAAAAGTTGAAAAACATTAAAAACTAGCCTTCCAGCTAAGAAGATATGTTATATATTTTTACCAAAGAAGGATTTTTAATATGTTTTATTTAAACATTTTGCTTATTATTTGACAAGCAGAAACTTAGTTTATACTTCGTTTAAAACATTTGCGGATCCGATTTATACCCCTCTGCATTCTGCACATTGCATATGCTCGACTTTATCATAGCGGATGTCTTTTGGTAAATTATAAGATCTTTTTACTTTCTTTGTAAGCTGTAAGCTTTGGTGTTAAGGTCTTCCCACAGGTTTTTGACGGAAGTCTTTGCATAATAGCAGAGTACATCTGCCATTATGGAAGTCTGGTAATTTTAAATGAGACATATCGTTGCAATCAATTCCATGAATGCGTTCAAAAAGGAGATATGAATTTAATAATGACATATCAATTAGATGATAAAATTAAGCTAAAGTCCATTTTCATTCTAATATGGTATCGTCCTAGTAAGCTGTGCATTATATCTTCGCCAACCATACGATAATAGTATTCTTTGATTATATTGGGGTCTACTACAACCAAGGATTTATTTTTACTATCAAAACGCCATGTTTGCAACTATTGTTCGTCGTTAATTTCGGTTTTAAATGGTTAAATACCAGCATAAGTTAATAATAACTGCACACATTTTGTGTCCTGCCACTGCACACAAGAAAGTTCCACAACAAAAATGCAGCCAAAAAGTTCCTTAAAACATTTTAAGAGGCAATTATATTTGAATCTGCTAAATTTTTATTAAAAAAAAGAAAAAGGTCTTTCAAAAGAGAAAAAATTTTTTTGCAAAACGAAATGGTTGATCCCAGGTCCGCCTTTAGGCGGACTCAAATTTTTACCAATAAAAAGCTAAGCTTTACGAAAAAAAATTTATAAACAAAACATAAATGCAAAATAAAAATAAATTCATCTTTCATATGTTGATAATGAAATTTTTTTTTTAAAGTTTCACTTAAATCACAAATAATTTTTTTACGCACTTTATCTAGAAATTTGACTTTACGGGTGGAAATATTAAAACCATGAGACAAATGCATGTTGTTATTTATCATAATAAGGAAATTGTGTATTTCTTTGCACATACTCCTATTTACCGTTATAATTTAACTTCTAAAAAAATCAACAGAATAACACAAACAATATACTCCGCCTAAAAGCAGGTTTGCCAGTTAGAGGGTTAAGTTGCTTGCCATCAATTGTATTGAATATTAGTGAAATACTTGTATTTGTAAAAAATTACGTAAAATATAAAAAAGAAAATAATTTTTTAATAAAATTTATTTTTTAATAAAATGTTGCAATGTTTCCTTTTTTTAGTATTTGTCAAATACAATTTTTGTGTAATACCCGCACTTACTTAATACGATTTCAATATAACAAAAATGTTACTTCACTTCACAGCTCATTAAATACTTCTTTTCATATGCGAATATAAGATAATGAAAATGAAGAAAATATTCATTAAATATATGTATGTATGTATGTACATATGTATGTATGTATGTATGTATGTATGTATATAAAATATAGGCAGCATAAAATGAAAACCACAAATCATCATTGAAAACTTATGATGATTTCGTTTTTGAGAGATTTAGACATTTTTAGTGAACGATTTCCTAATTTTAAATTAGGAAATTAAAAAAAACATTTTTTTTTTCAAATTGAAACAGCGCAGAAGAAGAAATAATAATTGTGAATCACACTTTAACGTCAAGTTTTTTGCCCAACTTAATTTGACATTTCTTTGTTTCAGTGTTTGAAAAATGCGAAAATGGAAGTTCAAATCAAAATGTAGTTCGTGCACTCGGTCGGTCAAGCAGCTACCGTGAATGGTGTTCGATATCGTGAGATGATAACGGACTTCTAGTTGGCAGAAATTGAGGATATTGACCTGGACGATATGTGGTTTCAACAGGATGCTGCCCCTTGCCTCAATCCAACGAAACAATGGCTCTTTTGCGTGAGAAATTTGATGTCCCTGTTATTTAATGTCGTGGCGATGTTAATTGGCTTCCACGATCATTTGATTTGAATTCGCTGGACTTCTTTCTTTTAGCATATTTCACAGAAAAAGTGTACGTCAATAAGCTAAGAACAATTTGAGAGCTAAAGGATAAGATAATTCGGCATATTAACGATACTAAATCTCAATTATGTCTCAGAGTCATTAAAAATAATGACCGATCGGCATTTGACCGATAATTTGTTTCACACATAATTGTCATATATTCTTCTATCATAATAAAAAAATATTAAAATAATTCTCTGTAAATTTTTAGTTTTATTTACAATTAACATCGTGCGTTTTGGTCGGACCACCCACAAATTTTGCTAATCTTTAAGTTGTAGGACAAAGTTGATTCTAATTTTTTTCTTTAATCGAACATATTACTTAGTTTCAAAAATAGAAATACAGAAAAATATATATCTTTTTATCTTTTTTTTAATTTTTTAAAACTCCTTAAGCAAATAGTACTTTTATTGGTATCTTTTCTACCTAAGTACCTATATAGTGCTTATTTCGTGAATGGTAACACTTAGCTCATGTCTGATTTGACAGATAATTAGTTTTATCATTCCGCTGAACGAATATGGTTGTGTATACGCTTGAACAACGGTAGGAATCTGGGCCTGCGATCGACTTACAGAAGATGCCGATTTTGCCAAAAAAAATCATCTTTTCAGATGAAGCTCATTTTGATCTTGGCGGGTATGTAAACAAGCTAAATTGTCGCATTTGGGGCACAGAAAACTCGCACGCATACATTGAAAAGCCAATACACCCAAGACGAGTCACTGTTTGGTGCGGATTTTGGTCCAGAGGCATAATTGGGCCATTTTTCTTCGAAAATGAGCAACGAGTGGCCGTTACAGTCAATGGCGAACGTTATCGGGCCATGCTGAACGAATTTTTGTTCACAAAAATTGAAGAGGAGGATATTAGCAACATTTGGTTTCAGAACGGCGCTACGTGCCACACAGCCGAAGTTACACTCGATGTTCTGCGCCCCGTTTTTGAAAATCGCATTATTAGCCACAGAGCTGCTGTCGTTTGGCCACCTCGGAGCTGCGATTATTTGTGGGGTGCCGTCAAAGATAAGTATTACGAAAACAAGCCAGAGGCAATTGAAGCTTTAAAGGACAATATTCGTGAAGTCATTGGTGAAATACAGCAGCACACAATCGATAATGAGCTTAAAAATTGGACCGATCGTGTAGGCCAGCCGAGGCAGCCATTTGAATGAAATTGTTTTCCATTATTAACCTGAAGGATTGTACTTTCAAATAATAAAAGAAATGTGAGAAAATATTCAGTAGTTTTTTTTTATAGCATTTTCAAAACAAAAAAAAAAAAATTATTTGGCAGACCCTATATAATCCATATTTTTACAATACTTATACTTTATTTTATAAATTAGTTGAGTTTGGCGCTCTCTTGCGACAATATAGACAAGTAACACTTGTTTATACGATTTTTGTACACAAGCTAAAACACGAGTAGTAGCGTTAGTTTAGACCCTCTAACTGTGGGAAAAATACTAAAAAATACGTCCTACCCAAAAACGTCTTACGTCATACCCAAAAACCTTGATAGTTTCGCTCAAAGAATTTTATGTCTTGATAAAAACATTCCCCAAGCTCGTCACTCATATTTTCAAAGTTATCTGGAAATAAATCAAAGTGCGAATGTAAAATATGAATTTTTAGGAACATATTAATACCCATCCGTTAGAAATTCTTCAACAAGTTTAAAAGAGTTCCAAGCAGCTGTTTATCGCTGATTTCTTTTTTTAAATTTAGGTTCACTACCCTGCTGTAGTGGAATACTTATCAATAAATCCATAATATTTTCAATATCTTGGATTGTAGACGCTCTTCAGATCATTAATTTACCGAACTACAGAGATCTATTTTTACCGGTATACTAGGAGCTAAAGATCAGCCTACAATTTGTATAAGTCACATAGAAATCCACCTTTTATCTTGATGCTACACTGAAAAACCAAACTAAAGAAAATAAGCACTTTGAACAGGGGCTTTTGTAATAGGGAATGCTTGCCTGGCATAAACAACTTTACCGTAAACATAGAAAAACCGATTTGGATTAACTTTACACGCTCTATACAACATTATATTGAATAAACCAGATTTTAAACAATTGCAGAACAAAGTATTATTGCAAAATTAATATTGACTAAAATATTTTTAAGGCAGCAAAGTATAGTGTATTTTGCTTATTGAAATACAATTGGTTTAACAACTAAGAATACATTTCTGAAAGCATTCAATAACTAATTTAAGATGTTCTATGTATGCAGAACTCGATTCGACATTTTCTTGATATCAACTACTTAACTACTTTTCTATCAGAAAACTGTGATTACCATTGATAGCCCTTCTTGAAAATATATGTTTCATTTCATGTACAAAAAAAAAAAAAAAAAAAAAAAATTATTATTTGTAAACTTGTGTAATTAGCTTTCAAAAAATATATGTTTTATCAATATCCATGATGAGTGATTTTTTTGATTTTTATCTATGTGACAACGCACTATGCGTCCCATAATTTACTGTAACTATTTTAAAAACTGTTCTAATGCTTTGATAGTTAATTTATTAAGTTTTAATTGAAATATTTAAAAAAAAATACAATAAATATATATATAGTGTTTGAATAAATAAAAAAGGTTTTGAAATAAATAAGTAGATAAATAATATAAAAAAATGTGATAATAAAATATAGAGAAGGTCAAATCATTACTGCATCATGTTATTTTAAAAGGTCTTTCCAGTTATTGTCTGTATCCACTTCAGGTGAGGACTGATTTTAGTATAAACTACTATCCCGGGAACCGGTGAAAAAGATTTTATACAACTAACGTATTGGTTAAGACCGTCTTTATAGGAAGCAATGTCAGCAGGATCTCCAACGCATTGCTTTTGTAGAAAATTTGCATCGTAGCAAATGACACCATCGATTGCAACGCTGGCAGCTGAACAAGGATATTTTCTAGCAGCAGACACTTGACGGGAAAAAAGGCGATGTGCATCATTGTCCACAGATATCCAAAATGTTATGGCAAAATTATAGGTGATTTCTAACTCTGAAGCTGGTATTAAAGCTGGTGAAACGCGTTCGTTACGTGTTATCGCCTTTTCCAAATAAATTAAGGCAATATCATGTTCATGGGTTAAGCGATTATATGATTCATGTTGGATAATTCTGCCAGCTTTAGAATGGTAGCTATCATCAGAATAAACTGTAACAACGCCCACAAATATAAATGCGTCTACGGCACCTTCAGCACAATGAGCGGATGTTATAACCCATTGTTCATCAATCACAGCACCACTACAAAATAAAGTGCCATATATAGTCTCAAACTTTATAAGCACATGAAAGGTAAACTCTCCAACTGCTGCGTTTTCACAAGTTTCCAATACAATTTCACCTCCAGTTACATCCGATAGTAATCCAATACTTTCCGATTCTAAGTTAGTTGGCGATTCAAGTACAGTTAACCCCATTACTACTGTTAATGTAGCGATAACGAACGATAGGGATAATAAGAAATTCATTGCCGTAAACTCACTGCTTGCTGTCTGAAGAGAATGTTACTCCATATTACAGCTAGAAAAGCAGGGGTTTTTATACAAAAATGCTTGTTTTCTATTGCAGGTTATTAAAAAGCGTTTAAATATTTGCGCACATGTTTTAAATCACCAAACAATATTTAAAAATTATTGAATTCAAAAGTGATATGTAGCAAATATTTGCTTAAGCGATGAGTATGTTTTTGCCAAAAAACATTTTCAAATATTTGTTGTTTGCATTTTGCAAAAAATTTTTGTAAAAGATTCAACTCTTAAAACGCTTTTTTTAAATTAAGTATCGGGTGTACATTGCTTAAGGTTTGACTCTTGACTCTTAGAGTTTTAAAAAATGGCTGAAAAGAGATTTGTGCTCTATTTCAAGGGACTTGATTTGTTGAAAAATAAAACTATTTTTTATCTACCATGTCACGGAATTACACAAATTGTTCTAATACATTAAAAGGAACTAAGTCGAATCTGATCCAAAGATCGTTAACGTCAATAAATTTAAAGATCTTATGAAGGATAAAATAATGTGCTACGTTTCAAATCCCATGTTTTCAAAATTATTTTTACAGGGTGCTTTATTAAGCTTCTCTCCCATTTATGAATAGGGCTTACTTTACATGGACATATTTACATACATATATATGTATGTATATTGTCAAATTCTTAATTGTAATTTGTTTTTAGGTTATTTTGTTGTTGTTAGTGATCTAACTCACATCTTAGGTTTAAGTTTCCGAACATAAGATTTAGGCTACTTACCCTTGCGTAAACTAGTGCCTGCATTGAAAGGCAAAATACCTTCAAAGCCACGGATATTGTCAGTTCTGATACGTAATATATTACCTTGATTAAAAAGTTTCCGGAATAAGCCCCGTGTGACGGTCCCATCGTACCTATTTGAGTTTTTATTTTTGTTAGGTTGGCACATCTGTTGTTGATATTCTCGCTAAATCTTAGCGTCATAGCTTGACATTTGCTAAACCTAGGTGTTGGCGATTTTTTGCAATTTTTTGATCAAGGTATTATTTAGAAATCTAAAGTGCTTCGATCTATACAGCCCGCTCCGTAAAATCCTGGATCAGCGCCAAATCCTTACGCTTTAGTATGGTCACCTTTTTTCCCGACCTAAATATAATCAAAAACGTATGGAAATGGGTGGCTATGAAAGTGTACGAGTCCGGAAGACAATACAACGCAAAAACTGGCCTAATGGAAGGGTTCAAACATGCTTGGTCTACCATTTCGTTAAATTACATATACAGAAAAACTTTACTATTCAATTTCCAATCGAATTTTCGATGATATTTCAAACAAAGGCGGTCCCACGTCTTAATTAATTGTACTTATTATTCCTAACACTCTAAAATATAGTAGAAGAATTAAAAAGCAAACAATTGCTTAAAATACTAATTAAATTGATATTATAGCAGATGGCATCCTATTGATCAATTTTTTCAATACTTATTTAGTATAGTTTTCTAAAAAACTATTTAAAATATTATCTTGTATGGTACAGAAAAATGATAGGAGTCTACTATGTAAACAATTTAGGGCCATATCTCAACTGGTTCAGATAATATTTAATTTTAAGCCTCAGTGAAAGGGGGGCTCTATCCTGATGACGTACAGTGTATATGTATTTAGTTTTTTTTGGCAATTTTTAAGACATTTTGGCACAAATAAGAAATTGTGAAATTCCAACACTGATAACTATGTATATGGAAAAGTTGTGTTTGACTACGAGCGAATGCTGAAGATCTTTTAGTAAAGACGCACTGTGTGCCGCTGTGGTATGATAGGTAAGACACCCGCCTACAACCAGAAGATCCTCGGTTCAATACCAGACTAGACCATCTGAAAAAAGAAAGGATCTTTTCAACAGCCGGTATCACCTCATAACATTAGCTAGTAACTGCTTATGAGTATTAGTACTACTGAAAACTTATCTAACGCATTTGCCGTTCAGAGCCGATGTATAAACTATAGGGCCCTTTCAATGAGTTAACAAATAGAATCTGATGCAGCTCATTGACTGAGAAAAGTCCTCCTGTTCCTTCATGGAATGTTATGGGAATTAATATATACTGTGATTAACAAATGAGAAAGATAGTTTGAAATAATAATCAACAGTGTTTTTGTCTACAAACAATTTGTATAAAGTGGTACTAGAGTAACCCTTCCCTCATTGCTGGAAGCCTTTTTCGTTGTATACCTATAAAATGAACTTCTCATAAGGAAAATTTAAAGGAATGCATACATTTTATTATTGAAAAAACACACTATCACAGATAACAATTTATATATGAATAGATTTTACCCTGTGCAATACTCGCTTATCCAATCTATTCCGCACTCAAGTTCTCAAGATATATAAAAATTACTATGTACGGTAGATGCCACGCCCACTTATCAGATTTTGCCAGCTAGACGGATGATTTGAATTAACTACGAAGTCATTTACATCAAATTCAGAAACTTCCACTCTAATCATTTTCAAGATGAACGAAAATTGATATTTACTTTTTATAGGAGGTACCATGCCCACTTAGCCAATTCCGCCTACTTTTTGACTGATGATGTATTATTGTATTAATTTCGAACTTAGCCAGAGCAAATTCCGAAACTTCCAATTCAACTATCCTTAAGATATAAAAAAAACAATATTTACTTTGTATGGGAGCTACCATGTACACTTAGTCAATTTCAGCCATTTTTTAGCTGATGATTTGTATTAACTGTCAAGTCATTTAGACCAAATTCAGAAACTTTCAAGATATGCAAAAATTAATATTTACTTTTTGTGGGAGGTACATTGCCATTTATTCAATTCCGCCACTTTTTCAACGAATAATTTTTATTGTCTTCCAAGTCATTTAGATCAAATTCAGAAACTTCCATTCTATAGATACCTTGTATGGGAGGTACTATGCCCACTAATCTGAATCCGCCCACTTTTTGACTGATGATTTGTATTAATTAATGTTACCGTTTTGAAAATATAGATAAATATTGTATTCAAATTTCCCATATGAAATTTTAAATTTTCCTCTACCAAAGGAAAAAAAGTAATTTTCTAATCGCTTCTGAAAGAAAAACTATTTGAATTAATTTTGTGTTTACGAGTATATTTCGTTTGAAATGAAGTTAAAAAAAAAAACAAAAACAAATTGAAACATTTTAATTTAATGCTGATATCGTTTAATGGCGTTGATTCTTTCCTGAATCTCTTAAAAGATCAACAACAATAGATCAGCACCACCACCAACCACATCAAAATCGCCATGTTTGGCTAACATGTATATTCGTATGTACATTAGGGTGGTCCCTATTTTTAAACTTTGTTGTTTCGAGCGTAACTCCCCATAAAGATGTTCATTATATTTAGTTTAAAAATATTGTGTGAAAAATATTATGACGAACGATCTATATAATTCAATGTTTAAAGATGATTTCATGTAAATGTTGACCACGGCTATGCCTCAAATGGTTCATACGCTGGGTCCAATTTAAGCATACTCTCTCCAACATATCGGCCGGTATCTGACGAATAAATTCTTCAATATAGGTTTCCAGTGCGTCAACCGTTGCTTGGCCCTATAGACATGAGCCTTAACATAGCCCCACAAAAATTAGTCCAAAGGCGTTAAGTTGCACGATCTAAGTGGCCATGTGGAACTGTTTTGTTGAAACCACATGCCAGCCAAGTTCAGTTCTTTCATTTTGGCCAAAAAATTTACAATCATCGCACGGTAGCGCTTGCCATTCACAGTAACGTTCCTGTCTTCGTCGTCCCTGAAAAAGTACGTACCAATGTTGCCACCGGCACATAATCCACACCAAACAGTGCATTTTTCGGGAAGCATTGGCAGTTCTTTTTTAGGGGATAACTCCTATACATGCAGTGCATTGTGCTGGTGCCAGGAAAATAGGTTGTGGGAGGAGGATAGAGGGTGTAGTGTTTATGGACGTTCGCATTAAATTTGCTCATGTCGTAAATGGCAAGGAAGACATTCGCAGGAAGATTGTTCCACAAACGAACAGTGCGACCAAAGAACGAATTCTCCCTATAATGCTATTGTGCGATTTACTGGACAATCAACTGCAAAGGGATGCGCTCTACGAGAAATATGAATACTAAGTAAGAATATATGATTACCAGGAGTTAGTTTTTAATTTCGTTAGAACACATTGCGACGATGAATCGATAGAGATGATAGGCACTTGAATGCTACTTTCGACACTCGAGATATGTGCTTGTACCAACAAACGTCACATTGAATTCTCATGCCCAGAACATCAAGAGCATCTGATTCCTCAATATCTACATTACCCATAGATACAGATGACAACACACCCCCACGTCTGTGTGTCAAAAAACAATATTGGGTCTTGCGCGTATTAAAGTCGACCCTGTTGGCGCGACCCCACTCAGAGATTTTCGACAGGTCGTTTGTGTGTCGTTCATATTACGCCTTTTCGCCCCCAATTTCCAAAAGCCTCGGCCTACGATCAAAAGAATACAAGTGACAAATATTGCTGTCATCTGCAAAAGAGTAGATAGGATTAGAAGTGAGAAAAAGAAAGTCGTTAAGAAATATTAGAAATAGAGTTGGAGAAAGAACATAGCCTTGCATTACTCGTCGGATGAGATCCCATCTATAATCAATCTTATAGTGTGATTTCTGAGAAAGCTCGATATGAATCGAGAGAAGTGACTACCGACACCAAAAGCAATAAGTTTGAGCCTCGTGCCAGACTCTGTCAAACGCCTTGGAAATATCCAGGGTCACCTTATTCTCACCAAATCCATGAATGGACCTAATCCACCTTTCAGAGAGTAGTGCCAGCAGATCACCAGCAGAACGAACCTTACGGAAACCATATTGGCGATCAGTCAGCAAATTATTGGACTCTAAGTATTTCACAAGGTGGTGATTAATCATACTCTCCATAACCTTGGAAAGTGACGAACAAACTGTAAATGGGCGGTTGTTTTCAGGGTTACTAGCCTCACCCATTTTAGGATTGACGTTATATTGGCAACCTTTCAGCAAGATGGAAAAACACCCGCATGATAAGACGCACTGAAAAGATTAGCCAATGGACGAGCAAGCGTCGAAGAGCACTGCTTCAGGACCAGTGCTGGAATGCCATCCGATCCAGAAGACTTATTAACGTCGAGATTTGCAAGAACCTTTTTAACTGCAAGGGCTCGAAAGAATATACTAGGCAGAGTCACTGATACTCTTTCAAGTTTGGACAGTGGTTGAACGATCTCCGGCAAGTTCGGATTACCTGCAAACATTTAAGCCAGAAGGTTTGTCTTATCAACTGGGTTAGTGAATGTTTGTTATAAGGACTGGAACCGAACTAGCGCTGTTCCAAGGCCTTTTAATGAATGACCAAAAGCTCTTACTTCCCCGCGGAAAAGTAAGAACTTTAGCACGTAGACGCTGTTCGTATAGAGTACTTTCATGCCTAAGTGCTGCGGCACATGTA
This sequence comes from Wohlfahrtia magnifica, assembly GCA_023159175.1. Classification (NCBI taxonomy): domain Eukaryota; kingdom Metazoa; phylum Arthropoda; class Insecta; order Diptera; family Sarcophagidae; genus Wohlfahrtia; species Wohlfahrtia magnifica. The sequence goes on along the minus strand of JAKWBJ010000212.1, from coordinate 554,334 downwards.
ACGAATCGTATGATCGCATTTGTTATTACGACAATTTCTGAATGCTTCCTCCCTGGATCTAACTGCAAGCTTTCATGTCTAATAAAACCAAGATTTATTTCTTTTTTTAATCGGAAGCTTTCTGGATCGGATGAAATTATCCATCCGTAGCTTTATTATATTGACAACCATTTCGGCCATGGCATTCACGTTAAATCAAGGAAACAAAGTTTCCAATTGCAATGCTCGTAACAATCGTCAAGGTTAGCCCAACGAGCATTCCCGTAATTGAAAACCAAACGCTTCGTAGCTGTATGTGAAGCCTTGCGAAGAATGGAGAAAGGGGGGAAAGAGACAGAAATGGTACAGTGGTCCGAATTTCCGCGAAGTGCAAGGACCTCAACTACATACTTCTCATGGTGTGTATGTGGAAAAAGTCTAGGATGTTATTCTGGTGCCCATCTACACACGATATGTGAGTAGGTTCATACACTAGTTGCGCAAGATGGTTGTGCGCGGCAAATAACTCTACGTATTGGCCTTCTAGAGTTGTGTGGCCTGAATGGTGTTCTTGCAATGTTTCTGGCTGCTCTGCACACTAAGGATGGAAATTTTGCTTGCTCACGTATCCATTTAACTAGAAATGAGCTTCGTCACTGAACACAATTTTCCGATAAAAAGTTCTTAGCCGAGCATGAATTTTGATATAAAATTCAATAATCTGCAAGCGTTGTTCGTTTGTAAGTCGAATTGATGGTTAAACCATAGACCAAACTGAACATGTTTGACAGTAAAATATTACACGATAACAGCTAAGCTGCCAAAAACAGTGTTGCCAAAACGAAAGTTGCTAGGAAATCAGTCGATATATTGTTTAACATCAAGATAGATTTTACATCAAGATTCGGCTAAAACAAAATTAAAGCCTTCCACTAGCTTTACTGTTCGCTCTGCCTAAAATATTCTATATTCTTGTGAAAATATTGGCCTATAGCGGGAAGAGTATGGACTAATTTTTAACTCGGACTTGGTAGGACTATCCAGGGCTTGCACTACAAATACTTTTGACTCATATAATAGCTTTGGAACAAAGAAGACAAAAGCTGCTGTTTCTAGTGTTAAAAACTACATATGATTACTTAATTTGCTTAGTGATGCACAATTTGCAAATCTTTAAGCAATTTAAATTCAGCATGGGAGCTTCTGCTGCATCTTGTGCTTGTATATTTTTAGTTACGCCCTTATAGCATATATACAAATATCTCTTATACTGCTTGATTTCAATTTTGTCATTTTAAATTCATTTCACATTTAGTATAACATTAGGCATTAAATAGCTTTCGATATTTATGTTCATGGTTTTTTTAAGGTAAATAGTGAAACTTTCTGGTCTTCAATACCAGTCATAAAGTTACTTAGTTTTCTCAATTTTATTCCAAGCGTCTCTAAATCTGCTTATTAATTAAACAGTAGATCCTGATGATTTTTGAATTTTTTCATCGAAAACACATCTTTAAATAAATAATTTCATAGATGTGATGACGGAATGGTACATATAAAAGGTTCTTTCCGATCGCTTGCTCTAAAAACACAAGCACCTTATACAAAAATTCGAGTATTTAAAGAAATTTTTATTTAAAAGTTATTGATTTTAACAACTTTAAATTCAATTTAAACAATTTACTTATTGCCGCAATATTTAAATCCACTATGCCTACTGAACGAAATGAGTCGATTTACGCTTGAGCAACATTGGGATTCATTGGAAAATTATTTCCAAAACAAAGACAATTGATCGGAAATTGAACGTCTAAAATTCGGTCACAGAGAAGGACCAACAGTGTCCGGTATATGCAAGTTTATTGCTAAAGTTCGTGAAACTGGTTTCACTGTTGATGCGCCAAAAGTTAAGAGTGCTCGTATAGTGCATACACCTGAAAATATCGAGTCATTAAAAATAATGACCGATCGGCATTAGGCCGATAATTTGTTTCACACATAATTGTCATATATCCTTCTATCATAATAAAAAAAATATTAAGATAATTCTCTGTAAACTTTTAGTTTTATTTACAATTAACATCGCGCATTTTGGTCGGACCACCCACAAATTTTGCTAATCTTTAAATTGTAGGACAAAGTTGGTTCTAATTTTTTTCTTTAATCGAATATATTACTTAGTTTCAAAAATAGAAATACAAAAAAATATATATCTTTTTATGTTTTTTTTTTTTAATTCCTTAAAAGTGCGGTAAATTTAAAATTTTTATTGAAATAAGTGCGTTTTTCAAAGTAGTAAAACATAAGCTTAATTAACGGAATTTAAAACTCATTTTCCTATTTCGTTTATAATATTGTGAAGTGATTAAAAATCCAAACTTTTTAACAATTCTTAAGAAAATAGTACTATTATTGGTATCTTTTCTACCTGAGTACTTATATCTCATCCTTATTTTTACAATACTTATACCCCTTTTTTTATAAATTAGTTGAGTTTGGCGCTCTCTGCGACAATATAGAAAAGTAACACTTGTTTATACGATTTTTGTACATAAGTTACAACACGAGAAGTATTGTTAGTTTAGACCCTCTAACTATGGGAAAAATACTAAAAAATACGTCCTAGACGTCAAACTTTTGAGATATTTATTAAAAACAAAAAGCGTAAAAATAGCATCTATTTAGCAAAAAGAGAAAAAATATTAAAAATTAAGAGTTACTTCTTTTTTATATAAATTCGAATTCTCTTATGACACTCCAACAGTAGTATCCTAGCATGTGCTGAACCCAACAACCTTGATAGTTTCGTTCAAAGATTTTTATGTCTTGATAAAACCATTCCCCAAGATCGTCACTCATATTTTCAAAGTTATCTGGAAATAAATCAAAGTGCGAATGTAAAATATGAATTTTGAGGAACATATTAATACCCATCCGTTAAAAATTCTTCAACAAGAGTAAAAGAGTTCCAAGCAGCTGTTTATCGCTGACTAAGAGACTCTCTAATTTCGAATCATTAGAAATTTTATTAACTTGAGGACAACAAATACTTCTTTTTTTAAATTTAAGTTCACTACCCTGCTGTAGTGGAATACTTATCAATAAATCCATAATATTTTCAATATCTTGGATTGTAGACGCTCTTCAGATCATTAATTTACCGAACTACAGAGATCTATTTTTACCGGTATACTAGGAGCTAAAGATCAGCCTACAATTTGTATAAGTCACATAGAAATCCACCTTTTATCTTGATGCTACACTGAAAAACCAAACTAAAGAAAATAAGCACTTTGAACAGGGGCTTTTGTAATAGGGAATGCTTGCCTGGCATAAACAACTTTACCGTAAACATAGAAAAACCGATTTGGATTAACTTTACACGCTCTATACAACATTATATTGAATAAACCAGATTTTAAACAATTGCAGAACAAAGTATTATTGCAAAATTAATATTGACTAAAATATTTTTAAGGCAGCAAAGTATAGTGTATTTTGCTTATTGAAATACAATTGGTTTAACAACTAAGAATACATTTCTGAAAGCATTCAATAACTAATTTAAGATGTTCTATGTATGCAGAACTCGATTCGACATTTTCTTGATATCAACTACTTAACTACTTTTCTATCAGAAAACTGTGATTACCATTGATAGCCCTTCTTGAAAATATATGTTTCATTTCATGTACAAAAAAAAAAAAAAAAAAAAAATTATTATTTGTAAACTTGTGTAATTAGCTTTCAAAAAATATATGTTTTATCAATATCCATGATGAGTGATTTTTTTGATTTTTATCTATGTGACAACGCACTATGCGTCCCATAATTTACTGTAACTATTTTAAAAACTGTTCTAATGCTTTGATAGTTAATTTATTAAGTTTTAATTGAAATATTTAAAAAAAAATACAATAAATATATATATAGTGTTTGAATAAATAAAAAAGGTTTTGAAATAAATAAGTAGATAAATAATATAAAAAAATGTGATAATAAAATATAGAGAAGGTCAAATCATTACTGCATCATGTTATTTTAAAAGGTCTTTCCAGTTATTGTCTGTATCCACTTCAGGTGAGGACTGATTTTAGTATAAACTACTATCCCGGGAACCGGTGAAAAAGATTTTATACAACTAACGTATTGGTTAAGACCGTCTTTATAGGAAGCAATGTCAGCAGGATCTCCAACGCATTGCTTTTGTAGAAAATTTGCATCGTAGCAAATGACACCATCGATTGCAACGCTGGCAGCTGAACAAGGATATTTTCTAGCAGCAGACACTTGACGGGAAAAAAGGCGATGTGCATCATTGTCCACAGATATCCAAAATGTTATGGCAAAATTATAGGTGATTTCTAACTCTGAAGCTGGTATTAAAGCTGGTGAAACGCGTTCGTTACGTGTTATCGCCTTTTCCAAATAAATTAAGGCAATATCATGTTCATGGGTTAAGCGATTATATGATTCATGTTGGATAATTCTGCCAGCTTTAGAATGGTAGCTATCATCAGAATAAACTGTAACAACGCCCACAAATATAAATGCGTCTACGGCACCTTCAGCACAATGAGCGGATGTTATAACCCATTGTTCATCAATCACAGCACCACTACAAAATAAAGTGCCATATATAGTCTCAAACTTTATAAGCACATGAAAGGTAAACTCTCCAACTGCTGCGTTTTCACAAGTTTCCAATACAATTTCACCTCCAGTTACATCCGATAGTAATCCAATACTTTCCGATTCTAAGTTAGTTGGCGATTCAAGTACAGTTAACCCCATTACTACTGTTAATGTAGCGATAACGAACGATAGGGATAATAAGAAATTCATTGCCGTAAACTCACTGCTTGCTGTCTGAAGAGAATGTTACTCCATATTACAGCTAGAAAAGCAGGGGTTTTTATACGAAAATGCTTGTTTTCTATTGCAGGTTATTAAAAAGCGTTTAAATATTTGCGCACATGTTTTAAATCACCAAACAATATTTAAAAATTATTGAATTCAAAAGTGATATGTAGCAAATATTTGCTTAAGCGATGAGTATGTTTTTGCCAAAAAACATTTTCAAATATTTGTTGTTTGCATTTTGCAAAAAATTTTTGTAAAAGATTCAACTCTTAAAACGCTTTTTTTAAATTAAGTATCGGGTGTACATTGCTTAAGGTTTGACTCTTGACTCTTAGAGTTTTAAAAAATGGCTGAAAAGAGATTTGTGCTCTATTTCAAGGGACTTGATTTGTTGAAAAATAAAACTATTTTTTATCTACCATGTCACGGAATTACACAAATTGTTCTAATACATTAAAAGGAACTAAGTCGAATCTGATCCAAAGATCGTTAACGTCAATAAATTTAAAGATCTTATGAAGGATAAAATAATGTGCTACGTTTCAAATCCCATGTTTTCAAAATTATTTTTACAGGGTGCTTTATTAAGCTTCTCTCCCATTTATGAATAGGGCTTACTTTACATGGACATATTTACATACATATATATGTATGTATATTGTCAAATTCTTAATTGTAATTTGTTTTTAGGTTATTTTGTTGTTGTTAGTGATCTAACTCACATCTTAGGTTTAAGTTTCCGAACATAAGATTTAGGCTACTTACCCTTGCGTAAACTAGTGCCTGCATTGAAAGGCAAAATACCTTCAAAGCCACGGATATTGTCAGTTCTGATACGTAATATATTACCTTGATTAAAAAGTTTCCGGAATAAGCCCCGTGTGACGGTCCCATCGTACCTATTTGAGTTTTTATTTTTGTTAGGTTGGCACATCTGTTGTTGATATTCTCGCTAAATCTTAGCGTCATAGCTTGACATTTGCTAAACCTAGGTGTTGGCGATTTTTTGCAATTTTTTGATCAAGGTATTATTTAGAAATCTAAAGTGCTTCGATCTATACAGCCCGCTCCGTAAAATCCTGGATCAGCGCCAAATCCTTACGCTTTAGTATGGTCACCTTTTTTCCCGACCTAAATATAATCAAAAACGTATGGAAATGGGTGGCTATGAAAGTGTACGAGTCCGGAAGACAATACAACGCAAAAACTGGCCTAATGGAAGGGTTCAAACATGCTTGGTCTACCATTTCGTTAAATTACATATACAGAAAAACTTTACTATTCAATTTCCAATCGAATTTTCGATGATATTTCAAACAAAGGCGGTCCCACGTCTTAATTAATTGTACTTATTATTCCTAACACTCTAAAATATAGTAGAAGAATTAAAAAGCAAACAATTGCTTAAAATACTAATTAAATTGATATTATAGCAGATGGCATCCTATTGATCAATTTTTTCAATACTTATTTAGTATAGTTTTCTAAAAAACTATTTAAAATATTATCTTGTATGGTACAGAAAAATGATAGGAGTCTACTATGTAAACAATTTAGGGCCATATCTCAACTGGTTCAGATAATATTTAATTTTAAGCCTCAGTGAAAGGGGGGCTCTATCCTGATGACGTACAGTGTATATGTATTTAGTTTTTTTTGGCAATTTTTAAGACATTTTGGCACAAATAAGAAATTGTGAAATTCCAACACTGATAACTATGTATATGGAAAAGTTGTGTTTGACTACGAGCGAATGCTGAAGATCTTTTAGTAAAGACGCACTGTGTGCCGCTGTGGTATGATAGGTAAGACACCCGCCTACAACCAGAAGATCCTCGGTTCAATACCAGACTAGACCATCTGAAAAAAGAAAGGATCTTTTCAACAGCCGGTATCACCTCATAACATTAGCTAGTAACTGCTTATGAGTATTAGTACTACTGAAAACTTATCTAACGCATTTGCCGTTCAGAGCCGATGTATAAACTATAGGGCCCTTTCAATAAGTTAACAAATAGAATCTGATGCAGCTCATTGACTGAGAAAAGTCCTCCTGTTCCTTCATGGAATGTTATGGGAATTAATATATACTGTGATTAACAAATGAGAAAGATAGTTTGAAATAATAATCAACAGTGTTTTTGTCTACAAACAATTTGTATAAAGTGGTACTAGAGTAACCCTTCCCTCATTGCTGGAAGCCTTTTTCGTTGTATACCTATAAAATGAACTTCTCATAAGGAAAATTTAAAGGAATGCATACATTTTATTATTGAAAAAATACACTATCACAGATAACAATTTATATATGAATAGATTTTACCCTGTGCAATACTCGCTTATCCAATCTATTCCGCACTCAAGTTCTCAAGATATACAAAAATTCCTATGTACGGTAGATGCCACGCCCACTTATCAGATTTTGCCAGCTAGACGGATGATTTGAATTAACTACGAAGTCATTTACATCAAATTCAGAAACTTCCACTCTAATCATTTTCAAGATGAACGAAAATTGATATTTACTTTTTATAGGAAGTACCATGCCCACTTAGCCAATTCCGCCTACTTTTTGACTGATGATGTATTATTGTATTAATTTCGAACTTAGCCAGAGCAAATTCCGAAACTTCCAATTCAACTGTCCTCAAGATATAAAAAAACAATATTTACTTTGTATGGGAGCTATAATGTACACTTAGTCAATTTCAGCCATTTTTTAGCTGATGATTTGTATTAACTGTCAAGTCATTTAGACCAAATTCAGAAGATTCAAGATATGCAAAAATTAATATTTACTTTTTGTGGGAGGTACATTGCCATTTATTCAATTCCGCCACTTTTTCAACGAATAATTTTTATTGTCTTCCAAGTCATTTAGATCAAATTCAGAAACTTCCATTCTATAGATACCTTGTATGGGAGGTACTATGCCCACTAATCTGAATCCGCCCACTTTTTGACTGATGATTTGTATTAATTAATGTTACCGTTTTGAAAATATAGATAAATATTGTATTCAAATTTCCCATATGAAATTTTAAATTTTCCTCTACCAAAGGAAAAAAAGTAATTTTCTAATCGCTTCTGAAAGAAAAACTATTTGAATTAATTTTGTATTTACGAGTATATTTCGTATGAAATGAAGTTAAAAAAAAAACAAAAACAAATTGAAACATTTTAATTTAATGCTGATATCGTTTAATGGCGTTGATCATTTCCTGAATCTCTTAAAAGATCAACAACAATAGATCAACACCACCACCAACCACATCATCATCGTCATGTTTGGCTAACATGTTCATTAGGGTGGTCCCTATTTTTAAACTTTGTTGTTTCGAGCGTAACTCCCCATAAAGATGTTCATTATATTTAGTTTAAAAATATTGTGTGAAAAATATTATGACGAACGATCTATATAATTCAATGTTTAAAGATGATTTCATGTAAATGTTGACCACGGCTATGCCTCAAATGGTTCATACGCTGGGTCCAATTTAAGCATACTCTCTCCAACATATCGGCCGGTATCTGACGAATAAATTCTTCAATATAGGTTTCCAGTGCGTCAATCGTTGCTTGGCCCTATAGACATGAGCCTTAACATAGCCCCACAATTAGTCTAAAGACGTTAAGTGACACGATATAAGTGGCCAATTTACCGGGCCCAAACGAGTGCTGTGTGGCATGTGGAACTGTTTTGTTGAAACCACATGCCAGCCAAGTTCAGTTCTTTCATTTTGGGCATTCCCAGTAACGTTAATGCCTTCGTCGTCCCTGAAAAAGTACGTACCAATGTTGCCACCGGCCTATAATCCACACCAAAGAGTGCATTTTTCGGGAAGCATTGGCAGTTCTTTCTTTTTTTACTGTTATACTTGAACAAAAGAAACGTTTAAATTAACTGTTTTGTGCGGGAAACAACAAAGACACTCGTTTGCTGGCGAATGTTATGAATGAATTCTACCTATAAGGCGTTGTGCGATTTACTGGACAATTAACTGCAAAGCGATGTCCTCTACAAGAAATATGAATATTACATAAGAACATATGATTACCAGGAGTTAATTCCTTAATTTCGTTAGAACACATTCCGTTATAGTACCGATAGAACAATAAAACACACGTCATATTGCGACGATGCTCTAATGAATCGATAGAGTTGGCTACCCTACCGTCGAGAAGCTACAAAATAGATTTTGAAGCACCGGCTCATACATCAGAGTTGTATTCAAATTTGTGTCGGATATAGGTCTTGTAAATATTAAGGCGATCAGATGGAGTAAAGTAATTCTTACACCGTCTTAAAAAACAGGCACTTGAATGCTTCTTTCGACACTTGAAATATGTGCTCGTACCAACGAACAACACAATATCTACATCATCCATAGATAAAGATGACAACACACCACCACGTCTGTGTGTCAGAAAACAACATTGGGTCTTGCGCGCTTTAAAGTCGGCATTGTTGGCGCAACTCCACTCAGAGATTTTCGACAGGTCGTTTGTGTGTCGTTCATATTCCGCCTTTTCTCCCCAATCTCCAAAAAGCTCGGCCTACGATCAAAAGAATATAAGTGACAAATGTAGCTGTCATCTGCAAAAGAGTAGATAGGATTAGAAGTGAGAAAAAGAGTGTCATTAAGAAATATTAGAAATAGAGTTGGAGAAAGAACAGAGCCTTGCGTTACCCCTAAATAGTCCACTAGCTTAACTGTTCGCTCTGCCTAAAATATTTTATATTCTTGTGAAAATATTGGCCTATAGCGGGAAGAGTTAAGACTAATTGGTAGGACTATCCAGGGCTTGCACTACAAATACTTTTGACTCATATAATAGCTTTGGATCAAAGAAGACAAAAGCTGCTGTTTCTGGTGTTAAAAACCACATATGATTACTTAATTTGCTTAGTGATGCACAATTTGCAAATCTTTAAGCAATTTAAATTCAGCATGGGAGCTTCTGCTGCATCTTGTGCTTGTATATTTTTAGTTACGCCCTTATAGCATATATACAAATATCTCTTATACTGCTTGATTTCAATTTTGTCATTTTAAATTCATTTCACATTTAGTATAACATTAGGCATTAAATAGCTTTCGATATTTATGTTCATGGTTTTTTTAAGGTAAATAGTGAAACTTTCTGGTCTTCAATACCAGTCATAAAGTTACTTAGTTTTCTCAATTTTATTCCAAGCGTCTCTAAATCTGCTTATTAATTAAACAGTAGATCCTGATGATTTTTGAATTTTTTCATCGAAAACACATCTTTAAATAAATAATTTCATAGATGTGATGACGGAATTGTACATATAAAAGGTTCTTTCCGATCGCTTGCTCTAAAAACACAAGCACCTTATACAAAAATTCGAGTATTAAAAGAAATTTTTATTTGAAACTTATTGATTTTAACAACTTTAAATTCAATTTAAACAATTTACTTATTGCCGCAATATTTAAATCCACTATACCTACTGAACGAAATGAGTCGATTTACGCTTGAGCAACATTGGGATTCATTGGAAAATTATTTCCAAAACAAAGACAATTGATCGGAAATTGAACGAAAATGTCGTATAAAATTCGGTCACAGAGAAGGACCAACAGTGTCCGGTATATGCAAGTTTATTGCTAAAGTTCATGAAACTGGATTCACTGTTGATGCGCCAAAAGTTAAGAGTGCTCGTATAGTGCGTACACTTGAAAATATCGAGTTGTGGCTGAGACTGCGCGTGAGAATCCATCAACATCAACTCGTCATCGTTCTCAAGAATTTAATATTTCGTGCACCAGATTACGTGGAATTTTGAGAAAAGATTCGGTATGACGCCTTACAAAGTTTAATTGGTTCAAGAGCCGCATGCTCAACCGCTTCGTTTTCGCTTCGCTAGATGAGCCAAAGAGAAATTGCACGATGATGACGATTTTGGCAAACAAAAATCATATTATCGGATGAAGCTAATTTTCAAATCGGTGGGTACGTTAATAAGCAAAATTGCCTTATTTGGGGCTCAGAAAATCTAAACGTGGTCTTACAGAAGCCAATGCATCCATTACGAGTGACTGTTTGATGCGGCTTGTGGCCCATATTTTTTTGAAAATTTTTACGGTCAATGGAGACACCTATCGCAACATGATAACCGATTTTTTTGTGATCGCTCTTTATGGTATTTGTGTGAACGATGTTTGGTTTCAACAAGATGGTGCAACTTGCCATACATTTCATGCCACAACCGATTTATTGCGTCAAACGTTCGATGACCGTTTAATTAGACGAAATAGTGATGTCAGTTAGCCGCCAAAAAGCTGCAATTTGACACCGTTGGACTATTTTCTGTGTGGCATCATTAAAGACAAGTGTTATGTCGACAATCTAAAGATAATTGAGCAGTTGAAGGCCAACATTAGTGATGCCATTGCCGTTATACGACCCCATACATTCGAATAAGTTCTCAAAAATTTGTCCGATTGAATGGGGTACTATGAGGCCAGCCGTGGCAGCCATATGAATGAAATAATATTTCATTTCTAACCAGGAACAATTGTACTCCACAACAAAAAATTAAATTTAAACTTTTAAATGGCCCACCCGAAAAAAAAATTATGGCAATTAAGTTATATCTTTGCCGTATTCTAAAGCAGATAAAAAAATTGATGTTCTTGATTATTTCACTAACAGGGGCAATTTTGAGAGGCGATGCGCCACGCCTTGCCTTTGTCAGCCGCCCATAATTTTTGCACAACGTATTTTTACACAAAACCACACATTTTAGGGGGAAGTTACGGTCTGTAACTTCAAAACAAATTTTCTTCCATACATCTAAAGGCCACCCTAATGTGTACTTACATATGTATGTATGCATATATGTTTTGAATCCACTAAGTAAAGGAAGTGTATACTCATCGTTGGCTTGTCAGCGAACAGTTTATCAGCATTAATGGCTGGTGCCGTCATCATTATCGTCATCATTTTTTCTTCATCTACATACGTAGCAGTCAGTACCTTTGAAGTTGTTCCCCTTTGTTTTTTGATTTGATTTGATGTAAAGTTCTGTAAAACTTCGTTTGAATTCAGAACACATATGTATGTATATGTGCATACTCGTAGTAAACAGGTTTTTGAGTATCTTAGCAGTTTAAAGCTGTTTAAATCATGGCATTACTCTTAAATGTTTGTTGTCTCTGCTTTCTTTTTTTGCCTTTAATAAGTTCGTAGTTCATGTCGATTGAACTGAATCTCTGGGAACTATAACACATGTTGTTTGTTATTTGTTGTTGTTATTATGGTAACGTTACTGCAGTTGCAGTGTTATTTGTTGTTGCTGTTGCCTTTTTCAATACGTTGATAAATTGGCTTTTTTCACAGTCGTTAATTCACCCTACTTTATGTCGTATATCTCGGTTGCTTGAAACTTCCATAAATCGTTTTCGTTTAAGTTCAGATTACGTTTGTTGTACATTCTTTGTTGGATGTTTCAGTGTATATAAGTATGTGTGTATGTACATATGTTTTTATGGCCAACTTTACTATAGTCTACAATTTATACATGAATGTGCAAACAATGGCCCGCAAAGCCAATCTCTAAAGATGGTAAATTAATATGAGAAAGAAGGTAAGTTTTTGTCTTTCTCGAAAAGTAATCGTGATATCTATTGGTTGTAACTAAAATGTAAAGGAGGTTCTTTGCCTCTAAATGGGATGTTCTTAATGCCGACATAACGCAGAATACTAAATCTGTTGTTTAATTCGTGGCTTTTATAATAGCTTGTGTTGATTCGAAAATAGGTGAAATAATAGGTGAAATTTAAATATGTATTATCTAGTAATTTTTACTAGACTGTAATGAAATATATAAATAAATATAATGATTCTCAATGTTATTGTCTGTTAGGACTCACTAATACATCGACGCCTTCAAGATTAAATCAAAGTTTATCATCTATTAAAATTTGAACAATTACTATAAAAAGTCATATATGACACCGTGTGTAAATAATAATTTACCATTGTCAGCGTTTATCACGATAATTCACCAGGACTTTCACCACCGAGTAGTTGTTTTTTACGGCGTTAAAGTTTTTGCCTTTGCAAGGCTTATGATTTCATATTTAGTTATTCAATGATAGAGAAAAAACATTGGGAAAATATTGATTTAGCTATGCAATGCTTTTGTAACAACGGCTACCCTTTACTAAAGATTTCACAATTTTAAGCGACAGAAAACAAGGTAACGACTAATAATGATCTCTACTGCTTACAACTGTCTGACTGTCCACAACTGTCCACAAGGTCACATCTATAACCAATGAAAACCTAACTGCGCTTGGCTGCAAAGTTTTGTTATACCCACTTTGGATCTCGCACCAACATCTGACTGCCATTTGTTTTGGTATTTGCAAAATTCTCTTAACGAGGTGATCTTTATCTTCACAGCCTTTTTAAATATTTGCTCTTCTTCAAGCGATGCCTTGTTTTGAAAACAACAAACAACGGTCGACATAGGCTAACAATTTTAGTTGACTGGCTGCACAATGTGCCACTAATAACGCATATACTGTTAGGCCGGCGCAGTGTTAAAGAACATCCGAATTATTTAATTCTTTGAAGTTTTCATAAATTGTGGTTATTCACAACAACCACATGACGTATTTGGAACATATACCAACACAGATTTGATCAAGGCTACGATGTCTACAGCCGATTAAATAACGCTACGAGGGCGGATTGACATTGAAGCTACCTAGCGCTAGATGGTATCACAAACACAAAAACTTTTTTTTCTTAGAAATTACGATCTGTCAAACGTCAGCTGTTAAAGTTTTAGCCAAATTCGTCGTTTAGTTTATTTGTTGTAGTCGTTTGAAGTAAGCAAATTTTGTGTTTCTTGGAAAATGGATAAAAGTGAATTTCGTATAGTGATTAAACACTATTATTTGAAAGGAAAAGGGCGAAAATGACAAAAGAAAATCTTGATAAACATTACGGCAAATCTGATCCGTCAGATTATATGGTAAAATATTGGATTGCTGAATTTAAACGGGGCCGAACAAGTACGCCAACAATACCATCAACAGGAAGGCCAAAAGAGGTGGTTACTGAAGAAAATAACAAGAAAATCCTCGATATCGTTATGATTGATCGCCGGGTCAAAATACGTGAGATTGCTGAGATGGTAAACATATCATATGAACGTGTGTTTAACATTTTGCATGAACATTTGCATATGAAAAAGCTATCGGCAAGATGGGTGCCGCGTTTGCTCAGTGTTGAACAAAAACTAGTTAGACAGATTACTTCACAGCGGTGTGTGGACACGATAAAGCATAATGCTGCTGATTTTTGGCTTAGATTAATAACTGTTGATGAAACGTGGGTCCACACCTACACACCTGAATCCAAAAATCAATTGAAGCCATGGGTGGAAGTTGGTGGAAGTGCTCCGAAGAAGGCGAAGACAGCGAAATCGGCTGGGAAGGTTATGGCCACTGTAAGAAAAAAGTGCTCCTTCTTCAAGACAACCCACCGGTTCACACAGCATTAGATACGATGCTAAAACTACGAGAAATCCACTTCGAATTGGTTGATAATCGACCTTATAGTCCAGATTTAGCCCCTAGTGACTTTTTCCTGTTTCCAAACTTGAAAAAATGGCTCGCAGGAAAAAGATTCATCTCAAACGAAGAAGTGGTTATAGAAACTAATGCGTATTTTGAGGAGTTCCCTAAATCGTATTATTCATTTTATTATTATTTTTTGAAAAAAGAAATGTTTTTTTCCTACTTAGGTAGCTTCAATATCAATCCGCCCTCGTATTTTATTTATTAATTAATGCTTTTCATCCGCAGTTAAACTACCGAAACTTCCAGAATACAGTTCGCCATCTATTAAGTTTTCATAGTAGAGACTTGTTTTCTTCTCGCATAATGTAGATCAATCATAATAGCCGGTGTCTGCGTTGGATGATCTGTCTTACTTTGGGTTTGATTCATGTAAGATAATATTTAATTTGCCTGACCCTCAATAGATTCATACTCGAATTATAAAAAAAAGTACTTTCGAGGTTTGAGCAGTGACTGATTGAGGTTTAAATCAAAATCCCTGGGATAGTCTATTGATAATCGTGCAGCATACATTGAAAAGAATACCAGTGATCTCACCATACCACCTTGAGTGAGTTTTTGTTTTTTTTTTGTTAAGTTGGTAGATCTGTTGTTGATATTCCCTCTAAATCTTAGTGTCATAGCTTGACGTTTGTGTGTTAGCGATTTTTTTAAATTTTAGTAATGGATTTAATTTTGCAACAACGAATTTGTATTAAATTTTGCGTAAAAAACGGATTTAATGGTGCGCAAACGTTGGAAATGTTGGAAAAGTTTTTTGGCAACGACTCTCTAAAGAATAGACAATGAAAACCGACGAAAACATTGATAAAGTAAAAGAAATGTTGGTCAAGAATCACAAAATAACTATTAGAGAGGTAGTAGAGGACTTGAACATTGTCTATGGATCCGTCCAAGACATTTTGTTTAATGATTTGGTTTCCGTCGTGACCACAATTTCATGCAAAAAAGAGACCGTGATGAGGTCGACAAAGACATGATTTGCGAGGCTGAATTCGAATCCACATTATCAAAAGGATCATTACTGTAGACGAAACGTGAGTTTATGAGTACGATACGCAATCCAGACTTCAGGCAAGTGAATAGCGTTCACTAATGAGCCGAGACAAAAAAAAAAACCTCGTTTTCAGTCAAAAAAGAAGGCAATGCTCACGGTTTTCATGGATTACAACGGTTTAGTGCAGCATGATTTTTTGGCTCCCTGTGACTTCTTTTTGTTCAATCGAATTAAAAAAAAAAACCATTACGGGGAACGCGTTTCAGCAGACGAGAGGAAATAATGAAAAATTCGCTGGAAACATTGATGGACATACCGAAAACTGAATATAAAAAATGCTTCGAGGATTGAATCAAGCACTGGCATAAGTGTGTTGCAGTCGATGCGGAGTACTTTGAAAGGGAAAATATAGATTGAGTTGAATAAACTTGTATTTTTAATTTTCTGAATAAATTCCGGAAACTTTTTGATCAAGGTGGTATGCAACAGATCTAATGCAAATTCGTTGAACCAGTTTATTGTATCCCGTTGCATAGTTTACACTCACTGTTATAAAAACTATTCTAATTAATGCTTTGATAAATAATTTATTAAATTTAATTGAAATATTTGAATACAACGAATATATATATAAAATTAAAATAAAAAAATATTTTTTTGTTTTTATAAAAGAACAAAGTATTGAAATAAATAAATAGAGAAATATGTAATATAAGGAAATGTGATAATAATATATTCAAGATTTTATTTTAAAGAGCCATTCCAGTTGTTGCCTGTATCCAGTCATAGTATGCAGGGATTTTAGTATGAACTGCTACCCCAGGAACCGGTGAAAAAGAGAAAATACCTCTAGCGTAGTAGTAATCACCATCTTTACAGGCTACAATATACGAAGGATCCCCAAGGCATTTCCCTTGCAGAAAATTTAAATTGAAGCAATTAACATTATCGAAGTAAACGTTGGCAGTTCCACAAACTGTTTTCCTTGAAACAGGTATTACACTGTAAGTCTGATAAAGGATACCATAGTCATTAGGTACCAAAAATGTTCTATATAAAACACAGTTATCGAACAATTCTGTTTTTCGTAGTAAAGCAGGTGCAACGCGATCGTTGGAGGTTATTGCAGTCTTAAAATGAATGAGGGCAATATCATTTTCATAGGTTTGGCTATTATACTTCGGATGTACGTATATATCCTCTTGCTCAACAGGATAATGTTGGTTATCATTAGGATCAACAGCAATAGTGCCCGCATACATAAATGCTTCTGTGGCACCGTCGGCACAATGAGCAGCGGTGACAGCCCAGTTAGGTGCAATCATAATAGCACTGCAAGTGAGAACTCCATTGCTAGTCACAAACCGTATAGCCAGATGATAACGAAACTGTCCTAAATATGCGGTTTGGCAATCTTCAAATATAATATCACCTTCATTGGTTTCCGATATTACTCCAGTTAATTCCGATTCTAATCCACTTAATCCCCATACTACTGTTAAGGTAGCGATAACGAATGATAGGAATAATAAGAACTTCATTGTTTTTTTTTTTTAACTTGCTGCTTGCTGTCTGAAGAGAAAGTTACTGAATATTGCACCTAGAAAAGCAGGGGTTTTTATACAAAAAAAAACTTGTTTTCTATTGCAGGCTAATAAAAAAGCGTTCAAGTATTTACGCGGCACATGCTTAAATTAAATAGAACAAAGAAAACAAATATTTAAAAATTATTGTACCCAAAAGTGATATTCAGTAAATATTTGCTTAAGCAACAAGTATGTTTTTGGCAAAAAAAAACACAAAAAAAAACAAAAAAACCTTTTCAAATATTTGTTGTTTGCATTTTGCAAAAAATTATTTGAAGCGATACAACTCTTAAAATGCATTTTTGAAATTGAGTATCGCGGGCGAACAGCTATGTATATCCCCTCCCCTATCCACAGTTAGCATACTCTTAAAATTTGACTTTTGGCAATTACTTTTTGTTTTAAAGTTGCAAAAGTGAAATTTGTATCAAACGAAAAAGTTAATATTTTTGTTTCAATAATAACTATGCCTATTTTGAAGAGAGGAGAGAAACGTCTTTTCCGACGCAAGGAAATTGAGATGCTCAGGAGTCAAAATGAAATCCGAAAATTTTACCAAAGAATAAGGCGACGATGAAAATGGAAATCTGGTGACTGATCTGGCAACTGTACTGAGGATTTGGAAGGATCATCTTTCCAATCTGTTGGTATCTGATGAGAGCGGCGATGTTGAAGATACCAATGTTTCAAGACATCTAGACAAGATGAGGTCAAAACAGCAATATCTGGACTGAAGAATAATAAGGCTGCCGGAGTCGATGGATTGCCAGCTGAGCTGTTTAAGACTGGAGGCGATGAGTTGATAAGGTGCATGAATCAACTTCTTGTTAGCATTTGGTGGGAGGGACGCATGCCCGATGCGTGGACCCTCAGTGTCCTGTGCCCTGTACATAAGGAAGGAGATAAAACCGTGCGCGCCAATTATAGGGGTATAAGTCTCCTTCCCATCGCATACAAGATTTTATCGAGCGTTTTGTGTGAAAGATTAAAAACTAAAGTTAACGAGATAATTAGACCATACCAGTGCGGCTTTAGACCTGGTAAATCTACCACCGACCAAATATTCACACTACGCCAAATCCTGTAGAAGACTCACGAGAAGCAAATCGATACATACCACCTATTCGTCGATTACAAAGCTGCCTTCGATAGCCCAATACAAGCAAAGGTGTTCAAAGCCATGTCTGCGCTTGGTATTCCTGCCAAAATGATAAGACTGTGTAGAATGACCCTAACTGACACAAAATCATCAGTCAAAATAGGAAAGAAACTTTCCGAATCATTCAATACCAAACGGGGTTTCAGGCAAGGCAAGAAAAGAAAAGATTTTACGCGACTTACACCCAGAAGCATATGCTTATCGCGTATGCCGATGATATTGATACTATGGGCCGAACTCTACGAGATGTAACTGCCGCCTTTGCAAACATTGAAAAGGAATCTATGAAAGTTGGTCTGGCAGTGAATGAGGATAAAACAAAGTTGTTGGTTTCAACGAACAAGGAGTCCACTAGAATGGGTCACCATGTGAATGTTGACAACTACCGTTTTGAGATTGTGGAGGAATTTATCTATTTTGGAACCGCTATAAACAAAACTAATAACATCAGTTTGGAGGTAAGAAGGAGAATCATACTTACTAACAGCTGTTATTCTGGTCTACACAAGCAGTTTAAAAGCAGTGCTCTCTCTCGGGGAACAAAAATTACACTCTACAAGACGCTGATACTATCCATACTATTATATAGCACAGAAGCATGAGTACTTGCGTAAGCAGATGAAGCTGTTCTTGGTGTATTCGAGAGAAAGATACTCCATAGAATTTATGGACCTGTCTGCGTTGGTGGAGAGTACAGACACCGAATTAATCATGAGCTGTATGGGCTTTACGACGACATCGTTGTAGTTAGACACATTAAGATGCAACGACTGCCGTGGCTTGGCCATGTCGTGGGTATGTGTGAAAATGCTCCGGCGAAAAGGTGTTTTGAGTATGTATCTGAAGCAAAGCGCAGAAGAGGAAAACCAAAACTCCAATGGAAGATGGATCAGGTTGAAACAGATCTTTCAAAACTTAATGTAAAAAATTTGAGGAGCCGCGCTCAAGTTTGAAGCGCTTTCAACTCGATTCTGATTTAGGCTAAAGGCCGTTAGGTTGTGATATAGCCAACTAAGTAAGTCAGTAAGCCTATTTTGAGGGGTGGCATTCACCAAGATCAGGTTGAAACAGATCTTTCAAAACTTAATGTAAAAAATTTGAGGAGCCGCGCTCAAGTTTGAAGCGCTTTCAACTCGATTCTGATTTAGGCTAAAGGCCGTTAGGTTGTGATATAGCCAACTAAGTAAGTCAGTAAGCCTATTTTGAGGGGTGGCATTCACCAAGTCACCGATTAAGCAAACTACTCTCATATATGGTATTAAAGAGAGTTATTAGAAGTTGCACCGACCGCTTGTAATACACACTGCTATTTAGCCAAGTGGAGGTGATCTTTGAAATCATGTGTTTCGTTTCAAATCCAATGGCTTTAAACTAATATTTAAAGGGTGTTTTATAAAGCTTATCTGATTTCTGAAATCTAAATTGTGGAATTGCTTTTTTTGTTTATTTTTAAATCGTCGAACTTAAAGGGCACTTTGTGAATTTAAAGGTAAAATGTATACATAAAAGAGCAAAGTATAGTTTTCATTATTATGTATTTCGAAATGGGATAGGAGCAGCTATTACCAGGTTTACCGGTATGAAGTGATCGTCAAGGTACAAATGTCTCCATAGGGAACATTTGTTGTGAACGAGCATTATTTTTTTTTCTGAACAAATAACATTTTATTTTTTCATCGTATTAAAGATGGCGTATTTTGTACCAGAAAATGATTATTTGCGGAAAACATTAGTGATGAAACATAATACGTCCGCAACTTCATGCAAAAACGCTGTCAAAAAAAGATGGAACATAATAAAATCGACAGCCGCAAAGACATATGTATGTTTTTGTTTACAAAGTGAATAAATGCAGTGAAAGTACGGCAACATCACAAACAGATTGTGAGTGCACAATTGAGAGAATTTTTTTTTATATCATTTTGTATAGAAAATCGTCAGGCTCCAATTCTGTTTTATCTCTTAATTTTATTTTTTAATTTAAAGAAAACTGCTGCAGAGTCGCATATAGAATGCTTGTCGAGGCATAATTTTCAGAATCCCAAACAGAAAACATCATGGGTGCAAAACCAGATCGATTTGGTAGGAAGACAATGCTGTGTGTCATGTGGAACCAAAAAGGTCTGGTGTACCACGAGCTTCTAAAACCTGGTGAAATCGTTAATACAGTTCGCTATCGACAACCAATAATTAATTTGACCAAAAAACAACCAGAAAGTGTCACAAGAAACCACAAGGTAATTCTGCAATATTACAATGCACCTTCACACAAAGCAAAACCTGCTCAAAATACAATCAAAGCATTTGGCTGGGAGCTGCTACCCTACATGCACGAAACCACAATTGAATTACTAAACTGTCATCTTTGGTGATAAACATGCCATATTTCATGAAATGGCCAAGTTTTCTTGGTCTCCTAGATAATACAATATAACGCTTTTTGATTATTATTTGCTTTGGAAATGTTATTTTAAGACTATATGTAATACAATGAGCTAGTCAGTCGCGAGGGTGGTCATTTATTTATCGTCAAACAGTGTGAGGAAAGCAAAAAAGGTAGCACAACCCTGCCCTCAGTTGTATGTTAAAGTTGCTTTAACTGGCTTCTCTTTTGATTGTCATTGTTGTTGTTGGACTCCAAAACAATTGTAATGAGGATGTTAATGTTAATGCTTTTGTTGTTGTTGTTGTTATTATTGTTGATACCTTTTATTTATAACTTATTGGAGCAACAAAATTACTGGTGCATAACGTAAAGTGTTGCCAATGAGATGAAATATTAAATGGTGTTGTTTTTGCTGCTGTTAAAATACAGTGCACTCGGGATAACGCCAACTAATTAAAACTGCAGGTGTTGACGTTTATCAGATTGTTGGCAATAAAAAACACACTGAGAGTCTAGTTTAAAGCGTTTTTGATGTTTATAAACTAAAACAAAAACAAACCCAAAGAAACCAAAAAAGACTTCAAACAAGAATAAAAAATCGACTGAACAGAAAAAGACAATACATATTCATTCATTTCTATACTGTTTATGAGGGGATCCCCAAATTTGAAACTAATTTTGTAAAATAAGTGTATGTATGTATTTATGTACGCACATACAGTACCGAGCTTAAAAATGTAACGCTATGTTTCTTATATAATTTTCACTACTAAGCCCCCACCATGCTTCACTGTGGATACTGCTCTTATTTGATAGCCAGCGAATATAATTTATGCCATCGGAGCCGAATAAATTCAATTTGCTTTCATCGCTCCAAAGCACCTTAGGCCAATCCTCTGCTGTCTAGCTTAACTCTGCTTATTAGTGGCTTTTTACAGGGATGTCTAGCAAATAAATTGACTTCATTTATTCTGCGTCTAGCGGTATGTATGCTAATTGGGAGACACATTTGTGTATAGCAACATCTACAGCCGCCTTTCGTAGATCAATATTTATTGGCTTTAGTATTTCGTCGGCGTGTACTAACTGGTTTTCTGTCTTCACTTTCAGAAAAGTGCAATTTTGAGAAAATTCGACTAACAGTTGATTGGTGTACTCCTGATAGGACTACAACTTCGCTCATCGCCATTTTACTATCGTTTGATAATTGTTTCTTGAGAAATGTAAAAGAAAAGCTTCGCTATGGAATAATTTTTTTTAATATATGAAATGCAACAGTCGTTGCATTTTTTTGCTCACACTAAATGTTTACTTTTTATAATTAATAAAATATTATGACCAAATCCAAAAAGATAATGAACTGATAACATCAAGCAGGCATCTTCTTATTATAAAGAGTAAAAATTGCAAAAGAGAATTCGAATTGGATACCGTTATTTGTGATGAAATGCAATTACAGATTATGAAACGTAGAGTATATGAGTTTTATTTGTTACTGAAGCTAAAATTTTGTTTTATTTAGAGCAGTTTCGCCCACAAAGAGAACCACACTGAAAGAAAAATTAAGTTCTTCGATTTATTCTTTCTTAAAAGGCTTGTCTTTTTTTTCATTATAAATTAAAAATAATTTTAAAAATAACATGTGCATCTGCCAAACAAAAAATATGTACGAGTAAGTATATGCAATGTGGTACAAAAGGGCGGATAAAAACGCTAGATACTTTTCCGTGTGTTTAAATGAAAGTGTAGACAAATCCGAATCTAGATTTTTTTAAAGTGATTACTTACTGTCATATATTAAAAGATTTTCCACAAACAAAGCCCGATTTACATATTTGATTAGCTGTTTAATAAAGTACTGTCAAATAAATGCTTTACTGATTTTCTATTCTATGGAAAAGGATACATTGCACTGGTACTTCTAAAGCTGTATGTTTTTTCGCAAAAAAAAAAAAAAAAAAAAAATGCAATTGTATCAAAATGCAGACTAGCGGATATAAGATGTGCTTCAAAATTATAAGGTAACCTTAATATTTGCTCAATTCATTCAAACTATAAAATCTTACGTATGGTCACCTTATTGAAAATATTCTACGTTGAAATAAGTGAATAATAAGCCGGTTTTGCTTTTAGAGTTGTACCATTATATTATGTTTATTTAAATTTATGTAAATAAGTGCAAAATTCAGTGCGTCAAAATGATAAGGTCAGTGATTAATGGGCAATTAATTTAATCAGAAGATATCACAATTGTTACTTTTTTGTTGTAATAACTTATAATTTAAATAATATCTGCGCGGTATGGGTCGCGGGAAACCTTTGTCACCTTATGAACAAGGTATGCGTGGAATGGCGCAAAAACTAGGACGATCTTTGTGTGTTGTGCAAAATTTTCTCAAAAGGAGAGAAAATTATGGAAAATTAATATATTTTTTGGGGCAAACATTTTTCCAAAAGTTGACACCCATTTCCGTTGAAATAAATAAGTCTTGTCTCATCAGTGTCAATTCCTCTTCCATATTATGTTGTAGATTTTCTAACTAACACGTTAAAGGATTATTAAAAATATGTTTTTAATCCATTGCAAGCTCAAGAAATCTTCAAATCTACCTTGAACGTTTTCCAAAAGTAAATTTATATCTTTTTTTATTTTTTCTAATTGTGTAAAAATTATCTGAATTTTTGGAAAATAGGATAAATCTTGGCATTGAATTTATTTTTCAAAATGAAAAGTTTTCCTGAAAACTCATTTATTGCATCATAAGCTGTGTCATATTTTTAACTTTGCCTTGTAATAAAAGGCTTAGACTATTAATGTGATAGGTTATGTCGGCAAGGAAGGCTAAGTCTTTCTTTACGACTTAGCCTTCCTAGTCTTTCTTTACGACTTAGCCTTCCTAGGGCATTTTAAAACATTTAAAATGTCTGCAATTTTGCTACAATCCTGTGTTTGGAAAAAAAGTTCTAACTCCGATCGAAGATTGAAAAGACGCTCTAAACATTTTCCTCGACTTAGCCATCTAACCTCTGTAAACATTAATTAACACGTCACCATAGTCTACATCTATTTCTTTTAGAAACGCTATTAGCTTTCTGTGAGAAAGTGCGTTGTGGCCTACTCTTAGGCGGTTTAT
Organism: Wohlfahrtia magnifica; assembly: GCA_023159175.1. Classification (NCBI taxonomy): domain Eukaryota; kingdom Metazoa; phylum Arthropoda; class Insecta; order Diptera; family Sarcophagidae; genus Wohlfahrtia; species Wohlfahrtia magnifica. The sequence continues at coordinate 530,607 of JAKWBJ010000212.1, read as the reverse complement.
TATTTTAACGGCTGTTTTCATCGATTCTTTAAGACCTATACGTTTTGAAAACAGTGTTTGCTGGTGTATAATGCAATGAACGACGTGCGTACATTTATTCCTGCTTTTAGAAAATGTCCCACGAAACCCTGTTTTCGCCCAACCATTACTGCAGCCCCATTAGTGTAAATAGCTTATAGTTTTTCTTTTTCTATCAGAGCTAAAACATTTTTGCTAAAAGCATCATAAATAACTGCGCCAGTGACACTTCCAAAAAAGGACTCGACTTTTAATATCTCCTAAAATGAGTTAAAAAAATTATCAATCATTCTTAAGAAAATAATCTTTGACTACTATCGGATATGTCTGTACTTTCATCAAAACGCATGGACAAGTATTTAGCATCTTTTATACGTTCTGTAGTTTCCCATTGCATAAATAGCCCTATATCATCCGTCCGGCGTGCTACTGTTTCACGAGATAAAGGCATTTATATTTATTATATTTCCATTTTTGACCCTACTTTTCCAAATAAATGCATTATGGATAAGCATAGTTCTATACAAAATTTTCCATCTTCAAAAATGGCGACATTTTTTTGCTAAATCTAAACTTATAATATATGTAGCTTTCATTTGATTATCAGTGGTGCAAGCTAAAGAACTACATGCATGTCTGCTTTGAACATAAAAATTTTTAAGCCGAATTTTGTTCAAGTTTTTTTTTTACTAATTGGTTTCTATCATTTCCAGAAACAATACAATTCAGGATCATCATATCATAGTGTCGCTTAAGACAAGATGCAAACATATTTTTTATTACTTGATAACATACAAAATGTATTGATGTAAAATGTATTGATAGAAAATAAAAAAAGTGTTTTCCACTCAACATCCCACATACTTATTTAATATTTTTTTTCAAAGTCCTATAAAGAAATATATATTCCTCCAAAGTATAAATAAATATGCATACATTTATGTAGCTTATTATTAAACTTTTCAGTGTAATAAGCAAAATTTTAACTCTCTTTTAAATCACATGAAATTAAAAAAACACAAAAATATGCGATACAATCATTCTTCTTTGGCAATAAGCAAGACACACATTGTTGTCAATTTAGCGCCTTTCGCGATAAAAATTTAATTTAATATTTTTAAGAAAAAAAGCTAACAATTTTAATTATTTATTTATTGTTGTTGTTATTATTAGATCCTTTAAAGATCACAAGGGCCTATTTAAAGCCAATAATCTAATCTGTATCCAAGTCATTATATGGGAAGCAGCTTCTCTTTCAATCTCTTTTCTCTAGGAATTGGCTTGCCTTCCAAATTTTTTGCTTCCCTGCGAGTGCCATTCAATGGCCAGTTTTGTTGGTTTCGTTTTCTTAGAGCGTGCCCAATTCATTTCCTTCTCACAATTTCCTTCATTACAGGAACTCAATTTGGTCTTGTTTCTGGGCAGAATATTTTCAAAATGCACGGAAGTCAGCGGTATATAAATTCCATATTGCGCAACTATTCAAAAATAGACTTCTCACACACTAGTTTAAGCTGTTAATTGAGGAGAACGCCTTATAGCACTCAGTCGAAGAAAAAAGATTCGACCTGTTGCGAATATCAACACTGGAACCGCGGGACATTGTGAGGATGCTCCCGAGATAGCAAAAAGATTGGACATCTCCCATACTTCTGTTTCAGAATTCGAATATTATACATACTCATTCAAACAAAAATAGGCTTCATTGGAGAACAAAAATTTGAACCATTATTTTGATAAAAAATTTCAAGCGTTGCTCTGGCGCAAGTCTATCCATAATGGAATGTCAAACCAAACTAAATAAAACACAACTATCAGCTGTTAAATCGGTTGTGAAATAAAAAAGTGTTGCCAATTCAAAGTTATAAACCTCTAAAAAAGAACACCCGATACTTGATATAAGCTTTATTAAAATTATTTTTGATCGGTAACCTTTCGCCATTTTTGGGGTAAAGCCATTATTCCATCAGTTTGGAACTTTTGCAGACCTCTATGGAGTTTAAACTTAAACCGTTAATAGAGTAATGCAGAGATCGAAACAAATGATAATCTGAAGATGCAAGAGCAGGGCTATATGATAGACACGTTAAAACTTCCCTACCAATTCCACCAGACACACAGTGTTACATTTCTTGGTAACAATTCTGGCTTTGCCTCCGTCTGTGAAACTTCAGCTGACTTCGTCCATGATCTTTTTCGCAGATTATTGTCGTATTTTATCCACTTCTCATAGCTTGTAATCATTTGCTTTAGAAGTTGCTTGATTTCATTTCGTTTTAGCAGTAAATCGCATATAGAAATTTGCCCCATTAAATTTTTCAATGTTAATTCAGGTGGCACCCAACTACGAGCTTCTTTGTGTATCCAGCTTTCTCCAAATAGTTGAGTATTGTTGGGTGTTTATATGCCGGAATTTTCAATTTTTTAGTTATTGGTCGGCCATAGCGAAAACGGGCAAACCATTTCGTTGCCTTTTTCGTGTTACAGCATCGTCTCCGTAAAATTTGCAAATTTTTTTTTAGCAGTCTGCATAGCGACGCATTTTTAACTTTTCTGCAATGGAAAAGCAAAATATGATGGCAATGTTCCGAATTTTCACTCACATTTAAACGTAGATAACTTTTCACGGAATAATGCGATTTTAATAATATTTTGGATGCCCTGATAGGCTAGTACGTAGTGTGCTACTCAGCCATTTTGCAGGTCGTAGGTACCATTCTCACCAGGTATTTGTAATAGTTATACATAGTGTTACGTTTTAAACTTTTTAAAACGTTTAAGTTCGTTTGAATTGCGTTAAAATAAAATTAAACCACTTTACTTTTTTGTTGTTTTTATAGTCTTTATTAATTCCACTATAACTTTTTTACACTATGTTTTAATACAGCAAATTCGCTTATACAACACTTTTTATTTACGCCTGAACGCGACTTTATTTATTGACAGCCAAATGATCACTAACTAATTAACCGCAATGCGCCATCTTTTTATAAGTAGTATTTGATCATTAGTTTCGAATGTTCTAGTAAAGACACGAATCTTCGATTTATCTACGATAACTCAAATGGTCTAAACAAACTTTATGAACACAAAAAGTAATCGAACTGGCAACTCCATGCGGATGGTAGTACTCTTATTTAGTACAGGTAACTTTAGCAGTTATTAAACCTTGACACAAGCCAATAAAAGCTCATAATAAGTCCCTGATGTGCTGAATTTCTTCTTCAGCATTTTCATTTTCGTTACAATATAATTTGTAATTATATTCTGATTTAAATAAATACATAATAATGTCCTTTAAAAAGTAAAATGTTACCTTTAAAAAGTAAAATGTTACCTTTGCCTGATGCAATTAAAATTATCAGAGAGCCATTTTCGCTGTTTACGTATTGCTGTGGATTTCGAGCTGGCGGCGTTAACGGACAACGACGTTGGCTATAGGCTATGAATAATTAGTTTCGATATTTCTCTTTGTAACTAAAGATTTAGATAATAAAAATCTGAATTAAATAATATGCAGAATGTCTAATGCTACAATGTTTTTCATATGGTGTTACCTGAAAAAAATGTTGCTTTTAAAAACGTAATATTTTTGAAGTGCTGCTCTAAACCTTTCAGAAACAATATAAAGACATGGCTGCCAGATACATTTTGTCATTCTTCCCAAATGAAAAAAAGTCCCTTAAATATATCCTCTTAGAGGAGAAAACCCCAAAAAATCCCTTTAAGCAAAATAGTATTTTTAAACTAGATGTACAGATGTACATATTTCTACTACTCATTAGTCTAAATTACTCAAGCGCCAACTAAGGAGAATATATGAGTAAATATACCACTCAATATTACCAAGAATCCTGTCATTCTGTGAGAAGAAGATTTCAAGCTATTTTAGACGCTAAAATAAATACTAAAACTTGACCTAGAAGCCTTTTTAAAAAAAGTATTTTGAAAGCTTTGAAAATGAATTTTTTTAATTTAATAAAAATTTTGTATAGAAAGCTGATTAGTTTACTCTAAATTGCTTTGGTTCTTAGCTTAAAATCTTTGTGAATTAAAGAGATATCTGAACTTGAAGGCCGAAACTCTTTCTGACTTTTAGTTAAATATCCTCAATGAAAACCCCAAACCGCAAATGAAAATTTTCATCCCTTTTGGAAACTGTTTTTCCCAAAATTAGTGATTGGAACGCAAAATCTGGCAGCATTGTAAAGCGTGTTTTTTATAGAGGTATAGAACTTTAAGTTGGCATTACTTTTCAAGATGGCGACCGATTTAACAGCTGTCAAGTGATTTATTCTCAGTTTGGCTTGGCAATTCATCATGAACAAATTCACGCCTGCACAACGCTTGCAAATAGTGCAATTTTCATTTTTCATAAGTGAATTTTTTTTAAATTTTTTCAATTTTTATAAGCGAATTTTATTTAGCGATGAAGCGCACTTCTGGTTGAATGCCTACGTCAACAAACTAAACTGCCGGATTTGGAGTGAAGGTAATCCTCAAGTGTATGTGGAAACACCTTTACATCCAGAAAAATTGACTGTTTGGTGCGCTTTATGGGCTGGAGGAATCATTGGTCCGTACTTTTTCAGAAAGTTACAGTCAATGGTGATCGGTATAGAGCCATGATTATTAACTTTTTCATTCCTGAATTGGTTTCAACAAGACGGCGCAACATGTCACACAGCTCGTGCCACAATAGATTTATTGAAAGACACGTTTGGTGACCGCCTAATTTCACGTTTTGGACCTGTGAATTGGCCTCCAAGATCTTGTGATTTAACACCGCTAGACTACTTTCTGTGGGGCTATGTAAAGTCATTGGTCTATGCGGTAAAGCCACAAACGCTTGACCATTTGGAAGATAACATTCGCCGTGTTATTGCCGATATACGGCCACAATTGTTGAAAAAAGTCATCGAAAATTGGACGCCCAGATCGGACTACATCCGCGCCAGCCGTGGCGGTCATATACCAGAAATCATATTTAAAATGTAATGCCACAAGATTATCTTTCGGATAAATAAAATTCATGTCAATCGAATAATCCATCGTTGTTTTATTGCAACTTAAATTTCTATACCACTATAAATAAATGTATATACGAGTTGACTCTAACCAACATTTCATCAACAATTTTATTTCCACATAAAAGTGGAAGTCTGAAGTGTCCACGCCAGAAACGGTTTAGGTAATCCACAACATTTTATTGGATGATATTCGGCTTAAAGTGCTTTATCTAGCTGAAATGGTACATGGGAATTTTAAAAAAGTGCTACATATTGCATATTGACCGAAAATTTACAAGATGGCGTACCGCGTTTGTTCGCAACATAACAAAAACAGTGTAGTGAAAATGATTAAATAGATTGCTTGAAGATTTTCAACAGTGATATCAGCTCTTAACATTGCTAGCTATGAAAAACTTCTTTAACTAATGCATGTGCACGAACAGAGGCGGCGTTAAACTGCAGGTCGCCTTCAATGAGTCTAAAAATAGAATCGGGTGCAGCTTATGATTGAGAGAAGTTCACCTTGTTCCACTTGAGATGTCGCGGGAATTATGTATGTATGTATGTTTTATGTCGATTTGTAATAACCTGAGACAAAGGAATAGTCATAGCAATGGATCGTTGGAATACTATTTCATCACAGTGGCTCGAACCAGTATTGCCACCAACAGCATTAAGAATTTCACACAACCTATCTCATCTTACGACAGAAAACAGAACTTTATTAATTAAATTCCTGAAAAAATCTTATTTATACAATACAATATAAATAATCCTAGGCACACAATGATAATGTATAATGTAGATAATGAGAAGAATATAAACACATAGTTATAGTGATCTTGAGATATCCAAGCTTTCATATAAAATTTTCTTATGACGAATGTGTATGAACACATTTTCTTTTTAACCATAAACCTAATTATACAGCATGGATATCATTTAGGCAATTTTATATAGAAATTATAAACATTAATTATTTATTATTACATTATTAATTAAGATACATAATTGATTAATATTTTTTAATAACTCCTGTGAGTCGAAGGCCATAGTTGCCGTTGCTCTTTAATCATTATTTGCTTACCTTATAATTTGTAATTATAAGTTAAATTTTTAAATAAATAAATAAATTACACATATGAAAAAAATACACATAAAATGTTGCTTTGGCGAATATTATATACATACAGTGACTCCAGGGTTAATCGGACAAGTGTTTTTTTTTTATATAAATAAGCCTTCTAAGCATTAAAATGTAGTGTAATAGATAAATAGATTTTTCGTGGTCTTAATTATACATCAACTGGAGTAAACTTTCTCGCATTGCTGTGAGCATTTGTCTTGTATACCTATAAAATGTATTCCTCATAAGAAAATGTTAAGGGAATGCATTAAAATTTATGATTTGTATTGAGTACCAAATCATATAGACAAAGTTCAGAAAGTGCCATTCTAACCGTTCTTTAGGTATACAAAGGTCAATATTTACTTTGTATGGGAGGTGGCACACGCACTTATTCAATTTTGCTTGTATTTCGGCTAATGATGTGTATTGACTATAAAGTTATTTAGACCAAATTCAGAACCTTCCACTATTACCGTTCTAAAGACAAATACAAATTTAAACGGAGGGGTTCAGTCTAACGTCAATAACTCGCAAACCAATGGACCTACAAAAATCGTATATACATAAGAACCTTGATATTGACTTTACCTTTCGTTTAAGGGCCTTTTAATAACAAAATCGGTTGCTGCATTTCAGAGAACATCAATTACAACGCATTTTATAGTCCTTTTTTTATATACACTTATAAAGATGTTCTTAGAAAACTAAAAATGCTTAAAAAAGAAAATACACCACATCAGCGCCTTTAAAACTGTATTGTGGAATTTTGGTATATTCGGTATGTGTCACCCTGTCAATGCCGTACTTATTTGCGTTTCTGGCAGCTAATTCACTGCTAATTCGACAAGTTTTGTGTGTTACATTTGAATTAACGGATATAAAATAGAGGATATGAGAGCGTTGGAGACATTTCCGGAACTTTTAAAACTGTAGGCATAGGTATATAAGGAGGCTGCTTTATTTACGCTAAATAGCTATCGCTGTGTGTGCTTAACTTTTTCTGATAAACTCCTCGAGCCAATTCCTTTTAAACATGTTCAATTTTATTAGGTCCTGAGCTCTATGCAACTGCTTCTGTAAGCTTTGGTCAGGTACAGATCAACTGAACCTCTGCGATATTTGCATAGGATTGTTGTCTAGGCAGAATGGGAATTGCTTGCGATACCCCGTTTCTCTTTACTATGATTCATACGTTCTTTTGGAATATTGAGATTAGCAAATTTGTCCACTTCACTATTAAGCACATGTAAATCTGTCATCAGCAGTATTCGAAATACAGCCCCAGTCATACTCCATGCTAAGCAAAAGTGTGCAAATAAGAAAATGTATGTCAAGCGATTAATGAAAACGGTGGAAAAAAGTAAAATTGCACACAAATTACACATGAAGCTCTTTACACACAGGCCACCCACTATATATGTGTAATTAGACACAAGGTGGCAGCATTGCTCGTAACAAACAAAAATTTAAAAACTCTTGCAATTAGAATAATCAAGAAAATAGAACAAGAAACAGAATTTCTTAAATATTTTCCATTAAATAATAAAACAACGACAATAACTTCTTGATTTAAAAAAATAAATAAATAAAAATGAAAAAGTTTTTCGCTACAAAAAAAAAAAATGCATTAATGAAATAATTAAATGCAACGAGATGAAGTGTCGCGTAACTGACGGACGGATATCATCAGCAGCGTCATCAGCGAATACACCAACATTATTATGAACAACATTTTGCTTCATTATGAATATTTTACTTCATTATGTTCATTATTTTATAGGCAAGCTGTGGCAACAATAAATGAAAAAAAAACAACAAAAAGAAAACAAAAAATAAAATTTAAACATCATACAGAGTTGGGAGCAGATTATTGGTTATACTTCGTAGAGCATGGATTTTGTATAAATTGTGAATGGATTACTAATGATAATGATTTCAATGATGATGAATATGATTATGGGTAGAAAAAACGCTTGAACGGATTGAAACATTTACAAATAATTTCACAGTCGTCGTTGAATGATGATGATTGTCCACTAAAGGCAAGGTGAGGCGTAGAGTTGGACAGACACACAGATTTGCATGTCTACTGCTCATTTTTGTTGCAATTATTTTCACGTTCATTGAAACGGAGGCTTAAGTTGATGATTTTTAATGTAAATATTTACTTTTATCTTCATAGCTATCTTTTTGTTATCTACTGTGGAGAAATAAAATATGCTTTTAGAGAGTGTTTTCAATATAGACGTCTCTTGAATCTTAAGCCGTATATTATTTATTTATTCCTTGTACAGTCCGAACTACGGTGGTGTGGTGTGTAGTTGCGTACAAAATCTATTGCAGCCTAAATTCGAATCTCGGCGATAGCAAAGAAAACTTTCTTCATCATAGTTTCGAAGCTTACCTTTACCTTGCCCTAAACGAACTTTTTTCAGAGCAAATGTATGGAAAATCGTTTTAGCGCCAATTACGGTTCATGCGAAAAACCAACAAAAAGGAGAAAAAAAGACAACAATAAACACAAACACATCATAAAGAGGTCGGGCGACGCCACCTGTCGGAGAAATGGCAGAAAAAAAAAAATAGGTAGAAGTCCATGATAAATAAAAATTCTTCACCACTACACCAAATACACAAACGGCGTTGCTTTTGGGCCACGGCAACATCAAAATTCATCTTAGACCATCTACTGAGCTAGAAGATAAATTAAATGAGAAATCATTACAAAGAAATTAAAACAAGGCAAGGCTTTATGGAAGCCATATGCTTTCAAGAGGAGTCATGTTAAAAACAAACAGTAGAACACGGTTATAACGAACGCAAAAAAATTGTTAACAAGAGGAGTACCCAGAAAATAATATGAATACTTAGAGCGATGTATGAGCATGCAGAACTTTCAGTTCTTCACAACGAGAACATCCGCCAACTATTCCACATAAAAGCTGGAGTTAAACGAAGATGCCCACAATCTCCTCAGCTATTAACCATAGAGCTGGATGACATAATGAGAAGATTTTGTGTGCGAGAGTAGAAAAGATTTCCAATATGCAGTCGAAACTGGAGGACCTAGAAGGATTGGATCATAATTTTGGACTTGAGATAAATATAAAGAAGACTGAGGCCATGAGAATAAGAAATACTAGCACGAAAAACATCATGCTACAAGGTCAATTAGTCGAGTCGAGTATGTACACAGCTTCTGCTATCTAGAAAGTACAATGACTACAAATGGCAGCGCAGAAACAGATGCAGACAACCGACTCAATAAAGCGGGAGCGGCATTCGGACGACTGCAGTCAGTATGGAAAAGTTCACATATATCCAGACGGACGGGACACGGCTCTTTCAATGTATTTTTGAATCGGATTGGCCTGACTGAATCTGCTGACTGTCGGTGTGGGAGGGGGATTGATGACTGGAGGTATATACCGACTGAATGCCCGGAATATGATGACGTTAGGAACTTAAATAGTATGGGTATCACTCATACTGGGGGGTGTGGAGGTACGTATTTATGGTAGGTTGGGCGCTTTTGCCCTGGAGGTGTTTAGGCGTAGAAGGGCACCACTGTTTGCGGAGGTTGAACCCGCACCACCATCTTAGCGGTCTCCTAGCTAGCCTTTTTTAACTCGGTTTCCCGGTGGTGTGCTGATAGTTGGTGTTTTTGCTGCTTGCTGTTTGTGTATTGAGTGTTTTTAAGTGTTTTGTGTTTGTTGTTTTACCATCATTATGGCCACCAGTCCGGAGTCGTTTGGGTCTTACACTGGTAGTAGTATTTATGCAACGAAGCCTGATCGGAGGCTTAATTCTGGTATCACGGGTGTCGGAGCCCTTTGGTTCCAGCCCGACTACGGTGAGGCCCCCTTGTAAGAGCAACGTTGTGGCTGTGGGTCTAAAGCAAATCGCGGGAAGAACTATGCTGGCTCGGCGTGGAGTTACATTCTTCACCGGTTGCGTGACCAATAGGTCGGTAGGAGATTAGATAGTCTTCGACACTTCACCAAGATGTGCGGTCATGTCCACCTAACATGACTTCGGATTGGTACTCACTGGTGATTTTGATCATAGGTGGGAGCATTGGTGGACACATTGTATTCACTCTTGATTTGGCACCGTGAGATAAAGTCCTATAGCAGGTACCCACCTTAAGCAACTGACTTTATATACAGACGGACTAAGCTCAGTTCTGCTGTATGGCAGTGAAACCTGGCTTATATCGAATAACATCACATAAAATCTTCAGGTATTCATTAACAGCTGTCTCAGAATCATATGCATAATATACTGGCCCAAAACCATAAGTAACACAGAATTGTGGGGCATGACTAATAAGAAACCCATACTGAAACAGATAAGGAAAATAAAATGGGGGTGGATCGGTCACACCATTCAAAAAAGTTCCGATAGTATTACCAACCAGAATGTCACTCGATGGGAATTCTCAAGGCTCAAGAAATCATGGTCGACCAAGAAACATATGGAGACGAAGACAGAACAATTTAACATGGGAAGAAGTAAAATCAACAGCGGTAAGCGGTGTAAGATGGAGATGCTTTGTGGAAGCCGTATGCTACCAAGAGGAGTAACGGGGGTGATAATTTGATAATAATGACAAATATGTACATATGTATCTACTTGATTTAAACTATTTATAAAACACTTTTTAGCTGTAGTCTTAAACTGTTTCAGTCACTCAGATGTTACTTCTTTAATCACAAGCCACAAGTCTTTATCCTTAGCAAATGCCTAAATAAAACCAAAAACTTTAATTTTATTTAGCCCTTGCAGTCTTGTGATTTTTTGCTGCTGCTTTAAGCTCAGGTTTTACTCAGAGTAAACCCATTAGCCCATTAGTATGCTACTGTGAACTTTCCAAGTGTTGTGGATTATAAAATATCTTTTACTTCAGTGTAATATATAAGGAGCAAGTGCTGGTGTTGATTACAACATTAAACCCATCTTATGAACTTGAATTAAACTAGTTCATGATAAATTGGCAATTAGGTTTCGATAAACCTAAACATGTGCGTTAAGAGTTGAATTTCTTACAATTATTTGCAAAGTGCAAACAATAAAAATTTTTAAATGTTTTCTTTTTTTTCGTTAAAAAATATGTTTTAAATATACTCGTGGTTTTAGCAAATATTTGCTGCATATCACTTTTGGGTTCAATAATTTAAATATTTGCTTTCTTTGTTTTATTCAATTAAGACATGTGGGTAAATTTAAATACGCGTTATTAGTTTGAAATGGAAAATGAGATTTTCTGTATAAAAATCCCTGATTACACTATGCAACAAGCAAAAATGCTTCGTTGAATGTCAAAGGAAGCGCTAGGGTAGCCTAACTTCAAAAATCATTAGCATTTCAGATTCTATGGATAAGTGTTTTTTTTTAGAATTTTTTTTCTAAAATGTGAAATTTTTGAACAGGCTACTTAATGTATCTTAAGATAACTTAGAAATGACTTATTCGATTCCGTTACGCCATATGTTAAAGAAAATAATAATTTTTTTTTATGAAATTTTAGATTTCTAAAAATTCATAAAAATAGAAAGCGGCAAATATTTACCAGTTTTACTATTTATTCATAAAGCTGCTTATAATAGAAACAAAATAAACCATAATTCATGAAAATCGATGGGTAAATAAAGGGTCCGCCAAATAAACTTTTTCTTTTGAAAATGCTATAAAAAAAAAACTACTGAATATTTTCTCAAATTTCTTTTTTTATTTGAAAGTACAATCCTTCCGATTAATAATGGAAAATAATTTCATTCAAATGGCTGCCTCGGCTAGCGTAAACACAACCATATTCGTTCAGCGGAAGGATAAAACTAATTATCTGTCAAATCAGACATGAGCTAAGTGTTACCATTCACGATATAAGCACTAGTTACTTATTTTATTCCCACTAAATGGAAAGTACCTAGTTTTGAAAAAAAAATTTTTTTCGCCCAGTTTTGACTGATGGTTTGTATGTATTAGGGAGATCGATTATTTGACTTTTTTCAAAAACCGGTTTTCGAATAATTCGAAGAGTAGCAGTTTTTAAAAAACCGGTTTTCGGTTAATAAGTATTCAAATAGCCGGTTCTTAATTCCTGAAGCGCAGAGCTGGGTCACGTCGTTTTAAAACTAAGCAGAAGCTGACGGAGAGCTTAAAATTAAAGTGCCAATCAATACTAACAATAATACTAATAAATCTCATAAAAACCAAAACGTTGTGCGGAGGCCATAAAAAACAAAAGTTATTACACAAAGTACTGAAAGTTGCTTAAGTTTCGGACAGCAGCTACACAAAGAGCTAATTTCTTTTTGTTGTTGTATTACTTGGTAAAGAATGGAATTAAAGGTTTGTTATTATAGTTATAATTTAGGTGCCAAAAATAATAAACTGAACAGATCTATTAGTAATATACGAGTCCTTAATTGCCTCGACAAAAAAAGTTGCTTAGGTTTCGAACAGCACTGTATGTAAATTCATGCACCAAGTATTTAATAGTGTGCGTGTCATTGTGGTATGTTAAATAAGACACCCACCTTCCAACCAAGAAGTCGTCGGTTTAATCCCAGGCCATACCATCTGACAATTTTCAACAGCGACATCACCTCACAACATTACTAACGACTGGTTATGTGTATTTACGCTGTGAAAAATTTCACTAACTAATATACTAATATCGTTCGGAACCGGCGTTGGTGGGTCGATTTCAATTAGTCTGGTTAATCATTCTTCATATATCAAAATCAATATTTATTTACAGAAGATGGGAAAAAGTTATTATTGTTTAAGTGTGCATATCTTATTCGATCTACCTTGGTTCTTACGTTCTTTGTAAGACGTTCAAAAATAATTAAATAAATATCTAGAAAAATAAATAAATTTATACAAATAGTTAAACGATGATGATGAAAAATATATACAAAAATATAAAAATTATTCTTATTTAAATTAACCGGTTTCGTGTAAAATTAACCGGTTTGTTCGGTATTCGAAAAATGAAGATTTTGAAAAAACCGTATTCGACAAAACCAAAAAAAAACCGGTTAAAACCGGTCGAATAATAATCGTCCGATCTCCCTAGATCTACCATGATGCTATTTGGACTAAATTTGGAGGCTTTAACTGTTGCCATTTTGAAGATACAGCAAATAACTATTTACTTTGTATGGGCGTGGCACAGCCCAGTTGAAATTTTTGAAATTCTTATAGCTTTTAGTTGCTTCTAGACATATAGTGAGATACTGCAAAAATTTCATTAGTTCAGCCATTTAGCTGTCTACAAGACACAAACAAACAAACATACATACATACAAACAGACATTAATTTTTATATATGTAAGTATGTATGTCTACATATAATATTCGCTTAAAATTTTAAGTTTTTTTTCGAAAAATTATTATAAATGAAAAGAAAATGTTTTGAACCCTTTCTTGAAAGTGTTTTGATGTGGAAAATTATTTAAAAAAAGTATTCGAAGAACTGGTTTCACAAATTTTTAATTTAATACGAAAGATTATCATATAAATAATGTTTATATATGAGATAAAAACAAATAAAGATTCATTTAAATAGACTATAATTTTAAGCAAATATTTAAATAAACTTCAAATAAACAAAAAATATTAGAATGGAACTTATTTAATAAAAATAACAATAGAAATAGAAACACAATAGAATTGTCTGAACTTTATTAAAGAACAAAGAACAAATATTTTATTTAAATATTAAATTGTTGAATTGAATCAACGAAAAAAGAAAAAAAGTTAAATTCTTTCGGAAAGTAAAAGGGTTTTCAGCAAGAATTATTGTGTTTTTCGATACAAAATAAAACAAAGATTTTTTTATAAAAATATTTAAACTTTAAAATGCGGGCCTATTTCGTTAGTCATATCAAGGATTTTAACGTTTCATCTTTAAACAAATTTTTCTGGTAAAAATATAGCATTTTTTTGCGATTGCGTTTTTTGTATTGTGAAAATGTAGAATCAGATAAAATGTTCAATGCCTAACCAGGCAACATTATTATAAATAGAGCCCTGCATGATCGTTGCAGAGAATTAACAGCTTTGATTTGGTGGGATGTGAATTTGGCAAAGTTCTGTTGAAATCACAAGTTAGTGATCAATAATTGGTAAACATTTTGTTGTTAACATCTCTCAATAATATGTACCCGCAGCATTTCCTCCAGACCACATATTGAACTATTGTGTGAAGAAGATCATCGGTTTAATACCAGGCCAGACCATTTGAAAAACAGCAGTATCACCTCACAACATTAGCTAGTAACTGGTTATGAGTATTACTACTTCTCTAATGCATTGCTGTTCGGAGCCGGCGTTAAACTGTGGGTCCCTTTCAATGAGTCTAAAAATAGAATCGGGTGCAGCTCATTGACTGAGAGAAGTCCCCATGTTCCTTCATGGAATGTTATGGGAATTTATACATATATACATACATATTGCACTATACAATGACGCAGTGTGCAAAAACTTCTTAACAATTGCTTTTGGATTTTCAGAAACCTAAAAATCAGGGAGTGTCCGATGTTGACATGTTAAAGAAAACCAGGAAATGACAAATTTTGAGCTTTTTCAACACTACTGTTGAAGACTGCCATCGCTTGGTAACACTTTAGGTTAAGGTGGGTTACATGGGTCTTTCGTGGCTAGCGAATACACTAGGAGGCCATATGGCCCATTGTGATACTCTAAAGAAAAATCAAGGATTCAAAGTTAGGGACGAGAGATATCGAGTTGAGGTCTGCCTAAACCTGAATGTGCAAATCACGTGGTCCTCGCGATAGCCAACTGGTTTTTTTCTCCATCCCTCCTGTTGGAAGCATATTGGTTTTCCACAAAGTTTCCATGGCTTGTTTCAGTTTCAGTAATCAAGTTGATTTCAAGCTAAGAAAATTATTAATCTACTGTAGCTCGCCCCTATATGATTGTGCGGTGGTGAAGACCCTTGCTAATTAGTGGTGGTGATCTTTACTTTAACATTGTGTAATTTTTTGCCAGTAGGTGGCTTTTTCTACTGATCACTCGTCTTGTGCTTGTGTCATCATCGCCAGAGGTAAACTGGTAGGTCAGGAGGGTTTCTTTTAAGTAGATTTGTCCGAAGGTAGGTTGGTCTCTTTATCAAACATTCGAGACATCAAATATATTTTTGTGATATCTTCTGCTGGGGATTCGAAGCTGAGCCGCTTGTAATGTTGCTTTTAGTCATCAAAGAGACAGTGACGAATGCACATGTATGGTAAATGTAAGCAAACTTTTTTAAGCCACAGATAAATAATTTAAAAAAGATTCTTCCGCTTTTGCTTTTAGTTGCCACTAAAACAGCGACAAGTGCACGTGGACGGCGAATGTATGTTGATTTTTTAAAAAACTTTTTAAAACACTAACTTTTCTTTTTCTGAGAGAGTAGTTTCTATGTTCTCACTAACACAACTACATTTTGACTTTTGAACATCACTGCTTTAGACTAATGTTAGTATGACACGGTGTCGACCAAGGCGGTCAAGTGAGCGAATGGAACTGAGAGCATCTATCGACATAAGACTGTAGAGATATCAATATTCGAAAGTTCGAGATCTAATTCCCGAATACACCTAGCGGACTGCTATTAATAGCATTAACCTCGGCTTGGAAGACAGTGCAATCATCGGGCAGTCTAAGAGAGGGTCAGGGTAAAAACCCTATCTTATGCCAATCGCTGTCTTTGATCCTCTGATACAGATTAAGATTACACCGTATCGAAGAATAGATCCCGCAGCTCAATCATTCCTAGTAGGTATTCTAGAACCATAGATCCTATCGAAGTTCAGAGTATATACCGCACAATCCGTTCGACGCCCAAGATTGGACCGTCCACTTCTCGTAAAATTGTGTTGTGGTCAATGCGAACGTGTCGCAGTCCACCTTAGCAGACAAACACTTGATAAAGATATCAAGTGGTGTTATACCCAGCATCGTCCCCAGACCGACCTGAAGAGTGGAACTTAAGCCGTCAGTAATAGCAAGATATGCCAGCCTCTGTATCTTGTTCCGAATACCGAGGTACGATTCAGTATCCACCGCCTTCCACCAGACGAGAGGGCGCCATGGGTTAGGATTGGTCAAATGACCGCAGTGTACATCTAGTGCAAACATGGGGCCTACGATCTCATTCCTTCCTAAAAGTCTTCTTGCACACGTAGAAGGCTCATAAAGTCTTCCTCAACCGACTCTCAGCATTACGTTTCCACGAGAACTTCGAGTCATGCCAAAGTATCTGACTTCCTTTGAAAACCACAGAGTAGTGTCATCTAATTTCGGTCGGCCTGAACTCCGGAATTTTCTACCGCCTGTTGAAAAGAATGAGTTCGGTCTTCTCCGGGTTTATTCTCAGACCGCTTTCCCTGGCTCAAGACCGAAAAACGCCCAGCGGTACATCCATGAGTTCATTCATCGTGGAAAGGAATTTTTTATTAATAAGAAGCACCTTAAACCATTGCATTCTGCTCGGACACACCTAAGTATTGGCACATTATACCATATAGTGAGTTAGTTTTAGAGTTGGGTTTATTGCATTGGATTTCGTTTTCCACTACTTTTAGTGATATTGGGAAAAATAATGCATTATCGCCCCTAATATTCAGTGGTAGTAGAAATAGAGTGCACTAAATAAAGCGATTTTAGTGGTAGTTTAGTGGAATTTAGTGCACTAATTATGAATGATTAGTGGTAATGGACTATAAATTCATTGGCACTATATTGGAATGCAAATTCAGTTCCGCTGCCTTAGTTCCACTGTCGTTTTAATAAAAGGATGAACTGTCATATACTTTCATATATAGGTATGATGCTATTACATATATATTTACACACATGGCATAAGTCCATCATAAATGGACACTATGCATTACCAGTAAAATTGAAGTAAAAATATATAATAATGAAGTTTCATTTGCATTAGCAGTAAAATTTTTGCCGATTACTGAAAACTCCTACTACTGATTACAAATTTTGAACCGCATTATTTTAGTTTTACAATATATATTTACAACTATATTCATCTCTGGTAAAAAGAAAAAAATCCAAATTCCAATACAATAGAACAAGAATATTTTAAAGATAACATCCGTTTTTATTTTTTAGTACACTAAACTTCTACTACAACTAGAATCATTTCATTTAGTGCACTAAATTTCCACTACCACTAAAACTGTTTCATTTATTGCACTCAATTTCCACTACTACTAAAACTGTTTCATTTAGTGCACTAAATTTCCACTACCACTAAAACTGTTTCATTTAGTACACAAAATTTTCACTACCACTTAAATAGCTTCATTAGTGCACTAAATTTTCGCTACCACTAAAACTGTTTCATTTAATCCACTAATTTCCACTACCACTAAAACTGTTTCATTTAGTGCACTAAATTTTCACTACCACTTAAATAGCTTCATTAGTGCACTAAATTTTCGCTACCACTAAAACTGTTTCATTTAATCCACTAATTTCCACTACCACTAAAACTTTTTCATTTAGTGCACTCAATTTCCACTACCACTAAAACTGTTTCACTTAGTGCACTAAACTTTTATTACCACTTAAATAGCTTCATTTAGTGCATTCAATTTCCACTACCACTAAAACTTTTTCATTTAGTGCACTCAATTTCCACTACCGCTACCACTGTTTCATTTATTGCACTCAATTTCCACTACCACTAAAACTGTTTCATTTATTGCACTCAATTTCCACTACCACTAAAACTGTTTCATTTATTGCACTCAATTTCCACTACCACTAAAACTGTTTCATTTACTGCACTAAATTTCCACTACCACTAAAACTTTTTCATTTAGTGCACTAAATTTTCACTACCGCTACCACTGTTTCATTTATTGCACTCAATTTCCACTACCACTAAAACTGTTTCATTTATTGCACTCAATTTCCACTACCACTAAAACTGTTTCATTTATTGCACTCAATTTCCACTACCACTACAACTGTTTCATTTATTGCACTCAATTTCCACTACCACTAAAACTGTTTCATTTATTGCACTCAATTTCCACTACCACTAAAACTGTTTCATTTATTGCACTCAATTTCCACTACCACTAAAACTGTTTCATTTATTGCACTCAATTTCCACTACTACTAAAACTGTTTCATTTACTGCACTAAATTTCCACTACCACTAAAACTTTTTCATTTAGTGCACTAAATTTTCACTACCACTTAAATAGCTTCATTTAGTGCACTAAATTTTCACTACCACTTAAATAGCTTCATTAGTGCACTAAATTTTCACTACCACTAAAACTTTTTCATTTAGTGCACTCAATTTCCACTACCACTAAAACTGTTTCACTTAGTGCACTAAACTTTTATTACCACTTAAATAGCTTCATTTAGTGCATTCAATTTCCACTACTACTAAAACTGTTTCATTTAGTGCACTCAATTTCCACTACCACAATAATTGCTTGAGTTAGTGGTTAATTATTTCCATCTGTCATTAGTGGTGACTGCAATATTGCTGCATTAATTCTAAGTCTTTTAGTGGTAATGGAAACGATAATGCATTATAAATTTAATGAAACAAACCCAACTCTGGTTAGTTTAACAAATTTGTCGATAAAATTCCTAATAGCGGTCTCAGAGGGACGATTACGCTTTCATACCGAATTTTTAGTATATTAATGCGATTTTTGAACAAAATTGATTTACAAAAACTTCAACTGTCAAAATATAAAAACTGTCATGTTGCTTCTATATCCTACCAGTTGCAAAACAAAGTGATTAAGAACTTTAATTATAACTTTGTTACTTCCTTCTAAATTTCTAAAGATTTGACAACAGTTTAAACTGAACCTTGGAGGAGGTACACTCTATGGTCTTAAAGCAATTGTTAAAAGTATTAATATGACCCTGACTAATGCTGCTCTATTTACTTTTAATTATTTTTTTTTTTTTTGAAGTTTGTTTTGTTTTTTTTTATTAAGTACTTCGCTTAAAAATTAAAATTGAAAATTCAACTTAAAGTATGAGTACTTTCATGACTCTAAAGTACTTTAAATGTTGTTCGTAATGATTGTTGTAAAAATCAATCTAAAACTCAATTATGTGTAAAATTACATCTTTCATTAATATTTTTTCAAGGGTTTTTTTTTTATTTTTTAATTCATTTCAATGATTTTTAAAAATTTTCTGTATATGTATTTTAACAAATGATTCGAACAATCAGTCTGTGTTTACTTCAATGACACATATCTTAAGCTATTGAAAGTTAAATAAAACTTTAATCTTTTTAAACTCTTAAATTGCTTATAAATTCTTATTTAATATTTGATTGATTGATTGATGGGATCTCTTGTGTTCACAACATCAAATTGAAGCTTTGGACAAAGCCAGTTAACCTATTTCTGGAGAGTTCAAAAGCCCTTTTTTAAGTTAGTATAGCTACCACTAGGAACGTTATCCTGTTAACTGAAATAGCTTATGATACATCAACATTTCCTAAGACATGTTGATGGTATCTGAGATCACAATGGCCGGTTAATAGGCCTGTTAGTACTCTAAATACGCTTTATTTAGCAGTAACAGCATTCGATATTCTTTTCCTAGCGACATTCAATAATTGTGAGTCACATCTTAACGTAAAGTTTTTTGCCCAACTGAATTCTCAGTGTTTGACACATTTATTCATTGAGAGGTACACAATTGAGCAGCACCTTAAGATTGTTGAAGTAACTTACGAAAATGAGCGTTCAAATCAAAATGAAATTCGTGCATTTCATGATTGTTTTGTTCAGCATAATCGATTAAATTTGTTCACAATCGGAAGAATTGTGCGCAATTTTCAGCAAACCGAGTCTGTAGGAAATGTGAAAAAACATCTGTGCATGCTCACTGAATTCGTTCTGTGGAAAACATTGCTGTTGTTGGCAACAGTGCGGCAGAAGAGCCGTCAACTTCGACTCGTCGTCGTGCCCAACAATTAAACGTCTAATGAACATCACTGAAGCCTACTGATAATTTCAAACGTTGGCAATACGCCGAATGGCTAGTTGAATAGACAGAAGTGAATGGTGACTTTACAAAGAAAATCATCGTGGCGAGCAGTTGACCGATATTTTGTTTCACATATAATTGTCATAAATCCTTCTATCTTAATAAAAATTGTTAAGATAATTCTCTGAAAACATTTTGTTTTATTTACAATTAACATCGTGCGTTTTGTTTGAACCACCCTTTAGTAAAAACTGTCTGGCTACTTAAAAGAGAGATCAATCGCAGACTTTATCTATTTATCGTTAGTAAATCTTTTAAAACCGAGTAATTGTTTCAAGTTTGGAAATATAAAATAATCCGAGGGAGCCAAATCTGGACGAATAAGGTGTGTGGTAAAGCAATTCGAATTTTAATTCATTAATTTTGACCATTGCAGTAATGAATGTGTAAACTGGTGCATTGTCTTGATGAAACGACTTTTTATTTATCGAGAAATGCGGCTTTTTTCCTTAACAATACCTGCTATTGATAGTTTTTCCGTTTTTAACATAATCGATAAAAATTATCCCATGCGAATTTTAAAAACACAGACACCGTGACTTCCCCTGTAGTTTAAATTGTTTTCACCTTTTTTGGACACGATTTTCCCAATTCAATCAACTGCTGTGACTGTTTCTTTGTCTCGGAAGTAAATTGGTAGACCAATGCAAACATTTTATTGAAACACCTTTAGGACACTATTTCTAAGGAATCCCATCATGCGCACAGCTATCTTAACTTAAAATTTTCGGTAAATATGCGATGTGCAGCACTTTTTGAAATACCTATCAATTTAGTTAGTTCCCACACCTTCAACTGACGATCATCCAATACCATTTTGTGAATTTTCTTAACCGTTTCTGGCATAAACAGCTCAATTGGCGGCGTACTAGAACACACTAGAACGAGGCAACTCGTTCATGGGCCACCCATAGCTACTACAAGTGTCAACAAGTGTCCTCAGACATCGTTCTGAGCATTACCAAAATTATAGGGAATATCTTACACCCTCTCCGTCAGTTTGAGATATCTGAGAAAATCGCATACATTACCTCTCGGTAATGATTCTAAGAAAAACATATGATAGAGTTAGTAGCAGTGTTGTATATAATGGTACCTTAAGCGAACCTTTTCTCTGCTTTAGTGGCTTGAAGGAAGAATGTGAAGTATCACTGCTGCTGTTTAATGCAGTACTTAATGTAATTCTGGCCCAATCGCAACAGAAACGTAGTGGAACCTCAAGCGAACTCTAGGCGCGCATATGCTGTTGATATAATATTGTTACGAAAATAAATATGCCTAAAAAGAAAATAGGTTGATAATGTGTTACCCGGGTATTGCCGTACTGATTTGTGTATTTAACGGCATTGCCAATTCGACCATCTTTGGGTAACACAATCTTACATGTTTAAAATTAACCGATATAAAATAGAGGATATAAAGACGTTTGAGACATTTTCGGAACTTTCCAAGCTGTTCGAGTGGAACCGTAAGGTACCAAGTTAACGGGGACGACCCACGATGTGTTAGAAAAGGACCGTACTGAAGGAGTCGACCAAACAGAGGAACAGAAACAGAGATTCTTAGAACATTGTCACAAAAATCAGGTTGGGCATTCCTGTCGTTTATTATATTGATAAAAAGAATACACAAAAGCCGCAAAAAACACTATACGTGCTGTTTACAAATCACCAAATGGGCAACAACAACATTAGCAGAAATGTAGTAAATAAAAATAAACGGTAGCAGCAAAAACAGACAGAAAAGAAAACAAATAACAGAGAATAACAAACTACAACAAATAACAAGAACTGAAAGAACTGGAACAAATTTGATGAAAAGTATTGTAGTATTGTAAGTAGTGTAGTGTAGTAGTATTGTAGTAGTGCTTAAGAAATACACCCAGATTCTTCAAGGCTACTTCAACGATTATTATTTAAAAGTTCCGAAAAAAAACTTAAAATCGGGTAATATTCAACTAAGCTTATATGTGTATGAAGGTGCAAAAAACCGGTGTTTTACCCGTAACTCGAGATTTTAGAGGTGTTTTGAAAATTCCAAAAACAGATCCTTGTTCGACAGCGCCTATCACAAAAGTAGTAGTGTTATTTCCTAAGTATTTCAACTTCGTTCATTATTGTCGCACTGTGTCATTAGCATTATTTGTATCGGACTGAATTTATTTATATTAAAAAGGTAAAAATCATCATATTTTGTGAAAAGCTTTATTATCGTAAAAAAATAATACAGTCTACAAAAAATTAAAACGTCAGCATACACCCGTACGCATGTTTATTCGTCGCTGTTTCATAGACGACTAAAAGCAAGAGTATAAAAATACGTGTAAATTGAGAAGGGACAAAAGTCCTATGAAATGTTGACTTACAAACAAGTAGCAACACTGATCTGGCTCGACTTTAACATTGATTGACAGTATGATCAAAACTCACATACTTTCTACTCAAAAGGGGCTAAAGCGCACTAAATTATATTTAATGTCAATATTTGTAATCAAAACACACTGCAAGAAAAGCTTTAATAATATTTAAAAATAGACAAATTTACTCAAAGATTTTAAAAAGATTTTTTAATAATTTGAACGATTGCTTAAAAAATAAAATTAAAGACGTTTTAGAACAAAATGACTTAAAATCTTTTTTTTCATTCTCGGGTTCAGGTGTAACATAAAGAAAATACCCATCAGAGTGTTACACAAGGTTACGTTCTTGCTCCACTGCTGTTTAACGTTGTGCCCGCGGAATAACCTGGGGACTAACCACAAAGTTGGAAGACCGCAATTACGCAGACAACATCTATCTCCTGGCATACAGACATTGTGAAATGCAACTAAAGTTGTATTCTATACTGACAGAAGCATATAGAGCGGGCTAGCAGATAAACATCTACAAAACTAATACTACGCGAACCAACGCTAATAGTACAATGATTTTTCAAATTAAAAACAGAAATTTGGTGGATATCCCAACTGAATGCTATAGGACGTTCTTCACAGATTTCTCCAAAAACGAAAATTAACATCTTCTACTCGTGTGTGAAGTCTATTTTTGTATGGTTGCGAGTTATGATATGCGCCTGTAATTAATATCAATTCCATTCTGGCATTTATAAGTCGGTGCCTATGGCGGATTTTAAAAATATTCTGGCTAGAAACAAGATCACATCAAATTCTTGTAATGAAGGAAATTGTGAGAATGAAATGGAAATAGTTTGGTCAAACTCTGAGGAAACTAAACTTTGACTTGGCGAAACTGGTCATTGAATTGAACTCGCAGGAATGCAGCAAAATCGGAAGACCAGCATATTCCTAGAGAAGACAGATTAAAAGAGTAGCTGTTTCCAATAGAATGGAGCCAGATTAAAAAATTGGCTTTAAGAAAAGGTAGATGAAAAAAAGTTGTTATGGCCCTATGATCTCCTTGGGACCTTTAAAAGATCTAAGCTAATAACAACAACTTACGAGTTTATTATTGCAATTAAATAATTAAAATGTCTTTCTACTTTAAATATCTAATATTTTCTTATGTCTCGAAAAATTGAGAACCGTTCCAAAAACACAATTTTTTTAAATTAATTTTTGCACAATTATTATCTGGAACAAAGTTTGTTTCACAGCAGGAATCAGTTAAATGAATTTATTGAATTTGGTGACTCTCTATCTCTTACAAAAAATTGCAAATAGAAAAGCGCTAAACTAGCGCGTTTAAAAAAAATCGCTAAAGAGAAGAAGTGCGACTTTTCGGTAGTTGAAACGCACTAAATATAGCGCTAAAGGCGCTAAATTGAAAACACTGAATTGAGCTGACTTATGAAAAGTTTTCATAAGAAGAGGTTGTGTATTGAATATGCAATTTCGAAAAGGGCACATCTCGCATCCCAAATGCTTAACTCCACCTACTGCGCTTGAAAAACTAACCTCCCTAGCACTATTTCTACTTTAGACGTCATGCCAGATAGGTCACAACTCTAAGAGATGTGCCCTTTTCGAAATTTTTATTTAAACAAAGAGTACAAAAAAATGCAATGCAGCACCGCCTTTTTTAACGCTCAAAGACGTTATTTTTCTTCTTCTATCTTATCAAGTTATAGAGACAAAGTATCTATTAATTATCGGAAAATTGCAGATATTGTAAAACCCCAGCAATATATACCGGCAAAATTTACAAAATTTTATGACGAAATACTGCAATGGCCAACTAAAAATGAAAAGGAGCTCCCTGAAAATGATTTTTGACAAAAGTTTATTATTTATTTTTAGTAGAAGTATTGCCTTTAATTTTTTTATACCTGAAATGAAATTTTCTGCTAATTAATATTGTTTTTTTCATTAAGTATTGTATACTCGATATTATAAATTTCGAAAAGGGCACATCTCATTAATTTTAAATATATAAACAATCATATATAATAAAGTCAATATCCAAATACTTATGTAAATTTCGGTTACAAATTAGTCCCAAAATATAATCCGTATAAAATTTTTTGAACTGTTATACTTCATTACAAAATAATTAGTTTTTTTAATTTCCTGTAAACTTTCAATATTCGGCCATGTGCCCTTTTCGAAATTGCACATTCAATTGTATTGATTGGACTGACACCTTTCAAATGAAATTATTGATTACATAACGCTGACCAATTTGTTCCATGTTTACAAATTTACAGAGATCGGTAATGAACTGATGATTAAAAAAAAAAAAAAAAATACTGGCGCTTTGAAACTTAAACATATGTTTGTAAAGTTGCTACTTTTCACCGAAGTTATTTTAACTACTGCCGTCATCTATACTTCCGCCCATGTAGCACACCAGGTGTGGCTAGTTTTTTATGAAAACTTTTAGAACTATAGCTGCGCGCAGAATGAGTTTTAAATATTTATTTACATTTCAATAGGTTAAGCTTACCATAAACGGGTAATTATAAAATCATTTTAAATCGTCTTACCTAAAATAAAAAATAAAAAATAAAAAAAATTGTATCAGTATCGGAATATTTTGTTTTTAATATATTTTAAGAAAATAAAAAAATTATAAATTTTACTAAAAAAAGTTCTCACAGTCAATATGACATAATAAATTATGATTTTTTTTCAGCTTGAATATGTATCTTATGTTAGAAAGACTTCGACATAAATTGCAAAATTAACAACAATAACGACAGTAGCAAAATTTGCTTTAAGAATTAATGAACAGCTTAGAGTTCAATAACCCTAAATATATATAAAAAAATTAAAAATATAAAAACTCCACAAAAAAATAAATTATAAATAAGACCAAAAATAAAAAAATGAGATAAAATTGCGACATGTGTGCGTTTAAAAATTTTTAATTATAAAAAAAGTGCAAAAATCACAAAAAATATAATTTAATGTATAGGATACATAATAATATGTGTACAGGTAGTACACTTACCTTACTTACAATACATATTGTATGTTAAGTAATAACAGAAAAGAGAAAAAAATTAATGAATAATAAGTAAAATATATGAGAAAAAGTAGAAATGATTAAACAGAAGAACGAAGAACATGAATTTCATATGTTTGGAAGAAAAGCAGTCGACAATACACACTTCGTTTTGATAGTCATTTGATGAGTAAGTCAATCAATTACACTGTCAGTATATAATTGAGCTGAGTTAGCTACCGCCAGTCAGCCAACCTTAAAGGTGTACAGCATAACTGTCTATTTGGCATTCATTGATGGCCAAATAACCGTTTTTTTTTCTTTTACTCCAACCTGTATAATTGCGCAACTTTTTTTCTTTGTGATGTTATGTCACTTACAGCCAGTAACTGTTGCGTTAACTGAAGTGAAAAAAAAGAAACGAAAAATAATTTGCATTATTTGCTTAAGAATTTTAAAAATTGTAGGCTCCTATACCGCGGCTGTTATAATTGATAAATGATATGAGATTTGTTGTGATAATATTCCACTACTCTAGGGACATGGTGGTGAATTTTAATGTTCATAAACACCTACATGACTGAATTCTTACAGATTTAATTGCTAACTCAATGGCGTTTTCTGTTTTGGTAAAAATTTATCTTTTAAATAAATAATATTTTAAAAGTATTGCATTTACCCTATCGAAATGTTGTCCTTTTTCTTGTCAGAAACAAATATGAAAACAATATTTTCCACAAAATTTTGCCTTCCCAACACGGCATCAACCACTCCAACAATTAATCTGCATTTTTATTATCGTCTGTTTTTCAGGGCAACATTTTCACCCTGAGGGTAACACTTTATGTTAGTAAAATTCTTCGAAAATAACGTGATACCCTTACTTATGGATTTTTTTTCTGAAAATAAAAAAAATTGAAAAAAAAATGTTGCACGTTGTTGGCCTTGCTTTTTTGTGTTCATTTTAAACAAAATTTAATACAATTAAAAGGCGCTGTGTTTAACTCTAAAAGTGTTGCCTTTCAAAATCTTTTACATTTTTAATTTTTGACGACGTTATGCGGTAAAGAACAAACTAAGTGCACCATTAGTCGCATTTTTTTTCTGACAAAAAAATATAGCATTTCTTAGGTTCGTTGCGATTAAACCTTGTCAAAATTTAAGAAATATCAAAGATTTTCAGAGGCAAAACTTTTGCATTAAATTTGTTTTTAAGGGAACACTAAACACTTTTCTTTTCAGAAAGAAAACGCTATTAGATATTTGGAAAAGAACACGAAATAAGGGCAAAAAGCAAAAAACAAACTAAAATTTTACATTTTTTGCGGAAAAGAAATCGAAAGATGTTTCCATTAAAACCATTATCTTGTTTCAAAAGTGTTGGTCAAAATTCAATCATTTTTTCAAACTAATGTGAGGCAATCCAAATGAAGATATGCTTAAAGTGTTTGAGAGAAAGATTCTACGAAAGATTTACGGACCAATCAGCGTCAGTGAATTATATCGGCATCGCATGACCCATCGATTTGATAAAACTCAGTAAACAGCAGATGTTACGTAGGCTGAGACAAGTCATGCGGTTGATAGAAGATACTCCAATGCTCCGATGTAAAGATTAGGTTGAAGAGAAAATCTCGATGCTTTGTTTATGAAATTGGAGAAGTGGCCACCTAAGAAAGTAAATATATATGTGAGGTAGGTCAGGTATAATTAGGGTGACCAGAAAAAGCCATGTAAGTTTAACTTGTTTCAGCAGCTCTCAAAGTTAGTTATGTTCATTTTATATTTGCCCAAAAATTCCAACTTCAGCTCAGTTACAAAAACGGAAAGTGCAAAAGTTTTTTTTTTTTTTGGTTTGATTAACGCGCACCAATAATTTCGGTTTATCAATCAGCCGACGCTTGCTTTCACAATAGCTATGTCAAGACATTAAAAAAAGAAATAACAAATAAGTGCGTTATTACTGGATTAACATTGGACGTCTCAACCTCGACCTGATTTTCACTATTAGGATACATTAACAGGTTGAACCTGAGCAGAAGAGTTTCTATTGAAACCACATAAAATACAAATATTCTGCAGTCTTTTTATAAGACTGCCTTATTATAGAAGAGTTGAGGGTAGGAATTATAGGTGACTACTAATTCCGAGATTTCGTAAATATTGCAGTTGACTACTTGAAAAGCCAAGCACCCGATCATCCCGATTATTTTCTTTAGAGATTAGATGTTAGATGATTAAGTTTGAATCCCAGCATCGGATATAAAGAAAAAAATTTAACTGCAGTTTCGAGTGTTTAATAAAGAGACTTCAACCTCCTTCCTGATAAATCCATCTAAAAAGCCTCCTGACCTCCAGCTTATCTCTGGCGATGATGACAAACATCAGACGAATGATCAGAAGAAAACGCTACCTACTGAGAAAAAAATTAGCATGATAAGTAAGGATCACCACCACTACCACTTAGCAAGGATCTTCATCATTATACACAATCATATGTAGACGAGCTACAGTAGATTAATCATCTACTTGATTACTGAAACTGAAACAAGGTAATGGATGCTGCGTGGAAAATCAATAAGCGCCCTAGAGGAGTGACGGAGAAAGAAACAAGAAAAAGTGTCAGGTTGCATCTATTGAGGGTCATCAGGGACATTCTTCTGATCAGACGTCTGAGAATGATTCTGAGAGAAAGGAAATAATAAAAACACTATTGCAAGATAATTAAATACTTGTTCGGAGAAGAGAGATATAACACTTTTTGTTAGCCTAGTAGGGGAAGCTGTGAGGTGAGGTGTAGGTGAGTATTTCTTTCGAAATTGCGCATTTAATTGCTTTTATAAGAGTTGCTGGCTGATTCCATATGAGGCACGAATTAATAAAACAGATCATCTGTTTTGAGAACTTTATAGGATATCGCAAATGGAATGATGGTATCGGAATAAACCCGTCTGTGGTTTTAAATCTTAAATCAACCTACAAACGTCAAGCTGAATGCTAACATTCGAGACGCTATAGCCGAAAAAATGTAGAGCATTGTTCGCTTGATTATCAAAAATAATATTGATCACTTGAACCACTTCCGAAAAGTCATAAGTGTAGAATCAATTTAAATTTTTAACTTTATAATAATATTGGACCACATAAAAAGTATTCGCGGTATCGTTATGATGCGTTTATATCGAGCGACATTAATTGGAGTGTACCTGTTCTAAAGGTCACATTTCGGTTTACATTACTTGTGTGATTTAAATATGAGTAAAATATCGCTTCAGAAGAGGTGAGATTGCAAGGGAATTTTCCATAATGAGCTACGACCACCCGGCGTAACGATCAATTCTAAGCTCTATTGCTCACAATCAGACCACACACATCTTTAATGACTCACCAAAAATTGACTACACTTGGTTGTAATGTTTAAATACATCCAGGACTGATTGCATCGATTAATTACCATTTGTTTCGGTGTCTGCAAAACTTTCTTGATTGCAAGAAAAAAAAAGGCAATCTAAGAGCCGCTGAAATGCATAGACAGGGTTAAAATTGCTTGCTTTAAAATAGCAACAGCACTAAAATTTTTGTTTGGCTTCAATTTTTAGCTTCAAATTAAATAACTGTGTTGCTGAATACTTACTGAAAACTTTGATAGATAATAAGCAAAAGTAAAAAGCAAAAGCAAAAAGTTAGATTGTAATTTAGAACATCCCACTATTACTGTTCCAAAGTATACAAAAATCAACATTTACTTTGTAAGGCGGGTGTCACTCCCACTTATCCAATTCGGCCCTCTTTTTGACTGATGATTTGTATTGACCACAAAGTTATTTGGGCCAAATTTAGAGACTCTTACTACCGTTTTAAAGATATATACATACATACAAAAACAAATTTTATATGGGCGTGGCGCCACCCAAGTAGACAATAGTGAAGCCACACACCAAATGAAAGCTTTCTACATATGCTTTTTATATATACAGTCTTAAAAATATTTTCTAACTCACACAAAGCTTAAATGCTATAACAAATTTCGTTTTAAAGTAAATCTTATGCAATACAAAGCGGTTCACTTTAACGTCAATAACTCGCGAACGAGTGGACTTACATAAAAACCTTGGTATTGACCTCACCTTTCGTTTGAGGTCTTACCAAATAAAATCAGTTGGAGCATTTCAGAGAATATCGATTACAACGCATTTCATAGTCCTCTTCTATAAAGGGTGGGCAAATTTGAGGTTAGGAAGTAAATTGGTTTAAAAGCAATTTTTTTTTCTTTGAATTCAATTTTATTCATGCCAATATAAAATAGAAATATGGGAATTAATAATTGAATATGATGGCGGGCACCTCTAGCACGTTGGCAGATGTGCGCTCGTTTCACAAAATTTTGAACAACATTTTGCAACAAAGCTTCGCTTATCTCGTCAATGCAGCGCTGAAATTCATCTTTCGGGGTGTCAGTTGTTTGTGATTTGTTCACGGCCCCAGAGAAAATAATCTAAAAGCGTTAAATCACAAGAACGAGGCGGCCAATTGACATCGCCAAATCGAGAAATTACGCGTCCGGGAAATTTCTCATGCAATAACTGAATTATTTGGCTGCATGTGTGGTTTGTGCTGAAACAAAAGGTCACTGATGGCAAAATTACCCAATTGTGGCCACAAAAAATTTGTCATCATGGTTTGGTAACGCAGGGAATTCACGGTGAGGGCGTTTTCTTGCTCATTTTCGAAAAAATACGGGCCGATTATGCCTCCTAACTACAAACCGCAGCATACGGTTACTTTCTTTGGATGTAATGGTTTTTCGCGGGTTGTTTGTGAATTTTGTGAGCCACATATGCGATAATTTTGTTTGTTTACATAACCGCCTAATTGAAAATGGGCCTCAACACTAAGATGATTTTGTTGAAAAATGCGTTGAACTTTATAAACGTGCAGGTAAAGATCTTTATGCAAAATATTGCGCAAAGTTCCTCTGTTGATGCCCAATTGTTGCTACCGTCGACGAGTTGATTTTCCAGTTTTTTTTTCAGCACTTTGCTGTACATGGGTTATGTTTGCATTACTACGGACACTGCGAGCGTATTGTTTTTATCTATTATCAGCAACTGTACCGTGAGCCTCGAATTTAGCCATTAAATTACGCACAGTGGTCTCAGAAGAAGCTTGATTACAAGGAAATGCTGGTCGAATTTTACGAAGTGATACAGTAAAATTGTCACCATTTTGATAATAAATTTTCACAATTAAAATTCTTTATTCAAGAGTGTAGCGTTCAGTAGTTAAAATTTCCTAATTTTTTACTAAATAAGTGTCAAAGGTTGACAGCTCAATTCTTAACATTTCATCATTTGACAGCCAATTTACTTCCTAACCTCAAATTTTTCCACCCTGTACATGTTCTATGCTTAAGAAGTCAGCAAATCAGCTGTAAGCCATAAGTTGTTATTTATTTTATGTTTGCGTTTGCTTAACTGCTTATTACTGTAATTGACTTCGTTGCTGTTGCTTGAATTTCATGATTGTGTGCCGTTTCTTAAAGAAAAACTTGTTTAAATTACTTTTCACTTAATTCAATTCCAACTCTTTGTTCTCAAAGTTGTTTTCTTGCGTTATTGGTGACAGAGTCGCTGCCGTCATTTAAAGAGTTAAGTGAAAAACAATAACTTATTGCTTACAGCAGAAGCAATTTTAGATAAAATAGTTGCTTTGCTGACTAAGCAAGTTATATACTATTGAAATTTTTTGCTTTTGCTTTTTACTTTTGCTTATTATATATTAAAGTTTTTAGTAAATATTCAGCAACACAGTTATTTAAAATGAAGCAAAGCAAACATTTTTTTTTGCTTTTGCTTTTGCCTTTTACTTTTGCTTTACTTTAGTTTAGAGTTTAGTTAAGCAATTGCAAATGCATTGAAAATAGTTAAGCATTTTTTAACGCTGGTCATAGATAATAATGGCACATACAGATGTACTAGATTGTAATTAACCCAATACATATGTACTACGAATACCCTTATATGTGAACACTTTAATGTGATCGAATTTATTTTAATGTCTTACTTATTTGTTGTAGGGGCATACATATAAAAACAGCACTAAAATGTCAAAATTTTTGAAATGTTTACGAGTATGTGCCAAATGGTTCCACTCATGTGAGCAACATGCAACAACGTCTATCTATAGTTTTGTTTTTGTTTTCGTTTATTCTTTTGTATTTTATGGATCCATGTTTAAATTGAGGCATGAAAACATTAAAAACAAAGAAGTTTTTCATTTTTTGTGTCTGAAATTGATTTCGTTTTGGTTTCTGCTTTTTTTTGTTGAAATTCAACACAGGTATGTACATGGCAACGAAAAGAATAGTTATGTGGCGTGATGTAGTGTATGGGTGCAACATTAAGAATCTATATAAATAAAAAATATTTATTTGGTGTTTTTTAAGTTTTTGTTGTTTTTTTTTGGTTTCCCAATATTACATAATGATTTCAAGCGTTCAATGAACTATTGCTAATTGCTAAGCCGGTGATAGGCCTCCCACTTGTTTGTTTGTTTTTTTTTTTTTTTGAAATGTAATGGCCATATGGTCATCCCTCCATAAAATGTATGGACTTTTCAATTTACAAGTTCAATAGTCCAATAAAAAAATAAAATAAAAGAAGAAGAAAAAAAAAACAGAAATGAATTTTAAACGATTGCATTATTTCTTTGTATTTTATCAGTGGGGACATACACACATGGGCCCCGTGCGTGTGTACACCTTGTTTTTCGGTAGTAAAAACGTTGTAATTAAATGTTTTTGTAAAATACTAGGTAAAGTTGTTGTTGCAATTTGTCGTTTGTCTTTAACAGGTAGAGTGTGTCTGTAAAGCAATAGACAAAATGACCGTGGGTTTGTGCATCCGTTTGTATGCATTTCCGTTCTAAAGTTTTTATTGTTGCCTTCTCCTCTTTTCGTTTCGCCTTTCTCACCGTTATGCCACCTGATGTGTTATTTTTTGTTGTTGTCTTCCTTAAGTATTTTAATTATTATTTTTTTCATGTCTTTTGTTGTACTTAGTTTTACATGTTGTTTTTGTTGCTGTTGTTACTGACCATTGATTTATGTTGCAGTTTGATCATGTGAAGGCCAAAAAGTACTTTAAAATCAATAACTGGAAATTGATTTTTATGTTTAAATTTTAAAACAATTTTTTACCCTACACCTTACAATAGTTTGTGCTTCTACAGGGTGGGCAAATTTGAGGTTAGGAAGTAAATTGGCTGTCAAATGATGAAATGTCAAGAATTGAGCTGTCAACCTTTGACACTTATTTAGTAAGAAATTAGGAAATTTTAACTATGGAACGCTACACTCTTGAACAAAGAATTTTAATTGTAAAAATTTACTACCAAAATGGTAAAAATATTACTGTATCACTTTGCATAATTCGAGCAGCTTTTCCTTGTAATCAGGCTTCTTTTGAGACCGCTGTGCGTAATTTAAGCGCTAAATTCGAGGCTCACGGTACTCTCGCTGACAATAGATTAAAATTAGTGATGCAAACATAACCGCTGTACAACAGTGTTGAGAATGAGCCTGGAGCATCAACTCGTCGAAGTTCGCAACTTTGCGCAAAATTTGCACAAAGATCTTCATCTTCACACTTATAAAGTTCAACTGGCTTAAGAATTAAAGCCAGCCGACCATTGTTTGTGTCGCTGTTTGAAAAACTGAACGAAAATAACACATTTTTCAACAAAATCATCTTTAGTGATGAGGCTTATATTCAATTAGGCGGTTACGTAAACAAACAAAATTGTCGCATATGTGGCTCACAAAATCCACGAATAGTCCTCGAATAATCATTACATCCAAAGGAAGTGACCGTATGGTGCGGTTTGTGATTAGGCGGCATCATCGGCCTGTATTTTTTCGAAAATGAGCAAGGAAACGCCGCTACCGTGAATTCTCAGCGCTACCAAACCATGATAACCAATTTTTTGTGGCCACAATTGGCTAATGATGACATCAGTGACCCTTGCTTTCAGCAGGACGACGCCACAAACCACACAGCCAGCCAAACAATTCAGTTATTGCATGAGAAATTTCATGGTCGCGTAATTTTTCGATATGGCGATGTCAATTGGCCGCCTCGTTCTTGTGATTTAACGCTGCTTGATTATTTTCTCTGGGGCCATTTGA
This sequence comes from Wohlfahrtia magnifica, assembly GCA_023159175.1. Taxonomy (NCBI): domain Eukaryota; kingdom Metazoa; phylum Arthropoda; class Insecta; order Diptera; family Sarcophagidae; genus Wohlfahrtia; species Wohlfahrtia magnifica. The sequence continues at coordinate 496,782 of JAKWBJ010000212.1, read as the reverse complement.
AAGACCAGGTTTACGTAAATCAACCAAAATCGACTGACACTCTGAAAGATGAAATTCGGCGCTGCATTGTAGAGATAAGCAAAGCTTTGTTGCAAAATGTAGTTCATAATTTTGTGAAAAGAGTGGACGTTTGCCGACGTGCTAGAGCTGGAAATTTGACCGGCATCATAATCCATTATTAATTCCCATATTTCTATTTTATAAAAAAAGTATTTTGAGACCAATTTACTTTCTAAGCTCAAATTTGCGCACTCTTTATTTGCGCAGTGTTTATGCGCGTAATTTTGGTTTTGGACCTATTGATTGCAAGACCAACTCTTTAAACGTACCCTCGTACATGATTGAGTTAAGTTGCATGCTGTACTTCCAATGAGTTATTGATGGGATCTTATAAAATTTTTATCGCATCCAAATTTCGTCTTAATTTACTTCAATTAAAACCCTACTTATTTACTAAGATGATAAAAAAAAAAATTTAGTTTTTTTTTTTTTTGTAAAAATTATTTAACAATACCATTCCAAAAAATTTTCTTACAATTAACAATCATTAAGGGCCAATTTTGATATAAAATAATACGAAATAGTAAACGTCCTATTATGACTACAACAAATATTGCCTTATGTAGTGTACAACATAGGCGTCATTTATTTCAGTTTTTTAATTTCAAATTAAAAACATTTTCTTATTTCCTTTTTTTAACTGTGTCATGATCTTTTTTCTCTGTTTTTCAATTATTTTCAGTGTATAATTAATAAACAATCCACGTCTTATGATGTGAAAATTATAGGAATTAAATGCGCCTTAAAAAAAAACAAAAATTGCCGGTAATTCTAAAAAGCCTCTTTTGAATTGTGTAAGTTTAAAACAGAGTATAATAGAATTATCAAAAGAATTTTCAAAAAATTACTTTTAATAAAAAAAAGCCTTTTCATAGCGTGTAATTACGAGTTTATATACAAATTGCAAATTCTATTCTTTATTATGCTTTTTACTATGATCTTTCCTTTTGCAATTTTGTATAAAAAAGAGTAAAAATAACAATTTAATTTATTGCTAAACAAATGAATTTTGCCCTTTGTTGTGATCTTCTTTACAAAAAAGTGCAACACTAGAAAAAGGTATCATTTGTTACATTATTTTGATTTTATTTAAGTCAACGAAAAGTTATAAATTTTTAATCTAAACAATGTCATTACTCCACTGGAGCTTCTTTTTTGTATAAAGCTGTGATATGGTAGGAAGACAACCATGAGGTCTTCGGTTCAATCCCACGCCAGATCATCTGAAATACAAAAGGAAAAAAAAACATTTCTACAGCGGTATTACCTTATAACATGAGCTTGCAACTGGTTATGAGTAATACTACTATTGAATACTTCTGTAATACATTTGCACTCAGAGCCGACTTTAAGCTGTAGATCCCTTTCAATGTGTTTAAAAATAGAATTGGATGCAGTTGATTGACTAAGAGAAACCTCCGTGTACCTTCATGGAATGTTATGGGAATTATTATTAGTGGAGCTTCTAGTATACACAAACAGATACATTCGGTTTTGTATCGGGTGGGCCATTTAAAAGTATAAATTTAAAAATGCAATAAAACAAAAAAGGTTCGAAATATTTCCAAATCAATTTTTTTCTTGTGAAGTATAATCGTTCCGGTTAGAAAGAAAATATTATTTCATTCATATGGCTGCCTCTGCTGGCTTCACAGTTTCCCATTCGATAGGACAAATTTTCTGGAACTTGAGCAATGGTATCACAAATATTGGCCTTCAAATGCTCAATTGTCTCTGGTTTGTCAGCATAACACTTGTCGCTATCGGCGCCCCACAGAAAATAATCCAATGGTGCCAAGTCGCAGCTTCTTGGCGGCAAACTAACATCACCATTTCGACTGGAAATTAAATATTATTTCATTCATATGGCTGCCGCTGCTGGCCTCACAGTTTCCCATTCGATAGGACAAATTTGCTGGAACTTGAGCAATGGCATCACAAATGTTGGCCTCCAAATGCTCAATTTCTCTGGTTTGTCGGCATAACACTTGTCTTTAACGGCGCCCAACAGAAAATAGTCCAACGGCGCCAAATCGCAGCTTCTTGGCGGCCAACTAACATCACCATTTCGGCTAATTAAACGGACATCATCAAACGTTTGACGCAATAAATCGATTGTGGAATGAGATGTGTGGCAAGTTGCGCCATCCTATTGAAACCAAACATCGTTCACATCAATACCATGAAGAGCGGGCTCAAAAAGGAATCGGTTATCATGGTGCGATAATGGTTACGTCGTCCTCATTTTCAAATAAATATGTGCCAATGATGCCTCCACTCCACAAGCCGCACCAACAATCACTCTTAATGGGTGCATTGGTTTCTGTAAGACTACGTTTGGGCTTTCTGAGTCCCAAATACTGCAATTTTGCTTATCAAGGTACCCCTCAAGATGAAAATGAGCTTCATCCGAAAATACGCTTTTTGCATTTTTGTTTTTGTTTTGGAAATAAATTTTAAATAAATCCCAACGTTGCTCAAGCGCAAATCGATTCATTTCGTGGAGATAATATACTGAATTTTGTGACAGATTCGAAATAACCGCTGGTTAAAATTTAAACCGATAGATGGCCCACCCGATACAATTGGGACATCCTTTGTTTCCTGAGTCCTGTGGTTTCCACTGAAAACTCTAATTCGCAATATTAAAGAATTCTCTAGGATGTGACCATCAATTTGATCCACATCGCATATAAATAATGGCCAGGATAATATCTCTATTATACGTTTTTGATATTTATTTACAAACACCTGTTACTTTTTCGTTATTGAGCTGCTCATGTTCCATGTCGTGTATCCATATAGCAATACTAACTTCACACTGATGTTGCAAATGTGGATTTTATGTCTTCTTGAAATTTGCGACGACTGCAATATCTTGTCGAGACCTTGTTTATTTTGCAATTAACATTAGAGTCGGCTCTTCTTCCAACTTTGCCAATGATGCTATCCAGTGAGTAGAATTCTTCGAAGTCCTCTTGGGGATTGTCCCTCAACATTACCAGTGTCTAAATATTGGTTGGTATCCACCCGATTTTATTATTCTTGCTGTTGATTCTCAAACTCACTGCAAGTGCATTTGTTTTGTGTTCACGAATTTTGTACCTCAAAATGACGTCAGGCATATGTCGTCAAGTCATGGAGTTGACCGTTAATTTGTTATTGTATTTTTAATATAATCTTTGTAATCTTTTTTGTGTGTTTGCAACTTCAAATGGATACTAAGTTGGAGTCGTCTTCATTATCTGATATTATTTAAGTTTTTGCAGAGTTGGGAACATAAAATGTAGATTTTATGGAAAATTTTATTTTTATGTACGTTTCTGAAAAGAAAAAGTGCAACATTTTGATAGGGCAAGATCAAAACTTTAAATATATTACCCTAAAATGTTATATAAAAGGCAATACATGTTTTTAAGTAAAGAAAACGGAATCTTAGGCTTAGTTGTGAGATTTGTTTTTCATCGAAATGTTAAAACTCATACGTGCATGATACCAAGTAGTGTGCTAGACAGATCTTAGAGCAAGTTCCCAAGCAAAAATAGTAGTCATATCTTAATTTCCTGCTTTCTTTTAAATTTATTTAAGATTAAATTAATAGACTGACTTAAAATAAAATGTTCATTCTGAATAAAGGGCGTCAACGAATTCTCTCCACTTAACTCGATCATTTGCCAAGATTCACCCATATATTACAAGGCTTTCTCAATATTTGCCTAATGTTGTGTGATTTCGTATTCAATTGGCCTACGGTTAACCAACGAGAGTAATTAGTCATTTGTGACCCCATTCGGCCAAAAGATGTGAAAAGTTTGCAATCTTTTTCGCTGCTATCAAAGATCTTCAGTTTTGTATCAGTCAACACGTTTTTTGTACGCCATATTCTGTGCAGAGATTGAAATGCATTTCGGGCTGCAATATCCTCATTAGAACCGCCGTCTTTACTTGCGGTACTGCCCGGATATGAGAAAACTTCTACATACTGGATTGTCTGCCACTCAAGTGTGAGTGTTGAGGTGTTGCTAGCGGCAATACGCATTAATTTGATTTTTCCTGTGTTAATTTTCAGCCAGACTTTATTGGCATTTTTGGATAGGGTGCGAAGTTTCCTCTGAGTATCCTCAAAACGATGAGCTAACAAACAAATATTATCTGCGTTGTCTAGATCATACAGGAGTTCTGTCATGTTCCAGCGGATGTTATATGGTGCCTCGGCGTTTGTCTTCTGGACCACACAGTTCAAAAACAGTAAAAATAGTGTGGGAGACAATACACATTTCCTGCTTAAGATACTAAAAAGTTTAAAATGTTTTTTTTTGACATTTTTTAATTATTTTACTACTAACGGTTGGTAATATATATCAATAACAGTAAATTTGTTTTTGTTTTTATTACTCCTACAACATAATATGTAAAAATTTAATTTAATTTTTTATTAAAATTTTTTTTTCGACAATGATTTCTGTTGTTTGTTGTAGAGACTGCTTCACATTGTCAGTATTTTTGGCTTAAAATTAACAGCTAAGAACGGCTTAAAAGAATGGTGATATTTTATGATGATTTTTAATTTGCTTATGGAGTATGTGAACGTGTTATGTTATGGCAGTAGGCACGCGTTACTCATGTCAACACTGATGTTTAAATATATAGCACATGACCTGCTATTACTAAAAAATTAATTAATAAATTAATTATATTCTTCTTTAAAATTATAATTTTAAATTTCCTTTGCCATTATCATCGCCTATTTCCCATTAAAAATATTTATTTCTCAGTTATACGTTGTGGATCTTATTTCTTTATCTTGTAACTTTTCCATGTAATGTTAGCTTAAGACGTTCTACTTTACTTGAGATAACAAATGAATATTATTTTACCTTAAGAAAGCATCATAATGTAAAATAAAAATAAAAAAAAATATATAAAATATAAGTGCAAGACTTATTCATAAGAAATTTGTATAAAATTTCACCCGTAATGTGTTACAGGGCATTTAAAAATTGCAAAAAAAAGCAAAACAAAAATTGTCTTCTTAAAAGCAAAGATTCTTTGTTTGTTGTTTCTTCTGTATTACAGTTAATGTTACTGTTTGTTGCTCTTTATTCTCTCTAATGAAACAATAGCCGGAGAAATGCATTAAATTTCCTGTTGCAAAAGTACACGAGAATTTTCGAAATTTAAAACAAAAGAAAATTAAAACGACCAGTGAACCACAATACCCCTCAGCCTAACACAACTGTGCTGTTACACATTTTGTTTTAAATTAAAAATAGAACAAATTTTAATTAATTTTTTTTTAAGAAATTAATTTAAATTTTAATTTAATGATTAAAAACAATGTTCTAAAAATATAAGAACTTTCTATGCATGATAACAGTTAAATTCCTCAATGCCCAAGCGCAAATTAACCATATTCACAAATGATCTAAAAAACTTTTAACACTTAGCCTTAACTGCGGCTAAGAATCATTGTACAACTAAATCTTAAAAGGCTTATTAAAGTGGATCTTATGGCTTTTCCGTTTATGAAAAAAGCAAAACACTAAGAAGGGTATTGCACTCATGAAATGTTGCACCTTTTGTCCTTAATAAAAATGCCAAAGAGTAATTTTTAAGCCAAATTGTTCAAGATATGCCACAAAGTCTTAAGAGGCTTATTTAATTAAATGGGTCTTATGGCGTTTTCCTTTGCGGCAAAACAAAAAAATATACATAACACCAAGACGGGTATTGCCCTCATAAAATGTTGTACTTTGTGCCCTTAAAAAATATTAGGCTAAAATTTGTGGCTTTATCCTACTATTCTGTACTCAAGCCCTTTGCAAAACTTTATATGATATGACACAAAATTTTCACTAAACATACTATCGCCGTTATAAAAGGTTGTCCTAAAAACATAGGATGAAAATGTTGCCTTTTTCTTACTATGCAGTAAATTTTGTACTTATAGCTCAGCAGCCAACCAAACTTATGGGCAAAATTATGTTCGATTAGTTGTGACATAACCTAACGCCGACCAAACGCCGTAACCAATAAATTGAATTTTGTTTATTTTGACTACGGTTACGGTTATGGTCAGGTGTTAGGTCAGGTTCTTGTAAAACTTTACAGGATTTGCAACAAAATCTTCAGAGGTTTATTTAAGTGGATCTTATGACGTTTTGTTTTCTGGCGAAAAAATATAAAACATAAAATTAGGAAGGGTATTGTCCTAAGAAAATGCTGCACTTTTTCCCCTTAACAAAAATATCGTTGTCAATTTTACCTGTTTCTTGCTCTCTATACTCAAGACTTTTGTAAAATTTTATAGTATATGCCACAAAGCCTTAAGGGGCTTACGGAAGCGGTCCCAAAATTAGCCAACCTAACAAAAAAAAACTGCTTTTTATTTAACATAATCTTCTTTTAGCTCAAAACACTTTTTCCAGCGATATTCAATAGCTTGGATACCCTGTTTACAGTAAGAACTATCCAGTCTCTTAAAATAGCAATCTTTTACCACCGAGCCATTTTCGAAAATATGTAGTTATCGCAGATATTATCGCCCTCTGCTTAGCCATCAGGTTCAGCAGAAGCCAATTCAGTAATACAGCCTACCTGTAATCTTTACTGCCTTATTTCGCAGAACCCTAACCTAGTTTCTTCTGAAAAGTTTCTTAGAATTTCGCGTAGATAACTTTTTTGCTATACGAGTTTTGACAAAAAAAAGTATCCACCATAATGCACATGTACTACATAAAAATGAATGTGTGTTTGTTTGAAGATTTGATTTGATAGGCTCTCCTTAATGTTTGGATATGGACCGGAAGGGCATAAAATAAGAGGTAAAAAATGATAACTGAGATAATAATTACATAAGGGGTAGCGAAGCACGCCGGGTTTTAGCTAGTTTGTAAATAAGGATGTTTTTGCAAGGGTGGAGAAGAGAAAAGTCAACTTTATGTTGGTTCTAATAGTGTTAGAGCAACACTTTACCTTTTTAAATGGCAACAGTTTTTGCGTAAGAATAAAACGCCGTTAGAAAAACAAAAATTGTAGCATAACACAACCTACCAGGTGTAGCGGTATGAAATGAGCACTTTTTTTTTTGGAAAATAAAACACTAATTATTAATTGTAAAGTAAACAACATTTTATTCAAAGTATTGGTCATTGCTGGCAACAGATTTTTCCCATCTTTCAAACAATTTGTGGATTTCAGGCCAATAAAACTGTTCGACATCCTCGTAGGGATCAAAGTGCTGCTCAACTAATGTGTATCCCATCGATGAAAACAAATAGTATTTGGAAGGAGCGGGTGAGGTAGCATCTCCCGGTCTAATGCTTTGATTTTATCCTGAACCGGTTTTGCTTTGTGTGTAGGTGCATTGTCATGTTGCAAAATTTCCTTGTTGTGTCTTGTGGACCTTTCTGGTCGTTTTTCGATCAATGCGTGGTTCAAATTGAACATTTACTATCGGTAGCGATCTTTAGGAGCTCGCGGTACTCCACACCTTTCTGTTCACACCTGACACACAGTATTGTCTTCCCGCCGAATCAATCTGGTTTTGCAGCCAAAGTTGATGGTTGTCCTGGATTAACCTATGATTTTTTTCCGTTTAGAGCATGATCACCATATACCTCGACAAGCATTCGATGCGATTTTGCAGCACTTTTCTTCAAATAAAAACAAAAAATTAATGCATTTCGCAAATCAGCCACTTCTGGTACAAAATTCGCCATCTTCAACACGATGAAAAAATATGATGGTGTTTTTTCACTCATTTAATATATGTTTTTATATATAAAAATCAATGTGTGTTTGTTTGTATGTATGTATGTATACATGTGTGTTTGACGTCTATAGATGGCTAAGCTGCTGAACCGATTGTCTTGAAATTTTCACTGTATGCCAGGAAGGAGACATAGGCTACATTTCTTTTCGATAGGTTCAGGGAGGGAGGTACCACCCATACAAACCAAATATTAATAATTGCAGATCTAAAGAACTATATTAGTCAGAGTAATGAAACTTTGCCCCAATTACTTCCGTATGAAACTGATTTACTGGCAAAAACGTAAGGCTGATATTATCAGGGGTCAGAGTATACCCCATACAAAGCATATTTAAATTATCGAATACTATTACACTGATTGGGATAAAATTTTATAAAAACCCCTTCCTAAAAAAGGAACCAAAAATCAGTAAAAAAAAGTAGACGGAATTAGACAAGTAGGAGTGGTACCTCCCATACAAACTAAATGTATTATTAGAATGGTTAAAGCAAAAGCTTATAAATTTGGTTTGAATGACTTCAAAGTCAATTCAAATTATAAAGCTAAAAATGGACGGAATTGGGCAAGTAGGCGTGGTACCTCCCATATGAAGTAAATATAAATTTCCGTATATCTTGAGAACGGCAATAATAGAAAAAAAAATAAAATTTGGTTCAAACAACGTTTGAAGACTATATACAGTTAAAAAGCAGAAATTACAGTGTCATTTTGGAAAGAACAAATGATTGGATTTTGAACGGAAGGAGACAAAATGAGGAAAAGGCTACAAAATTTAACTAATAGCGTTCTCTTTTCTGATGAAAATATTGTATTTTCTGCCCTTTTACATTTTTTGTGTTCTTTTTTGAAAAATAAGGCTACACTTTAAAAGGTTGCATGTTCTTTTCTAAAAATGTACCTTTAAAAAGCTAAAATATTTTGCACTTGTCACCCACAATAAAGTCACAGGGTGGGAATGTTGCACCTTTGAATATATGACTCTACCTGTGTTATTTTGCTTTTACAGTCAGCTGTTTTTGTTTGTTTGTTGTCAAAAAAAATTTATTTTTAAAAATATGATCTTTTAATGTAAAGAGTTTATGTAAATATATAAAATATTAAAATGGAAACAACTTCTGCGTTAATATGTTGTAAACGAATCACAGAAGACCTGTTGGACTTATCTGATGAAATTCCTCAGGACGAGAGGGAAGAGTAATATAAAACCTATGTCAGTTTACGTTTTAAGAAGGATGATTACATTTTCACTATATTTTACTTCAGTTTAAGAAAAATTTGTGCCATGTCTCCAATGGAATGAAACTCGCTTTCTTATCAAGGAGGAAGAATACAATCAAAAAATGGAAACACAGGTTTTCTCCTTTTTGTAGTAAACGTATTAAGAAATACTTATGTATGTAAACCATAGTTGAACAGTTAAGCTCGTATGAGCCTGATCTGGCTGAGAATTATTTACAGCGTATATGTATACAACCGAACGAAAATGAGCAGATAATAACAAAATAGTAAATAAAGCAACAAATATTATTTAGTCGTGGAATGGATGACAATGACACTACTACACCACTAATTTCTCTTCTTGGTCATCTTTGATACATACTCGTAGAATAAGCAAAGAAAATGTCGGCTGGTGAACTGCTGTGATAAAGGGTATTTGTCGTTGTTCTATTGTGATGATATATATAATGCCCATAACATTCCATGAAGGAGCACGGGGACTTCTCTCACTCAATGAGCTGCACCCGATTCTATTTTTAGACTCATTGAAGGATACCTACAGTTTAACACCGGGTCCAAACGGCAATGCATTAGAGAAGTAGTAATACTCATAACCAGTTACTAGCTAATGTTATGAGGTGATACCGGTGTTGATAAACTTTGTTCTTTTTGCAGATCGTCTGGCCTGGTATTGAACCGAGGACCTTCTGGTTGGAAGCCGATGTCTTACCTACCATACCACAGCGGCACATACCATACCACATTGTGATGACAAATAAGGTAATATTTTTGGAATTTGAAGTCGACAAAATTTTTTTCAGAAAAGAAAACGCCATAAGATAGCATTCTGGATAATAATTAAGTTGGGTGCCGGGTTTTACCCAGTTCTAAATATGTTTGACAGACGTCATTGCCTACACACAAAAAAAATTATGGCTCGTTTACAATAAATGTTCCCAATGCATAGGGTTGAATACATTAGGATGGACATAAAGATGGAGACATGCATAGCTATGGCGACATTTGTATCACTTCATACCGCTACATCTGATTCATATTATTTGATTAACTCTTAGAGTTTTATTATTCAGACCTTTAGTTATAAAAAGAAATATTTTAAGCTTTAAACTGCCATAGGTGCTTGAATTATATAATAAACAAAATAAAAAATAAAAACAAAATTGTGGTAAATGACACCATTTGTCTAACACAATACCGGTTGTATTAGTTTCCCCGAACATAAAAGACTTTTCACAACCATTAAATACCAAGAATTCGCGCTTTATTTTATTTGAAATTCTAAAAATTTTCGCTCTAAAAATATTTTGTTTTTTTTAAGAATAATTTTTAATTAATTCAGGCTGTTTTTTCTTTGTTTTTTTTTTTTTTTCTTTATTATTTTATTATGAACACAAAATATTTGGTACGTTCTTCACACATTTTCACACACTTAAGGAAACATGAAATTTCGTAGTAATGCTCCACCTCTCGTATGGCACCACATTCAATCAACTACAATGGAACCATTAAAAAATAGTATCCAACTTAAGACACACGAGTATAGTACACAGACCAATAGATAGATGGTAATAAACAAGCAGACAGACAGACGTTTTTATCTTTCTCATACAATTTGTTACTGTTGCTGTAGCTGTTATTTGTGGCAAATACTTGAGCGCATACGTACATATATAAAATATAAATTTAACAAAAATTTTAAAAACATTTAAACTAAAATGTGTGGCTCATTTCGGTTAAAATATGATGACTTGGTGCTGTTCAAAATTGGTTCAAATACAAACAACTAAATAGAAAACAAAAGCCAAAAAACACAACTTTAAATAGAGAAAAATGTGCAAAAAAAAATTTTTTAAAAAAAAGTATTTAGTGGCAGCCTAAACAATGGATTATTTAAAAGCTCATTTCCATTACATTTTCATTTGGACTTGTACTGACTGGCTGGCTGACTGACTAACTGTGTAACACGTTAACAAAAGAAGTTAAATGTTGAAATGCGATACTTTTTATTGGTTTTGTTGTATTTTATTACGTTGTAGTGTTGCATATGAATACGAGTACTTCGAATATGCAACATCATATTTATGGCATAAACAACACATTTAGTAGATATTTAGAAGACAAAATGTGTGAATAATATTCGTTTCTTTTTTTAAGAAAATTAGTGCATTTTTCGAAGACTGGCTATACTTACAAAAAAATGTTATGTTTTGCTTAATAAGTGAGTCTTAGAGGAAAATATTTTTTTTTTTAACAATAAAGAGGGAAATCACATGAAAACAATTTCTTAACCCAAAATACCCACGATTACCATATGATAACGCAAAATATGCCGTTATATTTACACGATTAAATCTAAAATAACAACAAAATTAGATAAGAAAAACGTTATTTGATGCAAAACATTTATGTCTTTTCAAAAATACAAAGCCTATGCTAATATGAGTTTAATTAGCGATATCGCATAATCGCTAATATTTCGCGTTTTCCGGAATAGTATAACATCGTATTGGAAAACGGCCTTCATTTTGTGGTCAATAGGTCGAAATATACATGTAAGTATACATTTTTTCAACAAAATATACAACAACTTTATTGGAAAAAACATGTACACGGTTTTGTTTTTAGCTGCATGAGAACTATCGATATCGACAACTATGGTGACAGCAGAGAATATCAAACTGTGTTGACATTTCTGTTCAGTAAGGTTTGACAAGTCGTCATACATCGTTTAATGTCAAAACAAAGCTTCCAAATTGAGGAAATTTATTTTGAAAAAAAGAAAAATAATAAATCTGTTTGCCAAGTTCACAGAGTAAAGCCATTAACGAATCAACATTACATCCAATAAAATTGACTGCCATTACGGTGAATGGCGAGCGCTATCTAGCCAAAGTTTACAAAAATTAATCAGCTAAACATCAACGACATTTGATTTCAACAAGACGGCTCAATTTCCAATATAGAGCTCTTGAAAATCGATTTATTGATTTATTGTAAAATCAATTTGGTGTCAACTTTCTTTTCAGAAATGGCCCTGTACAATGGCCGCCACATTCGTGCGATGTAAAGCCTTTGAATAAATTTTTATGAGGCTTTGTGATATCATTGGCTTATGCCAACAAACCAGTTGCTGTCAAATTTGACTGATCGAAAGGACCATGCAACTTGTAGCCGCAGCGGACATATGCCGAAAATGATATATAAAAAATAAATGCCAAGGAGTTATCTACCAGATTATAATAAAAAAATTTTAATCCGACTATATTTCTGCCTTGTATTATCATTTTAAGTTGTCAAGCTCTTAAAAAAGCACCTTATACTCTATATTTTGTTTTGGGCAAAATTATGAAACATAATCTCTTTTAAGCTCGATAATAATAATTAAGCTTCAATTAATAAGAATTCGTAAGGCTCTCACCAGCTCACGGCTTTAACCAAAACCTCTTAACATTCTATCATTGCTTTATGTTTGAAAACAGGAAATAATCGCCAGGGACAAAATTCGGAGAGTATATTGAATGGGCCTATGCATTGTCCTGATGGAGAGAATCCAAAAGCTTTTAACCACAGCGGCTTGAGCCATTGAAAAAGACTGCGGATAGTTCGATGGCTCAATAAGACAATAACCATTTTCCAGCTCTTAATTCTAGGTACAATGGATACTGGGAGGCCCAGGATCTTGGGTTGTTACCTAGTCACAAAGGTGCGGCATTTCGAAGTGTATATGCAGTAGTTGTGGTTAAAACCTAAATAGCATGGAAGTACTATTGACTCGATATAGAGCTGCATTGCAGCTAATGTTCCCAATGATGCGTCGAAGGTTTAGGTAATCCCCAACTTTTCACCAAAAAGTGGGTATTGCACCCAGACAGTGCAGCTTAAAATTACAATTTTAGTGTCTTATATAGTAGTTTTTTCCTGACCAGACAACTGCTAGTACGTTGTGTACGTGTACGTTTTTTGACCATGTAGACAGCCTAGAACCACACGTCTCCATGTCAATACTCTTTTTCTATCGGCGACAGCACAACTTAAAATGCCAAACACTTTCGTTTTACAAGCGATTAAAGATACGTTAGAGACAACAATCTTAGTATATTACTGGTGACACTGTCAACGAACGCGTTAATAGTGTTACTAAAATAGAATAGTGTATCTTTGATTCAAATGTCTCTAAATGATCGCAAAAGAACTACCTCGTCAATAGTGTTAGAGTCTACTGGTAGATTTTCAATGACAAACTAATGTTATATGCCAATAGATGATTTGCATTGGCTGGGATACACCTGGTCAGTACTAGTACTGAAAATGTCACTATTAAAGCACTAATATTTAACTATTGGCATTTTTTGCAGGTAATAGTAGTTCCGTGTTTTATCAGTTACTAATCGAAGCAAAAACTTATTACGATTGTGCCTTAACTCTACCAAGCACTCTTTTGAAGTGTTTTCACGGTTGTATGAATGATTACGTGTGAAGAAAATCGTCACTATTTACCCTGATGGTATTTTTATATCCAACTATTTCTGAATAACGTGATGTACCATCTAAGTTGAATTAGCTACTGTCTCAGCCACTAATTTTTATTCTCAAATGAATGAAATTTAAAATCAACAATTTCTGCAGTGACGACCTCCTTTTTTGCACACGCTAAACTATGGTAACACCTACTCATTTACTGCAGGAAATCGTTTTTATGGTCATTTGATTTAAATATTTCGTTTCGTAATTGACATGACATATTTCCGCAGGAAAATTGACACACGGACAATGTGTCTATTGCCATGTTCATACAACAAGGCTTTTTCGTAATTCTCTTTTTTTGTTTATAATTCAAACACCAATATATAAGCCGAATTACATAATTTAATTGTAAGTATTTTTTTCACCTACCGTGCGGATTATTTTCAAAATCCATGCTAAGTGTGTTTATTTAATTCCTAAGTTATTTCATTTTTAAAACACAATTTACCGCCAAATAACAAAACAATAAATAAAAAATAAATAATAATAAAAGAAGAAAAACCATCAAATCGAATTACAAAAGCGCAATGTGAACGGGGTAATTCGTATTAGTAATTCATACAGCAGACAAAGAAATTCGAAGTTTAGTGTGAATATGTAAAATTGAAAGAGTTTTTTCACTAATACGTTGAGGCCAATCTACCCTGCATAGAAATATAAAACACTTGCCTCATGCCGATGATATTCCAATGAAACAATAGAGTTTGTTTTTCTACGTCCATTCATGAACTCCTTTGCCTTTTACTGTACGTGGTCGAGAAGCTCCAAAACAGTCTTTGGAGCAATATCCCATACAGAAGAGATGTATTCCAATTTCGATCGAATAAAAGTATTGTGCGGAATTCAGAAACAGTTTCAATGTGTTCTTTTACATACAAAGAATATGAGCTTGCTTGCTAACATAACAGTAAATTCACAGGCCCAGAACATCAGGATCATTTGCTTGCTTGATAAGATATGAAACGGAATGTCGTAAAAGGCTTAGCCCACAATCAAATGAATACGGTCAACAAATGCTCTCTTATCGTCTAAGTGTAACATGTGTAATGTGTAGAAAGGGTTGAGATATCATTAGGAACTATAAAGAACAAAAAAAAAAAAGTCATGGCGGAATCTTAAAATTAACTTGACGTCATTTGTGTGGGATTTAACACAACGTATGGCAGTAAATCATTTTTCGGTGGTAGTTTTTTAGGTGAAGAATAATGTTTAATCAGCACACAATGACACAAAAGTGAACAAATCTTTATAATTAAAAGAATATCAACTTCAATCTCTTAATTTGAATGTTTTCTAAGAGCCATTTAAACGAAAATGCCAATAACATCACACCCAATTAAGAAACTTTTTTTTTCTTAAACTGAATTTAAAATTTTGAAATTCTTTAAATTTTTAATAAATCTTTTGTGAATTATTTCTTCTTTTAATTTTAATACTTTTCACATGTTTTATTTAAAAAGAAAAAAAAAAGAAAAAGAAAAAATACTTTGGGACTAGGGAGATCGATTATTCGACTTTTTTCAAAAACCGGTTTTCGAATAATTCAAAAAGGTAAAATTTTCGAAAAATCGTTTTTAGGTTAAGAATTAATCGAACAACGATTAACCAGTTCTTTTATTAAAATAAAATTCTTTTTAATTATTGCTGCATTAGCAAATAAAGTTGATAAGTCTTTGGCACAGGTTGTAGTTCCTAGCATACTCCAGTATACTAGAAAAACTGTCGGCTTTTTTAGGGCCTTAACAAACATTTCTTCCTCGACAACACAACCTCCCAATATTTCATCATTGATTCATATTTTACACCGTATTTTGTAAGAGTTTTATTTGCAAGAGACTACTTGATGTATAAAAAATCTATTATTTAACGGTACGTGCTCGATTTGGTATAAAGCTGCCAAAATACATTTAAAAAACTGCATATTATTTAAAATAAATGCCTTAAAATTATAAATAGCATACGGTGGAGATACTCGACACAACTGTTTCATATGGAAACTAGATATGAGTATATCGTCGAATATATTAAAAGAATAAACTACAAATATTTCGAAAATGTAGAAAATTCCTCTTATCACTTGATAAGAGAATGTATAGAATTGGGTTAATTGCATCCTCCAGACAAAATCCCCAGTTGAATATATATATCGGGTCCGCCATCTAACGTTGTTTTTTTTCAACTAGTGCTTATTTCGTGAATGGTAACACTTAGCTCATGTCTGATTTGACAGATAATTAGTTTTATCCTTCCGCTGAACGAATATGGTTGTGTATACGCTTAAACAACGCTGGGAAATATAGCGACATTACTTTGATCGATCGACTTACAGAAGAAGCCGATTTTGCCAAAAAAAAATCGTCTTTTCAGAGGAAGTTCATTTTGATCATGGCGGGTATGTAAACAAGCAAAATTGTTGGATTTGGGGCACAGAAAACCCGCACGCATACATTGAAAAGCCGATACACCCAAGACGAGTCACTGTTTGGTGCGGATTTTGGTCCAGAGGCATAATTGGGCCATTTTTCTTCGAAAATGAGCAAGGAGTGGCCGTTATCGGGCCATGTGGAATGAATTTTTGTTCACAAAAATCCAAGAGGAGAATATTAGCAACATTTGGTTCCAACAGAACGGCGCTACGTGCCACACAGCCGAAGCTACACTCGATGTTTTTGAAGATCGCATTATCAGCCGCAGAGCTGATGTCGTTTGGCCACCTCGGAGCTGCGATTTGACACAGTTGGACTATTATTTGTGGGGTGCCGTCAAAGATAAGTGTTACATCAACGAGCCAGAGACAATTGACGCTTTAAAGGACAATATTCGTGAAGCCATTGGTGATATACAGCTGCACACAATCGATAATGTGCTTAAAAATTGGACCGATCGTGTAGGCTACTACATGGCCAACCGAGGCAGCCATTTGAATGAAATTATTTTCCATTATTAACCGGAAGGATTGTACTTTCAAATAAAAAAAGAAATTTGAGAAAATATTCAGTAGTCTTTTTTATAGCATTAAAAAAAAAATTATTTGGCGGACCCTTTATATATATACTTGTATTATAATTAAATAATACAAATGCATACCTATACAATTTTCAAATTTGAAATTTCATTTATTATGTCGCATAAAGGTTTCTCCTATTTTCCTTTTAAATAAAATTATATTGTGAATAAAATTAATTGAATAACACTTTAGTGCATAAATTTAATTCGTTGTAATATCTGAAAATAAAATCTTGAAATAAGTGAATCCATTTTTTTAAAACGTTTGAGTCTTTTTTTAATTGCGAAAAAATAAAGTAAAACCATGTTGTTTTTTTCAGAGTTTTTATTTCCTCACTTTAACTTTATACAGTTTATCTTCATACAGTAACTTATTTTTCTTACAGTCAATATTAGTTTATACAACACTTTTATTTACGCCTAAAAGCGACTTTGCTTTATGACAGCCCAACGATAACTATTCAACTAATGCATAAGGCGCCGCCTTTTATATACAATTGACATTACTTCCGAATGTTCTTGTTCTTCCTACAACATTCGATTTTCGTTCAATTTAACATACAAAGATGGTCGAATTGGCAATGCTGCCAAATACTCAAATAGGTACAGCATTACCAGGGTGACACATTAAGAATCTTGACACAACCCAGTGTTACCAAAACCCCACAATACAGATTTTAAGGCTGATGTGGTGTATCTCTTTTTTTAGGTATTGTTTATTTTCGTAACAATATTAAAAATAAAAATACTTGGTATAGAATCAATTTTTCCTTGCTGCACAATAACGGTAATCTTATAGACATATTTAAGGTGGTTAATAGTTTCTGGTGTCGAAAGACCTTTTCAGCTTTTTATTTTAAGGACACTCAATTGGTATATCCAGGTTTATCGATTTCCAAATATTACCACACTTAAAACATCTGTGTAAGCGCATGCATCACGTTTTTAATTGTGTTTGACATAGTGGTATGTTAGATAAGACACCCGCCTCCCAACGAAGAAGTCATCCGTTCAATCCCACCCACACCATCTGACAATTTTTAACAGCACTATCACTTCACAACATTGTTAGCGACTGGTTATGAGTATTTATGCTGCGAAAAACTTCACTAACATATGACGATCGGAGTCGGTGTCTGTAGGTCTCTTTCAATGAGTCTAGTTGATCATAATTTTACTTATATAAGAAATTTATATTTTTTATTTACAGAAGATAAGCAAAAGTTATTGTTGCTCAAGTGTGCATATCTTTTCGATCTACCATAGTTTTTACGTTGTTTATTAGACATTCAAGGGTGTTATATACATATATAAAAAACAGACGTTATATATTGTTACGAAAATGAAAATGCTGAAGACAAAATTCACCACATCAGGGACTTATTATGAGATTTTAGCTATAAAATTGATTGGTTTGTGTCAAGGCTTAATAGTTGCCATAATTACCTGTACTAATAAAGAGTGCTGCCATCTGCATAGCTAACGGTATGCCAGTTCGATTCATTTTTTGTGTATTATAATTTAAAACCATTTGAATTGAGTCTGTACTAGGACATTCGAAACTAATAATGAAATGCTATGAAAGATGGCGCATTGCGGTTGGTGAGTTAGTTATCATTTGGCTGTAAAGTATATTTAGGCGCAAATAAAAAGTGTTTTATAAGCGAATATAAATTTGCTGTATTAAGACAAAGTGTATAAAAGTTATAGTGCAGTAAATAAAAGAAAACTGTAAAACAACAACAAAAGTGGGGTTTATTTTATTTTAACGCAATTTAAATGAACTCAAACGTTTTAAAAAGGTTAAGCCGTAACAATATTAAATTTAGAAAAATACCCAAGCGATGAAAATACTTGCCACAAAAATTTAAAAACGTATAAAAATATACGTATTTAAATTAACCGGTTATGCGTGTTAAAATAACCGTTTTATTCGGTATTCGAAAAGTGGATATTTAAAAAACTGTATTCGACAAAACCTAAAAAATCGGTAAAAACCGGTCGAATAATTAATAACCGTTCGATCTCCCTATTTGGGACTCATGGAATGGCAGCAATAGCAACAGCAGCACTAACAGAAATGGTATAACATTAAATATTTTAATGCCAAAATATTTTTGTTACAAAAGGAAAAACTTCTTTTCTTCTCGTACTGTTTCAGCTGTGCGATTAAATGCAAAAGTAGAATGAAAACAAAAAAAAGAATGAAAAATATTTTAATTTAATTTTTTATTTCTTTATAGTATTCATTATAATAAATCTTAAAAATTTCTTCATTATTTTTCAGTTTAAGTTTCATTTTTGTTCTGATTTTCTGAATTTAATGCAGTTGTAATCGTAAATACTTACAAGGAAAGACTAGTGGAACCATGGATGGATTTTTTCTTCTGTTTTGAAAGCATAAAAGCAAAAGAAATATAATTTACGAGCCACTGATGTAGAAAAAAATAAAAAATAAAATAAAATAAACATATGGAAATTCTTTGATGTATGGGCCAAATAAGTCAAAATAATTTTCAAAAAGCAAATTAATAAATATTTTCAGACAATTTCTAAATGATGGAAATGAGTTTTGAAAAGGAAATCGTTAGTTGGTATCATAAAACAAAAGTATGATGAAAATATGACAAAATAATGAAACGGAAAAAATATCGTATTTATTGGAAATATTTAAAAGAGAATGATTCGTTACAACATTTTAATATCGTACTTAAACCGACTTTTGTCTTACCTATCTTTATCATATGTTAGCTGCTAGTTTAAGTGTAAAGGTAAATAATCTTTGCTTAAATAAAACAACTCAGAGTCCAACGTAAGACATACAGCTTTAAGAGAATTCGCATGATTAGCTTATCTTGTAAGGGTGTTTTTTTTAGAGGTAACATAACTTCTAGTTGGCAATCGTGTTTTATTTGACAATCGATTTAACAGCTTATAGTGCTTTTTGTACAGTTTGGTGTGACATATCATTATGGATAGACCAGAGCAACGCTTGCATATTTTTGAAATTTTTTTATCAAAATAACGGATATGTTCAGTTAATTTTCTGTCTACAATTGATTTACTTAAAGAAAATTTTGATAAAAGAGTAATTGCACGTAAAGATCCAATTAATTGTCCACCAAAATGGTGTGAATTAAACCCATTGGATTATTTACTTTGGAGAAGCGCCAGCCGTGGCGGCCACCTGGCCGAAATCATATTTGAACATTAATGTCATAAATGTTTCTATCCAACAAAGCCCGTTTAATTCATATTAAAATTTGTTTTATTATGATTTAAACTTGCGAAACTGTAAAAAACATCCATATAAAGCTTTTAAATTGATTTCAATTGATTTCGTGGCCATCCATAACTGCTACGATCGTTATGTAGTGTCCTCGGACACCGTTTTAAGACTCGCCACAAACCTTTAAAACCGAACCATATTTGAAATACTTTACAACCACTCTGTCAGGTTAAGATATCTGAGGAGATCACTTGGTCCAATGTACGATACTGCGGAGATGTCGTATAGCAACCACTCACCGAAGGCCTTAAGGTGGTGGTTCTTCCACTTCAACACAGCTGCGATAGTTGTCGTCGTACTTTAAACACATTCTGCACGCATTGTTTCTAATCGGGCAATGCCCGTTAAGCACAGCTACCAGTGTGCATTCAAATTTGCTACCTCCTGAAGACACCACAGCTCATTTTTGAGCCATCCGTGTGAGTCCTGATGTCGAAGTCGTCAATAAGATGTCCTATTCAGAACGGAAAGAGATTATCGCTCTGAATCTTCTGCCGAAGCTGAGTTCCGAATTGTAGTAGTCGAAAGTAGAATAGAGTACGCCAGTTTAGTTTGAAAAACAAAACATAGGGTGTACAGTACTCATATGGTCTGAACGCGGCTCTCTTCAATGTGAATAATGAAAAACAAAACTAACTATAACGATTACATGTTAATTCCTATTCCCACTATTAGTTGCTGTCATAACAAAAATGCCTATTTAGGCATCATACTATCGACTCTATTTCTAATACTTCTTAACGAATTTCTTCTTCTTGATCTCAATCCTATCTATTCTTTCGCAGATGATAGCGACATTTGTCATTTATATTGTTTTGACCGTAGGCCGAGCCCCTTGGAGGTTGGGGTGAAAAGAAGGATATAAAAGACACGCTCACAAGTGACCTGCCGAATATCTGCGAGTGGGGTCGTACGAACAGGGTCGATTTTAATGCTCACAAGACTCAATGTTGTTTTTTGACACACAAACGTGGCGTTATGGTGTCATCTGTGACCATGGGCACGAGGGCATCCGAATTCATTGTGATGTTCGATGGAGCGATCACATATTTCGAGTGTCGAAAGAAGCATTCAAGTGCCTAGGTTTCTTAAGCCAGTGTAAGAAATACTTCATCCCATCTGATCTCCTTAATATAACAAATACAAGACCTTTATCAGACTGAAAATGGAATACAACTCTGATGTATGAACCGGTGCTTCAAAGTCTATTTTGTGCGTGCTCTGACATAAAAAGAAATTGATTCCTAATAATCACATACGACCTCGATCAAAAAGTTCCCGGAATAACATCCGTGTGACGGTCCCATCGTTCCGATTTAAGTTTATTTTTTTTTGTTAAGTTGGTACATCTGTTGTTGATATTTCTGATAAATTTTAGCGTCATAGCTTGACATTTGCAAAAGCTACGTAGCCAAGAGCACATCTATTTCTATTTTTTACAATTTTAGAAATGGATTTAAATTTGCAACAACGAAATGGTATTAAATTTTTGGGAAAAAAAACTAATTTCATGGTGCGCGAACGTTGAAATGTTGGAATAATGTTTCGGCAATGATTCTCTAAAGAAAACTCTTGTTTACCAGTAGCATGAGCGGTTTAAAAATGGTCGTGAGTCAATCGAGGATGATGAACGCAGTGGCAGACCATCGACAACGAAAACCGACGAAAACATTGATAAAGCAAAGGAAATGTTGGTCAATAACCGCAAATTAACCATCAGAGAGTTAGCGGAGGACTTGAACATTGCCTATAGACCTGTCCAAGACACTTTGGTTAATGATTTGAGTTTCCGTTTTGTAGCAGGAAAGTTGGTGCCAAAGGACTTCAATTTCATGCAAAAAAGGGACCGTGTTGAGGTCGCAAAAGACACGATTTGAGAGGCTAAGTCCGATCCCACATTCAACAAAGGATCATGAGCCGAGACCAAAAAACCACGTCGTTTTCAGTAAAAAAAGAAGGCAATATGGTAAACAAAGAGTATTATTTGGGGCGTTAGGAGATGTTTGCTTGCAGTAATTCGCCGAAAGAGACCAGAATCGTGGGTACAAATGATAACGTACCGTCGCACAGTGTCATCATTATTCGAAATTTTTTGACAAAAAATGCAACAAATACTCTCCAGCAGCCACCGAATTTACATGATTTGGCTCCCAGTGACTTCTTTCTGTTCAATCGAGTTAAAAAACCATTATGGGGAATACGTTCAGCAGCCAAGAGGAAATAATGGAAAAATCGCAGGAAGCACTGATGGACATACCGAAAACCGAATATAAAAAATGCTTCGAGGTTTTTATCAAAGGGACAATATAGATTTAGATGAATAAACTTATATTTTTAATTTTCTGAATAAATTACGGGAACTTTTTGATCAAGGTGGTATATTCACGCAAAACTCGTTTATCATAAAGCGCATCCGTTTTCAAATGATTGTCCAGTGAATCGAATAACGTATAGTACTATAGGTAGATATCGTCTTTTCGCCACACCATTCGTTCCACAAGCGAAAGTTTTTTCTTATGACATAAGTATATTAAAATCAAATGTCCATAAATATTACTCGCACTATTCTCCTTCCCACAACCTATTTTTTCTAGTAGCTGCGCAATGCACTGCGTGAGTAGTGAGTGCTGGACTCTAAGAAAAAAAAAATATACTACCCAGGTAATACGACTTAGCATATATATATATGTAGAAACATTGTACAGCAGGGTTACAAAAGTTGGTACAATTGTACTTTTTTGGTACAATTTCAGACTCAGAAGTACAAAGGTACACCAATTACTAATTTGGTACAATTTACGAACTTTCTCAGTTTATTTTTTTTTTAACAAAATGTCCCTAGTTTTTCGTTTAACACGTTGAGCCCGGCACCGAATTTGCTATCCTTTTCGTTCAGCCGGCAGCCGGCGAGCGATACAATGTTGTATGCTATTGCCAAGAGATTACTTTAGTACTAATTAGATAACGAATTCTTCTTTTTCGCGCTATTTTGGACGTATTTTAGATGTATGTGTGATGTATGTGTGATTCTATTCCATATTTTCGTGTGATGTATAGTCATGAAGCAATAAACATTGAGACTGATTTTATTTTTTAACTTTAATACTATCGGTAAACAATTTTTTTACTTACAATTTCTTAAATTTCGCAAAATTTTTAATTTTGCAATTTTTGTTACAAAAATTGAATTGTAAACTTAAACACAAAACAGTTGTTTGAATAATCCTTTCAAGTAGAAATTTTACCAGCAAGAGTCTTCTGATGCTCTCTCGTTGCAAATTTTTTAAGTTAATGAACACTTTTGAATTTGTAAAAAAAATTTTTTTACTATTCACATTTCCACTTTTACAAAGATTTTTTAATAATTTGAACAATTGCTTCAACACGACTTAGAACAAAACAACAGCTTAAGAACTTTTTCTTAATTTTTGGGTTCAAGTGTAATACAAAGCAAATGTCTATCAGAGCTGGTTTAGGCAAGGTTGTGTTCTTTAGCCACTACCAAAGCGTGTTTTTTATAGAGGTATAGAACTTTAAGTTGGCATTACTTTTCAAGATGGCGACCGATTTAACAGCTGTCAAGTGATTTATTCTCAGTTTGGTTTGGCAATTCATCATGAATAGACTCACGGTTGAACAACGCTTGCAAATAGTGCAGTTTTCATTTTTCATAAGTGAATTTTTTTTTCAATTTTCATAAGCGAATTTTGTTTAGCGATGAAACGCACTTCTGGCTGAATGGCTACGTCAACAAACAAAACTGCCGCATTTGCAGTGAAGGTAATCCTCAAGTGTATGTGGAAACACCGTTACATCCAGAAAAACTGACTGTTTGGTGCGCTTTATGGGCTGGCGGAATCATTGGTCCTTACTTTTTCAAAAACGATGGTGGCCAGAACGTTACAGTCAATGGTGATCGGTATTGAGCCATGATTACTAACTTTTTCATTCCTGAATTGAGTAACCATGATGTCCAGGAGATGTGGGGTCAACAAGATGGCGCAACATGTCGCACAGCTCGTGCCACAAAAGATTTATTGAAAGACACGTTTGGTGACCGCCTAATTTCACGTTTTGAACCCGTGAATTGGCCTCCAAGATCTTGTGATTTAACACCGCTAAACTATTGGTCTATGCGGTAAAGCCACAAACGCTTGACCATTTGGAAGACAACATTCGCCGTGTTATTGCCGATATACGGCCACAAATGGTGGAAAAAGTTATCGAAAATTGGACGTTCAAATTCGACTATATCCGCGCCAGCCTTGGCGGTTATATACCAGAAATCATATTTAAAATATAATGCCACAAGATTATCTTTCGGGTAAATAAAATTCATGTCAATCGAATAATTCATCGTTGTTTCATTGCAACTTAAAGTTCTATACCTCTATAAAAAACACCCTATATTTCACGTTGTCCTCAATTGAGTATTGCAACGTGGTTTAACCTGGGAACTTAAGACTAAGTAAGAAGACCTGGATTACGCATACGACAACTATCTTCCGGCTAACAGACATTGTCATATGCAAGAAGGTACGCTTGTGGATGAACATCTCTAAAACCACAATTATGCGAATCAAAGCTAATAACACAACAATCTCTCGAATTTTGAAACAGAAATTTTAGAGATGTTCTGTCTTTTTGCTATTTCGGCAGTAATCTCACGAATTTCGTCGGTTCCAGTGCTGATATTCGGAACAGATTGAACCTAGGCAGTCAATTTCTTTGCAAGCTGAATGCTATAGGGCGTTCCTCAGATCTCTTTAAAAACGCAAATTAAAATCGTTAACTCGAGTGTAAAGTTTATTTTTGTATGGTTGTGAGTTATGGAATGCGGCTGTGATTGATGTCAATTTCATTCAGACATTTCTAAACCACTGTCCACGGTGCATTATAAAAATATTCTGGCCTGAAACGAGATTACACCAAGTTTCTGTGATGAAGCAAATTGCGAGAAGCAAATGGAAACCAAACTGGAAACTACTCTCAGGAAAACAAAATGGCTTTAGGTAGGCGTAGATGGAAAGAGTTTGTTATGGCCCTATGTCGCAAGTTTAGTTTTGTAATTAAATAATTTAAATTTCCAGCCCTTATCAGATTAGAGATACGTTTCAAAAACACTTTTTTAATTGATTTTTGCACAAATAACGTAATTTTGGCAGCATGAAGCATTTCAAGTCAATAGCTTATATGAATTCATGAGTTTTTGAATTTGGTGACTTTCTATTTCTTACAAAATATTGCAAATAGAAAAGCGCGCTCAAAATGATAAGGTCACCTTAATATTTGCTCAATTCATCCAAACTTTATAAAATGTTATGTATGGTCACCTTATTCAAAAAAATTCTACGTTCAAATAAGTGAATAATAAGCCGGTTTTGCTTTTAGAGATGTACCGTTATATTATGTTTATTTAAATTTATGTAAATAAGTGCAAAATTCAGTGCGTCAAAATGATAAGGTCAGTGATTAATAGGCAATTAATTTAATCAGAAGATATCACAATTGTTACTTTTTTGTTGTAATAATTTATAATTTCAATAATATCTGCGCGGTATGGGTCATGGAACCCTTTATTACCTTATGAACAACGACAAATTGTGGCACTTCATGCGCAGGAATTGAGTGTGCGTGGAATGGCGAAAAAATTGGGACGATCTTTGTGTGTTGTGCCAAGTTTTCTCAAAAACAGGGAAAATTATGGAAAATGAAAAAACACAGGTCGTCCAAGAGTCCTGACTGCCCGTGAAACTCGGCTAATTTCACGAAAGGAACTAGAATTCCATGAAAAGTGCGGTAACATTAAAAGAGGAATTGAAATTACCAGCTTCAAAAACACAATTCTATGAGCCATCAACGCCCAGCCAAACCTTATTCGAGCAAAATTAAAAAAAAAAATTCCCTGTCTGACTAAGAAGCAAACGATTAAGCGTAAGGAGTATGGCATCAGGTAAACATTTTTTAAAAAGGTTATAAGATATTCCATACATTTTTGGGTTTGAAGGTAATTTTTCCTGATGAGAAAAAATTTAGCCTGCATGGACCAGATGATTTCAATTGCTATTGGCGAGATTTAAGGAAAGAGCCTTGTTTTTTTCCAAACGGAATTTCGGCGGTGGCAGTTTGATGGCTTGGGCTGGCTTTAGCTCACATGGTATCCTGGAACTCTACTTTCCTTCCACTCGAATGGAAGGGCATTCTGTCTGAACGTTTGCTGCCTTATTTGACCCAAAATTCTGACAAAATTTTCACCTTTCAGCAAGATAACATAGCAATTCATGTCGACAAGTCGAGCAGACAATGGTTTGAGAAGCACAATATTAAGGTACTAGATTGGTCAGCACGTTCCCCCGACTTAAACCTCATGGAATATTTGTGGGGACTGCTTGTGCGTAATGTTTATGCAGACAACAAACAATAGCGGACAAAATATGAATTAAAAGTGACAATCTGCAGCAGCGCTTCAACGTTCTTGAAAATTTAGTAAGTGCGATGCCATCCCGCATTTTTGAGACAATAGAAGGAAACGGAAACTGCATAAATTAAAAATAATTGATTAATGTTTAGTTTAAATAAAAGTTTGGATAAATGAATCACTGACCTTAGCATTTTGACGCATTGAATTTTGCATTTATTACAATTATTATTATTATTATTTAGTACATCTCTCAGAGAAAAACTGGCTTACAATTCACTTATTTGAACGTAGAATTTTTATGAATAAGGTGACCATACGTTACATTTTATCGTTTGGATGAATTGAGCAAATATTAAGGTGACCTTATCATTTTAAAGTACATCGTATGTATAAATTAAAATTTAAAAAAGAGAAATAAAGGACAAATTTAGTACAATTGGACTAAAAAAAATTCACTTTTTCATGAAAGTTAGTACAATTTAAAAATCTGATTTCTCATCCCTATTGTATTGTACGATTATCACACAATCATCTTTAGCTATGTGTATGGACTGATTAAAGGTATGACTGCATTTGGAAACCGTAGATGATATTTAATTTTTTTTTTTTATTTTGTTTAAGAAGTCAAATATTAGAAGGTAATCCAGAATAAATTACTTGATTCATTTAATACAAAAAGTGAAATAATTTGTACAAATTAAAAGTGGCTAATTGGTTGATATTGTTTATTTTTACTGTTTAGTTTATAAAGTTTTCAAATTAAGGCCAATAGGCGTAAAATATTTTCTTATTAAACACATGCCAAACTACAAAAGCGAACGTATTTTTTACCAGCTTTTACTATATTTTAATTATTTATATAAAATCTTTCGTTTTATTAAACTGTTGATTTATTTTAATTTGATATTTAAGCAGTTCAAAATTGCTGATTTTCTTCTTCTTCTTTCGATTTTTCAGTATTTTGTTTATTTTGATTGTTTTAATTGCTTCCTTGAACTGAAGCAAAATAGATTTTCTTTGTCTTAATTTAAAAGAAATATAAACATTTCAGTAATTCTTGTTTTTCTATTTAATTCTTGGCGTATTACTTTTCAAAAATTCAATGACGAACGTACCATTAAAAACTTGTTAAATTGTAAATAAATTTTTTGTAAATATTTTTCACGAAAAAGAAAAAATATTTTAACTGTTTTATTTAGATTGGAATGAATTGAGGTCGAGCTAAAGGCAAAAAAAACTGTATATTTTTCTTCAGGCCAACAGACAGACTTTTACAAAATAAATGCGCAAATTGTAAAAAAAACAATTTCGAACTAAAAATTTTATTTATTTATTTATTTATTTATTTATTTTTTTTAAAACTAAATTGGCCGAAATACATATTTGGGTTATTAAAACTAAAATAAGTTTTAATAGGATTCAGTAAAGAGAAAATAAAAGGGGAGCTATAACAGTTGATATTGTATTTAAAACTTCTTTATGGTCCTTCGATCCGAATATGGTTTGATTGCATAGCAACAGCCAGCTGTTACATGACTACTACTACTAAATTCAACTTATTTTTTGTAATGAGTTAATAGTGACGTTACTTCCTGATAAGCCTCTGTCGTCTGATAGCAAAATGTTTTATAGTTTACAAATATCCGTAAGTAATATGAATAATACTAAGCCGCAACAAAAAAGAACGAAGTTGAAATACATGATTAGAGGTTAAAGAGTTAAGGGTTAAACACCGGCAGAACTCATAAATAACACTGAATAATAGTTTAAGTATAATTTATAGTAAAAATGTTAGTGATGTATTCCTGTTAGACCATTGTGACTGGTGAGCAAATCTAATATAAAACTTTGAACCTGTTACTGAATAATAATAATCTCACATCTATCGTGTGGGCCATCTATCAGTTTAAATTTGAACCAGCGAATTTTTCGAATCTGGCAATACTTATATCATTCTATTCTGTCACAAAATTCAGTATATTATTTCCACTGAACAAAATGAATCGATTTACGCTTGAGCAACGTTGGGATTTATTTTAAATCTATTTCAAAAAAAAGATAATTGGTAGGAAATTGCAAAAAAAAATTTTCGGAAGAAGCTCATTTTCATCTTGGTGGTTACGTTAATAAGCAAAATTGCCATATTTGGGACTTAGAAAACTCAAATGTGGTCATACAGAAGACAATGTAGCCATTACGATTGACTGTTTGGTGCGCTTGTGGAGCGGAGGCATTATTGGCTCATATTTCTTAAAAAATGGGGACGGCGCTACCATTACGGTCAGTGGAGACACCTATTTAACCATGATAACCTATTTTTTGTGCCCGCTCTTCATGGTATTGATGTAAACGATGTTTGGTTTCAACACGATGATGCAATTTTCCACACATTTCATGCTGCAATCGATTATTGCCTCGAACATTTGATGGCCTTTAATTGGCCGAAATGGTAATGTCAGTTGGCCACCGTGTCGCCACTGTGGAGCGCCGTTAAAGACAAGTGCTATGCCGACAAATAATTGAGTATATGAAGGCCAACATTCGTGATGCCATTGCCGAAATACGACCCAATACACTCGAAAAAGTTCTTGAAAATTAGCCCGATCGAATGGGGTACTGTGAGGCCAACCGCAGCAGCCATATAAATGAAAAAATATTTCATTTCAAACCAGAAAAATTGTACTTCACAAAAAAAAAATCAATTTGGCAAAATTTCAAACCGTTTTTGTTTTATTGCATTTTTAAATTTAAACTTTTAAATGGCCTACCCTATACATGCGATCTGCTTACAAGTCTTCGAAAATGGCAGTGCAAACAGGGTTAAATTGAAAGTTTCAATAATGTTGTCTATTGACTGATTGATTGAAGAGGCAGTAAGTACTACGACCCAAAAGAACTTTTGTGCAGACACATCAAGTTGAGACGTCGAGCAAAGCCAGTTATCTCGTTTGGTGAGAAAACAAATGCCTTTTTTGGATTTACTACATCTAACCCTAGCAACTTTATCTTGTGAGATGATGTAGAAGGTCATTACCGTAGTTATTACGTGTTCAGATTTTTTATTGTACCTTGTGAACACACTGATTAGTTGCAGCATTTTTTAAAATAGGTTGATGGTATTTAAGACCTGGTAAATAGACCCATTATTGTTATCAATAAGGCCATGACCGACTATCCTACAAAGTGGTGCGATTATGCCAAATTAAAATCTGATAGATTTCTGTCTTACAAAACCAAATCACAACAAAACGTGTGATCGGAGGCCACACTGTCATACAAAAAGGCTGCGAAAACATATGCTTCACAAAAAGCAACTCTGATCTCACAAAAAATCCTATTTTAGGAAAATTTTCAAAAGATTATCAAATCGGACACACTTGTTAAAAAATCTGTCTCACCATCACACTTTCGACTAAATCTGATAGCCAGTTATGTCTCTTAGTGAGCAATAGTAACTAATGAGATCAGATCAGATTTCGCTTATCTCGGTCCAAAGACACTCTTTCTTAACTAAACAAATTCTTTCTGAAGACACGAGTTGATCTTTTATCAAGGCTATCCCAAAGGAATACCGAAGAATTGTTCAGGCACAATGAAACACAAAGATGGCATAAATTTCGTTCTGGAAAATCAAATAGTATTTACCCATAGGCAATGCCGTCTGGAAATGGTCACACAGAAAAAATTATTGTTGAACCATTTTCAAACAAGCGTCTTGTTCAAAAATTTTATTCAATTTCTATAAATTGTTTTACTGATTCTATTGATATTTTTGTTTGAGTTTCAATTTTGTAACAACAATGTTGACAAATATACAAAAATATTCCATACGCTTAAATTGCTTCAAATTGTAATAATTTTTATATTAAAAATTTTACACTTTTTGAGTGCAAGCAGCACTGGTTTTGTTGAAAATTAAAAAATGACATACAATCTGAATATTCAATATTCGCATGGCTTAATTAATAACTGCAAATATATGGTTATACACACATAGTCTTTATGGATAAATATCAATGTGTTTGTTTATATGTATGTATATATGTGTGTGTTTGAAGTCTGTGGACGGCTAAACGGCAGAACCGATTTTCATGAAGTTTTCACTGTATCATTCTGTATGCCTGGAAGGAGACATGGCTAAATTGTTTTTCGATAGTGTCAGGGGGAGAGTTACCCCCCATACAAACCAAATATTATTAATCGTATATCTAAAGAACTATATCAGCCGAAGTCAAAAAACTTTGCTCCAATTACTTTTGTATGAAACTGACTTATTTGAAAAAATGTTGGTCGGATTTAATCAGGGGCAGTGGTATGTACACTGGCGAGCAAAACCGAGTGCAAAATCAGCATTTTTTGGTTAAATGTGCAATTTATTTATAATAACCAAATGGACGATTCTTTTGTAATTTGAAATAATGATTTTTTATTCATTTTCGGATAAAAATATGTATTTGGAATAGTAATAACACAACAAAATCAAAAAAATTAAATTTATGAACATAAGGCAACTCTAAGTACTCAGTTTTGCACGTTTTCGATATGAATAATAAAAGTGGGGAATCACATACTGAAAATAGTAAATAATACGCAATACGTATGCGTTGTTGGTCTATTTTTGTTAATTCCTATCATTGTCAATTTTTATCAGTAATAGCGACTTTATAGAGCAAAATAAAACCAAAATGAAGAAATTAATATTGACGTCGAAAATACTATAGTATCTTTGACTGCAAGTGGATATTCATCTAGAGTAATTGCAAGAAAAGTTAATTTGAGTCAACGTTCAGTGATAAAGTTGAAAAAAAGCGAAATGTAGCTCTTAAAACGAATGTTGGAGGTCGCCCTCGGTTACTAAATGATTCAGACGCGTGCCTAATGGTCCAAGAAATAAAAAAAATTCCATAAAAACACCCAAACAGGCTGCTCTTGCCATAAATAAAGACGTCAGTGAGTGGACAGCTCGTAGAGCACTTCACAGAATCGGTTTAGTAGCAAGTGTTAAAAAGAGAAAGCCAGCTCTTTCATATAAAACCATAAAAGCACGTTTGGAATTCTGCAAAAAACATGAGCATTGGAATCGAGTTATTTGGTCTGACGAGACAAAAATCAATCGATTCCAATCTGATGGTAAAGAATATTTTTGGAGCAGACCTCATGAGTCCATTCAAAAGCATCATGTAAAACAAACTGTTAAACACGGCGGAGGTAGCTTGATGATTTGGGCCTGTTTCACATGGTGGCACTTGGGTCCAATAGTAAGAATTAATGGTGCAATGAAGAAGGAAGACTACCTCCAAATTCTGAAAACCCATTTACCCGATTTCGTTGACAGCAGCGCCTATCCGGAGGACGAAGTCATTTTTCAGCAGCACGGAGACCCTAAACACACGGCCAAAATTGCCCAAAAATGGTTGTCTGAGCAAAAATTTCAGGTAATTAAATGGCCAGCGCAGAGCCCAGATCTTAATCCGACAGAAAACTTGTGTTCCATATTAAAAAAACGATTGGGAAAACATAATAGAGCGCCTACCAATATTGAGGAACTTTGGAAACGTGTGCAGTTAAAATGGGGAAATATTCTTAGTGAATTTAAAGAGAACTTGGTTGAAAGTATGCCGAGGCGCATTAAAAATGTTATTAAAAACAAAGGATTATGGATACCATACTAAAATTTCCACTTTATAATTGCACTAAAGAATCGTGCAAAACTGAGAACTTGGAGTGGCCTTATGTTTTTATATTGAATTTTTTTGATTTTGTTATGTTATTGCTATTCTATATAAATATTTTGTCCTTCAATGAATAAAAAATAATTATTTTAAATTACAAAAAAATCGTCCTTTGAGTTATTAATTTATAGCACATTTCACCTAGAAATGTTGATTTTGTATTCGATCTTGCTCGCTATTGTATACCCCATACAAATCAAATTTGAATTATTGTATATCTAAAAAACTATTATAGCGACAGTCTTCAAATATTGTTTCACAGACGAATTGCATTTTCTTAAAACATATTGCAACAAGAGGCTTTTGATGTTTGTCGCCTGCATTTCTAGTTGTGATTTCATACATTTTTTGCGAATAATTTAAAAAATTGTAACTGTAAAAAATTCTTATGCGAGTATAGAATTGTAGAAAAGTTTATCAAGAAGTGTTAATTTCATTTCATATTAAGTGGTCGAAGAGTAAAGAAAGATGGCATCGAACGCTTAAGTCAGCGATAATGTGTCATTCAAGGTCTCGTTGACTAGATGTTTTACCAATTGTTATGCTAGGCTTGAGATCTATTAACCATGATTCGAATTATCGCTAACCGGTGAGTTTTTTGAAAGTAAAAAAATAAAAAACTTTAGTTATGAATAGGGTCAGGCAGCTTAAAGAAGACATGGAAAATAAAAAGGCTGTAAAGGTAGCCAGACATGGTCAAGCTCAGGTTTATGTGCGGAAAACGTTAAGCATAAGCATAATTTGTTTTCGTTTACGTGATACCGTTCCATCTCTTAACGTCCTTATGAAGGAACATTTCAAGTTATATCAAAAAGCGAAAAAACATAAAACGATCAATAGATGAATTAAAACCTGCTGTAATTTTAAATAACGATAACGATTACTCGGAATCCGATTACAATTTTAAACCAGAAACACAACATCTAACTTTTCGATCTGGAAAAATAGTACAAATCAAAATTTGACCTTGTCACTGGAGGAGGAGTAACTAACTGGTGGCACTTTATATTTTCCCACTTTAGAAATAAATCAGTTTTTAAAATAAAATAAAATTTTTTCATTTTTAATACTTTTTAATTTGTCATTGCTTGGAAAAATAGATTTTTTCTAGTCATTTTTTTATAATAAACCCAACAACAGGTGTATATAATAAATTAAAGGGTCCGCCATCTAACGTTTTTTTTTCAACTAGTGCTTATTTCGTGAATGGTAAGTAACACTTAGCTCATGTCTGATTTGACAGATAATTAGCTTTATCCTTCCGCTGAACGAATATGGTTTTGTATACGCTTGAACAATGCTGGGAATCTGGGCCTGCGATCGACTTACAGAAGATGCCGATTTTGCCAAAAAAGTCATCTCTTCAGATGAAGCTCATTTTGTTCTTGGCGGGTATGTAAGCAAGCAAAATTATCGCATTTGGGGCACAGAAAACCTGCAGGCATACATTGAAAAGACGAATTTTTGTTCACAAAAATTGAAGAGGAGGATATTAGCAACATTTGGTTTCAACAGGACGGCACTACGTGCCACACAGCCGAAGCTACACTCGATGTGTTGTGCCTTGTTTTTGAAGATCGCATTATCAGGCGCCGAGCTGATGTTGTTTGGCCACCTCGGAGCTGCAATTTCACACCGTTGGACGATTATTATATTATTATATCAAAGATAAGTGTTACGCCAACAAGCCAGAGACAATTGACGCAGCTGCACACAATCGATAATGTGCTCAAAAATTGGACCGATCGTGTAGCCTACTGCATGGCCAGCCGAGGCAGCCATTTGAATGAAATTATTTTCCTTTATTAACCGGAAGGATTGTACTTTCAAATAAAAGAAGAAATTTGAGAAAATATTCAATAGTTTTTTTTATAGCATTTAAAAAAAAAAATTATTTGGCGGACCCTATATAAATTTTTTGTTTTAAAATTTAAAATTTTTTAAACAATTTTTTTTTCTTTTTAAATTTATAACAGGCAAGAGTCTTTTAATAAGTGGAATTGCTCCCCTGTACCACTATATACAAATTTTTGTCCATGGGGTCTTGTTTAGAGCCCCTATAGTAGTCTGTCTGGAAAAATCACCGGATATGAAAAATTGGAATTTTACAAAATCACCATTTTGAATTTTTTGGAAGAATGAGTGGCCATTTCTCTAAAAAATTGAAGTGTTACCCTATATTTTGTTTGTTTCATATAATTTTTTGTTCAAAAGTTACAAATATTATTAAACAATTTATTAACGGAATCAAGAAAGAGTTTGTTAGATAATGGCTACCGAATCCAATAAACATTTTGTTTCTTTCTACTAATATAGTTGTTAAAAATTTTAAAGAGGTTTTAAATAACTTTTTTGCTTAATAACATAATAATTTAATTGGAAAAAAATGTATTTTTTCTCAATTAAACTATTGCGAATGCTTTGTTTGAATTTACGCTTTTGAACAAAATTTTATTTGATTTTCTGAATTTCTTTACAGAATTTCAAATTTAATTTTTTCTGTCAACTAACTATACCAGTGTGTTATGAGCCATTGATGAATTAAACTAGATCTGCGATATTATGTCACCAAGTTTGATTCATCGATGGCTTAAAACACGCTGGCGTGGTTAATCGCAATTACCACAGAGCATTGACACATACCCTTTATAATTTTCAAAAACGAAATTTATGCCATATTCACTTGCGTGAGAGAGTGCCTGAAAAGAAAATCAAAAGTTTTAAGAATTTATTAAAAAATATATGGTTTAATTTATCGAAACAGTTGCTCTTAATACTGCACTAGCGAGTGCAAAACAAGCGCTCAAATGCCACTTCATCTGAACTCTTTGCTATTTTTGTGTACTTATATTCGACCGAAAATTAAATTTTAAAAAAAATAATGTAGATCGTTCCTTGGAAATCAATTTTCGAGCTTGTAAAGAGCGTTTTGAAAGAATTTAATTATTCATTATTAACGCTAAGGCATCCAAATCTTGTATAAATTAGGAGTTTTCATTTTGAAGCTGTGTACCGCTGTGGTGTGGTAGATAAGACACCCGCCTACCCACTATGACGTTTTGGGTTTAATCCCAGGCCAGACAATCTGACAATTTTCAAAAGTGGCAACACCTCTTAATACTAGCAAGTGACTGGTTATATATGCATCTGCAGTTCGAAGCCGGCGTTAAACTGTAGGTATCTTCAAAGTTTTTAAAAATATAAATAACAACATTACTGTATTAAGCTGAGATCACACGATTGTCGCAAGGCATCAATTATTGGTATAGCAATCGTGTGATAGCCCAATAAGCAATAATGTGGCAACAAAAATATAAAAAATGCGACAATCGAAGTTGGCAATACGTACCAATATTTAAATTTTGAAATTTATTATCGCAGAATAAATTTGGATAATTTTGATATTTTACGACAATAAAGCACAATAGAAATTGTGTCATATTGGTACATTTGCGACAATCGTGTGATATTAGCTTTACGCTGTATTACAAAAAAATAATCCATATACGCTACATAACAAAAAGAAGCGCAGGCAAAGAGTTCTGTCTAGTTTAACTACTGCACACAATAAACAAGAAAAGCCATATTAGCCATATTACATACACATACACTACTGTAATCAAATACAAGTTAATAACGATAATTTTAGAGTCTGTTAAAGGAATGGGGTTTATGTTTATGTTAAACATTTTCAAAGCTCTTTTGAATTGCTTGTGAGAAAGGTGAAGATACTAACTAAGCATTCAATACGTATTATACAAGTATGGAATACGAGCATTGCCAAAACGACAATCATTCGATTTTTTGTTTGTTCTTATTTTGCCATTATTTAATCCGTTTTATTCGCAAAGTCGATACTTTTATGTTGTGGGAGTATTCTAAAAAATTATCCATTTAAAAATGACCTTCAGTCGGAAAAATTTTTATGAAATTAATTTGTTAAATTGGCAGCTAAGCAACACAATCTTGAAAATCAAATAATCACGTGTTAACAAATAGAATTGTTAACAATTTCCAAAATTTTATTTTAGAATTTACGTTTTAAAATTATTTTTAGCAAAATACTATGTTTTTTACAAATTGTATCCCTAAATTGTTTCTATAAAAAGAAAACAATTTTCTTATTTCAAGAAACAATGTTTGCAAACAATTTTAACATTTCTTTTAATAAAATATGTATAAATTTTTATTATATTTTTAAACTTTATGCAAAATATCGTGAAAAACAATTTGTTGTGTGTGTGTGTGTGTGTGTGTGTGTATACATGGATAATAAAAAATGCGAATTATTGTTGTCATACTTGCAGCATTTAGTGTCACAATGTTTTGGCATCGAAAGTTAATTCTTTTCACATCAACACGTAAAGAGCTATTCTATCCACATTCTGAAGTATATAAAAAAAAAAAATTAATTCTAAAAATAATTCCCTTTTTTTTTGGGGGGGAGGGGGAAATGTGATAATTTTCATTTTCATTTAGTAGTATATTAAGGCATTCATAAATTCATGTGTGTCTTCTTAATGACTTAGAGATGGGTGAGTGAACATTAAATGATTCACGAATAAAACACGGTTAATACGTAAAAAATTTTCTACGGAAATTAAGAAAGAAAAGGGAAAAATAAAATCTCTAGTTCTAGAAATAATTTCCACGTGAGTTCTTTTCTTATGTGATAGCATTCATTCTAAAACTGATAAACTGATTTCACACTTTGTTAATTTTAATTAAAATTAGAAAAGTACGAAGGAATATATGGTCATAGTTTAGTTATTGTCGCTTTGATGATTCGCCTTTAACGACCTAAACAAATTCCAAAACACAAATCGAATGAAAATTGAATAATTTCACATGATAGCATGCTTTCGAAACGAAGCCAAATCATACAGCTTTTAATACCGGACAGTGTATAAATTATCTGTCAGTGCAGCTGAAGCCTTTATCTCAAGACACTTTTTACTCGTAGCTGCACAACAACCTCTACCAACTTAGGGGTTAAGGTCTTTCAAAAACACGGTTTGGGCTATGCAGAGCAAGATCTACGGTCGACTTTATTAGAACGTTGACAATGATAGTGCAGGTAGCACAAAAAATAGAAACAGTACTGATAAATACGCACAGACGAAGTCATCAAATCAAACTGTGTATTGGGTGACCACGTGATTTTTTATACTATAAGGTCCGCCAAATAATTTTTTTTTAAATGCTATAAAAAAAACTACTGCATATTGTCTCAGATTTCTTTTTTTTATTTGAAAGGACAATCCTTCCGGTTAACAATGGAAAATAATTTCATTCAAATAGCTGCCTCGGCTAGCCATGCAGTAGCCTACACGATCGGTCTAATTTTTAAACACATTATCGATTGTGTGCAGCTGTATTTCACCAATGGCTTCACGAATATTGTCCTCTAAAGCGAATATTCTCTCTGGCTTGTTGGCGTAACACTTATCTTTGACGGCACCCCACAAACGGTGTCAAATCGCAGCTCCGAGGTGGCCAAACAACATCAGCTCTGCGGCTGATAATGCGATCTTCAAAAACAGGGCGCAAAACATCAAGTTTAGCTTCGGCTGTGTAGCACGTAGCGCCGTCCTGTTGAAACCAAATGTTGCTAATATCCTCCTCTTCAATTTTTATGAACAAAAATTCGTTCAACATGTTCAAATAACGATCGCCATTGACTGTAACGGCCACTTCTTGCTCATTTTCGAAGAAAAATGGCCCAATTATGCCTCTGTGCCTCAAATGCGACAATTTTGCTTCTTTACACACCCGCCAAGAGCTTCATCTGAAAAGATAATTTTTTTTGGCAAAATCGGCATCTTCTGTAAGTCGATCGATCAAAGTAATGTCGCAATATTTCCCAGCGTTGTTCAAGCGTATACACAACCATATTCGTTCAGCGGAAGGATAAAACTAATTATCTGTCAAATCGGACATGAGTGTTACCATTCACAAAATAAGCACTAGTTGAAAAAAAACGTTAGATGGTGGACCCGGTATAACACTTGGTTTACACTATTTTTGTATAATTCTTTGTCTTATTAGTGGCAACACTGTCCCATTTAGTAATCATACGTTGTTTTCAATGGTTGGTTACTTTCGGCTGCTGCAATATTTAAATTTTGAAACAGGCGCTGGATCAAGTGATAACGAAATATTGATGAGCGATGCAGAAGTGGCAGTTCTGGTTGTAATATTCAAGCAGAGAATAAATAAATTATTAGCTGGATTAGCCGATTAACTTCATTAGCTGGATTATATGAACGAACACCACTGGTCTACACGGATTGTCATTAATGTTAGAGATACTGTCGTGAATTAAATCTCATTTATTTATTTATTTTTTACTTTTTTCTTTCTTTAAAATACAATCATTCGTCAAGAGCCGCTGCGCATACTACCATATTTGTGTCGACCACAACCAAATTCTAATGGGAAGAAACTTAAAGTGAACGCAACAACACTTCCTTCTGCAGCATGCATGCAATGATGATGATGACGATGTGCGTTTCACTTAAACATTCTTTTTTATTCTATTTATTTTTTCTTAAATTTTCTTACTTCTTTTTTTCTAAATAAATTGGAATATGAGAAAAACTTTAGCAAAGAAATATGAATAGAGAAATGGACGCATTGAAAGTATTTCACTTGGTTAACGCGTACATGGGACTGTCTTTAGTGTACGAGTAATAACATCCGAGAGTTTTTCTAAAGATTTATTTTCTCATGTAAAGCATTTAAAAATTGTTCTTTTTTTTCACTGTTTTAAAGGAAAATTGTGTTGGAATTCTAAGTTATTTTTCTGAATCTTAATTTTTTTTTTTTCTAATATATTATCAAAAGGTGTAATATTTAACCGGCAATTTGATTTATATTTGTGCCCACGTATGAACAATATTTTGTAATTTCTCAACAAATAGAATTTTTTCATATTTATTTTTAATTTTTTTGCTCTACTACGCCTACTTGTTCCAAAGGAAACCCTAACACATAGAATTCTTCTTACAGTTGCCATAATTGATGTCTTCTTCCCAAAGAATGTACTAAAAATGTTTCAACAGCCATATTTAAAAATTTTTGATATCTTTTTCAATCTTAATAAGCTTATGTAAGGGATCTTTTATTATTCCTTTGCATAAGTCAGATAGTTAATCGAATATATTATACTCGGGTGCTATTCCTAAGGTAATGTAGAAACTTGCAAGTGTTTATTTTTTTTATCAGACAAAGTCTATTATGTTCATTATGTATTTCAGCATAGTTTTTTAAAGGGCAGATCGACTTTTACTAACCTTCTACTTGCTGGAACTGATGTTGTTTATACCGATTTTGGTAAGGCTTTGCTAGAATTTGATCATAAACTTGAAATGATTGGTTTTCCTGATACGAGGGCAGTACGAAATGTTCTTAGCCTGACATAGTACTGGCAGTATAAACAGCAACTAGCTTTCTATAGGGTCCCCCATCTAACGTTTTTTTCAACTAGTGCTTATTTCGTGAATGGTAACAGTTAGCTCATGTCTGATTCGACAGATAATTAGTTTTGTCCTCCCGCTGAACGAATATGGTTGTGTATACGCTTGAACTTCGCTTCGCTAAGTGGGCCAGCGATCGACTTACAAAAGATGCCGATTTTGCCAAAAAAAATCATCTTTTCAGATGAAGCTCATTTTGATCTTGGCGGGTATGCAAACAAGCAAAATTGTCGCATTTGGGGCACAGAAAACCCGCACGCATACATTGAAAAGCCGATACACCCAAGACGAGTCACTGTTTGGTGCGGATTTTGGTCCAGAGGCATAATTGGACCATTTTTCTTCGAAAATGAGCAAGGAGTGGCCGTTACAGTCAATGTCGATCGTTATCGGGCCATATTGAACGAGTTTTTGTTCACAAAAATTGAAGAGGAGGATATTAGCAACATTTGGTTTCAACAGGATGGCGCTACGTTCCACACAGCCGAAGCTAAACTCGATGTTTTGCGCCCTGTTTAAAAAAAAAGATTATTTGGCGGACCCTATATTTGCTCATTGTTGATTATGTAATGTAACGAATATGAAAAGTTTTCAAATACATATTAGGAAAATTATCAACTCTGAAGACATATTTATAACTTCTGTCCTTTTAAGATCTTACTTGTTGTGTGGGTACTAGGGCGGGTTGATTTGTAGGGACGCAAAAAAATCGCCCAAGTGACAAGGAAAATCGTATTCTATTGATCAAAATAAGAAACTTTGCCATCGGTTAAGGAATATATGTATAGAAGCAATGGTTCACAATACACAGAAAGATACGATTATTTTAGCTTTACCTTGATGTATAACAGATTTGGTGTGCCTGATATAGTAGCATCAGCATTAGGAACCGCTCTTTTCCAAGATTTCGAAAGGAAAGATCAGCATGGCGAACCTCTAATCACGGATAAATCGAAAGTTCGCAGAGAAAAAGACAAATGCAGACGAGAAGTGCTTCGCAAACGGTTAGACGATGCCAATTTGTTAGCGTTTTCATTCGATGGTAGAAAAGATGATACTGTAACGAGAGATAAAATTGGTGGGAAGTGTCATACTAGGATGGTAAAAGAACCGCATCTTGTTATTTTGAGAGAGCCAAGTTTTCAATTGATTGGTTACGTAAGAGTGGAACATTAAACGGCTGAATACAAAACCACCAAATTAAAATATTTTTTTCAATGACAAAAATATATCACTGGATGCATTAATTGGTATATGCACTGATGGTGAGCCAACAAACACTGGACCACAAGGTGAAATTATACGACGACTTGAATTGCTATTAAAAAGTCCATTGCATTGGTTAGTTTGCCTTCTAGACTTCAACAAAGTTTCGTTTCGGCATTTGTTTCAAGCCTTCGATTTATCAACCAGCTTGTGAAATTCTTCCGGTAAGTAATTGCTATCACTCATTTATTTTAATTGTCAACCGTTTTTAATTATTTGTCTACTTTATTTTGCAATTTTCAGGTGGTGGACGGCCGATTAGTGGTTTCGGTGGATCTGGGTAACATCAAACCGGGGAAAATTGTACATTGTCGCTGGCTCACCAAGGCCGCTATATTATTTCGATTATATGTGACAACGGAAAATCCATCCGAAAATTTACGAAATCTGGTTGAATTTATAATTAATTATTAGGTGTCCTTCAATATCAATGTCCTTCAATCTCAAGTATTACAGTTCTGTCGTGTACGGTAGTGTATTATTTTTCAAGTTCATTAGTTGGTCACGGTTTCTACAATCTCCTTTACGCAGTATTGTCAATCAAGTAATTAAAGATAATTCACATTATGCGCATTCGGAAAATATCTTGCTATCAATGTTGTTTGATGATAGCAAAGAAAAGCGAGACTGTGCTATAAAGAAAATTCTATGCTATTGAACCGATGTTAAAGACCCACCGGAAGTTAAAGTTTATACAAAACCAGATATAAACTTTCATTGCACAAATTACACGGAAATGATCACTTTGAATGATATAAATAACGTATTTGAACCACCATTCACGCGAAGCATTCCTTACGATACATTGACAGAATATTTAAATCAATATGATCCACCGTTTAATGATCTGAACATTTCGTCACATATACAAGGAACGGAGCGACATGTTCAATTGCTAGCTAGCGTTTCCAAACGAGTTTACCTGAAAATGTAGACGCTGCCCAGACTTAAGAGCAAAAAAGATCACAAACAATAATGTTTTTAGTTTCTTTTCTGTTATTAAGTTTTATTAAAAAAAAATTAACTCCAAAACAAAACAAACATAGCCATTTCGCTGATTGTTTCAAAATCACTCCGCCCCAGGAAGGTTCCATGAGGCGTGCTACTATCATGGGTGAGTCGTCCCTCCAAAGTTAGTGGTGGTCGGTTATACATTTAGACTGGATTGGGGCACTTTAAATTTGTTAAAAAAGGGATTTTTCATTTGCATCAAAACAAGGAACATCAGAATTCATTTTATAGGTAGGGTTCCTTGAGCAAAGTTTCTTATTTCGATCCCTATGTATATATTAAATCCCATAACATTCCATGAAGGAACACAGGGACTTTTCTCAGTCAATGATCTGCACCCGATTCCATTTTTTTAAACTCATTGAACCTACAGTTTAACGCCGGCTCCGAACGGCTAATGCATTTAGAGAAGTTTTCAATAGTAGTAATACTCATAACCAGTTACTAGCTATTGTTATGAAGTGATACCGCAGTCGAAAAACTGTTTCTTTTTTTAAAGATGGTCTAGTCTGGAATTGAACCAACGACTTTCTTGTTGGTAGGCGGGTGTCTTACCTACCATACCAAGAATACGATTTTTCTTGTCACTTGGGCGATTTTTAAGTCGACCCGCCCTAGTGTGTAGCCTTTACAATAGTTTTCTTTTTCTAATTGATTAAGAATACGTTGCCATATTTTTTGGTAAAACAGTTTATACTCAGAATGTAAAACTAAACTTGTATTATGAAAGAAAAATCTTTATTTTAAGAGCAAACATCTTGAAGATACTTGGTTGTTTTTGGCATTTAAAATATTCGAAATGACGGTAAAACTTCACATGTGGCATTAGTGCTTACAGTTGCAGTAATTGATGTCTTCTTACCAAAGAATGTAGTAAAAGCGTTTCTAACAGCCACACTTAAAAGTTTTTAACGAGTTATTGTTGAAAAAAGAAAGTTTTTTTTTGTGCTGAAGAGAACCCGTAAAAGATTTTATGGAATAAATTATAGAACTGGTTAAAAAAAATTAATAAAAATATAGACAGAAATGTATGTATTTGGTTAAAACAAATTTTTATAAAAAATTTAAAAAAATAAAAAACCAAATCATTTTAGTAAAAGTTTTGTCTGTAACATATTTCATTTGAATGTTGTATCTTAAGCGGAATTAATCTACTTTTTATGGACATTTAAAAAATTTATAATTAAGAACTTGCATAGTTTCAATAGAAAGTCGTATAGGGTCCGCCAAATAATTTTATTTTTTTTTTTGAAAACAGGGCGCAAAACATCGAGTGTAGCTTCGGCTGTGTGGCACGTAGCGCCGTCCTGTTGAAACTAAATGTTGCTAATATCCTCCTCTTCAATTTTTGTGAACAAAAATTCGTTCAACATGCCCCGATAATAATCGCCATTGACTGTAACGGTCACTCCTTGCGCATTTTCGAAGAAAAATGGCCAATTAGGCCTCTGAACCAAAATTCGCACCAAACAGTGCCACGTCTTGGGTGTATCGGCTTTTCAATGTATGTTTTCTGTGCTCCAAATACGACAATTTTGCTTGTTTACATACCCGCCAAGATCAAAATGAGCTTCACCTGAAAAAATGATTTTTTTTTTTTGGCAAATCCGGCATCTTCTGTAAGTCGATCGCAGGCCCACTTAGCGAAGCGAAAAAAGCATATACACAACCATATTCGTTCAGCGGAAGGATAAAACTAATTATCTGTCAAATCAGACATGAGCTAAGAGTTACCATTCACGAAATAAGCACTAGTTGAAAAAAAAACATTAGATGACAGACCCGTTATTTAATATTTAGCAATTTATGTATGAATTTGTACATTCTCTTATTTGCATTAAAAACATATTAAAAAAATATATTAAAACTTATGGCGTTTTCATTTCTAGAAAAAAACTTAG
This sequence comes from Wohlfahrtia magnifica, assembly GCA_023159175.1. NCBI lineage: Eukaryota > Metazoa > Arthropoda > Insecta > Diptera > Sarcophagidae > Wohlfahrtia > Wohlfahrtia magnifica. The sequence goes on along the minus strand of JAKWBJ010000212.1, from coordinate 453,080 downwards.
TACTTTTAAATTCTTTAAATAAAAATATGTAACATTAAGAAAGTGTATGTATGTTGCCCTCATTACGTGCAAAAACGTTTAGCTTTTTATTAAAACTTAAGATTTCAATACATTTTCATATTTTTAAATGGATATTCATCTGATGATGATGATCAGTATAAAAGAGGTAAAATATTCAGTTTCGTTAAGCGAGTTGAATGAAGAATTTGATTTTTCATATTCCTTTCTGAAGACAGAAATGAATAGGTTGGTGAGGTACGTTCTTGAATGGCCACATTTTTCAAAGGATATGTAGCATTACTCGTTTTTTAGTGGCGTGCAGTCTGCTAGACCTTTTTTAAACGTATATTTTGAAAGTTGTACGAAGTTTTACCATTAAACGACCATTTGTGTAGGCTGCTAAAAACGTCATTTTTCTAAATCATAAATCATTTCTTAGCTATCTGACAGCTTCAAACGAGCATATTCAAAGTTCCTCATCAGCCGTTTCAAAATTCGTCTTCCGCGTTTTGGCGCGCAAAACAATTCATTTATTTTACGGTTTACATTTCAATTTTATCTAAAGTTCATTTCGTCTGACTTAATAGATTTATCTTTTGTATCTTATATATAAAAATTAATGTGTGGTTTGTATGTATGTTTGTTGGTGTCTTATGCACAGCTAAACGGCTTAACCGGTTTTCTTGAAATATTTACAGTATCACTCTGTATGAAAATTCAAAAATTTGAAATGGACGGTTCCACGCTCATATAAAGTGCATATTTATTTGTCTACATCTTTAAGATGGTAACAAGAAGTCTCTCTAAATTTGTTCCAAATAGATTCACAGTTAATGGAAATTATCAGTCAAAAAGTGGGCGTGGTACCTCCCATACAAACTAATTATTGACTTATGGATTGGGTATACAAGTTATTAATGTCGATTATTTTCCTTGCAAAATGCATTAATTATAAAAATAAAATGAATTGATATATTATTCAAAGTTTTGCATTCTGCGCCATAAGAACTGCTCCGGTTTTGAGGTAAAGAATGAATCAAGCCAATTTCTGATACCCTGTTCTTAAGTGAAGTCGTATTCCAGTAAGGGCGTTCTGGTCTAAGCAAATGGTAGTCAGAAGGGGTAAGGTCTGGGCTATAAGGCGTGTGAGCCAAAATTTCCCAGCCACTGTTTTCCAAATAGTTTTTGACCGGTCTTGCAACATGTGGCTTAACGTTGTCAGGATGGAAGATTATGGCCTCGTGTCTGGTCGCATATACTTTGGTCTGACCTGATTTCAATAGCTCATAATACAAAACACCCTTCTGATCCCACCAATTACAGAGCATTACCTTGGCGTCATGGATATTCGGCTTCGGCGTTGATTTGGCTGATTGGCGGGGCTTTACATATGACTTCTTTAGGTTGAGGTTATTGTAATGTATACATTTTTCATCCCCAATAAAAATACGATGCATAAATGATTTATTTTTGTAGCGTTCAAGCATCATTTCCTACATGCAAAATCGCCTTTCAAAGTATCTCGGCTTTAATTCATATGGGACCCAATTTCTTTGCTTTTAAACGTAGGGAAATAGCGCTGTGCGACTCCCAATGATAATGCAAATTCTTCTTGCGTTTGACAACAATCACCGTGGAGTAATGCTTCCAGTTACTCATCTTCAAACTTTTTCGGCTGATAGGGCCTTTTCTTGAATTCTGTGCCGAAACCACCACTTTTGAATCACGGAAACCATCACCGTTCATAAGCTTTTTGAGTTGGTGCTTGTTGAACGTAAGCTTCTACCAACAATCGATAACTTTCAGCTGCCGTTTTCTTTAAATGAAAGATGGTTATCAGACTTCCCCGCAAAACATATTTTTAAGGCACAAAATTCGACACTATTATAGCGATTAAAAAAACGTATGTTTACACTTTGACATCTATCGATTACTGAATTATAATGACAGATATTTACCCTCCAAGCTACCTTATTTGTTATTATTGACACAAACCATATGTGATAGTTATGTCATATATTGTCCGAATTGACATCTTTAACTTATATACCCAATATATCAACACTTTACACTTACCAAAGCTTTCTGATTTTGTTTTAGCCTGTTTTGTTTTAATGGTATTTTAGGGTTAATTATAGTGTGCATGTCCCAAGTAAGCTTACCAGTTAAACAATAACAGCAATCTAAAGTATTGGGTTGGAGAATAAGTTCGTAGCGTTTTTATCGTAACGTATTCCCTGAATGAAGATGTTTGACAAGAAATCCTTGCATAATAGCAAGTAATTTTTCAGTCAAATAGGTCACATATTTGACGACTGTTCTCCTTCGCCCGCTGCGGGGCGTAACATCGACGTAGAAATTGTCATTGTGGAATTTTGCAAGCCATTTCAGTTCTGTAGACACACCTATGACTCCTTCTATTTAGGTATTGTTATCGGGCGTCGCCAACTGAACCTAGAAACTGGTCCAAGTTCAAATATGTACCTACTTACTTGGAAAAGTTTGAGGTGTGCGCATTTGAATTTTCAATTATTCTAATACATACCCTTTGACGACCTTAGGCATGGTGATATTAGTTTATAAATTTTATAGCGCAAAAATGTCAAAAACTATTTTTTAAACAAAATTGTGGCAGCAAATATGTAGTTGAGGGTAAGTCTCTATCTGGGCCCACTTGTTCCCTACGAGGCTCTTAACTTGGCCAAACAATAGTGTCTTTATGCAAAAATAGAAACCAAGGGGATGAGAGTCAATAATGTTTTAGATTCAGCCATTATCCAGCAAAAAATATGTGTTATGGACAAGTTTGCGGGAACACAATGCTGTCTACATCTAATCAAATTATATTCGGCAATTATGTTTGCCTATGGGTTTAAGCGAAAATTAACTTTTGGTTTCAAACTTTGGTGTTTATGTTTATATTTATGGCTTCAAAGTCATATTGTGCACTGGCAAAAGCAAAAGTTGAAAAAATTTGTTAATTCTATTCGGGATTATCGCTAAACTCATACGAAATATGTTCAAACTTGAAAGTAAAATATATTGAAATTAAATTAGTAAATTAGTGGCCTTGGTTTCGATTTTCACCCAATACTTTGGTCTATAACACTACACTGATCGTATGTCTTTAAACACACTATTTAAAAAAAGTAAACTTCGTTAAATTAAAATTCATTTTGATACCGACATCGTACTTCTATTCACTTATACGCAGTGTTGCCAACTTAGCACCTTTCCCAAAAAGACGCATTTTTTCTCTTTAGCGCTTTTTTTTAAAAACGCGCTAGGTTAGTGCTTTTCTATTTGCAATTTTTAGTAAATGAAAAGCATCTAAATATGGACTTAGAATGCGGCATGTTGTGAAAATTACGTTTTTTGTGCAAAAATTAGTACAAATTGTATTTCCAAAACGTACATATATCAAAACTAAACGCCCATTTTTTAAGACATATGACTTTCTAAGAGTTATTAAATAATTACAATACTTAAGTTGTAGTTTGTTATTATTAGATCCTTTAAAAATACAAAGTGGATCATAGAGCCATAACGAATTTTCCATGTACACCGATCTAGAAAGCAGCTGGTCTTTTAATTTGTCTTCTCTAGGAATGGGCTGGCCTTTCGATTTTTCTGCTTCCCTATGAATTTCATTTAATAGTAAATTCCGCAGTCTTAGTTTTGATTTCTTTAAGTAAGCACAGTCCATTTCCCTTTCCTTCCCACAGAATAATTTCCAGATGTATTTTCAAATGCCACGTAGACAGCGGCCTATAAATGCTTGAATGCAATTGACATCAATCACAGCCGCATTTCATAACTCGCAGCTATACAAAAATAGGCTTCAAACACGAGTTAAAGATGTTAATTTTCGTTTTTGTAAAGATATATGGCGAAAGCCCTATAGCATTCAGTCGGCCAAAAGATTGGCTGACTAGGTTCAATCTGTTCTGAATATCAGCACTGGAATCGCCGGCCGTCGTAAACATACTACCAGGATAGCAAAGTATGGAGTATCTCCCAAATTTCTGTTTGCAATTCGAAGGATCGTTGTGCTATTAGCGTTGATTCGCATAGTTTTGGTTTTTGAGATGCTTATCCGAAAGCAAGATGTTTATTCCGCCTGTATAAAATTTAGCTTTTATTACATCTCACAATGTCCTTGAGCTTGGAGATAGATGCCGTCTGCTTAATACAGGTCTTCTAACTTTATGTTAAGTCCCCAGGCCATACGACGTTGCACCCAATCGAGGACAACTTTAAACAGCAGTGGAGAAAGAACACAACCTTGTCTTCAACTTCTGTTAGATAATTTCTTAATGGGTTCAGGTGTAACCCAAAATTAAGCTGCTGCTTTCTTCTAAGTCGTTTTAATTCATAGTTCAAATTATTAAAAAATCTTTGTAAGAATATATATATTTTTTTCTTTTCAAAAGTTGGCAACACTGCTTATACGCTATAACGTACAGTCAAATGATTATTATGACAAGTATATATTTAAATTAAATACTTTTATAAAAATTTAATTTTCCATTTTTTAAGTACTGATGTATACAAAGAAACACAATCTTACCTAATCATATTAAAATGAAGAGAAAATTATTCATTTACTTAAACGAATGCTTAAAGAAAAACAAAGTTATTCAGCGTAAAATTGTATCAAATTAAGTGATGGAGAGACAACTATACAGGCAGGCAGATACGCTTAGACAACAAAAGAATCACATTTGAAATATATACGTAATACTTTAAAAACTTATTTAAATTTTTTTGTTTTTAGTGGTTTTTACATAAATTAACTCGTAAGTTAAGAATTACTCGTATAATTTACATTTCCTTTAATTTAATAAAATGTTTAAATTCAAAAATGTGTTTTAGGTATTATTCGTATAATGGCTTTGTACCATAAATGGTCTTGTCATAGAAGAAGCCAATTTCAAAATATTATTTATTTTACAAATATGGTTGAAATGTTATAAAAAACGTATTTGGTTCATTTAAAAACATAGTAAATTAAATTTAATGATAGATAGACAGACTATTACTTGAAATTGTATTATTTTGGATATTTAAGTGGAAGTTAAAAAAGTATTATTTGGTCTGCTGTCACTCAGTAGAACGAAGACCATTGCTATTCCTAGTATTCACCAATTTTGAGAAGGTCTTTGATACTCTTGATCATTCGTCGATGATTAATGCTTCGGAATGTGAACTAAATATTACAGCTTATCAGGGCTTATACAGAAAAACAAGCTGAGCAATAGCATTCGGCCAAGAGAATAGCTCGACCTATACTCGTACTGTTTAGCTGAGTCCAGGTTTAATGAATAAAATTTTCAAGTTTTTTTGTCGCTATATGGTGTTGATGGCCACACGAGGGGTGGTACTATTTACATTTCGGGAACTGGCAACACTAATGTCAATAGCTAAAATCTGGCAACAGCATAAGGTTTGACATTTTTTTAGCATAAACGTACTCACAACGTTTTGAAGTACAAGTGCTATTTGCTTTGCTTACAGTAAGTTAAGAAAATCAATTTGGCCAAAAAATGGAAAATCAAAAAGGTATAGTGAAGGTCATCCAAAATCGATTGTTGTGACACAAAACATCGATGCAATGCGTGAACTGATAATGCAAGATCGTCATCTGACATATTGTTAGATAGAGGCATCCTTGTACATTAGTTCCACTTCAATGCATACGATTTTGCACGAACACTTAGTTGTAAAAAAAAAATTTGTTCTCATTGGATACCCCATTTATCAATCGCTTAAAAAAAGGCTCGTGTCGATTTGTGTAAGGAAATGATTGAAAAGTTCGACCATGCTTCAAAAGACGTGTATAAAAGCGTGACAGGTGACGAATATGATATATGCTTATGAGACGGAAGCAACACAGCAATCGAACGTGTGAGTATTTCAAGAGGAGCTAGATCCAACAAAATTTGTTCGTAGAAAAAGCACAGCGAAGCAAATGGTCGCTTTTTTCTTTGGCCGAATAGGTCATGTGGCCACTGTTCCGCTTGAGCAACGTAGGATGGTCAATTCTGAGTATTACACGACCATTTGTTTGCTGGATGTCCTTGGAGAAATTCGTAAAACCAACCGTCGAAGACGAATCATTCTCCAAAATGACAGAGCGAGCTCTCACACATTTCCTCAAACAGGTAAAAGCAGTCAAAACATCGAATTGATGACTTATACTCCATACAGTTATGATTTGGCACTTTGAATGAATTTTTCTTGTTCCCGAATATCAAAGGTAAACAGTTTGGTCAACGATTTACCAGCGCCGAAGGAGCCATGTTTTGGAGTTGTTTCAAGAGGAATGGAAAAACTGCTTTGTGAAATGGTTTAAACGATAATCAATAGATCATCAAGACGAATATTTTGGAAACAATAAAGCCATTTTCTTTTAAAAATATTTGTTCTTAAATCCACGATTTTTCTGCCCACAGTCTCTTTCGGAGAATCGCTTCACGCAAACGTCTTATAACGCCCAAATAATACACGTTGTTTACTGTCTGGCCTTCTGGCAAAAATTTATGATGCATTAGACCGTTCCATGAATACCGTGAGCATTGGCTACTTTTTTGACTGAAAACGACAGGGTCTTTTTTGTCTCGGCTCATCTGGTGAATGCCATTCACTTGCCTGATGTCTGGATTTCGTGTCGTACTCATAAACCCACGTCTCGTCGCCAGTAATGATCCTTTTGATAAATGTGTGATCGGATTCAGCCTATCAAAATCATGTCTTTTGCGACCATAAAATTGAAGTCTTTTGTCACCAATTTTGCTGCTACACGACGAAATCACAAATCATTAACCAAAATGTTTTGTCCTGCGCTATCTCTCTGATGGTTAATTTGTGGTTATTGACCAACATTTCGTTTACTTTATCAATGTTTTCGTCGGTTTTCGATTTTGATGATCTGCCACAGCGTTCATCATCTTCGATTGACTCACGACCATTTTTAAACCGTCCGTGTCACTGGTAAACGACCGTTTTCCTTAGAGAATTGTTGCCGAGCAACTTTTTCAACATTTCTAACATTCGCGCACCATTAAATTGGTTTCTTTTCGCAAAATATAATACCATTTCGTTATTGCAAATTTAAATCCATTTCTAAAATTGTAAAAAATCGCCAACACACATAGAGATAGATGTACTCTTGTCTACGTAGCTTTTGCAAATGTCAAGCTATGACACTAAGATTTAGCGGGAATATCAACAACAGATGTACGAACTTAACAAAAAAAAACTCAAATCGGAACTGTGGAACCGCCACACGGGGGATATTCCGGTAACTTTTTAATCAAGGTGGTATACATTCGTTTTATTCTCTGCTGTACAGTAGTGAAATGTTTTATATAATAACAGTTAAGCCTGGCGTGCTTCGCTATTCCTATCTCAAGTACTACCTTAACTGTTATCTTAGTTATTAGTTTCTACCACTTTTGCTCGTTTTATTTGTGCCAGGTTTAAGTCTAAGCATTTAGAATAGCCTTTAGTTCCTTCCTTAGATTGCTTTTAGCCGCTCTGTGCAATGCGCTCAGTTATTGACTAATGATATGCATGGTTTATGCAGTTCTTTGAACTCAACTTATAACCTTTTACTATTACAGTTGGTTCTAAAGATATATAAAAATTAATATTTACATTGTGTATGAGGGATACCACGACCACTTATCTCATTCCGCCCATTTTTTTAAAGATGATTTGTATTGACTATGATGTCATTCACACTAAATTCAGAAACTTTAGCTTTAACCGTTCTTAAGATAGACAAAAGTTAATATTTAGTCTTGATAGGAGGTATCATAACCACTTATCCGATTACGCCCACTTTTTGACTGATGATTTGTATTTACTATGGAGTTATTTATTTGAACCAAATTTAGAGACTCTTACTGTTACCATTTTGAAGATATAGACAAATAAATATTTACTTCGTGTGGGAATGCCACCGCCCAGTTCGAATTTTGATATGAAAAGCAGTTTATGTCCTATTCTCAGACCTACTGAATATACATACAAAATTTGATAAAAATCGACTAAGTCGTTGCGGGGTGTTTTTGTTATAAGCACTGTAACACGAGAATATTAGATCGGCATTACGACAAATGTAGAAATATGGGACTAAATTTTTTTGTTTTTCGTAGGGAATTTAACAAATTCATCATTTCCGCATTTAAGGCCATAAAAAACGCACAATTTTTCCATTTTTATATCCAAAAAATTACTTCAAGCTGTGCAATAGAGAAAGTTGGATAAACGATTATGAAATAGAAAAAACAAAAATGTTATTTGTGCAGAAAATATGATTTCGTGTTAAAATCAAATTCATAGTGTCAGTTGCTTTACAATTCCAAACAGCTGTAAATGAATTTCAAATAAAAATTTTATTTCCAATTAATAAGCAATTAAAACCAATTTTTTTAAGTATAAAGCTCCTTTTGTTTAAGCTTTAAGGCTTAATAAATTAAAACAAAAACAAAAATAGGAAAAACTTTGTTTTCATTTTTAATATACTCTACAGTGGTGGATATTGCTTTAGCACATTTCGTGTATGCTGCATTAAAAAGGATGTATTTTTTTCTAGGCATCAAAACTGAGGAAAGTATTTACCAACATGTGTTGTCTAGGGTATGCGCAGTATGTACCGCAAATTCTTTTTATTTTCTTTCGCGTTTTTAATTTTTGTGATTCAAGCCCATGGGACATATAAAAGTATTACACAGTGCGCTAGGCCTAGAAAAATAACACCTTTATTTATAGGGACTTAATTGCAGGCAAATTTAAGTTCTCAACTCAAATTCAAAAGGGGTTTTCAACAAATCTTAGTATTGAGATCTCCTCGTTAACAATTAGAAGAAGAAATAATGAAAAAATAATTGCTTGGATTCATTTCTACAACATAAGGCACACGTATCAAAACAAAATTGAAATCCCGAATTTTATTTTTCTTGGGCATACAGCAACCACTCTTTTGGAAAAATGTCCTCTGGAGTGACGAATCTAAATTCTTTCGATTTGATTCTGATGGCAAATATTATATATGACTTTCTTCAAACAACCCCAGATACACATCAATGACAGTAAAGCATGGTGCCGGAAACGTGATGATTTGGATCGCATTTTCTGGGCAAGCTATTGGTCCTATAATCAAAATAGATACGCAAATGGATCAGTATGCTTAGAAGGAAATACTTTTAAACACAATGACTCTGTTTGCAGAGGAAAAAATGCCACTTAGATGGTATTTTAAGCATGATAATTATCCAAAACACATTTCACGTACAGTGGAGTGTTGCTTAGAGCAAAATTGAATCGATATTTTTAATAGGCCAACTTAATCACTATATCTCAGTCCTGTAGTGAACCCGTGGAATGATGTAGAGCAACACATTAAAAATTTTAGTGATTTATGAACAGAAATCAGAAAAAAGTGCTAAGCAATACCAAAGGAACGTTGCGTGGGACTTAGAGACACTATGCCAAGGAAATGTGAAGATGTTATTAAGAAAAAGGGTTGTCCTAACAAGTACTTATTTTATTCTTTTAATTTAAATTTTAATTTTATTTCTTTTAATTTGTGTTTAATTACTGTCCAGACATTTTTTTGGGTTTCGCTCGATTATAATACAAAATTAATGAATTGACATGAACAAAACTAAAGTAAACTAATGTTACGTATTCCTAGGACCACGAGTGATATATTAGAACCTAGAAATGATTAAAATAATAAACGTGTACAAAAATAATTGATTTAAGAAAGTACACATACATAGGTAATGTGCTAACACAATGTCCACCACTGTATGTATTTAAAAAAGGGGTGAAGAACCTTGTTCACTTAAAGGTTAGTATTAATGAAACAAATTTAACATCTATTTTGACAATTTAATTTCAAAATGAATCATCATACGCTTTTCAACGTGTAAATAAACAACAATAAAATCATTATGAGAAAAAGACCTAAAGTTACCTAACTACCACCAGCACCATAGTCGTTGCTTTTTTATTATTCTTCCAGAATTTATTATTCCCGGCTAAAAAAAAAAAACTTCTAAATAAAAGATAAAAAACAATGAGAGGTACTGTACCACGAAAAAGTGTACTTAAAATAAAACTTAATTACAAATTGTTTTGATATCGACTGTTATCCATTCACCTGTTTAAACGTAATTCTAGAAATTGTTTATTACACTGAAAAATAAAACAACATATTACATGCATTGCGAAGTAAAGACAGTTTAACTTGAAAAAATTTTAAGTAAAACGAATTCAATAAAAATTCGTATAGGGTAACCAAATAAGAGCCATGGAAAAATAATTTAAATAAAATAAAAACAGTGTGAGCTAATAAGATACCTGGTTCTGGTTTTATTTTTGAATTAACGCATCATTCAAATGGCCTTTTAGGTTTGAGCTGAAAAGTCTCGGGCCTAATAAAACAAAATCTTTTTTTGTGTTTCAAAATTATTTTTATTCATGACCGTAATCTTCATCAACAGCAATGTAATCACTCCAGCGCCGCTCTAAAATTTCAATACCACTTTTGTAGAATAATTTATGCTTTGCCACAAAATGGGCCTCAGCTTAAGCAATAACATCTACATTCGTGCGAAATATCTTACCGGCGATAATTTTTTTGAGCTCTGCTAATAGTCAGTAGTCGCTAGGAGCCAAATCTGCCGAACAGATGGATGTGGGAGCAATTCGAAGTTCAATTCATGTAGTTTTGACATTGTTTCAGAATCATCATCATGTTCTTATTTTTGGTCAACAGTGAGCAAATCCGGTATAATGCACGGTTCAAACGAAGTAATTGCAGTCTGCTTTAGCAACCTATAGTACACAACGCCGTCTTTGCCAACCCCGGTGGCGGCAGCTATTTTTTAATAAAAACGTTTACATGGAAGAATAGAGCATCGTATTTAGTAGGGTTTGAATATATAATTATTTCTAGAACTTTTCTTCAAGTGTATTGTGCACAGTAGACGAATGGGTATTTTAAAACCTTTTTTATATATATGGTAGATTCGTTTATTCTTAAAAAAAAATTAAAGTACGAGCTATAGCCACAAGTACACAGGCGCAAATTAAAATATACGCTGGTATGGTTTGTTTTAAATTGAAACAAATTTAAAACCGACTTCAGCATGAGGGTGTTCGCTGAACAGGAACGTTGATTATATACATTCTTATATACTTACTGTACATACGTGTACCTTTATGAAATTGAGTATGTGATAAATTATTTGTAAGTGTATGCAACATACATACATATATAGAGCAATTTCCTTCTCTTAAGCCAGGCCAACATTAATATTTTTAAAATCAAATAATAATAAAAGTTGTTGTTGTTTTTGTTGTTATTTTTATTTCCATTTGGTCTTAAAAATTTCATGGTCTGTTGATTAACCACCACCAACACCACCACTACCACCATCACCAGCGATGGTTTGCTTGTTGTATGAAACCAGCCGGGGGTTATATGCATGAGATCATAGATGGGATTGTATTGTTAACTCGTATTGTTATCTTTACTCGTAATAATTAACTGAATAACTTATTCTGTATACTACACACTTATATATGTACATGGTTGTTTGAATGTAATTTTCTATGGCATTTGCTGTTGTTGTTGCTGTAAATAATTTAAAATTCACTTGTTGCATTAGCATTTAATAAAGACCAGTTTTCGATTTTTTTTTTTCTAAAACTAAAAAGCATGAAACTTTTAAAAATTCTATTCTACTTACACAGACATGGCAAAACGGTATGCATTTCATAATCTAGACTAGATTTTTAATAAAATTCTTTTTAATTTATAACTGAAACATTCTAAATATTTAAAAGAAGTATGTATTCAAACCATAGTGCATGCAGTAGATATCACTTTCAGGCAGTTTTCAATTTTGTTGCACTTAAAAACCATTAATTGAAAAACACTGCCTGCTTATGGCACCACACACTTTGTGATGCATTACATTTGCTTAATTGCTGTCATTGTTGTTAATGTGCAACAGTTGCAACATGTTGCAGTTCAAAAAGATTTTTCATTCATTCAATATAATCTTCTAATTATGAAAAGAATGGAAACCAAATTGCAAATTTATTTATAAATTGTCAAGTTACTTTTTAGAAAAAAATTTAAGAAAATTATTATAAAACACATTTACATACTTATCTTAAAGATTAATTTTCTTCTGTTCACGCAGAAAACTGTTTTATTAAAATTTAAGCGCTTACCTAAAAAAGTAAAAAAAATAAATTAAAACAAAAATTAGATTAAATTAAATTAAAAAATGTAATTAATATATGACTTAAATTTAAAATTTAAATAAGACTAAGTATACAGAACTCATAACCGTATTTCTATCACCTTACAATACACAATATGTGCCGCTGCGGTATGGTAAACTCACGCCAATCAACCAATAGGTACTAGGTTAAGTCCCAGGTCAAACCATCCTGCAAATTTCAGACTGGCTAGAGACCTGTTATGAGTATTTCCGCTATGCAAAATACTACCTTGATCAAAAAGTGTCCGGAATAAGCCCCATCGTTCTAATTTGAGCTTTTTTTTTCTTTGTTAAGTTGGTACAACCGTTGTTGATATTCCCGCTAAATCTAAGCGTCATAGCTTGACATTTGCATTTTTTATATACGGTTTTTGGCTGCTGAAACACGTTCGCCGTAATGCTTTTTAACTTGACTGAACAGAAAGAATTCACAGGAAGCCAAATCAGGTAAATTCGGTGGCTGTTGAATGGTATGTGTTGCATTATTTATCGAAAAATTTCAAATAATGATGGCACTGTGCGACCATGCAAAATTCCCGAATTTTCTGTCCACAATTCTGGTCTCTTCCGGCGAATTGCTTCTAGCAAAATTTCATGATTCTCTACACCGTTGCAATCCATGAAAACAGTGAGCATTGCCTTCTTTTTTGGCTGAAAAAGGTGTCGGCTCATTTGGTGAACGACATTCACTTGCCTGATGTCTTGATTGCGTGTCGTACTCATAAACCTACGTCTCGTCTGCAGTAATGATCCTTTTGATGAATGTGGCATCGGATTCAGCCTAGCAAATCATGTCTTTTGTGACCTCAACAAGATCAAAATTGTAAATAATCGCCAACACACATAGAGATAGATGTACTCTTCGCTACGTAGCTTTTGCAAATGTCAAGCTATGACGCTAAGATTTAGCGGGAATATCAACAACAGATGTACCAACTTAACAAAAATAAAAAAATTAACTCAAATCGGAACGATGGAACCGCCACACGGGGGTTATTCCGTAAACTTTTTGATCAAGGTGATACCTCTAACTTATGCCTCTGCCGTTCAAAGCCGGTGGTAAACTGTAGGTCTCTTTCAATGAGGCTAAAAGTAGACTCGGGTGAGAAATCCTTCCTGTTCCATTTGAAATGCCTGAGGAATTATTTATGTACTCGTATATGCAATACAATATACATTTCAGCATAGTACTCCGAAAAGAACTACACTTGTTAGTTTGTTTTTGATAGCGATTTCAAACCACAGAACCCAGATAGTTTAAACAAAAATTGGTGGAACAATTATTTTTGTCATCTGATAAAACTTGATTTTCTTCCTCTTAAAACAAGCCAAAATCGAATCAAATGAAAGGCCTAATAAGGGGTGGTTTGACATTTCTTTGTTTCAGTGTTTGACAAATTCAACCATAGAGAGGTACACAATTGCGCAGCGCGTTAAGATTGTTAAATCCTTTTACGAAAATGGGCTTTCGAATCAAAATGCATTTGGTACACCTCGTGATTATTTTGATCAGCATAATCGACTAAATGTCTCCACGATAGGGAGAATTATGAGCAAATTTGAGCAAACCGGGTCTGTAGAAAATGTAGAAACACTGTGCACGCTCGCCCAGTTCGTTCTGCGGACAACTTTGCAGTTATTCGCGATAGTGTGGCAGAAGAGACGTCAAACTCGACTGATGAATGGTGTTCGATATCGCGAGGTGATAACGGACTTCGTGTGGCCAGAAATTGGGGAAATGGACCTGGATGATATATGGTTCTAATATGATGATGCCACTTGCCACACAGCCAATGAAACAATGGCTCTTATCAAAGATCATATGACTTGGAATGCCAACAAAAAGTTGAGTGATAAGAATTGGCGAAGAGTTTTTTATTCCAATGATAAACAATTTAACTTGGATGGAAGCGTAAATAAGAACACCACCATCGCATGAAAAGTGTGCTGCTGTAGTATGGTAGGTAAGACACCCGCCTACTAACCAGAAGGTCCTCGGTTCAATATCAGACCAAACTATCTGAAAAGGAAAAGTTTATTCAACAGCGGTAACTGGATATGGGTATTACTACTACTGAAAACTTCTATAATGCATTTGCCCTTCGGAGACGCCGTTAAACTGTAGGTCCCTTTCAATGAGTCTAAAAATAGAAACGGATGTAGCTCATTGACTGAGAGAAGTCCCCGTGTTCCTTCATGTTCAGTTGAGGTATTTTGTTTAGGTTTCGTAATTGTAAATGTGCACTGAATAAAATAGTACGTCGAAATGCTGATTTATTTACACTTACCCCAGCTAAACGGTTCATTTTAGCTATCAAGTGAGTTAAATTTGAAGCAATTCACGTAATTGTTTGTTTGCCCTGTATCGTTAAAGCTGCACAGTTACCTCTTTAGGATTTTTTAGATATTTTTTTTTACCACATTATGGTTCAACCCATTTTTGTTGTTGTAATTTTCCGATAAAATATCCTTCAAAGTGGTAAACATAAATTTTTACCATTCCCATGGGGCTTTACGTCCTTTTCCCACCTGTTTTAGTTTAATAAACTATAGTTCCCAACTTTAGCTATAATTCTATTCAATTTTTGTAAAGGTTTATCACAACTGACGACCGATCTCAATATATACTAAAAGTGGTTCTATCCTGCTGAACCAAGAAATTAACTAAAAATTTTATGCTTGACTAGAAAGATGAAAAAAAGTACCAATACAATGAGCTGGGACTTAATTTTTTAACTTAATTTGTCAATTAAATTATCTGCTATGCATCTGAAAAAATATGTTCACTTATTGTTTCCGCATTCGTATGGTACTTAAAAAATAATAATAATAATAACGTGGTTCGATCCTGTTGAACCGGAGTGTATGTTTGTATTTCCCATTATTGCCAATAACATTTTGTAATTTTTCGTGTAGCTTCGCTGTTGAGCAATAAACCTGCTAAACTCACTTTGGCCTTCTTTGGCGCTAATTCACCACACTTTTTTGAATGCTTTGGTCTCTGGTGTGTTAAGATGGATCCACTTTTTGTCTACGATTACGAAACAGCACAGAGTCTCGTCTATATTGCGATTGAACAAGGCCAAAAACTCCTGCAAAGTTGTGACAGGAATGCGAGCAAACTCGGCACCATTTTGATAAGAGATTAATCATTCAAAATTGAAACCATTGAGCCATGTGAGATGCTTATGACTTTCAATTACCGACCAGCCAACACCATATAGAAAATGACAGCAACAAAGAAAAATAAATTTGTAACAGTAAAAATGTATGTTAAAGTTAAAAAACCACCATTTTGCATGCGTCAAAGCAATAGCAAGAAAGAGTTAGATAGTTAGACTACTAACGACAAAAAGCGTTCAATAACAAAAACGATCATTTCAACATTAGAGAAATCATTAGAGAAGATTTGAACGCCTCTATAATCGTACCGAATCTATCAAACTCTGTCCCCAGCCAAAAATATTTTGCAATATTCTACAAAAATGGCTAACAGTAATTAGCAGTCAGAAGAGAAAATAAATAATTAAAATAATAAAGATGAATCAGTGACATAAATCGCAAACAAATTTGGAATTCAACACAGTATTATCTACCGTATTATAAGCCGTTTACGTTTATCAGGCTCATTGAAACCATACACAGAGGTGGTAGACCCCCGAAAACGAGCAAACGGAACAACTAGGCGATACTTCGTTTAATTAAAAGGTATGTCTTTATATCAGGAAGGTCTATTAAAAATCTGTTAAAATTAAATGCTTCGATTAAATGCATTCAAACATGATCTGTATACGGTTTATAAGTATCATGTCGAAGTGCAAAAATACCATTAACTACTGCCAATAACAGGTTGGTCACTTTTAATGGAAGACCTTACTCTTCTCTGATGAATCTAAGTTTAATGTGAGACGTTCTTATGGATTTACACTATTAATATATCGTAATAATATCGTAATACTCGGTATATTAAAGATATGCTAAAACATGCAGAAAGGAAGTGTTTTAGTTTGCAAATGAGTTTCTGGCCATGTAATTGGGCCAATACACAAATCAAAGGGTCTAATGGATCGATTCGTCTACAGGATATCCTTGTATGTAACTTATACCGCATGTAGAAGTGAAAATACCACCTCATTAGAGATATCAACAGAACAACAATCCAAAATGAATACATAGATAAATGAGTGAAAGCGTGCTTTGCAAGCAAACAAATCAACGTTTTGAAATGTCTAGCGCAGTCACAAGATCTCAATCCTTCAGAAAATCTGTGGGATATTTTACTCGTAGGTCTCAAAATAAACCGCGATAATTGCAGAAATAGGGACGAACCTTATTGACAAGCGGAAATTGTATTGAATGAAATTTCTGGTTAAACATTATTGAATCTAATCGAGTCTATAACATGAATATGTAAAGAACTTTCAAGAAAAAATAAGGGTTAAGCAACTAAAAATCTGTAAAATAATATTTTTAGCGAGTTTATTGAAAAAGTGCTTATGTTTTGTCGCATTTTAAAAACTGTGTTCAACGTATAAAATATTTTTTTTTAATGGCTTAAATGAGTAAGCCTTACACTTAAGCTTTCAGAAAGCTTGGCATCTTACGAAATTCGGTGAATCACTTTTTCACTATTGCAATTGATCAAGCTTAGCCTTACCTTTTTTTTACAAAAACTTATACTTAATGAACACACGAAATGCACTTTTAACTTGTTTCTACTCAAATAACGCAGTAGTCTGTTAGCAATGGCTGCCAGAAACGAACTAAACAACGCAGCTTGTTCAAATTTTGACAAGATACCTATTCAGAGGAGCACGAACTTATTGAAGCGCCAGCCATGGCGGCCATATAAACGAAATCATATTTAAACATAAAAGTTTCTATCCAACGAAACTCGTTACATTGATAATAAAAATACATTTCATTGTTTGATTATGATTTAAACTTGTGTAACTGTAAAAAATACACCCGACAGTTATCAAAACCTTCATCTCAATTATGGAGTGCTAAAGTTTTATAATTTTGTTTTTTTTTTTTTTTTTTTTTTGTACAATTTAAGAAAAACCCTGTAATATTCCAATTTAAATTCAACAAGAGAAACTTCATATAGCCAAGGGGTTTACTTCTTTAATTTTGTTTAATTGAAAAATTGAAATATTTTTATTAAATAAATGACACTTTTACGGCAAACTAACAATTTTCCTCATCATACTCGTAAAAATGCATTAAAAAAATATTTCGCTTTTTAAAGGTCAATGCAATATTTGCCAGAGTGAATATTTGAAATATTTCACAGACGACAATGATATTCCAAATGATGCAGATACACAGATACACACGATGCATATCAAACGTAAATAATCAAAACCTCAACGTATGCTTGATAAAGAAAAAAAAGCGACAACAACTGAAACGAAATGATGAATGAATTCAAGAGACACAAAAATAAATTTTATCATATACGAGCATACGAGTGGAGTGTATATTGTACACGAAAATGCATTAAAAAAATCATCATTACAATCTACGAGTACGTATGTATATGTGTAGGTATATAAAAAAATTAAAAATAAAATAAAATAAAATATGAAACCATGAGATACATTTTGCTGCACTTGAAAGTTACTTCGTTAACTATTTTTTATCATTTCTTTGTCAAACAAAAACAAGCAAAAAATTAGTGAAAAAGAAATCAAAATGTGACAAAAACAAGTAATAAATTGGAATAAAAAACAAAGGGTCTGAAGCAGTGTGGGCATATGAGTAAATAAAATAAAGTGAAATGAGTGACTGAATTAAGTACCCACTTCACTTCACTTCGTATACACTTAAAGAAATCTAGGCTTAACCCTTTGCCGTGGGATATTACTTGCAAGTAGCCTTACTTTTTTTCATGTTTTACTTATTACGCAATAATTTGCGTGTCATCCAGAATTTCGGCTGCCTATGCTCAATGAAGCAGTACTGAGCCTCAGTGAACAGGTTAAATATCTGAGAATCATTCTTGATACAAAACTTTGTTGGAAGCAAAATATGCAGCAAGGGGACATTAGGCAAGAGCAGGGCAAGCTCCCCGTGGATCTATAGTTAGACCTATATTTTGAGGAGACATTGTATGGAGAAAGGTTATGTGCTTAAAAAGTTGGAAAAGGTTCAACCAACGGACAGTCCTGGTTGGGGTCTTCCTGATCGCAATGTGCTGCCATGCTGAGGGTAAGGAAATCGGGTCTTGGAGTCTCTCACTGTACTGGGCATGCTGTATCTTAAAACAGGTGGATGCAATTTCGGCCAGAAGAGATTATTCCTGTACAAACGGCCTTTTTAGCCTGAGTGGGCGTGTCCTAAGACCGTCTGCCGGTTTCTTACCTAACCTACGCTTTTATGCAGTTAGTATATAGCGATAGATGACCATCGGTCCTCTAAAGTACGTACATACAATATCTCCATAAAATTACAATAAGGAATGTATGCTCTTTTGGCTGTTATTGCTTACTCGTGAATTTTTAAAATTCCCGCCTATTAACTGAAACGCAACACTCCTTCTGTTATAATTTGAACCAATTGCGTCGTTAAGTTTATATTTTTAGGTTATATTTGACAGAAATAGAAAAGAGTGAATTTCGTGTGCTCATTAAGTATTATATTTTGCTGAAAAAAACCATCGCTCAAACCATATCTAAGCTTGATAAAAACTGTGGGAACTCTGCACCTTCAATTTCAATGGTAAGAAAGTGGTTACTGAGTTTTGTTGTGGCCGTATCTTCCGTAATACCGACCGTTCTAGACGCTCAAATGAAGTCTCAATATCCGAAATAGTTGCAAAAATTCACGATATGCTGTTCTGCCGATCGAGGATTAAAAGTACCAAAAATTGTGAAAACGAAATTTGTGCGGCGCTTGCTCACAATCGACGACAAGCGTAATCGTGTGATAACTTTGCAGAAAAGATTGGCTTTGTGCTATAGAGTTTCAATATAGAGTTTTTGAGACGTTTCGTAACTGTGTCAAAAACGTGGATCCACTACAACACGCATTTCGACCATATTTCTTCGAATGTTAATTTTCAGGCGTTTTATTGTCTCTGGCTTATCGACGTAGAAAATAAGTCACTGGTTTACGTGGGTATTCACCAGGCTGGCATACCCCACTGTGCCGGAGGCATTATTAAGTCTACCAACGCTCCCCACCTACGATAAATCACGAGTCCCAAATTTAAAGGCGCGTTGTAAGGACACTAACTTTCACAACTTAGTGAAGTGTTGGAGACTATCAATGCCGTGATATGGGTCACGTCACACGATTGGGAGAGCAGCACCACACCGAGCTCACACTCTGTCTTCGTTTTAGCTCTAAAATCACAGTCACCACGAAGCTCCCTCTTTCATGAAAATTTTCTTTAAGTTAATCAATTGTAGCGCGTGCTGTGTGGCTCCATCTCGTAAGCAAGGTTAATGCCAGCTAATTGAGTTAGAAAAAGTTCTAATCATGTGCCCATGCCGTTCACCATTGACAGTAACATTGTCGCCATTATGGTTTTTGAAGACATATAGATCAATAACTCCGCCAGACCATAAGACGCACTAAACAGTAACTTTCTGTGGATGTAATAGTTTCGACAAACGCTGTGGAATATCCGCACTCCATATGCAACAATTCTGCTTATTTTCGTACCCATTCAACCGAAAATGGGCTTCATCGGAGAACAAAATTTAAAATAGAAATTCAATATTAATATTAATTTGTGCTTCAGCCAATTCGCTGAATTGGCGGTCAAGCCAAAGTAAACAAAAAGCAACTATCAGCCGTTAAATTGGTTGTCAAATAAAGCAGTATTGCCAACTAAAAGTTATGAACTTTAAAAAAATGCCCGATATTAGAAAAAAGATGTTTAATTTTTCGTCAAATTTGTAACCCAAATTTTTCGAACCCCCAATATTTAGTAGCCTGGACTAAAACAATGAATCAGTAGGTACCTAGACATTGAGAGATAAATGGCAATGTAATAGCGGATGCATTGGCTAGAAGGGTTCCGTGACACCCTATATCGGTCCGGAACCACCCACTACCATCCTCAATCTAGTTAAGGATTGGGAAATTTCCAAATGTTTGAAACACTGGAATGCTCAAAGGGAACTTAGTCACTCTAAGGTGGAGGTAGTTCCGCGATTTGAGCGTAGCTCTGAGGTTGACAAGTATGGCAAGCCGGACTTTAAGCCACTTACAGAGTTTCTTATGGGCCACTGTAGACTAAGAGCGCATCTGAAGTGGATGGTGGTCACAGATGTGGATGTTTATAGATTGTGCTCACAGTCCTCAGAGACAACGAAACACATATTGTGTGATTGTGTGGTTCTTGATAGGTTTAGATGGAAATGCTTAGGTTGACTTAGGGTCCTACTGGATGACATATCCTCCATTATGGTCTCAAATGTGTTGACGTTCAGTAGAAAAGCATCAGATCTGCTGGACAAACTATAGAACGGCACAATACATCGCAGTGTTCGCAGGGATAATAATAATGTTACGTTTTTACCTGTTTAAAAACATGTATTTATGAGTTCGTAGATTGTAGTTAAAATAAAATATATTTTGTGTTTGGTTTTAATTAAAAATCCTTTATTCAACACAGTTTTGTGCACCACTGTTTGTAACCTTTTTACGGGCAATAACAATTTTCTATTCTTAATTACTCCGTCTGTTTACAATCTTGCGAACAACAGCAATTACTCGACCGATCTTTCTACTTAAAGACCTTCTAACCCGATCGTAGTTATAACTTAGGTTCGATCACTACCTTTTCAACCAGAGGCTATCCAGACTTAACTCTCTTTACTGAGTTAGCTCCAACTAAACTGGTTTTTACGATTCACTTCACGAGTTTACTCCTTATAAACTCTCTTCACACAAACTGCACTCGCTGAGTTTACTTTACTTAAACTGATTGCAGTTCGTATCGACGTACTTTTTATGTGGCTGAGTAAACATACATCGAACCTCTCCATATTTCAGGTAGATTCCATTTCTTTCTTTTAGTTTCTTTTTAGTTCTTTTGTAGCCATGCGTATGTAAACATCTACCTCTTTCAGCTCTTAGTATTTGTTGTTGTTTGTTTATTGTCTGTTACTTGTTTTCTTTGCTGTTAGTTTGTTTGTTTGTTGTTGCTGTGTTATTTTTATTTACTTTATCTGTGCTAATAACGCTTGTTGTTGTCGATTCTGGTTATTTATAAGCAGCACGTATAGTTGTTCTTGCAGCTTTTGTTTATTTATTTTAGCGATGTAATAAACGCAGAGGTGCCCAATCTTATTTTGTAACAGTAATAATAATGTTAAAAAGCACCATATATATTTTTATTACACTTCACCATTGAAATTTCTTTAAGTGCATAAAAAATTTCACACTGAATGACTGCTAAACTTGCAACACATTCATATCATTGACCTTTTTCTAGACATATTCATCCTCCTATATTGTCATACTATGCAATTTCATAAAATTCATTCATTCATACAAGCATACAACCATTCATTGATACGTTCAGGGTTTTTTTTTTTCTTTTTTTTTGGATTACTGTAGAAGTGACTTTAATTTTCATGATACATACTCGTAATTATAACTGAAATACGAGATTTGATTGTTTTTTTTTTTTTCAAAAAAAAAATTTTTTTTTTAAATCTGTTGGATGGTGATGTCTTTAAATCAACCACCCATTCACCATCATTCATTATGAATTTTGCCATTTTTTATTTATTTATATTACATTACAATTTAATAATATTGTCACTGTATAATAAATAATTAAAACTTTTGCGGTTTCTTTATGTTTGAATGTAATTTTTTTCTTACATCGATATGAGTAGTCGTAATATAGTAAAAAATCGAATTAATTTAATTATTTTTATAAAAGTTGTTGTTTCTTTCTCATAAACGAGTAATTTTGGTATCAATTTTATATATGAATTCATTCATAATTTATTTAATTTTTTTTTTTTTTTTTGCAAACAAGCCTTATTTTGAAAGAAGCCCATTAATGGTTTGAGCTGACTTATTCAAAGTGAAATTTAAAAAATATTTTTTTATTTAATTTAATGGCGTCATACATATTAAATTTAAAATTTCTATTGTTTCTATTGGTATTGAAAATTTAATCGCAATAATAATTCGTAATCGGGCTTTATAATTCATTCAACTTAAGGTTTACACTCTTAACACCAACGCATTGGTTTGGGCGGACTTTAAGCAAAAATCAATAGTTACAACAATAAATTAATAAATTAATGTCCGCTATTGCTGCTTGCGTCCTCCTCCCAACTCTTGGCAAATATGTCGATGCTGTTTCGCCAAATTCGTCCGGTCTGGTATCAAGGAACTTGTTGAGGCGGTTGTTAAGAGTCTCTTTATTGTCGAAGGTTTCTTACTTTTCTCGGACCTCTTCTAACTTCCAGTGTAGAGGTTTTTGTAAATGTTGCGCCATTTATATTTTTGCCGTGCTGTTATTTTGACCTTTCGTCTGTAAGAGTTTTTTTTGAAGATCTCGTCAATCGTGTCCGTCAATCTTCTTCGTCCTCTTACTCCCTTCACTTCCTACCTGGCCTCTACAACTCTTTTGAGCATTCGATAGTCTCTCTTCCTAGCAACGCGTATATACATCTTTTTTTCAAACGATTTATTTTTGCTAGTAAATACTTCCGTATTTAGGTGCCTTTTGATTGCGCCTTTCTTAATTTCACCTATTCTGGCTTTCCAGCTACTCTTCTTAGATACTATATTTCATCCTAACTGCTTGAATTCCGTTTTGCCTCTTTGTCGTAAGTGCCCATGATCAGTGTTAAGAAAAAGCTTGACTATTTTCAATGCATTTGTATTTGCTTAACTAAACTTAAAGAAAATTACATAGCAAAAGTAAAAAGCAAAAGCATAATAAAATGTTTGCTTTGCTTCAGTTTTTAGCTTCAAATTAAATAACTGTGTTGCTGAATGCTTACTGAAAACTTGAATATATAATAAGTAAAAGCAAAAAAGTGAAATTGTAAATATGTAACTTGCTTAGCCAGTAAAGCAGCCACTGTATCAAAAATTACTTTTGCTGTGAGCAATAAGTTATTGTTTACTTTCTTTTTACTTAACTGTTTACTACTAAGTGTTCGTATGCTGCGACTCTGACACCAATAACACCAAAGATTCAGAACTGAAATAAGTGAAAAACAACAGCAACGTAGTTAATGAACAGTAAGTAAACAGTTAAGCAAAAACAAAAATAAAGTAAGCAACAGCTTATTGCTTACAGCAATAACAATTCATGATAATGTGTTTGCTTTGCTGACTACTTAAGAGAGAGCATACACATAGTAATAGTAAGCAAGTTATTTACTATCTCATTTTTTTGCTTATTACCTATCAAGTTGTTTGAAAGCATTCAGCAACACAGTTATTTAATTTGAAGCTACAAATTAAAGCAAATCTAAAATTTCAGTGCTGTTGCTATTTTAAAGCAAAAAAATTAAACTCTGCCCTTGACTCATAGCCGTATGCTAGTTTCGTCCTGATGACCACCTCTCGTTTGCCCAGGAACCCTTTGGTAAGACCTAAACAGCGGTATTGGTGCATCTGTTCTGTCGAAGGGTAAGCAAGTTATATGGACTGACAGGAAGCAAAAAATATGGTAGTTTTACAGTGGAAGGTCCAGATATTACACCAGATGATAAAGGACAACCCATTCAAGCTCTTAGAGTGTTGTGGTATAGAAGTATAGTCTGACCTAATAGATGGCATCTTTTTGTCGATAAGCTTCTTTCACGAGATGTATCTGGACTATTTAGAGCACTTGTTGACCGTGTCAGGCTTAACACTCGGCTTACGCATATCTCCTGACATCACCCATTTTTTTATTTCTTTGCCTTATACATTTGCCATTCCTTGAAATTTGTTGTGGAAAAAGGTCTCGCAGTAATTGCATTGTAATCCTAGCTGTAACCACATGTTAGTCAAGTCCAAAGTTGTGGCGTTAAAAAGTTTCCAATCATATCACCATATCGCTCCCCATTGACAGTTACCGTTACGCCGTTTTCAGTTTCAAAGAAGTAAGGCCCAATAATTACTCCTGACCAAATTGCACACCAGACTGTCACTTTTAATGGATGCAAAGGTGACTCATGAATAATTTCAGGGTTTTTAATTGCCCAGAACCGACTATTCTGTTGATTCACATAACCATTCATTTGAAAATGTGCCTCGTCACTCATTATGATTTTTTCATGAAAATCGATAATTGATTTTGATAAAATGTTTTAACGATTAAAACACGTTGGTTTACTGAATATTTTTCCACAATAAATTTGCCATGTCTCTACTTTACGACTGCCAAATATGAGCTGTCAAGACTAATGTTTACCAAAATGGCGGCAAAACAAAATTAGTATGCCATCCCGGCCTTCAAACTGTATTTATGTTTAGGCATCATTTCACATATTTTCGTGACGATTCGTTACAAAAATCGATGTTGACAAGCAATTTAAAAGTGATTTTTTTGCTGTTTTCGTTAAGCGGGGCGGCTTTATGCTATTGATCGCAGTTTATTTTATCGGCCAATTTACCAATTTATTCCTAGATTACAAAATTATTCCCCAACCCAATGATATTAAAGTTAATTTTCTACGAACAAAACCTATACGAAGGTAGTTTTTATAATTCGTTGTACAGGATGAGTATACTCGTCTCATATGTCTTTCAGAAAATTAACTGACTTTAACCGTTTTCTGATAAAAAAAATTTACGACAACTATGCAGATTTAAGCATGTTGACGATTAATGAGGCAATATTTTTAGAAAAGAACACGTTATCCTTTTTAGTAATTATTTTTTCTTTAGAAAGAAAAAAAACACAAAAATATCATTTAAGAGCAAAGGGCAAAAAATTGCTGTATTTTATTCCAGTAAGTGCCGCTGTGGTATGGTAGGTAAGACACCCGCCTACCAACCAGGAGGTCGTCGGTTCAATACCAGGCCAAGACCATCTTAATAAAAAAAGTTTTTCGACAGCGGTATCACCTCATGACATTAGCTAGTAACTGGTTATGAGTATTACTACTACTGAAAACTTCTCTAAATGCATTCGCCGTTCGGAGGCGGCGTTAACCGGCGTCCCTTTCAATGAGTTTAAAAATAGAATCTGGTGCAGCTCATTGACTGAGAGAAATCCCCATGTTCCTTCATGGAATGTTAGGTGAATTAATAATAATAATTCCAGTAAGAAAATTTTAATATAAGTTTTTTTTAACAATTAAATAACAACCTTGTTTTAAATCATAAGCAAGTATATCGTTTAAATAAAAAACCACATATAAAAATAATATTTGAAAAATATATATTTAGTGGCCATCATAGCTGGCTATCATTAAAGTTATTACTAAACCACCAATTGCAGTTTTTATTTTTAAACAAAAATTAATATTCATGGATATCACAGAATCCAAGTCGGTTTTGCTTTTTGTCGTTTTTGCAAAGCAATACTGGATTCATTTAGTGCAGTGGTGCTCATTCATATTACCCGGCTAACAAAGTTGTTCGGTTAGTTATTTAGTTATTTCGTAAATATTACAATCAGGGTTAGCAAAAGAAAATATTCCAACCAAAAAGCCTGTTGGAATATACCAATACCAACTTTATAGCTTATTTTTATTACATTATTTTTTAATTTAAATGTCGTACTGTATTTACTGATAACGCTTTTATAATTTCCGGGTAACTATTTTTGATTTTTTTCCCTTAACTTAAGAATTTTCTTAGTGCCAAATAGCAACCATAAGTACAACAACAAAAAACATGTGTGTGAGACAAAAATTTCATTGAGTAGTTTGCTAGCTTTCAACAGAGTAGGGGTATAGCGGATTATTTTTCTGTTTTAAATATTTTAAAGAGAGTTAACATTTCTCTATGCTACACTGAGAAGTGTTGATAACAAATTACATAAATTTGTACATGTTTATATTTCGTATAAATACCTATTTCTTTAGAGCAATTCAATTTCATAGTATACTCTTATTCTAAGTGTTTTCCTCTTTATGAACGCCACTGATTTGGTATCACAAAAACAAGTCGGAATTGCTAATTTCTAATTGAAAGAAAATTAATGTTTGAAATAGCTATTGTTTACATTTGTATATTGGTTTACAATGTTTTTTATAATCATTTGGATGAAATATTAAATCTATTTATTATTATGTATGCATTACTCGTAAATATTGTTTTGTTTGCATTATAATAATAAATATGCTTTTTATATGGGGTTAAACCAGTGGTCTTCACTCATATTAACCAGGTAACGAAAATTTTATGCTATTCATTTACTCTCTTCGTGGATACTAGCCAGGATTACTAAAAGAAAAAATCCTACCAAAAATTTTCTTTAAATTAAAAATTCAAAATCAAATTAGCTGCTTACGCATGGTCGACTCATAAACAAACCGAATAAATAAAATTATTTCTAGTATGACGTAATTTGGCTCGTTTCCCCATGATTTTTCCTGGTAAAACTTTGAAGATATGTGTTGCAATTCTTAATGAAATCGGTTCAGTCGTTTACAAATAAACAAATAAATATACAAAGAAATTTATAATATTGTTACGAAAATAAAAAATTCTTAAAGAAAATATACATTAAATTAGTTCAGCAGTAGTAGTTTAGCTATAAACTTTATTAAGCTATTTATTCTATTGGTTTGTGTCAAGGCTGTCTATGTGCCATCCTGGTAATAGCATACTTAATTTCTGTTATTAATAGTGTTACCAATTACGTATTGAGCGGTGCTATCGTACCAATTTTGGGTGTTATGCAGGGCTGCCAGATGAAATTTGCAGAAAATCGTAATTCAGTTCAGTTCCGAAAAATCGTCAAAAAAATCGCAACAAAAACAATACAGTTTTCAGTATTTTCAATTTTTATTTGCACTACCTATATAGTACATATTGTTACGTTTTAACCTTTTTGATTGCGTCAAAATAAATAAACACCACGTTTTTGTTGTTTTAATGTTGATTTCCTCAGTTTAGAGTACACAATTATAACTACACAGTCTCCAACTTATTTATCTTGCACTTAATATTTGTTTACACAACACTTTTATTTACGCCTAAACACGACTTTACTTCAAGACTGCAAAACGATGACTATATCGGCGTAGGCAAAGCAGCCTCCTTATATACCTAATTGCCCACAGTTTGGAAAGTTTTGAAAATGTCTCAAACGCTCGAACTAATTACGTCGTCAGCTTTAGCTTTTATTCTATTCCAGGCCTTACTCTTTATTAATATTGCCCTCAAATAAATATCGGACGAAGTGAGCTAGTTGTCTCACTTACAAAAAGCTATTAATACTTTTAGAGCTGCCAATTGTCCATATATTAAAAACCCTCATTTTAGAAGCAAAAAAAGTCAATCGCCATTATGCCAAAATTTTGTTAAAAAATCGTCAAAATGACGATTAATCGTCAAATCTGTCAGCTATGGTGTTATGGCTTTTTGTTCCACAAAAAAATGTTGCACTTTGTTGGCCTTACATTTTTTATGTTTCTTTTCTAAAAAATTCAATACAAGTAAAGGGTGCAGTGTTTATCTCTTGCTATATCGCCTTTTGTCGTACTTTTTGACGACGTTCTATGGCAAAGAACAAACGAAGTGCAATATTGTTTATCAGCAAAGAAAACGCTATTACATTTAAATTAACAGAAATTAATCGAATTTTGTAGGAAGCACAAGAACATTAGAACGTAATTTCAATTGTATATAAGAGGCAGCGCCTTATGCATTAGATAGTTCAGTTATAGACGCCTTTTGACAAACTCTTTTACACTTCTTTTAAACTTTGTTTCGCTTCTGCACGTTCAAATTTTGCTTTGACAAATTTCGTTTTCTTTTATCGGGTGATTCTGGTTTTTATACAACAAACTTCACTTCGCAAAATAAAAAATAAAAGAAAATGTCAAATAAAACATGTAACCAAATACAACTATTTACTACTAAAAATATGAACGAAGAACAAAGCAACTTTGCGAGTACATCAAAGTGTGTACTCACCCCCTCTCGTTTTTCTCTTCGCCCTTACAAACTGAAGACTTTGCAAAGTACTTTGAACGTACAAAAGGCGTCATAGTTTGCAGTCATAAAGTAAAGTCGTGTTAAGGCGTAAATAAAAGTGTTGAATAATTTGTGTATTTAGTTGAAGTTTATAAATAAAAAGAACTGTATATATACATATATATAGACTATTATGAGCGGAGTAACTAATAACATATACTCGATGTAGTGTAACAGACTAGAAACTCTTTTGATGGGAATCGAAACCACAACCCCCTCGAAGACAGATTAGCACAATGCCTACTATTATGTCGCCCGAGTTTGTATGTTTATTGTGCAACAGTGGTAAAATAAAAAGTTACTCAAAGTATTAGTTATTTTAGCCGATGACCATTTCACATTTTTCGGGCAACATATGGATTCCACGCCAAAAGAATTGAGGTTATCTTGTTTTGAAATGAAGTAACTTCTATTCTTCTGCATCTCTCAAAAAATGAGTTCCTGATGCGACAAGGTCTAGACTATAGAGCAGTTGAGGCAAAATTTCCTAACTACGATTTATTTGATAAATAGTTTTAAACTGGCTTTTTTATGGCTTTATGTCTGATCTTATACTATATTCTGGGCGTTTTTTTCTAACTACGATTTATTTGATAAATAGTTTTAAACTGGCTTTTCTATGGCTTTATGTCTGGTCTTATACTATATTCTGGGCGTTTGTTTGGATAATGCTCCCTTAAAACTAATTAATTGCGTTCGGTACAGATTCTCTGTGATTGTGTGATCTGATTTCAGCAGTAAGTTGGGCCGGTTGAGCAAAAATCTGTTACTAAATAATTGTCCCTGGTTATGCAGTATGTTAAAAAATACATTGTGGTGTTGCACCTGACCAACTTCATTCCTCTTTTTAAATTTTTTAATGTCTTTTAAGTTATGTTTTCAACTTAAATATTTTGATTTGATAGACTCTTATGGGAATTCAGTTTTATAGGTTAAACAATCTATAACTATTTTAAAAATCTGAATTTTATTAAGAGCCATTTAAAGCATTTTTATATAAAATTTAGTTGTATTGGAATTTCTATTGAATATGGTACAAAACAATAAAATTATTATTAAACTATTTACCAAGACTTGAATCTTTATTTTTATTTATTCAACAAACTAAGTGACAATTTGTTAACATTACCATAAACATCAATAAATAAATCAGTGAATTTATGAATATAAAATAAAAATTTGAAAAACAAAAACAAAAACAAATATTTTTCAAATGAAATAAAATAAAAATTCGCACTGTGATTTATATAGAAACAAAAGACAGACAGACAGACAGACAGACAGATAAAATAATTAAATATTTAAACTTGCCACAAAACTTTTATAAGTTTAAAACAAACATACGTACAAACATACATATTTGCAACTCATGAATAATTTTACCGTAAAATTCATTCAATTATAGAAGGAGAGAGACTTAAAAAAATGTAGTAGACCATGTTTATTGAGTGGTAGTATGTTATGTCTGCAACATATGTATTTTGCTTTTCTTACAATTTCGACCAGACATACAATTATTATGGGCACCAATAACGTCTGAAATTGGTATTTCATACACCAATCAAAATAAAAATTATTGTCATGGGTATTTAATAAATAAATAAATGTTTTATAGCTCCATTAAGTGCTTGTGTTTCATATTTAATTGCTTGCGAGTTGCCAAATCAGGACTCGTCACATACAGCCAGACGGACAGACAGAAAGACAATTTAATAAGACATCTCAAGGCTGTGCATTTATTCAAGACAAACGAAAATTAAGGCAAAAATCTACAAAATACTTGTACTCCCGTTGTCTCTTACAAGTGACAATTGAATTATTTGAATTTCATTAGAAAAATGTTTGAAAATGACATTCAATTACTTTTTTTATTTATTTCATTGCACAGAAATTAGAAAAATTGAAAGCTTGCAACTCATTAAATGGTTATGATGGTATAAAACTGGAGTCAGTTAAGGTTGACTATTTAATGCTCTACACGCTAAAATTCTATTTCTCGCATTGAGAATCTATTGACGAAATAGATAAATTCGAGTAAACCCGGTGCATAGATAGTAAGTGTTGTAGCCGTCTCCAACAGTTTGTAGCCATCCCAAACAATGGGTAGTAATCAAAGTCTATAGAACTGACAATATTCGAGATATATCTCTGTGTAAAAGATTAAGTTTCAGAATATATTTTTGCTAAAGACACTTCTTTCACTACTCGTTTACAACCAAACCTAACTTAGTGCGTTGAGCGTTATTTATCTATCAAAAACTCTCTTGTACATACAAATTGTATGGAGCAAACCGAAATAGCGCGGCGTCAACGCTTTGTAATTGAAAAATCCAATTCTGACAGCGAGTTAGAAAGTGAAGTTGGCTGCGAAACGCCGTTACAGATACACAACTCTGGCAGTGTTGTATTTTTTTAACTGAATTGTTATTGTTTTTATATTTAAGTAATGCCAATTAACTATTTTCACATCACATTTAGTGATTTAATCACGTTAACGCTATTATTAAGCTATGTCACTTCAGCGTCAGCACCAGCTGGAAGTCAACGCTACGCTCAACGCTCTTATTCAGGTTTGTCTGTTAATAAGTTATATTGACTTTAAAATTAGCGAAATATCTGAAGAAATATTGGTATTTTTTTCCATTCTGTTTCCGAAAATTCCACACTGATCTAGAAAGTTAGACACCTTTTTACACCTGATGCAAACCCTCAGGTTAAATTACGTGGGTTGCTCGCTTTCATTTTGAGGCCCTATGGCCCATTTTGGTACTCCTTAGGGAGAGAGGCCAAAAAGCCAAACATAAGAGAGTCACAAATGATACCCATCTAGACCCGAAAATTCTGTTCATGAATCCAGCACTTGAGGCAACCAGTACCCCTAACCAAGTTGATCAAATTCGACAGTGACACATTCCTGAAACAGTCCACATCCAGGTGTCTTAGTCTGAGCACCGATAGAGCGGGGCAGTCACATCCCGAAAGCTCCCACAGTAGCCATGTTCAGAGCGTTCTTTTATATATGTCATATCATACAGTATAAGGTAATTATGCCCGTAAGAAGCCCGATCGATCCCCTTCCAAACCTAAGAAAAGACACAGTTTTCCCTATAGATAGAAAATGCCTGAGTATTCTGGATATTCCACAAGTAGTAATGAATGTAGTAATGAATGTAACCTTACTTGGGAAGGCGCGTAAGCAACAGTGGCATAAATAGAAGTAAAAGTTTACCTTTACTTATCTTTGTCATCTCTTCAACCTATTTCCTGGTGCATGGTATCATGGGCATAAACTTGCGGGCAAATATTTAACCGTTAGGGTTTTGAAAATTTAAAAAGGCAGAAAATTTGCAAGAATGAATGAAATATTTACTTGCAGCGGTAAACGAATGCCTTCCATTTTCTTTTTAAAGTTTATTTCATGCAAATGTTGTCCACGGGTACGCCGTAGATGGTTCATCATCTGGAATTGTGACTAACTTGTCCCTGTACAAGAAAGACTTTACGTATCCCAACGAAAAAGAGTCTAGTGGGTCAAATCGTATGATCTTGTTGGGCAATGGACGTGAGATTAACTACTCACCTAACTCGCCTCTCAATAGGTTAATGTATCGCTTGCCGTATGACATGTAGTACCGTTTTGGTTAAACCACATGTCAATTAAGACCAATTCTTTCATTTTGGGCAAAAAATGCTGTGCCTTGCTCCGTTGGCTGTAAGTTGCGACTTTCATCGTTTTTAAAGAAGTATGGTCCAATCATGCTGCCGGCTCAAAAGCCACGCCAAACAGTGTGTTTTTCAGGGCGCGTCAGCAGCTCCTGAACTGCCTCTGGCTGCTCTTCACATTTTCGCACAGCAAGAATATTGATATTCAAATTGAATTCGTCTGCTAGTCCATTCATGGCGGTGAAATGGCAAAATGCTCACATGTCACGAATCTTTTTTAACACTAAGAAAATAAATAGTTGCTCTAACATGTACGAATTTTAATGACGCTCAATGTACACTTCCTTTTTATTCACCAGCAAGATCCCATCAAGAGCTTTTTTTCTACCATCGCAGAGTTAGTCTACCTTTTATTCCCAGGGAAGTCGTAATAAAATATAATTTTAACCCAATTTTTTAAATTTCTTTTTCTTTTCATTTTATAAAGATGGCGAGGAAATTGTTTTCGAAATAACTACACGTAACGATTAATTTTGATAAACATACGTAATTAATGATTAATTACAAAAGTAACAATTTTCTAATTAAAAAAAAAAAACGCTTGTACGTGAATTGATTCACTAGTACACACTATTGTACTTACACTTGTTAAATGCTTTCCTGGCTCACGACTTTTGGTTGATAAATGATTAACCAGCGGAATTGCAACAGAAAAACACGATCAATTAATTGTAAGACAACAGGCAGGCAGGCAGGCAGGCAACAAGGAGATATTAATACGAAACATTAAGACACAAGTGCAAGTGCAGATTTGAGGTGTTGGAAGCTAATTTATTGCTGGTTAATGGAAAAATTAAAACCCGATTGAGAAGAAAGCAAAAACCAAAACAGAAATAAAAGTTAAAGGCTGGATAGGCTAGGCTAGGCTGGACCCGCTAATATGTTGTGGCTCCCATACGACAACAATTTTTCATTAATATTGATGGCATTCAATTGTCATGGCAATTGTGTTATAGTTATACTCATGGTGGTGGTGGTGGTGGTTGAAAATGTAGCAGATGATTGGCAACTGTTGTCATTGGTAACATAAATATTTAACAGCTACTGCTGACTTTTTGCTCCAAAATAACTAACAAAGCAATTATTGGAGTAAAACAGCCATTGCCGTCGCCTCTATTGCCATCATCAACATTGTCATCCGTGACATGTTAAAAATGTTGAAAATGTTTTTTTTTTTGATTTATTTTTTTGGTTTTTTTTTTTGTGCAATCAAATTGAATACATTTGAAATAATAAAAACAGGAAAAATCTCATATATTTCCGGTTAACCAGAGACCACCGCACTCTAAACATATGTACATACTAAGACTGACAATCAAACAAACATACATACAGACAGACAGACAGAGAGGCGATATATATAAGTGTTTTAAAAGTCAATTATACAGTGAGGCGAACAATTTCACACTGCCAATGAAAATAAAGTTTAGAAAAAAAATTACAAAAATATAAAATTAAGAAAACATGAAAAAATATGTTGTAAAGTATTAAAAAAATTGAAAATAAGTAATGATAATGGCAGACTATTAAAGTATGTACTGTACTGCCAGAAATTCCATAGAAGTGCAAAAATACTAATTTTGTTTGTTTTTTAACGATTTGGAACTTAAATTTTGTATATTTAACAAAAATTTAAAAAAGCATATTTTTGCATATAATTGCATTTTTTAACATATTATGTTTTTAGTAAAGTTTTTCTAATTGCAGCTCATAATTACGCATATCGTTTAAGTATTTAAAAAATTTTATGGTCTTTAACCAGTATTTTATAGAGCATATTTATGCATATTACAGTAGTCCAAAGATTTTTGACATGTACTTTGGCGCTGACAATGACTTGTGATTTAATTCGACTTATAAATGATTGAAGAGTTAGTTAAGTCTTGTATATATTTGTAACAATTTCAAAAAGTATATTTTTGCTTATATATGTTTTCATAGCAATTCTTTAAAATTTAAGCATATTACTTAAGGAACTACAAAATCATGATGCCTTTGACGTATATTTTATAAAGCATATTTCTGCATATTACTTAATAATGACTTTCATGTTTTAACTTGACATAAAATAACAAAAAATTTATTTTGCAATTCTTGTAAAAAAATTTAAAAAGCATATTTTGCATATTTTATTTTTGCATAAAATATTTAAATATATTATAATTTTGGCAAGACCTTTCTAAAAGAAACTTATAATTAAGCATATAGTTTAAGCAATTACAAAATTATAGTGCATTTGATCTGTATTTTATGGAGCATATTTATGCATATTTCGTTATTGTAGAAACTTTTGATATTTACTCTGGCGCTGACAATGATTTTTATGTTTTACTCTGACATAAAGTAATTAAAAACTTAAATTTTGTGCATTTTTTCATTAAATTTGTTGGCATATTTTTATGTAATTTTAATAGTAATAGTAATAGAAAATCATAATAAATATAATATGTATTTTAAAGAGCATATTTTTGCATATTTTTTTAACTAAGCTTTTTCTGCTGTATTTCAATTTTTAAACTATAAGCATTAACATTTTCGTATGGAATTTTATAATTCAAAATTCAATTTAAGATACACGTAAACGTAAACGTATTATATTTTAAAGGGCATATATATTATGCATGCATTAACTTTTTGGCATTAACATAATCTTTGAATTATAATTTAATCTTAATTTTAGAAACGTAAAAAAAGAGTTTAGAGAATTTTATACTACTATTCTATATATATTTATACTACCGTTCTTGTTTTCTTTAACAGATATTTATAGAGCATATTTTTGCATATTTAAACCTTTATAGTAAAAGTGCTAAGGTTATTGAATAAACTTATGTAACTAAGCATATTGTTTAATTATAAAATATTACAAAATTTTAGATTGATGTTATTAACCATATTTATACATATTTTGACATTAACTGCACATTTCTCGCATTTTTCTAACTTTTAAAATAAGTGCTATTATGTTAAAAGCTTTAAAAATACGAGACAACGAATATTCGAATAATCGTATTTTAGTTGAAGTTCACTTCAATAAGTCTTCAAAGTCTTCTTCAGCGTATTCTACGTAGTTTTTATGATTATAAGGTTGCAATTCCGTTGTGTATAATAAGAAGCGTCCCTGTTAAGGACTTTGCTCGATGAAATGCAATAGCTGCTTGCAGCATACACTGAATATCAACTCCAAAGTTGAATATTTAAAGCGCTAAGTGAATGACTGATGCACAGTGGCAACATATTGCTAATTCCACTAGAGTAACGGAGGTCAAAAATGGTGCTTAGAAGGCGAAACATCAGCCAATTGCAACGTGAGCCGTGCATTAAAATAATATGGATATAAGAAATGAGGAAAATCGAATGTTCTGAAGTGAGAAAAAAGCAGCTGGTGGAACAAAGAAGTAAGAAACTGAAAGACTACATGAATTGAAACGATGACAGATATATTTACCGGCAATTGAAGTGGAAATACCTTGGTGATAGGCTCATTTCTTGTATGGATAACAGTGGAAGTCTGGTCACAGAAAAGCAAGGTGTACTGATGATTTGGAGAGACAACTTTTCCAAGTTGCTCATGGGAAAAGACGCTGACGATGGTGACACCCAAATCCAGGAGGATGATTTAGTCTGCCCATCTCTCAGCCGAGATAAGGTGAAAAAGGCGATAGCTGCTGGTGCCGATATCTTGCCAACAATTTGACGGCGACGAGCTGCTTGGCTGTATACACCAGCTTTTGTGCACAATGTGGTAGATAATAGAAAGCATGCAATTAGATTGGAGCCTCGGAGTACTATGTGCCAGCTACCGTGTAATCAGCATTTTACCCATGCCTTATAAAATTGTATTCATCATAATGTGTGAGCGACTGAAACCTATCGCAGGTAGACTGATCGGCAATTATTAATGTAGTTCTGTGCTAGAAAAAGCCACAACTGAATACATTTTCAGATTACGTAAAAGCCTGGAGAAAACAGAAAAAACAGATCGATACATACCAACTCTTAGTCGATTATAAAGTTGCCTTTGATAGTTCTATATAAATTCGGAATACCAGCCACACTAGTACGACTGTATAGGATTAAAATAAGCAAGGACACCTAGGAGCCGTTTGTAACTAAAAGAGGACTCTTACAGGGAGACAGTCTATCATGTTCAATACTGTAATGGAGAAAATAGTAAGAGACCGTGCGGTGAACACCAGTGGCACAATTTACAACAAGATCCACATGCTTCTTGCATCTGCCGATCATATCGACATAATGTACCAGCAATTACAAAGAGTCACGTCAGTATTCTCTAGAAATGAGAAAGTGTCAGCTAAAACGGGTTTGTTGGTGAATGAGTGCAAGAGGATGTTAATGATCTTCAAGGACAAACAGACCATGAGCATAAATAACTTCAATTTTGAAGTCGTGGATAAATTCGTTTACCTTGGTTCCGACATGTACAAAAACAATAAAGTCAGTCTAGATATAAAAGGGAGAATCTGGCTTGCCAACAGAACTTATCTTAAGAACTTGAGTAGAAGAACAAAACTGCACATATATGATACATGACGTTAATTTTACCGATTTTGCTGTATGGTGCCAAATCGTGGGTGAAGACACAGACGAATGGGGCGATCCTAAGAGTTTCCGAGAAAAAGATTCACCGATTCATTCATTCTTTGCTATTAAAATTGAGTAGTATCGATACAAGGCGCCTATTTATTGGCAAGGTCATTAAATTTATTTTGAAGTTAAATACAAGACATTTGAATACTCTGCCAACTGATCCCACAGAATCTACTTTACCTCTACACTGCTGTGTAGCGTGCATATATGCACAGAAAAAATTTGTAACGCTCATGTTAAACTCGACACAGAAAAAAAATTAATAAAAAAAAAATGAAAGAAGTAGGAAAAAAGACGCATTTAAGCAATTTTACCAACATGTACTTTTCTTTTATTCAATTTAATTAACTCACGAGTACAATGCGTAAACTAGTTTAAATTAAAATATAAAAAGAAGAAATAATTATAATTAAAATTACAATAAAAAAATAATATGTTTTTAAAATTGTAGCGAAATTCCATTTAAATGCTATTGCGAAGACTTTTCAAATAAAATTATTTTATAAAAGTTTTTGAAGAAAAAGCAAATTGTAATATATCAAGTAAAATTATCATAAAGAAAAACGAGCATTTTTTTATGTTTTCAAGACAAAATCAAGTTATCAAGTCAAAAATGCCATTAAATTTAAGGTTTTATGAGACAAACACGAATACCATTTTCTATTAACATGGACACAGCAACCATGAATAGCAAAGCAGGCCATACATAAATTTTGAAATATTTTTTCGTTTCTTTATTTTTATATTAAAAAAAAAAAAAAAAAAATGTAATGGATTATGAGTGTTATTACTAAAATTTATTTGACAACATTGGAAGCAAGCAAACAAAAAAACTTTAATTCATAGGAAGCTTTATTTTGTTTCTTTTTGAATTGAAAATGTTTTTGCAAAAAATGGTTTTTATGTACATAAGTGATACCATAATTCTCTTTATTGCAAGAGCGTCATATCTCGAAAATCCGAAATTTTTTTAAACTTCAAAAATATATCATAAGTATGGTATGTATGCATGAACATACTTATCTTCTTCTAAATATCAAAAAGGATAGTGTCACCCTTAGCGTCCTTCTAGTATCAGCTGAAGAAGAGGTTAGTTTGGTTAGGCTGCTTGGGTTGCCCGCAGATAGGAGGTGCATGAGTCTAAGCTTCCGTAAAGCGGAGCAGTCACAAAAAAGGTTTTGTACCGATTACTCCTCTTCCTCATCCTGACCGCTCCTCCATAACATGGGTAACCCATATGTTTCAACATCAGTGTTGGCAAAAACAAGGGTTTTTTTAAAACAACTCAAGCCACCGGGTTTTATAAATGCTTTCAAATTTCGTTCCTTTTTTTTATTTGTTCATACAATCACGTTGTTTTTGTACTATGAGCTGCTAAAACTGGGTGATCGAAGCAGACTGCAAATACTTCGTTTGAATCGTACGTTATGACAAAAACAGCTGGAATATAAAGACAGACATGATTGAATTATTCTTTGGCATGATAACACCCGACCTGATGTCGCAAAAGTTTCAAAACAATTATTATAAACCATAAAATGCCGATTCCGCCGTATTCTCCGAAGACTGCTCCGTCGGCTATTGCGACGGATATAATATGCTCACACCTCTTTATACAGGCTTTGTTTACATGGCATTTCGCTATAATGACCTGATTGTATTATGGAACACATTCGCTTTAAGTGCAATTTACCTTGTTCTACGGTTAAAAAAAAACGTGGATTCTCCGTTCAAAAAAAAAGTGTAAGGGAAGCAAATGCAACACATATTCATCTCGTTTAAAGGCATTACATTTTCAGACACTATGTAGGGCGTATAAGGAGATATGAGTTTATCTTTTAAGATGTCACCGAATCATTTCCTTTGAAAAAATACAAAATCGGCTTCAAAGTTGGAGCGCCTTAAAAGACGAGAAGTTTTTCTGAGACGGAATTTGAAAATTGGCTCAGAGGAGCAGAAAAGATGTAAGCAGTGATTTGATAAATTTTTTATTTAATTATCTTTTTTGACAGAACAAATAAATTTGTAGTCCCAATACGCAAATTACACCTATTTTCGTTGTAAATAAACTACGAAAGCCTTTAAATAAAAAACCAACCCTGGTGGACAGTGCAATCATCGGAAATTTTAAGACAGACCGAAAGACGAAGTTTATGAGAGTAAAAACATGAACCTATTCCATTGACATAGCTTGAGGTCACAAATCCCGCAGCCTCATGGTCCCTAGAAGGTACCCTAATCTCATAGGTCAGGTACGGCATAATCATAAGTATCAGAACGTTTTTTGCAGACACACATTTGAAAATATGTCAAGAGGTGTTATGGCCAGTGTTGTCTTCACATTAACCGAAGAAGTGGAGTAATAAAGAGAGAAATGGGCTAAAATCTACTCACATATATCCAGCCAGCGATGTTGAGAAAGTACACAATCCTAATTAGGACTATGTCCGCCATGCTGCTGATGTCACCAAAGTTTAAAGCGCTCAGTATTCTAAGCCTGCTTCTGTCCAGAGCCGCGCATTCAGCAGCAGATAAACCACCAATTCTTATTGTCGCCTTTGCTATTGATGGCTATTCCTTGATACCTGCCATGTTTACCCAATGGCCACGGCCCAGTATTGACTTCCACAAACCGGAAAATGTTTCTTCTTAAAAGTCCCATCAGAAAGTCGGCCTACTAACTTCCAAACAACCGCAAACCATATTCATCTTACGGGGTTCAGCGCTTATGTTCTGCTTCTATCCATGTTAGATTACTCTGTCTTAGCTCCTCCAAATGTTTCGTGATCGACCATGATTGCTTGAGCCTAGAAGATTCTACACGAATGTCTTTCTGGTGATAATGTCGGGATTTTTTTTCGGATGGTGTGCTCGATCCATCTTTATTTATTTCCTTATTTGCTCTGGTATGGGTTTCTCATTGGTCATGTTCCACAGTTCTGTGCTATTTATGGTACTAAGCCAGAATATTTTGCACATGATTCTGAGGCACAAGTTGATGAATACCTGGAGCTTTTGCATGATGTTATTCGATGTCAGCCAGGTTTCACTGTCATATAGCAGAACAGATTTAATAACTGAGTTGAATGTTCTGAGCTTAGTTCGTCTGAATTTGTGTGAACTTCTCCATACTTACTGCAGTTGGCCGAATGCTGCTCTCGCTTTATTGAGCCTATTGTCTACGTTGCTGTTTGTCTTTATTTTCTCGATATTTATCTCAAAATCAATTGCAGGCGAATCTTTTTAAATTCTACAGTTTCAACTGCATATTGGAGATCTTATACGAGAGTAAAAAAATGCCCTCGAAATAGTCAAAATTTTAGAGATGGCTGAAGAGAACCCATGTTATTCCACTTCTCTTTGAACACTTTACTCATTATATCATTCAGCACGATAGTGAATAACTGAGATGGAAGTGGGCATGCTTGCTTTACTCCAGCATTAGTGTGAAATGATTGCCTAATGTTCCCATTGCGGTACTTCTTTTACTCTCAATGCTTACCATATGACAGTTCATTTGATGGTTTTTCGTTTTTAATGGATCAATTCAACCAACAGATTAAAATTTTGATAGGTAACTCGGAATATGTAACGTTGCGATTGGTTGTTGGTATAGGTTAGCAAATAGTTCATCATGACCGAATATAGTTTCCTTAATTGCAAAATTCCAAAATTCCACCTTCTATGCGTCAATTGTTCAAATATAGCCACTTGTACTTGCAATTAACAAATAATTTTGCGTTTTTTTTTCGGTCACTTTATTTTGTTGTACATGTTGTTGCGTAGGATCATTATTATTTATACGTCTTCATTTTGTTGTATTTAAATTTATTTTCAAAATACTTTATGATTTATTTGTTGTTAAGTGAAAGCCGCTTTTTTGGTCATATTTTTCATTTTACCACTTCAACACAACAAATTGTTTAAAAGTTTTTATTTTCATCATAAAGACTTAATATTTACGAGACCACTATCTACTTCTACTGAGTGTTTTGACAAGTTTTAAAGTGCGTAATAAGTTTTCTTTTGGTTTTTTTTTTTCGTTTTTTTTTTATATGAAATTTCGCAATAACTTTTTTATTAATTTTTTTTATATAAAAAGTGTTAAATTTTCAACACCCTGTTTTGATTAACGAATTAAATAATTTATATCCTGTTATATCGGTCATTACTATGAATAATATTTAGATGTGATTTATATCAATTATCAATCGATAGCGACGATGATGATGAGTTCATATTAATGGTTTAACTACCAGTTAAACCAGGCAATTATGGAAACTTTTATATGCAACCGATTGTCTACATTATATGGTGGTAAAGTTGCATAATTATATATCCTAAAGAGTAATTTTATCTATATTCCAAAAGGGTTCAGTACCAGGAAAAAGCCATACCCTGACGAATAACATAATAACTCACATTAAGTCAAATAAAAACAGTTACAGGTGGGCGTTAATTAATTTTTTTAAATGCATGATTGCAAGTAGTAGTTATTAGAATCTATTCTCATCTAAAAAAATATTTATTTTATTTTATTCAAATTATTACGAACGGAGTGATCAAGTGATTTCAGTTTGTTTAATGTAAGTCTCTAGTGGGTTTTGAACCCACCACACCCACACTGGCACACTACCTACTAACGCACCGGAAAATACACAACAGATCTGACAGCAGGATAATCTTTTAAACATGGTTTTAAGTCTTTAATAACTTATGTGGCATTTAAAGGAGTCACTTAGTCCCACTTAGTAATTGAACAAAATACTGTAAAAAGCATAGTATGTAGATTTATCGAATTTCGTTTCGCAAACAAAGCATCGTTTGCAGAAATTGTGCTTTACTTATTCAATTAAAAAAAACAACGCCGCTGAAGAACATTAATTTTTAATTTCAGCTTATTCC
Organism: Wohlfahrtia magnifica; assembly: GCA_023159175.1. Classification (NCBI taxonomy): domain Eukaryota; kingdom Metazoa; phylum Arthropoda; class Insecta; order Diptera; family Sarcophagidae; genus Wohlfahrtia; species Wohlfahrtia magnifica. Next base: position 411,399 of record JAKWBJ010000212.1, on the reverse strand, counting down.
GAATATTTCCCATCGACTTCAAATGATAATTGTGACACGAAAGGCAAAGATGGCCCAGTTCAGCAAAACCAATGAATCGGAAGCCTCTCTCTAAAGAAGAAAACTCAAAAAGAACTTGCAAAATCATTGAAATCTACTCAAGCAGCTATTTCAGAACGGGGGAACGATTTTGCATGTCTGAAATGCTGAAAGAAGTAAATTCTGCTCCTAATTACCATAGACGCTGAAAAATGGTGCCATTACGTTAACCCAATACTCAAGACATCAGTCCCAAGTCTCGTCTAGCATGAGCTACTGATCTTCGGTCAGAAGATCACTGGAGGCCTTTATCGAACATAAGGAATTAACTAATCTGCAAAATTTGAGAGAACACTTCCATCGTTTCACAGCAGTTCTTTTAGCGCGTAATCCATATTTTGCCAAAAAGATGGGAAAAGTTTAAATCTAATGATGGCCAGAGTTTTGAATAAATTTATATTGTATCACTACTGATGCACAATAAACTTCTCAAACGTTGCCAGAAACCCCGAATTTGTAAGTTATGGCCCAGCGACAGGCAAACCAGTGCTCTGAGCAAATCGGCTCTTTTGCTCCCAGACGTATATGCAGGATATAAACAGAGAGAATTAAACAGAAAAATACAGGGCGATATCCATATTTTATTTAACGTTTGATTTATTTTATTTATTTTTTAATTTGGTATTTTTCATTACATATTTTTTCTTTTAAAAATTTTTTGCTTTAAAAGATACAAATTTAAGATGTAAAACCACTCTTTCCAGTGTGCACAGCTATTTGTGTAAGAAAAAATATGTAATTTCTTCTTGTATGGTTTCAGAGGAAGATTCTCAAATTAATCACATAATTATAAAATGCAGTGGTACAAGTTTGCCTGTCTCTGTTATATGTCCATAACTAACCTCAACTGTATATTTTTATGCTCTTCTATTTTAATATTAAAATTAAACTCAATAATATATCGGGTGTTTTCTTTTAAAGTTAGACAAATTTAAATCATAATAAAACAAAGAAATATATTTTAAATATCAATAAAATGGGCTTTGCTGGATAGAAAATCGATGATTAATTCCCATAACATTCCATGAAGGAACATGGGGACTTCTCTCAGTCAATGAGCTGCACCCGATTGTGTTTTTTAGACTTATTAAAAGGGACCTACTCTTTAACGACGGCTCCGAGCGGCAAATGCATTAGAGAAGTTTCAAATAGAAGTAATACCAATAACCACTTACTAGCTAATGTTATCTATTTTTTCAGATGGTCTGGCCCGTTATTGAACCAAAGACCTTTTGATTGCTAGGTGGGTGTATAGAATACAGAAATTATATGGCATTAATGTTTAAATATGATTTCGACCACGTAACCGCCATGGCTAGCGAGTATAAGACGGAATCTAGAACTCCAATTGTTACAAACTTTTCGCAGCATATACTGCCGTATTTCGCAAACAATTCTTTGAATGTTGATTGCTAGGTGTTCGATTGTTATTGGTTTATCGTCGTAGACAAGTGACTTTACATTGCCCCAAAAAAATAATCCAATGGGGTTAAATCATACGACCTCGGTGGCCAATTAATTGACCTATACGTGAAATTAATCTTTTATCAAAAGTTTTTTTTGAATAAGATAGAGCGCCCTGTATGACATGTGACTCTTCCCTATTGAAGCTATATGTCAGCAAGAATATTGCCACCTAATTGAGGTAAAAATATTTCTAATCATTTCTCTATACCGTTTACCTTTGATGGTGACTTTCCAACCATCATCGTTGACATACATACTCTAAAATGCGAGCCATTTTGAGCAAATTTTTCATTACATTCTTACACATTTCACGCAGTATTTTATTAATTTCATCACGAATATTTTGTGTGAGTTGCTCCAACGTTTCTGATTTGTTTGCATAAACATTGCTTTTCAGATATCCCCACAAAAAGAAGTCCGGAGCAGTCTAATCAGGCGACCTTGGAGCCCCATCAACATCACCATTCCTTGAAATTTGTTGTGGAAAGAGGTCTCGCAGTAAATCCATTGTAATCCTGGCTGTAACCACATATTAGTTAAAAAGTTTTCAATCATATCACCACATCGCTCACCATTGACAGTTACCGTTACGCCGTTTTCAGTTTCAAAGAAGTAAGGTCCAATGATTCCTCTTGACCAAATTACACACCAGACTGTCACTTTTAATGGATGCAAAGGTAACTGATTTGAGGATTTTCCATTGCCCAAAACTGACTATACTGTTTATCCACATAATCATTCAAATGAAAATGTGCCTCTTAACTCATTATGATTTTGATAAAATGGTTTAACAATAAAATACGTTGGTTTGCCCAATATTTTTCCATAATAAATTTGCCACGTCTCTACTTCACGACTGCCATATATGAACTGTCAAGACTAATGTTTACCAAAATGGCGACAAAACAAAGTAGTATACCTTCCCGGCGGACACCCTGTACTTTTTTTGGCACTCATGATTAGAATAAATGGTACGATTAGCAGCTATGCTGTTGGTGAAATATCACTATTTATTTTAAGAAAAACCTAAACTTACTTTTGCAGAAACTGCTCTATAATCCATTTAAATCTATTCTAATACATATGAATTAATGTTAATTTAATTTTTTAATTTAGTCCATTCACAATAGTGAGCAATTTGGTTGATTATGCACAGTATTGCCATATGAAAAAAGCTAAATGCAGTTTAAATGCAACCTTTTATAATTGAAATACTTATCATAAATTACGCTTCGTGTAAACAATTTCACTAAGTTTACTAAAGTCTATATTCATAAAATGCATGTTCCACCAGCTATCCAACTCTGCTATAAATGCTATTCCCTCCCTTTAAAAACTGCAAAACATATGTATGTTGTAGAAACAAGTCTAATATGGATGTAAAAGATTCAGTAGAATTACTTAAAAATAAAGGGAAAAAAACAAAAAGATAAATAAATAAATAAAAATACTCCAGATGTGTATTGAAATTTAAATGTTTTTGTTTTTAATAAAAAGAATAAATTAAAATCTTAATGTCTCTCTTCTATGTCATATAATTACATTCAATTGTTAAGCATAACCATTAACAAAAAAAACAAAAAATCAGCGTCAATCTCTTGTTCATCACAACTTTAATGGCTGGTAAAACTTTCACATTAAGAAACACTATCGAAATTTCTCATCTATAAATTTTTATAGTTTTCCACAACGAAAAAACAAACAAAAAAGAATTAAATACTTTAAATGATTTTTTTTTTTTTTTTTTTAATAGAGAAGACTTAATAAAAATTTTGCACAAATCAAAATTGTATTTAAATTAATTTATTTGATTAAAAAAAAAATATTCAAGACTATAAACAAATTGAATAGGTTTCATTGGCTATAAATTTAAAAACTATTTCTTTTTTTGGTTCTATTGAAAGTTTATTGAAAGCGAAATGAAATTTCAAAATTATACTGGACCAACAAAAAATTTTGAAAAAAATAGAATAAATTGACGCTTTTGTAGTCAAAAGAAAGGCGAGCAGCATTTGTTTAATTTAATTGAAACATATTACGAAATTTATTGAGCTTTAGATATTTGGATTTATTCGGTAATGGAAAGAGTACACAAATTTACTGTAATCTTTCGCTAAACTATGTTCTTCATCAGCACACTTCATATTATTTAAGGGCGTTTAGAACGGTAATACAAATCATATGGCATGTCAAATTTTTGTATAGAAGAGAGCGGATAGTATCGTGTGAACCAAGGCGAATACAATAAGGTGGCCCTAATTTACTACGTAAGCAACAGCTGATACATTCGCGTATGTCAAAAAACACAAGCATTCTGTATTTTGTTGACAACACATATTTTTGATGCTACAGCTTTTTGCCTACTACAGTGTTGCATTATTTTGACACACCGAAGTTTTGTTTTACAGTATTGTTTGTATTCATGTTCAATTTAAGATCACCTTATTAAATTCGCCTTGGTGTGAACTTAATATGTAATGAGAACGTACGACATTGAGAGAAATTACGGATGAAAATTTGACAGTCGTTCGGCTCTCTTTGTTTTTAACATTTTTTTAAGGTACCATCACACTTCATTAGATAGGGGGCAGTGTTGCCGTTATTTCTAATCAAAATTGGTTATTTTTTTCAAACTATGTTGAAATTGGATTTCATGATGACCTTTTTGATCTTATTTTTTGTCTACAAGTTGAATTATTGAATCCTCTTGGGAAAGACGACAACCAGTTTCTTTTTTAATATGAAATCAATATCTTGACATTTTAATTTGTAAAAATATTGCAATTCAATTGAATGTGTCATTTCGAAAAGCGCACATATCGGAATGAAATGAAAAAAGCCAATTATTTTTTAATGATGTATAATAAATAGTTCAAAACATTTTATATGAATTATATTTTGGGGCTAATTTTTAACCCAAAATTACAGAAATATTTGGATATTGACTTTATTATATATTTAATATTAATGAGATGTGCCTTTTCGAAAATTATGATATCGAGATACAAAACTTAACGAAAAAACCATATTAATTTGCAGAATATTTTATTTTAGGTATCAAAAAATTAAAGGCAATACTTCTACCAAAAAAATCAAAAATCTTCTTCAGGAATTTTTTTTCATTTGTAGTTGGTCATTGCAGTATTTCATCATAAAATTCTGTAAATTTTGCGGTATTTATTGCTTGAGTTTTGCAATATCTGCAATTTCAAGATAATTAATAGATACTTTGTCTCTATAAGCTCGATAAGGAAGAAAAAGAATAAAATAACGGCTTTGCGGCTTAAACAAAAAAGCGGTGCTGCATTGAATTTTTTGTACTCTTTGTTTAAATCTCTTACAGTTGTGACCTATCTGTCATATGTGTCCTTTTCGATATTGCATATTCGTTGAATTATACCTTAAATGGTCAAGTTTAAAAGTTTTGGTTATTTTTTATCATTTTGGTTATCTTGTTAGTGAAATATGGGTAGAAAAAATTAAAATCTGTGGCAACACTGATCGAGGGTGTATTTTTATGTAAACAAATAAAATAAACAAAGAAAAAAGCATCTTTTTTCGCTTGCACTATTGGTCTCTTTTGAAACAGCTGCTTTCATTTTACTTTGTTTTAGTTTTTTACGTATCGTGTAAACGTAAAAAATCTGTCCTAAGATTTTTGCTCTCATTTTTCAAATACGGATGATTTTACGTACGTAAAGTCTCATCGTCTAAACCCACCTTTAGCAAAACTTCTCTGTTATACGTCGTACTATCACTGTTGCCAGAGTTGATGATTTCTCTACATTTTGACGATTTTTATTCACTAAAATACAAAAATGACGGTTTGACAATTTTAGGTCATAAATTACGATTTTTCTTGCTCTGAAAAGTAATATAGAAGTACATCTAGCAAAAGGCTTAATCCATGCAATTGTAAAAATAATTGAGTGGAATATGCAACTTCGATGGGTGTTTAAAAGCGATAACGATCATCGGACTTAAAGCTCTTTGTAGTAAAGAAGAGGAACATCTCAGGAACACGATATACATAAAAATCAAAACGATCTCTTTTCAAATCTAGAAGGTGAATGGAAACGTATTTTAGAGTTCGTACTTAATAGCCTTATTAATTTCAAGCTGCGCAGACGAGACAAAGTTATAAAAAAATAAGGATTTATCAAAAGTATATTAACTTGTTGATTTTGTTTTGCACACCTTTATTTGAACACCTCGACTGCTGATGTTGATTTTTGAGAAAACATTGACATAATGATTTAAAAGAAAAACGTTATCGTATAGTGTCGAGCAGCTCAAACACTTCAAACCAAAGAAGTAAAGAATGCAATAGAGTTCAAACTGTAATAAATATATGTGGAACGCGAGTACCTACTACTAGTATATGTATTCTTTAAATGCAAAAAGTCACTCTATTTTTTGATAAACCTCATACGTTCTAAAAATCAATGCCAATAATTTGATGTGTTTGGAACAAACTTTTTGAATTTTTTGACAAGATTTCACATAATTTTGATAGCTTCCATCATTACTACTGGCAATCAAAATTATGTATAATTTCCTAAATTTAACTTACCACCCTCTTATTTATTATTATTTTTTATTTATTTATTTTTTTTTTTGTCAAATATAGTTTTATAAATTGGCCTTCATTTTTTCAAAATTTTTTATTGTCTTCATTTACTTAATGCCTTCATCGTGTTACTTCGTCAATATGCCACAATATGTGTTGCAAGGCAATGTGAACACAATTTTTTTTCCAACATGTATTCTACTTCTCCTTCTACTACTGCTATACATATGGTATTTATTTTATTAAACTTCATTATCAACAACATTATTGTTACAGTATATTTGTTGTTGCTGTTGCCAATGATGTTGCTGCTGTTGATATATTTTTTTTTTTGTAATTTCCTTTTTAAGTGAAATCAGTTTTTTTATTTCTAAAAGTACGCGAACTCGTATTTCGAAAGAAAAAAAAAAGCGAATCGAAGCATATTTTTCTAAATATGAGCATGACGAGTACAACCACAATGTATACAGTGAGGACACACCAACAAAAATAACAACAACCATACAACAAATTTTACAACTCAGTAGGGATACACGAGACAGTAAATATTAACATAATATAGCTATCTCTTTCTTTCGAGCTGAGTTGTAAAGTTTTTTATTTTGCTTTATTTTTGCATTCTGGCGCAATAAATAAAATTTTTCAGAGGTAAAAAATTTGTGTTTGTAAATTTTTTAAAAAATTAAAGTATTTTATCAATAATTTTTGAATTTTCTTTCCAGGTATTTCTTGCAGGTGGCTTACGAATTAAAGTGAGTAAAATAATGATCATATTTATACTTTTAAATTATTAAAAAAGTGTTTTCTTTTTAGGTAAAATTTTGGAGTGTAGCAGAAAAGCAAAATGTGAGTATTATGTCTTATAAACGATTTAAAAATAATTATAATGTAATGTTTTTCAGGGATCAAGAAACACATCATAAAATGGAAGATGAAGACAAAATTCATAAATATGTTTCCTGCAACAAGACGCGGTATATGTTGAGGTAAGTGCATATGTACCTATTAATACATACAACGAAGTGCAAAACTCCATGAGAAAAAATACCGCGACAAACAGATGAACTACTTCGAATTCAAGTCGATCTATAAAACCAAGCATTTATCTGGAGTAAATGTAATTAAGTCAGCATTTAGACGTACTATTTAAATCAGTGGACATCCATTAACAAAAACGAAAACTGAAAAGCCTTAACTATAAACGGTTGGCTCGGTATGACAACAACAACAGTTAAAGGCTCTAAAATTGTTTTAGCACTCTTTTGTAAGTTTAAAATGATAATAGTACGTCAAAATGCAGATTTACTTGCATTTGCTTCAGGTAATTACTTCATTGTAGATATCCAGTAATTTGAATTTGAAACATTTTACTTGATTTTGTTTGTTCTCTATCCTTAAAGTTATGTAGGTAAATCTTTTGGAGTTTTTTTTTGTAGCTTTCCCAATTTTTAGAGCATAGGATAAGAATATCCTTCAAAGTGGTTAAAAGCAAATTGTTTCATTTCCGAGGAGCTTTGTGCATTTTTTCAACGGGTTGAAGTCCAAAGGTAAATTTGATATTCTCAATACAAATATATCAATATAATGTTTTATTTTTAGGTGATGCGAAAACTTTTGGCTATTTATGAAGGTTGTCGTTCTTTAGATCGTCTCTTAAATAATGTCATCCATGAAGATATTTTTATGGTAAGCGTTGTACGAAAGTTATAATATAGTACCTATTTCGTTCAATTCTCTACTTTCTATAAGGGTCTTATTGAACGTGTTCGTAAGGGTAGTTCTCAAACAATAAATGAACGTATACAAGATCAAAAAAATTGTTTATTAATGATGTCGTATCAACAACAACTACTCGCCCTAACTCCAACAAACAACAACATCAAACACAAGTTTTAAGCATAGCTGATACAGGTAACAATGGCTCTGCAATAGCTAGCAATGATAATGGTGTTTGTAGAACAAATGACAAGGTAATTTAGTTACATATTAACATTTAGTTCAAACATAGAAACACTCATTTTTTTGCTTTCTTTTGTTTTAAATGCAGATTCGAACGAAAATGCCAAACAATTAATGCCAAATGAACATCAATATCCTTTGCCAGATTTTACCTTAATACCGGCAAGTCGTGGCTTTTGTTTAACCTTGCCTGGCGTGTTAGAAGATTTTAAAAAAAGTCACTTCTTTCAATTAAATGGCTACTACTACAGTCAATAGCCCGACAACAACTTTAGAGGTCAACGCAACATCATCAATGATTAAATAGCCTTAAATTATTAAATAGCCTTTATTAAAACCACTGTTAGAAAGTTTGAAATATTTTCTATAAACTGCAATTTATTGTATAAAAAATTTACATCTTTTTGCATTCATTACATATATTTCAAAAATTTGAAATTCTTCTCATAAGTCTTAACATAAAAAAACAGTATTAAATTTTTATACTAACACAGGTATTCTTTGAAATATTTAAAGAAAAAAATGTTATAGTTTAAATTTCGTCTTTATTTCTGTAAAATTCTACTTATAACTAAAAATACAATCTTAGAAACTAATAGGTTTTTTTTAAAATTGTTTAACGTATATTTTTATGTATGTTTGTTATAATTTATTTTATTTCAGCCTTCTATAAATAAAATATTCATGAATAACTGTTTTTTAATTTCTTTATTGTTTGTTGATTTAGGACTCATTGAAAATAAGTTCATTATATTTATCCAAGCCCGGCAAACAAGATTCACGATTCCAGATGTGGCACATAAAAAACAATGTTTTTGGTTTTTGGTCATTCATCATTAAATAAAACAGCAAATTTTTTATATACAATCTAAAAAAAACAACAAATTCAATTTTACTACAATTATTTTTATTTACTTCTTTTTTTGCATACACATACGAAAAAGCATATATATTTTGTGCTTTTCGCACTGCTTTATTTTCTTACGGAAAATAATGTTGCTTTCTCTTTTACTCCAGCTGAGTTGTAAATTGTTGTAGACAAAAAAAAAACAGCTGATTTTCGCTTTTTGAGCTGTCATTGGTGTCCACACTGTATACATTGTGAGTACAACATCGGTTGCTGCTGTTGTTACTGAGCATATCGATTGTGTTTGTTTTATATGACCTTGACCGGTTGCAAGTTTAGTTTTGTTGTTGTAGATAATGTTGTTGTTATTATTAGTTTTTTTAAGGGGGCCATTTTCTTGAGAAAATGTTTATTTAAGAAAAAAACAATCATTTTTATATGACCATGTACGTACGTATGCGTCTGATCTTGAGAAAGTTAAGAAGATCATTAACAGCAATTTCAAGAACATATTAAACAACAAATTGGAATCAGTGTTGATCAGTAAAAATGAGAATTTCTAGCATATTTACACCGTTTATGGCATTTGATAAAAATTTCTTTTTTTTCCAGAATTGAGGACGTAAGTTTAAAATTTTAATGTGATTTAATAAGATCTGATCTGAGTGTAAACTATTTGGCACTGAAATGCTTGAATATGTGAGAACAAAAACGAAGAATTGTGTTGCATTCTATAATATGCGAAAAAGAACATACAAGACAAAGAGAAATAGGGTTAATCGTTAACAAAGAGTCTTAAATAACTTTTTTCTTTACATTGAGTACAGCACTCAGGATATAACCAGTACTCATGCTATGACGTGGCGTGTGTAGTGATTAGAGCGCACGTATAACAACACATACGACCCAGGTTTGAGCCCCAGCAGAGGATATGATGAAGAAAAATTTAATTGTGGTTTCGAATATTTACTAAAGAGGCTTCAACTTCCCTCTAGACAACTCCATCTAAAAAATATAGAAGAAGCCCCCTGACCTTTTCATATAAATCTGGCGATGATGACAAACATCAGATGAATGATCAGGATAACACACCACCTACCGGGATTAAAATTAAATTCTAAAGTAAAGATCACCACCAATTAGCAAGGATCTTCACCGCTACGCAAAATCATATGAAGAAAGCTACAGTGGATTATTCATCTACTAAGCTTTAAAGATCAAATTAATTAAAAAGATTGAAACAAAACAATGGAAGCTTGGTGGAAAGCTAATATGCTCCCTAGGGGAGTGACGGAGAATAAAAAGCGCAAAGACTTGAGCTGGTATTAAAAAACTTTAGGAAGAGAATGCCAAACAAACTGCTATTGAGCGATAGTTTCCGAGTTGTTAAAAATCCTTACTGCCCTGAGGCCTATTGTGTAATTTTCACAAGCAAAAGTTTATTTTCAAGATAAAAATATAACCAATACAAGCTTTGACGGTTTTCGTTGAAAATTTGAAAAACAGTGTTGAGGAGATCATCAAATTCCATATTAAAAAAGTTGCCACTGACGTCGCGCAGTGGCTCCGTTTGCAAAAAACATGGCAAAAATGTAAAATATGATGAATTAATTTTGTGAAATTAAGGAATAGATCGTATAAAAAGCTTATCACTGACCATAAATTAAAAGCGCTTTCCTTAATTGGATAAAAATTATGGCTGGTAGAACTGCTCAATGTTAGAAATTTTTTAGTTGAGACTGTAAACTTATGCAATTGGTATAATTTCTCATGCATAGTCAATCGAAATTCCTTCCAATAGGCTAATGACTTGTGAGAACCGTAAGATTACAATGGCCTAATCCTATCCATGTCGGCTCAGCAGAGCCTAGCAATACCGCTCCTGCTCTAATGCTCTCAACAATGGAGCAGTTTAACCGATGCAATCAGAACACCTATTCTCGGTTCCATTTCGAAAATTGCGAGCTTTATAACAACTTTAGTCAGTCCCTGAGCAACGATATCCTTGTATCCTAGAACCAGGGTTGGCAAACCACTTGGTAACCCAATACAAACCGGGTAGGTTTCTCAAATCCTGTCTCAAAAAAACTTTTGTCTTTTTATGCGCTCCAGCTTTGAAGCCGATTTTATATTTCTTCAAAAAATGTGAGTTGGTGACATGCTAACAGATATTATATCTGTCGAAACAGCTAATAGTCAGAAGGAGAAAAATTCAGAAAATATTGCGGATACAACATTTCATCGTTTCTGACAACTGTCTGGAAAATTTTGCGCCGTAAAGCCGCATATATGTCTTTATATTCCGACCGTTTTTCTCATAATACTCAGCTTGCTCCGATCACCAAGTTTTAGCAGCTCTTAGTGCACAATACCGTCTTGATCGAAACTAAACTTAGAAGCAGTTATAAAATCAAATAAAACCCAAAAAACTCACCAAAAAGTTATTAAAACCCAGTGCCAACCCTGCCTATGTATACAATATATTAATTATTGAAGAAGTACGGAGACTTCTCTCGGTCAGTGAGCTGCACCCGATTCTATTTTTAGACTCATTGAAAGGAACCTACAGTTTAACACCGACTCCGAACGACAAATGCATTCGAGAAGATTTCAATAGTAGCAATACTCATAACCAGTTACTAGCTTATGATATGAGGTGATACCGCTTTTGAAAATCTTTTTCTTTTAGTCAGATGGTCGGGTCTGGTATTGAACCGAGGATCTTTTGGTTGGTAGGCGGGTGTCTTACCTACCATACCACAGCGGAACACAATCCTGCCTAGAACCCATATAAGAATTACTTTCAAATGATCCGAAATTTCCGGGAGAAGCCTCCGGAATATGTGGACGGATCATAGGCGTCTATGTAACTCCCGTAAGATACTAGTTTGATGCCTAGCTGTCCAAATAAATATCTTGTAAATTAACAAGCACTGAACAGCCTTTTAAATGGTCATGACCTTCGGTCAGGCAATCTATACATGCATACATACATAATTCCCAAAGTCGAACAAGAGGGACTACGGCATATGCATTAGTAAGAGAAGTTTTTCATAGCGTAAATACTCATAACCAGTCGATAGCAGCGCTATGATGTGATAACGCTGTTGAGAATTATCAGATTGCATGGCCTGGTATTAAACCGGAGATCTGTTGGTTGGTAGACAGGTGTCTTACCTATCATACCACAGCGACAATGTCAGAATGTCAGAACCCTCTGTGTATATATAAAACACAGCCTAATCTGTCCAGCATTTTGAAGTCGTCGGCATAGAACTCAAGGGCATTCCTAGAAGCTGTTGTTTTGTTAAATTTAAAGCCGAAAAAATTGTGAAGGACCATGTAATCGACCCGATTACACCGTAAAGCATATTGGGCCAATGAGTGATGGGAAGCCAGAGCATACATATATATAACCCTGTTGGCCAAAAGTTTCCATATAAACCTCACTTTGCAGTCACTAACGTTCAGTGTACTGACAGCCCTAACAATCGCCCCCGACTGAACATTTAAAATAAACATAATTTTGCTTTTTGATTGAAAACTGATAAGAGCTCTATACAACTGAAAAGTGTCTGAACAAAGGCTTTGTGTTTGCTTAGGACGATTTAGGTAGTATAGTGCCTTATTCCTTATCATTCATAACAAGTACCTTAGAACATCCTGTCGCTTTACCATTAACAACAGTGTTGACTTGTAAACAAGGTCACAGAAAAATACTACCTGTTTATCTCTTATGATAACGCAGTATTAGATTTGACCTCTTGACAACTGTTTAAAGGGAAAACACATCTTAAAAAACCTTTGAATCCATATGGTGTTTTCATATTACTGTCTGGTCTTATCTCAAAAACTTATCAAACAAACCTCGTACAATTATGTGCAGAAACAGAAAAATATTTAATTAAAAAGATCTCGTGCACTGCAAACAAATACCAAAAATACCAAATCAAGAAGCAAAGCTACAAAAGAAAATGACCAAAAAGAGAAACAGAGAGAAAGACTCAAAGAAACCAAAACTAAGCCTGGCTTACAAGTAAAAGCATGACTAACCTGTTCCACATTTGCTTGTTGATGCGGCCAGACAATATTTTTATTCCTTCTAAAGTTGCTAGCGCTGTTGCTGTTGTTGTTTACACTATTACTGCCACTGCAAGTGCTACTGCAGCCATTAATGCTGCTGTTATTGCTCTTGATGTTGTTGTTGTTGTTGTTATGGCTGATATTTTTATTACAGCAAACCTCAGCATCACCACCACCACCACTACTAGCATTGTTATAATGAAGCTGATGATGTTGGTGAGACTTTTTCTGAGCCTGTAAACCAGTGACAAGATTAATATGATTTTTATTATTATTGTTGTTGTCACTGTTGTTGTTGCTGTTGTTGTTATTAGAATGATTGTTTGTATGCAATGGTGTCAGCAAAGTGCCATTGTCGTTTTTCGTATATTGTTGCTCCACATTCATTTGACGACACTCCTCGTCGTTGTTGTTGTTGTGGCTGCTGTTGCTATTGACACTCATATTCAGTTCCAGTGACAAACTATGTAGACTCAGAGGGCGTCTGGCTGGCAAGGCAGGAGGCTGATCTTTCGCCTCAACAAAAGCAGTTTCAGTTTTATTGGCCTCATTTGTATTGGTTTTTGGATAAAATGTTCCAACTTGACTGACACGTCTATGTGGTATGGGAGGCACTACTTTTGTTTCTCTTTTAATAAATAATAATTTATTGTTGTTGTTGTTGTTGTTGTTGTTGTTGTTAGAACGTATATCATAATCCAAAGATTTGCAGTGGCTGCTGCTGCCGCCGTTGTTGGCATTGCTGAGTGAAAGTGATCGAGCGAAAGAACTTTTGAAAAAATGACAGGGCAAATCGAAATCAAAATCTGGTGGTGAAGCATTAGATGGCTCCAAATAGCTCGTACTGTTGTTATTGTCAGTGGCATCCATTTTAAAATTGGGAAAATTGTTGTGACCGAAATTATCGTGATAGGCAGACATTAATTAAGAAAAAAAATTATTTTTAAACCCAAACGTCACACAAATTCAAAAAAAAAAAAAAAAATTGGGAAAATATTTTATTAAAACACAACACGTCCACACTCGCACTCAAAAGTGGTCACTTAGCCGGCTTAATATTTTTTTAATTTATTGCTTTTTTTCTTATGTTTTGCGCTATTTTTCTTAGCAAATTTTATTTTTTACATTAATTTTTTTATTATTTTTTTTTCTTATAATTTTCCCTTTTTTAAAATTTTACTTTCCACTTCAAAATCTGACATCTTTTTTTTCATTTCTTAAAACAATTTTCTTTATAAGCATTTTTCATATTTTTTTTATTTAATAAATAAAATGGAAAAAGCGTATGTATTTTCTTTTGTTATTAATTTGTTTATTTACTTTTCTTGTTTTTCGTTGTTGTTTTTTTTCTTATACATTCTTCATAATTCGGTTTATTGTCTCGTTTGTTTTCCTTCTTTCAAAACACGTTGAATTACCGCATCTTCACCATTCGACCGTTATTTACACACTGAAAATCTGTTCGAAATAAAAGTTCTTTTGGCGAAAAATAACAAAATTTGTTTTAACACTCACGCACACACTCTCACACTCACTCAATTAATAACAACCTAATGTGAGCACAGAAACAAAGTTTTTCTTTCGATCAACACTACTATTAGCAATAACAACAACATATCTTAAAAACAACTACAATTTTAATATCTAATATTTGTCAACAGTGATGGGAAAGTTGTTATGATCGTACTTTTTTTGATACTATCTAACTTCTTACAATACCGTAGTAGTCGCCTAACAGATTTGATGCTTATATTTCTACATTTTTCAATTCCTTTATTTCAGAATTTTCCGGTTTATATTTATTTTTAGTACTAATGGCAACTTCATGCTATGCTATAGGATCATAGCTGCCAGACTTGACGATTAATCGTTATTTTGACGATTTTTTAACAAAATTTTGGCAAAATGTCGATTAACGTTTTTTGATATATGGACATTTGGTAGCTCTAAAAGTATTAATAACTCTTTGTAGGTGAGACAACTAGCTTCCTTCTTCTGATTTTTGCTTGAGCTCAATGTTAAAGGCGAAATACGGAAACTGCATTACGGTAGTATTGGTGAAATGTTTATTTATGCTTTTAGCATACACTAGTCAATACAGTATTCAAGCATTCATTTTGTTGTAAATTTTGTGAAGTGAAGTACAAATGTCGTTGTCGGATGAAACATTAAGTGCAATATTGTCCAAGAAATTAAATGTTTCAAAATAGTAGAGGCTTGTATCAAACGATACCACTGTACCACTTTTTTCCATATCGCTTTTTCTTTTTAACTCTCGTCTAGTTTGTGCGTAATGAATTTATCTATTTTACTATTTTACAATTTTATTTTGATTTTGCTTTTTGCTTAATAACTCTGTTGTTGTAATTATCACATTTTACATCCCAAAGCACAGGCAGAGAACGATAAACTTCAGACAGCTCAATAATTTGCTTTTTCTTTTGAATATCTGCCATTTTTATGCCACAAAATTCGAAAACATAAATGCAAATTTTTCGTTCTCCGTTGTTGTTGATGCTATAAAATTGCAGAAAATATGAAAATTGATCAAACAACACCATACACTTTTCAATCAGCTGTTTCAAGCAAAAGAAAAATTAAATTATTTTCTATTTTGCTTCCAGCATTGTCGGTGTGAAACATACATAAAAATTTCACTAAACTACTACAATGCAGTTTTCATCTGCTTGATAGTGTATTTCGCACTTTAATAAAGAATAAATCCTGGAACAGAATAAAGTAGTTGTAGTAGTAACTGAAGGTTAGTAGTTGCTACACTTCGAATAAATTCGAACAGAATATTGAAACTTTCTATATGGTTGCCGAATAACCTCAACAAAAGATTAGAGAATAATATGTGATTTTTAAACAAAATAAGCACATATTTCACATTACTGTCTAATAAATAATATTCAAAACCCTCCAAATTATGAGCTGCAGGTAAAAACAGATTCTTCTTGCCTTCATGCAGTTAAGAGCTAATAAATTAGCTGAATATTAACCGGTTTTGAATTTATAATATGGAAAGATGAGCAACAGATATAAAGGCACTCGGTTTGACCGACACTACGGGATATTTAATAGAGTAAGTTATGGAGAGTGTGCATAACATGTCGGGAATGGTGCATGAATACCGGTTGTTTCTGGATGACATGGTGAGACATTCGACGGTTACCCTTACTTGTTTCATGGACTTGAGGATATTGAAGGTAACTGCATGGGGGATATACTTGAACAGGCAGATAATATTTTGGATGCGAACGGATCGATTGGGAAGATCGGTAATCAAAATAGTCAAAATAGACGGCTGGTGTCGAGCAAATGAACCTACCTACTATGAAACCAGAAGGTCTAGTTAAATTTGGGTTACCGCAGAATAAGGCAGCTGTTGAGGCAGACAAGCTCAAAGGTTAGGAATTCCGTATAATTGTATTTGCGGAAGTTTTTTTTTTGAGACCAGCACTCAGGGGATAGCCCCTACACAAGCAGTTCATTGTGCTTTAGACTAGTAAAATAGGTTGTGGGAAGGAGAATAGAGAGATTGTGTCTATGGACGTTTGTTTTAAATTTTCTCATGTCGTAAATGGCAGGAAAGACTCATGGTGGGAGATTGTTCCAAAAACGATCAGTGCTACTAAGGAACGAATTTTCCCTATAATGCGTTGTGCGATTCAATGGGCAATCAACTACAAAGGAATGCTCTCTACGAGAAATACGAGTACTACGTCAGAATATATGATTACCAGCAGTTAGTTCCTTAATTTCGTCAGAACACATTCCGTTATAGTACAGATACAATAATGAAACACGCGCCACATTGCGACGATGCTCTAATAAATTGTATTCCAATTTGGGTCGGATATAGGTCTTGTAAATATTAAGGAGATCAGATTGATCCTTTTCGCCGTAATCTCCAAGAAGCTCAGCCCACAATCCAAAGAGTATGAGTGACAAACGTTGGTGGCATTTGCGAAAGAATAGATAGGATTGGGTTACTAGGCTCACTATTTTTAGGAATTGGCGTAACATAAGCAACCTTCCAGCAAGATGGAAAAATACCGGAGCAATGTGACGCACTGAAATAGTGAGCTGAAGTGCACAACTTTAGGACCACTTGGAATGATGAAGAGGAAGAGTCTGCAGAACACCTTCTTTGCCACTGCCCAAAACTCGACGATTTAAGGCTTTCAGTGCTTTTTAAGAGGAGATTCGACGATGAGGACTAATTTCAACATATGATCTGGACAATATCCTTGTCTTTGTTAGGGCGAATGAATGTCTAACTATTGCCAGACAGAGGCTGCGATGACCATAGTGTGATAATAGACACATAGTATCACAATGGGACCTCTAATTTCGACCCAAGAGGGCAGACGATTGCTGCCAGATTAACCTAACCTAACGAATTGAAGAAGTTATTGAGTCTTTCAGTAAGCAATTCATGAAAAAATATTTTTGTTGTATAAAATTGTTTACGCATGTTGTCAAAAAAGTACTCTCAAAACTTGTTTAATACCGCGCAAAAATCACATTTCCCATCACTGTTTGATAATGTTAAAATGCTCTCACTCTCGCTCTCTGTGTTTTGTTATTCTTTTGTACCTTATTTGTTTTGTTTTATTCAAGTAATGCTCTCACCTGTTAATGTTAGTGGTTAACATTATTGGGGGTTAGTTAAGTATTACTTCTTTTACACAGGTACTTTTTTAAGTACTTTTTATATCATTGTATTAACGCAAAGTTTGATTCAGCATAACATAATTTAACATAACATAGTTTACTAGAATGCTCTGGAATTCAAAACAACTAATACTGATTAGTTTGCTTTAATTTAAAGCAGTTCTGAAACTGTTATTCAGATGGTACATATTTTATGTGGATACCCAAAAAAGTACCTTCTTACATTAATTTTGTTTCTTTAAATGACTGAAATGTTAAATCCCCAGTCTTTAGCTTTAACATGCAATATTTAACGTCTATACTCTTTGTCTTTGCATATTATACCATTGTTATAACTGTTAATAGTGGTGTAGTACTTAGTTAACATTACACCAATGTGTGCTTGTTTATTAGAGAAAAAGAGAACTGTGCATAAATTAAATCAACAGGTAAAGAAAAATTATATGTATGATCGCTTGTATTGAGTTACATTCTCACAAGTTGGCTTTTATTATCTTGTTACGGTTGAATGCTACTATATTTCGATAGCAGGGTTGGGTATTATGAATATGTAAGTATTTAAATATGTATTAGGTAAACTAGTATTAGACTTAGGCAAAAAATTATTAGTTTTTAATTTTTGGTCAAAGGTTTAACACTAAACCTACTGGTGCTACATGTATACCTATTCCTACCATAGCAGGTCAAATGACCCGTTGCTGTAGTTAGGGTAGGTTACATATATTTGTCGGGAAATAAGTTATCAAGAGAGGAGTAAGTAATGAAAAATGGATTTAATGTATTTTAAATAGAAGTAGTAAAGGCATATGACGAAATTATACTGTTATTCACAAAAAATTCTGACAAAAAATTTAAATCTGGTGACTTGACCCGGGCGCGGTAGCTTTAGTGTTAAAAAAATATCAGTATAACCCGTATTACCTCTAATAAGTAATTAAGCGTATGCGTATTCTTCACATAATTACCCAAAAATCTTGGAAGTTTTATCAAGGTAATTACAAGAGGATTACTGTATATATTAACCACCCCGTCTAGTGGTTAGAACTTCTGCTTAAGTATACTAAGCCGTGATATTTGTTTGTATTTTTTTCTTCTAGGCTCTATAATTGAGACGATAAAAGTAGGATTATCATTGACGTTATTAAGTTCTAGTTTTAGTTTTTGGCGCATACTCATGCTTAAACTATTCCAAAATAAAATTGTTACTCCAAACAAATTGAATTTTCTTTCATCGAAAAATTCTATACTATAATTCAATAATTTTGTAGGGTAAAAATGACACTGGTCAACAAAAAACAAAAAATTGTCTCGCCTTTAAATAAAACTATACGATATAAAGGGTCCACCAAAAATTTTTTTTTCTTGAATATGCTATAAAAAACCTACAGAATATTTTCTCAAATTTCTTTTTTTATTTGAAAGTACAATCTTTCCGGTTAATAATGGCTGCCTCGGCTGGCCATGGACCAAATCCGCACCAAACAGTGACTCGTCTTGGGTGTATCGGCTTTTCAATGTATGCGTGCGGGTTTTCTGTGCCGACAATTTTGCTTGTTTACATACGAAGCTGACAATGCTTCCGTACGCAATTTTCACACACATTCTGCAACATTAGCATGATTTTCAAAGTAATGTCGCAATATTTCCCAGCGTTGTTCAAGCGTATACACAACCATATTCGTTCAGCGGAAGGATAAAACTAATTATCTGTCAAATCAGACATGAGCTAAGTGTTACCATTCACGAAATAAGCACTTGTTGAAAAAAAAACGTTAGATGGCGGACTCGATATAATGATTTTGATGCGCTGCATTCAAATCCGTTTTCAGTTATTTTCATCGGGCTCAAGTGTTTTTTATGGGCGTGGCGAATTTTTCGCCCAAAATATGGTAGTTATGTTAATATATTTCATCATAATTTGAAAACTACTTGACCGATTTTAATGCAGGTACCACCAAACGTTTAAGAACAAAATATCCTATAAATCACCTGAACAACAATTTTTTTTTTTATTTTAACGATTTCGGGGTTATTGACACTTAGATGCGAAAAAAAACTTCTTTCGCGCATTTTTTCAGAACTAGAATTTGAGATGTTAAGCACTTGAATTAAAGCCTAAAATGTTGAGAATAAAATCAGCTATAAATCATGAAAATCGGTTGGCTAGTGCTGATTTTATTCGAAATTAAATGCAGGTACCTAAACTTGATCAAAATTGGCGAAAAATGTTTTCTTGTAAAATTAGTGGACATTTTTTTCTTTTATTTCCCAAAAAGTTATAAAAAAATTCGTCGAATATAAATTTTACATTTTAAGCAAGTAAAATAACCCATAAAGCCGGGTGCCTAACTTTGACATAAGTAAAGGGTTCAAATTTTATGGCTATGATAGGTAAAAAATATTCTAAGATTACGATTTGTTATCATTGTGGTAAAAAACCCAGTACAAAATGCACTTTTAAGAAAGATAACACAATTTTTGCCATCATTCAACACTTGTTTGTGAAACCAAAGAGACAAATCCTATCCTATATTTGATTTTATCAAAACCAAAAGTTAATATTGAAAAGTACTCTAAGGACTATTTTCGTTTTATATATTTTTTTTATTATGGTAAGTGATTTACAAAATTTATACATAGAGTTAGTTAGCTTATCAATAATGAATTTTTGTTTTAGATTACAGAATATCAAAGGCTTGGACTTGCAAAAATTCTCCAGATCTGTGGAGAATTAACTTTAAAATCACAACGCCATACAATAACTTCCCAAATTAAGAATGCTTATAGACATTACTTTGGATTTCCTATCGATGAAAGAAACAAATATTGGCTGCAAAAAATATGTTGTAATACCTGTGCAAGGGCTTTAAGAGGTTGTCTTGACGACGATAGAATCACAAAATCATGAACATGATTGCCATGCTACGCATGGATTTACGAGAAAAAATAAGAACAAACTCATATATTCGAACATTTCATCTGCCCGACGACCAGTTCTTCGAAACAATAGTGTCTCTTTACCTCCAATGCCTCCTAAACATCACGAAATGGTTAATGAAGAAGATGTTTTTTCTGTTCGGAGAGAAACCAGTTAAGCGTCTGTAGGTTCTACTTCATCTGCATAAAGAAGTCCATCGAGAAAACCTCATTTTATAAGGCAGTCTGACCTGAATGATCTTGTGCGAGACTTAGAACTCTCAAAATCAAATGTCAGAACTTCTTGCGTCAAGATTTCAGCAATGGAATTTGTTAGATAAGGATACAAAAGTCTTGTATTTTCGATACAGACAAGAAGATTTTCTGGCCTATTTTAGCAAAGATGGCGATTTAGTATTTTGTGATGTTGCCGCGGGATTAATACGAAAGCTGGGTTTCCCTGAAAAGTTTGAGGAATGGCGACTCTTTATTGATTCATCAAAGAAAAACTTACATAAATGCGTATGTATTCTTTCCTACCAGACATTTCTTTTCATTATGTTTGTGTAGCCTAATAATGTATTACAATTTTTTTGTCAAAGTTAGGTACCTCCATTTAAAGGTTACATATTTGGCTTTAATTTAAATGCCTTAAAATTAAATGTAAAAATTATATTTGAGCTTTTTGGAAAAAAAGAAAGAAAAAATTTCTCTAATTTTTTGCCAATTTTGGTCAAAGTTAGGTATCTGCATTTAATTTCGAATAAAATCAGCACTAGCTAACCGATTTTTATGATTTATAGCTTATTTTATTCTCAACATTCTAAGCTTAAACTTAAGTGCTTAACCTCTAAAATTCTAATTCTGAAAAAATTCATATGACTTTTAGAAAAAAAAAAATCCGCTAATTTGAGCGAAAATATTTTTCCGCGGCTAAGTTATGAATAACTCCGAAACTGTTGAAATTACAAAAAATGTTGTTCCGGTGATTTAAAGGAAATTTTGTTCCTAAACGTTTAGTCGTACCTGCATTAAAATCGGTTAAGTTGTTTTCAAGTTATGATGAAATATATTAACATAACTACCATATTTTGCGCGAAAATTTGCCACGCCCATATAAAAAAAAAATTGAGTCCGATAGAAAAAAACTGAAAACGGATTTGAATTCAGCGCATCAAAATCATTATAATCTATATAATTTTATTTAGAGGCGTTTTTTTCTGTAGACCAGTGTTATTTTAACTCTAATAATGATCAATTTTGTCCAAAAAACACTAAAGAAACGGTAATGGAATGGGCTTATACGACAGCTTCAGATGTAAAAATCTTCATTTTAGAGAAAATGCTATGAGTAAAACCTTTTATCTTGACATTCTGAAGAATAATGTTAAAAGAAATACTCGCAGATTTGGCATTATTAATAATCTTAAATTTTATTACGCCAATGGCCCAGGGCATACGCCACTGATAGCGAAAAGTTGGCTGATGTACAACTTCAAAAAGGTCTTGAAAACGCCTCCCCAAAGTACCGATTTAAATATTATTGAGTAATATTCCAACAAGCTTTAAAACAGCCATATTAGTACTACTTTTAAAAAAAGGTGATCCCAGTTGCGCCTCGAACTAATATGGTTTATCACTAATTGATAATCCGTGCAAAATCTTTAACAGCCGCATAACAAATTGGATTGAAAAATATTCCATATTGAATGAACATCAAGCTGGTTTTAGAGAAAATTACTCAACGTCTTCAATCTGACAAATATTGTACACTTAACAAAATAAATAGTAGAAACTCATTCACATTTTTTGTGGACTTCTCACGTGCTTTCGATATGATACCCAGATTTTTGCTATTTTATAAATTGTCAAGAATCGGATTATCGTCTAAGATTGTTCGTATTCTACAGCTTTCATGTGTAAATATGTACGTTAAGTCAAGTACTGTGTGAAAATATGTTTTTTAATCTTTAAATTTTAATGTTGGCCTTAAACAAGGATGCATATTAAGTCCAATTTTGTTTGCATTGTATCTTAATGACTTAGCTGACTTCCTTTCTGGCGGATTAAACATTGTAGACATTGCTGTTAAGTTTCTTCTTTACGCAGATGACATTGTCATTTTGGCCGATTCACCAAGTGTACTGCAAACCATGATTGATGCCATTTACTCTTACTGCTTGTTGTGGTGTCTTATGATAAACTTAGAAAAGTGAAAAATATTTGTTCTTCGTGGTTTGGTAAGACTTTCCAATAATCTAAAGCGGAATATTTGAGATTTTGCTAATAACTACAGGTATTTGGGAATGGACATGAATTTGAACGTATTTTTTACAAAGCGCTTAGGGAACAAATTAACAACATCGAAAATAGCGATTGCATTAACAGGATCAAACTACAGGGTGGGCAAATTTGAGGTTAGGAGGTAAATCGCCTGTAAAATGATGAAATGTCAAGAATTGAGCTGTCAAACTTTGACACTTATTTAGTATAATTTTTGGAAATTTTAACTACGGAACGTTACACTCTTGAACAAATAATTTTAATTGTGAAAATTTACTGTTCGAAAAACTGAACGAAAACAAGGCATTTTTCAACAAAATCATCTTTAGTGATGAGGCCCATTTTCAATTAGGCGGTTATGTAAACAAACAAAATTGTCGCATATGGGCCTCACAAAATCCACAAACAGTCCGAAAGTGTTTTTTCTTGTTTCTGAATTAGCTGAGTTGGCTCCAACTAAACTGGTTTTTACTTCACTACTAGCTT
Organism: Wohlfahrtia magnifica; assembly: GCA_023159175.1. Classification (NCBI taxonomy): domain Eukaryota; kingdom Metazoa; phylum Arthropoda; class Insecta; order Diptera; family Sarcophagidae; genus Wohlfahrtia; species Wohlfahrtia magnifica. The sequence continues at coordinate 388,030 of JAKWBJ010000212.1, read as the reverse complement.
CACGAGTTTACTCCTTATAAACTCTCTTCACACCAATAACACATACGCTGAGTTAACTTTACTTAAACTCCACTCGCTGAGTTTACGACACATAAACTGATTGCTGTTCGCATCGATGTGCTTTTTATATGGCTGAGTAAACAATACATCGAAAGCTCTCGAACCTCTCGATATTTCAGGTAGATTCCATTTCTTTCTTTTAATTTTTTTCAGTTCTTTTGTAGCCACGCGTATGTAAACATCTGCCTCTTTCAGCTCTTAGTATTTGTTGTTGCTTGTTTATTGTCTGTTACTTGTTTTCTTTGCTGCTTAATTATTGTTGTTGCCGTGTTATTTTTATTTACTTTATCTCTGCTAATGGTTGTTGTTGTTGATTTGGTTATTTGTAAACAGCACGTATAGCCGATTTTGTAGCTTTTGTTTATTTATTTTAACGATGTAATAAACGCTGTGGTGCCCAACCTTATTTTCGTAACAATATATATATTTTTTTATATTATAAACATTGCAGCATTGTTCTATTTTGTTAGTTTTTGTTAATAAAAATGTCATTATCGTATTTAAAATTGCAAATTTTAATACGCCGATTTTTTTATATCTAAGTGCCGATAATGCCGGTTTCGTTTTTGAAATCTGCCGATTTTTAATCAAAATCATCTGGCACACCTAAATGTAAGCACAAATATTGAGTTTCTCACTTTGGTGTGTTTTATAAAATGTTATGCTACAGTTGGAAATTTCTTTTTTGTTTGTTCTTGTTACCTAATAAGTGTTATATTAAATATAATTAAATAAAAATAAATAAAATAGTTCAGTTATATTTTTTTAACATGTATGTAAAGTTATTGTAATGAGTTGCCCAAATTACAATGCGAGGGACTGTATATACATATTTCCTTATTTCAATTTTTTTCATTTTAATTCGAAAACCTCCAGAACTTTTTTAAGGCAACTTTACCTTTTACATAGTAAATAGTGTTAATGTGTTACTCCCAACTCTGTTCATTAGCGTGGGAACGGCATATGTTTCAATACAGGCGAATTTAAAATAGTGGTGAGTTTTAATTATAATATATATCCCTGTGCAGTAAAAGGAAAAAATTACTTGTTTATCTAGTCAGTCATGCATTAATTAAATAGAATCTAATTTTACTTTATAAATAATTATTTTTATTGTATTTTTTTTTAACTTAAAGAATTTTTTATTTTACTTGGCTTTAATATTCAACTTAAATGGCTGCTCTCTTGCTTAACTAAAAAGATTTCAGTGTTGTGTGTGTTTAGTTTTGTTTTATGCCGCAGTACTATGAACATAGAAGTTCAATAATGACTAAAGCATACTTTGGGGAGCAACACTTAATAAATTGTATAAAATACAAGAGTGATAAACTAATTACATACTTGAGGGAGTAAACATAATAAAGCACATAAAGAGCTTTAGGGGGTGAGCTATATAACGATGGGTTAAACTTTTTAAAATTTTAATTAATTTATTTTAACAAAATGTAGTATTTATTAAATTTTCAATGCATAGCTGAAATAGCGGCTCATATAGACGATTATTTAAAATTACCACATTGAGTACGTTTTGAACATTACCTTTGTTTTCCAACTGGATTATATTGGAATAACGTAACAGGTGTTACATTTTATTTGTTAATATACAAGAAATAGACGCCCTGACCAAACGTGTCGTTGATTGATTTTAAAATTTACAAAAATTAAAATTAACTGACTCGCTACATAATGCGATAACAACAAAGTATGTAGTTCAAGTGAAAATATATTTTGGTCTACTTACTAATTAATATATGCCTTCAACAGGGCGTAGTCATATACCAACAAATATATTGCAAACCAAGTTTGACAACCGCTTAGTTTTACGAAAATTATCTGATCTGGTACCCCCAAAACAAAGGGTCAATTAGCGCCATTGTGCCGTTTTGTTACGACATACTCGTATCCACAAAAATGAAAAAAACACTGAGGTCAGGAAGTGTCACCCTTGGCGTAGATCTAGTATCAGCAGATGAAGAGCTAAAGAGGAAATAACCCGTTTAACTATATGCATCTAGCGATGTTCAAGAACTGCACAATCCTGGTAGGGAATATGTCCACCATGCCGCTGAGGTGCGCAATGTCGAAGCGCCCCGATTTTTCACTGTCTTCTTCGACACAGCTTTTACATACAACGTTGTGTAGCTTTATTCTGAGGTGCCTGGAATATTTTTTCAATGACAAGTGCCCATTGCTTAGTGCTGACTGTTACTCACGAAAATCTCTCGCCTATCATGATATGGTCAGGTTTTTTTTGATATGGTACAAGATTTCTGGTTAGCATTTCTGCACATTTACAATCCGCCCTTTACTTCACAAACAAAACTTGCTCATTAGAGTAAGGACTTGTGCATATTGAAAGTGGGTAAAAGTAGTCTGCTCTCGAGCGAACATATGTGCCACCTCGTTTCCCTCAATATCACAATGTTCAGGAACCCAAAGCAGAGTAACATGACTGCGTCTCTGGGTCTCCTTGCACATCTCGTCCTGACTTGAGGTCGTCACTCTCGATATCAGGGCCCATAGCGCTGCTTGATTGTCAATAAAAATCCTGATATCCTCGCTGAAGTTTGGACTTATCACCACCTCCACTCGAAGCTCATAAACTTTCGCCTGAAAGACACTCGGATGTTCTGGAAGCCAATAGATGTTAATTTCTTGCAGAAAACACCTGCATCAACTTTTCCATCAATTTTGTGACCATCTATTCATGAATTGAAAACCGTATTGAATTGCAAATCTAGCGGATTGGATTGTAGTCTGAGATCGCAGAAAGGCCCCCACCAGCTTTTGTTACAATGGCCGTAAGACCTTAGGTAACGTCACCGGCAATCAAACTGCGCTGCAGCAGGCATAGCACCTTATGAGGAGTTCTATTGGCAGCAGATGGAGTACTACGTCCAAAGCAGCACCGTGGCAAATCAATGAATTATTTGTTGTTGTTGTTAAAGACGCAGTTCATACAGACCCACTTGAATCGTTTGCAACCTGAAAACATAAAATCCGTAATGTGTTTAACGAAATAGACTTGTCATTTTGCTTAAATGCGATTAACATTTTTATAAATAAAATGACATCTGTATAAGCGGTATCGTGTCAAGTCTCTTACCCCTTGCAGTACAATAAAAATTTGAATGGTTTTGAAAAGCAAATTTATTGTTGAAAAAACTTTAGTTTACGAAGACCACTTACTTTTAGGCTAAACGTCTATTTTGTAAAGGTCCTTGGCTGGCTGTCATAACTGACAAATAGGTATTTAATGAACAAAGTTTCTAACAATAGTCTACCACGTATACATACATACATATGTATGTAATGGATTCAATTTAAGACCAGGTTTTATTGACTTTCGCACCATCAAATGTGATAACCGCCAGTTTATACAGACACTGATAGCAACCAAATCTAAAGAACGATAAGAACGTTACTGTTTTTGACGAAATGGGCTTGATATACCAAATGGAATAAAACAAAAAAAAATGTTAGAAACATAGTAAATAACATTCTAAATTACTTAAGTTTGTTTATCAAAATAATAAACGAAAAATTAAAAAAAAAATTATCAATAAAATCTCCATTAAAAGTGAATGCTTTTTATACTCTACAACACCATCAGTATGTTGTTGTTTGTGCCAAAAATTCTAACTATATAATCTAACTATTTATATAATAAACTATTAAACGTACTTTTGCTTGGCACTGTATTCTTAGAAAACTAAAAAACAACACTCACATAGAAACTCTACCACAAATATTTCCATTATATAAGTCTTGCATAAGCGCTCAGCAACAAAATGAAAACAATTTCAATAACAAAATGTTTAAAAATAATCCGTTATTTCATAAAAATAAAACATGAGCAAATAAGAAAATTATTCACTCTCTCTCTCTCTCTCTCTCTCTCTCTGTCTGTCTATCGACAAAAGTCTTGTCTCTCAATGTCGTTGTGTTATGTTAATGCTAATGATTACACCATTCAACCTGCCGGTCATTCATTCAGTCATTTAGTCAGATTCCCACCACTTACTCGGTCATTATACATACATGTATAGAATTATTTTAGAACTTACATAAGTTTACTTATCAAACTAACAAGAGTCGCTATAGTCACCACCTTCAATACCAACCATTATGTTACAACATCAAAAATTAAACGACAAACTTATAGTCAAATAGTTAATATGACTGGTTCGCTTTTTACATTACGTATGTTTTTTTCATCTTTCTCTCTCCCTCTCTCTTTCTTATTAAGAGTACAATTATTTTTAGTGTGTTATATAAAATCAAAACGCATTTAAGTATGTATGTATGTATGTATGTAAGTGCATGTATATGCATGCACAGACGGACGGTATAAAACAGCCTGGCTAGCTGGCTGACTGACTGGTATAGAAATATTACTTTAGTGTTGTTCTAAATCTCCTTAAGATCACTTTCGTTAGAGCGTTTAATTTTCAAAATTTTGTTGTTGTTAAGAACGAAGCGTAACAACAACAATAAAGTGTTATATAAGTGGAAAATGAGAAAAACAATACCAAAAGCTACATAATAAGAAAATTATAATAAGAGCACGTGATATGTAATTCTTTTTTTGTTAGTGTTCTGTATACAATAAAGTAAGAATTGTAAAGAACACAACAATAGAGGTAATATTAAAGAACGAAAACAAACAAAATAAAGTGCGTGAGTAAAGTAGTACAAATACAAAAACAATTAGATGTTTGTAAAAAAAAACAAACCTTACACAATAACCTCTAACACATAACAAAAACAAAAAAGTCGAAACTTTTTTTTTCTCCCACTACAAAAACAAATTAAACACATTTAAGTGAAGAATAAGAGAAACAGCATTTATTTTTAAGATTCCATTCTCTCTCATAAACATAAACAAATACCAACAATACATACATATAACTTTAGAAAAGCAAAAGCATACGAAGTGTTTGTAATTTGTTTTTTAAATAAGTGAAACATAAATCATGCCCTCACCATCATCTTCATCTTCTGTACGTCGTAAAAATTGTAAACGTACCCGTTTTGCAATAACAATGCAATCAAATATTATGGATTTATCTATGAAAGGTAAGTAAGTGGAGGTCTCAATTTATCTCTTTTTTTAATTTTATACTCAATTTTATTGTGGAGTTATTTAATACTCATCTACAATAGTATAATTGTTTGTTATTGTTTTTATTTTTATTGCAAATATTTACAATTTCATGATTGAAGTGTGAGAGAGTCAATGTTTACATTATTGAATGTGCAAATAGCGTTGAGCAATGTCGTACACAGTAAGAAAAAATTGTTTAAGAGTTTACATGCTTAATAGAAATAAAAATTAAAAATAAAAGTGAAACATAATTAACGGTGGTGTTGTAAAAATTAAGGTGTTTCAAGTCTAATTTAGATATTTTTTTTGCAACCTTGCTTGTAGTCTACTTGAAGCCATAGTTCATAGTCGCAATTCTAGGCTACTATATCTAATTATATCGGGTGCTTTTTATAGTTACGCAAGTTTAAATAATAATAAACCATTGAAATATATTTTTAATATCAATAAAACGGGCTTAAGCTAGGTTATGTAGGAAGTCGTACTTAGGTCAGAAATTTGCCCCATGGTGGTACCTCAAGTATAGAAGATAACCCGTCTCCATAGGGCACTATTTTGACTCCAAAATAACTCTCGCAATTGCGGTGGCCTACACTACATTCTGGAAAGTTCAGTCACAGATGAAAAAAAATAGGAAGCAAAAAACTTCCGTCGTCTAATAGCAATGGCTATACACTGACATATGAGGTGAAAAACAGTCTCCTCCTTCTCTTCAAAACCACAAATTATGCAAAAATCATACGAGGGGATGTCGAGTCTATCAGCATGCCTCCCAATCAGGCAAAGACCCGTGAAGACCGCAATAGTGCTATGGATGTCCATTAGACTTAGGGAAAGAAGACATTTAATCAGCTTTTTATAGAGGTCGGTCTTGCAGAGCCTAGCGATACCGCACGTGCTCTCATGCCACAAAGAAGATTCGGTCTCGCCATACATTGACAGGAGAATATCCAGTCTACCCTAGGCAATCGAGACACCAATGATAGGCTCCCGTTCGAAAATATTGACTCCCTGTGTCTCGGAATCTACATGAGAGTTGCCTTCGAATGAGCCGGTATTTCTATGAGATACCTGCGGCATTCAAGGAATAGGATAGATGTCGAGGTGACGCTTACCAGAGACTAGATCGCAGCTTTGTGTCCAAATAAATCAGAAGATTTTCAAGAAAAATCCCGACACATGACAATTATTGCACAACACTCAGTATGGCCAGACCTCCGTCTGAAATACACTGCAGTGATCAGACAACCTATAAGAAAACTGATGTCAGAACCCGCTGCGTATATACCACACCCCATTCTGCCCAGTATCTTGGAGACGTCATTATAGACCTCAGAAGCATTTTGGAAAAACTCCTATTTGTAAGACGACAAGTTTCTCGTGAGTATATCTAAGTCAATTTCTAATCGAGAAAATTATTATCAATCATGTTATCGATCCGAGTGTGTCTGTGGTCACCAAGGATCGAAGCGTGTCCATAGTTCAGATTGGACCAGGAGTTGACTGCATTTAGCCAGTGAAGTATAGCAAATAAGTAGAGTGCATTGGTAATCAGGACAGCTGCCTGTAAACAGCTGTACCGTAAAGTAGAGGAGGTTCTACTACGGCCTGATAGAGCCAATAGGTGATGGCCGGCTTTCGGACCTCTTAGGGGTATAAAACGCTATGGTCGCCTTTCTCACCCCATCCATTATATATGATAGCATGATGTTTTCCGTGCTAGTATTGTTTATTCTCATGGACTTGGTTTTCTTAATGTTTACCTCAAGTCCAACATTGCCAATCTTTATAGGTTCTCCAGTTTCGACTGTATATTATGCGAGAGTAGATAAATGTGTTCCGCATAGTACAATTCTTCGAGTTAGCGTGAGAGACACCATGATATTCCTCTTCTTTGTGAACAGACTTTGCTCATTATGTCATCCAGCACGATGGTGAATAGCTAAGGGGATACAGTGGGCATCCGTCAATGGGTGGCTGATGTTCCCGTAGTGAAGAACTTAAAGTTGTGCATCCTCGTACATCGTTCTAATTTTTGTATTATTTTTTCTTTTTTGAGGTACACTTTTTGTTCTCGGTGCTTTCCAGTGAGATTAATGCGAGTTAATTCAAGTACGACAAAATATCTAATCATGTCCCTGTACCGTTCACCATTGATAGTAACATTCTGACAATCATCGTTTTTGAAGATATATGGACCAATGACTCCGCCCACACATAAAGTGCACCAAACAGTAAGCCTGTGGATTATTCCCACTTCAAATGCGACAATACGGAGAACAAAATTTTGAATAAAAATTCAAATCAATATCAATTTGTGCTTCAGACCAATTTGCATGCGTTGCTATGGTGTAAGTCTACCCATAATGAAATGATAAACCAAATTAAACAAAAAGCAACTTTCAGCTGTTAAATCGGTTGTCAAAATGAGCAGTGCTGGCAACTTAAAGTTGCCAGCACTGCCAAACGTTGAATTTTTGTCAAACGTGAATTTTGAAAACAATTGGTAGCATTGGTTGGAATGCAATTTCGATGTTATTCCGCGATTTAAGAAGCGTTAAATCATAGTCAGGATGATCGCTTTTCGATAGGCTGCAGGAAACCGAGGTACTAAATTACACATCAAGCTCAAACCCAAGGTGTAATAGGCCCAAAAAAAAGCTGGTTCTTTATCGCTATTAGTGTATAACTTACAACAGTTTAGTTCGTTTTTTCAATTCTATGATTTCTAAAATGATTTAATCTGTTACTGCAGACGCATTACAGTTGATACCTAAATATTTCATCACAATAAGAAGAAAACCAAAATACTCGCTTGGTTTTCAACAAGATTCTAAGAATAATTAAGAAAAAAATAATATTTAATAAACGGAAATGTTTATGTGAACCATTGGTTGACCCAGTAAGTATTTATGAGAATGTATGTATGTACTCGTACATACATATGTTTAGAAGTTTGTCATGGAAACGCCCACTTTCGTTCCATTTTAAATTGATAAATTGTTGGCGTGCGTTCTAAATGTTTAAAGTTTAAATCATTATTCTGATCGCGTGATTTCATTAATATATTTTTTATTAAAATGTTTTTAAGTTAAACTTGACCTACTTGAGCGATTATTATCAAACACACATATTTTAATCTGTGTTATATGACATACATAATAGTCATTAACACTTAGAAAACAACTTAAGAGAAGACATGATCAGTGGATGCTGGTCAGAGTATAATTTTATCAATTCACAACAACACAGATAGCTATGATACCTTTTTTTGGCTTATCCTTAATATGTTTATCTTTATAGCGAAACTATGCAACTATCCTCTATGAAATGGTAAGGTGTTAACCCAACAACATTGTAATTCGTTCGCTTTTAACATACTGACACTTACTTTAAAATCGATAAGAGTCGTGTGCACCTGGTAGCACAGGCAATGCAGTTCTATAGACATTATTTGCATTATTGTGTTAATGTAATGTTTTTCACTTAAGTTCACCTCTGTTCCATTGTCCCAACATCTAAAAGATTTTCATTTTTAAATAATTTAAAAGACGAAAAAAAGTCGAATTGCGTTCTAAGCTTAGGGTTAATGATTCTATGATTAATTGATGTTTGGCTTTTCAGTTATTTAGTGGCCTTAACTAATGTTGAGGTTTGGGCAGAAAAAAATAGTTGCTTCGATCAGTTATGGGCGCAAGAACTGAATGAGTTCAATTTGAAATAGAAAGTTACTTTATAATACAAGGATGGGCCACCATAGAACCATTACGACAACCCTTATGGTTGGAGAAACACTATCCACTTATTCCATAGGCGAATTACTATACCCTAAATCAGTGATCCGCACAAATAGAGCATAAAAGTAACTTTTTTGCATTCCTTTTTTGTTTTTCTTAGGAGCACTTTATACACAAGTATCTCTGTGGGCAAACTGTGCCACCAAATAGTCCACAATATAGAAACATAGTACTCTAATCCCATAGGACCATTGCAATAACCCATATAGTCCACGAAACAGAAACACTGTCCACACATGGAAGCAGCAGGCTATTCCAAGAATACGTATTCAAGTATTGATTGAATGAAATGCTTCACCGCCTATGTTTTATGATGAGTGATCTCAGCCTTTAAGACGGCCATAAATAACTGATTCGAAAAAGTAATCCAAGCTATTCGAAAAAGTAATCCAAGTCAAGTTTCTTTTTAAAACATGAGTTTGCACTCTGGGCTCAAGGAAAGTCTGAATATAATACGCCAAACAGCGCCATCATGAGAAATATTGCAATCATTTTATATAGTACGAGTAGATCTGGCAAACCTACGGAACCGCCTATGTTATATGATAAATGATCTCAGCCTTCAAGACGACCATTAATAACTAGTAATAACTGAGGAAGAGGAGAGTGTGGCCCACTTCATTTGCCAGTGTCCGTTTCTAGCTAGACGTAGATGCTCACACTTGGCTCGCTCTTTCTCGATAGCTTATCTCGATAGCTTATGTCGAGTGGGTTTCCGATGAGGTACCACAACTGGCCGCTATGTGTGCTCAAGTGTACCTTGACTCAACGAGACTGCCACTCCCTCCTAACCAGACCTAACTACTAATCACATCGAAAATAAGTGCCATTTCATGCTTCCCACGTGCCAGCAACGATTTAGTGTTTCTATAGCCGTTTACTGACCAAGAGTTACAGATTGTTTTCTCCAATTTAGAGTCTATCTGTTAAGAAAGTTAATATCCCCTTGTTCTCTTAAGGAGTTCAAAGTCGATTTATTTTTGGTGTATTTATCAATCGCATTATATCCATAAATTATGTCTCATTCGAAAAAGTAATCCAAGTTAAGTTTCTTTTTAAAACATGAGCTTTCACTCTGGGCTCAAGGAAAGTCTGAATATAATACGTCAAACAGAGCTATCATGAGAAATATTCTAATCCTTTTTATATAGTAGATCTGGCAAATCTACGGAACAGTGATGTTCAAAAACAGCCCATGCGCTTAGTCTTTTCACACTTAGAAAAATTTTCTCAACTGTTTCTCGTTCCCCGAATCCCAGACTCTAAATAACAGCAAAAGTTTTCAAACTGCTCGCTATAAGTTGCTATTAACGTTTTTATTTATTTTCAATATTCGTTATCATAAATGGCCCTGTTATCGATTATTTTCGAACAACATCGTTTAAGTAAATAAAGTCTACTGCTTGCTTGAACATTAAATTAAATAAAGATCGTCACGAAAATCCGGACAGACTTGAAACAGCAACAGAAATGTCAATTATAAAGGCGGTTAAACTAAAACAACAACAAACATTAACAGTGTAATTGTATGGTTATGATATTACAGTGAAATAAAAAAAAAACAAAAAATAAAAGCAAATATTTATTGTTTAATCGATCAGATATAGATCTAAAAAAAATTGTTTAAATCATATTTAATTTTATACCCTACACTGAATCCAAGTTTGTATTGATGCTTTTAACACTGGAAAAACATTACTAAACTAGCTTTCTTTGGTACAACCTTTTAAAACGGTTCAAGCCTCCACCTAACTTATAAGAACCAAATATTTAAAGATTGAACTTGGCAGTCGACTGCCAATGTGAAAAACGCAGTAATTTTTTGGATAGAAATGGGTAGAAGGTCGGTTACAGTAAAATATAATCTAATCTAGACAACAGATCGCTTCGTAACCCTGGTTTTTATACAAAATTTCCACAAAAATCGGTAAGATCGGATGACAGAAACATTTGTTACTCATATTCTTTTGATCATAGACCGAGCCTTTTGGAGGTTGGGGCAAGAAGGATGAATATGAACGTCACACTCACAAGTGACCTGGTGAAGGTCTCCGAATGGGGTTGTGTGAACAGGGTCGATTTTAATGCACGTAAGGCTCAATGTTGTTTTTTAACACACAGACATGGTGGTGTGCTGTCATCTGTGTCAATGGGTAATGTGGGCATGAGAATTCACTGTGACGTTCGTTGGAATGGTCACATATTTCAAGTGTCGAAAGAATCATTCAAGTGCCTTGGTTTTTTGAGACGATGCAAGCAATACTTCACTCCATCAGATCTCCTTAATATTTACAAGACCTATATCAGACCCAAAATGGAATACAACTCCCATGTATGGGCCGACTACGTACAGGAGAGGGCGAAGATGCTCATCAATGACGGTAGGGTAGCCAACTCTATCGATTCATTGGAGTACCCTCGCAATGTGGTATGTGTCTCATTGTTCTATCGGTACTATAACGGAATGTGTTCTAACGAAATTAAGGAATTCATTCCTAAAAATCATATATTTTTACGTGGTACTCGTATTTCTCGTAGAGCGCATCCCTTTGTAGTTGATTTTCCAGTAAATCGCACAACGCATTATAGGGAGAATTCGTTCTTTGGTCGCACTGTTCGGTTGAGGAATAATCTTCCAGCGAAAGTTTTTCCTGCCACTTACGACATGAATAAATTTAAATCTAACGTCCATAAACACTACTCCCTCTGTTCTCCTTCCAATAACCTATTTTCCTAGTACCAGCACAATGCACTGCATGAGTAGGGGCCATCCCCTGGGTGCTGGTATTATATAAAAAAAAGAGATATGAGTCAAATGTGTTTAATGTGCTCATCTGCTCTATAGGCTTAACGCTGAGTGTTAATAAAAGTGTGATTTGTGGCCGTAATGTTACGGAATGTAACCACACCTTGCTTAAGAATTGTGGACTGTCTTAATTGCAAGTTGCACTATTTAAAGCATATCAGAAAAAATCATCTCTTCAGACTAAGAAGGGGTCTTTCTTATGTGTGTGAAGATAAATTCGAATTTGAAAAGCCAAGACACCAAACACACCTTTTTAACCTGCTCAAATTTTGCGTTAACAGAGTACTGTTAAGAGATTAACAGTGATTACATACAAAATGTTAAATATCGTCAGAGGATAAGTGAATATTTCGGAAAATATGAAGGTGCTCCCGTATACCACTATATAAATATGGTTGCCCAAAGGGTCTACAATAGTATCCATATAGTGGGATGTCTGGCAAAATCACTGGATTTGAAAAAATTGATTTTTAAAAAATAGACTTTTTGAAAAATATGAAAATTCTTCGGAGGATGAGCGGCTATTTCTCTAAAATACTAAATAGAAAAAAAAAACAAAACAAAACAAATATTTATAATTTAACTCCCCATTGCCATGGATTTGAACTCGAATTCTTGTAAAACATCTAAAAAATGAAAGAATTTTCGAATTTAGCATGGATGTATGTACTCGTATGTATGTGCATATGTACATATTTAATTTCAGACCACATTTTTTCAAAATAATAAAAAAAAAATATATATAAAGATTCGAGCTCGAATCCTTGTAAAGTAGCTAAAAGATTATAAGTTTGAAGTGCTGTGTGTCATGCTACTACACACTTGTTTAATTTAAATTGTTTTGCTCTTCTGTTAAGCGGTGATAGAACTTTCGATTACATTAAAGTCAAAAAAGGGAAATCCCACATAAATACATACATATGTATGTATGTATGTATGTATGTTGGTTTTATTTCATTATACTATGTACCTTTTGTTAAAGTAGAGAAAAACAAGAGCAGTTTTGGTAATTTTTACAATGAGCTAGCACAACAAGAATTAAACTTAATATTTATTTATATATTTATTTAGTGAGCACTTCCATATTTTAGAGAAATAGCCGCTCATCCTCCGAAGAATTTTCATGTTATTCAAAAAGACAATTTTCCGGTGATTTTTCCAGACATCCCACTATATGGGCTCTGTTTAGGACCCTTTTAGCCAGCATATGTATATAGTGGTATATGTGTACCCTTCCATATTTTGGAGAAATGCCCACTCATCCTCCGAAGAATTTTCATATTTCTTAAAAAGACGATTTCTTAAACTTCCATCTCCTCAAATCCGGTGGGTTTTCCAGACATGCCACTATATGGGCTCTGTTTAGGACCCTTTAAGCCAGCATATTTATATAGTGGTATGTGTGTACCCTTCCACGTTTTGGAGAAATGCCCAATCATCCTCCGAAGAATTTTCATATTTTTCAAAAAGGCGATTTTTAAAAATTCCATTTTCTCAAATCCGGTGATTTTTGCAGATATCCCACTATATGGACACTATTGTAGACCCTTTGTGCACCTTCATATTTTCACGAAATTATTCACTTATCCTCTGACGATATTTAACGTTTTGTTAATCTCTTAACAGTACTCTGTTAACGCAAAATTTAAGTATGTTAAAAAAATGTGATTGGTGTCTTGGCTTTTCAAATTCGAATTTATCTTCACACACATCATTTCGTTTCTTTTCAGTACAGATGAATAACTATGAAAAGAAAACAATCAATATTCGATAGTTAAGAGACAAGTGTAATGAGGCTTGTGTGTTCACTTATACATACTACATGCATATATACATGCATACTAATATTCACAAATGTGAAATAGAATAAGTTTTAAACAAATATCGATAATTTTCATGCAAAAACAATATGCTTTTAAAGATCAGTGTTGCCAGATGTAGGAAAAGGGAAAATCATTTAAGAAATCCTTAAAAAGTACACAACGATTATATGATTTTACCGAATTGACAACATTGCTATTGCGTATTAAGAAAATGTGAGATGAGAGCGAGAACTACGAAATAAAAATCGTTTCAATGAACAATCTTTTTCGTTAACGAAGTGAAACAAATATTCTCACTCATGGTATGAATAAAGCAACAGTTTGTTTGGTGTTCTGATTTTTATTCGCAATAGGGTTTTAGTGCCCACGTTCATGCAACTCTTTAGTATATGCATATAGGGGAGTCAATTAAACTTCGGCCACATTGGCCACTTATGCTATAAGTTCACAAATAACCCAATCTGTCATACAATTAAGGCCAATTGCTTGTATACTGACATGACTATTTACAAATCCTATTCAAAAGTTATTGAAAGTATAGACAGGGTTAAGTTTTTGGTTTGGTAGAAGTCTGACGTACTTTTTACCATTCGAACCGTATAAATTAAACATAAAAGCATGTCATACAAACAATTGTTGTCCCTAAATAGCTGGCCACCACTGTATATTTTTATTTGTTTATTTTAAAATATAATAAAACTACAAATTATGTATATTCTGATTACTAATCGAACTCTTTATTTCTGCGCTAGCAGAGTAGCATACTATCCACCAGCCTACCGGTACAGTACCACCTGTCGTATAAAGTTATATGTAAAAAAAATAACATGTCTTAGACAGTCGATTGAATTTTTACCAGAACCCGAGTAAGCTACGGCACCAAGTTTATTAAAAATCGGACTTTAATTGTTGTCCTCTTGTTGTCTGGTAAAATTTAATTTCAAGCCCGTTTAAGATACAGTTAAGTTGTCATATGTTCTCTGTAAACTTTCACCATTACATAACATTTTTTAGCAATCGATTCGAAGTTGACTCTTACCCACGTTTTTAGATCAAACATCTGGAAATCAATAATTACCTTGATATACGCAGACATGGGTTTGACAAATTTAAAGAAGTAATAAAAAATTTTTAAAATATAAAATATAACAGCATTTACATTGTGGTATAGGGTATCTTCTAGTCGTTGTTTGCTATAATTCTTTCAAGAAAAAAAATCAAAACAAATATTACATTTATTTTGTTACTTTAGCAAATTTAAATTCAAGAAAACGAGAAAAAAACAAAATTTGAAATACAAGTCATGGAAAATATTATCAAGATTTTTATTATTTTTTCTAACATTCTTCAACATGTTTTCTATTTTATAGATATGATTTGTGTATGGCTCACCCTTTATTTGTGAGCTTGATTTTGTTATTTATTTTGTGTGTGTGTGTGTGTGTGTGTTTTTTTGTATGTCTAGCAGTAATATAATAATTTTATTAACCATGTGATTAAATTACAAACTATTTTGAATTAATGTTCGTTCATGTTAATTAGATATGATACTCATATAACTTTAGTATAATAAAGCTAAAAATAGGGTTTCCCTTAGAGGTGGCTGTCCCCATTAAAAAGGGAACACATTGGCCAAACCCTCCCGTTGTGTTACCACAATGAATGATCTTCCTACACTTGAAACCACCTGAAGCTCATGATAAAGCCTGAAAGTTCCTTAAAGTCTGTTTCCGACATCGTATGGTAGAAGCCCGGCCCACATAACGCCGGGCATGTGCCCAGTAGGTGACAAATCGTTTCCTCTTCGTCCCTGCAACTTATGCAGAAGTCTTTGGCCAGGTGTTCTAGTCCTAGATGCCTGTTATGAGAGCCCAGTAATAACTTGAACTAGTAATGGAAAATGGGATTTTCGTTTGGTATAAAAAAAATTTTAAAAGTACTTTTTTCACCGAAAATAACAAATTTTATAAAAAAAAGATTTTTTAATGAGTTGGTTTGCTAAAAAATTCAATAACTCTGTCAAGTACCAACAGATTTTCAAAAGCAAAGAATCGTTTTAATCTAAACAAAGATGACGTTCGTTTAATCTGGCGACCATCATTAGCTCACTTGGATCCAAATTGTAGGCCCCGTTGTGTTACCATGTGTCCATTACCGCACCCTAGTCCTTGCAGCTCTTGTCTTGCAGCAGTTTATCCAGATCGCACGTTGGAATGTAGTCCTTATCGAATCATCGAATTCTAAGCGGTGGCAAAGTAGGTTTTCCGTAGACTCTGTTCTTCGTCATTGCAATTTTGCAATGATCAGTATATAGCATTCCCATACTTTTATCATGTCTGCTAACAGCCCAACGATCAGTAATAACCCACATAAGGTTCCAAATATGTGTTCTAGGCAGCACTAACAGCTGCTCCGTTCTTTGGTGAACCAAATATGGCCAGATCCTTCTGGTCTCACAGCAGGTGGGTTCATTTCCATATCAATCGTTTGCCATTTGACGAAATCTCCATGACACCAGCCCAAGAGGAGTACCGATGTTCCCAATCGATCCATTCGAATCCAAAGAAGTATCTGCCTGCTTATGTTCATCCGCCATGCAATCACCTTTAATGGCCTCATGTCCATGAACACATGTAAGCATAATCGTCGAATGGTCTAAGGAGTACTTAGCATTAGTTTAGATTTGTTCGTGTCAATTCATTTATTGTGTGTTAAAATAGAGTAATTTAGCACAAATTAAAAAAAAAAATATTTTCAGCAAGAAAAAAAAAAACAAAACTGCTCATTTATTTTATTTAAAACTAATTACATACTACAATAACAGGTTTTCTTAATGACATCTTCACATATCCTTAGCATACGGTCTATAAATCCCACGCAACGTTCCTTTGGTACTGGTTATCATTTCATTCAGATTTCTGTCCATAAGTCACTTACAATTTTACGTTTAATAACAATAATGTGTTGCTCTACATCATTCTTGGGTTAACTACAGGACTGAAATCTGTAGATTTGTACTGCAATCAACACTCCACAGTACGTAAAATGTGTTATGTATAATCGTCATGCATTAAATGCCATCTAAGTGGCATGTTTTCCTCTGCAAATGGAGTTATTGTGTTCAAAAGTATTTCCTTCTAAGCGTACTCATCCATTTTCGAATTTATTTTTATTATAGGACCAACACCGTGCCCAGAAATTGCTACCCAAACCATCACCTTTCGCTCACCATGCTTTACAGTCACTGATTTGTACCTGGAGATGTATTGCATGCCTGACAAACGCCATATATAACATTTTTCATCAGATTCAAATCGAAAAAATTTGAATTCGTCACTCCAAAGGACATTTTTTGAAAAAACCAGTTACTTTCTGTATACTCAAGCAAAATACAATTTCTGACTTGAGGGTTTTCTTTTTTAATACGTATAGTGCATTCAAGCAATTTTTTTAATTTTTCCTTTAATTGTTCGCGAGTAGATGTCAATACGAAATTTCGTTGAAAACTCCTTTTGAATTTCAGTTGAAAAATAAAGCGGCCTGCACCTGAAGCTCTATAAATAAAAGAGTCGTTTTTACGAGTTGTTTTTCTAGGCCTAGCGCACTGTATAATAATTTTATATGTCCAATGGGCTTGCATATGAACTAATACGTTGTACACTATCTTTTTGTAGCAGCTTAATTGGTGTCTAGTGCAGATGACTAATTATTTTAAAATACAGTAAATTAATCAAAAAAATTTAAACCGCGAAAGCAAATAAAAAGAAGTTACGGTACATACTGAACACACCGTAGACAACACATGTTGGTAAATACTTTCCTCAATTTTGATGCCTAGAAAAAATATACGCTTTTCAAAGCGGCATAATGTCCACCACTATAGATACACCCGGCATTCATGAAAAATTCTCGACATGCTATACACACTCTGCATGGATCTGATGTAAATACGAACATATCCCTATGAATATCCCGTAATAACATACAAACCGAGTATCTATATTTCTGGTGATCCTCTTTCCATATCAGAAACTTAAAATCAGTTAATATTCAGTTCAGTTATTAGCTTATAAGTGAATAAAGCTACGAAAAATTGGGTTTTTACCCATAACTCAAAATATTAAGGTGTTTCGAATATTTCAAAAATAGATTCTTTATGTATTTGATAGCGTCCATAAGAAAATTAGTATAATTTCCTAGATATTTCAACTTCATTCATTTTAGTTGCATAGGGTAATTGAGTTGCCATTAATACTGAAAATAAATAAAAAACCGGAAAATGCGTAAACATAGGAAAGTAAACAATTTAAAATAGAGAAATATTTGTGAGAGTATCAAATATGTTACGTTAGTACTACGGTATTTTTATAAGTTAAATAGTATCAAAAAAAGTATGGTAGCATCAACTTTCACATCATAGATTCCAACAACGACACTAAATGTGCCCGTCGTCCTCCGTCCTCCGATCTGCACACACGGCGTTAATGGAGTTTATTACCTCATTGTAAATCCTAAAGCCGCAAGTTTCTGATTGAATGCCCAATGTCGAAAATTTGCCCGTGGCTTCGGTAGTTGAGCCACGCCTGGCCTGCTTATCAGCCCTATGGTTCACAAGAATATCACTGCGACCAAGTACCCATATAATTCTTGTACTGCCCAGCCATCTCGTTGACAGGCGAAATCTTTGTGTGCCGCATTACTTAGACGCGAGAAGGCTCTATACGAACAACGTCTTCGTACTAAGGTTTACTTTTCTTGGGAATTTAAGGGCTTTTAGTCATTTATTAAAAGGCTTAGGAACAGCTTTAGCTCGGTTCAAGTCCATATAAAGAATGACCAGGCATTCACAAACTCTGTTGAAAACGGAAAACTTCTGGCTGAAATGTTTGCAAGTATCTCAAACTTGCCGGAAATCGTTCAACCACTGCCCGATCTTGAAAAAGTATCAGTGACTATGCCTAGTGCATTCTTTCAAGCCCGCGCAATCCAAAGGATTCTTGTAAATCTCAACGTTAATAAGGCATTCCAGCGCTGGTCCTGAAGCAGTGCTTTTCGACACTTGCGCATCTATTGGCTAATCTTTTTAGTGCGTCTTATCGTGACGGTATTTTACCATCTTTCTGGATGGTTGCCAATACCTAAAAGGTGTGAGACTACCAACACCGAAAACTACCGCCCAATAGCAGTTTGTTCGGCACTCTTCATATACATGGAGAGTACGATTAATAACCACCTTTTAAAGTATTTTGAAATCAACAATTTGTCAAGCGATCGTAAATACGGTTTCCGTAGGTGATCTGCTGGCGTTTTTTTCTAAGCGGTGGGATAAGTCCATTCATGGAATTGGTGAGACTAAGGTTGTGGCTTTAAATAGAGTTTGATAGAGTTTGACAAGAGGTACTCATATCCAAACTTATTGCTTTTGATGTTGGTAGTCACATATCTAGATTTATATCGCTCTATAATAGTGGCCTGGTACCGCAAGGCTCTGTTTTTTCTCCCACTTTATTTGTCATATTTCTAAACGACTCTTCTTACTTCCAATCCCATTTACTCTTTTGCTGATGACAACAACATTTATTATTCATATTCCCTTGATCGTAGGTCGAGCCTCTTGGAGATTGGGGTGAAAAGACGGAATATGAATGACACTCTTACAAGTGACCTGGCGAAAAACTACGAGTGGGGTCGTGCAAACAGGGTTAATTTTAATGCGTTCAAGACCTATCAAGACCTATTTGTATCATTATTTTTATTTACATCTTTCTCGTATGGAATACCCTAAACCTACTCTCATATTGCCCATATCAAACAAATAATTTTCTTGCCATAAATTTTTGATATTCACACTCTTGAAACACCTCATAATGCGATAACGACGCAATAATAAATGAGCCCGTTAATGTTTATGCTATAGGGCAAATTGTCAATTGGAATATTTTCTTTTTTCTTTTTTTATGGAAGAGTAATGATGATAAATAATGTTGTTGATAAACAAACAACTTGTTTCGTGTGCCTGTGATTTTAAGTATCAGAACACGATGACAATTTTTTTGTGAGTTGATTGTTGTCTTTATATGAATTCATAGCTACAAATTCTAGGTCATACATTAACTCAGAGGGTCGTTCAACATATGTAGGTGCTGTGTGTGTAAATATCTTGCGTTTGTACTGACTTTCGACACACCTTAAGATGCAAGATGCTGCAGATCGATTTTAATCTTTGATTCATGAAAACCTTTTAGAAATTTTTAAGAAAATCAGTGAAATTGTTTAATTCTTTTTTATTTTTCTTATTCCAAACTGGTTCCTTTTATGTTTCTTTAAGAATGGTTGAAGATTTCTGATATTTTCCCAACAAATAAATTCTTTAAAGGTGTCTTTGCCATTAGTCGTATTAGAAATGGTTTATTTACAACAATCTTAACTTTTTTAACTTTTCAAGATCTGAAACTTCTATGGAGATTTTCACTGTGCTGTGAAATCAAACACATGAAAAGCCAGCCACGTACTTTCAGCTTTATTATCGACCACACACTATTGCAAGACACTGCGACCCATGGAATCTATTGTACCCTTTCAGTTCTATAGTTAGCTCAGCAGATCTGCTGGCTACCAATTGAGCACCAGCAGATCTGAAATCATAATAGATGGATATGTCACTCATATACCTAAAAATTTCCACCTAAACCTATCAAGAACTCCACATCCACACAATAATTGTTCCGCTGTCTCTGATGCCTGTGAGCGCAGTCTACAAACATCCGCATCTATTACCGCCTAATTGGAGAATAAGTTTGTAGCGCAGGAATTAATAAGATGTTTGTCAAACATGTCGCAAACTTTCACATCTGTCATTACCATCCTCTTCAGATACGCTCTTAGTCTACAGTGGCCCTTAAGGAACTCCTCTAGGAGTTTCAAGTCCGATCTGCCATACTTGTGAATCTCAGAGCAACACCCAAATTACGGACTGATCGCCGCCCTAGAGTGTTGATGTCCCATTAGAGCATTCCAGTGTTTCAAGCATCTGGCAATTACCCAAACCTTGATTAGATTGAGGATGGTAGTTAGTGGTGCTGCACAACAAGGTTTCGGACCGATATAGGGTGTCGCACTTTAAGCAATTTGAAATGTACTGGCTGGCAGAGAAATGTATTGGCCTTTATTAAATCATAGGCATTAACGAAAGCTGGCGAATCCTGGTTGTTAGCAACGTTAATCAATCAATTCCTATTAAAACTGAAGCTTGAGAAGTACGTGTTCTATATTAATTGCTTTTCAACGTTGTTCTAGACTGTGGTTTACAATGAGCCTTATCTATCACAAAGCGTTATAACCTTGTGACCTAACATAAGGCTGAAAAATCGTTGCTGCGCCAACTACGTATGTCTCCTAGATCTCAGATATTGCGGTTTGCTGGGCAAGATGAATTCTATGCACTCAAAGGCATTTATAGCGGGATTTGCAAATCAACATCAGCGAAAAATGACAATAATCCGAATCAATGTTAGTACTACTGCAATCGTTCAAATTAGAAAACAAATGTGATAGTAGATACACAGTCCATTAGGTAAGGAGTAGGCATGCAGAGAGACTGCGCTACGAATCATTTAGCCGACTAAATTCCATATGGCAACCTCTAAACTCCTTATCCATCATGAAAGTTAACATCTTAAACTACAGTCGACTATAGAAGTGAACCGTGGAACATAGCAGTTAAGGACGCTAATTTCATAACTGATGGCCACGGCGCATTTTGAAAATATTCTGGCCCGACGCAGTGTCCAACCAATATCCAATAAGAAAGGAATTAATGAGAAGAAAATGGAAGACGACATAACGAATGAAGCAGGGAAAGCAAAGAAACGAAACATTAGTTCATACTTGGAGAAGACAAGTAAAGAAACAGTTGGAAATGTTATGGATAAGCTTGAATGTCCATTGTTGTTACCAACATTCTTCCATATGTCTCTGTCATCTTTTCACTTGTTGTGTTTCAGTTGTTTCTTACTGGGTTAGGAATCATCCGCCACATGATGCGTTCGGGATCTTTCATACAAATACCTCGCCTCATTAGTTAAGAACTTTATAGAACACGTCCCCACTATAATGTTGGCGGCATTTTCAGATACTATTCGATAGGAGCCTCATACTCTTGAAGCCGTTAGCCGATATATCGATGCTAACTTTCTTCTTACCTGTCCTATCCTCTAGGATCATACTGACTACTCTATCGATTATCCATCTTTTACTCTGTATGGGATTTCTATATTTCTCATGCGAGAAAGGGCCCCACTGGTTTTCGACGCCTTATACTTAATGTGTGTGAAGATAAATTTAGAATTTTTAGCCGATGCACTTCTGTTAAATTGTGTCTTGGCTATAACAGAGCACTGTTATGTTATTAAAAGAGTAATGTAAAAGATAAAACTGCAAAAAGGTTTGAAAACATTTAAAAATAATAAATTTATTGCACAAAAAATTTATTTATTTTAATTAAATTATAAGAACTTATAGAATATGGCTGATTTTTCTCTTAGAGATTTTGATAAAATTGTCATTTTGTAAAGCATAAAGCTGGTGGGGATGGAGGGAGAAAAACCCAACTGTTAAACATAGTGAATGACGTTTATTGATCGGAATGACTCCCTGAAACACGTCCGAAAAATTTTATCCGCCCACATATAATCATTTTTGAGAAAAAGGATCCTTATCCTGGAAAGGCCCAAGAGGGTTTTTTTGGAAAAAACGCTATGACTTTTCAAAAAACAAACTGTTAGACATAGTGGAGGGCGTTTATTTATCGGGAGGACTTCCTGAACAACGTCCGAAAAATTTCATCCGCCCACATATCACCATTTTTGAGAAAAAGGATCTATATCCTGGTAAGGCATAAAATGACATTTTTATGAAAAAACACCATAACTTTTGAAAAAACAAACTGTTAGACAAGGTGGATGGCGTTTATTTATCGGGAAGACTTCCTGAACAACGTCCGAAAAATTTCATCCGCCCACATATCACCATTTTTGAGAAAAAGGATCTATATCCTGGTAAGGCATAAAATGAAATTTTTATGAAAAAACACCATAACTTTTGAAAAAACAAACTGTTAGACATAGTGGAGGGCGTTTATTGATCGGAATGACTCCCTGAACAACGTCCGAAAAATTTCATCTGCCCACATATCACCATTTTTGAGAAAAAGGATCCTTATCCTGGTAAGGCATAAAATGACATTTTTATCAAAAAACACCATAACTTTTGAAAAAACAAACTGTTAGACATAGTAGATCCTCCCGATAAATAAACGCCCTCCACTATGTCTAACAGTTTGTTTTTTCAAAAGTTATAGCGTTTTTTCCAAAAAAAACCCTCTTGGGCCTTTCCAGGATAAGGATCCTTTTTCTCAAAAATGATTATATGTGGGCGGATAAAATTTTTCGGACGTGTTTCAGGGAGTCATTCCGATCAATAAACGTCATTCACTATGTTTAACAGTTGGGTTTTTCTCCCTCCATCCCCACCAGCTTTATGCTTTACAAAATGACAATTTTATCAAAATCTCTAAGAGAAAAATCAGCCATATTCTATAAGTTCTTATAATTTAATTAAAATAAATAAATTTTTTGTGCAATAAATTTATTATTTTTAAATGTTTTCAAACCTTTTTGCAGTTTTATCTTTTACATTACTCTTTTAATAACATAACAGTGCTCTGTTATAGCCAAGACACAATTTAACAGAAGTGCATCGGCTAAAAATTCTAAATTTATCTTCACACACATTTATACTTATGCTACGTAAATAATGGGAGGGTTGAAATTCGTTTTCGACTTTTTTCGCTGGTTCCGTTAGTTTCAATTTAGATGTTTCTACACTTCTTCATTAATGTTGCGTACTGTTACGACTAATGCAATGTCATCCGCAAACCTTACTACTATCGCTTTCTCTGGTATTTTTAACTCAAGGGACTCGAGCAATGACCTCTGTGCAACCGCTGCAGTGAAGGTGCATGTTTCCTGACCTTCATCCATACTAATATGAAGGTCTTTTTCTTCGAAAAATTGTTTGATTTGAATTTGGCAATATAATATGGGATTGGCAGGCTTCGTGCAGATACAGACTGTGCATAATAGTAATCGGTATAGCTTTCAGTAATGTAGGGTATCATTTAGCTGCATTGACTTATCTTATTTATTTATTTGTTTTGTTATTTTTTTTTTTTTTTCTAAACAAATTCTAGACTTCTTAAGAATATTAAGGAAAGTTTTAAGATTTCAATTGATTTAAAAATAACTTGCATGTATATGAACTTTAAATATTAAGTAATAATATTGAGATTTAAATTTTGATGGCATTTCATTGTTAAAATGTAAAAAAATATTGTTTTTTAATAGGCTTAAATTCATTGAATCATACGTTTTCTTTTCAAGATAAGAACAATACAAGTGTAGTTCTTTTTAACTGCAAAAAAACAATTCTTTATTTATTAGGAAACTACCATCTCTTACTTAAGGTATAGCTTTTGGTTTTGTTTTTTTTTCCTTTACTCCTCTTGGGAGCATAGGGCTTGCTGCTGTTGTTTTTGCCTCTTCCTATCTAAGATTGTTTTGCCTTATCATGATTTTTCCTTAAAGTATGGCCGATCTATCTCCACTATCTCTGCCTTAACTCTTTCAGTATGGGCTCTTCGTTTGTTAAATTCCATAGATCTATGTTGCTTATGGTGTTAGGCCAGAATATCTTGCATATGATTCTAAGGCACTTGTTGGTGAATACCTGTAGCTTTTGCGTGATGATGTTAGACATAAGCCAGGTTTCACTGCCGTACAAAAAAATTGACTTTACACATGCGTTGAATATTCTGAACATAGTTCACCTGGATATGTATGAGCTTCTCCGACCTTGCTTTGTTGAGCCTGCTGTTAACGTCTATTTCTGCACCGCCGTTTGTTGCCATTGTGCTTCCAAGATAACTGAAGCTATCTACATACTCTATTGGCAGGCCCTGCAGTATGATGTTTTCTGTGCTATTCTTGTTAATTCTCATAGCTTTAGTTTTCTTATTTATTTATCTAAAGGCCAACATTGCGAGCCAGTATTTTCAGGTCATTTAATTTTGACTGCATGTTGGAGATCTTGTGTTAGAAAAGTCAAATATCATCCGCATAATCCAGGTCCTCGAGTTGTCGTGAGAGAATCCATGTTATAGCTCTCTTTTGTGAACAGACCTAGCTCATGATCTCATCGAGTACGATGGTGAATAGTAGATGTGAGAGTGGACATCCTTGCTTTACTCCAGCCTTAGTATGGAATGACTGATGCTCCCGTTGTGAAGAACCGAAAGTCTGCAGTCTCGTATATTGCTCGTAGTACTTCTCTATTTCCTAAAAAAAAAAAAAATATTTCAGCTGCCTATTTTACTTAAGAAGGGCACCTAAAAAATGGTCTCGCCGGCGAAAGTTCATCCGCCATGCGGACTAACCGTTAATGTCCAGGTAACTGCCGAGTCATTCAGAGACACTCAGCATTCATGAACATTTTTCGATGTTCTATGTACACACTACAGAGTTCTTATAGGCACTTTGTTGTCGGTAAATGTGAAGCTATCCCTGTTATACATAATACACCGTAATACATAATACACTGTACTGCGATTTTTTTGTTGGTATTATTTTCGGCATGCTGAAGTCTAGAGTCTTCCAGACATATTCATCCGCACCTGCTTCAAGAAAACTCCTTGAAAAGATTCCTTATACATATTTTGCATGCATTTTTCGATATGAACAAGCTAACCCGGCGGTAGGTACCGCGAGTGCTCTCAGTCTTGAACACACGCAATTTGCATAATTTATTAATAAGCAAAAGTAACAAAAAAAGAAGAACTGTCATAACGAATCTAAAGGTACCGTGCGAACAGGGTATTTCATATAAGTAATTTAAACAGCGAACAAAGTAAATCAACGTTTCAAGAGAACATGGCATTAGACTGTCGCTTTGTCCAAAGCCAAGAAAACTTATGCTCTGTGTATACGGTTGCCAGATCTAACAATGTTGTCAGAAAAATTTACGGGAAATGTCTTGTAACCGTATGAACTTACAGTTTTTGTTTGTCAACATTATCACAGAAAGCATTGTCAGATGACCGAATTTTTTAAATCTGACAACGACATTATCGGAAAGAAATAACAAACATGTTAAATGGATTTTATGACCAATGTCTTCCAACCGTGAAAACTTGTGATACACATACAGTCAAGGAAAGAGTCTACATACACTAGGGAGAGTGATTATTCGGCTTTTTTCAAAAACCGGTTTTCGAATAATTTGAGAAGTAAACCGGTTTTTGGTTAGTAATTATTCAAATAACCGGTTAACCGGTTCTTTTATTTAAATAAAATTTTTCTTAATTTTTGAAGTGCTGAACTGGACTGTGTCATTTTAAAAATAAGCAGAAGCTGACGGAGAGCTTAAAATTAAAGTGGCAACCAATACTAACAATGATTCTAACAAATATAAAAAAAAAAACGGCGTCAGGAGGATAAAAAAACAAAGCCTATTACACAAATACTGAAAGTTGCTAAAGTTTCGAACAGCTACTCAAGGAGCAAATTTCTTTTTTGTTGTTGTATTACTTGGCAGAGAATAGATTTAAAGATTTGTTATTATAATTGTTATTTAGGTGCCTAAGATAACAAGAATTAATTTTTTTTCTTTGAATAAATCTATTAGTAATATACGAGTCCTTAATTGCCTCGACAAGAAAATTTGCTTAGATTTTGAGTAGCACTGTATGTAAATTCATGCACCACTTATTTAATATTGTGTGTGTCACTGTGGTATGTTAGGTAAGTGACCTATCTTACAGCCAAGAAGTCGTCGGTTCAATCTCAGGCCACACCATCTGACAATTTTCAACAGTGATATCATCTAAAAATATCACTACCGACTGATTTTGTGTATTTACGCTGTGAAAAACTTCACTAACTAATATATCTGCCGTACGGAGCCGGCGTTTGTGCGTCGCTTTCAATGATTCTAGTTGATCATTCTCTATATATAAAAATCAATTTTTTTTTTACCGAAGATGAGAAAAAGTTATTATTGCTCAAGTGTGCATATCTTTTTCGATCTAACTTGGTTTTCACGTTCTTTTTGAGACGTTCAAGGTTTTCATATATACAACAATAATATCGAAATATGCACAAACAGTTAAACAATGAGATTATTTGCTTTAAAAAAACATAAAAAAAATATTAAAAAAACTGATTTAAACTGGTCGAATAATAACCGTCCAATCTCCCTAACAATTTTTTTCCTCCGTCACTCCTCTAGGGAGCACATTGGCTTTCCACAAAGCATCTATTGCTTTGTTTCAGTTTCTTTAATCAATTTGATATTTTTAAGCTAAGTAGATGATTAATCCGCTGTAGCTTCCTCCATATGACTTTTTTTGTTCTTTTTTTGTGTAGTGGTGAAGATCCTTTCTAATTGGTGGTGATCTTTGCTTTAGCATTGTATTTTCCCAGTAGGTGGCGTGTTTTTCCTGATCATTCGTCTGATGTTTGTCATGTTCGCCAGTGTTATCCGGGAAGGGTCAGGGGGGCTTTTTTCTTTTTAATTTTAGATTGAGTTGTCTGGAGGGAAGTTGAAACCTTTTTTTATTATTAAACATCCGAAACCACAATTAAATTTTTCTTCGTCATGTCCTCTGCTGGGGCTCGAACTTGGGTTGTTTGTGTTGTTATGCGTGTGCTCTAACCACTACATACACCCTTTGATTTAGCCGTTTTGTAGAGCTTGTGAAGAAAATTAAAAAAAATGTTTATATTAATATTTAAGTCATTATTAAATAAGTTTAAGGTATTTATAAAATAAAAAAGTAATTCATTTACATAATAACAACAACAATAACAAAAATATTAAAAATTCATAGGAAAAAAGTCTACATACAGCTTACAAAAGAACTTTATTTAAACATTTTATACATAAATAGTAAACATTTTGTTTTTGATATTTGGTTGATCCACCTTGAGCATCAATAACCGCTTGAAGACGACGAGGCATTAATGTCATCAAATTCTCTGTAATGTTTTTAATATTTCACAGTTACTAATGCCATATTTACGTAAAAAAGGTCCCATATTGCTGTATTGGGTTTAAGTCCGGTGACTGGGTTGGTGAATTTAGCTGTTTTGAAGCATAGGGCCGTTATCTTACTCAGAAATCCATTGGTATTCCAGGTCCAAGCCTTTAACAGATGTCTCAGAATTCGTTTTAATATGATTTTATAATGATAACGGTAAATATTACCACTGAATAAAGCTAAACGAGCCACTCTATTTGACGCTATATGTTTGACTGTAGGTATAATATTCTTTGGATCAAGTGATATGTTTGGTTTTTTTCATACTTTGGAACTACCAACTCTCCCGAAAATGTTATAATTACTTTTGTAGGGTAATATAACATGATTAAAAACATCCATATTCTTTTCTACATGTGCTTTAGCAGACTCGAGACAAAGTTTAAGATTCTTTTCTGAAATTAGTAGCTTCTTGCGTGCTATAATGCTACGAAATCCATTGCCATGTAAAACTTTTATTATTGTTCGTGGAGCAACAACTTAATTGGAACTTTTTTCGATGTGTTCGGCCAATTTTGTGGAGTTTATTGTCGGACCCTGATGGACTAATTTCACAATACTGAAAACATCACGTCTAGAAAGTTTCTTAGGCCTACCCGATCGCGGTTTATTTTCGGTACTATTGTTGTTGTTATAATTTCTAATGGTCGTCTGTACAGTAGCACGACTGAATTTTGTTGTCTTAGCAATTTCTTCATTCTTTGATATTAGTAGTGGCACGTTGTACGTAGACTTTTTTGCTGCTAATTATTATGTTGTTCCCTAATAACTTATAAGTTATATTTATTTTCCTATAAGTTTTTTCAGATAATCTCTAGTATAAATGCCCCAAACATTGGTTTAACATCTGTTTTGAATTTCGCCATTAATTATCTAAAACTTCAAAACCGAACGGTGTATGTAGAATTTTTTCCTTGACTGTATATTATGGTGGAAGACTTTCATTGCCTGCTCATTGTCAGCAAATTTCTAGATCTGACAATATTTTTAAGTCTGACAATCGTCTGAAAATAGTTTTACACTTAAGCCATCATAGGCTTGTTATGTACCTATATAATATTTCATCTTTCATTCCAAATCATTGTTATTTCGGAGGTTTATTTTCAGGTACCAGGTACCAGGTCGCAGTCGAAGTACGTTGTCGTAATGCAGGCCAAAGAAAATGTGTAAAAGTCTCAAAGTCATTGGTAGAATTTTAACGTTAAAAGCTAACATACATTCTTAAAATATTTGAAAAGCTGATTAGTTGATATTGTTACGAAAATAAAAAAGCCTAACAAAAATACACCATATTAGTGCCTTTGTGACTGTATTGTGAGATTTTTGTATGTTGGTTTGTGTCAAGGTTGATAATGTGTTACTTTGATATTGCCGTACTGATTTGTGTATTTGATGGTATGGCCGTACTGATGTGTATTTAACGGCATCACCAATACGACCATCTTTGGGTAACAGAATCTAACATGTTTAAAATTAACGGACATAATATAGAGGATATGAGAGCGTTCGAGGTATTTCCGGAAATTTCCAAACTGTAGGCAGTTAGTTAGGTATGTAAGGAGACTGTTTTGCCTACGTCGATATAGTTATCGTTTTGCAGTCATAAAGTAAAGTCATGTTAAGGCGTAAACAAAAGTATTGTATAAACGAATATTAAGTACAGGATAACTAAAATGCTATATTAAGATAAACTTTATAAAGATAAAGTAAGGAAATAAAAATCATAAAACAACAACAAGGTGGTGCTTATTTTATTTTGACGCAATTAAAAAGAACTCAAACATTTTAAAAAGTTTAAATTGCAACAATGTTGTTATGGAAATAAAATGCAATTTTGGTTGTATTAAAAGCCTAAAATCCAAAAAAATTTTTGATTTCATAAAAATGTGTTGCTGACTAAAAATTTAATTTAAGAATCAATTTGATATCAAATTAAATAAAAAAAATATATATATTCTTTAAAAAATATTTAATAAATTAAAATATTTAATTAATAAAATATTTTTTTATTTTTATTAATTATTTTCTTTAAAAAATATTTTATTTTTACTTTAATTATCATGTTGATTTCATTTAAACAAATAAAACTATTTCGTTATCACACCTCATCATTGCATCATTGACAAAACGTGAAAAGTAATTAATTTTATTTCGATTCATTTTTTTATTTATTTTTTATTTTCAAAATTTAGTTCATATTTATAATACTTTTGACATATTTACCAAATTATCAATTTTATTAACTCACACAAATGCATATATATATACATACATACATATGTACGTACATTTAAATGCTAATAATAAAGACATAAATAAATAAAATTCCCGCCTAATTTTGAAATGAAACAACAACAAAATTACAAGAAGAAGACAAACAGCAAAAAATAACGCGCTAGGTGGTGTTGCTAATAAAATGATAAAGAAATGAAATCAACGCCATATAATCACCATTATCATCATCAGCAACAAGTCTTCAATGGTGAATTGACGCAAAATTGTAGAGTAAAGTGGGCTCGACTACTAAAAATGTTCGTTTTCTTTTCACTTATCAGGTGCAATCACGTGATGAGTTGTGAGAGTCTTAATTTTTTTTTATTATTTTTTTTTGTACAATAAATAAAAAATAATTTTGTTAAACAATTGCCACATATTTTCTTTTTATTTTGTACAAATATTTAAATTTTTCTTTTTAAAACAATGATCCTTTTAAAAAGAACAACGTTTTCATTAAGGCCTTAAACTAATTAACATATTTATTTTGTTTTTATTAATTTTATATTTATTTTTCTTTTTTATCACGAATTCTATTCTTATTGAAAAAAATTCGGCAAAACAATAATAAAAATGTTTGCAATTTATTAAGGAAAAGTTGCCGCCATTATTAGAATATCATTCAGTCAGTGTCTTGACTTAAGTTTGCATAAACAAATGCAAAATTAATTTTGTTTTAATTTTAATCAAACACAGTAGCAAAACACGTTTTAAATGAAAACCTTCAAAAAAAAGCGTATGTCATACACGCGCTATGACCATTGCACTCATAAAACTATAAAATGCGCAGCTGAAACAACAACAACAACTAAGCAAATAATAATTAATGATAAGAGTAAAACAACACTGGCAAAGTTGCTTATTCATGCAAGAGTAGATTCAATGCTGTCAACTGTTTGTAAAAACTCAATTAAATTCGTATTTTTTTATTTAAAAAACAACATTCAACAAAATTAATAACCCGCACCACAATCGATAAAAGAAGTAGGAAGACATTTGGCTTGTGCTCAATTCCCAAAACTTATGATGTACAGCTCCACAGACCCATGTTTTCTAACTAAAGATCTCAGTTTTCAAAATTGTTTGTGAAATGAAACATAATTTGAAGGGTCTAATATGGTAATCTATTAAGAGAGCAGTTTTATGATTTCTTGACTTTTTTGTATTTACAGAGCTGTGACTTCAGTAACTGTTAAAAAAGTACTTTACTACGTTTTGTTGTGGTCGTACTAACACAAAACAACTCAATTCGTAGTAGGGTACTGGTCAACTGTCCACTGCACTATCAATAGTTAGTTAGCTCCTTAAGTTTTCCCAGTCCGCTTTTCTAGAATTCCCATCAGGCCTCTGACGAATCCCACTGAAAGATAATTGAAATTGTATTTTTCTGTCGGTCGATACTCCACAGTTTTTAATAGCGGAATCCTTCAGGTTGGTCGAGGTCAAAAGTCAATGACTTCTTCTCTATTTCTCGTAGCTAGGCTGTCTATTTTACATATCCTAAGATTATATTTAGACTTACCTCTTGCATGTTTCTACTTCCTCGTGTCGCATCTCAGGATAACGTTGCCGCTGCTGCACGTCTTTTCGAGCAACCATGAACTTGCTGGCTCGGTGGGTGTAGTTTCTCATAGGATACGCAGACGTCTCACCGTCGTAGTGTCCACATTGTTCTAATTATGAAGATAAATTAAATTTAATTTCTTCCTATCCATTACATAAGTCCCCGCTTTAGAATAACTCGAAGTCCACTGCGGTCTTAGTGAGGGAAATTAAGAGTTCAGCAGCGGCAACTTTGCAGTGATATGGATTTATCTGCATCTTACTGTTTGCCACCCCTACTGAGACGTAAAAAAATGGAACGCAAAACCGAATTCACGCCAGACTGAAGTACAGTTTCCTTCCAAATTTCCTGAGGTAGCTTTCTTCCTTCTAATCGATGACAACTTTAATATTAAGACTTCCATTCTCCGTACAGGCAGCTGAACGGATAATCTTCCAGTCATCTGTACGTAGATTGGGATTCTGCCTTTCAAGCAGTGTCTGAATATCGGAATATCCAAAATATCCTTTGCTGGAGGGAATTTTGGCAACAAATGAGACAGCCGCCAATTTGGCTCCTTCGCAAATGCTGCTCAGCAAGGAAATCCACAGTTAATAACCTTGACACCGCTATAAAGAAAGGCACTACCGAACAGCCTATTGCTTTCATTTCCTGAACCAGAAACTATGACAGCTTTAAGATGACCTTCGATCAGCAGTTATCGAATATCGCTGATCTTACCTTCAGGAACAGCCCTGTCGATGATTACTACTCGGTAGTCTTCACTGTTAGTCATTGGCTAGGTCTTATTATAAGGTTTGTTCCTAGGCTTGCTGAGTGGCTTTGAGTTTGACTTGTCGGGTTTAACCTTACCGAATCGTCGTTCTAGTAATAGTTGTAATAATCCATGAATGATAGCCTTGGACTATCGGAGATTAAGAGTGCTTGAGGTGGCTGAACCAACATTAATCCATCAGAGCATTTCAGAGGCCAAAGAACAATCCAAACTGTGTGTGTTTTCCGATGGAAGTGCACCAGAAAAGTTTAAATATCAGGGCCGCTTCATTTTTGTGTGGATATACGAGGCGATATAATACCCGTGAATACCATTAAAAGTATTTCAACAGATTCAATATTGATCTGAAACAAAAATGACCTCATGTTGCGAAGAAAAAAGTGTTTGTTCATCAATACAATGGAGGAATGTTGACATGTATACGTCATTTTGAGGGACTTGAGTAATCTTTTTATTTATAAGCAAACGAAAAGTATACTCGACGTAAAGGCTGTTGAAATTTTTTAAAATACTTCAGAGCCAGAAAAGACTATTTATACAAAATCATTAACCATTGGCCTTAAATTTGTTAAGGAGAAACATTAAAAATTATATAAAAACTATGCCGAAAGAATTGAGTTGATCACACTGATTTGTAGCATATCGCTCCGTCTTTATTAGTAATCATTCTCTTTCTCTCACAAAGCCATACAGGTATTCACAATTCTATTCAAGTCAATCAAATAACATTTGATTTTATTGCAAAAAACAGCAGCAACAACAACAATATCAGTAATTTCAGATAATCAAGTTTTTAGTTTTTTTTTTTTTTAGATGTGACACACACGCATATTAATAAGGGAGTGGATTGATCGACGGCTTATTTTTTGCTATTGGTCGGTATTAATTATTTAGCTTTATTTTAATCGTTTCCAATACTCTCTCAGAGAGTTAAAAAAAAAATACTGTGTACATACATACATATTTTAATTAGAACTAAAAACTACAACAACCCATTTGTTTACTGCGAACGTAATTCATTATTTAAGCTGACATAATAGTTACATACAGTGATGGGCATATAATTGAAGCATAAATATGATCTCTTATTTGTTCGGTTTTTTATACAATCTGTTGGTGTTTTAAATGGACTGTTCTACTGGATTCCGTCTTTATTTATTTATTTTTTCTATTTCTTTATCTTACAAAATAAGTGAGTGGACAGACACATGATTAATTAATATATTTCTAGTTTTGGTTTTCTAATAACATACTTTTAATATCTAATTCTGGGAGTGGCGTGATGTGGTAATTATAGTGCACGTATGCAACAGACGCGGCCAAGGTCGAAAAGTCAAAAATCAAAAAAAGTCAAAAATTCCAAAAATACTGATGAATTGTGGCAAAACATCGAAAAGTTCTGGCGAAAGTAAGGTTGTGGCTCTGGATACCCCCAAGGCGTTTGGTGGTATTTGTCATGAGGCTCTCATTTCAAAACTTATTGTTTTTGGTTTCGGTAGTCACTTCCCTCGATTTATATCGAGCTTTCTCAGAGGATAAACTCAGGGGTATCGCAAGACTCTGTTCTTTCTCCTACGCTATTTGTAATATTTTTTAATGAATTTCTTCATCTTACTTCCAATCCTATTAGTCTTTTGCAGATGACAGTAACATTTGTCATTCATATTCGTTTCATCGTAGGCCGAGCCTCTTGGAGATTGGGGCAAAAGGGATGAATAGGAACGACACACTCATAAGCGACCTGATGAAAATATCCGAGTGTGGTCGTTCGAACAGGGTCGGTTGTAATGTGCATCCCTTTGTAGTTGATTATGCAATGAATCGCATAACACATCATAGAGAGACCTTTATGCAAATGTTTTCCCTGCCACTTACGACATAAATAAATTTAAATCAAACGTCTATAAACACTACTCTCTCTATCCTCCTTCCCATAACCTATTTTCATAGAACCTATCAGCACATTACACTGGAACTCGAAAGAAAAGAAAAAGTGTTGGAAGGCTATTCCTCAATCTCTTTACGGGCACTTACTCGTAGTTGAGAGTTTGTTTTAAAAACAAAGATTACCCCTCGAAATATTGATGGTAAGGAAAAAAATCAAAAAATATTGCAATTAAAATGAAAATGGTAACCCCCATATTCACAAATTTTTTTTTACAGTTGGCGATATAATTAAATCATTCTCCCCCATATTCATAAAAAAAGGTTTATAGAACCTTTTATAAATCGAAAATATTTTTATGAATATGGGGGTAAATGATTTAATTATATCGCCAACTCAAAGAAAAAAAATTTTAGAGGATGCAGTTAAAGTTTTAGATATAACCTAACCCACAGACAGTTAAATTCCGCATCATAATTGCCAAGAAATTGCTGGCATTGGTACACAACTTCGTTGCGAATGTACATGGCAAGACCCCTATGAAAATTAAAAAGGGACAGAAGGTGATACCCAGGGATATGAAAATCCTATGGATCAGCATTTCAGAAACCTGGGTCTCACATAAGTCGAAAACATCCGGACTATGGAGACAAATGTGCGCATACACGGAGAAAAAATTCGCCCGTAGCCCAGGCACATTGCAGAAATCAATCCGAAAGCGTCCTGCCATTACGTAAATTGAACCAAATAAAAGAAAAAATAAATATATAAATTAACCACGAGTAAACAAAAATCAAACAAACCCCCTCTGAATGCGTACCATAAGGAAATGGGTTACTGCTGGTTGATTATTCAGCAGCCAGTGTTATACCTTCACCACTGAGTAAACCAACTGCAACCCCTCCAAGTGGTTCGCACCCAAAGGTTTGGAAAGGAATACTGAGGGGAACTAAAAAATAAATTTATCTTTTTATTTTTGTAAATTAAACGAATAAATTACTATCATTACGAATAGTTTAGTTATATGACCACTACTGTACATATATTATGGCACAAAGTAATGACTGTGTAGCGGTTTTGTGGTACTTAAAATAATTTTTTTTTTGTTAAATTAAGGTGAAAAGTAAACAGAAATAAACTATTTTCATTGTAAATCAATAAATATGATTTTAAAAATTAAAGTACAATTTCACATATCGCAGAGAGAATTATAGTTTATATTTTTAAAATTAACTTTAAAGCAAAAAAAAAAAAAAAAAAACACTCAAACACATTTAAAAGTCAAACTTGTATTTATTTAATTCGCTTAAATACAACACCAAACTGTTAATTATTGAAGTAGTTTGTACAAGTAGTTTATTTTTTTTAGCAAAATCAACAGCAACAACAACTTAATGCTTATCAATTTATTATGAAATAATCTATTTGCAAGTGTATTTGTAAAATAACACAAGAACGAGAGAGAGTGGTTATATGTATTGGTATCAATCACTCTCTGCTGCTATTCATGCAAAGTCATTGAGTAAAAAACAAATACAAAAACGAATACTGAATTGAAAACCACGTGGTGTGTGGAATATTTTTTTATTTGTTATACGCTACACCACTACTTATCTTACTTAGGTGGATTAGGTATGTTGAGTTTATGTGTAATACCAATTGCTTAAGCATTCATTTTTCGAATAAAATAAATCATGTATTTTTACAGGCTGCTATTCGAACATTATTAGTATTGTCAGTATCATCATTTCGACCAGGCATTATTGCAGGGTACTACGACTCATGGGATCTATTGTGTCCATGCCGATCTATAGTTTCTTCATCAGATCAACTGCCTTCATTACGGCAGTGGATCTGAAATAATAATGGTGTATATGTCTCCAAATGAGACTACAGACATTTCCACCGAACCCTGTCAAGAACCTTACATTCACACAATATGTGTTCCGCTGTCTCTGATGTCTGTGACCGAAAAAAATTATTGGAATCGGCTTGAAATTCAATGTAAAGGTAAAGGTTTTTTAACCAGCAATAAACAATGAATGTTGACTACATATGTATGTATTATAAGACCGCATTTCATTCATATTGGTCGATACTTGCTGATAAGGTTTGGTTAAAAGGTTGAGCGAGTTCACAAAGAGACCTTATGGCCATTTTCTTCATATGAAAACAGTGACAAATGAAATAAGAAATATACTAACGAGTCGCAACACTCTACTATGGCGTCACATCAACTTCAAAAGGAAAAACGCTCTCTGACCTAATTTATAGCAACAATCGCCTTCCCTTGTTCGAATGAATGTATAATATGTTCGAGTTTCGCGTGTGAACCAGCTAATACTTTTGACAAATTTCGTCAGTGGCACAGATTAAAAAGGAGATGTTTACCTTAGATACCTTAGTCTATACCAGAGATTAGCAATGAATACTAAAAACATGAGTATACTCGAATCATGATTCATAAATTCTTATATTCAAACTCGTTCACACTCAATGCAGTGGCTACTTGTAGGCATTCATACTCTAAAGCTTGAATTACTCATCATACTTATACTTACCAACATTTATGACACTATTGACTCATACTCATCTGCATTAATTGTGCGTAGACGTTGCAAAAAATGAGTATGGTTCGAATATGAATATTTGAATACTGAGTATCATTGCTGATCTCTGATCTGTACTTCTGTGTAACTACATCGTAGGTGCTGTACAAATTATTCCCCTTTCTTATATAAGCGGCTTCCTCAGTATGTTGTACTAATTCGATATATGTTCATAAGTGAAATTGTACAGTGCCTAAGTACCACCTCTTACAATGCCCGTTTCTCTATTCATAATTCGATATTTCAACTAAGGAAATATGACAACCCATTACTTGCCTCTAAATCATGGGGTTTCTCCAAGTTAAGCCACCGAATGAATACAGTTGAGATGAAATTTCGATCAAATTACTTTGGCATGAAGAGAATTAAAGTTACTTTATTCGCAGTTTGAATTACTTATTCGTTATTATATCGTTTTCATGGCACCTATTCGTTTTTATGATTCTTATTATTATTCCTGTTCTCTTTATTTATTGTTTTGTTGTTTTACAAGAAATTGTATTTTAAAAATTGGAAAACATTAAATAGACAAATTAAACTTGGACCAAGTACCGTATAAAATTAAGTGTAATTCAAACTGAAATACTTATTTTTGGCTGATATCGGCTTATGATTGAAGATTAAGTTCCGATTGAATTATATTGTCGTGTGAACTTGTTACAATCTATTCAAGGCTAAATATTACCTGGATATTTACCAAAATACAAAGTTTCATGATTTAACTACCGAACACTTCTCGCGGTTCGGCTTATGCTGAAGTTTAAAATATTTTGAAATTAGGTTGCGTTTTAAAGTATTCAAAAGTCAGGCAAGACCGTCTATAATATATTTTACTTTTTTCCTTAACAATAATGGCGTGTGACGTCGTTTTTGTCATTTAAACGAAATTTTGTAATTTTTAGCGCTTTTTTTCGTAATAATTTTTTAATGGCAGTTTATTACTAAATTTATTTCTGCTTTGTTGTTGTAATATTAATTTGAATTGAGTTGTATTTTTATTTTTATTTTTCTGCTTTTGTTGCCTCTTTTTTTATTTTTTGTTTAATTTTAATCGTTTTGTGATTTTAAAACTAACAAAAGGGGAACTTTTTCATAATACTTTTCGTTGTTATTTTTTGTTTATATTGTATTTTGCAGTAAATGTGGTCTTTATTGTTTATTTAGGCTTAAATGGACAGCATTTTACTTACCACTTCACATACTGGGTTTTTTTCATTCATTTTTGTTGTGTTTTAACTGGAATTAAATGTCGTATTATTTAGAATTTTATTTATTATTTTTTTTTATAAGTTATTGCTTTTGAATATTTATTTACTTTTTGATAGAATGATAAATTCTTACTAACATACGTAAGGAATATAACGGGGGCTGTTAGTATAGAAAATATGTAATAAAATTTCTTAATTTGGCATTAAAACGTATTGGCGTTTGTTAATGTCTACGATGGTTCGTTCCATTTAAGTTTGAAACTGACTGTAGAATCTATTACAACTCCATAAATGTTACTCTTTCATATGCCGTTGAAAGAACATTGCTTATTGTTACTATGAATAGAGGACTATTACAAATGTTGTGCTTATCTGTGCAAATTTAGCGTATTTTAGAATTCAGTTCTTAAAATGTCTGAAAATTTGCTGTAAAAAGATCTTATACAACCAGTTAGCGATCAACAACCAGTTATACTGGCTCCATATTCACGAATCTCAGATGGTTTAATATTTCGTAGCTCTGGCTGACTTTGACGAAGGAAAGGCACCAAGTCTATCTTGTCTCTTGGTGCGAATGCGATTAGACTTCTTGGGGGTGTAATTACAGGGCAGTGTTTGACTGGACTTATGTGTTAGCTATACAAGTTAATAATGTCGATTTTTTTGCTTTAAAATGCATTTATTATAATAACAAAATAAAGTGATATATTATTCAAAGCAATGTCCATCGTTAGCCACTACTTTTTCACACCTTTCTGGTAGCATATGGATTCCGCGCCAAAAGAACTGCTTCGGTTTTGAGGTAAAAAATTAATCAGCCAATTTCTGATACCCTGTTCTGCCATTACAAATGCCGAGACAAGTGGTAGTCTCGGCTATAAGGCGAGTAAGCCAAAATTTTCCACCGACTGTTTTCCATATAGTTTTTGACCGGTCATGCAACATGTGGCCCAGCGTTGGAAGATTATGGCATCGTGTCTAGTCGAATAATCTGGTCGTATTCTGTTGATTGCGAATCAATTGTGTTTGGTACAGGTCCCCTGTGATCGTCTGACTCGATTTTAACAGCTCATAAAACACAACACCCTTTTGATCCCACCAAACACATAGCATTACCTTCGCGTCATGAATATTTGTTTTCGGCGTTGATTTGGCTGGTTGGCTGGGCTTTATATATGACTTTTTGCGCTTGAGCTTATCGTAATGTATCCATTATTCATCACCAGTAACAATACCATGCAAAAATTACCTTTTTTTTTGTAGCGTTCAAGCCTCATTTTCGACAAGCAAAATCGCCTTTTAAAGACTTTCTGATCAATTCATATTGGACTCCACTTCCCTGCTTTTGAATGAATCCCAATGCTTTTAAACGTAGCGAAATGGCTTACTGTGTGACTCCCAACAATCTTCGTCGAGTAATACTTAATTCCAATTCCTTATCATAAAACTTTTTAAGCTGACCATGCCTCTCCTTGTCTTCTGTGTAAAAATCATCACTTTTGAATCGCAAAAATCATCGTTCATAAGTTTTTTTTAAGTGGTGCTTGTTGACCGTAAGCTTCTACCAACAATCTATAACTTTCAGTAGCCGTTTTCTTCAAATGAAAGAAGCTTATCAGACTTCCCCGGCAAAATATCTTTTTAAGCACAAAATTCGACATTATTATAGCGATTGAAGAAAATGTGTGTTTACACTTTGACGTCTATCGAATACTGAATTATAATGACAGATGCTTACCCGCCAAATTACCATATATGTTATTATTGACATACACAATATGTGATAGTTAAGTTATATGTTGTCCATATCGACTCAATATATTGGAACGTAATTCGCTTTTTTATTCATACTTCAACCGTTAATCATGAATCGAGTTACATAATTACCCATACAAAATTTTAAGAGCAAATTACCCAGAAATTTCAAGTGATTTTGTCTCAATTACCCTATGAATTACTTAATGAACTTACAAAACCAATTTGATCTCTTAGTCGCTTTAGTCTCTCTTAGTCTCTTTTATTGGACTTTATTTAAATTACTAATCTTTTGTTCATTTCTGAGACACATGGAAGAAAATTCCATCAATTCCATCAAAACGAATTACATAGGTGCCATGTGAACGGAGTAATTCGTATAAGTAATTAAGACATCGAACAAAGTAATAAGAAGTCTTGTGTGAACATGACAATAGATTTACATTACAAGAATTGTAGCAGTTGTTAAGATGAGGTAAAATTGGTGAAATACCTTCTATGTGCCTACATCTCGCTTTATATGAACAAAGGCTAAGACTATGCTCTAGACTGTCTCGAAGATATTTTATTGACGAATCTGATAAAATTCGACATAAGTCTTCAATTGTATTTATTTTTATGCAGTTCTCTAGACAAAAATAATAAAAGTAATTAAATACGGCGAACAGAAGTTAAAAATCTGTTGTGATTTCAAGTCATCGTTACACTGTTGGGAATGCAACAATCCTTTGTAGAGACCACTCTGCTTGCACGTAATATGATTTTATATACATATTGTTACGAAAATAAAAATGACTAAAAATAAAATACACCACATTAGTGCCTTTGGGACAGTATTGTGCGATTTTTGTCTATTGGGTTTTGTCAGTGTTAATAATGTGTTACCCTGGTATTGCAGTACTGATTTGTGTATTTGACAGCATTGGGTAACACAATCTTACATGTTGAAAATTGACGGATATAAAATAGAAGATATGAGACCGTTTGAGACATTTCCTGAATTTTCCCAACAGTAGGCAGTTAGGTATATAAGGAGGCTGCTTTGCAAATGTCGATATAGTTGTCATTTGTCAGTCATAAAGTAAAGTCGTGTTTAAGCGTAAATAATAGTGTAGTATAAACGTATATTAAGCGCAAGATAAATAAGTTGGAGACTGTATAGTTATAATTGTATACTGTGAAGTGAGGAATTAAACAGTAAAACAACAACAACGTTGTGTTTATTTCATTTTGAAGGAACTACAAAGAACTCAATCGTTTTGAAAAGGTTAAAAAGTAACAATATATTGGACAACGAGTAGCATGGAAATCCATTACATTTAAGCATAGTGATCTACGAAATCTACGATCTTAACAAGAAAACCATCATTGCTGAGCATCTCGTGAACCCAAAAGAGATTGTGAAAGGAACCACCAACAACTATTTATTCCAGTTGTGGGGCTGTCAGTGGTGTACATGAAGAAAGATGAAGATCTGGATATTTTTATAATGGAAAAAATCAATATCAGGTCTATTAGGAAAAATCATTCTTGCAGATTACTGCTGGCTTATAAGGTATAAGTAAGCACCAGAACTCAAAAGTTATTTTCTTGCACAAAAATCCCCTTCATTTTCCTACTCTATGCTCTTACCCCTAAAACGAATGTATTAACTAACGATTTCTACTAAAATTTCATAATAAATCAGTCAATTAGAGGGGCTTGTTTCACATTGAATGTGAACATTTGAGTAATTTTGTTATTTAAGTTTCTGTCTTTTAATATATTTTTTTTTTTCGTTTAAATAATAAACTCAACTCGTTAATCTTCTTCTTCTTGTGCTTCAAAAAAATGACACACTTCTTATATGAAGAGATCTACTAAAGAGATGGATGAGTTACATTAAACACATACACACATGAGAAATACATACTGTTACGAGTATTTGTCGCTGCGAGTACTGAAGTGGTAAAATAATATTTATCTGCTCTTTTATGGTTTTTTAAGTAGTAGAACACATATGTACATATGTATGTATGTACATATACTTAAACTTGTAAAATATCACAGATACAAGACATACATACATACACATACATATACACAAATGTAATATCAAATTAAAGGACTTACAAGGATTTCAAGAAAAAAATAAAGGATTTGTTGCTCATTTAACCTTTAAATTAAAATTTATTTCAAAGGAAGGTGATGTTATTTGAAGTGGGCCTTAGAAATTACCAAAAAAAGACCGCAATCGAAAAAAATGACAAAATAATATTAAAATTTTATTGCTGTTGCGGTTTATTATATAAAATATTATATGAAAACTTTTTTGAATTTCGTTTTGTAGCGAAGGTGTATACACGAATCAACGCAAAATTGGATATCATGGATCCTACTCATTCTCTCCAACATTCGATCCCAATTTTAAAGATAATTTGATAAAGGCAATGCCTTCGTATAAACAATATGGATATAAACGTACATCCGGAAATTTATTTTTATCATAGAGGCTTATGTTGTGCTTGGTGAAGTAAGGTCATTATCATTATCATCATTCTGACCAGACACTATTGAAGGACACTGCGAACCATGGGATTCCCCCATATAGATCTCTTCCGGTTTATAGTTTATTCAGCAGATCTGCTGCCTTTCTAATGAACACCAGCATTCCACATTCGTGCGATATATGGTCTGCTGTCTCCGATGCCTGCGAGTACGGTCCACATCTGTGACTGCCACTCTAGAGTGGCGAAGTCCCCTTTGAACAACCCAGTGTTCAAAGAATCTCGTAATTTCGCAATCCTTGATCAGATTGAGAACGGTAGGCTATCATGGGAGATATAGGCTATCATGGAACCTTTTCTAGCCAATGCATCCGCTGTTTCATTACTACCTATTCTACAGTGTCCAGGTATCCAAAACAAATCGACCTTATTGTTTAATGAAAGTAGCAATATTTGAACAGTAACGCAGCAATATTTGACCAGTCTAGATGTCTTACGATTCGAGTTAATGAGTTAGTGGTCTTACCCTTGAGCCGACTGTCCAGGTTGATCTCCGCATATATGGCAATGGCCATGATCTCATCCTGAAAGACACTCAGTAACACCCCTGTGGGATCGAAAAGTTTCTGTTGGGCCCATGAATACCAACACCAACACCAACACCAACACTGTCATTCATTTTGGAGCCATCGGGATATCAGTTTAGATAAAACATAGTCCAAACTAAGACCAACAATCCCAGTCCAGGAATTTAACCTTGATTCTCCTGCTAAAGCACAGATCCAAAGGCATAACATTCTGGACCGTAGATAGTTCTCCGACCATCCTGCGTAGAATGAGGGGATCCTGCGTAGAATAGACAGACTTGCTGACGCATTTCGGAATCTCTTGGCGAAAAACTTTGCCGCCGAACATGCATCGATGTGAAGCGTTGTCAAACTAATTAAGGTTTCCAAGGCCGCTGTTGGACATGTTTTCATTGCCCCAGTTATACCGGGGCAGGCGAGTCTGTGTACCCTGCCTAATTTAATCATGGCGGTAGTTTCCTTAGCTTTTCTCCACCCAGCTATCGCCGTATAAGTGATAATAGGCCGAATAATAGCAATATATATCCATAGTGTCATTCTCGGCGAGAGACCTCATGTCTTACAGTAGGAGGAGCGGCTTGCCCAGAGGATCTATATCGCCTAATTCTGAACGGCGCCTAATTCTACTACGCCTACTATCTAGAATGACACCTAGAATACTTTACCTTCCAAGAAAAGTTAATGGTGGTACCCATAAAAGAAATACAGTCAAATGATAACTTGTACCTCTTTGTAAAAGGCACAACAACCGTTTTTGAGGGATTCACCGAGAGCCTTTCATGAGTGCAGGGCGTTCTAATGA
Source organism: Wohlfahrtia magnifica (assembly GCA_023159175.1). Classification (NCBI taxonomy): domain Eukaryota; kingdom Metazoa; phylum Arthropoda; class Insecta; order Diptera; family Sarcophagidae; genus Wohlfahrtia; species Wohlfahrtia magnifica. Next base: position 344,340 of record JAKWBJ010000212.1, on the reverse strand, counting down.
GAACAAACCACGTACTGTTATAACGAAGTCATCAGCATAACTAAATACAATGACAGCCATCTATGTTTCAACGTGGTGAGCAAGCCATTAAATACTATAGTTCATAACAATGGAGAAATTACTGCACCCTGCAGGCATCCTTTTTGATGCCATCATAGTGAATTCTATCCCATCAAGAGACGAGCTGATGATTCAGCTCCTAAGCATAGAAATCATCTAGGCTATAATCGACTTTTCCATCCCTTTTCATTTCAACGATCTGGCAATGGAGTCAAAGTCTGTATTGTCAAAGGCGTCCTGAATATCTAAGAAGGCACAAAGAGCCAGTTCCCTATCAGGGAATGCCTTTTTAGTGCTGTCCAGAAGAGACAAAATAACACCCGTAGTGGACCCCATTCACGTAAGCGAGTTGATTTAGATGACGAAGGGCTTCCACAAGGGCCCTCTCTCTTATATAATATCAATAAGTCTTTCCATCATCTTCAAAAAAAAAGAATGAGAGACTGATAGGTCTATACGACTTGGGATGATCACTAGGCCTACCTGCCATCGGTTTAAAAAGAACCGTGACATCGCGCCACGCTTGTGGGATATAACTCAAAACAAAGCTGGCCTTGAAAATCACTAACAATTTTGATAGAATTATGTGAAAGCTGTTTTGTAAAAGAGCCAGAAATATTCCATTCCTACCTGGGGCTTTGTAAGGTTTGAAGGAGTCAATCGCCACAAAATCCTGTCCGGGGTGAATATTCTACCCGCAGGACTTTTGACCCTTCTAATGACACGGGAAGTGGCGGAAATACCTCGAAACTCATGTACGGGTGCAACCGTTCTAGAGTCAGAAAAATGTCTTTTCAACAACAGATCAAAAGTTTCTCTTCTAGATCTAGTGTAGGCTCCGGTTGCAGTACATAGGAGCCCAATACCGTTCGAAAGGTCTATTGCGAGGGACTTTTTAAGTCGGGCCAAAGCCAGCAAATCTTCAACGGACTGACAATATTTCTTCAATGTATCCCTCTTAGAACTTTTATTTTTATTGTACTCCATGATGCTAGCACTATAAGTCTGATAGTCACCTGTGCGCTTGGTCCTATTGAAATTCCTCCTTACCGTTATTCTTAAATGTGCCAAAGTGTCATTCCACCATGGAACCCTATGTTTGGCAAAATGATCACTATGACGCATATTAGCATCCAGAGAGGATTCAATAGTTGACTGATAATAGACTTGACTGACTAATAGAATCTACAGAGTCAGGTATCCAGTCCACCTTCCTCTAGAAAACTGGATTACCATTGGTCCTAGCAACTTTTACCAAATCAAATCTAATATGCATATGATCGGATAGACTGTCATCCGACACATGCCAATCCTTTAACAGATTGGGACTGTGTCTTACAGCGTGTGATTTGTGTGTGATCGCCAACTTCGGGAGATGCACTCCCAATTGATTATAATCCATAAGAAAATTCGCCGGGAGTCTTACGTCAGGTTTGCTGTAACAATAATGCATAATTTTGGGTGTCAAACGAAGAAATCATAAGACAGCTTGATTGTGCTAGACAATATTAATGCTCTTACATTTAAGCCCACTGTCCAGGTTGATTTCAGCACATATGGCAATGACTACGATTCCTGCTTGAAAACACTCACTGATCGATCATGATCACGATCGATAACATAAATATTTATGTAAGTTCTGGACTAGCATACGTAAAGAATTCGTTCATTAAAACTTGAATATTCTTGATATCCCATGATGCATCATTCCATGATTTGCATCCATATAGTCAAATGCCTGTCTGGTTTTGTCCATTCAGTAGAGAATATCACTTCCTTCATCTTCATTTTCCTCTATCATTTCGTTATTCAGACGGACTCTTTCATAGTAACTATTAATTTTTGTACATCTTGATAACGGTAATAGTAAAAGTTTCTAAATTTGGTTTGAACAACTTCCTGGACAAGACACATCATCCGTCTATAACTGGGCGAGATTAAGAAAGTGGGCGTTGCAACTCCCATTTTTATTAATATGGAATTTTGCATTTGTAAAAAACGGTAACAGTTAAAGCTCTTTTATTTATCTATATCAGTCAAAAAGCGGAAGGGATTAGATAGGCAGAAGCACAAAGGTTAGCAACAACGCGGGAAGGGTTATTCTAGTAATATATGTATATAACTATGACGGTTAGTACAGCGTGTTTTTTATAGAGGTATAGAACTTTAAGTTGACATTACTTTTCAAGATGGCGACCGATTTAACAGCTGTCAAGTGATTTATTCTCAGTTTGAATTGGCAATTCATCATGAATAGACTCTCGCCTGAACAATGCTTACAAATAGTGCAATTTTATTTCGATTTGTTCCCGATTTTCATAAGAGAATTTTGTTTAGCGATGAAGCGAACTTCTGGGTGAATGGCTACGTCAACAAACAAAACTGCCGCATTTGGAGTGAAGGTAATCCTCAAGTGTATGTGGAAACACCGTTACATCCAGAAAAACTGACTGTTTGGTGCGCTTTATGGTCTGGTGGAATCATTGGTCGGTACTTTTTCAAAAACGATGGTGGCCAGAACGTTACAGTCAATGGTGATCGGTATAGAGCCATGATTACTAACTTTTTCATTCCTGAATTGAATAACCATGATGTCCAGGAGATGTGGTTTCAAAAAGACGGCGCAACATGTGACACAGCTCGTGCCACAATAGATTTATTGAAAGACACGTTTGGTGACCGCCTAATTTCACGTTTTGGACCTGTGAATTGGCCTCCAAGATCTTGTGATTTAACACCGCTAGCCTACTTTCTGTGGGGCTATGTAAAGTCATTGGTCTATGCGGTAAAGCCACAAACACTTGACCATTTGGAAGACAACATTCGCCGTGTTATTGCCGATATACGGCCACAAATGTTGGAAAAAGTCATCGAAAATTGGACGTCCAGATTGGACTACATCCGCGCCAGCCGTGACGGTCATATGCCAGAAATCATATTTAAAATGTAATGCCACGAGATAATCTTTCGGATAAATAAAATTCATGTCAATCGAATAATCCATCACTGTTTTATTGCAACTTAAACTTCTATACCTCTATAAAAAATACCCTTTACAAGCCTTGCTGTAACAAAAAAATTCTAAAAAGGTGCTCCATTTTTGTATCTAATGTTTTTATTTACCTTTTATGTTTACGCTCTGCTCTCTTTAACATTCGAAATAATTCAATATTTTTACGCTATCATTGCTTAAGTACTAATTCCTAAAAAAAGCTGAATATAAAGGGTCCGCCATCTAATGTTTTTTTTCAACTAGTGCTTATTTCGTGAATGGTGACACTTAGCTCATGTCTAAATTGACAGATAATTAGTTTTATCCTTCCGCTGAACGAATATGGTTGTGTATACGCTTGAACAAAGCTTCGCTAAGTGAGCCTGCAATAGACTTACAGAAGATGCCGATCTTGCCAAAAAAAATCATCTTTTCAGATGAAGCTCATTTTGATTTTGGCGGGTATGTAAACAAGCAAAATTGTCGCATTTGGGGCACAGAAAACCCGCACGCATACATTGAAATGCCGATACCAGGACGAGTCACTGCATGGTGCGGATTTTGGTCCAGAGGCATAATTGGCCATTTTTCTTCGAAAATGAGCAAGGAGTGTCCGTTACAGTCCATGGCGTTCGTTATCGGGCCATGTTGAACGAATTTATGTTCACAAAAATTGAAGGGGAGGATATTAGCAACATATGGTTTCAAAAGGACGGCGCTACGTGCCACACAGCCGAAGCTACACTCGATGTTTTGCGCCCTGTTTCTGAAGATCGCATTATCAGCCGCAGAGCTGATGTCGTTTGGCCACCTCGGACCTGCGATTTGACACCGTTGGACTATTATTTGTGGGGTGCCGCCAAAGATAAGTGTTACGCCAACAAGCCAGAGACAACTGGCTTTAAAGATCAATAGTCGTGAAGCCATTGGTGAAATACAGCTACACGCAATCGATAATATGCTTAAAAAGTGGACCTACTGTATGGCCAGCCGAGGCAGCCATTTGAATGAAATTATTTTCCATTATTAACCGGAAGGATTGTACTTTCAAATAAAATAGAAATTTGAGAAAATATTCAGTAGTTCTTTTTTATAACATTTTCAGAAACAAAAAATTTATTTGCGGACCCTTTATTTCATTTACTTTTCTTATATGTAATTCGTTTTAATAGTAATCTTAGATAATAATGTTTTGATACAGTCCCCACACACTGAGCTAATACTTAAAAATAAATATTTTACAAAACTTTGATAAATTGCATTCAATTGCGTATAGTTTGTACTTCAAATCAAAAGTTAAAATGATTTTGGGTCAATCAGTCAAATGAAAGAGCTTTGAAATAATATATCAGTTATTATTGACCAGAGATTAGATTAGAAAACTAGTTAGCCAACAAAAATATTTATTTATAATCATTTGCCAAGTAATCAGTCGTCGTCAAACAATTAATAATTTGATGAAATGAAGGCAATTAGCAGTACTAAAGATCGACAACATCAAATACACGTGTTATAGGGTCTTATTATTAAACGCAGTTTAACGTGGAATGTAATAGAATAAGTATCGGGTGTTTTTTTTAGACATTCATAACTTTGAGTTGATAACACTGTTTTATTTGGCAACCGATTTAACAGCTATCATTTCATTAAGGATAGACTTACAGCAGAGCAACACCTGCAAATTGTTGCCATATTTCTTCAAAATAATAGTTCTGTTCTTCAAACATCACAAATTAAATATTTGTTCTCCGATAAAACCAATTTTTGGTTGAATGGGTACGTAAATATTTAGGGAGAGGATAATCCATCTACAGAAAATTATTGTTTGGTGCGCTTTATGGGTTGGCGGAGTCAATGCTGTAGAGTATAGAGACATGATTGAACATTTTTTCTTACCTCAATTAAGTAGCTGTCATTAATCTTGCTGACATGTGATTCCAACAGGACGGAGCTACATTTGATTTCCTCAAAGAAACTCTTAATTAAGGAGTAATTTCACGTAACACTCCTAATTGAATTATTTGTAAAGTTGATATACCAGAGACAACTGAACAGCTGGAAATCATCATTCGAAGAGGTATTGACGAAATACGACCGCATATGCTACGAAAGGTTTTTGAAATCCTGCTTATTCTCTAGTTATGCATATTAACCAACAACCGGCGGGTAACACCATAAATTTGTAGAAACCAGTTATTAATACCATTCCGCGCCGATAGTGAGTTAAATAGTACTTTACTGGCCAGTTTTATTTTTTGCTAAATAACGAAAAAATTTAATGTAATTAACTGGATCATTCTGCATCAAACTTGTTCCCGTAATAAGAAAGGGTTGCAGAAGCACATTTTCGTGCTAAATTTATTCTAAACTATTTGCTTAGACTCCAATAACACGGTGCGACCAAAAAAAAAAAAAAAAAAATATCTGGCAAATAATACTCTTTTTCAGATAGGCGCTGACGAGCAGAACAAAGATCTGTTTTCGAAATTTCCGAACCACGTCCAAGATCTCGAGTTACGTGTAAAAACCGGTTTTTCGGACCTTCACGCATTTATAAGCCAATAACTTAGCTGAATATTGCTCGATTTTTAGTTTATTCTATAGGAACCGTACTATTGATGAATTAATTAAGGAATTATATTAAGTTATGAATAAAATAAGATTTACGGTTTAGAAGTCCGTTGGAAATTGACGGAGTTATTAAATATTTTAGTAAAGCAACTCATGAAAAATCAATACTTTCATTACAAAATTTTAAAAATTTTTAAAGGGTTTCTGTTGAAAGAGCATTTTTTAGTTTTTTTGCGACTTTGAATCAGTGTTGGCAACCCACTGGGTAACCCAATTAAGCCCACCCGGGTTTTATTTATTTGACATGTTAAAAGATAAACACATATCTCTTTATACGGCCTAGATAGTTTCTGAAAATGTAAGCCGTAAATCGAAATGCCTTTAAACGAGATGAATGTATATAGCGTTTGCTTCCCTCGCACTTTTCTTAAAAAACGAAGAATCCACGTTTTTTAACCGTAGAACGAGGTAATTTGCTCTTAAAGCAAAAGTGTTTCATGATACAAGCAGGCCGTTATAGCGAAATGCCATGTAAAGAAAGCCCGTACAAAGAGGTGTGAGTATATTGTAACCCCCGCAACAGCCGACGAAGCAATGTTCGGAGAATACGGCGGGTGCGGAATTTAATCGTTTCTAATAATTGTTTTGAAAATTTTTGAGATATGAGGTCAGGTATTATCATGCAGAAGAATAACTTAATCATGTCTGTCGAAGTAATTGCAGCCTGCTTCAATCACGCAGTTTTAGCAGTTTATAGCACACAATGACGCCTTGATCTCACCGAGAGTAAAAAATTCCATTATATATACTAAAACAGCGTGATTGTATAAACAAACAAAAAATATTGTCGACTTGAACGAAATTTGGAAGCATTTTTAAAACCCCTAATAACCCATCAAAAGCCCAATAAAACCCGGTGGGTTGGGTTTTTTTTTTTTAAATCAGGGTTTATGCCATCCCTGCTTTAAAGCCGAAATATAATAATAATTCCTCAATTAATTCATCAATAGTAGAGTTCCTATTGTTACGAAAATAAAAAAATGTCTAAAAAGAAAATACAATACAGCGCCTTTAAAATCGCATTGTTGAATTTTGGTATATTTGGTAATTATGTGTCACCCTGTCAATCACGTACTTATTTGCATTACATTTGAATTAAAGGATATAAAATAGAGGATATGAGACATTTCCGAAACTTAACGGTTAGTTATCGTTTTACTGTATCTTATGACATAAAGACTTGTTTAAGCGGAAGTAAAAGTGTTGTATTAGCGAATACTAAGTTGTTGTATTAAGATAAACTGTAAAAAAGTTATAGTGTAGTAAATAAAATACTGTAACAACAACAAAGTGGTGTTAATTTTATTTTAACCCAATTTAAACGAACTCAAATGTTTTAAAAAGGTTGAAACATAACACTGTATAAAATAGTGCGCAAAAACACATCTAAACGTGAAAAATGTGAAAAAAAATTGATGAAAAATGTGTTTGCTTGAGATATACTCGTACACCCAGATTATTCAAGGCTACTTAAACCATATATAAGTATATAATTTAAAAGGTATGTTTCTCTTCTCTCCAAATCCGAATCTGGTAATAAATTTATCTCAAAATCGGGTAATATTCTACTAAGTTATTAGCTCATAAGGGTATGAAGGTCAGAAAACCAGTTGTTTACCCGTAGCTCAAGATTTTGGAGGTGTTTTGAAAATTCTAAAAACAACCTTGTTATACTCAACAGCGCCTATCAATAAGCAACACTACTTGAGTCTTGAAACATAAGAAGAGAAACTTTTTAAAAGATAGATACACTGTTACTAAATACAGAGACCCCGATATTTGCCTACACTATTTATAAGTAGTATTGCCAACTTTTCTATGATCACAATGCGCTGACTATTTATTAAAAAGGCGCTAAAATTGCTTAAGTAAAAAAATTAGGTAAAGAAACATTATTGTTTTGAAGAACTGGTCGTCGGGCAGATGAAATGTTCGGATATATGATTTTATGGGTTATTTCACTTTCAACATATCTAGCTTTCATTTCAATTCAATTTTATATTCTAAGAATTTTTTATCATTTTATGAAAATAAAAGAAAAAAATGCACTAATTTTGTAAGAACAAAATTTTTCCGCCAATTTTCATCAAAGTAGATATATGGTACCTGCATTAAATTTTGAATAAAATCAGCAATAGCCAACCGATTTTAATGATTTATGTCTTATTTTATTCACAACATTTTAAGCTTTTATTTAAATGCTTAAAATGTAAAATTTGAATTCTGAAAAATTTGTTATGATTTTCTGAAAACAAAAAAATTGCTCTAATATTGGGCGAAAAAATATTTTTCGCAATTAAATTATGAATAACCTCGAAACTGTTGAAAATATGAAAAAATTTCTTTCAGCTGATTTATAGGAACCTTTACTCCTAAATGCTGGCACTTGCATTCAAATCGACAAGTCGTTTTCAAGTTATGATGAATTATATTGGGCGAAATATTTGCTACGCCCATAAAAAAAATTTGTACCCGATAGAAAAAAACTGAAAACAGATTTGAATTGAGCGAATTAAAATCATTATTAAAGACCTGAAAATTTTTGTATTTTGTAGACCAGTGTTACATTTTAAATAACTTCTTTGATTGCAAAAGTCTAAAATAATTGGCTCATTTAAGTATTCTTCGTCTTAAAAACTTTATTCGTTTTCGGTTTACAAAACGTACCCGATGTGGGGTTTTTTCACTTAAAGATCAGTTTTTTTGTTTAAAATTTTCAGTTTTTCGAAACAAATTATTTCAGCACTGCACATGCTTCCAATCCATACAACATCACGGGTAGTAACATCTTTCCTTAATTTTTTAAAGGTGCTAGTAACTGCTGTAAATGTTCGACCCATTATGCCTATGTAGTCGGCGTAAGCGAGTTGCTTTTTGTCCGGTGTAAAGTGTGCCAGCTATATTCACACCTGCGTCTCGTATAATGTTTTCAAGCAAGATGTTAAAAAGATCGCAACATAGGCTGTGCCTGCCTGTCCGAAACCTCGCTTGGTACTGAGCGGCTCGGAGATGTTCTTTACTATTTTAATTGAGGTTTGCGTATCAACCTACAAAGTCGTATTAGTTTTGCGTTAGGACTGTCAAAATCAGCCCTGTAGTCGACAAATAGATGGCAGATTCTGATCTGTTTTTATTGTGTCTTTTTTGGTGGATTTGTTAGGTCTACAGCAGCACTGATATGGCTCTATTATTTTGTCGATGTTAGGTTCTAATCTTTCACGGAGTACGCTCAATAGAATTTTATATGCGAGGGGAAAAAGACTTATTTCTCTGTAGTTGGTACATACCTTCTTGTCTCCTTTGTTTATGCACGGGACATAATATGCTAAGGTTGAATTGTGTGTCAAAAGTAGTGGGTCTGACGATCAACTGTACCAAGACCAAAACTATGTCTATTCCTGCGTTCAAGTTGACTAACCAGCTCTGCATCGACAACTGAAGCATAGAACGTACATGTTCTATTACCAAATTGTATCTTTTTTTAATATAGTGTGTAGTCTGTTGTAGTTTATGGCTGCGTAACCTAGTTAACAACTGAAAGCTTGGCAATTGAACTGCAACTGTTTATAAACCGTTATCTGTGACAAATATTGAGGATATGGTATCCAAGAATTGTCACAAATTCAGAGCTTCTGAGCAGTTAACGTCACTTCTGGAGAGTTAAAGTCACTTTAAATTCCGCATACGCAAACCAGCTGGCGAACTCCCCAAAGAGGCGTTGTAATTCATGTTGAATGACATTTAAAGTAATTTCTGTATAAGAGAAAAGGAAACACCGACAAAACGTGTTCAACTAAATCAAATCGTGTAATCTTTTGTTTACTGTCAAGAAAAAAAAAAGAACGAAAATACGAAAATTACTCTACTAAAGGGTGAACTACAAAAAAAAAAAAAAAAAAAAAAAAAAAAAATGCTTTCATTCGTTTGGCTTTTTATTTTCGTTCAGAAACAGTTTGATTGTTTGTTTTTTAAGTGATTGCCTTATCAGTTTGTTTGATTACGAGTCCGTATAGTTTATGCCTGACTATCTGTCTCTTAGCCCGTTAGTCTTAAAGTCTGACCGTCATCAGTAAGTAAGTCATTCTATTTATTTAGTTCATTCGTTAACAGGCGAAAATTTACTTTTATTCTTTTCATAATTCATTCTTAATAAGTGAATTCAAAATCTCTCGTACTCTTATTCACAGCACCACAGGTTGTTGATTGTTTTTTTTTACTTTTTCTTACTCTAATGCGACATTCAGCGAAAATGAGTTGAATTTTATTTAAAGATTTGTTTTTTTTTGTATATTTTTTAACGAAATAACAGAAAAAAAAATATTTATTTAAATTGTTGTCAGTCAGTGTCAGTATAAGCGTACATATATATATGCATGCACCACATGTGAATGTGAATCTAAAAGTGGAAGGAAAAAGGTGGAAGACAATAAAAAAATTGTTATTTACTGTGTAAATTTTTACATTGTTTACCATGTAAATATTTAAATTACAAGTTTTACGGTGCACAGCTCATATATTGGGTGAAAGCACTTTAACTGTTGCAACACTGTTATTGAGCGCCCTAATCTCTGATGAAGAAGTGGGTATTACACCCAGATAGTGTAGTAATAAATTGAAACTTGGCTCTCAATTATATTATGCAACAAGCAAAAATACCTATGATAACCACTATATGTTTTTTATGCGCTATGGTCGTCTAATTTCAAAAATCATCAGCATTTCATTTGGATCTGAAATGCTGAAATGTCGCCAAACCGAAAATTAGGTCGTCGAATAACTTTAAATATCGCCACCTTTGGCGAGAAATCGCCAAATCTGACAGCACTGCTCACACGCATAGGCAAATAAAAAACGGATATAAGCAAAGTGAATAAAAGTGGAAAAATACAGTGCGAGAAAAATTTTTTATGGATGATTTTATTAAACAATTTATTTAACATGTTTTGTTTATTTTAAATTTCTTTTTAATTTTATACTTTTCTTAATTGTTTTTTGTTGTCTTATTTCCTTATTATATCTGTAATTGCTTTCAGTTGTTTTCTGTTATTGTTTTTTTTTTGTTATTGCTTTTATCCTTTAAAAATTTCTGTTAAGATATATATGTAAATTTAAAAAGTGTGAGAGTACTCTTCGCAGTGTACACAACCATTTGTGTAAGAAACAAAATGCAACTTTTTCTTGCAGTGTGGTCTGAGAGAGAGAGAGACTCTCAAATTATTACCACAATTGTACAATGCCTTTGTATTGTTTTGAATGACAATTAAAGACCTAGAAATCAACCTTCGAAGTGTTATTGGCGAAATTCGGCTGCAAATGCTGCGAAAAGCTTGTTAAAATTAGTGTTACAGATTGCGCCTTGTACGCGCTAGCCGTAGCGGCCACATGACCGAACCAACATTAAATGTCGTAAAATTTTCTATCAAAGAAATTATGATTTAAACTTGACTGTAAAAAAAACATCCGATAAATATACTTGGCATTTATCATTACCAATCACATTTAGTAAATAATTACATGTCCAATTACACTTGTCTACAAAATTCAAAAAATTTTCGTGCCTTTAAATAAAACTTTATGACATAAAGTTTTTTTTCCATCAGGCTCAAATTTTTTTTATGGGCGTGGTAAATTTTTCGCCCAGAATATGGTAATTATGTCAATATATTCCATCATAGCACTGAAAACGACTCGACCGATTTTAATGCAAGTACCAGCAAATGTTTTGGAATAAAATTTCCTATTTTTATTAATTCCCATAACATTCCATAAAGGAACAAGGAAACTTCTCTCAGTCAATGATCTGCACCCGATTCTATTTTGAAACTCATTGAAATGGAATGATTTAGAGAAGTTTTCAATAGTAGTAATACTCATAACCAGTTACTAGCTATTGTTATGAGGTGATAACGCTGTTGAAAAAACTTTTTCTTTTTCGGATGGTCTGGCTTGGTATTGTACCGAGGACCTTCTATTTTTTATAAATCTCCTAAATAACTTTCTTTGCACAATATTTTCAAAAAAGGAAAATTCGCGCAAAATTAGAGCAATTTTTTTTTTCAAAAAGTGATAAAATATTTTTCAGTTTTAAAATTTTACGTTTTAGGCTTTTAAATTAAAGTTTAATACGTTGAGAATAAAATAAGCTATAAATCATGAACATTGGTTGGCTATTGCTGATTTTAGCGCAAAATTTTTTCCGCAAGATTAGTGGATTTTTTATCTTTCATTTCCTAAAGTTATAAAAAAATTCTTAAAATATAAATTTTACATTTTAAGCATTTAAATCCGAATCATATATCCGAACATTTCATCTGCCCGACGACCAGTTGTTCGAAACAATGATTATTCTTTACCTCCAATGCCTCCTAAACGTCACGAAATGGTTTATGAAGATGTTTTCTGTGTTTGAATTGAAACCAGTTACGGGTCTGTAGGTACTTCTTCATCTGCATATAGAAGTCCATCGAGAAAACCTCATTTTATAAATCAGTCTGATCTGAATGATTTTGTTCGAGACTTAGAACTCTAAAATCAAATGTCAGAACTTCTTGCGTCAAGATTACAGCAATGGAATTATATTTTTGGTAGAAGACAAGAAGATTTTCTGGCCTATTTTAGCAGAGATGGCGATTTAGTATTTTGTGATGTTGCCGCGGGACTATTATAAAAGCTGGGTTTCTCTGAAAAGTCTGAGGAATGACGATTCTTTATTGATTCATCAAAGACTAGCTTAAAAACAGTTTTGCTTCACAATGCCAATAAATATCCATCGGTTCCATTAGCGCATGCAACAAACCCGAAAGAAAACCATGCAAATGTGAATTTATTGATCAACAAAATTAAATATTCACAATTGTAGCTATGCTACTCGACAACAACTAGGACATACCAAGTTTTGTTGTTTCTTATGCGAATGGGATAGTCGTCGTGCAAGAGCTAAGCACTACGAAATAAAAATTTGACCAAGAATAACGAACTTAATACCTGGAAGAAAAAATATTACTACCACCTCTTCATATAAAGATGGGTCTGAAGAAAAACTTTGTAAAAGCAATGAATAAGGTTTCTGAAGGCTTTCAATATCTTAAAACCAAAGAAATCTTTGCAGGCCCACAAATAAGAGAGCTTATGAAGGACGCAACTTTTAATATAAAGTTAACTGAAGTAGAAAAAATAGCATGGATGGCTTTTGTAAATGTGTTCACAACTAAGTTATGAATAACTCCGAAACTGTTAAAAATATTGTACACAAAAAAGTTATTTAGGTGATTAATGGGAAATTTTATTCCTAAACATCGTTTTCAAGGTATGATGAAATATATTGACATAATTATCATACTTTGGGCGAAAAATTTACCATGACCATAAAAGAAATTTGAGCCCGACGGAAAAATAACTGAAAACGGATTTGAATTCGGCGCATCAAAATCTTTATATTCCATATTGTTTTATTTAAAGGTTTTTTTTTTCTTTTTGCTGTAGACCAGTGTTACCAATTATGGTAATCGACCATTACAAATTGCATGTAATTGCTAATTAAAAAGTCAACAGTGAAGAATTACATAAACGTAGTTTGTTATTTTCACTGATCAATTACAAATTACATACAATGGTAATTATGAATTACATGTAATTTTGAATTACAATTACAAAATGTAATTGGTAATGACCAAGCTTGCTACTTATAAAAACCAAGTTGATTCTTTAAAAGTCAATTTTAATTTCACGATCCTTTATATGTATAATTGGACTTAATATCCTATTGAGCAAAATTTGTATTTATGTGAGTGAGAAATTCCAAAATGTAACACAAAAAATTTAGCAGCATTGAATTGTAATTCACTTTAGTGGTCGATCGGAAAAAATTTTTCTCGAGTTTGATTAGCTGTTGCTTTTTTTTACTAACTTTCAAAAATTGTTAAGAGAATGGAAATGGTGTAGCATGCTGAATGATTTAAGTTAAGTATACCAATTTAATTTCAAATTCAAATAAACTCATACTCGCGTACATAAAATTAAAAAAAAATACAAAGTAATGGCAACAAAATATCAGGAAATGTTGGCGCGATATTACATTCTCATCAGCATAGTCATGATTAACATCGCCTACAACACCACTACGACCATCATCATTACCAACTAACCAATCATATGCTTCAAGCCAATTTCGGTAGATAAGATGGCTCTTTATCAGAGTTAGTCAGGCATGCAGCCATCAGCTCATGATTTCACATTAAAATTTAATTTTTTTTTTTAATTTAATTTGTTTCATTTTGTTAAAAAATAAAATAAAAAAAACTATTTTATTTATTCTTTGATATGCATGCGTCTTTAAGTGATAACAGAGGTATTTTGTTGATTTTATTTTTTAACGAAAAAAAAAAAAAATCGAAATTGCGTTACTTGTGGGTTAGTGATTAATTTTCTACTCAAATGTCTCGTCCACTACTTACTCGTATACGTTTGAAGCAAGAAACGAAATGAAATTAAAATGAAAATTAGTGTTCGATATTCTAAATGCCAACGCAAATATAGAAACACACACACACACAGACAGACACACATACGTGTATTCTTTCAAAATTTGGTTTCAGTGTGTTTTCAGGTTGACATCGTGACAGCATTAAAGGCTATAGATTGGAGGAAAAACTTAGTAGCTCTGTGCGTTGAGAAAAGAGCAGGCCCTAATGAAAATATATACATAAAAAAAAAAAATAAAAAAAAATGTGTTTAATTTCAACCTAAAAACTGTTTCTGTTTTTATTTTCAATACAAATCCCTCCTTTTGGCACTTCTTGGACTGCCTTTGCCATCACTTTAGAAAAAGAAAACAAGACAAACATTTTTTTTTGTCAAAATTATTTAAATATTGAAAAATCATAGAAAAAGATTATACATATTTATGAATATAGTTTTTCATATTCTTGTTGTTATTTGTTGTTGTTGTTGTTGTTGTTGTTGTTGTTGTTGTATTTTTAGAAAACTTAACAAAAGAAAAACTGAAACGAGAAATACTTTGTTGTTTGCATTTCAACAAAAATTGTAATTTTGTTTTCTTCTCTTTATAAATTTCAAAGAAATTTAAATTAAAAGAAAAATCGTTGACATATTTTTTTCTAATCGTTAGTGTTGTTTTGGTCCAATATAATTATAAAAAATAAATACATACATATTTCTTTAAAAGATTATCAAAATTTATTTTTATTTTAAAACAGATTTTTCAGCGTTAGGCCTTAAACACATAACCAACAGCAAGCAGCAGACTAAATGTCAAAATTAGAGTACATACGTTTATATGAAAAGAATCATTTTAAAGACAGCACAATAGAAGCCTAGACAACAACTTTTGCTGCTGCTGCTGCTAGACATAAAATAATTTATATTTTTTAGGCAGCAAAACAAAACTTTGCGATGCCAACACAGTAGAAAATTTTTAATAAAAAACGTAAAAATAGTTGTTTTTTAATTTATCAGAAAACAACAGTATAAAATTAAAATATGGTATCAGACAACATTTATGTTCATAATTAAATAGTTTTAAACACATAATACCATTAAGTTTTATATTTTTGACTGATATTTAAAAAAAAGCGATTTTATTTTGTTGGATTTGAAAGGCTTGAGTGTCACCACTGAAAAATATTTTTATGACAAATAAAACAGATGACAATGAAACCTAATTTTATTGCTGCTGCTGCTTTCAAAATATTTATGAAGCCGACAGCATAGCGGCAAATGCTACCAACAACAACTTGCTGTCTATGTATTTAAAGCATTAATGTGTTTCTTTCGTCTTTTTTTTAAATTTAAATAAAAAATGAAATATTGGGTGTTTTTTACAGTTACACAAATTTAAAACTCAATAAAACAAAGAAATACATTTTTAATATCAATGAAACGGCCTTTGTTGATCTGTTATAGTAATTTTTATGGCATTAATGTTTAAAATGATTTCGGTCATGTAGCCGCCACGGCTGGCGCTGAAACACCAAATTTCACAAACTTTTCGTAGCATATTCGTCCGTATTTCGGCGATAACTCTTCGAATGTTGATTCTCGCATGTTCAATTGTCTCTGGTTTAACGGCGTAGAGAAGTGACTTTACATAAAAGGCACCAAACAGTAATTTTCTGCGGATGTAATGATGTTTCGACAAAAGCTTGTGGATTATCATCACTCCAAATGCGACAATTCGGCTAATTTACGGCTAGGGAGATCTGACGGTTATTAATCGACCGGTTTTAACCGGTTTTTTTGGTTTTGTCAAAATCTTAAATTTTCAAATACCGAATAAACGGGTAGATTTAACACGAATAACCGGTTAATTTAAATACGTATAATTTTCATGCGTTTGTATATATATTTTTTTTATTGAAAATATGCTTATCGTTTAACTATTTGTATAAATTTAATTATTTTTGTATATAGAACGTTAAACCAAGGTAGATCGATAAATATGCACTCCTCTGTAATAATAACCTTTTCTCATCTTCTGGAAATAGATATTGATTTTTATTATGAAGAATGATCAACTAGACTCATTGAAAGCCACCAATTCCACAAACGCCGATTCCGAACGGCCGATATATTAGTTAGTAAAGTTTTTCACAGCGTAAATACACATAACCAGCCGCTAGTAATGTTGTGAGGTGATATCGCTGTTGAAAATTGTCAGACGGTGCGGTCTGAGATTGAACCGACGACTTCTTTGTTGGAAGGTGACTTCTTACCTAATATACCACAGTGACACACACACTATTAAATACGTGATACATAAATTTGCATACAGTGCTGCTCGAAATCTAAGCAAATTTTCTTGTTGAGGCAATTAAGGACTCGTATATTACTAATAGATTTATTCAAAGTAAAACATTTTATTTTTGTTATCTTAGGCACCTAAATTATAACTATAATAACAAACCTTTAGTTCCCTTCTCCACCAAGTAATACAACAAAAACGAAATTAGCTCCTTGAGTAGCTGTTCGAAACTTAGGCAACTTTCAATACTTTGTGTAATAAACTTTGTTTTTTATGGCTTCCGCACACATATAGTTATTAGTTAGTTTTAATGAGATATGTTAGAATTACTGTTAGTATTGATTGCCACTTTAATTTTAAGCTCTCCGTTAGCTTCTGCTTATTTTTAAACCGACGTGGTTAAGCTCTGCGCTTCAAGAATTAGGAACAATTTTATTCAATTAAAAGAACTGGTTAACCGCTTATTTGAATTATTATTAACCAAAAACCGGTTGTTTAAAGTAAAAAAGAAAGATGAGAAACAAACCTTTTAAATAATATATATGTCGTTTAAGTAGCCTTGAAGCCATTTAAGTTAAGTTTAAGCATCTTTTGGGTAAACATTTCCGCTCTAGAGTCAGTTTTGGATCGATTTATATACAGTGGTGAAAGAAATAATAAAGACACACTAGCAAAATTTTTTTCGTCAGACCATAGCACGTTGTTCCACTTATTACGCTGTAGGTGTTGCTTGGTATAATCCAAGCTTATATTCCCTTTGCTGGGAAGAAATACTTTTTATTTAATAAACCAACAATAAAATACTTTAAATTTTTTATGACATATTATTGAAGAAAAGAAAATGTCCCTATTATTTCTTCCACCACTGTATATCAAATTCGTAACAGAATTTAAACATTAGGAATAACATCTGCTTATAATTGCCTACTGGACTTTTTTTCTATTGCAGCGTGTCATAGTGGGTCGTTTTACATTAAGCATTTGAATTCTTTTTTTTTTCCAAATTTTCTTATAAAAATGTTTAAAAGTTTCGGTTATTGCCGAATCATTGGTTTCTTATTAAGTTTACCTTTACTAATGCATTGATCTCATTATTCTGTGAAATGTAGTTGCGCATACGAAGAGTTTTTAAACACAAGTGCCCGAAATAAAGATTTGAAGCGTAGTTTTTTGTAAGCCTCCTCTGTTCATCTGAATGCGAGGTGTGAAATATAAGTCTTATCTTCGCTTGCCTTTAAGTAGTTGGGCTGGGCTTTAGTTAAGTTTGAACTAAAAAGGTGTTTGTTTTTCTGCTTTCAAATCATTAGCACACTGCAAATGAGTTAATAACACAAAATAACGAAATCACGATTTGTTTTATATTTGTTTTCAATTATTTGTTATAATTTCATATTTCATTTTCTACATTTTATTGAAGATTTCTCTTTCAATATTAAGTTGTATGTGGATTTTTTAGCGTACGTGGTAGGGTGGGGGCTGGAATTCGAAAAATTTAAGCAACATTGATTTTGCAACATATATTTTTTTGAAAGAGACATCAAAACAAGACTTTTGTGCTCTCTATGGTTTAGTCTTTGATTTTTCCATGTGTGTTTGTCTGGTCATTAAGTATAATTTTTTTTTTTATCTTTTATTCATTTTTTTTCTCCGTCACTTGGCTTTCCATAAAGCATCCATTGCTTTTTTAGGTTCTTTAATCAATTGATCTTTCAAGCTAAGTAGATGATTAATCCGCTGTAGCTTCCTCCATATGATTTTTGCGTAGTGGTGAAGATTCTTGCTAATTGGTGGTGATCTTAACTTTAGCATTGTAATTTATTAAGTCCAATAGCTGAGAATAAAAGTCCTTTTATCACCAAAGAACCTTTGCTGATAATGTTGACTACTTACTGTACAACCCCCTCTTACTGTTAAACAAAATTCTTCGCTTTCATAAAGATTCTAATGGCTAGGCACTACGCCTAACAAAATAGAATAGGAATTGTTGTTCTAAAAGCAGCTTTTAGTCGCAGAAAGAGTGGGTGGTGTATATTTTTTTGTTAACAATTACAGTACATTCGGGATAACGTTAACGCACGCTTTCGGCAACATCCCTTTCACCAACCCTTTTTTTATAATATTATCTATTCTAAAACGTCAACCAAACCACAAATCTCTACAATATCAACTGTAAACAAAACAAAGTTTTAGCTTCAGTAACAGTTGAAACACATACATATGTATGTACGAGGGGTACAATTTGTATTTCGGGAACTGGCAACACTAATGTCGATAGCTAAAACCTGGCAACACCAAAATAAAGTTTTGGCATTTTTTTTAACATCAACGTACTTACAACGTTCTGATGTACAAGTAATATTTGTTTTGTTTACAGTGAGTTAAGAAAATCAATTTGGCCAAAAAATCGAAATTTCAAGATAAGACTTTTGTTGGATTATCTTTTACAATTTTCGACGTGAATTATCTCAACAAGAATGTGTCGATTATCTTAGTTCTTTGTATGGCGATAAAGTATAATTAAAAACCGTAGTATTATATTGCTGTTATAGTGAAGGTCGTCCACAAAACATCGATACAATGCGTGAACTGATAATGCAAGATGTCATGCGACTACTCAATACATACGATTTTGCACGAACTCTTAAGCATTAAATACATAACCGACAGTAAGCAGCATGAAAGAACGTAGCAAGTTATTGTTGGCAGCATTTGCTGCTATACTATCGACTTCATAAATATTTTGAAAGCAACAGCAGCAATAAAATTAAGTTTCATTGTCATCTGTTTTATTTGTCGTAAAAATATTTTTTAGTGGTGACACTCAAGCTTTTCAAATCCACCAAAATAAAATCGCTTTTTTAAAATATTACTTAGAAATATAAAAATGTATGGAATTATATGTTTAAAACTTATTAATTATTAACATAAATGTTGTCTGATACAATATTTTAATTTTATACTGTTGTTTTCTGATAAATAAAATAATACTATTTTTACGTTTTTTTTTATTTAAAATTTTATATTGTATTGGTATCACTAATTTTTATTATGCTGCTTAAAAAATAGAAATTATTTCATGCTAAGCAGCAACAGCAAAGGTTGTTGCCTAGGCGTTTGCTGTGCTGCCTTTAAAATAATTGTTTTGCTGTCTGCTGCTTGTTGTCGGTTATGTGTTTAATACTTTAATTGCAAAAAAAATTTGTTTCCGTTGGATACTCCATAATTTATCAATCGCTCAACAAAACATTCGCTCCGATTGGTGTAAGGAAATGATTGAAAAGTTCGTGGTGCTTCAAAGGACGTGTATAAAATCGTGAATCGTGGCGAATCATGGATGTATGTATGCGTATGAGACGGGAAAAAACAGCAATCGATCATATGGGTATTCCGAGACGAAGCTAAATCCAACAAAAGTTGTTCGTGGAAGAAGCACAGCGAACCATATGGTCGCCTGTTTCTTCGGCCGAATGGGTCATGTGGCCACTGTTCCGCTTGAGCAACGTAGGACGGTCAATTCTGAGTGGTACACGACCATTTCTTTGCCGGAAGTCTTCTGAGAAATTAGTGGAACCAACTGCGAGTTCTCACACATCTCGTCAAACTGGTGAATTTCCTAGCAATCAAAACATCGAATTGATATCTCATCTTCTGTACAGCCTGGTACCCAATGACTCCCTCCTGTTCCTGAATATCGAAGGTAAACAGCGTGATCAACGATTTACCAGCGCCGAAGAAGCATTTGAAGTTTTAAAACGTTTTGGACGTGTCCCAAAAAGAACTGCTTTAAGGAGTGATTTGAACGAGTGCAAAAGTGTATTGATCATTAAAAGGAACACCTTGAAAAACAATAAAGCCATTTTCATTTAAAAATATTTGTTATTATTTGCTTTTGCCAAAATATAAATAGTACCCCTCGCATGTGTGTACATACATTTATTTTACGAAATTAGTTCCGAATTTGGGGATTCCCTTTATAACTAGTATAGAAAGTTACATATGTATGTATGTATTGTCTTATTTGTTTCTTTGGATTTGTTAAGTATCTAGCTTGTGACAGCTTCATCTCTTTCATGCTTATTTGCCTTCGTTTGATCTTTTCCAAGTCAGCCTTGGACGCCCCTGTACTGCTTGTACCCTGTGGGTTCGACTGAACAACATTCCCGTTGCCTTTCATTCCATTTTGCTCAATCATTTCCCTTCCGATTGTCTCCGCATTACACATAGAGAGTATTTCGAGGTTGCTTATTCGAAAATGGTCTTCATAATACGCATAAGGCATTTATTTACGAAAACTTACAACTCTATGGTTGTTATACTGCCAACCTTCCAAGTTTCATACCATACACTAACTCCGATTTCACATTAGTATTGAAAATACGTTATTTATGCTCTATCGAGATTTGTCAAGTGAAACTTAAACGTGGCCTTGATTATTTTGCAGTTGATATTAGTTTCGATTCCTCCATCTTTGTTTTTAATACTACGAAGGTGGCAAAACTTTTCCACATCTTCGCCCACAACATCGGCGAGATGTTCTTGGCGTTAATTTTCAATCCGCCACCTGTAGGATTGCGAATATAGGCTGATGTGTTTAGTTTAAAACGGGCTAAAAATAGAGTGTAGTGTTATAAAGTTTTTACTGACATTCTGTCTACAAAATGCCCATGGTCGCTGTATAAGCGAATGATACTTTCTATGGTAACTGTGCTCGCTGCTGCATTTATTTGTGGAAGAACGCTAAATGAATAAGGTCTCAAATAGCATAGAAGGATGATATGTTTTACCTATAGAGGCCATTTCATGTAGTTAAGCTTACTTTGCAGCATATTTAATAAAGTGTATAGACTAACAGTACTCTGGGAGTATGATTCGCATATAGAAAAGTATCTGACAAAGCGTTATTCGTGATATCGAGAATGATTTCAATGAACCTATTAAAGAGGGATGTGTCTTAATACGAAGGTAAAAGCTCTATTTAGAACCATTGAAATTTGATAAGAAACAGGGTATTCTACTATAAAACGAAGTTATGTATGGACTCATATATCGCTGACCTAAATAGTTAGCTGGAGGCAAAGCATAGGGACGTGATGTATTTGGACAGTTAGGAACTGCAATTAGATGTACTGCAGGTTATACGTGCTTCTAAGTTGCGTCAATCGTAAATCGTTATGGAGTAGGTTAAATAAACGGATTTTTCACTGTGCTACCAGCGGGACTGAGGCCACGCTTAGAATGTTTTAGCGTGTTAGAGTGTTGCATGTAGTATCTTAACGATAGTTTGCCTGTGGCTGTGACTCTATAAATATGCTTGCACATAGATCAGATAGTTAATGTACGAATTATTTGACATTTAATTGTGTGTGGGTGCTGAAGATGGTTAGAGAGACCTGAATGTGCCACAGCAAGGCAGAACTTCCCCCATGTCATGGTCACGAACAGGAATGGAAAACTTTACGATTACAGTCGAAGTATTATAGGGATTCGCACAAAATAATTGAGTCTTTCGTATGCATAACATACATACATATGTATGTCATTTAGAGAAAGGAAACTGACTGCTACTTTGTAACTGTTCGTAGTGCCAAGGCCAGTTAGGCCTCTACGACCCAATTGAATACTGTTAATATTACTCTGTGACTGTTCTATCAACCGGCATTTGACTGCTTTTCAGATTTGTAGTCAACTCAAAGGTTTGATCTCTTTTTGTCAAATCTAACTCAGTTCTGATAAGAGCAAAAGATACTTTATCATATATTATACCTTATCTTCCTTATGACACCTTACGTTACTTTTTAATATTTTGTTCAAAGAAGACAACATAAGCCATTTCAGTTTTTGGTGCTCAAGCCAACCATTCATCATAAGACTAAAATTTGGTCTTTAAACAGAAATAATTTTTTTCAAATCATCATTTAAATTCAATTTTATTTGTTTTTGTTGCTGTTGTTGTTTTGTTTGATCTAAGGGAGGGGGTGTAAATTAACGCTAATTAAATTTGTCGGAAAATTAATTTTCAAATCACGATCATTAGAAACGTGGCCATGTTGGCATTGGCGTTTAAATGAAACTCGATGCGTTAGAACTAATTGTGGTTTTGAAAGCAACAAATCGAATTTAATGTTTAAATTGATGATACGAGTGGTGTGTGTGGTAAAAACTATTTCTTTTGTAAAGTTTAGATAGTTACCTTTAGTTTTTTTTTAGCCTAAAATTTATTTTAAATTTTATTTTAAAAATAAATCTTTTAATACACACACTTATAGATACTTAGGTATGTACATACATATGTATGACTGAGCATATTCAGCTAAAAGCATTTGTGGGTTTCAAATTTATATTTTATTAATTTCTTTTATTATTACATTCAGTGACTAAAACACATTCACGTGAGTTTATAAAATTAAAAAAAAAAGAAAAATTAAAAATAATAAAATTCAAATTATGAAAAATGTTAAACAAATTTATATTGAAATTTATTTATAATATAGATCGTGTTCAGTTTGCCAATGTAAAAGTTACCAAGGCCTTTATAAGCGGCTGTTAATTGTAGGTGGGTTTATATCGTTACAAAACTAAAAATGCTTAAGAAGAAAATACGCCATATTAGAGCCTTTGGGACTGTATAGTGGGATTCTTGTCTATTGGTTTGTGTCAAGGTTGATAATGTGTTACTCTGGTATTGCCGTACTGATTTATGTTTTTGACGTCATTACCAATTCGACCATCTTTGGGAAACACAATCTTACATGTTTAAAATTAACGGACATAAAATAGAGGATGTGGGAGCCTTTCCGGAACTTTCGAAACTGTAGGCAATTAAGTATATAAGGAGGCTGTTTTGCCTACGTCGATATAGTTATCGTTTTGCAGTCATAAAGTAAAGTCGTGTTTAGGCATAAATAAAAGTGTTGTGTAAACGAATATTATGTGCAAGATAAATAAGTTGCTGTATTAAAATACACTGTGTAAAGATAAAGTGAGGAAATAAAAACTGTAAAACAA
Organism: Wohlfahrtia magnifica; assembly: GCA_023159175.1. Lineage (NCBI taxonomy): Eukaryota > Metazoa > Arthropoda > Insecta > Diptera > Sarcophagidae > Wohlfahrtia > Wohlfahrtia magnifica. The sequence goes on along the minus strand of JAKWBJ010000212.1, from coordinate 320,893 downwards.
CAACAATAAGGTGGTGTTTATTTTATTTTGACGCAATTAAAAAGAACTCAAATGTTTTAGAAAGGTTAAAAGTAATAATATTGTATGTGTACAACTAGATTACTCTTTGAAGATAATTTTATTTTATTTTGTCTCTTGTAGAGTAATTTTATGTTTTTATCTTTTAAAAACGCTACGCTTTTACTCTTTTTAAAAGTTCATTTTTATTGCCAACAAAAATTTTAAGGGATTATAAGATAAAAAATAAAAACAGATTTTACAATAATAAATATTACTTTTTCACCTTCTCACCATTTCTACACCTAACTTAAATTAAATAGCTTTATAAAGATCAAGCATAAACAAGAACTTATTTCATCTAGCGCATACTCGAACCTTCGTTATTATTTTCATTTGAATACAGCGGTGTGTGTGTCTGTAATATGACAGATATGGTTGTTAAACCACACATAATGTGGTGCCTGTGTTTAATGTTGCTCTAGGACTCATATACGTATAGTCATGTGAATAATACCGATATTCAAGCATACAATTTATAAGATCTTATTTGATAAATATTTAAATACAAAAAAAGTTGGATTTTTAACTATTTTGATATAACAACTGTCCCTATTATTTTTCACATGACTCTATATAGGGTAGACAATCTATTGGCTTAAATTTGAGACAGCGGTTATTTCGATCTGGCAATGCTTATGACATTCTATTCTGTCATAAAATTCTGTATATTATCTCCACTAACGTTGGAATTTATTAGAAATTTATTTCTAAAACAAAGACAAAAATAAAAACAAACAACTTATCTTCTCGGATGAGGCTCATTTTCATCTTGATGGATACGTTAATAAGCAAAATTGCCGTATTTGGGGCTCAGAAAACTTAAACGTTGTCTTACAGAAGCCAATGCACCCTTTACGAGTGACTGTTAGGTGCGATTTGTGCAGTGGAGCATCATTGGCCCATATTTCTTTGAAAATGGGGACGGTACAAACATTACGGTCAATAGAGACACCTTTCGCACAATGATAACCGATTTTTTGTGTCCGCTCTTCACGGTATTGATGTGAACGACGTTTGTTTTCAATAGAATGGTACAACTTACCACACATCTCATGCCACAAATGATTTATTGCGTCAAACGCTTAATGACCGTTTAGTTAGCCGAAATGGTGCTGTCAGTTGATCAGTTGGCAATTTGACACCGTTAGACTAGTTTCTGTGGGGTGTCGTTTAAGCACAGTGTTATGTCGACAAACCAGAGACAATTGAGCATTTTAAGGCCAACATTCGTGATGTCATTGCCGAGATATGACCCCATACACTCGAAAAAGTGCTCGAAAATTGGTCCGAACGAATAGGGCCAGGCGCGGCAGTCATATGAATGAAATAATATTTCATTTCTAACCGGAACAAACGTACTTCACAACAAAAAAAGAATAAATTTGGCAAAATTTCAAACCGTTTTTGTTTGATTGTATTTTTTAAATTTAAACTATTAAATTGCCCAACCTGTGGAGTCAAGATGAATCGTTAATAGCTGAACATTTTCAATTTCGTTGTGGAGAGCGTTTAGCGGAAGGCAGGAGTGTCCAGCTTCTTGCATACGCCGATGATATTGATATAATTGGGCGTACCAACTGAGATGTCACTGCTGCCTTCAGTGTCTGTCAAGATGGGTCTAACGGTAAATGAGGCAAAGACGAAGTAGAGACATGCGGCGTATTGGGTCTCAGATTATGATTGACTACTATACACTTGATGAATACGTTTATCTACCTTGGCACTGCCATTACCACGAGCATTGATATCAGTTTGGAGTTCAAGTGTAGGATCACTCTTGTAGGAACAGGTGTTATTATGGTCTCAATAGGTAATTGAGTAGTGGAGACCTCTCTCACGCGACAAATTTGATATTGTACAAGTCGCTTATACTCAGTTCCGTTCTTTTTTATGGAACGGAAGCATGGACGTTGTCACGCACCATTGTAGCTGCCTTGGGTATGTTCGAGAGAAAAGTTCTACGTAAGATTTTTGGTTTTCTGCGTTTTGGCGATGAATTCCGGACATTGCATCCAGCAGTTTGACTCGTTAGAACATGTTGTTCGAATGTGGATGTTGGTGGGCTTCGGCGTAGAGGACGCCTTTCTCTACGTAGGAGAGATCAGGCCGAGAAAGCCCTGTCCATAATGGGTGTGACGAATTGCCGAAGTCACGCCCTAAGCAGAGGTGCCTGAACGAAGGTGCTGCAGCAGGCCGAAATCCGGCAAACTTAACATCTATTGTTGCAATTTTTATGGGTGTATCTGCTCATTATACAAAAGAAAACCAACTTGTGTAACGAGTACTTAGTGTACAAATGCTACTTAAGATCTATCGAAAATACTTTTCTACGTAATGCCCTCATATATTGGCCATCATTGACGTAAAACACCCATAATTTTTGAATTTTTTTGTTGCCTTTGCCGTACAAAACTAAACTGTTTTTTAGTGGAACCAAAATAGATAATAAAGACAATTGTATGAGTAAGTCACTCACTATTAATTTTTTTTTTTTTTAAATATTTACGATTTTTAGAAAAAAATAAAAATAAACAATTTAATGCAAAATTTAAATTTTTTTTCTTTCGATCTATAGCTTAGCTGGTCTGAGATTAAAAAAAAAAATATGCAAAATGGTTACAAATCATGTGATTCTGTTTCGTTTCTGAACGCTGTTATTTGTTTTAAAAATTCTTGTTTTTTCAATTAAAATTATTTTAAGTTGTAAATCAATTGTTTCAAGTTTAAAGCAATAAACACCTCAAAACGTATGATTTATTATTTAAAAATAAAATTTTATAGGTTTCAAGTAAATTTGCTGGGGAGTTTAAAAGAAAATCCATTAAAATATTACAGCGTGCCTAAGCGGTTTGACAGAACGCATTAGCGGCGACTTGCTAATTTGTAAAAGTGTTAACTGGTCATTTCAAAGAAAATTAGGCCTATTTATTGAAGGACTGATAGACTTAATTGTGCATACGAATAATAATCTGAATGATGGTAAATTTAAAAGTGTAACCTGAATAAAATAGGATAACAACAGATTCAGGGTCTCTCAATAGAAGATTTCATTTTAATTTCAATTCAAAACAAAATCAACCAAATGGCCGCCACGACTTTGCTTGCACGACCAACCATATTCTTTCTATGAAATTTTCCGTCACCAATATGCAGCTGTATGCGCTCGATAACTTTATGAATTCCATCTTTGAAGTCTTGAATCAAGTGAATGCCATTGACAGAGACCTTATCTTTCTTTAGCCCCAAAGAAAAAAAATCTTAAGATATTGAATCGTAAGATCTTGGTGGTCAAATGCAATCGCCTTTTCGAGAAATCACACGGTCAGGGAACGTCTCATGCAAAAGTGCAACAGTATAGTCAGTTGTGTGGCGCTTTCTTGTTGAAAATGAACCTCGTCCATATCAATCTCTTCTAATAAAACTTCGTCAGACCAAAAACCAAACGCGTGTATCCCATTCATGAATGGAGATGATTTTCAACAACAATTCTTGCGTTTTCCGAGCCCCAAATGCGAAAATTCTGCTTGTTAAAGTATCCTTCGAGCTGAAGTTCCGAATCGATTTCATGCATTTTAAGTGTAGTGGTTAGAGCGCACGCATAACAACACAAATGAGCCAGGTTCGAGCCACAGCAGAGGAAATGGCGAAGAAAAATTTAATGGTGGTTTCGAATGTTTAATAAAGAGGCTTCAACTTCCTTCCAGACAACTCCATCTAAAAAAATAAGAAGCCCGCCTGACCTGATCAGAAAAAACACGCCACCTACTGGGAAAAAAATTACAATGCTAAAGTAAATATCACCACCAATTGGCAAGGATCTTTACCACTACCCGGAAATCATATGGAGGAAGCTACAGTGGATTAATCATCTTAGCTTGAAAGGTCAAATTGCTTAAAGCAACTGAAACAAAGCATTGGAAGCTTTGTAAAAAGCCAGTAAGCTGCCTAGAAGAGTGATGGAGAAAAAAAAGCAGAAAAAATACTACGTTGTTGATGATCGGTACTCGTAGGTGCGAGTTCTTGCTTTACTTGATAATAATAGCCTTCAGTCGTTAATGAAATACGATGAAATCTCGTTTGTGGACTAAAGATCGACAAGAAATGGAAAAACCTAGGTTTTCCTTAATATTGTAGGCTAGAAATGCTACATTCTTAGTTTTTCTTAAATGACCGGCATGAGTCTGTTTCTTCACATCACCGACCTGTCCCAACAGCTCTAATTTTTTTTACCAGTTTCACAATTGTGCGCCGAGAAGGTGCTGCACGAACAAAAAATGCTTTAGTTTTGCGAACTGCGACCATGAAATATTTCACCCTTTTTGTGGTGAATTTTAGTAACTTCAATGGCGTAGTTTTAACTTATTGTCTGTTTTATGGAAAATGAAATTTCCGATCATCCATTTTGGTTTCGGAAAGTCAAGAACTATGATGAATGCTATAAACCTTCTGTTGAAAGCAGCAAGATAGGCCCTGCATAAGATGAAGTGCTTAAATGACCACTATCTCAACAAAATGTGAAAAACTCCACGTATTGGATTTAACGTTCCTTAAAACCAATTAACGGTGGAACAGGGCTACCTTATAGATTAAGTTGTTCATAAATTATTCGCAATGGTGCCAAACATTATTAGTTACAGAAATCGAGGACAAATTCATTGGTTTTGCGGAAGACAATGCAGTTTTTATTGTGGCGGCTGTATTAGATGTGGCCAGTAAAGTGATGAAAACTTGAATCGTGACAAGCCTCAAAGTGTTTAGATCTGTTAAAGCACAAAACGAAAGTTATCGTCATAATCACCCGTAGACTTGGAGAATACATGAGCATGATTGCGGATGTTTGAGAAATTACTCTCAAGCACACCTTTAAATATGACATACATCGCACAAAAGGTCAGATGTTCTGCTGTATCTCTTTGCGGGATAAAGACTAATAAGAGAGATCCTAAATACTATAAAGAAGAGTAATACTAGCGAGGCTAAAAGGGGGATAAAGAACTTTGTGAAGACAGCTAAAAAGGACACAAATAAGTGCTGATGCTTAAGGTGGGTAGGAGATAGTGGCAGCCTCGTTAAATCAAGCGGCCCGTTCTGAAACCACATGAATCGCTATCCATGTGCTAGTTATCATAAGCCAGACGGTTCTGATAAACAGTCAAAGGCAACGTACAGAGGCACTTCACTTAATTAGCTATGTCAAGGATCGGTAGCCATAAAGAAGTGAAGACCTCAGTATGAGAAGTCTACGACGAGCTAGACATGACCAACGAACTCAACAGAAGTCAGCCGACAACACAATGACTTGTAAAGATAGATACGAGAGGAGATGTTCTGATGAACCAGTTTATATAGTTTTTGGTATGTCCAACCTAGGCCAGGTGAGCCTAGCAATGAAGCAAGAATCTCAATCTGCCCAAACTCTGTCCGCCTCCAACCAATACTTCCGCCTAATGGTCAGCCAGATGGACGTAAGAGATACACCCACCTTTGTGTGCGGATAGATGATCCGAATGAGTGTGTCCGCTCTAGCTAGTTTATCAGCCTCAGGAATCCAAATGAGGTGAACACAAAATTGCTGTAAGGGTATGCTAATGGAGTCACGACAGTTCGTGACCAGTCTAGAGCCAAAGATATCTGATCGCTGCCTGGCTATCAGAAAAGATAAAAATGTCAGAGGTCTGCTATTTTTCTTTACAAGGTAATGCCAGATACGAGAGGGCCTAAATACGGTAAAGAATATTGTACTGCTTTACCTATGTAAAAAAGGGGATTCCTGATCCATAACTTAAATAATTGGCCGGTGAGAAGCAAGAAGACGTTGAGTGTTAGACGACCCAAATTTTGAGCTAACACGATGCTCACAGTCAGTATCTGCATCATTTTCGTTTAGGCTATACACGTTTGTAACCCTACCATCATGAATTTATTGAAGACGCTAAAGATGTTTTCTTGGTGTGCACTAGATTTGATTCCGAGTAAATAAGTAAGTATTTAAAGCTCGTGCTTCTAAAACATCGTGAGCTGTAAACGGGGGCATATAGAGGTGATTAAATGACCTAGACTAGCTGTGCGTACTATACCCAAGGCAACGTGGTTGTTTTTTGCTCTAAAGACCATGCTAACTACTCTTAGACGTATTGCGATAACAGCTTGAGTTGAGAGCGCCGTGTATTAAAGCTATTATAACAGTTAAGTATGTTCAATACCTGACTTCTTACTCAGAAAATAATTCTGCTTCGATCTTCATAATTAGAAAAAGATTTTTGGTCATATTTTTAAGGTGTTACTAGCACAATGTACCTCCCTAACACAAAGTGTAATCTCGAGTACAAAAAGTGCCCATAAAATATTGCACTGCTGAAGAAAAAAATCCAAAAATTTTCTTTCATTCATAAGATATGAATTTATCAACAAAATTAATCGAAATTTCAAGGTTAAAAAAATTTCGTTAAATTTGTTCTCAATAAAAACCTATAAAAGCCTATTTATGACTTGACCTTTAAGGGGAATCATAACCTTTAACCGTAGGAAAAATGTGTAGAGTTTAATAGTAAACGAATTTATATTTAAAATAATTTTTTTCTTTTTTAATTTTTCCGCTGATTTATTTCGAAAAACAGTCTGCAAGTACTACATTCTAGAATGAAAAAATTGAATTTTTATTCGAATAAGTGTAGCTGACAGTTAGAAATACAAAAAGAAAAAAAAACGGCAATTGACACATATACCACTACCCTTGTACTCTCCATCAACATACACTTAGGAGATGAAAACACAAAACAAAATCACATTACTAAGAATTTTGTATTTGCTAGCTGCTCAATATACCGCTATCACTGACGGTAGTCATGACCCCCCTCGCATCATAGTTATCAAATTATTGTCAGATATTTTGTACTCTCTTTATGCTTTTTATTCTCTTGCATTGGTTTTTGTTAATTTTCGCTATCACTCTCTATCTCTCAATATGTATGAGCGTGTGCGTGTTATGAAATACACTTATAAGAATATTTAATTTAGAAAAGAGAGTGTAATTGCTCACGTGGTTAAATATTTTTGTTGTTGTTGTTGTTTCTGTTATTACCATAGTTAGTTGTTGTTGTTTTTATTATTTTTGGTTCACTAAAATATACTTTCTTTTTGTTAATTTAGAAGGGACAAAAATAAAAATTAAAAAAAAATGTTTTGCAATACATTGTATTTAAATGTTTTTTTGTTTTTTTTTTTTGTTTTGTGATTTAACAAAAAAAGTAATGAGAATAAAATTGTTTTGTTAAAGAGCACATTAGAATGAAAAAAGCAATTTTTAAATTCTAACGAAATTTTAATTACAACAATAAAGAGCTTATATAGTATATCTATGTTTGTAGAGTACAAGCTTTTGCATTGAAAGAAAATGTACCAAATGTTCAATTAGTACTTGTGTTAGTCCCAATAGCTTTAGAGATATAACCGCCGCCGACCATATGAATTCAGTAATCCAAGTACTGGTTTAAAAACGAATTGTTTGTAAAAGCGTCTTCCTTGAGCCAAGCGCACTCTATACCTTCTAAGCATTTAATGCTTTTTCTACATTTCAAGTAACAGGCGATTTCTTATTCTGATCAACTGTAGTCTTAATTTGACAGATAAATATAAAACAATTAATGCTCTTCCTAACAATTAATGTCAATTTCTAGATATCAAAAATCGTTGATCTGTTTACCAGCGACGTATGATGACGCTTACAAAAACAAAAGTAAACTTACCTTTAGAATTCTATGCTTCAAGGCATACTATGGTTTTCTACTTGCTAACTTGTAACATACAATTGCATTATTTCAACTTTTTTGCCAGACGATTAGGACACGAAAAGACGTAAAAAGCTTTGTGTGAACTTTTAGCTTTAGGCTCAATATGTATTTAGCTTAGCGGTTTTTCTTATTCCCTTAAAATAATAAAATCTTTCGAGTATCTTGCTTGATCTGGTAAGTATGCTGGATGTGGCAACAGTTCGTATTCCGTTTTATGGCGTTTTGTCATAATGATCTCACCCGTATGCAACGGTGAATTGAGATCGGAATCTGTCTTAAATCTCTGTGCATTCAAAAACTATGGCCATGACCTTGTTGACCTATATTAGATTTCTTAGGCACACGTTCACACAACGAAACCTGTTGTTTTGAGCGTTCTTTGGTCGATTTACAAATTCATTAGTCGGTGCCACGCCCATATAAAATTTTAATTTTATTACTATATCTCTAAAATGGCAATAGTAAGAGTCGCTAAATTTTCAGTCAAAAGATTGGCCTAATTGGAAAGGTGGGAGTGGCACTTTCCAGGCGAATTAAAAATATTTTTTTGTATATCTTTGGAATGGTAATAGTGGAAGGTTCTGAATTTGCTCGAAATAACTTTGTAATCTACACACATCATCAATCAAAATATAGACGAAATTGAATAAGTGGGTGTGGCACCTCTATCGCCAAACATCCATTTGAAGTATTCATACGGTTACGTCTACAATCGAGTGTCAGCATTCGCGGCACTATCTCATGGTAAACCTGGTTGAAATACTTACAGCATTAGATATCTCACGCACTTTATTTTTTTCAGTGTCTAATACCATTTCCTGAATTTTACTGACTATTTCTGAATAGACTTATCGAAATCCATCAAGAACACTTAGCTTGTACTGACCTAGTGATAACAATAAGCAACTGTGAAAGAATATCAAAATGATACAATCTTTAGAAATTACCGCAATATACCAACTGGAATAAGGGCGACTTCTCTCAATCAATGACCTGCACCCGATTTTATTTTCAGACTCATTGAGAGGGATCTACAGTTTTACGCCGGCTCTAAACTGTAGATATATTGACTAGAAAAGCTGATGTCTTACCGACCACACCACAGCGGCACATACATACAATCTTTAATAAAAGACTAAATTTCGGCACCATGGCTCTTTAAAACTTAATATGAAAATGTGTAGCCTGTTACAGCCGGGCTTTACACCGGTTTCCGCAGTCTTCGAAACTAGACACATAGTTCTTTTCGCATATAGAACTAATGTTCGCAACACTTCCAAAGAAAATAAATAAGTATTTACCACGGTAACTCATTCTGAACTTCTATAGAGCTGAAGGGGCGCATAAAATATTTGTTTTTATCTAGGCATCTATTAATGTCACTGCTTGGAAATCCGATACGTTCAGCAATTTTTTTATATTTTTATAATTAAAACCCGGCGTGCTTTGCTACCCCTATCTTAAGTATTACCTTAACTGTTATTTCAGTTATTATTTTTACCACTTTTCCAAGTCTAAGCTTTTAGTAAGACGCGGAAAAAATTTTAAAATAAACTGTTCTGCTTTTTAGCTGTATACAGCATTCACACAGACACCCATTAATTTTTATATATAGATTACCTTTATCCGGTGTTCTCTGTGCAATGCGCTCAGTTATTGACTTATGGTATACTATATATGTATGGTCTACGAAGATATTTAAACTCAATTTAGAAATTTCTATCTAAAGATATAGAAAAATTAATATTTACTATGTATGGGCATTACCACGCCCACTTGTCCAATTCATCTTAGTTTTTGACTAATAATTTATATTGGCTATGACATTATTCACACCAAATTCAGAAACTTTAACCGTTCTTAAGATGGACAAAAACGATATTTATTCTTGATGAAGGTCTATGCCCACTCGTCCGATTCCGCCTACTTTTTTCTTAATGATTTGTTTTGACTATTTCGACCAAATTTAGAGACTCTTTCTGGTATCATTTGTAAGATATAGAAAAATAAATATTTATTTTGTATGGGCGTGGAATATACACAAATAACTTCATAAGAATCGGAAATTGTAAGTTAGATTTTATTTCGAATCCAAAATTAGTACCATATTTTGTACTATTGTACTCTACCCCCCAAAAACTACAATTCAACCCCATTCATAAGAAATTTTTTTGGTATTTTTTATTTCTCATGAGTGAGTGCCTTTGAAAAATAACAACAAATAAATAATATATTTATTTTTGCTCTCACTGTTTATTTTTTTGTTATTGTTTTGATATAAATTTTGTATATGTATTTAGTAAGCAGCTTTTTTCTCTTTCTCTCTCTCTCTCGCTCTCGCTCTTTTTCTATATTCGGTATACTTTTGTTTTTACGTTTTTAATAGTAAAATTCTCATTAAGTTTGTGAGAGTGTGTGTAAGTGTTAGTGTGGTTGTTGCTACAAAACGTTCTTTTCGAAACTTGCACACAAACACACATATTCGAAAAAAGCTAAAGGCGGCTCGGTTCGTATGGCTGAGTGAGTGGCTGGCTGACTGGGACCAAATGACAATACAAACCATTAGTACTTGTTTCACTCGTTAGTTTGGTTTGATGACTTACGGTGCGGCTATAGAGGAATTTCTTCTTTTTTTGTTTGTTTTTTAGCATGCGAACAATAATCAGTAAAAAAAATCTATTAATAATAAAAAATAAAACATACAGAAGTTAATATTTAAATAAAATTGTTAAAATACCGTAACCTAAAAAACGCGTTGTTAATACGAGCCGGAAAAAAACGTCTTAAATGTTGGAAAATTTTGAGTGAAAATTTTTTTATAGTAAATTTTTCCTTTCCTTAATTTAAAGTTTTCGGTTTCTTAACGTGCGCGTATGTGTATATGTTTTTTATTTAGCCCCTAACACCAACTCCCCCCAAACCGGTCAATATTCTGCAATAAATACAGCAAAACACCAAAAAGTTGTCAAGACTAAAACAACGTGTAAAACACGAGCCTAATATATCAGTCAGCAGCACAATAAGAAGTTACACTGCACGGAACAAAGTTCAGTGAATAAACAAAAGTAAAACGTTTTTTGGTTATTTTAACGCGGAAAAAAAGTAAAATTAAAAAAAAAAGTGTGGAAATTTTCCTTTCACCGTATTTTAATTGATTAGAACGAACGGAATAAAAGAATTCAAATTCTTAATTGAAATAACCTACAAAAATAATAACAAATCAGCTGTTTGAAAAGTGTCAAAGTGTGGCCAATACATACGCGTATATACTATGTACGACAACAAAAACAAAACGTTAACTGTTATACTCAGCAAAACTTAGAGAGAGAAACAACAATAACACACTTATTAAGGAATTACAAATTATTTTTTCCATTTTTTTCTCTGAGCCAGTGTGTTTAAGAAAAAAAGTAAAACAGAAACCGTTATATGCCTTGCTCACTTATTTTGTTTAACTTAATGTTTGGACTATAAGTGGATGCTGAGTTTATGTTGTATTATATCCTGGTTTTATTTTGTTTCGTATGTTCATCTCGACACCCACACACATGTTAAAACACGTTCATTTGCACGCGAATTTTTAGTTGGTTACACGCAAGGCAACTCTTTGGATTAAATATACGATAAAATAAAGGAAATGAAATTGAAATTCGTAAAGTAAACATAGAAAAAGATAAAAACGCTTAATAAAAAGGACTTTTCAAAGTTGCCTGCAAAAAAGAAGAGTAAATTTAATAATATATTTAATAAACAAGAAGATTAACTATAAAAAATAAAATTAAATTAAAACAATCTACAAAGTGACTGCCTTTTATTTTTCTAAAAACAAAATACACACAAAGAAAAATTTAAAAAAAAACTGGAAATATTTTGTCTATAGACTATAAAATCATCGATTTTTTTACTTGTTTCGGTTTTTGTACTCACCCAAAAAGTGGAACTTGTTGTTGCTGTTGTTATTGCTTTTATAAATTTTTGTTTTTGTTTTAACACAAACACACACGCATGTATAAGTATATATAGAAAAAAAGCAAATATTTTTGTTGTTAATAAATAAATAAAATTACTTAAAATTACTGCAAAACCCAAAAAAAGCGCTAAATTACACAAAACGCAAAAGCTAAAGGTTGTCTGAAAAAATAATAATTACAAATAAAACTAATTGGCTTAAATAATAAAATTAACATTACTAAGTAATAAATTTAAATTTAAAAACGCTTTTTTAAAAAAATAAAAAAAACGCTAAAATTTTTTTGTCATAAAAAATAACTCCTTTCAAATTCTAGCTTAAAAAACCACAAGAAAAGCGTTAATTCTTAAAAAATAAAAACTCTTGAAATAAAATTTCAATCATTAGCAATAACCTTCAAAAAATAATATAGTAAAAAACTGAAGGTAAAAAACGCTAAATTTAAAATATGTTTAAATCTAGAAAAAATCTAAACTAAAAAATGTTAAATTAAAAAAACGCTTAAACTCCAAAATTCCAAAATATGTTAAAATCAAAAAATTTCGGCCTAAGACTTCCAAATTTGTTTTAAAGAAAAACACAAAAAACGCTAAATTAAAAAAAATAACTTAAAAGAGCTGAAATTGAAAACATGTCACAATTAATAAAACTTAAAATAAAATTTAAAAAAAACTTCAAAAATAGCTAAAACCTTAAAAATTTCAACTAAAACACAGCAAAAATTTTCCGTTGAGCATTTAATGCCTAAAAGAAAATACCAAATAACCAGAAACCTATACCACTACACTCACCTACTAATTAAAAATAAAAAAATAAATTGTTTAAAAAAAATAAATAAAAATAAAAAAAAAATTATTTTTATATAGTCATTGTTATTTGTTAAATTAAAAATCACTACAAATAAAAAATAACAAAAACGCTAAGCATTTTATAATAGACAGAATAAATAAATAAAACAGATCGCTAAATTACCTTCTAAAAAAAATTAGAAAAAAATCAGCCATTAAAAAAACGCCTAAAAAATTTGAAATCGTATTAAAAAAGCTACTATTTAAATTAAAAAAAAACTTTTTTTTGTTATTGTTATTTAAAAATATCGAAAAAGCAAAAAATAATTGTCTTTAAGCAATTTGTTGTTGAAAAAATCACAAAAATAAAATAAAAATAAAACGGTGCCTTTAATTTATAGCAAATTTTACAAAAAAAAAAAAAAAAAAAAAAAAAAAGTTATTAAGCAAAGCCAAGAAACCCCTTAACAAAAATAAGCAAAAAATCACGTGCAATATTTAAATATAAATCATAAAATATAAAAATTTAATTAAAATTAGTTTTTAAATACCTTGTGATTTGTTAATTATTTTAATTATTTTTAAATAAAATAACAAAAATACGAAAAAATACCTTTTTTTAAATATAATTAAAAACTAAGCTAAAGTTAAAGCAATAGAAAAAGTTTAAATTTAAAATTAAATTTAAAACAAAAAAAAAATATAAGAAGAAAATAAAATTTCTTTAAGAAAAAATTTTCTTCTTCATTTAAAATAAAATTTATTTCGTTGGTGCTTGTTTTTGTAAAAATTTTATGAAAAAATGAGTGACAGGGAGCGATCGTCCCCAACACTGATCGAAACTGGTTTAAAAAATTTAATTGGTGGACGTGACGGCAATTATCCATTAATAAGCGGTATAAATGGTAAGTTCTACAGTCAATCTTTCTCCAAAAAAAAAAAAAAAAAAATTAAATTTGCAAAGAAAAATAAATCCGAAGGACCATAGTTACAGCAGACTGTTAATAGCTTTTTATTTATAAGATTTACGGAATTTTATTTCTGGATGAATTTGACTTTAAGACAGGGGATATCTGTTTACAAAACTTTGAGAGCTAAAGGAACATAATTTTGTTAATATTTTCTTAAGCATTCCATTTGTGAGCAGCTTTAAACGAAGTAACATGATTTTATATCTATATTTCTTTAACCCTTTAATACCTAAAACATCTGCACAAAATCATCAAAAAACAAATTTAAATAAAATTAGCAAACTTAAGCAAGCATAACAGTTAAAACGGGTATAAATTTCTCAAAATAACAGTACCATCTCTTTGCACTTCCTAAACTGTAAAGTTTGTTGATATTGTTTAAGTATTAAGAGTTTAGAGTTAATAATTTGCATAGCTTCCATAAAAAAAGATTTCCTGCATATTTTTTCAACACTGAATAATTATCTATCGCCTGCGAAAAATCGTTGCCCTTTTACCAATTTGTAGCCTCGAGCTTGCCCACAGTTCTTTAAGGTGTTGCAAACAACTTGCGAAGTTGGAATGCGCATAGATTTCTAAATGCAAAACACGGTCGCAGTAACCCACAAGACCTTTAACACAAAAGACATTTGTATTGCCTTTTAGGGCTACACTATCTGGGTACAGAACCCTTTCCACGACCAGGGCTTAAGAACTATCTAAATTGTCGCTGAATTATTGGCAGCATTATGCTTTAAATACATAGACGACAGCAAGCAGCAAGTAGTTGTTGGCAGCATTTGCTGCTATGCTATCGACTTCTTAAATATTTTGAAAGCAGCAGCAGCAATGAAATTATGTTTGATTGTCATCTGTTTTATTTGTCATAAAAATATCTGTTATAGTGTTCAGTGGTGGCACTCTAGTTTTTAAAATCCACCAATATGAAATCGCTTCTTTAAAATATTATTTAAAAATAAAAAAATTAAAGAAATTATGTGTTTAACACTGTTCAATTATTAACATAAATGTTGTCTAATACAATATTTTAATTTTATACTGTTGTTTTCTGATAAATAAAAAAAAACTTTACGTTTTTCTATTTAAAATTTTAAATTGTATTGGCATCACTAATTTTTGTTTTACTGCCTGAAAAAAAGTAGTAACTACTTTATGTTTAGCAACAGCAAAAGTTGCTGTTAGGCTTTTGGCGGGCTGCCTTTAAAATAATTGTTTTTATATAAACGTATGTATTCTAGTTTTGACATTTTGCTGTCTGCTGCTTGCTGTCGGTTATGTGTTTAATACTTTAGTTGCAATTAGGGTAACCATATTCAACATTGAAAAATTCTTGGCATTTATAGAAAAAATCTCGATTTTGAAAAAAAAGCAAAATTTGTACAATCGAAAATAGTGGAGTTCGCAAAACATCGATTTTAAATTGGCGTTAGATGGTTCTTGAATGTAGTTTCTCTTGTAATATTAATTGTATCAGGCAACCCTATAGCTCGCTTAATAGGTCCGAATGATTACGGGTGATGTAAAGATCATGGACAAAGCCAGATGAAGCTTCGCAAATGGTGGTAGAGCCAGGATCGTGACACTGAAATGAGTATGACTGGTGTTATTGGAGAGGATTTGTTCGTTATTAGCTTCTACAATTGATTCTGATCTCTATTGGCCACACTTAATAAGATTGAAGCAAGCAATTCAATTAAAACGTTTTGAACTGATCCACAGAAAGGTGTGCCATCATAACAATGTCAGATGATCATACCTACTGAAAGCGCTGGGAAGCTTCGATGCATCTACTATACAGCCTGCATCTTGCATCTTCAGATTATCATTTATTTTGAGCTCTGAAGAACTTAATGGTGTAAATTTAAATACCATAGAAGCCTGCAAAATGCAGTTAAAAAAATTTTTCGCTCAGACGTTCTACGCTGATAGAATAATGGCTTTACCCCAAAAAATTACAAAAAGTTATCGCTCCAAGGCACGTATTTTGCTTAATGCAGCTCATTTGCAATGTAAGAAAAAGGTGCTTCATTTGGGGTTCAATTTTTTCGGTCAAGCGAACTTTTTCGAATACCTATATAAATAAAAGAGGACTATAAAATCCGTTGTAATTGGTGTTCTCTGAAATGCGACAACCGATTTGATTTTGTAAGCCCTTAAACGAAAGGTGAAGGTTTTTGTGTATATGCGGTTGGCGAGTTATTGAACCCTTTGTATTGCATAAGTTTCATTTGAAAACGAAATTTGTTACAGCATTTAAACTCTGTGTAAGTTAGAAAATATTTGTAAAACTGTGTATATAAAAAGCATATATAGAAAGCTTTGATTTGGTGTGTGTCTTCACTATTGTTCAACTGGGCGGTGCCACGCCCATACACGATTTTTATTTATATGTCTATCTTTCTTTAAAACGAAAATAGTAAGTGTCTCTAAATTTGGCTCAAATAATTTTTTGTTCGATACAAGTCATTAGTCAAAAATTGGGCCGAATTGGATATGGAACGGTAATAGCGGAATATTCTGAATATGGTCTAAATAACTCAGTAGTTAATACACATCACCATTCGAATTTTGGGCGAAATTGAATAAGTGGGTGTAGTGTCTCCTATACAAATTAAATATTTATTTTTGTATATCTAGGGAACGATTAGGATGGAAGGTTCTGAATTTGGTCTAAATGACTTCTTAGATAGTACAAACCAGCACCTGAAAAATTGGCGGAATCAGATAAGTGTGGGCATGGTACCTCTCATATGGTAAATATGGTATAAATAACTTCACAGTCTATACAAACCATCATTTAAGGAAAAATATGAAAATTTGTATGTGTAGGGAACGGTGATATTTAAAGCTTTCTTTATCTATCCACATCAGTCAAAAAGCAGGTACAACACAAAGGGTCCCAGCAACGCGAGGGGCATTACTCTAGTATGTTATAAAAATTTAATTATACATTTTTTAGATAAACTAATCTATGAAAAAATACACTTAAAACGCTTTTATGTTATGTATTCACTAAAATGTGGGATAAAAATGTGTTTTAAGAAACCTCAGTAAACCATATTTTTTCTCGATTCTGTAAAAGCTGTAAATCAAGGCCATCTAACAAGCCTAGCTGCAATACAACTAAACATTAAGTGGTAAATAGTCTCACCATGTTATTTAGGTTTAAGTTACCACGAATATAAAATGGCTAAAACGACTTTTATATGTATGCATTTGCTAGACTTAGGTTAGGCTTATAGGTCGTTGAAGAAAATTGTACCAAGAAAGTACAGCCCACTAATATCATGGCTTTATTGTGATACTTAAAAAGTAGAATAATACTGAGGTGAAAAGTGAAGAAAAACGATACCTAGTAAAACACCAAACACTCTAAGGCGGGCTGAGCCTTAGTGCGGAACCTTAAAGAAGACTACATGTATATTCTTCAATCACTTGACCCACAGCTCTAAAAGCTATAAAGGTAACGCGATACCAGAAACCAGCAACAGGTGTCTGCCTGCTATGCCACAGGAGGTGTCAAGTCGTCGGCAAAAAAGAAGGGACTTGACGCCAGTGTTGGCGGTAAATTTTTTGAAAAATACCTACGCTTACTAAAACAAATCCGATTTTTCCCTAAACGCCAAAATGATTTTTCCTACGAAAATCCTTATGCAATGTAGTCATTAAAATGTAAGAAAAAACACCGGTCGTATCCATAGAAATGTCTTATTTTGGGTTCTAAATTCAAATTCGTATAAATGCATACATTTTATGGATAAAAAAAAAACTTTTTTGTAAATTCTTCTTAACTTAAAGCTATTTTTTTAGGAGATTTTCTGCGCTGAATTCAAATAATCACTACACTTGTTAAAATAAAAGTTTATTTAATAAAAAATTAAAATATAGAAATAATGAGTAGTCTAGCTGCGTTGTTTGTATTGTTTGGAATCTACTCCACGCTTGGCGACAAAATTAGAAAAAAATCCATACTTATTGGCGATAATAGGAAATCTGCCCGATTTTCCCTACGCTTCTATTTTAGTTGCGAAAAAACCTACATGTAGGGATTTTTCCCTACTTCTGGCAACACTAGACTTGGCATGAATTTCAAATCTACAGTATCCCGCTAAAACCGATACTAAATTACACACAAACACAAAAGTTGCTTAAGCCTAAGCCTATAGAAGCGATACTAAAATTACTCGTCAATGTTAATAATAAGTTTAACACCCCATTTGCTTTGGGCCAATTAAAAAAAATATCAACATCGATACGGTTCCAACACGCAGAAAGGTTAAGGTCACATAACATTCAAATCCTCGAGTTGCACTCTATCATCTGTATGACTGTGCGCTACTACATTCCCCTCAGTGGTTCTATTTTTCATCACCCAAAATAAGGCCACGCCTGAATCAGTCGGATAGCTATCAGATATGTAATCGTTAGAAACTCAGCTAGCACGCCGGCAGATCATTGGCAAACATTTTTTTGGCCTGATATGATAGACAAACTTTTCGATTTACACACTCCCGCTACTTTCCCTCTTTTTAGTCTTCCGGGAGTTAGGCTTGCAGATCAAGAATTATTTTCTTAATATGGAAATTTGAAAAAAATCACTCTCAAAAGACATGTTAAAAGCGTAACAATTTTATTCATGATAGGCATGGATTTTTATCCCTCTTAAAATAAATAACTTGTTTATTTTGTTTTTATTTTTATTTTTTTATATATAATTTTTATTTTATATTTTTTTTCAATAACATTAAAGAATTGGTGTTTTTTTAAATTTGGAATTTTTAAAAAATTATACAATTTTTTTCTTGTAAATTTGATATTTTTTGTTCGTTTTCAGTTCATTTGTTTCTGTTAAAGCTCGCTCTAAACATGTATGTGTGTATATTAGGGTGGTCTTAATGTAAATGTATGTAATTTTTTTTTTAAGTTAAAGACCGTAGCTGCCTCCTAAAATGTGTGGTTTTGTGTAGAGATATGGTCGACGGATAAAGGGAAGGCGTGGTGCATCCCCGCTCAAGTTGACCACTTTTTTGAAAGAAAATAAAATACAAACTAATAAAAATATTATTTTTATATACGTACTATACATTCAAACATATGTATGTGAAAAAATATAATTTTTATAATAAACATCGATATTATATTTCAAAGTTTTCAAGGCAAAGTTCAAGTGCGATACGCCACGTTTTAATCTTTCCCAAACGTGATAATATTTTTCACACCATATTTTTAAACTATAGGCAACATTTTTAGGGTGAGTTACGCTTATCGAAAAATAAGCACAACCCTAATGTATATGTAATAAAAATTTCCTCAATTAATTTTTCCAAATGAAAAAAAAAATATTCTTTCAAGTAATTCTACTTTTTTACTTCAAACTTGATTGAACAACTTTCAACCATAAACCATACCTTTTTTTTGGCACTTTACAGCCTTCGAATCAGCACAAACTAAAATTATTTGTTGTAGGGCTAAATTGCCTAAAACTATACTATACTCCTAAATATTATATTGTTGGCTGCTATTTATTATAAGACTCAAGACAAAGTAGATGATAAAATTGCAGTTAAACTAAGTCAAGGTGTAGGATAATTTATTTTCTACAACAAAAAAGAAAAAAGAGGACGAAAATAAAGCCTGTCACTTACTTTGATGGAAAGCATTTTTTTATGCACGAACTGAATTTGTAATTAATTAAGAGAAAAAGAAACACCAAAATTGAAAAAGACAGATTTTTAAACATTGACATTAAGCAAAATAGTTTAAGACGACTTCAATTGACTTTGCACCGCAGTTTAATATTCTAGCTGGGGTATAACTTAGTTTGTCCAATTGCAATTTTGAATTCAAATGTATGAATTCTTTAACAACAACAACAACAAAAAAGCAGATGATTTTCGAGTTACGATCTCTGGAACAAATTATAACAATGGATTTGTAAGACAATCTCTTGACAAAAGTTATAATTACGGAAACTTGTCTCAGAAAACGGAAAATATTGTTTCGAAAATAAAAATGCCTAAAGAATAGATACACCAACAATAGTACATTTGGAGCTTAAAACTTCATTGTGAGATTTTAGTCTGTTGGTTTATGTCGCCCAGGCAATACCGTAATTATCTGTATTATTAATAGTGTTACCAATTGCGGATTGAACGGTGTTACCAGCTCAATTTCTGTGTTTTATGATCTTACATTTTAAATTAACGGACATTAATAGAAAGTTATAGTAAATACCAGAACATTCGAAATTAGTACCATTTCTATATAAAGGCGGCGCCTTATACTTATTTGAGTCAGTTATAGTTTAGCAGTCATAGTGCTAAGTCATACTAAGAGCTGAGAATTGAGTAAATAGATGTATTAAGTGCAAGATAAATATGTTGAATACTATATAGTTATAATTGTATAAAGCGGAAGTTAAATAAACGAAAACAATAAACTCGTGTTAGTTATTTTATTTGACGCAATTCAAAAGAACTAAAATGTTTAAAAAAGGCTAAAACGTAACAATATTCATAATCGCCGAGTGGCGATATAATGTGCCGGATTTTGAAATGGGATCTCTTACTATTCGATTTCGGTTAGAAGAATGCTTGAGTTATAACAATCGAAAATTGAGAAAAACAATGGGGTCAAGTGAAGGGTAATTTTTTTACCGTTTGGGTTTTGAAAATTGAAAAAAAAACGAAAAGTTTGTAAAAGAAAATTAAATATTTATTTGGATCGATAAATAAATGCCTGCTATTTACTTATTTCTTGTAAGAATTACTGGCAGCTACGCCGTCGTTGATCCATCCGTAAGCTAAAATTTTGACGTACTTTTTCCAGCATTTTGAACGGTATCAATGTCAGCCGTAATGTTGTACAGTCTTCACGTATCCCCACAAAAAATATTTTAGTAGGGCCAAATCTCATGATCTTGGCTATCAATGGACGGCTCCAAAATGTGAGATAAATGACTCGTCAAACTCGTTTCTCAATAAGTTCATGATATCGTATGTCTTGTGGCATTGGAACCTTATTTTTGAAACCACATGTTAATCAAGTCAAATTCTTTAATTCTTGGTAAGAAAATTCGATGATCCATTGCACTGTACTTTGTTCCATTAACTGTATGCAGTGTTGCCATAATTTTTTTATGAAAAATTGAAAATTTAGAAGAAAAAACTGATTTTTAGTGAAAAAACTCCACTTGTTCTGTAAACTGCAAACAAGTGAAATTAAAATCGAGAAAATCTTAAAAGACAAATAAAACTTAAATGTGGCAATTACTTTGTACTTATGACAACCAAAGAAGTTATTTGAATCGTATCAAAATAATTGTCTGATTTGAAATTTGAAATTTTCAGATTTCAAAAATGATTCAAAAATTTTAAATTTAAAATTTTAAAATTTCAAAAATGATTTGAAATTTCAAATCAGACAATTATTTTGATACGATTCAAATAACTTCTTTGTTTATCAGAAGTAGAAAGTAATTGAAGTTTCAAAATTTCAAATTTCAAATTTTCAAATTTCAAATCAGATACCGTGAAAAAAAATCCATCTAAAAACAGGATGAGGTGTATGTTAAATAACACTATTTACAATCAAGAAACAAGCATTAAATAAAAAAGCAGTCAGCCGAACCGATAATAACATCTTAAATGTGTTTTTAATGGTATGATATAATGATACTGTGCTCGAATTAGATACATCTTTTCCGACAAGCGGGGCACCCGGTGGGTAAACCAGGTTCGAGTACGCTAAATCAAGTATTGCTAACCTCCTTTCTAGTTTAGCTCCTGTTTTTAAGATATACCGTTATTGTGGAAATAGAGGCGGCTGCACAACATATATTTGCGTAACACACAAATGGATAATTTTATTGAATAAACTAAAAAACCAAAATTCCGCTATAAAATTATATTAAAGTAGGGCTAAAACTTTCGTTTTAGACCTATAAATTGCTTTCTTTTTTTTTGAAAAAAAAAACAGGATTACATAACTACGTGAATACGTATAAGTGATACTTATTAGTGAAACAGATACTCGTATATCATCATACTCTTTTATGGTGCACTGACTGCTCTTCATACCAAATTCTGCTGACGTACCAAATGAGCAGTGCTGCCATCTTATGTGTAATTACACATATTGTTTAATTTGTGTGTAGTTTTACTTTTTGTTCCTCCGTTTTCATTAATCGCTATATAGGTATGTATGTATATAACGGCACGAATTTTGGAAATAAATTCAATAATTTCCTAACATTGTTCGTTTGTTAGTCTATTCATGGTGAAATGGCAAACCATTACACTAACAAACCAAAAAACATCCTATAGAGGTCGAGACCTCTTGCCATTACCGATTAATAAGAGTGCAAGAAGAATTCAGGACTCTACACACGGCAAAAATAAAAGGTCCATAACGACGGTAACAAGAATTCAGACACTCTTGTCGATGGCGACGCTAATGACAAATTTAGAAGAATTTAGACGCCGTTGCATTCAATAAAAAACATGCATTGAGTCATATTCAGGCAATACACAGGCCAAGTAAAACATAAAATATCAAAAGGCCGGCTCTCTCCTTCGTTTAAGAAAACTTAAGATCTTATTAAAAAATTTACATCAATTTAATGAGAATCTTAACGTACTGTGTTTGCTTGCAAATGTTTTATTTGCCAATTTTATTTTTTTCGCTTTGTAAACACAAAGTAGTGGTCGGCTCAAAGAGAGTATAAAAGAACAAATTTTTCCTTTATTAAGCAGTCTTTCTTGTGAGCACTAATAAATACAGCTGCCGCCGGAGCAGCCTTAGCAAATGTGCAGATTTATCTATATTTTGTAGTTTCCTTAAACATTGAGCAGTTTTGAAGCTTTTTGTTTGAAGAAAAAGTTTTTTTTATAAATTGTGCAGATTTTGTAGTTTTTAACATTTTAGTTTTTTACTTTCAATTTTTTTTATTTTGATTATAATTTTAAAGTAAGAATTTCACCCCATTTACTTAATAAAACTGTAATGAGGTACTTTCGTACATTTTTTAATGCGGCAATGTAATTATCCCTTTTTTGACCACTGCTCACAAAGAAAGAAAGAATTCACACAGTGTGTGATACTCACTGAACGAAGTGGCTTGTTTCTACACAGTCGTTTTGGAAATATTAAAATTTTTTTGGCAAAAGCACAGTGGGATATCATTACATGCTACTTAAGTACGTACGTAAGAGTGATACATCTGATTCATTAACAAAATATCACTCATACGTTCATGCTTACAATGTGATAGTAATGTGATCACATTGTTGTTTTGCAAAAAAAAAAAATAAATAAAAAAAAAAAAATAAAAAAAATATTTATATTTCTAAAACCCAAGCGCAATCTAAAAGTAGTTTTAGCCCTACTTAATTTCAGTTTTTTTAGTATATTCAATAAACTAAACCAATTTGGAGTTACGCGAATATATGTCGTACAATCTCTTCCATTTTCGAAATGACGGTATTTCTCGAAAGCAAGAGCTAACATGAAAAAACGATAAGCCACACTAGATTTACTCGCTGAGTGCCACGCTTGTCGGAGAAGAAGTTCCAAATTCGAGCACAGTGAGATTATAAAGGGTCCGCGAAATAAAATTTTCTTTTTAAAATGCTATAAAAAAAACTACTGAATATTTTCTCAAATTTCTTTTTTTATATCAAAGTACAATCCTTCCGGTAAATAGTGGAAAGTAAATTTCATTCAAATGGCTGCCTCAGCTGGCCATGCAGTAGCCTACACGATCGGTCCAATTTTTAAGCACATTATCGATTGTGTGCAGCTGTATTTCACCAGTAGCTTCACGAATATTGTCCCTGGCTTATTGGCGTAACACTTAACTTTGACGGCACCCCACAAATAATAGTTCAACGGTATCAAATCGTAACTCCGAGGAGGCCAAACGACATCACCTCTGCGGCTGATAATGCGATCTTCAAAAACAGGGCGCAAAACATCGAGTGTAGCTTCGGCTGTGTGGCACGTCCGTTGAAACCAAATGTTGCTAATATCCTCCTCTTTAATTTTTGTTAACAAAAATTCGTTAAACATAGCCCCATAACGCTCGCCATTGACTGTAACGGCCACTCCTTGCTCATTTTCGAAGAAAAATGGCCCAATTATACCTCTGGATCAAAATCCGCACCAAAGAATGACTCGTCTTGGGTGTATCGGCTTTTCAATGTATGTGTGCGGGTTTTCTGTGCCCCAAATGCGACAATTTTGCTTGTTTACATATCCGCCAAGATCAAAATGAGCTTCATCTGAAAAGATGATTTTTTTCTTTTTTCATTCTATATTCAAGTAATGTCGCAATATTTCTCTGCGTTGTTCAAGCGTATACACAACCATATTTGTTCAGCAGAAGGATAAAACTAATTATCTGTCAAATCAGACATGAGCTAAGTGTTACCATTCACGAAATAAGCACTAGTTCATCACTGATGTATATAATATTTAATTCATTGTATTATGCTTGAATAAAAAATATACTATTGTTACGTTTTAACATTTTCAAAACGTTTCAGTTCTTTTAAATTGCGTTAAATAAAATAAATACACAAATTTGTTCTTTTATACAGTTCTTTTGATTTGTACACTTTTACTTTATATAGCAACTTCAACTAAATACACAAATTACTCAACACTTATTTACGCCTTAGCACGACTTTAAGACTGCAAAACTATAACTAGACTGCTAAGCACAATGTGCCACCTTTTGTAGCAAATCATAATCAATTTCGATTATTCTTGTAGTCATTCCAAATTTCTATTTACGTTAAATTCAAAAGATAATAAAATCATAACACACAAAAAGGCATCGAACTGACAACACCGTTAAGCACGCAAGTGGTAAAACTGCTAATAGTATAGGCAATTAGGGCAGTGACAGATACACAAGAGTCTTGACACACACCAATAAATGCCATAATAAAGTTTATAGCTAAGACTACATTAAGGCATTGTTTATTTTCGGAACACTATGAAATAAATTATCGGCTACTTTCTGTAAACCGAAATCGAAGGAAATTGAATCGAATGAAATTTCAAATCACTATAATTTTCAAATCAGATAAGATATTGATAAATTTTCTTATTAATTCACATAACTTTTTTGATTATAAAAAATTTAAAACAATTAATGCATTTAAGTTTTATTTGTCATTAAAAATATACTCGATTTCAATTTCATTAGTTTCCGGTGTGCAGAACATACCCGTTTTTCTGAACATCAGCAGTTTTTTCACTTGAAAGTCAGTTTTTTCCTTCTAAATTTTCAGTTTTTCTAAAAAAATAATAACACACCACGCGGTGATATGTGTGCCGAACACTGCCTAAAATTATTTACGATATAACTTTGAAAAAAACAACAGAGTATTGAATATTTTTTTGTGAAAAAGAAGAGAGGAAGGAAATTAATTAAATTATTTTTTAGATGATGAATGCTTTTCATATCACTCAGAAATTGATAATTAATCGAAAATTTAAGGTGGTCTTAGAAGCGTTTACTGTTGATTCTTAAACATAAACATCACAACAATTTCACAATTAATTTCACCCCACCCTGTGTGTTGTGCAGATGACTATCAAATTTTACCACAAAGTTCAAAAAAAAAAAACAAAAAATTCGAGCTTAAAGTTATTTAAAGGAAATTAGCAGAAACTAATAAACTACGGTATACGAGTCCACATTTTTATCGCAGCCATACACGCAAAATGTATATACTTTTTTATACCAAATAATAGTGCGTTTTTTCTACTACTTCATACCACTGATGTCATCATAAAGGAAAAAATAAAATCAATATCTTAAGAAATTATTATAATAAAATAAAACCAATGAATGATTACGCTACTTATCTCTTCCAAAAAACATTGCGAAATATGTCATTTTAAACACGTTTGCGATGAAATTAAATATGAAAAAGACGTCATTAAATCGTTCTGGCATTTGATTATAAAATAAAGTAAAAATAATTAAAATTTTATTAAGTACGATAATTTTTTATATATTTTACCTTTTGTTTTATATATGTATTAGATGAGATCGTTGCTAACACATGTTATTAACTGTAGCTGGCCTTTATCATCATCATTGTCTTTGAGATAATGAAATAGAATGAAATGACTGGCTAAAAAGTATAGCCACACTAGTGTTATATTGTATAAAATTCACTACAAATTGATTCATTGTAGACATTTGAGGTTAATTTAAGTGATTTGTTGTTATTTTTATTTTTTATTTTGATAAAAAAAATTTTTCCTTTACAACAAATTTAAGTTGTTCTAGTAAATGCGGTAATCAACGTCTATTAAGATTGTCTCTCTCGTTAAATTACTACACATGCGATGTTGTAATACCTCAACACTCAGGGGTATAAGATTAAGTACAGGAAAGAGATAATTTTATGGTAAGATAGTAAAACTAAACAGCAATAAAGTGAGATATCATATGGCGTCAGAATTTAAATTTAAAATGAAGATAGAATTAGCCGAAAGGCGTCGTCAATGTACACTGGCGAGCAAAACCGAGTACAAAATGGGCATTTTTAGGTTAAATGTACTATAAATTAATAACTAAAAGGACGATTTTTTTGTCATTTAAAATAATTATTTTTTATTCATTGTAGGATAAAAATATTTATATAGAATAGTAATAATACAACAAAATCAAAAAAAAAAAGAAATTCAATATAAAAACATAAGGCCACTCCAAGTTCTCAGTTTTGCACGATTCTTTAGTGCAATTATAAAGTTGCAATTTTGGTCTGGTATCCATAATCCTTTGTTTTCAATAACATTTTTAATGCGCCTCGGCATACTTTCAACCAAGTTCTCTTTAAATTCACTAGGAATATTTCCCCATTCTAACTGCACACGGTTCCAAAGTTCCTCAGTATTGGTAGGCGCTCTATTATGTTTTCTCAATCGCCTTTTTAATATGGACCACAAATTTTCTATCGGATTAAGATGAGGGCTCTGCGCTGGCCACTTAATTACCTGAAATTTTTGCTCAGACAACCATTTTTGGACAATTTTGGCCGTTTGTTTAGGGTCTCCATCCTGCTGAAAAATGACTTCGTTCCCCGGATAAGCGCTGCGGTCAACGAAATCGGGTAAATGGGTTTTCAGAACTTGGAGGTAGTCTTCCTTTTTCATTACACCATTAATCCTTACTATTGGATCCAAGTGCCACCATGTGAAACAGGCCCAAATCATCAAGCTACCTTCGCCGTGTTTAACAGTTTGTTTTACATGATGCTTTTAAATGGACTAATGAGGTCTGCTCAAAAAATATTCTTTACCATCAGATTGGAATCGATTGATTTTTGTCTCGTCAGACCAAATAACTCGCTTTCAATCATCAATGGTCCAATGCTCACGTTTTTTGCAAACGTGCTTTTATGTTTTTATCTGAAAGAGCTGGCTTTCTCTTTTAACACTTGCTACTAAACCGATTCTGTGAAGTGCTCTACGAGCTGTCCACTCACTGACGTCTTTATTTATGGCAATAGCAGCCTGTTTGGGTGTTCTTATGGAATTTTTTTTTATTTCTTGGAGCATTAGGCACGCGTCTGAATCCTTTAGTAACCGAGGGCGACCTCCAACATTCGTTTTAGGAGCTGCATTTCGCTTTTTTTGAACTTTAATCACTGAACGTTGACTCAAATTAACTTTTCTTGCAATTACTCTAGATGAATATCCACTTGCAGTCAAAGATACTATAGTATCTTCGACGTCAATATTAATTTCTTCATTTTGGTTTTATTTTGCTCTATAAAGCCGCTATTACTGATAAAAATTGACAATGGTAGGAATTAACAAACATAGACCACCAACGCATGCGTATTGCGTATTATTTAATATTTTCAGTATGTGATTCCCCACTTTTATTATTCATATCGAAAACGTGCAAAACTGAGTACTTAGAGTTGCCTTATGTTCATAAATTTAATTTTTTTGATTTTGTTGTGTTATTACTATTCCAAATACATATTTTTATCCGAAAATGAATAAAAAATCATTATTTCAAATTACAAAAGAATCGTCCTTTTGGTTATTATAAATAAATTGCACATTTAACCAAAAAATGCTGATTTTGTACTCGGTTTTGCTCGCCAGTGTAAATGCTTATTGAATTTAATGTCACGTTGGAAGAGGAATTTAAAATAATTGAATAAAGCAATTTATAATTTATATATAAGATCTGGTTTGGGCTCTAGAAAGATAGCCTTTCTTATTTTCTTGGACTATAGTAAGGACTTTGACACAGTGAATCATACGATTTTTACAACTAAGGTCCGGAAGTTATTTGATTTCTCCGAGACTTCCTCTAATCTCTTGTCTTCTCATCTTAGACGTAAATCTCAGGTTGTTCAATATAGGGATGCTAGGTCTAATCCACTTTATACAACCAGGGGTGTTCCTCAAGGCTCTATAGTTGGGCCACTTTTATTTTGTCTTTTTCCTAATGATAATGGATATTCTTTCTAACTGTGATATTCACATGTACGCTGATGATGTACAACTGTACAAATGCGCTGATGGCATTGATATCATAAGTTACATTAATACCATTAATAATGATTTGGATATTATCGCCAAATGGGCATTGGCTAATGGACTACGTATTAATCCTTCTAAGTCTAAGTGTATTATTTTAGCAACAACTAGCGAGACTTTTAATGTTTCTTATCCGATAATGATTAATGGCAAACTAAATGATATTGTAACTGCGGCTCCAAATTTGAGTATAACATTTAATAACAAGCTTACATAGAAAACTCATATCGGCGTAGCAGTGGGAAGGATTTATATAGGGTCCGCCAAATAATTTTTTTTTTTTTTTTGAAAATGCTATAAAAAAATTGCTGAATATTTTCTCAAATTTCTTTTCTTATTTGAAAGTACAATCCTTCCGGTTAATAGTGGAAACTAATTTCATTCGAATGGCTGTCTCGGCTGGCCATGCAGTAGCCTACACGATCGGTCCAATTTTTAAGCACATTATCGATTGTGTGGAGCTGTATTTTACCAATGGCTTCACGAATGTTGTACTTTAAAGCGTGAATTGTCTCTGGCTTGTTGGCGTAACACTTATCTTTGACGGCACCACACAAATAATAGTCCAACGGTGTCAAATCGCAGCTCCGAGGTGGCCAAACGACAGCTCTGCGGCTGATAATGCGATCTTCCAAACATCGAGTGTAGCTTCGGCTGTGTGGCACGTAGCGCCGTTCTGTTGAAACCAAATGTTGCTACTCGTAATATCTTCCTCTTCAATTTTTGTGAACAAAAATTCATTCAACATGGCCCGATAACGATCGTCATTGACTGTAACGGCCAATCATTTTCGAAGAAAAATGGCCCCATTATACCTCTGGACCAAAATCCGCACCAAACAGTGACTCGTCTTGGGTGTATCGGCTCTTCAATGTATGCGTACGGGTTTTCTGTGTCCCAAAATCTGACAATTTTGCTTGTTTATATACCCGCCAAGATCAAATTGAGCTTCATCTGAAAAGATGATTTTTTTTTTTTTTGCAAAATCGGCATCTTCTGTAAGTCGATCGATCAAAGTAATGTCGCAATATTTCCCAGCGTTGTTCAAGCTTATACATAACCATATTCGTTCAGAGGAAGGATAAAACTAATTATCTGTCAAATCAGACATGAGCAAAGTGTTAACATTCACGAAATAAGCACTAGTTGAAAAAAAAAACGTTAGATGGCGGACCCGATAGTATGCTTTGTACCCATGGGTTGTCAAAGATGCGACTTCATTTGCCATACGAATGCTTCTGGCAAAAACTTACCTTATACCTACTCTTATACGAGTATATTGTTGTGAAATCTTTGCGAATTGTGATAGTGAAGACCTTCGCAAACTTAAGGTTGCATATAACAACAAAGCTAGGTATGTTTTTCTGAAGAGTATATATCAACAAAGCTAGGTATGTTTTTCTGAAGAGTCGTCGGTAACACATATCCTTTTATTTTAACCAAATTTACCATATGATCTCTGAAAACCTATTGAGACTTAGGTGCCCGATTTTATTACATGGAATTATCATATCCCATCAACCTCCATATTTATATAAGATAATTACATTCACTAGGTCCAATCGTGGAAATATATATATATTATACAACAAGTCTTTGGAACTCTATCAAGTCATAGAACATTGGCAACGTTAACGCTTTTAAAAGGGAGTTAACTAGATTTTTGCAGAGTAATTAAATATCTTAATATGTTTCTAATGATGCTTCGACTTGAATTTTGTTAGTTTCTATTTATAAGTTAGTTTTAAGACTACTATATACTATTATGTCCCTAAATTTAAGAGCTTTTTTATGATTTATAAGATATTAATCTTGTTGTGTTAGGTCTCAAATCAATGAATAAAATAAATAAATAAATAAAATAAATAAATAAATAAAATAAATAATCATTTGAATAAATTTAAAACATATTTTAGAAAATGTGTACCCGATTTTAAAAAATATTACTATTTTCTAATACAAAATAGTTTCCTGCGTATATTGTAATGTGAAAAAGGAAGAAACATTCCTATGTTACAATCAAACATTTTCACGCTAATGATAGATAAGCAATTATGTATGTATATAATTCTTAGATCAAATTAAACAGAACTTTGGATCAGCAACGACTAGTTTCTAAGGTGTAGGCCACTTAGTTTCAACATTTAACTGAGTAGTATTTTAAAATTTTGATAAACAAAATAAGAAGGATGTCAGTTAAAAGCTATTTCCAATGACTTTAAGTCGGTGTGCAAAAAACTTGGTTACATTGGTCTACCATGAGCTAGCGATAAAGAAACACTTTTGTATGTTGACTTTTTATAAAATTGCATTTATTTGATAAATAACTTTATGATCCATATAAGCTTTTTTTGGCAATAAGTTGGTAAATAATTTGTTCTAAATATTTACATATATAATTATATTATTTTTATATACAATACTACGGTAAAAAGTACCATTTAAACATGTTTGGTGCTTTTTTCAAAGCGTACACAATTCAAATATTATAGTACCCATCACTGTGATATAAACATTTGACAAAAAACATATGACACGCAGAGACGTTCTTACAATACACTACGTTCGGCTAACGAGGCTTTAAAGTAATACAAAATTAAAAAAAAAATAAATAAAAGTTGCATTCTATTTGGCAGCAAATTCGATGACATTTATGTGTTAAAAATAATATCTGTCAAATGACACTCAGAGCTGTCTAGGTGTTATTTCTGCTGCTATTTCATTAAACTCAGTTGTTATCTTGATCTCCAATCGCTTAATATTTGTATTTAATATCATAATCTTAGAAGCTAACAACAGATCTTCGCTTTCGTCAGATGTATGGTACGAACCAACCGATTTTTGCTGTTATTCTCTTTAATTTTGGAAACAAAAATTCATTGGCAAAATGTCAATCGATACCGTAACGTACACCATTTACTGTAAAATAAAGACATATGGACCGTTGATGTCGTTGGTTGACAATGGTTGTCACTCCGTATTAAACAATTTTCCTTATTAACTTAACGATTTATACAAAAATGTGATACCTGACTTAACTAGATTACCTGGATATCTGTTCGTCAAGCATTAGTCCGCAATATTGTTCATGGTAACTTGACAAAACTTAATGCAAGGAAGCGTAAAAGTGATATACAGTTTAGAGTTTATTCTTTTGAACTAATGAAAGATAGAACAAGCTAAAAAATCACCCTTTATGTGTATAAAAAAGGACATTACTTAAACAACGTTGCGTTGTTTTAATAACGGTTGATTTTTTTGCTGTGTGGTTTATCAGTAAACAATTTGTTCAGTGTAAAAACAAGATTTGTGACATGTGGCAATGCTAGAAATGCTCAGTAAAGTTTGCAATTTGTGCTGTGTGAGAAATGTGTTCGCAATCGACCACCGAACAGGCTATACAAGCTATTGTGACCAAACAGAATTCCTGGATTTGGTGTGCAGAGCAGCACCCTAAAAGATGTATTGTTTGATGCGGCTTGTGGGCCGGCATCGAGGGCGAAGAAAATCGTAACGTTATATTCACTGGCGCAAGATATCGCGCGATGATTACCGACTTTTCCTTAACAAAAATGAAAGACATGTCGTTTCAACAAGACAGACATACCACACGGCACACGATACCATGTACCTATTGAGAGGCGCGTTTGGTGAGCAATGAATCTAATGCTTCGGTGCAGTCCATTGGTCATGATCATGCGATTTGACCCCACTAGACTATTTTTTGTGGGGTAATGTAAGACATCAAGGACAAAAAAGTTAAACTTATTGACAAGCAATGTATCTTTTTGTGATAAAAAAAGAGTCGTAAAATTAATATCGGTTGGACTTGTTTAATTTTAGCTCTCATCCAACGACGCATAATAAAAACTAATTTTTTAATTTCTACCCCCATATTCATAAAAATATTTTCGATTTATAAAATGTTTATAAAACATTTTCTTTGTTGCATTTCCAACTTACACTGTATGCTGCCGTTGTCTTTACCGCTCGTGCCGCGAACGCTGCTCTTGTAGAGCTTGTTTTTAGTGTCTGCTTCTGCGCCACCGTTTGTTGCCATTGCGCTTCCCAGACAGCAGAATTTATCCACATAATCAATTGGTTGGCCATGTAGCATGATGTTTTCTATGCTATTACTGTTAATTCTCCTGGCTTTGGTGCTCTTTGTATTGTTACAAAACTTAGGTCGGGCACACCTGTCGCTTATTACATTGCTAAAAAGAATAAACAAAAGCCCAAAAACAATTATACGTGCTGTTTACAAATAAACAAATCGACAACAACAACATTAGAATAAATTTAGTAAATAAAAATAAATGGCGACAATAAAAACTAGCAGAAAAGAAAACAAGTAACAAACAATAACAAAGCTGACAGAGGTTCTCTGTCAGCTTTATCACTGTAGGAACTGATCAAATGCGTATGGGTTCGAAGACATTGCCTTTTGTCAATTTTTTCCACTAAAAATGCCTTAAGAACCATGATGTTAGGTGTTTATAGTCATTTTTAGCACACAATCTATCCATAAATGCATAAAAATCGTATATTTAATTTTCAACAATTTTTCATGGATGTATGTATGTATGCTTTATTCGTCAATGTACCCAAGCCACACCCCAAACCCCACAATTATCCACTATACTCCTAATTCTCTTCTATTGAGGTACCATCTCTTCTAAAATCATGTTCTTATCGCTTTTCTCAGTCTATTGACCTGAAAAGAAGCAGATGTTTCCATTCGCATGGCCTTATAAGAACTAAGAAGAAAATAAAGGAAAGAAATGGAATCTACCTGAAGGGTCTAGAGGTTCGAGAGTCTTCAAAGTATTGTTTACTCGACCATATAAAAAGCATATCAATGCGGACAGCAGTCAATTTATGTATAAACTCAGCGTGAAGAGAGTTCATAAGGAGTAAGTAAGAAAAGTTAAGTGTGGATAACCTCTGGTTGAAATGGTTGTGATCGAACCTAATTGGTAACATTGATCGGGTTGGAAGATCTTTAGACAAAAAGATCTGTCGAGTAATTTTTGTTGCTTAAAAAGTTTTTAGCATTTTTTAAAAGCCTGTTCGTCTCGCAATATATTCTTTAGTTTGCTCTAAAGCCTTGCCTATACTACGACTGCAAGTATCTTGCTTACACAGCTGTTTAGTCACAGCTTCCAAGTTGAAGGCAACTTCTCTTCCTTCCATGTTGATAATTAAACATAATTTATATAAAAATTTGTTTTATAAACCGAAACATTTTTTATGCATATGGGGGTTTGTATATAATTTTGCTTGCTAATTTGTTAACAAATCTATCGGGTGTTTTTTACAGTTACACAAGCTTAAATCATAATAAAACAAAGAAATGCATTTTTAATTTCAATCAAACGGGTCTTATTAGATCGAATATTGTATGACATTAATGTTTAAATATGAATTCGGCCATGTGACCGCCACGGTGCTATCTGGAACACCAATTTTCACAAACTTTTTGCTTTCCTGGTGTTCAGTTATATTGTTTATCGACGTAGACAAGTGATTTTGCATAACTCCAAAGAAAATATTTCAATGGGATTAAATTGGACTATTACGTGAAATTACTCTTTCATCAAAAGTTTAGCATGTAGCTCCGTCTTGATGAAACTAAACAGCAAGATTAATGCCGGCTAATTAAGTTACCAAAAAATGGGTAATCATGTTCCCATACCGTTTACCATTGACAGTAACATTCTAGCCATCATCGTTTTTGAATACATGTGGACCAGTGACTCAGTCAGCCCATACAGCGCAGCAAACAGTATATTTCTGTTGATGTAATGGTGTTTCGACGACAGCTTGTGGATTATCTTCACTTCAAAAGCGAGAATGCTGCTTATTTACGTACCCAGTCAACCAAATATGGGCTTCATTGGAAAACAGGATTTTGAATGGAAATTCAATTCAAAAATTTCAACAATTGGCAAGCATTGCTCTTGATACCAAACTAAACAAAAAGCAACTATCAGCCGTCAACTCAGTTGTCAAATAGAGTAGTGTTGCCATTTCAAGGTTATAAGCACTTGATATGAAAGATGCGTAGCCTCTGCTTTATTTATTTATTTATTATTAATTTTTTTTTTGTAAAGAGATTTCTTAAGTAATTTTGAAAAAAGTTTTTTTTTTTACTGTCTAGTCATGTGATGGTGCCTTAGATTGGACATGTGGTGCTTACTATTGTATTGCATGTATTTATTTTTAATGGTTTTTTTTCTTCATTTTTATTACTCATACACTTTAATTTAAATGGGCAGTTCGTGGCAGTATTACTCAATTACAAATGAAATTGAAAGAAATGGTATTGCAACTCAAGTAATCAAGAAAAAAGTATTAAAAATACTTTCTAGAAAAAAGTCAATGAGAAAGGAAAAATTAAAATTGATACGAGTATTAAAAAAGATTTCCAGTTTTCCCATAAATTAAGGGATTTTCGTGGCATAAAAGGCTTAGAGATAGATATTCCCATTGGTTCTATTGTATAAAGAGCATAGAGCTAAAGTTTCTGACATTAAATGATTTTTTTTTTTTAATTGTCAGACAAAGCATTTAACAATAGATCACTAATTTATTTATTTTTAGTTTTAAAGCATATTTTTATTGATTTTTTTTATAAGTTTCGTTCTTCTTTCTTCTCTTTCTCGTTTAGCTAAATTTGATATGAATCCAAAAACAAGAAACCAACAAAAAAAATATGTCTTATGTTGTCCAATTATTACATTTTCATGTTTAAAGCATTAGGTTCGTTCTATTGGTAATTCATTTTATTTTTTTGCCTTGTCTCCAAGCTTTACTTGTGTGTGTCTCATGAAAAATTCTAAAATTTCTTGTTTGCTTGCATTTTGTCATTTCGAATGCAATATTGTTAAATTATGTATATGAAATGCTTATATGAGGGAGATTCACTTAAGCAAAGTGAGTTAAAAAAAGAAAAAATTGTTTTAAGTTATGCCGCAGTTAATAATGGAAACAGTCTCTCCATTTTTATTACAAAAATGTTCATTTAAAAAATTTGTGTGTTTTTAAGTGAATACCCTTAATGTTTATTTTTAATATATTTATGTTCTTTTCTTCGCTCTCTCTCTCTCTTTTCGTTCGCGTGGCCTTCTTGTTATACTTTTGTATATATTATTGATTTACACTCATACTCAAGACCTCCTCAGTCGCCTATCCGCCTGTCTGTCATCCGTAATAACTTTTCCGTATTTTCTCTCGCTCTCTGTACCCAACATAACATTACGTTGCACAATTTCAATATATTTTTTTTGCTCTTTGTACTCCTTTAACATATTGTGTTGTCAACCATAGTAAGATATTAAATCCAATTGAAATAAATAAAATTGAAGTAAAATAATAAAAATGTGCAAATGGAAATTGAAAATAGAAACAGAAATAGAAACAATAATAGCAAGTGCATACCTACATACGTACATACAAACGGTATTTAAGTAATAATACTTGTAGTTTAACTGCACACTCCATCATTATTCACTGGCTCATTTAACTCTGCAATTCCATTTTCCTCAAGTATTTGTTTAGTCATTATCAATAGATGTTACGAAATGGGCAATATGCCCATCTTTGGTTTCAATGAATAAATAATAGAAAAAAAGGAAAGAAGATCAAAAATCGGAACTATTAACGTAAGATACCACAAGTCTTTTTATGACATATTTAGTTAATCAGCAGAGCTAAGTCCACAAAACTGGCAATAAAAAGGAGCAGCAATGCTTAACCCACAATACGAGTAATAATAAGAAGCAAATTGAGAACATTTTAATGTGGCACGGGGTAATACCAGCAACAAAATCATTTTAAAGTTATTTATGGCCATTTTTAACAAGAAAGTTTGATAACTGTGTGACTTTGTTCGGATAATGAAAAATGCAAAATCTCAGTAACGGCCAAATCTTATACCATCAAACCCTTGTTTTAAATTTAAAAGTAGAAAATTGTAACAAGGGGTTAAATCTTGAGAATAAGCTGTATAGCTACTATCCTATTCGTAACATCAACGCTTATTATGTTTTTGTAAACAATAATATTTGTATATAAGTTACAAAATAACCACAAACACCGGCAAACCCTTGTGTATGGCTTAGCTACTGCACACAAGATATAATAGCTGTATCTGGCATATAATACACACACACGCACTACTATATTCAAATGCAATTTGTGTATAAGGAAGGTTATAGATTTCGAAGTACCTGTTTATGCAAGCTTTCTAAAGCTCTTTTAAATTGAGTATAAAGAAGATGCCCATACTAATTTATCATTCAGTACTAAACAAGAATTTAAGATGTATTGTAAAGTTTATCTAAATCTTGAGAATAAGCTGGAGAGGACAGTAGTTCGTGTCCCTAATTTATGGTTCTTGTTACTTTTGTATTGTCGCCATATGAGACCGTTTTAGTTTCTAATCAATAAATAATATGTATAAAACTCCGAATAATATTATTCGGCAACCGTTTCATCCGTTTTCAAAGTGTATAAATAAATAACACCTCACGCATCTCAAAAAGCAGTAATTGAATCGAGGTTATAGGCCTTCAGATTCATGGTGTACGTTCTTGCCAAGAAATAAACTGTTGTTTGTTCTTTGATATTTTGTATGTGGTCATATACCCATATTACCGTTACAATTACAAAACGATAAAAAAAATTTGCTCGGATTTTAATTGAACACCACAGTGATATCGTGGGAAAATATGTAGCGATCGAGCTAGCTAGGCAGGGCACGACGGCACAGGTTCTTCTGGCGTAAAATGGTGTTAAATGCCTATTTCTACCTGTCACCTGCTTGGCTTCTGCTCGACTATGGGGAGGCTTTTTGTGAGAGCAACGTGGTGGTTGTGGTTTAATCCTATATCACGGGGAGAGTTATGACGACTCGGTGTGATGTTACACTCTTAACCGGACGTCGTCACCCATAGATCGGTAGGAGTTTATATAGTCTCCGACACCTTACCAAGGTGCAGGTCATGTCCAAGTAACACGGCTTCGATTTGGTACTCACAAGTGGTGTATATCTTGTGTATGGACGTCGGTGGACGCATTGTATTCACTCCTGATTTGAGTACCGTGGGTCTAGTTTTGCATACTCTCTCCAACATATCGATCGGTATCCCACGAATAAATTCTTAAATATTGCCTTCCAGTGCATCAACCACTACTGGCTTGTTCCTATGAGCATGAGCCTTAATATAGCCCCACAAAAAGTAGTCTAAGGCGTAAAATGCACAATCTAGGCAGCCAGTTGACCAGCCCCAAACGTAAAATAAACTGTTCACCGAACTCGCCTCTCAATTGAACTATAGTTTTACGTGCTGTGTGGCATGTGGCAACGTCTTTTTAAAACCACTTGTCAGCCAAGTCCAGCTCAAAAACAGCTTGTAATTATCGCACGGTAGCGCTCGCCATTCACAGTAATTCAATGGGGCCACTGGCCAACACCAAATAGTGCAAATGTTTTTGGCTGCTCTTCACACCAAATACGGCAATTTTGCTTGTTCACGTATCCAATCAATCAGAAATGAGCTGACCATAAAATGGAAGGCGTGCACGATTCACTTTCGCAGCAGAGCATGAATTTTGATAACAAAATTCAATAATCTGCAAGCGTTGTTCGTTTTTAAGTCGATTCATGGTTAAATTATAGACCCAACTGAACATATTTGACAGTAATATGTTACACGTAAACAGCTGAGCTGCCAAAAAGAAATTTGTTAAAAAATTACCCGATATAAACATATACTAGCAGGTTCACACGGTAATATGAAACACTTGGTTCACTTGGTTTCACGATTGCGGAGCATATTGTTCACACGATGGCTCTTGTTTCATTTTGACATTTCCTTATTATGTGCATGTATTTGGCCCAGTTTTTTCGTATTTGTTTTGGTTGAATACAAGCTTCTAAACATCAGCACACGTTTAACCCTTTCTCTTTTTCAATTTTTATATTCAGAATGACACAAGATGTTTCGCTCTTAAAATGTTGTATGACGATATTTCAATCAAGATTCGTGAGCAAAGTGTGAATGAGAGAGCGAACCTCGATATTTGTTGCACGTGTGAGCATGCTGTAACACAATGTGATATACTTGAGCGGTTGAGATGTGTACAGTCTAAGCCCTTTCATT
Source organism: Wohlfahrtia magnifica (assembly GCA_023159175.1). Classification (NCBI taxonomy): domain Eukaryota; kingdom Metazoa; phylum Arthropoda; class Insecta; order Diptera; family Sarcophagidae; genus Wohlfahrtia; species Wohlfahrtia magnifica. The sequence continues at coordinate 282,568 of JAKWBJ010000212.1, read as the reverse complement.
CTCCGATTGCTTAATACCATTTCTTAGATTTTATGTAATATTTCTGTCATAGCAACTTAATTTGAACGATTTTGAGGTTTTGCTCCATATTAGAGCTTAATTAGTCACGCTTTTTTCAAACGTAAATGGTTGTGAGGAGTGTTCCATAATATTTTTTATACTTTTCTTAAAATTATGGAACCATTGCAATTGATGCTTTCAATGTCTTTCAAAATCAATCAGTGCATGTTTTAAATTTGATAGTAAAGCAATAATACAATAAATAACAGTTAACAGTAGCACTGATCTGTATAATCAAACTGCCCTCGTATTTTAAAGAATTTGTTTTTTGGCATAGTAACTTAAATATCCCTGTCCTTAGGCTTGAATTTAAAATTTTATGTTTAAAAAAAATACATAAGTTATTGCGTAAAAAACAATCTGTTTGAATAAAGTTTGTTTTCTTAACTTAACCGTCTACATCATCTTTGAATTTCTCCAACTTTAATAGCCAGAAAAAACAATTAAATTTTAATATATGACCCATTTTTCTTAAACATAAACGCAAATGAAAATCTAAGAAACAACGAAGAAATATATAATTCAAGTGATTAAAATATACAAAAATATGCAAATAAAAATAAAAAATAAAACAATAGATTATAATAAAATAATAGATACGCTAAATATACAATGTACACTCGTATATTATATTTGATTACGTCTAAAACTAAAACTGAAACTAGACAATGGGGTTCTATACTAGGCGAGTGTATAGCACGTCGAGTTCTACAGCATAATCTGTTTAACAATTTGTAAATAATCCATAACATTTGCGTCAGTACATTCAGAAACAGACAGACAGACAGACAGACAGACAGACAGACAGACAGAGAGACAGCAATGAAAATGAAAATCAAGAGAAACATATTTATTAAAATTTTTGATTTGTTTTTTAGTTTTTTCAGTAAGAAATTTCAAATAATTAAATAAAATAATAATTTATTTATAATAAATAAGAATAGTATTGTAGTTATAGCAAAGCAAAAAGCGTCATACGGGTATGAATTCCTCTCATTCATTGTTTATAATAAATTTATTCTTATGATTTGTTAATGTTCATTTGTGTTATTTTTTCTTAAATTATAATTATAATTAAAACAAATATTATAATTTGTTCGACACTATTCCCTAAATATAACATGAAAATGAAATTCCGAAAGTGTTATGTTAAGATAAAAATAATAGGTTTTTAGGCAAAGACATTATTCCTTAAAAACTTAGCCTGCTTAAAGCTCAATATAGCTAAGCGTTTGTCTAATTTTTGTTATTTTACCCATTAAAAAAATTCTTAAGGGCCTATTTGTTTCACTGATAACCTCTTTGTTGAAACCATATCTCTTACCACCCAGCAGTTGCCTCAAATTTATAAGTAAAAGAAATTCCCCATTCGTATCAGAATTCATGTTTTTTTTAAAGTTTTTAATAATACAAGCCTACAATCGTTTAATCAATGTGATTTAATCCCAATAAAAACAGTGACTCAAAGACCCATCTTAGTCCCATCTTAGTCTTCATCTATGTGTACGTCCACCCAAACAAAAAACTCATTGTTTCGATATTTCTTTGATCTCTAGTGCGCTCTGTTGAATCCATATTTCATTCATAATTAAAAAAACATAATCTGCTTACGTCTAAACATCGCTATACACTCTTTCTGAATCACCTAGTCGCGCTGCAGCTTTCTTTTTAAAGAAAATACTTATTAAAAATGTAAGGTACTTGTACAGCTGCCTTATAGTAGTTCCATTCTTCTATTGCTAAATATCATTTCTTAGATCTTATCTACTATTTTTGCAGTAGCGACTTCCTTTGAGCTGCCTAAACGTCTAACACTACAACAAAGCTGTCTTTTGGTACAACATTAATTTATAGCTTCTAAATAAGAAAATAACATCAGTTTATATCTATCACGTCAACTTTTTAAGCTACAGTGTTAACGCCATACAAAATATTCATATTGTTGCTTTTAACCTTTTAAAAACGTTTGAGTTCTTTTGAATGGCGTCAAAATAAAATAAACTCCACATTGTTGTTGTTTACAGTTTTTATTTCCCTACTTTACCGCATACAATTATAGCTACACAGTCTCTAACTTTTTTATCTTGCACTTAATATTCGTTTATACAACACTTTTATTTACGCCTAGACACGACTTACTGTATGTCTGCAAAACGATAACTATATCGACGTAGACAAATCAGCCTCCTTATATAACTAATTGCCTACAGTTTGGAAAGCTCCGGAAATGTCTCAAACGGTCTCAAATCCTCTATTTTATGTCCGTTAATTTTAAACATGTAAAATTGTGTTACCTAAAGTTAATGGAAATGGCAATGCCGTCAAATACGCAAATCAGTACGGAATTACCAGGGTAACACATACACAACCTTGACACAATCGAATAGACTAAAATCCCACAATAAAGTCCCTGATATGGTGTATTTTCTTTTTAGGCATTTTTATTTTCGTTACAATGTAAAGGAAGTTAGAGAGAAAACTTAGCAAATATATTGTTCACAAAATAGTTTTATTCATACAGTGGTTATATCTGCATAGTTACTGCAAGTAGAATTCCAATCAGTAAACTTAATATGTATTAAGTTAAACATTTGTGCTTATAACTTTGTCTGGAGTGTTTAATCCGTGGAAATTTTTGCTGGATTCTCTAGACATCATATATATATGCCATTTACCTTGATATCGTGTCTTCATCAGTGACTGGCTATGTAAAAAATGCAACTTGATGCTTATGTTGTCACCAAGCATTTAGTAGCTGTCTACACCTTGTGGGGAGTCCTTGCTTTAACTTGATAACATATTTTCAGTTTAAGATAGACAAAATAAACTTGCCTAACAAATATACTGATGTTTTCCCTTTGACTGAGAATAGTATTTGGAACATCCCCCTATACGTCACGAACTAGCAGAGGCAGACATACGATTATGTGTCTGCAGTATAAATATAAATTAAACACGGCTAACCTTGTATAGAAACACAAACTCGGACTTCATGTCGGAACAGTATCGTAGGCGTAACTTAAATAGTGTAGACAACTATAAACCTACTGTTTGTCTCTTTTATTTATATATTGATTTTGAAATACTGTTTTTTCTATTCATATTATAATCATGCTGCTTTGGATATGAAATTTTGAATAAGCGTACCCAATATATCACTATAATGCGTCTACAGAGTGTTGCGAATTTAAATAACAACAAAGCTGTATTACGGTTTAAAAAAGAATAATGCATATGAGCCACATAACAGCAACAAACATAGACAAACCATTGTGTGTGGTTTAACTACTGCACACAATAAATTTAACAACACACATACACACACACACACGCACTACTTTATTCAAATGCAATTTATGCAATTCGACTTACGATTTTAATCAGTGGACATCGTAATTACGAAAACAGCTCGCTAACAACATTGCCTTCAATTTATAAAAGATCATATGACGTTGAATGCCAAACACAGTTGAGTGATAAAGATTGGCGAGAAGTCGTTTATTCGATTGAAAAACAACTTAACTTGGATGGCCACGATGTCTAATACTTTTATTTCCATGATCTGCATAAATAGAAACAATTTTAGAGCCGTCGTTCAGACCATATGATCATTAATAAAGTGTAGACCTTGTTCTTAGCGAGCTGTATTCAGCTGAGACTTTTCCTTAAGTTTCCGTAATTGTAGATGTCCACTGATTAAAATAGGACATCGAAATGCTGGTATACTTTCATTTGCTCCAGCTAAATGCTTCATTTTAACGATCAAGTGTGTTGAATTTAAAGCAGTTCACCTAATTTTTTGTTTTTCCTGTACAGTTAAAACTGTGTAGGTACTACTTTTGGAATTTTTTGATAATTCGTTACCATATTATGGCTCTATACTCTCATTTTTTATTTTTTTGGCGATTTTTATCTTCCAAAAGGGGAAACATAAATTTTTACTATTTCCGAGAATTTCCCATTTTAATTTAGTAAACTGTAGTCAATAACTTTAGCTTTAATTTTATTCAGTTTGTATAAAAGTTTAAAGAGTAGTGAAACTGATTCTATCCTGTAGAATCACAAAAATTAACAAAAATTTTGTGCTTGTCTAGAAAGATGAAAAAAAGTTTCAATACAATGAGCACTTAAAGTATCTGTTATTTGTTAGAACAAAAATTATTCACTTATTGTTTCGTATTCGCGATTTATGGTACAAAAAAAAAAAAAAAAAAAATTAACTGGATGTAGCCTGTTGAACTGGAGTGTATATTTCGGCCTCCTGTGCATAAAAATTAAGTCAATTTTTCAACACATTGTTACACTTTTTAGCAAAACGCGAAAAACTAGCAATGCCTATGGGTCGCCTAGAGTATTGATATTATCTTTTGGACACATTTTTTTCTTTAACAAATAAGCATTTCAAATTTAATTTCATTACAACTAGCGATTATTGCAATTATTATTAAAATTGATTGATAAAGAAATTGATGAAGCATCATACTCTTCCTGATCTGGTATATCGAAAAGCTGGAATTTTTTATTGCACGGGTGCAATCGTGCATTTTGCGCTACCATATAATCGTGGGTTATTTTGGGTTAAGTTTAGCGTTGTCAACACACTGTTAGTAAACAGCACAACAATTTCTTTTATGTACACCAGAAAATGAACGTTTTTGAATAATATAATTATAACAATATTATTTTAAGTTCACCTTAGCCCAATTCTACTGTACTCTTCTCTATTTCAATATGAAATATGTAGTTTCAATATATTTTTGGTGCTATTTTTCACATTTTTCAATTTTCAGTGGATGAATTAAATTTAATGATTTGTAAATTAAATTTAAAAAAAATAAAATTAATTGTTATTTTGCATAACAGTTGTGTGTGTGTGTGTTGTATACAAATTTAAAATATTTATTTTTATATAAATTATATCGCATAGGAACATATTGAAACGAAACAAAATAAAAAATTAAAAAAGAATTGAAAATAAATTAAACAATTTTGTATTGTTCGTATAATTTTAGATAAAATAAGTACTTTGTTTATGAAATAACGCCACTCATTAGGCCAAAACGATACATATCAAATAAAAAAATCATTAGCAAATACATATATATATATACTCGTATATATATATATATAATTAAAATTAAATAAAATAAAACGAATATAAACAAAGCATAATCTACGATATATATAAAATTAAATAAAAATGATGAGTATGAAAGTGCAGCAAGTAGTTAGAAAAACAAGATAATTTAATATCAATTAAGTTCTAAAAATCTTTTGAAATTAAAAAGTAATTTTTCTTTCTTTTTGAAAAATACGAAAAGAAAATGTCTAAAAAGAAGTATTTTGTTATATTTAAAACGTTTATTTTGATGTTTGTAGTGTAACTTCACTTCTTAACTTTTTGTTTAGTGCCGAATGTTAAATAATTCTTGCCACCATTTTTATAAAGGGTCCACCAAATATTTTTTTTACTTGCTATAAAAAAAAACTACTCAATATCTTCTCAAATTCCTTTTTTTATTTCATTCAAATGGCTGCCTCGGCTGGCCATGCAGTAGCCTACACGATCGGTCCAATTTTCAAGCACATTATCGATTGTGCGCTGCTGTATTTCACCAATGACTTCACGAATATTGTCCTTTAAAGCATCAATTGTCTCTGGCTTGTTGGCGTAACACTTATCTTTGACGGCACCCCACAAATAATAGTCCAACGGTGTCAAATCGCAGGTGGCCAAATGACATTAGCTCTGCGGCTGATAATGCGATCTTCAAAAACAGGGCGCAAAACATCGAGTGTAGCTTCGGCTGTGTGGCACATAGCGCCGTCCTGTTGAAACCAAATGTTGCTACTCGTAATATCCTCCTCTTCAATTTTTGTCAACAAAAATTCGTTCAACATGGACCGATAACGATCGCCATTTACTATAACGGCCACTCCTTGCTCATTTTCGAAGAAAAATGGCCCAATTATGTCTCTGGACGTATCGGCTCTAGGTGTATCGGCTTTTCAATGTATGCGTGCGGATTTTCTGTGCCCCAAATGCGACAATTTTGCTTGTTTACATACCCGCCAAGATTTTTTTTGGCAAAATCGGCATCTTCTGTGAGTCAATCGATCAAAGTAATGTCGCAATATTTCCCAGCGTTGTTCAAGCGTATACACAACCATAGTCGTTCAGCGGAAGGATAAAACTAATTATCTGTCTAATCAGACATGAGCTAAGTGTTACCATTCGCGATATAAGCACTGGTGGGAAAAAAAACGTTAGATCGCGGACCCGTTACTTACTGCAATAGAGCTTTAGAAATCTCTAGCATAGACAATAACTTCGTTCATCTAGCGAATTCTAAAACTATCGTTATTAATTGCATTCAAATACAGTAGTGCGTGTGTGTGTAACATTGCAAGTAAAAGTGCTGTTACTTCTTGTGTGCAATAGTTTAACCAAACACAATAGTTTACCCATGTTTGTTGTCGTAATGTGACACATGTACATTCTTGCTTATAAAGGAAGCACACAAAATGGCTGTTGTTTAATCTCACAGAAACTTGCAGACTTATTTTAACACTATATTAGGTTCGTTTACTCGAAATTATATCTCCGTAACAGTATATTGTGCGATCATTTAAAAACTGTTTAAAAAGCAGTAAATAGCAAGTTTTGCTTAAACAATAATATGGCCCCGAAACTACAAAAAAATGTCCAACCAATTTTTTAATTAGTTTTTTGCCTCAAGAGAAGAAAAATGGCGTAGAGTAACTTCGGATAATGTGAAACCACTGATAAGCATCTTAATTTATATATGGAATAGGTTAAAAGTTTGGTATACTGTTTAGCTCCTAATTTAAATGTTTTCATTACATATTTAACATTGAAGACGCAAATGTGCCACTAAAACTAAGTGAGAAAAAAAGAAAGTGTAATAGGGCGCTTTTTTCAAAATTGAACCTCGAAAACAGGGGAAAACGGTCAAAGATTATGACTCTTCTTCTGAAATCACAGTAGTGTTTTCTTCTTAAAGCAAAGTTTGTTTGTTTGTTAACATTCTACTGAAATATATTGTTTGAAAAGTTGCCCATCGAGCGGCAAAAGAGGGGTAAAATGAAAATTTTTGGTAGATAATGCAATTGTACGAAACTCTTACGATATATCTTGCGAACTATAAAAGACAAAATCTCCATAATTTCTATATGCTATTTTACTACATCTACAGGAAAAGTGGGCGTGGTACATCCCATAGGAAATAATATTTATTACTGACGGTTAATGTTAAATATTTCTATGTAGTGGATTCCTATTCCTTTCTAAAACGTTTGAGCTCGTTTAAATTGCATTAAAATAAAGGAAACACCGCTTTATTTTATTGTTTTGCAGTTGTTATTTTACTACCCAATAACTTTAATACTGTTTGTCTTAATAAAACACTTAACATTCGTTTATACAACACTTTTATTTACGCTTTAACACGTCTTCATCTTACGATAGCCAAAAATTCTGGAAATGCCTCAAATGATCTCATATCCTCTATCCGTTAATTTTAAAGATCTAAGATTGTGTTACCCAGGGATGATTAAATTGGCAGTGCTGTCATATACACAAATAAATATGGCATTGACAGGGTGACACAAAATATACCAAAATTCCACAATTTTGGCGTTTTTATTCTCGTAACACTGTCAATTCCCTTTAAAATAAAGTAATAATGACTGCTGCATCATTTAAGTCAGTGTTTTAACAAATCCATCAGCCATCAGCTATAATTTAAATTTAATTAGTATTTTAAGAATATTTATGGCATTTTAATTTTTAAATACGATAATTACTAATGTGCGGCACCGCCTTTGTTAGAAATTACAACGAAGATTATTAGATTGGAAATTGAATTGTAAAATTTTGCAATATAAATCAACGAAATGGTGGACCAAGTGTGTTTGACTCCTTCAATGAATTACATTATTGTGTATATTGTTTTCCAGACTCATACACTTTCCTAGCCACCTATCTCCAGACGTTCTTGGATATATTTAGATCGGGCAAGTAAGGTGGCTATTCAAGCGCGTCATCATTTTGGCCCCGAATCAACGATTTACGTATCGGGCTGTATGGATTGGATCATTTTAGATTTCAAAATAAGTTTGAAAGTAGGGAAAAGTCGTTTTCAAAACGCTATTGTAGTTATCCGCATTCATAATCTATTTCAAAAATTTCGATAAACTACTACGACTCGCCAACCACTATAAGGATGCATGTTTTGTTTTTAGAAAAATAGTATTTTACTCATTCAAGGGGTTCCATATCATTCTCTAATATTCTAAACGAAGATTTTTGAGGTGTTTCAGACTTTTTATATACAATTACTCTTTTCATATAAAGAGTAATTAGTGAAGTCACCGATCAGAAAGCAAATTAAAATCCATCCTGTGATATTTTTGCATAAATACTTATTCGAAGAGCATTAATACATACGTTTTTACAATACCAGAAACTGCTCTTTAACTGTGAAATTATAAAAATGTTTCCATTATTCTTCTTCTTATGTCCTTCGGCTCAACAAAATTTCGCCATTTACTTTGGTCCTTCGCTATACTCTTCACCTTGTTGAAAGAATATATTCACCATGTGCGTTTCCTTGGGGGTTCCAGTGGAGGGCTTGTCTGCACACAATAGTTGGTGGTTTCCGTGTTTTATGATCTCCAAATGTTTCGAGATTTATGTAAATTTTGCTCACCTCGTTTCCCCGTTTGATATTATATTTGGCCACCAGATCTTGAGGATTTTTCTCAGGCTTCTTCATGAAGTTTGAAGCTTTGTACATAGTGTCTTTGTTATCAGCCACGTTTCGCATTCGTTTATATTTGCGTTAAGCAATCAAATTTTCGTACCGGTTGATATAGAGGATGATCTCCAAATTTTCCAGAGCTGTGAAAAGGCACCTTACGCCTTAGATATTCCGCTCAGGATATCACTGGAAGCGCCGCCATCTGTTGAAATTACACTACTAAGCTGATCATCGACTTACCGTCAGAGTCGAGCGAATTTATCGTTACACCCTTCGTCTTCATGAAGTTGATCGTTAAACCAAACTGTACGATTCCGCGATTTAGTAGTGATATCATTTATTTGTATCTGCACATCGCAGTGTCTTGATCATAACAGACATATGTACATATGTCAACGGTATATACAAGATCTTCCAGGTGATATTGGAAGTTCCACCGGATTCCCGGGTTTTCATCATTATCGATTGCCCGCATTAGAAAATCATCCAAAACTATCAGGAACAATAAGTGCAACATAAGAAAACCTTGACGTACTCCAGAGATGGTTGGATTAAGTTGGCATTACTTTTCAAGATGGCGACCGATTTTACAGCTGTCAAGTGATTTATTCTCAGTTTGGGTTGGCAATTCATCATGAATAGTCTCACGCCCGGCGTAGATTCGTCGAATGGGCCCAAAACGAGATTACCGTTGTTCCCGATTTTCATAAGCGAATTTTGTTTAGCAATAAAGCGCACTCTTGGTTGAATGGCTACGTCAACAAACAAAACTGCCACATTTGGAGTGAAGGTAATCCTCAAGTGTATGTGGAAACACCGCTATATCCAGAAAAACTGACTGTTTGGTGCGCTTTGTGGGCTGGTGGAATCATTGGTCCGTACATTTTCAAAAACGATGGTGGCCAGAACGTTACAGTCAGTGGTGATCGGTATAGAGCCATGATAACTAACTTTTTCATTCCTGAATTGAATAACCATGATGTCCAGGAGATGTGGTTTCAACAAGACGGCGCAACATGTCACACAGCTCGTGCCACAATAGATTTATTGAAAGACACGTTTGATGACCGCCTAATTTCACGTTTTGGACCTGTGAATTAGCCTCCAAGATCTTGTGATTTAACACCGCTAGACTAAAAGTCATTGGTCTTTGCGGTAAAGCCACAAAAGCTTGATCATTTGGAAGACAACATTCGCCGTGTTATTGCCGATATACGGCCACATATGTTAGAAAAATTCATCATCATGCCCGCGCTAGCCGTGGCGGGCATATGCCAGAAATCATATTTAAAATGTAATGCCACAAGATTATCTTTCGGAAAAATAAAATTCATGTCAATCGAATAATCCATCGTTGTTTTATTGCAACTTAAAGTTCTATACCTCCATAAAAAACACCCCTTATTAAATTGTCTGTTAGCTTGCCATTCTAGAGAACCCTGCAGCTAAAACCGTTGTATTGTCTTATTAGCTGGAGCGCTGGATACAGCCTTTATCTATGCCATCAAATGCTGTACCTTATTCTACAAATACGATTTGTAAGGCTATTTTGCACTCGACTGAATGCTCGATGATGATTCCTATTATTAGTTTCATACAAATTCTTAAGAATTGATGATGTTTGTCATCGTTCTCATATACAAGTAATCCACATATTGTATGATTTATGGAATTTACATTTTGTTTTTGTTTTATTTTATTTTGTTTCTTTTTTAATTTATTGCTAACAAAGCAACTTTTAAGATTTTGTGTATATGTATGTATAGTATAATTCTCTGACAAAATGTTTCTAGAAAAATAAATAAAATATTTTTATTTATAATAAATAATATAATAAAAATAAAAATAAAAATAATAGGATATTCATAATATTAATGAAATAAGTTGCTTCACACTGATTCCAATACAAAAAATTTTAATCAAAATTTTTATCTATTTTTCTTACTTCTCTTAAATTCTAAATATAAATCTATCTTTGCTAACAATTTTATTTTCTTTATAATTATTTTTTTTATATTTTTTTAGATGAGTTTTTTTTTTATTTTGTTATAAAAAGTGTAACATAATTTAATATTCAGTGTTAAACATGCAAAACTTGTCAGTTTGAAAAATTTTATATTGTTTTGTCTTATTTTTTTTCATTTTTAATTTTTATTTTTATGCCTGTTTTTCATTTTTATTTTTCTCTTAATTATAATCGCACAATCATATTTTTCACACTCTACAACATGCACATAAACATCATGCCACACCATATCAAAAAGCTAAACATGCCACAATTATAACAACAAATCATACACATTCATAAATATTTTAAACTAAAAATGTATAAAAAAACAAGAGAACCAGACGTAAAAGTTTAAAATGTTGTTTAGTTTACCTTTAGTAACCAACCAACTACCCCATTTAACTACGGTGATCTACCATTACTCTACCTTTGTTCTGTGGTGATAGCGGTAGTGGTGGTGTATGTATATATGGGGAAATGTCAAAAATAATGGTTGACAGATAAAAGAAACAAGCATGACAACTGTCACTTTTTCAAACTTTTCGAAAAAAGTTTTAGACAACAATTGGTTTAAGTTTGTAAAAAAAAAAATAGAAAAAACTTTAACTGGAGTCATGTGCACTGAAATAGGTTGCAATGTTGAAAGCAAGTCGTCAAATCTATATTTTGAATGTATTTGCTAACCAACTAGTAACTAGTTCACCCTATATCGGTCTGGAACCTACCGTGCAGCATCACTTACTACCATCCTCAATCTAATTAAGGATTGAAAAATTGCCAGACGGCAACACTGGAATGCTCAAAGGGGACTTCATTACTCTTGGACGGAAGTAAGCAATTTGGGCGTCGTTCTGAGGTTCCTAAATTTGGCAGGACGCACTTAAAGCTCTTAACGGAGTTTCTTACATGCGACTTTGGACCGCCATCCTCGGTCACAGATGTGGATGTTTGTAGACTGTACTCACTGGCATCAGAGATAGCATAACACATATTGTGTGGTACTTGATAGGCTTAGATAGAAATGTTTAGCTGGACAGAGTGTCTCACTGGGTGACATATTCACCATTACGGTTTCAGATCTGCTTGTGCATTAGGAAGGCAGCAGATCTGCTGAGCAAGCTATAGACCGGATAAGCAGTGGCCTTCAATACTGCCTGATCGGTATAATTAATAATGATGATGATAGTAATGCTCTCGTTTTGACTTAATATCTGTTGAAGCAGAAGTAAAAAAGTCAAAACAATTAAGATGGAACCTACTTTAAAATTACAAAATTTAAAGTAACCCAGCAAAATATTATTCATAAAATTCTTTTTCGTTTAGTTATGCAGTTGTTTTACCACTAATGTCGCATTTTATTTTTAATGACAAATTTATTTAAAATGACAAATTTTTTAATATTTTCTTTATTCTAATTTACAGTATGACAAATCAACATTCGTACTTGTTTTCAGAAAGCATGTTTTTTAAAAGCCTCTTTTGTAATAAAATAAATAATGAAAATAATCTTTTCTATACGATTTTGGATCAAAAAGTTTTCTTGCTTAAAAGAAATAATACGAAACGTATTTTAATCATAATTTTTTTTATAAAAATAACGAAATTGAAGTAAATACAATTTTCAGGTTGTAGGAATTTGTATTTTTCATATTGTAAATGTGAAATAAAATAAATAAGAGCAGTGCCAGTCGTAATGTGTACTTTAGTTGAGATACTGATTTTGAATAACAATTTTTAAAAAAGGTTAATAAACCTTAAAGTGGATATTTACTAATTTGTACTTGAAACTCAAAATTAAAGTTTTTTGTGAATATAGCCGTATATCTTTAACTTAAAACCTTTTACTGCCTATTTTATATTCATAGTTGAAAATAAAATATACTTTAAGTTGAACAGGCTTTAAATGGGTGTCAACTACAATTTGCTTAATGTTTTTATGGAATTTTTATCATTTTTTATGTGGGAACACTTTTTATAATTTTTTTTATTTTTTAAACCAACAATGACGAGCAGGGTTCATTTGATCCATTTGTATATCCGACTGCCAATATTTTTTTGATCAATGATTTTTGTGAATTGGCAATTGGTAATTCCTTTCATTCATTTTTTAAATAGCACAACTGCTTAAAAAACGGATAATAAAGGGTCCGTCATCTAACGTTTTTTTCTCAACTAGTGCTTATTTCGTGAATGGTAACACTTAGCTCATGTCTGATTTGACAGATAATTAGTTTTATCCTTCCGTTGAACGAATATGGTTGTGTATACGCTTGAACAACACTGGGAAATTTTGCGATATTACTTTGATCGATCGACTTACAGATGATGCCGATTTTGCCAAAAAAAAAAAAAATGTCTTTTCAGATGAAGCTCATTTTGATCTTGGCGGGTATGTAAACAAGCAAAATTGTCGCATTTGGGGCAAAGAAAACCCGCACGCATACATTGAAGGGCCCATACATCCAAGACGAGTCACTGTTTGGTGCGAATTTTGGTCCAGAGGCATAATTGGGCCATTTGTCTTCGAAAATGAGCAAGGAGTGGCCGTTACAGTCAATAGCGATCGCTATCGGGCCATGTTGAACGAATTTTTGTTCACAAAAATTGAAAAGGAGGATATTACCAACATTTGGTTTCAACAGGACGGCGCTACGTGCCATACAGCCGAAGCTACACTCGATGTTTTGCGCCCAATTTTTGAAGATCGCTTTATCAGCCGCAGAGCTGATGTGGTTTGGCCACCTAGGAGCGGCGATTGACACCGTTGGACTATTATTTGTGGGGTGCCGTCAAAGATAAGTATTACGCCAACAAGCCAGAGACAATTGACGCTTTAAAGGACAATATTCGTGAAGCCATTGGTGAAATATAGCTGCACACATTGGACCGATCGTGTAGCCTACTGCATGGCCAGACGAGGCAGCCATTTGAATGAAATTATTTTCCATTATTGACCGGAAGTATTGTACTTTCAAATAAAAAAAGAAATTTGAGAAAATATTCAGTAGTTTTTTTATAGCATTTTCAAAAAAAAAAATGTTTGGCAGACCCTTTAGTTATTGGACCCATTTACATATTTGGTCGCCAGTATTTCTTTGGTCAGTTACTTTTCTGAATTTTTTACTCGTCAATTTGATCATAAATCTTTTTATTAGGCAGCTGTGCTTGAAAGTGTGTATATGTTATCATATTCTGTAGTGCAGGCGCCATTTGCTACCAAGAAACTCCATGTGAGTTCGACGTTAGTTCGGTGGCTTCCATAGGCTTGGCTTTGGCATTTCGCTACATTAGACTTATTTATTTTTATTTATTTTTTTCAATGAGTCCAGCACTCTGGGGATAATCCCTACTCATGCAGTGCATTGTGCTGGAAAATAGGTTGTGGGAAGGAGAATCGATAGAGTAGTATCTGTGAACGTTCGATTTAAATTTGCTCATGTCGTAAGTGGCAGGAAAGACATTCGCAGAAAGATTGTTCCACAAACGAATACTGCGTTGTGCACTTCAATGGGCAATCAACTACAAAGGAATGCGCTCTATGAGAAATATTAGTACTACGTAAGAATATACGACTACCAGGAGTTAGTTTCTTAATTTCGTCAGAACACATTCCGTATTAATACCGATAGAACAATGAAACACACGCCCCATTGGGACGATGCTCTAATGAATCGATAGAAGAACCTTCGCCCTCTCCTATAAGTCTTGTAAATATTAAGGAGATCAGATGGAGTGCAGTAATTCCTACACCGTCTTAAGAAGCCGAGACACTTGAATGCTTCTTTCGACACTCGAAATATATGCTCGTTCCAACGAACGTCACAGTGAAATCTCATGGCCAGAACATAAAGAGCATCTGATTCCACAATATTTACATTACCCATAGATACAGATGATACACGTCTGTGTGTCAGAAAACAACATTGGGTTTGGCGCGCATAAAAGATGTATTATTGATGTGTTTCAGGAAATACATCCATACTAAAGGGTTGATTTTACGCAGCAGTTGAATATGTTTATCTTATTAGTCCATTTCTAGATAGCAGTCAGTCCACACATAACTAAACTTTTTCAACTCGATATTACGTATCCTGAATTTGGTGCTGTTAATCGTATTGCAGTGCATTTACTTACATATTTCCATGTTAAGCATTAGTCCTGTCTTTGCAACTAAACTTCATAAATTTTAAAGTTGAACAGATGTGCCGAGTTCCACACTACCAAGTATTGGTTAAGTTCCAATCTTATGCCTTTGCTGACTGTTGTAACCATGCAAACATTGCTATACTGTACAGAAGCGGGGATAATATGCATCCCTGTTGGTGTATGGAGAGCAGAGCTTGTGAGAGAGAGACATTTCTATGGTAGAAAAGAAACAGAATTCATGGAAAACAATAGGTGAAGCAAAAAAAAAATTTATCAGCATTTAGGGCAAAAGGAAAAAATTTTTACAAAATTTTTCATTTCAATTTTATTTTCTTAAGTAATGTATTTAAAAACAGGTTAAGCTGGTTTTATCTTTAGAGTCGACTCTAAAGCCAAAAGTATACTCTAATTTGTCTATGAATGAATTTTTCTAAAAGTCGACTTATGTTCTCTTAAAGTATACTTTATTTTTGACTGTGAATATGGGCCATTCTTCTTAAATTGTCGTTGTTCTAATATTTTTCGAAACACTTTGATGTTGTTCGTAGTAGTTGGCCCCTTATGTATCGTTAAGAGAGGTCACTCTATCGCACCATGACTATTTATTGTTTTTTATTACATATTTTACTTATTGTTGTTTTTGTTGTTCTTATTATTCGTGTTTATTAAATTTATTTTCTAATACTTTCAAATGACATAATCATGCAAATTAGCCACACACGTTATTCAAATAATATTTTTTCATTAATATTTTTCATTATTTTTTAGTTTTTATTTCCATAATATTTTTTTACTCGTATATTATTGCTAAAATTATAGGTCCACTATTATCTATTTGAATTCCGAACTATAGATTTATTTTACAATTTAATACGAGGAATTCAATTTTTTTTATTTATTTGTGTTTTTTTTCATTTCAAATAAATAATTTTTATGATGTTTGTAGTTTTGTTTCACTGAATGCATATATGAAGTACAGTAAAGGTCTTAAAAGCTGATTGTTAAACGTTTAAACAGTTAAGACGTTCAACAATTAGTCAAATAGAAATAGTGAACCTTTTTGGCAATTAAGTGAATATCTAACCTTTGTTATCGTCCATAAGTTCCAACTTGCTTTAATCGGCCAAAGGCAAATAAACTTTAAACTTTATTTGCTTTACTCTATACATATGCATATGCTCTCCCTTAAATTCCATACGTATTGGTCGGCGTTTTTTATTTCTATTCTCCAAATAGGCTTTTGTGTCAATTATAACATCTGCATTCGACACAAATCTCTTATCACCTGGCCACTTTCTGAAATTTGGAAAAAGAAACTGATTGAAACGACTTGATTGAACCTGGAAAGTATGATCATTTATAGATCTTTGCCATAATGATTTTACAAGAGTGTACCTATGCATCTACGTTTTACACTTTAGAGAATAATGAATGTGGCAAATAGATTCACATTGAACTTTTTACGTATGACTACGTACAGATGCACTTGAATAATATTCGCCAGTAATCGTTTTACTCTCTTCAAGGTAGTCGTTATAAATGACTCTAGTAAACCAACGCTTTCCATTTCTTTACTGCACATACTTTTAAAGAAACCCACCGTTTTAATTGTTTTTGTTTTCTGAACAGTTCTTACAAATTCATATTTCATTCAAAGTAACAAAGCAGATCAAACTGATCAAAAACATTGACAAATATTTCTTTAGAGGTAATCTCGCGCTTCCAATTATGATACATTGTGAGCATTTAGAACATCCATCTCGCGGGGATAGCACTTTTATATTCAAATATTCATGCAAAATATAATGTACTGCCACGTTCGCACGAAAAATTTTTTTCGTAATTAATTCCGTCTTAACTATGAGCCGAATTCCCCATACAAAAATTTAAAAGCGTATCACTCATTTGGTAAGCAATTCAGTTCCAATTACATTGTGAATTATTACAAAATCAATGTAACTTTTAATTCCTATCGGACGTTTGCCCACGCTAATTGCGTTTATTTAATCACCTAACCTAACCGCTTTTTCCATTTCTAAAACACAATTTACCGGCAATTACGAAGAAAAAACATAGGTTCCATGCAAACAAGATAATTCGTATACATAATTTACACAACAAACAAAGCACTTCGAAGTCTCTTATAATAGATTGTGAGCCTTCAAAACACCTCTCTCGCTGGCAGTACTCTTATATCCAAATATTCATGCAAAATATAATGTACGAAACAGTTTTTTTTTCTAATTTGCTCTCTCATTTTTAATTAAATTCTCAATTCTGAGCCGATTTGCATAATTCCCCATATAAAATTTTTAAAGCGATTCATTCAATTTGTAAGTAATTTACTATCAATATCCCCTTGGATTACAAAAAAAGCTATGTGATCTGTAATTATCATCGGGTGTTTGTCTAACCTAATGGTGTTTATTTAATTTTCTAGCCTCTTTCCACTTCTGAAACAGAATTTTTCAGTCAATAACAAAATAATAAATAAGAAAAAAAAAACACAATATGAAGAAGATCCACTAAATCGAATTACAAAGGTGCCATGCGAACAGGATAACTCATATACGTAATTTAAACAGCAAACAAAGTAATTCAAAAGCAGCTACCTCAAGTAGTTTCATTCACTTTTCAGCCAATATCATTAAATGGATTTTATGCCGCTGTGGTTTGGTAGGTAAGATATCCATATACCAACCAGAAGGTCCTTGGTTTAGTACCAGGCCAGACCATCTGAAAAAAGAAAAAAGTTTTTTCAACAGCGTTATCACCTCATAATATTAGCTACTATTGAAAACTTCTCTATTCGGAGCCGCCGTTAAATTGTAGGTCCCTTTCAATGAGTCTAAAAATAGAATCGGCTGCAGCTCATTGACTGGGAGAATCCACGTGTTCATTCATAGAATATTATGGGAATTAATATAATAAATATTTATATCGCAAAATCAACACAGGGATTTGAGTTACTGCTTGCTCCCAAATAAATAGTACGGGGTGAACAGCTATTTCGTTGTCTTAGATCTGGGACTTGTTTTTGACTAATTTATGGTCTCTAAATAAGAAAATAACCGCACTTCCAATCTATCACCTCAACTTTTTAAGTTACGGTATACCCTGTTTTCGTCTCAAAAGTCATATAAAGTGTTCATCTAAAAGGAGATAAAGGAAAAACTTATCAAATATACTTTTCACAAATGGTTTTATTCATACTTATAAATTTGTCTGGAGTGTCTAACCCGTGCCCATTTTCGCTAGATGCTCCAATAATAGCTATAGTATGTACATTTAATTTACCTCGATAGCGGACCTCCATTACCTTCGAATCTTTGGTGAAATTTCTAGGGAGCTTATTGGCTTCCCACAAAGTATCCATTACTTTGTTTGACTTTTCTCAAGCTAAGTAGATGATTAATCTACTGCAGCTCGCCTCAATGTGATTATGTGTAGTGGTAAGTGATGGTGATCCTTACTTAGCAATGTAATTTTTCCCATTATTTGGCGTTTTCTTCTGATCCTTCGCTTGATGTTTGTTATCATCAGCAGAGGTAAGCTTGATGATCAGGGCGGCTTCTTTAGATGGATTTTTTTGGAAAGAGGTTGAAGTCTTTTTCGTTAAACACTTAAAACCGCAATTAAATTTCTTCTTCGTTATTTCCTCTGCTGAGATTTGAATCCTGGCTGTTTGTGTTGTATGCCGGTGCTCTAACAACACGCCACCCCACAAACTAAATACATTTTTAAGATCAGCAATCATATTTGACCCTAGAACAGCTGGAAAATCTAATTCAACCAATATTATACTACAAATTGTTTCCTCCTAAAGTGGTTCAGTTGTAAATTAAAGTTAATTTAAAACTATTATCATGCGTTGAATCAAAATCATATAGGGTCCGCCAAATAATTTTTTTTTTTTAAATGCTATAAAAAAACTACTGAATATTTTCTCAAATTTCTTTTTTTTTATTTGAAAGTACAATCCTTACGGTTAATAATGGAAAATAACTTCATTCAAATGGCTGTCTTGGCTGGCCATGCTGTAGCCTACACGATCGGTCCAATTTTTTAGCACATTATCGATTGTGTGCAGCTGTATTTCACCAATGGCTTCACGAATATTGTCCTTTAAAGCGTCAATTGTCTCTGGCTTGTTGGCGTAACACTTATCTTTGATGCACCCCACAAATAATAGTCCAACGGTGTCAAATCGCAGCTTCGAGGTGGCCAAAAGACATCAGCACTGCGACTGATAATGCGATCTTCAAAAACAGGGCGCAAAACACTGAGTGTAGCTTCGGCTAATGTTGCTAATATCCTCCTCTTCAATTTTCGTGAACAAAAATTCGTTGAACTTGGTCTGATAACGATCACAATTGACTGTAACGGCCACTCCTTGCTCATTTTCGAAGAAAAATGGCCCATTTATGCCTTTGGACCAAAATCCGCACCAAACAGTGACTCGTCTTGGGCTTCTTGGGGTTTTCTGTGCCCCAAATGCGACAATTTTGCTTGTTTACATACCCGCCAAAATCAAAATGAGCTTCATCTGAAAAAATGATTTTTTTGGCAAAATCGGCATCTTCTGTAAGTCGATCGCAGGCCCACTTAGCGAAGCGAAAACGCTTTGGACACAACCATATTCATTCAGCGGAAGGATAAAACTAATTATCTGTCAAATCAGACATGAGCTAAGTGTTACCATTCATGAAATAAGCACTAGTTGAAAAAAAGCTTTAGATGGCGAACCCTATACTTCAAGTGTCAAACATCTTTATATTAAGTCATAGCGAGACTTAATTTTTGGAATTTTGTAGTCATTTACGTTTTTTTGTTTTAACCTTTTTAAATTAACGTTTGTGGTCTTTTAAATGCATCGAATTTAACGTTTTACTTTATGTGGCAAATAATCCACAACTTATCTTTATACAGAAACTTATTTAATTTCCTCTTAATACACAATAACACTTTTATTTACGACTAAAACGACTTTTCTTTATGTCTTTTAAATTAAATTTTTACACAATGACTTTCCAACTATAACTGAACTACTAGGCGTGATGTGTCACCTTTTATACCAAATCATCAATATCGAATATTCTTGCAGTTACTACATATTTCTATCTATACGTTACATTCAAAAGGTAATAAAATCATAAAAACACACAAACGAATCAAGCTGGCAACAGCGTTAAACATGCAAGTGATAGCACTCTAAAAAGTACTGACAATTAGGGCAGTAACTGATACACAGAGTCTTGACACAAACCAATAAATTCCTTAGCTAAGACTACTACTGTACTAATTTAGTGCATATTTCTTTAGGCATTGTTTGATTTCGTTACAATATGTAGTTTTAATATACAGAGTTTTTCAAATAAATATTATTTTTTTATTTAAAAATATGTTTTCACTCTTTTCACAAATCACACACACTGTGCAATTAAATATATTTTATTGCCGCTTGTATTCAATTAACAATTTCAAATTTAGAAAATATTTTTTATAGAAAATAGTGGACAATTAAAAATTTATATATGTACTCGGTATTATGAAGAAAAAAAAAAAACACCGAGTATATGTTTTTTTTTTTTTTTAATATTTTCTGTATTTGTCGTGTTATTTTTATTTAATTTCTTTCTAATCAAATTATTTTTTATAAAATTATAATCGTATACGAGCGATTCAATGACAAACTAATCAATTAAATTGGTGCATTTATTCATCGCCATTAAATACTTAAAAAAAACAAGCGCACAGAGACACAATTAGAAAAAAGCAAACATACAGTAAAACCATCTAAAAGAGGACCTGAAAGTTTAAGAACCTAAATAATTGTATTTAACGTCTATAAAAATATAAAATTCTTTGTGTTTGTTTTTGAATTTGTTCCACTGTAACTTTAATAAACTGACAGCTTACAGCAACAACAATGACAGTTTTAACATTTACAATAACAATAACAATAACAATAACAAAGAGGGAATGATTCTTATTATTAATTAGTTTCAATTATTGCATAATATTATATTGTTTATGTTGTTTGTTGTTATTATTGTCTGTGTTTTTGTAATAAATTTTAATTTTTGTCGCTTTTTAAAAAATTTCTATTGTTTTTTCTCAATTTTTAATGACAAGAAAACCTGAAAAGTAATTTTATTCCAAAGAGAAGGTGATGTGCAACATCATCGGAATGGCGTTTTTTTTTCAACAAAAACGTAATCCGACTAATTTTGAATAAAAATGGATATTTGAACTTAACGATGTATTCAAAAACATTTGCTTTCTTTAAATGTTATCTTTCAATAATCAAGCGAGCCAGTTCAAAAACTTGTTAATTTTGTGTCACGTTGAACGTTTTTTTGTATTTCGCCATCTCAGTCATGATTCATCACCAATTATGAACTGAATTGCTTAAATTCCCATACAATACTTTAAGAGCGAATCATTCAGATTGCAAGTAATTCGGTTTCAATTTTCCTGTGGATTACTATAAAAACACCTTAATTTCCATATTTTATCGGGTGTTTGCCCACGCTAAATGTGTTTATTTAATTACCCAACCTTTTTTCAATTTTTAAATCAAAATTAACCGGAAAATGTCAAAACATCAAATAAAAATAACAAGAAAAAGATGAGGTACCAACAAAACGAATTACAAAGATGCCATGTGGACAGTGTAATTTGTACAAGTAACTGAAACAACAAAACAATTAATCAAAATATAGTGCAAACATACTTTTTTTGTTTTTAATATAAGGCCAGCACCCAGGGGATGGCCCCTACTCATGCAGTGCATTGTGCTGGTACTAGGAAAATAGGTTATTGGAAGGAGGACAGAGGGAGTAGTATTTATGGACGTTAGATTTAAATTTACTCATGTCGTAAGTGGCAGGAAATACTTTCCACAATCGAACAATGCGAAACAAACTGTTATTGGACGGTAGTTCTCAGGGTTACTAGCCTCGTCCTTTTTGGGGATTGGCCTTACATTGGCAACCTTCAGGCAAGATGGAAAAATACCGGCGCAATATGACGCACTGAAAAGGTGAGCTAATGGACGCGCAAGCGTCGATGAACACTGCTTCAGGACCAGTGCTGGTATGCCATCCGGCCCAGAAGACTTGTTAACGTTGAGATTTGCAAGGACCCTTTTTACAGCACGGGCTCGAAAGAATATACTAGGCGTAGTTACTGCTACTCTTTCAAGGTCGGGCAGTGGTTGAATGCTCTCCGGCAAGTGAGAATTACTTGCAAACATTTTGGCCAAAATGTTTGCCTTTTCAACCGGGTTCGTGAATGTGTGATCATTCTCTATAAGAGCAGGAACCGAACTAGCGTTGTTTCTCAACCTTTTAACGAATGACTAAAAGTTTTTACTTCCCCACGGAAAAGTAAGAACTTTAGCACGAAGGAGCTGCTCGTATAAAGTGAAGATCTCGCCTGTTTGCGAATATGGTTGTGTAGACGCTTTGCTAAGTGGGCCTGCGATCGACTTACAGAAGATGCCGATTTTGCCAAAAAAAAATCATCTTTTCAGATGAAGCTCATTTTGATCTTGGCGGGTATGTAAACAAGCAAAATTGTCGCATTTGTGGTACAGAAAACCCGCACGCATACATTGAAAAGCCGATACACCCAAGACGAGTCACTATTTGGTGCGGATTTTGGTCCAGAGGCATAATTGGCCATTTCTCTTCGAAAATGAGCAAGGAGTAGCCGTTACAGTCAATGGCGATCGTTATCAGGCCATGTTGTTTGTTCACAAAAGTTGAAGAGGAGGATATTAGCAACATTTGTTTTCAACAGGACGGCGCTGTGTGCCACACAGCCGAAGCTACACTCGATGTTTTGCGCCCTGTTTTTGAAGATCGCATTATCAGCCGCAGAGCTGATGTCGTTTGGCCACCTCGCAACTGGACTTCTATTTGTGGGGTGCCGTCAAAGATAAGTGTTACGCCAACAAGCCAGATACAATTGACGCTTTAAAGGACAATATTCGTGAAGCCATTGGTGAAATACGGCTGCACACAATCGATAATGTGCTTAAAAATTGGACCGATCGTGTAGGCTACTGCATGGCCAGCCGATACAGCCATTTGACTGAAATTATTCTCCATTATTAACCGGAAGGATTGTACTTCCAAATAAAAAAAGAAATTTGAGAAAATATTCAGTAGTTTTTTTGCTTAGCATTTTCAAAAAAAAAAAAAAAAATTCATTTGGCAGACCCTATACGTGGTGTCTGTCTACTGATTGATTCAAAATGAAAGAAACCAATTTTAGGTTTTATATGTCGTTTGTTTTTATCACAGTCTTCTACGAAGCACTTGCTCCATAAAATTTTAGCTTTTTTTTATTTTGTTTTTTTTTTTAATTCCAAATCATAAAATTCAAAGCCACAACAGGCACAAGTGTAGCTTATTTTTTATTAACAATGCGCATAAAATTTATCCAGAAATCCTTTAACTCCCTACCTATTTAATTAAATGACATTTTTATTTAATTCATGTAAGTGAAGTAACAATAAAAATAATCTTTAAAAAGCTTTAAAAGCCATAAACAAAACGGTCGTAAAAATGAATATGTTTACACTCATCGCATATCACATTTATCGCTAGCGAAGATATAAATTAAGTCTGTGTGTGCTTTTTTATAAACAAATTATTTTGGAAGAAAACAAAAAAAGTCATGCAATAATAAAAGACAGCATATTCTAGGCGAAAAGCCTAAAAATACTTGTATGGGTTGATGAGGGGAGTTGTTGTAAAAATAATACAACAAATAAGAAAGGG
Organism: Wohlfahrtia magnifica; assembly: GCA_023159175.1. Taxonomy (NCBI): domain Eukaryota; kingdom Metazoa; phylum Arthropoda; class Insecta; order Diptera; family Sarcophagidae; genus Wohlfahrtia; species Wohlfahrtia magnifica. Next base: position 258,779 of record JAKWBJ010000212.1, on the reverse strand, counting down.
AAAAAAAGAAAAGGGAAAAATTGCAATATAAAAAATCTGCAAGTTACATGGTTAAATCAAATTTAGGTTAAATACTAAATGGTAACTCCCCCACTACTTGAAAGAAAATTACAATTTTTTAGTACAAAGTGAACAAGAGAAACACGAAATAATACTTGGTTGTGGTTCTTGTTAATGTTTTACGTTGCCAAGTAAAGCGCATAGACACCACATGAGAAACAGCTGTGAAGAAAAAATAAAACCAAGAATGTATTGTATTGCTAGGTGGTACCAAGGAGAATTTTAAATCCTCTTCTATGTGGTTTCTCTTTGTAGGGGTTTGCTGAAGATTTTTGTACTTTTTTTTAATTCAAATTAACATGTTTGTTTATCCATTTTTTCCTCTACATCTCCCCTCCCATAGTTTATGTAACAAACTTGTTTTCGGAGCAAGTGTATAGAATTTCATTTTCGGCGCCGATTACAGTGTCTGCAGAAACCTTTTCTAGTCCTTTATTCACTTTTCTTAATTTTTATTAAATTTATTTTACTTCATTTTGCTATTCTCTTTATTGATCTGCTCTACTACTCCACTCTTCTCTATTTTGTTCTAAAGTACTTTACTGAACCCTGGTCTAGTTGACTCAACCCAACTTTATTCAATCTTATTCCACTCTGTTCTACTTTGTTCTGTTCTGCTCTACTCTACTTGACGCTTATCTGTTTTCCTTTGCTGCTTTATCCTAATTTGCTCTACTCTACCCTGCACTAGTATAGTCAAATTGCTTCGGTTCTACTCTATTCTACTTTTTTCTGTTCTATTATTATATAAATTGCTAGCTAAACCCCGGCGTGCTTCGCTGCCACTATTCTAATTACTAATTTCATTATAAGTTTTAACTCTTTTTCTACAGTTTTACTTATCCAAATCCGCAAATTTTTTAACTGATGTATTGTCTACCAATTCGCTAAACGAAATGCGGAAACTCCCATTCTAACTGTTCTTAAGATATAATATTTAGTTTATATGGGAGGTACCATGCCAACTTATCCAATACCGCCCATCTTAGATTTCAGCTTGTGTTGACTGCGAATGAATTTGAACTAAATTTAGGCACTTTTACTCTTACTGTTTTGAAGATATCGATAAATAAATATTTGTATGAGCATGACACTCTCTATTTATTTAAACCAGATTCAGGCAAAGAGCTGCTCCTCTCTTCTATTTTCACATGTACGTAGTCATAGGCATAGGCAAAAAATAAGTAAAAAATATACAAAGAGAGCTAAAGAGAAAACAAGTGAAAAAATACAGTGCTAGTGGTCTGTGTAAGAGACTCTCAAATTGCTACCACAATTGTAAAATGTATTATATTAGTTTGCCTAACGCTGCTTTAAACCACCAGTGACAGTAAAACTTTTCAAGGCATTTATTGGTTAGAAAATCGGTTGAGTGGTTCTTGAGTTATTGAATAACGAACAGAAAATAACTTATCTAAGAATATATCGCACACTAGGGCCGTACTCTGCTCTATTTTACTCCACTCTACCTAGTCTTCCTACCTTTTTCTGCCCTACTTTATTACTCTATTTTACTTTGCTCTACTCTTCTCCACCTACTCTGCTGTATTCTACACTGGTCTGCTCTATCTTACTTTTATCTTTTCAATATAAATTGACTTATATTGCGGAAAGGCCCTCACAGGCACAGTATTAAACTGTGTTGGGCTCCAGAGAATGAGACTGCATATGAACTAGCAAGAGAGGGCGCGGCGAAAGGTGTGCATTTGGCGGACGGTTGTGGATTGGATTTTTTTGTTTGTTGGATTGACCTACGGATTAGTTATGGACTGGATGGCTCATGCAGAAGCAGAAATGGCCCCAGACTGGACCAATGAAAAACGAAAATGGTGCTGGTTGGTTTTCTGAGGGCGAAAACTGGATTGTGGAACGTAGGCATCAATGATTTCTGCAGAGTATGTGACGATGAAGAGCAGCCTGAGAAGGTTAAACACATCTTGTGACGCAAGCTCAGGCTGTTGGCCCAGGTCTTTTTAAGTGGCTTTAGTGCGGTTGTATCTACCATTTTTTTCAGATCTGAAGGTATTTTTATCGGACATTAGTAAGTTTGTGAGGTGACTCCCGATGTAACGGGAGTTTCTTTTCGTATTTCTCTTACCTTATTTTTCTTTTTTCTTTTTCATATTTTTTATCGCTTTTCATTTTTTGTATGTCGATTGCGTTTTCTTCCCGAAGGAATTCACAAAGGATTACTTTCTCGGCCTCTTGGTGGGGTAACGTGTACCCTACTTTCGTAACCTAACCTCAACCTACTTTCCTTTATTCGACAATAGCTCACTTTGCTATACACGTAATTCTGCTTTAATAGTTCTCTACTTTATCCTTTTGTTTATTCAACAATACGTCTTATCGTCGTATATCTGACTCTACTGCACTGCCATCTTTTTTATTCAGCGGAGCTTTACTTTCCTCCACAACACTATTTATTTTCGACTCAATTTTTGTATACTAATGCTGACATTTTACCATATTTTGATCTATGCGTGTATTTTATCTTTTAAATTTCCCTTCCACTTCCTTAAATGGCGTGTTTGTATTGGACCTACTCTGTTTTTAATTATATTTTCTTATACATTTTAATTTCAAATTCATAACCTTCAAAATCTGATCTCTCAAACCTAACTCTTATACTCTCACTCACTTCTAGCATAGGCTTTACTTTACTCTAGTTAATCGTACATATTGACCTACTGAACTATTTTCTTTTTTAAACGATTTAGATCCGAGAAAATATTTGTTTAACATAATTACCACCAGTACACTCAGCCCCTCTTTATAGGCTTAGGAATCCTACTTTTTACCATATTAGTACCCTCCAAAAATGTTTCAAATCAAAAATAACTCCACTTATATTACTTCTTCAAAGCCTTCCTAAAAATATGCTATAAAGTAAAGCGATAACAATGTAAATGAGAGTGATAAAGTAAAAGCGAGGTACTAACAGACACTAAGGTAGTATCATCACTAACATACAGAAAAAAAGATGTAAATAAATAACAATGGCAACCCACTACCCACACAACAGTAACAAATGTTAAGAAAATAAATCAGGATGCTCCCTCTCTCACTCCTTCAGTCAACGCTTGTTGTTTTTATTAGTATTTGTGAACAGCCTAAAGCCACTTTAAAAGATATGATAGAGAGTACCGAGTAAACCAAATAAAACAAATAGTGACGACATACATAAACAAATAAAAACAACAACAATGCAATAACGAAAATATATACCTATAAACATACCCACATACTTATATACCCAAAATATTGCACTCTCTTGTTTTCTTTTTTCAATACTCTTCAATTGTATTTACATGGTTTTTTTGCTGTTATAAGAGTGTGGAAATTTAGTTGTCTTGTTGTTGTTATGTCGTTCGCTGTTGTCTCTATATCCTAGGGGCAGCATAGTTTTGTTCTTGTTTTTCGTATAACAAAAACATGTTTTCGTGTGTACTCGTATGTGTTTGTATATGTAAATGCATGGCATGCCTACTATTTCATTATAAGTATGTGGGACTTTTTTATTCATCTTCATTTTTTTTTATAAATTTTGTATTTGCAATTGCTGACAGTGTTAAATACACTGAGAGAATTTAGGGTAGAGAATTTGGAAATTCACTAAATTTTAAAGTATGTCAGAGTTTTTAATTTTTAAAGTGTATTTAAATTTAAATTTTGAATTTAAATATGAGAAATTTAAGAAAAATAGCAAAAAAAACACAAGTAAGACAATATTCTTACAAGTTTTGAGCTGAAAACAATAAGTTGGAAGTTTTTTGAACTGATAATTGTCAAATTTGAAAGAGCAAAGCTTATGGTCTGGATTATTTAATACGGATTTATTTAAACTACGATTCTCGTTTATTTAGCTTACTTTAACTGAATTAAAAAAAATTGTATTGGACCCTGTACCGCAAAAGTATCCACTTTATTCTGAAAATTTAATTTATTAAAAATCAATTTAATCAGGTTTACATTAGCCATTATTATCTACGACCTTTTACCACTTTGGAATAACTTTACAATTCCATTACTGTAGAACTTGTGTGAATATCTTTCCAACACTATAATAACTATTCTTAACTTGTGCGTAAAGCTTACGCGATCAATGCCAGATACCGACATTAATCAACCGGTGCTAGACATAGTACTTAACCATTTCTAGTGGCAATGAGCTTTTCAAGTTTCAATAAAAAAATAAATTATGTGAAGAAATTGAATACAGTTTTGGCAGATCCTAAAAAATTTCGACGACGACATTACGCAGACAACTGTAGAAAGGGATTTATTGCGAATCCACAATGAACTGGCAGATCAGCACTTATTTAAAGCAGACAAGTGAAGAAAGAAGTTGATACATAAAGGATTACTGCGAAACTGAAAGGCGTTTGTTGAGGCCTTGTGAGCTCCTGTAAAAGAAGCTTCTATGTATACAAAAACGAAGGTTATTTTTGGCTTACGTTTGTCGCTGTATCACGTTTAAACCCGTTGACCGAATTTAACCAAACCATACAGGCCCCAATATGGTTTGTGTTTATGTGTGAAGCCCAAAATCTCCTGCTTTTCTATAGACAAAGATAAGTAGTCCAATGTATGTCATTTAATAATTCGATAACCACCGAGAGTCACTAAATTTGGTCTAAATTGGTTCGTAGTCAATACAAATCATCAGTTAAAAAAAGGGTGGAATTGGGCAAGTGGCAGGATACCTTCCATACGAAGTAAATATTGATTTTTGTATTTCTTGAGAACAGTTAAAGTAGAAGTTTACAAATTTCATCCACATGACTTCATAGTTAATACAAATCGTCAGAGAAGTTTCTTAATGTAGCCTAAATGAACTGGCAGTCAATACAAATCATCAGTTCCAAATGGGGCAGAATTGGGTAAGTGGGCGTGGCATCTACCATACAAACGAAGTATCGTTATTTGTATACATATTTTGAGAATGGTAATGGTAGAAGTTTCTAAATTTGGTTTAAACATCATAAGTCAATAACTGGTCAAGATTGGAAAGTGGGCGTGCCACCTCCCTTCATGCTAAATATGTAATTTTGCAAGTATCTATGTTGAATGGCAACAGTTTAACCTTCGTCATCTATCTACATCAACCAAAATGCGCGCAAGATTGATTTCGTGGGTATTACTTTTATTTAAAAAAGCGATAGCGAAGCGCGCTGGGTAAAAGTTATCTATACATACATACATATATAAAAATGAATGTGTTTTTGTTTTTTCAAGTCTATATGCAGCCAAAAGGCTCAACCTTTTAGCTTTGGCGCCTGATGGAGATAAAATGTTTGATTCAAGGTAGTAATTAAGTGGTGTGTAATCGTGGAACGGCAACAACTTACGTGTCATTGTGGAAAAATTTGTGAAATGGCGCTCTCCCCTGTATCTTTGTTCATAGACTTGGAGAAAGTTTTCGACAAATTAAATCACGATGTGATTTGGAGCTCTCTGTCATAGAGAAAGATCCCTCTTAAGCTCATATGCCTTATGAAGGGTTTATAAGGTTTGAGTAGAACTTTGAAACTGGTTGTGTCCTGTCATGACTGCTATTTAATATACTTTCAGACACGATCCTTAAAAATGCCCTTCGTAACGGTGGGATAATCTGGGGTTTGAAGGACCACTTAAACGATCTTGACTACGGGGACGATATTTGTCTTTTGACACAGTTTCCAAGATCTTGCATCGAATCTACGGAGTTTAACGCTGGGGCGGCCGAAGCAGCTGGTCTAAACATGGATGTGGCAAAAACTAAAACAATCCGTATCAATGATATGTCCCAGGATCAATTTATAATTGTCACGAACAAAATAGAGCATGTCGATCAATTTTGGAGCATCATAACCACAAACGGAGGGTTGGGTGAGGATATGGGTAATCGATTACAGAGAGCCCTCCAGCCGTTTGATCGTCTCAGAACTATCTGAAGCTTGCCCTTCGTAACTCTGCATATGAAAATTGCAATCTTTAATGCGTATTCAAAAACATCCTTCTGTTCTGCGAAACTTGGAACGCTGCGATATGATATGCGAAAGTTGCAAATATTCACAAACCGTGACTTTCGCAAGATCGTTCACATATTCTGGTCGAGGTCTATTACCAACCATATGCTTTGGCGAAGCACAGCTTAAGAGCGATTTTTAAACCCCTAACAGAACAAAAGAAGGTGCCGTCCTGCTCTCACATGAAGAAGACGGATTGATGACGAAGTAATTTTTTTTCTCCGTCACTCCTCTAGGGAGCATATTGGCTTGCCACAAAGCATCTATTGCCTTGTTTCAGTTCCTTTAATCAATTTGATATTTCAAGATAAGTAGATGATTAATCCGCTGTAGCTTCCTCCATATGATTTTTTTTTGTGTAGTGTTAGTGGTGAAGAACCTTGTTAATTGGTGGTGATCTTTACATTATCATTGTAATTTTTCTCAGTGGGTGGCGTATTTTTCCTGATCATTCGTCTGGTGTTTGTCATCATCACCAGAGGTATTCGAGAAGGGTCAGGGGCTTTTTTCTTTATTTTTTTTTTTAGATGGAGTTGTCTGGTGAGGAGTAGTTCAAGCCTTTTTTTATTATTAAACATTCGAAACCACAATTAAATTTTTTCTTCGTCATGTCCTCTGCTGGGGATCGAACCTGGGTCTTTTGTGTTGTTATGCTTGCGCTCTAACCACTACACCACACCACCCCCCTATGCTTCTTGTAGGAACGACGGGAAATTATTATTATTTTTAATTAAAAAGAACGCCGATGTTTAGCTAATTACTATAAAACCTTCTCCGTAGAGTTGGAAGCATTGGATGCAATGCCCTTACACCCAGTCTAAAATAGCGTTTCGAAGTGATTTAGATCTAAAGTACAACCACCACGTAAATTTCCTTAAGGTCACACCTTGAAACTAAACAAGAACTGAAGTTCTTTGGGTTCTTAGTGAGCATGGTACCAGAAATAAGTTTTTATTTTATCAGACTATACGGTGTTAGTTCACCACTTATGCTCCGATGGGTAGGCTCTAAGGTGTAGAATTTTGTTAAGGCTTCAACAGAGTTCCATGGTTTTAAACACTTCATACAATTTTATGTCAATTTAAATAAAACCGCTTGCTTTCCTTGGCATCGTATGTGGATTACGGTCAGTAATAGACCCATTCTCACAATAGTGTATAAAACAATTGTTACGCCCCCTCCCCCCCAAGATATTTTTAATTGCAATATTTTTGTTTTCTGCCACCTTCTGTCGATATTCAATTAAATTTTATTACTTTTTGTTTAATTTCTCCAAAAATTGTCTAAGAAAAGTTCTTTAAATTGTGTTCTATTTTTGGTAACAATCATCAAAGGATGTGAATAATTTCCCAACCAGATATACAGATTTCCTTCAAAAAAAAAAAAAAAAAAAAAAAACAGAAAATGAAAACTTTTAAGCCCAAATATTTCATTGGCAACGTCATATACAAACATGTGTGAAAAATGTTCGTAATTTTTTTCGCTTTTAATTTTCTCATATTTCAGACAAAGTTTTTGTTTGAGGTTTTCCTGCCGTGTATTTGTATTTTTTTACAAAGATAGGAAGAAATTTATGCCTCCTTTGCAGGCCCAAAAACGACTATGAAGGAATTTGAATTTTTGTTTTTTGTACATTTTTTTACTCCATTTTTTCCAAATTCTTTTCTTAACTTAAAACGGATGTAACATATTCGGGGGAATAATAATTCGTACACAGAAGGATATAATAGCAAAGAAGGTGACTTACAAAAGGGGGTGGCCAACAAGCCAAAAACATATTGTTGGAAACGTTTCTCCTTGTATACAAATTGTTTTCGTTTCAGCTTTGTGAACATTTACGAAGGCCGCTATTTAAGTTGCTAATGTTTTTGATGGAGAAAAATTTGCATTATAGTATAATATTAAGCCGCTCAAATTCTTGTGTAATTTTTTTTCCTCCGTTACTTCTTCAGCACCCAATGCTTTGATTCGGTTTCATTAATCAATATAATTTTCAAGCTAAGTACTCGTAGGTTATTAATTAACTGTAGCTCACCTCCACAACTTGTGTAGTGGTGAAGATTCTTGCTAAGTGGTGGTAGTGATCCTTAGCATTGTAATATTATTTCAGTAGATGGCGTTTTCTCCTGATCATTCGTCAGATGTTTGTCATCAGTGCCAGAGCTAAGCTGGATTGTCAGGGGGCTTCCTAGGTGGATTTATCTGGAGATAGATTGAAGTCGCTTTATTAAACACTCGAAACTACATTTTAAATGTATCATCAAGTCCTCTGCTGCAAGTTCGAACCTAAGCCGCTTGTGTTTTATATGTGCGCTCCAACCGTATATTCTTGTGCAATGAATTTCTGTAAAAGTTCGTTATATAGTATCTGTGGACTAGACCAATAGAAGTCGTCGGTGCAGTTGAGATCTTAACCTTGTCTCCAGATATAACTCTCGGCGTGAATAAGGCTGATATGGAACAGTAGTAGGTAAAGAACATAGACTTGTTTAATTCCAGCCTAAATATAAGATTGATCAACTGCGTACAGCAAGCAAGGCCAATGCGTTTTAAATCTCCTTTGCCTTTTTGAAATCCATAAAAAAGTTAAGTAATGTGGTGAATTATTGGTGCTGTTTCCGTCATATGTACATAATTTGTGTGGGCAGAAGCTTTCTTGCTCATTACTTAGAGAGACGTTTGTAATGGTTGTTTTTCCAGAGGTTCAAACTTTGAATTGGCAACACTGCTTCAGTTTACAACCGATTTAACAGCTGATAATTGTTTTTTGTTTAGTTTGGTTTGACATTTCGTTATGGAGAGACTTACGTTTTTGTGTGAAAAACGTTATGAAAACCAGCAACTATAAGTCAAATCTCCATTTAAAGAACCATAAACAATAATGGTATTCTTACTAATTTGTCTGTTTTTGTTTCCGTCACTCCCCTAGGGAGCATATTGGCTTTCCACAAAGCATTCATTGCTCTGTTTCAGTTTCTTTAATCAAGTTGATTTTCCAAGCCAAGTAGATGATTAATCCACTGTAGCTTCATACATATGATTATGCGTAGTGGTGAAGATCTTTGCTTTGGTGGTGAGTTTTACTTTGGCATTGTAAATTTTTTTCTCAGTATGTGGCGTTTTCTTCTGATCATTCGTCTGATATGTGTCACCATCGTCAGAGGTAAGCTGGAGTGTCAGGGAGGCTTCTTCTCTATTTTTTAAAAGAGTTGTCTGGAGGGAAAAAAGAAACCACAAATGAATATTTACGTCATGATGTCTGCTGGGGCTCGAATCTGGACCGCTTGTATTGTTATGCGTGCGCTATAACCATTACACCATACCACCACAGAATTCTTATTATCAGCCAGCAGGTTGCCCAACGCTGACATCTTGAACTGAGAGATCTTTTGTGCCCACTAATAGTCACGTAAGACTGTAAGCGGGGCGACCTCGCCCGTAGACAATGTCCAGTTGGGGGCAGGCAGAAAGCCGTGTCTAAACATGACCCTGGTTGAAAATATGCAGTCAGCACAACACAGTGGTACAGTAGTATGCCATGTGATTTCATCCTTCTCCACACTCTCTCTCATTTAGGATACGTCTTCTAATTATTAAGATGACATCTCAGGTAATAGTGTCCCGATTGAAAACCCACTATCCTACTATTGTCTACCCTCCGTAATCTATACAGACCTTTTCCATAAAGGAAAGGCCCAACAAATCGTTTGGGCTGTCGTAGTCCTCGGGCGCCTTTCTAATATGTAACCTTAACTATACATGTAAACTAGATATTTCGAAGATCTCTTTAGGATTCGCTGGCTCCTTTTTAAAGTCTTTTCTTCTACTGCTTAGTTATTTTTTGGTACGTTCTCCTCTTCAACTCTTTTGTCAACTCTCTACTCTATTACAATGGAACTACGATTTCTTAGGTCCCAGTAGGGTGTACTTTCTTATCAAACTTCTTCAGAGACCGGTAGATCTAAACTAGCCTTCTGAATTGTATTTGTATTTTTGGTATAATGAGCCCTATAGTGATTGCATGAGCGTGAGTTACTATAACACTAACCACCAGATCTGTTAGCGAAGTTAGAAACTCTACTCACCAGAATCTGATCGGAGAAGGTTATAATTTCTCATGTTTTCTCTTCATTCAAACTTAAATTCATTACAATCAGAATACGTTACTTCAAAACACGGAGGAGGTAGTATTCCTTAATTGCAAACTGAGATTTCCTACCAGTAAAGGATTCATGAGTACTGATAGACCAATGTAAAGAATATCATGTTCTAAAATTGCCATAATAGTCTTAACTCTCTCTCGAGAGGATCCATATAGGAAACCCTTTGTCCCTTTTCCCTCCGGCGGTAAAGTAAAAGAAACATCAACTACATAACACCATCCAAAGGTTCAGACGTCACCAACTCTGCAAAAAAAAAGAAAAAAAAGGGTAGGAGTCTTACCACCGCTACGCCAAATATACAGAGATCATAGGCAACTACAACATCTGTACTAGACATTTGCTACAGTAGACTGACTGTCTGCTGAGCTGGTAGACAAAAATTATTACAAAAAAACTGCAGCAATGCAAAGATGTCTTGAGGAAGTCTTACGCAACCAATAGGAGTAAAGCGGGATAAAATACTGCCTTAAAGTGTTTCTCCCATCATATATATAGCCGCCCTCGTATGTGCCTTTTGTTTACTAAACAATGCAAAACGAGAAATAGGAAAAAATGTAAATGTGTGTGTGCTTTTCAAGTACTTTTTTTCTCTATTCTTTTATTAGAGAAACGAAAACATATGCCGTTGCCTTTTCTTAATATAAAAATCTATAAAAAAGTCATTTAGGTAAATAATAACACCGACAACAACAACAATACATAATATTAACAATAACAGAAACAATTTACAACAACAACAATATGGAGGTTGAAATATTTACAATTTTTTTAAGATTTGTTATCAAAAATAACAAAATTCCAAATGGAAATCGGTTGTAGTTATTTTGCTGTCAAACCCAAAGGACATGCAAATTTGTACAAAAAAAAAAAAAAAAAAAAAAAAAAAAAAAAAAAAAAACTAAAGAAACAAACGACACGTAAAATAAAAATTAATATTTTATTTATTTTAAGTAACTATGGGGGGCGTTATTATTTAACAACCTTGAGATTTATGAAAATTTAATCGAGGGTTCTTCAGCTCACCCTTCTACCACATGCTTAAGAAAAAAATTGCAATTATTTTGCAATTAACCATTAAGTACTTTACTTGAGGTGCTTTCAACAGTTTTTAAACCAAACGTCTACAATGGAGAGTACTTTTCACGCATTTGTTGAAAAAATGGAACTTTAAAGTTGAGTCAAGATTTCTTTTACGGCAATGAGCTTATTTGTTCAACTTGTATGGAATATAAAGAAATATTCGGTTTTCCATGACTTTGGCGCACACGTAATACTGAACTTAACCGATGACATAGGTTATCTATGCTTTAAGCGATGCTGTGGCTTGTGACAGTTGTCGTTACCTCTACTTAGCTCCTAAATGATTTTAATAAAAATTCGGGGTGAAAACTGAAATAAATCAAAAAAACTTAATAAGTTATAAACTTTTTCACATTAGCTCATCATCAAAATAGAAACATTCTGATTCTGTTACAGAGTTCCAGTGAAAATAAATCAAGTCAAATGATTTTCATTCTAATACCATGTTCACACAAGTCTTCAAATTGTTTTGTATGCTATTTGAATTACTTATACAACTTACAGTGCATTCGACAAGTGTAGCTTCGACAATATGGTCACTATCAATTAGCTAATCAACTGCTTGAAGTAACTTTGGACTCAACATAACTTTTATTAGAATTTGTAACTAAAAAAAGTCGTTAGACTGCCTTAGTGAGAGCAAATTAAAATGGAAATTGATTTCAATAGACTTTGCATAGATTTATTAATGCCAAAAAATATATACCATATTCACACCAGAGAATGTCAAAAGTATAGTTTTGAGTGCTTTTAAAGTATTTGTGGCCAAACATGTATGAGTGAGTAAAGGTAAAAATAAAACGATAGCCATACACAACATACTCAAAGCAAAGTATGGCTACATTAATATTCGCGTATGGGTATGTTTCTAATCGAGTATACACAGAGTATACTAAGAGTATATTTCTCCACAACAAAACCTTTTAAATCGCAGTGATGCCGATAATAGAAGTATAAATACCATGTTCACACCAGAGAATGACAAATGTATGATTACTTTTATGTATGAGTACTTTTAAAGTATATGTGGCCAAACATGTATGAGTGAGTAAAGGTAAAAATAAAACGATACCCATACGCAACATATTCAAAGCAAAGTGCAACTTAAATAACTAAAAGTACAAGTTGCGTGGAGTGACTGTCATACACGCACTTATAAGTGTAAAGTCTGTATGAGTATTGGTACATTGATACTTGCGTATGGGTATATTTCTAATCAAGTATACACTGAGTTTACTTAGAGTATATTTCTACAAACTAAAACCTTTGAAATCGCTGTAATACAGTTAATAAAAGCGTAAATACCATGTTCACACCAGAGAATGACAAATATATGATTCTGAGTACTTTTAAAGTACTGGTGGCCAAACATGTATGAGTGAGTAAAGGTAAAAATAAAACGATAGCCATACACAACATACTCAAAGCAAAGTATGGCTACATTAATACTCGCGTATGGGTATGTTTCTAATCCAGTATACACAGAGTATACTAAGAGTATATTTCTCCACAATAAAACCTTTTCAATCGCAGTGATGCAGATAATAGAAGTATAAATACCATATTCACACCAGAGAATGTCAAAAGTATAGTTTTGAGTACTTTTAAAGTATTTGTGGCCAAACATGTATGAGTGATTAAAGATAAAAATAAAACGATACCCATACGCAACATATTCAAAGCAAAGTGCAACTTAAATAACTAAAAGTACGAGTTGCGTGGAGTGACTGTCATACACGCACTTATAAGTGTAAAGTCTGTATGAGTATTGGTAGATTAATACTTGCGTATGGGTATATTTCTAATCAACTATACACAGAGTTTACTTAGGGTATATTTCTACACAATAAAATCTTTCAAATCGCTGTGATGCAGTTAATAAAAGTGCAAATACCACGTTCGCACCAGAGAATGACAAAAGTATGATTTTAAGTACTTTTAAAGTATTGGTGGCCAAACATGTATGAGTGAGTACAGGTAAAAATAAAACGATACCCATACACAACATATTCAAAGCCAGTGCAACTTAAATAACTACAAGTAAAAGTTGCGTGGAGTGCCTGTCATACCCGCACTTATAAGTAAAGTATGTATGAGTATGGGTACATTTATACTTGGGTATGGGTATATTTCTAATCGAGTATACACAGAGTATACTTAGAGTATATTTCTACAAAATAAAACCTTTTAAATTGCTGTGATACAGTTAATAAAAGTGCTTTATATTTGACATTTTAGTAGAGCTAATATGATTATATATGTACATATGTATGTGGGCTATTTTCAAAATATTTTCAACGGATTCTATTTAAAGAATTAAGAAATAAGAACTGATAAAAAGTTTTGATCAAAATTCATGTGATAAAAGAATTATCTTATAAATATTGACTTATTATTTACTGTCTAATTTTGGAGATTTACCACATTTTTATTGTCCCATATTTTTGTAGAAAATTTTTTGCCTTTGATCTTCCATGTAAGTATTAGGGAGATCCGACGGTTATTATTTGACGAGGCACTCATTGAAAAACCCTCAAATTATTCATCAGTCACCTTTGCATCCATTAAAAGTGACAGTCTGGTGTGCAATTTGGTCAGGAGGAATCATTGGAAAACGGCGTAAAGGTAACTGTCAATGGGGAGCGATATCGTGATATGATTGAAAACTTTTTAACGCCACAACTGCATGCTTTTGGTTTGACTAACATGTGGTTTCAACAAGACGGTGCCACATCGCATACAGCCAGGATTACAATAGAATTATTTCAAGGAATGATAATGTTGATTGGCCTCCACGGTCGCCTGATTTGACTGATCCGGACTTCTTTTTGTTGGGATATCTGAAAAGCAAGGTTTATGCAAACAAACCAGAAACGCTGGAGCAACTCAAACAAAATATTCGTGATGAAATTAATGAAATATCGCGTGAAGTGTGTGAGAATGTAATGAAAAATGTACTCAAAATGAAAATGTACTCATTTGTGAGGTTAACAGAGGCGGGCATTTATTTATCTGATATTGTATTCCATACATAATTGCCGACATTAAATAAAACATTTATCAATATAAAATCCATTCTCTTTCATAAAATCAAAAATAATAAACAAATAAAGTAAATAGTATACGTTCACGGCGGTCACCCTGTATTTGTATAAATTTCGGTATAATTTTTATATATATGACAACCGTGAACGTTTTACAAACAACGTGAAAACCAAGGTAGATGGAAAAAGGTATGCACACTTGAGCAACAATAACTTTCTCTCATCTTCTGTAAATAAAAAATTGATTTTTATATATCGCACTCTACATCATGAACAGACACAACTCAACATTTATAAATTTTGAAAAGAGGCAACAAACTCTTTCTATTAACATGGTTTTATTTGACTAATCAAACTGAGTTCCACATTGAAGCGAACCGTCTCAGAAAATTAATTAATAATTTTGCAAATCGGAGGTAATTTTTAGTTCTGACTGTTTAATTCAAAATTTATTAAAATTTTTTCACTAAGTGGTGTGTATTATATCAAATTGTGCCTCTTTAACTGGAAATCTATTTTGATTAACACAAAATGTTGTTCATTAATAACGTCACAACAACTCGATATAATACAATTTAAGTGAAATAAAACTATTCAATTACTCATAATCTCACTGTTACAACTAAAAATAGTACTCTTTTGTTGGTACTGTACAAGCGGCACGGGAACATAAAAACAAATTCTCATGTAAGGAAGACAGTAATCCAAATAAATTTTTTCGTAGTCGTTAGAGATTAGATCTATGAATTGGTATCGCTGTTGAATATTTTCTGATGGTCTGGTCTGGGATTGAATCGATGACTTCTTGGCTAGAAGGTGGATGTCTTACCTAACATACCACAGTGACACATACACTATTAAATACTAGTGCATGAATTTGCACACTGTGCTGTTCGAAACCTAAGCAACTTTCCTTGTCGAGGCAATTAAGGACTCGTATATTAATTTTTGTTATCTTAGGCACCTAAGTTATAATTATAATAACAAACTTTTAATTCCCTTTTCTACCACATAATACAACAACAAAAACGAAATTAGCTCATTCAGTAGCTGTTTGCGACTTAAGCAACTTTCAGTAGTTTGTTTTTTATGGCCTCCGCACACCGCTTAGGCATAGTTTTTATGAGATTTGTTAATTAATTTTAAGCTCCCGTCAGCATCTGCTTATTTTTAAAAATACGGGGTCAAGCTCTGTGCTTCAAGAACTATTTTTTTTAATTATTCGAAAATCGGTTTTCGAAAAAAGTCGAATAAAAAAAAACATTGCAATGAGAGTTAAATAATGCAATAACAAAACGCAATAACTCTTTAATTTTTCTATTCTAAAGTATCAGGTTTATTTTACGAATGATTTTTGATTGCTATTAAAAAAATGCTAGGAATTTGCTTAATGCTTACAATACAATATTTCCTGTCTTGGATTGTTTTTTGGGCTCGAAAAAGAAAAAAGAAGAAAAACAGACATTGATATAAAAGTATACCATTTCTTTTATTCATCCATACATGCATGTCATATGAGTATTATTATACGCAGAAGTACTTAATGTACTTTCAAAATTTTTCCATTCCCATTTATATACATACCTCCAATGCATGAGTATGCGCGCACCCAAGTATTTTTATAGGTATAGTGAGCAACATCGATACAAATATGTTATTTAAGTCATTTAAGATGGTTGTGTACAGACATGTTTGCTATAAGTATGAAGTAGAATTATCTCTGTGTGTTGTTAATGTATGGGTATACACGACATCCAAAAATATAGATAAGTACTTAAGTATACTTGGTTTTTGAGTACTTATTGTTATTCTCTGATTCACACCACTTTTCGAATTACTTACGTTTTTCGCTGTTAAATATAATTAAGCAAATAACACTCGTTCAGACGGCATCTTGTTGTTTGATTGACACATAAACAAACTGAATGAATAAAACTATATCTCAGTTTTAGTTCCATACCTTAGGGAGGTCAATTTAATAAATTTGTAACGATAAATGTATGAAAACAATATTTTAATCAAGAGCTAAAAAGTATCCAAAATGACCTAATTTTTATGCTGGATGGCTGACGATGACAATAAAATCGATAAAAATTCCAGTTCACATTGATTTTTGTTAGTACATAAGAGAATGACATACAATTTGGGTCATTTTGAATGGGGATCTGTGGAATTTGGTTCATAATTAGGGATTAAAATGTGAATGAGAGAGCGAATAAGGTAAATATCTTGTTCTGTGAATTTGTTATAGGATTGCTTTAAGCAGTTTGCCATTGTCTGTTTACTTATGTTTTATTTTTGTCAATTTTAGATAAGAAAGTGATTAAATTTCTAATTTTGTTTTTAAATAATTTTTTGGTAATTTTTTTATATAAATTTTTTTAATTTTATATTTATTTCTCTTTTTCATTACAGGTAAGCAAAATATAAAATTTGACTTTACAAAATATCTTAAACCTCAAGTAGAGTAAGTCAAAGAGTTGATATTTCGAATATAAATAATATTCATTTTATTATATATTTTCTTAGCTAATCGAGAAATATCGATATCGATAATTATGGTTTGACGGCTGAGAATGTCAAACTGTGTTGACAATTCTGTTCAGTAAGATTTGGCAAGTCACCATGAATTAACGCCAGAACAATGCTTCCAAATTGTGCAAGTTTACTTAGAAAAGAATAAAACTGTTGGCTAAGTTCATAGAGCACTTCGTCCATTCTATGGGAGCTCAGTTCTGGTTAAATGGCTGCATTAATAAGCGAAATTTTGAAGCGAAGACAATCCTTAAGCGGTTAACGAATTACCATTATAACCATAAAAATTGACTGTTTGGTGCGGTTTCCTTGCTAGCGGCATCGTCGGTCCTTATTTGTTTTGAAATGAGCAGTATCGAGCCACGCTAACTAAATTTTAATCAGCGAAAAATTAATCAGCGAACCATTAGCGACATATGCGCAACTTGCCATGGACCATGCTTAACAATCAATTTATTGCTAAATTAATTTGGCGAAATCTTTATTTTCCGAAGTGGTCCCGTTTACTGGTTTATGCCGACAAACCAGCAACTCTGAAGCCATACTTCCAGATTTATTGGCAAAAATAGTCATAAATTAGACTCATCGAATGAACCATGTTCTTTCTCCCACTCTATTTATAATATTTCTTAATGACTTTCATCTTGTCACTTTCAATACTAGCTACTCTTTCGCAGATGACGGCAACACTTGTCATTCATGTTGTTTTGATCGTAGGCAGAGCCTCTTGGTGATTGGGGCAAAAAGGAAGAATATGAACGATACACTCACAAGCGACCTTGTGAAAGTCTCCGGCTGGGATCGTGCACGTAAGACTGTATGTTGTTTTTTAACACACAGACGTGATGGTGTGGTGTCATCTGTGTCTATGGGTAATGCAGATATTGAGGAATCAAATACTCGTGTTGTTCTGGGCATGAGAATTCACTGCGACGTTCATTGGAACGATCACATATTTCAAGTGTTGAAAGACGCATTCAAGTACATCAGTTTTTTAAGACGATGTAAGAAATACTTCACCCCATCTGATCTACTTAATATTTACAAGACCTATATCCGACCCAAAATAGGATACAACTCTCATATGGGCCGGTGCTTTAGAAACTATTTTGGAGTTCCTAGACCGCCTACAGGACAGGGCGAAGGTGCTCATTAATAACGGTAGGGTAACCAAGTCTATTGCGGAAAATGCTCCGAATAAATTAGAGATTAATTCTTAATAATAATATGTTCCTTCGTAGTATTCGTATTTGTCATAGTGCTTATCTCTTTGTAGTTGATTTTTATACGGAGAATTCTTTCTTTAGTCGCACTGATCGCTTGTGGAACAAACTTTCCGAAAAAGTCTTTCCTACCACTTACGACACAAGTACATTTAACTCGAACGTCCATTATAACTACACTCTCTATTCTCCTTCCTATAACCTATTTTCCTAGTATCAGCACAATGCACTATATGAACAAAGTTTAGTCTCTGGATGCTAGTCTTAGAAAAAAATAATATGTAAATCGTAGCCGCGGCGTACATATACCGAAAATCATATTTAAAATAAAAATTAAATGAAATTATTCGCCAGATTATAATAAAAAACTTTAATTTCAACAATATTCCTTATCCTTATTATCATTTTAGGTTCTCAAGCAACAACTCAACCCATAAATCAAAACTATGTGTTTGCACAGGATAAAATGCGTTAAAAGAAATAACAAAAATATTGCAGTTTTTGTTAATTTATTACTTTCACACAGTTCCTTAAAAAAACTAAATTTCAATTTTATTGCCACAAATTTTCAAGTCGTTATGGTATCTTCTGTACTTAGTGCAAGATAATATTACCAAAAAAATTCTTAGCGAGCAAAAATTACATTAAAGGCTTAATGATATATGGCCCTAAAGACTGTTTGGTATTATAACGCCAAATAAAGTAGTTTAAAAAGCAAGTATAGGAAGTTCCTATTTATCATACAATTTTTAAGAAAAGTTTTAAAATATCAATGCAAATTTTTTTTATCATTTTATTTACTTCACCTTTAATTTCCTTTAAAAATTAAGTACATTTTTGTCTTCATTTCATTTTTTTACATTTTTCTTCTTTTAATTCTTCATTTTTCATTTGAAAAAACCAATTTAAATTCAAATCATTGGCCTAAAAATGCACATTAAAACTTTTAACGAAATAGCAACTAAAAGTATGCAATACAATACAAAAAATAATAAGTAAATAACACATTCCCACACAAGCCAAGCACACACATGAAAACTCGTATAGTACATACACACATAAACATACATGCATATACTGAAAGCGAAGGATGAGTCAGAGTTTTAGCAACGCACACACACAGAATAAGAATAAACAAAAAAAGGGTTCGTAAATGAAGAAAACAATGTATGAAAGTAATGTGTGTGTGTGTGTGTGTGTGTGTACAATTAGTGCATGTATGTATTAGTAAAGAAAAACAGAAAATAACAGCACGAGCAAATTGTGTAGGTGTAAACGTAAAACAATAACATTTAGCTGAAAGAAAAAAGAAGAAGAACAAATCCTACACAAAACCACTTCTTTCTTCTCTCCATAAGACGAAAAAAGCACGAAACCCTTAAGAATTATTAGCCTTTAAAGATAAATTCAATAAAGAGCACAAAACGAAAAGAAGAGAGAGAGAGCGAGAGAGCAAAAGGGAGAGCAGTAACATTAATAAATAAAATTGCAAAGAATATAAAAATGATATGTCAAGTATTATTATTACTGTTGGTATATTACATCTGGTATAACATACATATGTATATGTGTATGTATGTGTTAAATTGTTGTTAGTGTTTGCATTAACTAACAACAATAGAAACAATAACAATTGTGTGGAACATGCAAATGTCAAAGTAATACAGCCCGGAAATTCGAAGGACATTTCTCGAAATATACCACATTTTTGCAATCATTCTCTTTCTCTCTCACTCTCTTTTGTTATCTCTCTTTATAATTGAAACCTACTTATACTAGCAAATAAATAGAATAAAATTTAAAAAAATATTCCCTTTTTTAAGTGGGTTGAAAATAAAAGCAAAAATAAAAGAAAAACTGCAAAACAAATAACACATGTTTTTACTCTCAATACCATTCACAAACATTTTTATAACAGTTTGTCAAAATAAAAACTAAAAAGAGCTGCGTAATATAAAAGAGATCTAGTGAAAAGAAAACTTGGAGAGTAAGTGTATAACAAAAGCTTATTTACGATTTTTTTTTAGTAACCAGTGCAAGTGTGTGTGTGTGTGTGTGTGTGTGTGTGTGTGTGTATCTACATGTATTTGCTAAGCGAGTTAATTGAAATGCGCATGATTTTGTTTAAACAAGTTAAAGTCAAAGAGTAAATAGTGTGCTATGTGAGTGTAGTGTTGTAGTGGCTACTATTTGTTTCTTTTTCGAACATTATGTTCGAATTTTTGTATAAACGTAATAATAGAAATTTTTTTTTCTTAACTAAAAATAAAAAATAAAAATAAACATTTAATCAAAAGTATAACAAATAAGTAGAGAATGAAAATACAAAAAATAAAAATAAAAATCAACTCAAGAGACTCTGAGAGAGAGAGCAAGTTTATAAAAACAGCAGAGTAACAAAACTAAAAATACAGAGAGATAGTAAACTGATATAAGAGAGCGCAGAAATACTAACAAAATTATTTAATGATGGATGGTTAAAAACAACAACAAACACATATGAGTATTTAAAATGTTGTAATAAATTATTAAGCAATTTTTTTCTTCTTGTTATTGTATTGTGTGCAGCATTTGGCATTTATGCCGGTAACCAAACAACATACGCACACACACAAAGACACGCATACGAACGAACGCACATGTAATCATTAATTTCATATTCTCAATTACGTGTACAATAACAACAAGAACAAAAACATATAACAATAATTAGATTTAAGTAGAGAATACGTACACGAAAAAGAAAAAAACTCATGTATTAAAACCAACGTATGTGGAAGACTATTTATTCCCTTCTAAGAAAAATTTGGCTGATTTGTACGTCACCAGATTAAGCGATTTTAATTGTTTTTCTATTTTTTTTTTTGTATTTGTAATATATTTATTATAAGTGCGGCTATTTTAGTGGTTAAATAAATACTTTCGCCAAAAGATTTTTATATTTTTAATATAGGGTGTTCCAATAAGACGTTTCATTTTCAATAGCCTGTCATTTTAACAGCTGTCATGAGTCAACCTGTAACTACTTGGTAAATGACAAGTAGTAACATATAATAATTAAAATTTACTTTAAAAGTGGTGAAAATGTTGTGGTCATAGTTCGCAAAACTAAACCATTTTTGGGTTGCCGTGAAGCACCTTCACGGCCAGCAATTGTGAAACCAGTAGATTAATATGAACTATTAGGACAAGTTAGTGTTGCGAAGAACCGAATTCGTAATCTGTTATAAAGGGTCCGTCATCTAACCTTTTTTTTTCAACTAGTGCTTATTTGGTAACACTTAGCTCATGTCTGATTTGACAGATAATTAGTTTTATCCTTCCGCTGAACGAATATGGTTGTGTATTCGCTTGAACAACGCTGGGAAATATTGAGACATTACTTTGAAAATCATGGTAATGTTGCAGAATCAAAAATCATCTTTTCAGATGAAGCTCATTTGGCGGGTATGTAAACAAGCAAATTTGTCGCATTTGGGGCACAGAAAACCCGCACGCATACATTGAAAAGCCGATACACCCAAGACGAGTCACTGTTTGGTGCGGATTTTGGTCCAGAGGCATAATTGGGCCATTTTTCTTCGAAAATGAGCAAGGAGTGGCCATTACAGTCAATGGCGATCGTTATCGGGCCATGTTGAACGAATTTTCGTTAACAAAAATTGAAGAGGAGGATATTAGCAACATTTGGTTTCAACTGGACGGCGCTACATACCACACAGCCGAAGCTACACTCGATGTTTTGCGCCCTGTTTTTGAAGTTCGCATTATCAGCCGCAGAGCTGATGTCGTTTGGCCACCGTTTGTTAGAATAAACCCAGCTTTGTCAATTTCTTGTTAATATTACACCGTATTTTGCGCACATACTTAATTCTTAAGGCTTTTAAAGTTAAGTTAATATCAAAACTTACGCCTGTGGACGATCAACAACATCGGATCTTTGCTGATTATGTCCTTGAAATGCTTCAAACTGATCCGGATTTCATCGAAATATCATCTGGAGTGATGAGTTCCATTTTCACCTCGGAGGCTACGTTAACAAGCAGAATCGTTGCATTATCGTTGAAAAGCCTCTGGACCTTACTTTTTCGAAAATTAGGTTGAAGCTACTTTTACGGTGAATAGATTACGCTATCGAATGATGTATAAGGATTTTGCGTGGCCAGAATTGTAAGGTATTGACGTTTATGAAAATTATTTTTACCAAGATGGCGCTACGTGCCACAACGATACTATCGACATTCTAAGTGAAAAGTTTCCTGAACGTGTGATTTCTCGGAAAGGCGATTTCAATTGGCCCCTGAGATCTTTTGATTTATCACCTTTAGGCCTTTTTCTTTACGGCTACGTAAAGAAGAAGGACTATGCCGTTGGCCCATAATTAATTTAAAATCTTAAAGATTGAATTAGTGAATATATCGAAGACTTGAAGCCGCTAATGTGCCAATTGGTGATGGTTTTTTTCATTAAAAAAATATGATCTTGCAAGTAAAGCCATGGCTGCCATTTTGCTGATATTGTTTTCTATTACACTGTGCTAACTATTTTTGTGGGTTAGCTCTTGTTTTCAAGATATATCGTTATTCCGAAAATGTAGGAGATTAAACTAAGAAACCGAAATTCCCCAATAAATTTACTTTTAAGCAAGGCTAAGACTTCTTTTTAATCTGCGCAGTCGTTTTAGAAATACAAATTTTGACAAAAAAACAGTGAGATCTCATTTTTACATAAGTACCAGAGATCAGCAATGCATTGCTTTTTTGCTACTCATATTCACTCATTAATTTATAAGTGTAAGTGAGTATATATCGTTCAAATTCATCTACCCATACTCATTCATACTCACAGTAACGTTGATTCATAAGTATAAATGGTAATGGGTATAAATCAAACGTCGTACTTACACTCATAGCATTCATTCACATATCAGAAAATACTCATAATACTCATAAATGATTTGAATCATCAACTCATTCGAGTAGTACTCTACAAGTAGGCAAGCAATATTGTTCAACAGAAATATAAAAAAATTTAAGGTACCACAGCAAACACACAACCTCATATTCGAATCATACTCATTTTGCATTGTCTACACACAATGAGTTCAGATGAGTATGAGTCAATAGCCTCCTAAAAGTTAATAAGTAAAAGTGTGATGAGTATTAAATTATGCGTGTGCGTATTCATTGCAATGAGCATAAGCAGTATAAGAATTTATTAATCATGAATCGAGTACACTCGCTGAACTCTGATAAGTACGTACGTATGACTGATATTTTTGCTTCACCAATAAAATATTACTTATACTCGTACGTGCTTAATTATATTAAAATATGATCTCACTGTTCTTTTGCCAAAAACCATTGCGGAATTTTGGTTTTTAGTCTATTCAATAAACCAAACTTCTTTTGAGTTACGCGTATATATATTGTGCAACCTACTCCATTTTCGAAGAACTATATGTATATCTCGAAAACAAGAGCTAATCCATAAAAATGATTAGCAGCACTGGATTCAGCGTACTCGCAGTAAATTTAACCACCGGGTGCTCCGCTTGTCGAAAAAAAGTGTCAAATTCGAACGCATTGTTATTAATGGCACAAAATTTGTTTCTTTTTTGCATATCATAAAAAACATAAATAAATAAAATAAAAAAATAAAATAAATAAAAAACAAAAACATTTATTGGAAGATCCTGTTTTTATAAGGGCCTTTCAGTTTTAATTTGAAATATTTTGTTTGAAGGAAAATTTAATGACATTTTTGTTTTGGAAATCCTATACAGCGCATCCTGTTAGCTTTACTTTAAAAGCAGCTGGTGTTATTTCATTATGAGTTGACATTCAATTGCTCAAGAGTTGCTGGGATGTTGGTGCTTTAAAAAGGACAAAATGAATTGTTATTGTTAAGCTTTTTTATATATGGTTACCTTTTTTTAATGTAAAAATAGTTGACAACACTGTTACTTCATTGTCATTTTATTTTGCATGTAAAATTTTGATTTTTAAGCATAAAATTATCACCCGTACTTGCAAACATATGTATGTATGTATGTATGTGTAAATGTGTATACTATAGCCTGCTATTTGTTGTTGTTATTAACCTTGAAAATGTCTGTATGAGAAAAAACAAAAACAAAACAAAAAACACATCATCCTACAACAAAGAGCTTAAAAAAGCCAGAGAGAAAGCTAGAGAACAAAGATTAGACCTGATTATGTATGTAAGTTACATACGTTTATTAGCACATAAACACATATGTAAGGGTACATACATTCACACATACATGTTTTTATGACATGAGCATTTTTGTGTGTTAGTTTTGTATTTAATTTAATTATGCTTTTTATTAATGTTTGCTGTTTTTGTTTTTATTTATGATATTTAAACAGCTTCTCTCTCACACAACATTCTCCCTCTCTCACCCTCTTGGTCGCTCTTTATACAGTCTTGTTATATGTTTTACAAAATTAGCATTTTTTTTATAATTAAACACATGTTTTTAATTAAAACGAAAAACAAATACTAAAAATTGCTGCCCGGTAGCCTAAATTGTAGTTTACAGTACTTATGGCCTTTCTTTAGGTAGGGTGGAAATGTAATGTAAACATTATTTACACAGGCTTAGTGTAAACACAGATTTACAGCTTCCATTTTATTTTCTCTGTTTACTATAATTAACTGTTATTCTGTTGATTGTGAGTGCAAGTGTGTAGTGTATTTCTTCTGTTTTGATGTGAGTATACGTACATGTAAGAGATGATTAATGTTTTTAGTAAACAGAGACTCAATAAATAATTGATGAATATATTTGTTGTTATCGTTGCTGTTGGTATGCGAGTGTAATTGTAAAAAATTGCGAAAACATTGAAAATAATCAGTAGACTTTGACTTCACTGGCAAGTAATAACGCAAGTGTTTGGGTACAGTATCAAATTTCAATTAAAGTCCAGTGACTAAGCTGGGCAAACTTAGGCACTTATATTAATAATATAAAAGATATAAAAATAAAAAGAAAAATAAATAAAAATAATATTTAAATAATTTTGCTTTTAAAATTAACAGCAGTTTGCAATTTTAGTTATTTTTTTATTCCATTTAAATATACAGAAATTGAAATACCACCTTGATCAAAGAGTTCTGGGAATTTATTCAGAAATTAAAAATGCAAGTTTATTCATTTTCAAAGTAATCCTCATCGACTGCAACACACTTATGCCAGCGTTTGATCAAATCCTCGAATCATTTTTTATATTCGGTTTTCGGTATGTCCAGCAGAGCTTCCTGCGATTTATCCATTATTTCTTCTCGACTGCTGAAACGCGTTCCCTGTAAAGGTACTTTAACTCGATTGAACAGAAAGAAGTTACAGGGAGCCAAATCAGGTGAATTCAGTGGCTGTTGGATTTGTTGCATTTGTCGGCACAAAATTTCGAATAATGATGGCACTGTGCGACAGTGCGTTACAATAACGCCATAATAATATTCTTTGCTTACTGTCTGGCCTTCTGGCAAAAATTCATAATGCACTACACCGTTGTAATTCATGAAAACCGTGAGCATTGCTTCTTTTTTGAACTCATTTGGTGAACGCAATTCACTTGCCTGATGTGTGAATTGCTTGACGTATTCATAAACGCATGTCGTCTCCAGTAATGAGCCTTTTGATGAATATGGCATCGAATTCAGCCTCGCAAATCATGTCTTTTGCGACCTCAACATGGCCACTGTTTGGCACCAACTTTGCTGCTATATGACGGAAATCCAAATCATTAAGCAAAATGTCTTGGACGGATCCACAGGCTATAGTCCTCCGCTATCTTTCTGATGGTTACATCGCCGAAACAACATTTCCAACATTTCCATTTAAGAGGTGTTAAATGTTACCTTCTTGCTCATTTTGAAAGAAATACAGACCGATAATGCCGCCAGCGCGTAAACCGCACCAAACAGTCAATTTTAATGAACGTAATGGTTATTTGTTAGCGGCTTGAGGATTGTTTTCAGCAATTTTACTTATTTTCGTAGCTATTTAACCAGAAATAAGTTTCACCGAAGTGAACGAAGTGCTGGATGAATCTTGCGAACAGATTTATTTTTTTACACAGTAAATCTCCACAATTTAGAAGCGTTGTGTAGGCGCTAAACAATTCATGACGACTTGCCAAATCTTACTGAGCAGATATGTCAACACAATTTGACATTGTCAACTGTCAAACCATAGTTATCGATATAGATAGTTGTCATGCAGTTAAAAAACACTCTACAATTAAAATTGATTGGCGGTGGCGTGGTGTAGTGGTTAGAGCGCGTGCAAAACAACACAAACGGCCCAGGTTCGAGCCCCAGCAGTGGACATGACGAAAAAAATTTAATTGTGGTTTCGAATGTTTAAAAGAGGCTTCAACTTTCCTCCAGGCAACTTCATCTAAAAAAATATAGAAAAAGCCCCTGATCCTCCCTCTGACCATGCCTCTGGCGATGATGACAAACATCAGATGAATGATCAGGAAAACACGCCACCTACTGGGAAAAAATAACATGCTTAAGTAAAGATCATCACCAATTAGCAAGGATATTCACCACTACGCAAAATCATATGGTAGAAGCTACAGTGGGTTAATCATCTACTGAGCTTGAAGGTTAGAAGTGTCGGAGGAACAAAAAACAAATTGAAATTGATTATTGTTTTCCAAATCTTTCCTTTGTCTATTTATCTGTTTTTTTTTTTAGATTCGACCTGTTTCTTTCTTCTGTCATTCCTGTTTTTATAGGGTCCGCCAAATAATTTTTTTTTTTTTTTGAAAACAGGGCGCAAAACATCGAGTGTAGCTTCGGCTGCGTGGCACGTAGCGCAATCATGTTGTTCATTTTCGAAGAAAAATGGCCCAATCATGCCTCTGGGCCAAAATCCGCGCCAAACAGTGACTCGTCTTGGGTGTATCGGCTTTTCAATGTATGCGTGCGGGCTTTCTGTGCCCCAAACGCGACAATTTTGCTTGTTTACATACCCACTAGGATCAAAATGAGCTTCATCTGAAAAGATGATTTTTTTGGCAAAATCGGCATCTTCTGTAAGTCGATCGCAGGCCCACTTAGCGAAGCGAAAAAAGCGTATACATACGTTCAGCGGAAGGATAAAACTAATTATCAGTCAAATCAGACATGACCTAAGTGTTACCATTCACGAAATAAGCACTAGTTGAAACAAAAAAACGTTAGATGGCGGACCCGGTACATAAGTATTTTGATGGCTTTTAAAATTAAAATAAATAATTTTTTGTTTTCATTTAATTTTCACACACTCTTAGCATAAATAAAACTGATATAAAATTACAACAATATTTATAATGCTTGAAAAAACAAATGAAATATATAAACTTAACAAATTTGTAATCCAATCGAGTTTGAAATTTAAAAAAAAAAATATTTTTTTATTTATAGTCTACTGCCGTTGCCATAATGTTTTATTTAAACAAATTGACGGCGATAGATCCAACAATCATATTGTATTTCGATACCTTTTTTAACACGTTTTAGTTTACAGTTCCAGACTATAATTATGTTTAAGTAAAAAATGCTTAAAAACCCCTTAAAATACTAAATAGAAAGGGTAAATAGAGAGGGTTTAGATAGCGAGATTATAATGGTATACAATTATTGTTGTAAATGATATTAATTTATCAATTAACTTTGTCGGTTTATACGTATGTATAGTAACAACGACAACTGGTGTCATTTAAAAAAGTGTCAAAATAATAAAAACAAATAATTTTATTCAGTTTATTATTAAAACAATTGCGCTGACTATGATTAATGTTTTAAAGTGACAGCTAGTTTTTATCGTATTTCTTACTCGATTGCATTTTTAAAGCAAAGCTTTTTTTTAAGTTTTTATATCTTTCTCACAATTTATCGATTTTTATAGGTTTGCTTTAATATTAACCCTTTAACGACTAACGTGACTATATATTCTATTTGGATTTTTTCGTTTTTACATGTATATTTTGTAATGGGCTTTAACTTAATCACTATTTTGTTCTCTAAAAAGCGAATAAATTAGTTAAAATTGAGATTTTGTTGTTCAAATTATTCTTCGTCGTTCAAGGCTTCACAGCTTTAATCACACTAAACTATTGTAATTTTAAAAATAAATAAACAAAAAAAAAAAAATTAATTTTTTTTTCATTACTTGTTGATTGATTTTTAGCATATTTACAAAATATCAGAGTTAAAAAAAAATTTTTTCAACATAAAGGGGGTGGCGCACGCATAACAACACAAATGACCCACGTTCAACCCTCAGTAGAGGACATGACAAAAAAGAAAATTTAATTGTGGTTTCGAATATTTAATAAAGAGACTTCAACTTCCCTGCAGATAAGTCCATCTAAAAAAAAAAACAAAATTAAAATAGTAGCCCCTATTACCATACAGCTTACCTCTGGCGATGATGACAAGCAGCAGACGAATGATCAGGAAAAAGCACCACTTACTGGAGAAAACTCACGATGCTAAAGTAAAGATCACCACCAAATAGCAAGGATCTTCACCATTACGCAAAATTATATAAATGAAGCTACAGTGGATTAATCATCTACTTAGCTTGAAAATCACATTGATTGAAACTGAAACAAAGCAATGTATGCTTTGTGGAAAGCCAATATGCTCCATAGAGGTGTGACGGAGAAAAAAAAGGGTTCTTGCAAATCTAAACGCTGGCAAGTGTTCATACCAGCACGAGTCCTGAAGCAGTGCTCTTCGACGCTGGCGCATTCATTAGCCAACGTTTTTAGTGCGTCATATCGCTCCGGTAGGTTGCTGGAAGGTTGCTAATGTAGCGCCAATCCCTAGAAAGGATGAGGATACCTAACTTGATAACTATCGCCATATAGCAGTTAGTTCGGCACTCTTTAAAGTTATGGGGAAGTATTGTGAAGTATTTATAGTCCCACGATTTGCATTAATCTGCGTAGACGATATAAAATAAGTAGTAATCGGGTATAAACATTTAAATACTAATTAAAAGGTTGTGTTTTTGTGTGTCTTATTTCTCTTTGGAATATCAAATACTTATGAGTACTCATGAATGATTTGAATCATTTATGAGTATTTTGTGATGAATTCATGAATGCCATGAGTATGGGTACGACGTTTGATTCTTACTGATTGCTATGTCATGTGATTGTGTACTTACTTATACTTATAAATTCACGAGTGAGTATAAGTAGCAAAAAGGTGATTCATTGGTGATCTCTGACAGATATAACACTATTTAAATCTTAAATACATACATAAAGTATATAAGCGATTACATTTTTTCACTTACATTTTGGCACTTTAATTAAATAACGTACAACTGATTATTTGACTTAACCTTGGTACCTCTGTCGGTTATCTAAAATTCTTATTAGAGTCAGTTTTTGCTTGGTTTTTTTGGTCGTAGATTTTCGTTGTAATGGATTTAAAATTTAGCAAATTTTTATTCGTGTCAAGCGCTTTAACATTATTGCCTTCCTTTTAAAATTAATGTGCGATAAGAATGCTTTGAGCAATTACCAACGATTCTTCATTCCCCTTAAAAAACATGACAATTTAATCTGTGTAATTGGAAGAGAGTCTAAAGAAGCTATGAGTACATTCTATTCGTATTACGTTATTATTTGTTTTATTTTTATTTTTTTATTTTTCAGTATTTCCCTTATAAATATTTATTTTTGAAATTGTTTTTATATAAAAAAAACATTATAATAAAAATAAAACATGCGAAAAAAATGAAATAATTTTTTTTATTTTCTTTGATAATAGTTTTTGTTGTTGCTTCTTGACGGAGACTGAGAAAGAACCTCTAGAACGAGTAACGTCATTAAAGTAATTTATAGAGGCAACACTGCTTCAACTATTTTTTTTTTTTTTGTTTGTGAAAATGAAATTGAAATCATGTGATCGATAAATTTTATTTGTTTGACTGTCTGTTGGAATGACGATTAGTTTTTAACGTACCTTTGCTACCCTCCGGATCCGTCCCACACACAATATAAACTTTATTTCTGTTTATTTGGTTTTGCAAACTGATGAAAATATTTGTTGCTATTTTCTCTCTATTTTAAACAAATTTATTTTTATTGTTGTTGTTGTTGTTGTCGTTTTTATTATTATTAACAGCAAACACAAAATTTAATATTCTGAATCATAAAAGAAGAATAATAAGAAAATTAAAAATAATATCCTAAGAAAACATACATAAAATATTTTTTAAGACGTATGAGGGCTATTTCGACATTGGAATATGGGAAAATTTATATGGGATTATTAGAGAAAATGAATTGTGTAGGGCATTGTAATTTAAAATTTCGATAAACAAACATCGAAATATAGGAGAGTTAGTGAGTATGTACAAAAGTGATAAAAACAAAAATCCACTTGACTTGATACGATTTTCTTTTCATATGAATTCCAAATTAAAAATCAAATACTTCAAGATTAAGAGTACTCGTATATACGAGGTTTGATGTCAGCATATATATACGCCGCTGTGATTCTTATGAACGTCATTAACATCGTATTGTAATCACTCGATCAACCAATCTTCTGTAATGACACAAAAATTGTAATAGGCCATGAATTTGTCAGGTAAAGGTTTTGAAATTAACCAATAAAATATAAGAAACTAGATAAAACCCGGCGTGCTTCGCTACAGCCATTTTAATTACATATTATCTTTGATACTTTTTATTTACCACTTTCTTTATCTTGTACCCTTTCGGTCCAAATTCAAATATTTGCGATAGGATATAGTTCCTTCCAAAAAGACTGTAGGATATACGTTTTAGTTGTATACTTTCCTCAAACGAAAACACATTTATTTTTATATAGTATTTTATCGCAATCAGTGTAATAGTATTCGAAAATTAATATTTCCTTTATATGGGGCTACCTATCCCCCTGCTTATATCCGACCTACATTTATTCCATTAAATAAGTTTCATAGAAAAGTGTCTGGAACAGAATTTAAAGACTGTCGGTATAATAGTTTTTTAGATATACGATAATTAAAATTTGCCTTGTATGGGATATACCCCTCTACCGCTCTAAATCAATTTCATACGAAAGTAATTGGGCTATAGTTTGCGATTATTAATATATACCTCTCCCCCTAACCTTATCGAAAAAAAAAAACAAAATGTATGTAAGGATGGTCCATTGATATTTAAAGAAAATCAGATCAGCCGTTTAGCCGTCTGTAGATTTCAAACACACATATACACATACACATAAATACACACAAACAAACACACATTGAGTTTAATATATTGTTACGAAAATAAGATTGGGAACCTCTGTGTTTATTGCATCGCTAAAATAAATCAACAAAAGCTGCAAGAACAACTATACATTATGTGTACAAATAACCAGAATCGACAACAACAAACATTATTAGCAGAGATAAAGTAAATAAAAATAACACAACAACAACAAAAACTAACAGCAAAGAAAACAAGTAACAGACAATAAACAAGCAACAACAACTAAAAGCTGAAAGAGGTAGATGTTTACATACGCATGGCTACAAAAGAACAAAAAAGAAACTAAAAGAAAGAAATGGAATCTACCTGAAATATCGAGAGGTTAGAGAGCTTTCGATGTGTTGTTTACTCAGCCATATAAAAAACACATCGATGCGAACAATAAGCAGTTTAAGTAAAGTAAACCCAACGAGTGTAATTTGTGTGAAGTAAAAAAACCAGTTTAGTAGGAGCTAACTCAGTAAAGGGAGTTAAGTGTGGATAACCTCTAGTTGAAAAGGTTGTGATCGAACCTGAGTTATAACTACGATCGGGTTGGACGATCTTTAAAGGTCTAGAAAGATCTGTCGAGTAATTGTTGTTGTTTACAAGATTGTAAACAGACAGAGTTATTAAGAATGGTGCACATAACTGTGTTGAATAAAGGATTTTTAATTAAAACCAAACACAAAATTTATTTTATTTTAACTGCAATCTACGAACTCATAAAAACACGTTTTTAAAAAAGTAAAAACGTAACAATATAAAGATGTACATGAACATACTGCGCTGGGTCAGGCCTGACTATGTACACTAATACCCTATATTAGTATTATAAATTTCTTATGTTGTAACCAAAAGTAAGAGTTATTATTCAAAGCATCTCAGCGCTTTACGGTTTAATGTAGTATATTCAGTGTATTTTTGGCAGCCAGAGCGTCATTGCTTTACTTTCTAGAATAAAATCACAAAAAATTTTAATTTTAATTGACCTCTCTATTGGCCAATTGTTATACAGGCCATAAATCGAAATGATGTAAAACGAGTTAAACACTATCTTTATTTAAAAGTTTTCGGAATAACACCCGTGTGGCGGTCCTATCATTCCAATTTGATTTTTTTTTTTTTTTTTTGTTAGGTTGGAACATCTGTTGTTGATATTCCCGCTAAATCTTTGCATCATAGCTTCACATTTGTATTTTTTATATTTGGTATATCCATCAGTGCTCCCTGCATTATTCGCAATCGTTTTTTGCTCGATTTAACAGACAGAAGTCACATGGAGCCAAATCAAGTGAATACGGTGGCTGTTGCATTTTCCGTCAAAAAAAATTAGCTACGATACGTTATCATGTTGCAAAACCCATGAGCTTCACTAAATGTTACTATCGGGTGGGCCATATATCGGTTTAAATTTGAACCAGCGGTTATTTTGAATCTGGCAATTGCTATGTCATTCTATTCTGTCAAAAATTTAGTATATTATCTCCACTGATGCATCCATTACGAGTTACTGTTTGATACGGCTTGTGGAGCGGAGCCTTAATTGGCCCATATTTCCTTAAAGATAAGTACGGCGCAACCGAGACACCTAGCGCACCATGATAACTAATTTTTTTTGTTCCAGCTTTTCATGGTAACGATGTGACAATGTTTGACTTCAACAGGATGGTGCAACATGCCACACATCTTATGCCACAAACGATTTATTGCGTCAAAAGTTTGATGGCTGTTTAATAAGCCGAAATGGTGAAGTCAGTTGGCCGCCAAGAAGCTGCGACTTGACACCGTTGGACTATTTTCTGTAGGTCGCCATTAAAGTAAAGTGTTATGCTTACAAGCCAGAGACAATTGAGTATTTGTAGGCCAACATTCATAATGCCGTTGCCAAGATACGATCCCATATGAATAAACTAATAATTCATTTCTAACCGGAACAATTGTACTTCACAACAACAAAATAAATTTGGAAAAATTTCAAACGGTTTTTTTATTGCATTTTTAAATTTAAACTTTTAAATGGCCCACCCTATACAGTGTTCTTTAAATTGTACTACAGACTATCATATTATTATGTTTTAGCCTTTTCAAAATAAAATAAACACCATTTTGTTGTTGTTTTACAGTTTTTGTTCTCCCACTTTATCTTAATACAGTTTATCTTAATACAGCAACTTAATATTCATTTATAAAACACTTTTATCTACGCCTAAACACGACTTTATTTATGACAGCAAAACGATAACTAACTTAATGCATAAGGCGACGCCTTTTATATACACTTGACATTACTTCCGAATTTTCTTGTTCTTCCTACAACGTTCGATTTCCGTTAATTTCAAATTTAACAAAGATGATCGAATCGGCAACGCTGCCAAATACACAAATGACTACAGCATTGCTAGAGAGACATATTACCAGCCTTGACACAACCCAGTATTACCAAAATCCCACAATACAGTTTAAAGGCTGATGTGGTGTATCTTTTTTTTAGGTATTGCTTATTGCCGTAACAATTCGTATATTAAACTAACCCCCGTACATTTATTTTATTTGTTGCAAAAAAAAATATGTAAAAATACGTTGCGGTCTTCACCAATAAAGCGACTTTTTTTTAATTTTACAAAAAAAAAGAAAAATTTCATTCCGTCGATAGAAATTCAATTTGTTCAGGTGTTTTTGAATTTGCAAAATTTTTATTTCACTTAAGTAGCAATGAAATTTATTTACTAAAAATAAAAACTAAAAAGATGTTTCCTTGCTTTTCTATGCAAATGGAATGAAATGAACGACGAATTCTTGCTAAAATACATATCTATGACATGAAAAGGGTGGGATATTTCGTATTGTTGTTTGTTTTTATAGAAATTATGTATTTCTTTGACGTCGTTCGGTCTAAGTAATAAATTTGACATTTCTTTTCGTCATTCTTATTTGATTTTTATTATTTGCGAAAAATTTTCTTTGATTATGATTTCACATAAGTTTTTTTTAATGAACCATAATTTTTGTACACGCGAGAGAAAGCTTAACATTGTTCGAGTGTGGACACAAACAAATTCTTTTACTTTTATTGTTGTTTATACCATGAAATTATACTTTGAATGACAAATACAAGCAAACAACGGAGTCTGTTGAAAGATTTAAATTTGAAAAAAAAATTTGGTAAAAAAAATCTGAATTAAAAAAATAAAATGAATAAATTTGTAGGTACAAAAATAAAATTATAGAGACACGTTGTTGATATATATGTACATATATATGTATGTAGGTGCGTGCGTCACCATAAAAATATTATTCACATTCATACGCTCTTTCATAATTTGGATAAGATTAGAGGAAAATTACATAGAAACGGTAGAAAAATTAAGAATGATTTTTCAATGACTAGGAAGTGACGGAGGAATTTTTAAAAAAAAATTATTTGAAAAACAAACAAATAACGGTTAAAAAATAAAAAAAAATTCTAAGAACCTATATATGTATGTACAATATGTTTTCTAAAACTTTATCTTATTATACAGGGTCTCACATTAAAGAGGATTCCAACTTTAATTTGTTGTTTTTAGCATGACTTAACGATGGTCCTTACATCACATGATCTCGGAGGTCAAGGTCTTTTTACCGTAATTTCGGTCATCTTTTTCGGCGTTTTCATACTCATGTACAAACTCGAAAGATCTCTTCGTCGAAGCAATACGACTCAAGGGCGGGGCGGTAGTACAGTCAACGTAGTCATTATACTTCGATGCATGAAACTACACCGATGACGGCATAAATTCATTCGATGCCTGTACTTGTCAAAGCTTTCTCACATAAAATGTGAAAAGATAACACGATTACCCTTTAATCCGTCTTAGGCTCCGTTAGGTATTCAAAGATTCGAAGAAATTCTTTTCTAATTTAACTTACGTAAGTTAGTTTTACCATTTGCAGGTAAATCACACTTAGACTGGTCAATAAGCACTCTTGCACCAATCGGATTATGAAAAGCGGCTTCATAAGCAACAAATACGTTAGTAGCTGCCCGTGTTACAGCTCATTTGGACCAAAGAAGAGTTTCTATTGTGCAACATACTAAAGTTCTTACATCTCTTAGCCTTTTCCCGCCAGCCAACTAGTCGATTATATGAGGTTGCTCACATGTTATTTTATATATATTCAGAAATAGCCTATGGTATATTCAGTGGGTATATCTATAGCAGTGGTTATAGGGTCTTTGCAGTGCTTGAGCATGTATACCAAGAGCCGAATGTCAGACAATTTTAACACATGTTCTTCTTGCTCTGCGACCTATCAAATGTGACCAGATTTTTCTGGTCTTGTAGCTGACGGGTTCATTAATTCACCGTTCATTTGTTCTGAGATGCAGTTTGTCTATTTGTTCAAGACAAAATTTGGAAGTTTTAATAGGCTAGTCACTATACTGAACGCGGTTAAGATCCGTTCATAACTGGATCAATTTCTCATACCACTCATTAGTTTGATATGTTAATAATATTTCTTCAACGCTTTTGGATGGATTTAGATCGTTTGCTTTTTGGAATCTTTCACATTTAATGCTCTGAACTTTGATAAGAGTTTGTATAAGATTGATCTTTATTTGGAACCAAACTCTTAAGGGTAATCATCAAATGTTACTCTATCTTTGTTCCAGGCGCTCCCAGCAAAAATAAATAATTTTTGGTAATATTATGTCACTTTCTGATGGCGTGGTGTAGTTCTGCAGTAGCGTGGTGTAGTGGTTAGAGCGCACGCAAAACAACACGACCCAGATTCGAGCCCCTGCAAAAGACATGAAGAAGACAAAATTTTAATTGTAGTTTCGAATGCTTTACAATAAAAAGGCTTTCAACTTCCCTCCAGACAACTCCATCCAGAAAAAAGAGGCCGCAAAAGAAGCCGCCATCTACTGGAAAAAAACACAATGCTAAAGTAAAGATCACCACCAATTAGCAAGGATCTTTACCACTACGCAAAAAATCATATGGAGGAGCTACAGCGGATTAATCATCAACTTAGCTTGAACGATCAAATTAATTAAAGAAACTGAAACAAAGCAATAGATGCTTTGTGGAAAGCTAATATGCTACATAGAGAAGTGACGGAGAAAAAAAATGCCACTTTCTAGGGACCTTATAACGCAAGTAAATATGAAGATATCCCGTAGTCTGGTAAGCATGTGGATCCGGCCTATTGAAACCACATGTCAACAAGATTAATCCCTATACCGTTAACAGTATATATAATTGACAGTAACACTCTGACCATCTTTGTTTTTGAAGATATATGGACCAATGACTCCGTCAGTCCATAAAGCGCAACAAAAAACAATTTCCGGGGATGTAATGGTGTTGCGACAAAAGCTTGTGGATTATCCATCCACACTCCGTGTGCGACAATTCTGCTTATGTACGTATCCATTCAACCAAAAGTGAGTTTCATCGGAGAACAAAGTTTTGAATTTTAAAGTTTGACGAGCGGAACCATTATTTTGATAAAAAATTAAAAAAATTTGCAAGCGTTGCTCTGATGTATGCCCATCCCTAATTAAATGTCAAACAACACTAAACAACACTCACAAGTGACCTGGTGAAGGTCTCCGAGTGGGGTCGTGCGAACAGGGGTGGTGTGCTGTCATCTGTGTCAATGGGTAATGTGGATATTGAGGAATCAGATGCTCCTGATGTTCTGGGCATGAGAATTCACTGTGACGTTCGTTAAAATGATCACTTATTTCAAGTGTCGAAAGAAGCATTTAAGTGCCTTGGTTTTTTGAGACGGTGCAAGAAATACTTCACCCCATTTGATCTTCTTAATATTTACAAGACCTATATCCTACCCAAAATGGAATACAACTCTCATGTATGGGCCGGTGCTTCAAAGTCTATTTTTAAACTTCTCGACCGCGTACAGGAGAGGGCGAAAATGCTCATCAATGACGGTATGGTAGCCAACTCTATCGATTCATTGTAGCACCGTCGCAATGTGGCGTGTGTTTCATTGTTCTATCGGTACTATAACGGAATGTATTCTAACGAAATTAAGGAATTAATTCCAAAAAATCATATATTTTTACGTAGTACTCGTACTTCTCGTAGAGCGCATCCCTTTGTAGTTGATTGTCCAGTAAATCGCACAACGCATTATAGGGAGAATTCGTTCTTTGGTCGCACTGTTCGGTTGTGGAATAATCTTCCAGCGAAAGTATTTCCTGCCACTTACGACATGAGTAAATTTAAATCTAACGTCCATAAACACTACTCCCTCTGTCCTCCTTCCAATAACCTATTTTCATAGTACCAGCACAATGCACTACATGAGTAGGGCCCATCCCATGGGTGCTGGTCTTATATGAAAAAAAAAAAAACAAAAAGCAACTATCAGCTGTCAAATCGGTTGTCAAATAAAGCAGTGTTTCCAACTCATAGTTATGAAACTCTAAAAAACACCATATATATCAATAGCCTATTTTCATCTACTTGTGAAATATCGATCAAAATCCAGTAGATTTATACTAGATTTTTCACGCAAAATCTACTCTGTCATGAGATTTTGTCGAAATCTAGTTGAGATCTGGTAGATTTATTGATGCAACCCTGTTTTTTGTACTAAAGGTACTAAAAAATGCAACTCCGTTCAAGAAAAAATGATATTCAAAATTAAAATAAAAAAAATATTTTCTTGTAATTACAAAATTTATTGAAGGAAATATGATTATTCGGCATAACAATTTACGAATATTACTTATACAACTGGTAGGTATCAAAGGCAGTCAGAAAATGTAATTCCTTTCTATTTTCTATTGCAGCCAAGTGAAAACGAAATCTCGTTAAATGTCAAAGAAGTCTAATGTAAACGAATTAGATTTTGTACAAGATTTCAAATCCAATTGATGAGACTTCGTTTAAGTGTAAATGCCCTATTAGATTATTCTCATCTATGTGATATATCGGTCGTGAAACCTGAATAGGAAATCCTGTAGTCGATGTTAATATTACGAAACCCTAGCTTATCTGTTGTTATCTTTGACTTGGTGGACCACAGTCTTACAGCGATTAGAGTTGTTATTCTTCGAATATCCGGAGGAAGCCAATTTAAAGTAGTAAACCATGCCTTTGGAGGTGTTGTAATTCTCAGTGCCTCAGTTATCATACTGACCATACTTTTTGAAACGTTCGAACTTAATCTGAGGAATTTCGCCATTAAGTAACGAATAGGTGATTATGTATCGATTTTATCTTTCATAAGTCTTTATAAGTTTTCATGCGTTCCATAGTATGACATAATGTCATACTATATAGAAAGTGGTTAAGTTACCAGGTCAAAAGCCGCACTGATACTTTAGAATTATTTCGTTAACTTTAGCTTTCAATCTTTCAGTTGGAATGCTCTATGAAGCTTTGTATTTATAGAAAATCGAAATGCTCGCTAACTTTTGCGCTTGTAAGCTTTAATTTTAAAGATATAGGGTATCATAAATCGAGCATGATCGAGTATAGTTTTCTTATTTGATTTGCTTGTTAAAGTTTGCATTTCTATTTTTGCCCCTGTAATCGTTCATCACATGTAAAATTTTAATGAATCTGACGTCATTTTGTAGCTATATGGGTATCATCGTCAACGTACATACTTTTTTTTTGCAAATGTATTTATAAATTAAGCCAAATGAGAAAAAATAAATTTTAAGTTTTTTTTCTTTATTTGAATGATTTTGATCACAAGACTTAAATGCACTGATAGACGAATTTTTCGAAAATATATCAAATGAGATGTAAAAAAAACGAAATTAGGAAATATTTTTCACACTCAAACACACAGCAAATTAAAAATATTTCAACATTTTTTATTATTTTTTCTTTTTTATTATTTAAGACATTAAGAGATTGACATTTTAAAAATCATATTTTTAGTTAATAATTTTTGATGTTTTTAAAAAAAACAAGAATATTAAATAATAATAAAAAATTCATTAAAATTATTTACCACATGATTTAAGTTTTAAAAATTTTATTATTTTGTTTTCTTTTTTTTTTAATTACAGGTAAGCGTTTGTTCAAAAAAAAAAAAAAATTATATTTTTGTAAGTATTAAATTTTATTTTATTTACTAAAAATATTTGAAAATAAACAACAAATTTTTAAATTTTCTTATGCACTTCAAAGGAAATTTTACTTTTATTTTTACAACCATTTCTATTTATGATTTATTACTTGAGGTCTCTTGGGTTTCCCAAATTGAAATTATTCCGTAAAATGCCCACAAAATTGTAATCATTTTGGCTGAATGGTTTTAATATTTCAGCTTAATCCCTTAATGCTCTTTCCGATAAAAGCAGAGAAAATATACGAGTACTCTGGATGATGTACTTGCAGTTTTTTTTATTTTTTTATGTAGTTTCTTCCATAAATCATTAAAAACACAACATTTTGATGAAGTCAAAAAAGTACCGAAAAATGTTTGCAGAAATATTGAAAAAACAACGAAAGCACCCTTTAGGAAATAAAACAGTGGAGTTAAAGAATAAAAAAAAAAAATTAGAACAAGTAGACGAGCAGACAGACGAGCTATAATCTATGCTACAATAAAAACAATGATGTCAGCATTGACAGCTTATATGGAAGAAAATCAGCTCTTTATTAGATATACTGTGAGCGTCAAAATAAAGTGTACAACCTCATTCTCCAGAATTTAGCTTTTATTTCAGTCTTTTAAAATACAATGACTTTAAACATTTTATAGACTGTATTTATGAAGACTGCATCTTAGGTTTTATAAAGTTCATAAAAAACAGCAACAGCAATTCTTACAGCAACTAAAGTTATACAACAAAATCGAAAGGTACTTTATTTTGGTTTTATAAAAAATACTGAATTAGAAGTAGCTGGGAAGTGATGCCATTTCCGTTATGGGTTCTATCGAGTATAATAAGAATATATTTTTGAAATTTTCAAAATACCTCAACAATCTAAAGTCACGGGTAAAAAACCGGGTTTTCCTGCGTGCACTTATAAGCTAATAACTCAGCTGAATGTTAATCGATTTTAAGATTCTTTGGATTTGGAAGGCAGTGAAACCAAATAGATGCTGTAACTCTCTCTGTAACTCAGATTTTGAGAAACGAAGTAGCATTTTATTCATAACTAAACATACTACTTGGAGTGGCGTGATGTAGTGGTTAGAGCGCACGCATAACAACACAAACACCCAGGTTCGTGCCTCAACAGAGTACATGACGAAGAAAAAATTTAATTGTGGTTTCAAATGTTTAATAATAAAAAAAAAAGAAAAAAATAAAGAGAAAAGCCCCCCTGACCCTTCTCGCATACCTCTGGCGATGATGACAAACATTAGACGAAAAACATTACAAAGCTAAAGTAAAGATCACCACCAACTAGCAAGGATCTTCATATGGAGGAAGCTACAGCGGATTAATCATCTACTTAACTTGAAATATCAAATTGATTAAAGAAACTGAAACAAAGCAATAGATGCTTTGTGGAAAGTCAATATGCTCCCTAGAGGAGTGACGGAGAAAAAAAGAAATTAGTACGGTTTCTAATAAAGTAGTGTGTAAAACCTCCCTAGACTTTGAAAATTTTAAGTAAATTGGATAAAAAATGTATTTACTTGTGAAATACATACAAGTTTACTTAAGTAAAGTATAAACCAATTCTATTCAAAATCCAATGAGCAAACGATTTAATCAAATTAAGTACAATGATGGATCGATATATCTTCAACACACTGATAGATGTGATATATAAAGACTTAGTTATGTCAAATTTAAACACAATCGCAATGAATGCAATTTGCCATCGTCTTTAAAGTAGCAAGTCTTACCAATGGGTCATAAGGGACTTGTGTCCAAACGTGGACTGATTTTAACCGAATTCAATACAATGATAAATGCGTTATATGAACTTATTTATTCCAAATTTTAACCCAATTGCGATATAAAGTTACCAGAAGCGTCTCAGTACAA
Source organism: Wohlfahrtia magnifica (assembly GCA_023159175.1). NCBI lineage: Eukaryota > Metazoa > Arthropoda > Insecta > Diptera > Sarcophagidae > Wohlfahrtia > Wohlfahrtia magnifica. The sequence goes on along the minus strand of JAKWBJ010000212.1, from coordinate 217,392 downwards.
ATTTCATTAATGGCCTATAGGAAAACTTAAAGTAATTGTAAGCCAAAAAGGTCTTTAATCCTACCAAAAACTTCTATCTATTACAACATAGGCTCACGTAGCGGAAGCATTAAGCAATTATAATTGTAGTCAATGGTGTAGGGATATACAAGAAGCTTAATCTAAAACAGCATCGATTTGAAATCAATTCCATATGATGGTGCAAACAGCAAAAGACTTACAAGCCCCTCATAACAGAAATCCATATATAAATCGATCATAGATGTTAAATTTCCCCTGGTTTATTAAATAACTGCTAGGCAAGTTAATTGTTACTAACTGCTTGACTTAATGATCCGAAAAAGTAAGTAATGATCCGAAAAAAGTAGTTTTTTGAAGAAAAAAAGTTTGGAAAAAAGTACTTTTTTCAGTTATATAGGGTCCGCCAAATAATTTTTTTTTTCTTTTTGAAAATGCTATAAAAAAAACTACTGAATATTTTCTCAAATTTCTGTTTTTATTTGAAAGTACAATCCTTCCGGTTAATAATGTAAAATAATTTCATTCAAATGGCTGCCTCGGCTGGCCATGCTGTAGCCTACACGATCGGTCCAATTTTTAAGCACATTATCGATTGTCTGCAGGTGTATTTTACCAATGGCTTCACGAATATTGTCTTTTAAAGCGTCAATTGTCTCTGGCTTGTTGGCGTAACACTTATCTTTGACGGCACCCCACAAATAATAGTCGAACGGTGTCATCTCGCAGCTCCGAGGTGGCTAAACGACATCAGCTCTTTGGTTGATAATGCGATCTTGAAAAACAGGGCGCAAAACATCGAGTGTAGCTTCGGCTGTGTGGCACGTAGTGCCGTCCTGTTGAAATCAAATATTGCTAATATCTTCCTCTTCAATTTTTGTGAACAAAAATTCGTTCAACATGGCCCGATAAAGATCGCCATTGACTGTAATGGCCACTCCTTGCTTATTTTCGAAGAAAAAAGGCCCAATTATGCCTCTGGACTAAAATCCGCACAAAATAGTGACTCGTCTTGGGTGTATCGGCTTTTCAATGTATGCGTGCGGGTTTTCTGTGCCCCAAATGCGACATTTTGCTTGTTTACATACCCGCCAAGATCAAAATGAGCTTCATCTGAAAAGATAATTTTTTTTTGGCAAAATCGGCTCTTCGGTAAGTCGATCGCAGGCCCACTTAGCGAAGCGAAAACGCATTGGACACAACCATATCCGTTCGTGTCAAATCAGCCATACGTTAAGTGTTACTTACCATTCACGAAATAAGCACTAGTTGAAAAAAAAACGTTAGATGGCGGACCCTATATTACTTAGAAAAACTTGAAAAAACTTGGATTTGACCAAAGTTTTTCAAAAGCAACGACGCACTGTTTGTGAAAATTTAATTTTCCTAAAACATTTCCTTATCTATGATGCTATGAAAAAAATAATAACAACAAAACAACAATGCTCTAGATTTCCTACTGGGCTACTTTAATGATTGTTTTCGTGGGATATTCAAGAAAAATGATCAGCTAGTTTTTGAAAAACCATTTTTCATTAATTTTGTAGCAAAGCAAAAAATTCCATTTTAAATTATTATTTTTCGTTGTTGTTTTTTTTTCAACTACAAGGTGTTTAAAACATAAAAATGTTTTCAACAATTAAATTTAAAAAAAAGAAAAAAAATTGCAAAAAATAAATTGTGAACAATAATAATAAAAAATTTAATTTCTTTTTTTTCTAAACAAAATATTTTTCTTTACTTGCCACTCACGAACTTAAGAAATACATTTTTAAAATGATTTTCTTTCTTTTTTAATTTTCATTTAAATTCTTCAATGCAATTCATTTTTTAAGTGTTGGCAAGTGTGTGGGGTTTGTGGCGGTACTTCTCTTATTTTTTTTTTTTTTTTGAGGATTAATTTGCCGCCAATACAATTAAAAATTTTCATACAAAATTACGAGTTTATTTTAGATTTTTTTTTTTGTCAAACGAACAAATATTTTAGTTAAACTAATACGTTTAGCCAAATTATTTTGCATACATTTTTTTCTTTTTTTACTAGTTAGTAAAAGCAAAGGAGTCCCCATTCAATAGAAAGAAAAAAATTTCTACACAGCAGTTTAAAGGGCTCAAACATTTGGCCAACATTTACTTTTTGGGTAAATAGTTTGTGGCGGTGCTTAAAATTGTTATATTTTGTAGTTATTGGTGTTTTTTTCATTGTTGTTTTTGTTGTTCTATGGGTTGGGGGGAGAGATTATATAGATACATACATACATACATATATATATATATATATACCAATACCTAATTTTTTGTTGTTATAGTTGACGTTATTGTCTAAAATGCTACTTCAACAAGATGGCAGTATATATTTTTGGCAAAACGCCAACTGGTATTAAAACAATGCAATAACACTAAAACGAACGAACAAATGGACGGACGAACATTTTGTTAAAGGAGAAGAACAGAAAATTAGAGAAAAAATAATATTTTCTATTCATTTCCTTTTCTTTAATGAAAACACCGGCACAGTGGCACGGAAGACAAGAAAAAATTAGCAGAACAAAAAAAAAAAATAAAAATAAAACAAAATACATCAACGGAAAATTTCTCAAACAAAGAAAGGGCTTCATGTACCCTACATCACTACAACTATAGTGTAGTATAACTTACTAAATAAATTTCATCGATAAAATAAAGGTACTTGTCGAAGTAGTAAGAAACAAATACTTCCTCTAGCCTTTTGTGGCCCCCATTTATGGTATGAGCCATACAAATACTCATTCTGAAAAGCTCAATTGAAATCATAGCATCCTCGCACATGTGTAGTGCATGTATTAAAAACGGTTTGAAGTAAAAAACTAGTTGACTGGCTTGAGTCTTAAATAAACTACACAATTTGCTATTTAGCGTATTCTTTTTTTCTTTATTTTAATGAAATATAACATTAGGAAATATAGGACTTCGAGACGATGATTTCCACAAATCTGTTTTAGTTTATCGAATGCTTTGGTTTATAAATATAATCTGGGTAATTTTAAAATTCTTTCTATAATAGAATGTTCCCACAAAATTTCTTATTACTTCTTTCGCTGATTGAATTACTTAAACGAATTACCACGTTCACATGGTAGCTTTATAATTCGTTGTTTTTATGGTTCATCTTTTTTATTATTAGTTTTAGTTATTGTTTTGTTACTTGCCAGTACATTGGAAATTAAATGAAAAGATTTAATGTGAACAAGCACCCGATTCAAATGAGAGTTCATAATAATTTTGAAATAATCCACAGGGTAATTGAATTACTTACAATTTGGTTGGAGACACAATTGATTTTTGCCAAGACAAATATGCTCAAAACATTTCTTTCCAGCATAGTACGTAAAAATTCGGCTCCTGAGCTCAAATGTCTCTGGTTAGCTCGTTTTATGGTTCGTGCTTGTGAGTTTTATTTTTTAATTCTTGAGCACGAATCATATTCTTCGCTCAAAATATTTTTTGCTCAATTCGTGAGCACAAATTTAAAATTTTAAAATTTTTACTTAGGAGTCTTGTTTTTTAACTCCTGAGCAAATACTACCTTGATCAAAAAGTTTCCGGAATAACCCCCGTGTGGCGGTCCCATCGTTCCGATTTGAGGTTTTTTTTCTGTTGGATGATAAATCTGTTTGCTTGGAAATACCCCTTGATCTTTCAAGGCTATCTAAACGACATATATATCATTTAAAAGGTGTGTTTCTCTACTTTACAAATCTGAAAATAAACTTGAAACCGGGTAATATTCAGCTAAGTTACTAGCTTAAACTAAGTTACTAGCTTAAAAACTGGTTTTTTACCCGTAGCTCGAGATTTTGGAGGTGTTTCGAAAATTTCAAAAACCGATCCTCGTTCTGCTCGGCAGCGCCTATCAGAAAAATAGCATCACTTACCAATTATTTTTTTTCGTCGCACAGTGTAATTTGTGGTGAATGCATCAAACTTTCCAACCAAGCTCACTCAGTTTCTGATGGGCCATCAACGATGTGTGCGGTCTGGCGTTGATAAAACATAACACCTTTTCTGAGAGATCATAATCAATTTTTTGACCAACTTTGAGGACCTCATAATGAACCATTCCTTCCAATCCGACCAGACACATACATTACCTTTCTTGGTGTCAGTCCTGGCGAAGCATCACCTTGCTTTGTCAATGATTTTTTTTGCATATTATTATCACAAGTGATCCACTTTTCAGCGCTTGTTACTTGATGCAATTAATATTATCAGAGATATTACATCTTAGAGCCATTTACCATTCATTCCTATTTGTATCTATTGAAATCACCAAAAGAGCACAGTATTTCAAAAGTAGATAATTTTCATAAGAAAAACCATTTTTTTTTTCTTTTGAATGAAAACTTTGTATCTATTTATTGTTACCAGGCAGTTATTTTAAAAATACCTCGAAGACCTTTTGTTCCTAAAGTGATCACTTAATTTATCTTTTGCCAATGAAAACAAAAATGTGACTGTATAATGAAAACTGATTCCCAAACTGCTTACATTGACTGATGTATCCGGGTTTTTGACCTCTTATGTTTTTATAGCAAAGAAAACAAAACAAAACAAAAAACAAATATTTTTTTTTTTTGATTTCTTTATTCGATATTTTCAATAGAAAATGCAACGTTAATTGGGTTCCTAATTTAAAATTTTCGTCTTCGTCAGTTACAGCATATTGGCTTTCCACAAAGCATTCATAACATTCATACCATTCATTTCGCTACAACGGCCTGCTTCAATTATTGATCACCTACGCTTTACCTCGTTATACGCCTAAAAATTTGGGGAATAATTGTTTTTTAAGATAAAGTGCAAGGCAAGCAAAAGCAACTCGTCTACTGTAGTCCGCCTCCATATGATTGTGTGTAGTGGTGAAGATCCTTCATTGTAATTTTTTCTCAGTAGGTGGCGTTTTTTTCCGAAATGATTTCTAAAGATTAAATCTGAAAAGTTTGCTGGATGGGATCGTAATTAGTAGCCTAGTTCATGGATGTTTGCCATAACGGCTATAAACGTCTGCTCTTAATAGTATTCGTCTGCAATCGTTTCAAGCTAATCGATATGAGTTAGCCTGCTTCCACTCTAGAGCTTTGGCTTTTATCTTGTTGACTGACAGACACACCTTGGTCTTCTTTATTACACTGTTAGACATAGAAACTCAATCAGTGAGTTTGATTGTTCTTAGGTCTCCAGCGTGATGTAAGGTGGAACCATATTTTATTGCAAAAGTGCCAAATAGGTACATAATTATGTATCCGGTGTTTTTTTTTGAGGTTCATTACTTTGAGTTGGCAACACTGCTTTATTTGACAACCGATTTTACAGCTGATTTTTGTTTAGTTTGGTTTGACATTTCATTATGGATAGACTTATACCGCCGTCAGTTCGGCGAACGGGCTGAAGAAAAAATTTATATTGAATTTCAATTCCAAATTTTGTTACCCGATGAAGTGCATTTTTGGTTGAACGGATACGTAAATAAGTAGAATTGTCTTATTTGGAGTGAGAACAATCACTGTTTGGTGCGCTTTATGGCCTGGCGGAATCATTGGTCCATATGTGTTCAAAAACGATGATGGTTAGAATATAACTGTTAATGCGGAACATGGCAGTGATGGCGCCACAAATCACACTGCACGCTCTACAATTGATTTACTCAAAGAAACTTTTGATGAAAGAGTAATTTCATATAATAGTCCAATCAATTGGCTACCAAAAGCGTATGTTTTAACTCCGTTGGATTATTTTCTTTGGGGTTATGTAAAGTCACTTATGAAGGTCGATAAACCAGAGAAAATTGAACACCTAGAAATCAACATTCGAAGAGTTAGTGGCGAATGGCGGCCGAAGAGTTTGTGAAAATCGGTGTTCCAGATTACGTCTTGTATGCGCCAGCCGTGGCGGATTCATGACCGAAATCATATTTAAACATTATTGTCATAAAATTTCCTATCTCACAAAGCCCGTTTTATTGATGTTAAAAATATATTTTTCATTGTTTTATTCTGATTTAAACTTGTGTAACTGTAAAAAAGTACCCGATATAAAGTGGTCACACGGTTAGTTATAAGAAAATGAGGCTCTCATAATACATCACGTGTTATAAGCGCAATAATTGAACGGAGCTTTTTCAAAATCTCTGAGAGTGTCTTTACTTGGCATTGCCACTGTAATATGGTAGGCAAGACACCCGCCTATCAGCCAAGAGGTCCTTGGTTCAATACCAGACTAGACCATCAGATAATTTTCAACAGCAGTATCACATAATACCACTACTAGCAACTGGCCATGAGTATTTACGCTATGAAAAACTTCTCTAACTAATGAATATGCAGTTCGGAGTCGACGTTAAATTGTAGGTCCTTTTCAATGAGTCTAGGATGATGGTTTACGTGAGAGCATAAAGAGACCGAAGTGAGGCGAGCCATGGGCGGCTGCAAATTAAATCTTAACTAACCTTATCTAACTAAGCGTTAACCAGTTAACCACAATTGTTAAGTTACTGCGCCGAAAACGCCAAAGGATATGGATCTGCTACAAAATAGTCCTTTAATCTGGTCTCTCTTAACACTAAAGTACATCAAAAGCATGTAATGGCTTAACTTGTTGTTGCGTTTATAAATGCTGACAAGGTCCTTTAAGGACCTTATGGCGCTTACTTAAAAAATGTATTTTTGTTATATTTTATTTTTGTTGCCAAATGTCAGAGTTGGGTAGTTTCATTTGTCTGTTGTTTTTCGCAGTTTTTTTGTTTTTTTTTGTTTTTTGTTTTTCTTGCCACTAAAACATGATAATCATGTCAGAGTACTTTGCTGTTACTGTCACAAAAGTAAGCAACAAAAAAATGCAATTATTTCTGGAAATATCATATTGTAGGTTATGTTTCCTATATCGACAGCAAGAACTTTTTTTGTATTTTCTTGCTTTAAACGTCATAGCATTTTTGCAATAAAATTATCAACAGCGTAAAAGAAGCCCTCAAATAAAATTACTTTTCAGCCCCATGCTGTAATTTTTTTCTTAAACAAATATTTGTTGAAAAACTTTTTAACAACTTTTCTGAAGCCTAAATGTATACCTAAATGAAGGAGTTTTATAGCTGCAATAAGACAGACTATAGACTGTCTTAAACAAAGTTAATCGATGACGCCTTTATTCCTGGCAAAAGAAGGTATAGCGTCGAAAATCTTTTGTTGTCTATACTTTACGTATTATTATCTTTCTCTGAGTTCTAATGTCAAAAGGAAATCTTTACATATATTTTGTCTGGATTTTATTAGTTCATATTACAATAGATTTTATGGCATAGGCCAGTTGTTTTATTTTATTTTATTTTTTTTTAATTGCCATTCTGATGATCATTATTTCCTTTAAAATTTTTCTATAAATATGTGAGTGCTTTTTTCTCTACATTTTTGCCCTAAACCTTTGGCATTTGCAATACGATTTTTTCCATTTTTTTGTTAACGATTATTCGCTTTTTTGTGCTTTTTTCTTTACAATGTGAAGGAAATTTAACACAAATTTTAAATGGGGTTTTCTTTGCAAAGCAAAAAGTAGAAAATAAAACGCAAAAAGCACAATTTAGTCATTTAAGCATTTGAAAAAAATAAAATAAAAAATAACTAATTTGTTTCGCACAATTTTCTTCAATTTTTATTGTTTTTAAATATATTTTTTAACGCTTTAATTTGTTTTATTTTTCTGAAATTTAAAAATAAGTTGCTTTGACACTTAAGAAAAAAATTTTTTGTGCTTGAGAACAATTTTAAGCGCTTTTATTAAAAGATGAAGAAACATCAACGAAACACCAAAAAATAAAACATAATAAATAACTTGAATGAGTCACCGGAAAAACTTTTGGCAGCCATATTTAATGCTTGAAGTAGGAAAAGAATAAAAAAATACATTAAAAATGGCAGCGTAACAAATAATTTTTTTTTTTTTTTTTAAATTATAATCTTTTTGGCTGCATAAAGTTTCTTTGAGTAAAACAATTAATTTTTACAGTTATTAATTCCACAAAATCATATTTGGAACAAACTTTCTTAAGACAAGTCAATAAAAAATATAAAAAAATAACAAATATTGTTTTTGCCAACAACATTGAAATGAATGAAGTTTTAAAGAAGCTCCTTAAACAATTTTGTTTAAAATATTAATGAAATTCATGGCTGTTATTTTCAATTTAGCCCAGACACACACCATATTTTAAACAAAAGCATTCATCACTTCTAATGACATTATTCGTTGTTTGAATTACTTATGCGAATTACCACGTTCATATGGCATCTCTGTAATTTATTAAATTTAAACACTAATCCCTCCTTCATCCTTTCCACAACCTATATTCTTAACACCCGTAAAATGTACTACATGATAAGTGGTCTTCCCCTGAGTACTGGTCTTAAGCAAAAAAGAATATATAAAGGGTGATACAACCAAAACTCGCGATGTCAATTGTAAATAAAACATAAAATTTGCAGACAATTATCTTAAAATTTGTTTATTACAAAAGACGAACCTATGACAATTATGTGTAAAACAAAACATCGGCCAAATGCTCGCCTCTGCTTCATAACTGAGGTTCTAATTATCTCATCCTTTAACTCTTGAATTGTGCTTGACTTATTGACGTACACCTCTTCTTTTAAATATCCTCAAAGAAACAAGTACAACGGTGTCAAATCACATGATCATGGCGACCAATTAACATTGCCATGGCATGAGATAACACGGCCTTTGAATTTCTCGCGCAAGAGAGCCATTGTTTCGTTGGCTGTGTGGCAAGTGGCACCATCCTGTCCATATCCTTAATTTCTGATGACAAGAAGTCCGTTATCATCTCGCGACAGCGAACTCTACTCACGGTAACTGCTTGGAAGGCCTCATTTTCGAAGAGGGATTGCCCGATGACAGCGCTAGCCCAGAACGAACTGGGCGAGCATGCACTGGTGTTTCCACATTTCCCACAGATCCGGTTTGCTGAAATTTGCCGACAATTCTCCCGATTGTGGATACATTTACTAATTTATTACACAGAAACTGAAACTGAATTACTTATAATTTGTGTGAATAAGAACTATGTTTATCTCATAAAACTTCTTTGATGTACATACATACATAATTCTCGCGACATCCCGAATGTAACAAGGGAGACTTCTCTCACCCAATTCTATTTTTAGACTCATTGAAAGGAACCTACAATTTAACGCCAGCTCCAAACGGCATATGCACTAGTTAGAGCAGTTTTTCTTAGCGTAAATACTCATAATCAGTCGCTAACAGTGCTATAAGGTGATACCGTCGTTGAAAATTATCAGGTGGTATGGTCTGGTATTGAACCGAGTACCTCTTAGTTGGTAGGCGTTGATCTACGTTTATCCCAAAAAAGCGCTGTTATCATTTACCAAAATTGTAAGTAATTCAGTTTCAATTACCCTGTGAATTACTAAAAAATCAATGTTTTCCCTAGTTTTTATCGACTTTTTGTCATCATCTGCTGTCAAGCATAAAAAACAAGCAAAAATTGCATAAAGAAAGGAAAGTAACCGAACAAAACAGTCGCTGCTACCTGCACAGATACCATTTGCTGCAAAAATAATTATTTTATGCATTTCTTTGAAATAATATTTTTGCCTTGCTTTCTTCTTCTATTCTTAACACGCAATTTACACAATTTTACAAAAAGAAAAACTGTTAAACCAATTAGAAAGATGCCATGTGAACAAGGTAGTTCGAATAAGTTCATACATTAGTATTTAAACAGCGAACAAAGTAACGATTTTCTACGTTCACATCCGCTACATCAGTTTTCGTCCACAGTTTCCCATTGGCAAAATTTCCCAGCCAGAAAATTGCAAGCATCCGTTCTAAGCACCGGTTAATAAAGATTCTAAGTTTAAGCAAAACCACTTTAGTCCCGAACCAAGTTTCACAGTCATAAAGAAGTACGAAAAAGACACATCCCTATAAAATGTGTATTTTCGCTTTCAGGCTACATATGTGCATTTGAATGGCAGATCTTATTCAACTCTATAAATGCTCCTTTTGATCTTTAAATTCTATCCTCGACGTCCTTAAGAGTTACACCTTTCTCTGTGATCTAGGGTTGGCAAAAACCCGGTCTTATTTAGAAAACCCAACTCACCGGGTCTTATGGGGTTTTTTGATGGTTTTTTTGTCTTCATAATTTCGTTCAATTAGACAGTATTTTTTATTTGTAAGTAAAATTACATTGGTTTAGTATTGATAATGCAATTTTGCACACTTGGTCGGATCAATGAATGATTAAAGTCGGTGATCGAAGCAAACTATCATTACTTCGTTTGAACCGTGCATTGTGGAAAAAAACGGTCGGAATATAAAGACAGACAGGTTGATTGACAGACAGACAAAACAAACGGACAGACAAAAGTTGCCAAACGATTCTTGGAAACGATCGAATTCCGCACCCTCCGTATTCTCCAAACATTCTTTATTTTGACTATTGACTATTTCGATAAATGTAATATCTTTTGGCATGTCAAGCGACTTCAAAGTTGGATCATATCAAACGACGAGAAGTTCTTTTGAGACGGGGTTCGAGATTTTTTGATGTGATAAATTTTTATTTTGACAAATTTCTTAATTCTTTATCTTCTTTAAGCTAAAAAAAACCGACCGAATTAATTTGTACTCCCAATTTAATCAATTTGAATTGTTTTCGTTGTAAATAAGCTACGAGAACCTTTAAATAAAAAATCCAGGGTTGCCAACCCTACTGTGATTGTACTTTCCAATTATCAAAGTTCTCCAATTCACTATACCTTAGTCTGAGATAATATAAGGCGCTCGTCGGATACTTACTTCATTTCCACTTCCTCTGCCCTTGATACCTTTATTCTAAGACCAACTTTCTCCGGTTCACCTGTCGGACTATTCAATTTCGCCTGCATGTCACATAATCCGTGTGATAGTTTATACCCGTCATATGTTCCCAATTGATCTTCTAGAAACCGCACAATAATTACAAGGAACGGCAATGGTGATAAAAGACTACCCCGTCGTAACGAACACTGGAATTTCTCACAGCTACTGTGAATTAACGACATGATTCTCTATGGAACTCTAAGTCTCCACAATTCCGCCATTTCACAATCCACAAGTATGATATAAAGAGGAAACGTTCTTCAACAACCTGTCCAATTATAATTCGTATAGTATTTATCTGGTTGATGCACGATCTCCTACTTCGCAAGCCAGCTTGTCAGAGCGAAATTTCTTCTTTACCTTTGTAAATAATCGCTCTAATATTATTCTCTTGAGTACCTCCACAACGAAGTATAAAATGGCCATATTTACCAATTGTCGCAGTCAGCCGCGTCACCATTTTCCAGGTTCCATGCTACCTAAATAGGGGATGTATATTACAGGAGAATAAATCCGGCCCAAACTTCAAAATATCTTTATATATTATAAGGATCATGTACTACACCCAATCAAACAAACTTGTCTCTATTCCTTGATTCGATTATGAGGTTCACAACGTCACATATACCGGTCCATTCTTTGATATTGTTAATCTATATTATTTTCTTTCTTCTTCTGGTAGGTGTTCCTTCATTTTAGCTCCGGTTGATGTTTTCGAGTAACTTATATATTCGATTTCTCATAATGTAGCCAGAATATGTTATCTTCCATCTGTCTATCCAGGACTATTTTTGACCCAAGTAGTCAAGATTAAAATTTATTTAAGACAAATAAATATAAATATTTATTTCTGTCAAACACTATGCTGACTTTATGCCTTAAGCGGCGATTAGGCAATTTAGCGCGGCTTGTCAGCACGGCTTGCTTGACGGCAGGCCAACCAACCAGCCAATCAGCTCGTGCTTACGAATTTGACAAACACGACAAACATGCTATTACACGAGCATGTCTATATCTATAAAACGGTAGTAGTAAATTGGGCTTCAATTTTGTGTTCAATACAAATCAGCAGTCAAAAATTGGGTGAAATTGAATAAGTAAATATTCACCCTTATTCCAGTTGTTGGCGTCAATGCTGCCGTCATTTTTGAGACAATATCATTTTGTTTCAACGCTGTTAGCAATTTATCATTCTTTAAGAAAGTGACGGCGACCTTGACTATTTATCGATTATGTCAACAAATCAAATACACTTCTCTAAATATATTAATCAGGTGTGTGGATTGATTGTTATTTAAAAAAAAATGTTTAAAACTTAAAAATGTTTTTTGTTTGTGAAATAAATTTAGACACTTTATGTGGGTAGGTGGTGTGTATGCGTGTGTTTTGCGTCTATTTTCAATTGTTATGTATTTCACGTCATTACTTTTTTTTGGTTCTCTTAAGTCGGGTTAGTGTATCTGTTGTTTTGCTCATTTTCATATATTCATTTCTCCCTTACAAGGTGTTAAAGGTGGAACTGTTCCTGGAATTATGATGGATGTTAAGTCTCCATTAATTTCAAGGTTTTCTATTTGCGTAGAAGGCACATTTTGAGGCATTTCCACTTCAGTCTCCATTAATTCATTAGACACATTTTTTATCGACCTCCCAGAACATTACCCTCAGGGTATAATTGTTTTTGAAATTGCAGCAACTTCCTCTAACGAGTTAAAAGTGAACTGCCAAAATTCGCTACGCCCGTTGCATGATACACAGTTTTGTTGGCGACCATTTTCTTCTTAATTCTAAACTTCAAGTCTTGCCAAACCTATTAACAAATTTAATTTTTTATTGAACTATTTAAGCTTATTATTTCATACCTTTTGCCAGCCAATATCTTCCTACTGTTCTTTAAAATTACTGGGAACAGTGCCTCTGCGAAATACCACTGCAAGAGAAGGATTCTTCTGCAATTCCTCCACTAATTTTTCAAACTGGGTTGTAGTTGTTATTTTTAATTTTTCGGTTTTTTCCATTTTTTGCTTTAATAGACCGACAAAATCAAAGTCATTTAAACACAATCACGTCGTCACATTTTCTTGTAAGGGTCCGCCATCTAACGTTTTTTTTTTCAACTAGTGCTTATTTCGTGAATGGTAACACTTAGCTCATGTCTGATTTGACAGATAATTAGTTTTATCCTTCCGCTGAACGAATATGGTTGTGTATACGCTTGAACAACGCTTCGCTAAGTGGGCCTGCGATCGACTTACAGAAGTTGCCGATTTTGCCAAAAAAAAATCATCTTTTCAGATGAAGCTCATTTTGATCTTGGCGGATATGTAAACAAGCAAAATTGTCGCATTTGGGGCACAGAAAACGCGCACGCATACATTGAAAAGCCGATACACCCAAGACGAGTCACTGTTTGGTGCGGATTTTGGTCCAGAGGCATAATTGGGCCATTTTTCTTCGAAAATGAGCAAGGAGTGGCCGTTACAGTCAATGGCGATCGTTATCGGGCCGTGTTGAACGAATTTTTGTTTACATAAATTGAAGAGGAGGATATTAGCAACATTTGGTTTCAACAGGACGGCGCTACGTGCCACACAGCCGAAGCTACACTCGATGTTTTGCGCCCTGTTTTTCAAGATCGCATTATCAGCCGCAGAGCTGATGTCGTTGGACTATTATTTGTGGGGTGCCGTCAAAGACAAGTGTTACACCAACAAGCCAGAGACAATTGACACTTTAAAGGACAATATTCGTGAAGCTATTGGTGAAATACAGCGGCACTCAATAGATAATGTGCTTAAAAATTGGACCGATCATGTAGGCTACTGTATGGCCAGCCGAGGCAGCCATTTGAATGAAATTATTTTCCATTATTAATCGGAAGGATTGTACTTTCATATAAAAAAAAAAGAAATTTGAGAAAATATTCATTATTTTTTTTATAGCATTTTCAAAAAAAAAAAACAAAATATTTGGCGGACCCTTTAGAATGCAAAATATATTTTAACAGTCATCGATAATCTTCGGTAACGACAACAAGAATTAAAATTTGAAGTAAACAACTCAAAATCATGTCGTTTTGTTTCGACGCCGACAATTGGAATAAAGGTGATTGATTTTTGTCAGTTGATTTTTGGCAGTTTCTCGACTTGGTCTATATGGCCTGGTACTCAATACAAATCATTGATTTTAATGCATTCCTTTAAATATTTCTTAGGAAGAATGCGTTTTATAGATATAGAACACGGAGGCTCCCAGCAACTCGGGAAGGTATGCTCTGGTATAGTATATATGTATGCGTGTCTGTAAGATATGTATGTATGTATATATTGCAATACTTTGTGATTTTCTAGACAGTTTTTTTTTTTAATTTTTCATGTATTTTTGTTCAAAGGTATTATAAATTCTGTTTCTGTTATAAATCTTTAATTTTTTTTTTTTGTGTCTTGAGGTTTTCCATTTTGTATTTTTATATTTTTTCCTTTTGCCTTTTGTTCTTGTTTTTGTGAAATACAACCAACCACACATACGGATTTTGTCATTTATTTTTTCGTTGACATTTTTTTTGTGCTGGTTATGTGTTATTTATGCTATACTTTGTTTCAAAAAAAAATTATTTTTTTGCTTTAAATTATTTAATTTTTTCTACCCCTCGCCTTACGTTATTTTGGCTTAAATGTCATTTGTCTTAACCTTGAAAACCATTAGGACGTCATTCATCTCATAATATTTTTAAGTTGGTTTGTTCCTTTTTTATTTTTGTTTTTATTCTACAGCATTTCCTTTGTTGAATGTTATAGTTTTTTTGTCAATTCTTTTATCACAAGACATGACAAACTTTATTTTTTTCTGATAGTTTTTCAAAAAGATTCCAATCTTTCACCTCCTTTGTGTCATAGATTTAAATAAATGGTTGTCAAAGAAAAATATTATGTTGCAAAGAATATTTCTTGTTTTCGGAAAAAGAGATTAAAAAGTGTTTTTAAAGTGTTATTTGTACAATAATATGACGCTAAAAGAGCCACGCCTTCTAAATTTTTAAGAATAGTGTTGACCCCTCATCTTTTGTATGAAAGTAATAAATCATCAAACGCAACTAATTCTTATTATCATATAAATACATAGATATGTGTATACACCAAATATTTAAAGACTCTGTCACTTTTTTAATCATAATCTAATTCTCTAGAATTTCGCTACATTAGCCTCGACATGTAACCAAATCTATTGCTCTATTAAAACAGTTCAAACAGTTCAAAGTTATTGTACCAATAAATCGAATCGTAAATCATTTAAAATATTTACTTCATTTCTGAAAGAGCTTTTTTCTAGTCTACCTCTATCATGAACTACTGTACCCCCAAAAAATTATTATCCAATGCAAGAATATGCTCATTGTCATTATCATCATTCTGACCAAGTACTATTGTAGCACACTGTACTTCGCTATCCACATCCGTGACCGCCATCCTTCTCAGATACGCTCTAAGCCCACAATGGCCCGTAAGATATTTCGTTAGAATATTTAAGACCGTATTTGAAAACCTCACAGCGACTTCCAAGTTAAAGACGGATCGCCGCCCTAGAGTGGCGAAGTCCTCTTTGGGCAGCCTAGTGTTGCAAGCATCTATCAATTTCCCAATCCTTGATTAGATTGAGGATGGTAGTAGGTACAGTAAGGTTCCGGACCGATGTACGGTGTCATTGAACCTTTCCTAGCCACTGCATCCGCTATTCCATTACCACCTATCCCACAGTATTCAGGTATCCAAAACAACTGGACCATATTTCTAAGCGAAAGCCTTTGCAACGTATCGCAGTTATATTTCATGTCATACGATTCAAGCTAAGTGTCCTTAAGGCAGTTTGGCTGTCAGAGAATGTAAGAATGGTCTTACCATTGAGCCCACAGTCTGGGTTGACCTCCGCACATATGGTAATGGCCATAATCATAAAAAAAATTTTTCTTAAATCCAAAATATCTTAATTAATTAAAATAATAACTCCAGAAATACGGGTTATATTAAAAATGATATTAAAATGACTTAAAATGGGTATAATTTGGAATTTTTTTAACATATGGCTTAACGAAATCGAATGAATCATTTCAAAGTCATCATAAGATATGTAAAGCAGCCTCTTCAAATATCTCACATTTTACACAAATAAGTACGGCACTGACAGGGTGACACATAATTATCAAATATAGTAAAAATCCACAATACAGTTTTAAATGCGCTGATGTGTGTTTTCCTTTTAGACATTTTTATTTTCGTAACAATATTTTTCATTTGTTTCATTGTTTTTGCTAAATTTTAAAACCGGATGAAATTCTTATTGAAGAAATATGCGACCGTACAATACTACGGCCAGGCAGAAAAGAAGTTGCTGCGATTATAAATTTATATGGTAATATATGCGATAATTTTCGTTCTTATTTCAATTCAGAAGCTGGATTCGCCCATTTGGTTCAAACAACAGTTATATACAGTTACCGCGCATAGTCCCTGTGAAAACCGAATGTGTTAAATGAGCTTTAGACGACCAAACTGAGTTGAGAACGGCAATAGGGGCAATAGTAGTGATCAAAATTGTAATATTTATCAAAACGTTAAATTTTTTTGGGACTCTGCTCATTATGATGTCGTTTCTAATATATTTAAGTAGTTGCCTACACGATCAGGGTTGTCAGATCTGGCGATTCTCGCCAAATGTGGCGATTTTAATATTTGTTTGGCGTACCAATTCTCGGTTTGGCGACATGGCGACTTTTTGGCGATTTGTAGATTATTTGGCGATTTTGTTGGCTATTTTTAATAAAAAAATAAAAAAAATATTAAAAAAAAAATTAAAATTATTATTTTAGTATTTTATATATGAAATTCGTGAACATGGTGCATTTTAATGTGTCGATTATAGATGGCAGCCGAAC
The DNA here is from genome assembly GCA_023159175.1 of Wohlfahrtia magnifica. Lineage (NCBI taxonomy): Eukaryota > Metazoa > Arthropoda > Insecta > Diptera > Sarcophagidae > Wohlfahrtia > Wohlfahrtia magnifica. The sequence goes on along the minus strand of JAKWBJ010000212.1, from coordinate 200,507 downwards.
TTCAATTATGTTCTCGGTAACGAGAAACTACTATAGTATACATTGTATACTTTTTGCTTTTGCTAATATTTTTGCTTAATAAAATTAACAAAATATATATTATGGAGAATTTTTTTCCACTTTTGGCGAAATTTAAGAATTCGGAACAAATTATTTTTTATTTGTTTTAAAATTTTTTTTCATTATTTTAAAAGATATAAATTTTATTGTCAAAATGTAAAAAAAGATGATTGAGCGATTTTGGCGATTTTTGAAATTGAATCTGACGAAAAAGCTTAAAAAAGATCTGACAACCCTGTACACGACTCAACTGCCGTTAGAAGCATTTGTAGTCGTGTATTCGTGAAGCCTGGTATCGTCTATGTGTATAAAGCTGAGATCACACGATTGACTCAAATACACCAATCTGATACAAATTTTATTGTGACAAATTAACGCACAATATTAAAATTGCCCCAATTAAAAATTTTGTATTCATACGGTTGTTTATACAAAAATTTGTTGTCACAAGATGGCGCGAAATGATCTATTGACAATAATTGTCCCAATGCTGTCACACAGTTGTTCTAGTATACGGCAACTCCATGAATCAGCTGTTGTGGTAAATTAAATTCATTATTTTAATTTTTTTTCTTTTGGTGTTTAAAATGGTTCGTTCTTTGAAAAAAGAAAATAGCGTCCTCTTTGGTCTTGAGGTCATTTAGTGAATAAATAAATAAAAAGAAATACAAAAAAAAGAAAAGAAAAAGTGTGTGGCTCAGAGACTGGTTCACAAGAAGGGCCATTGATGGTGCATATGAGAAAACATTTCAATAAATTAAAATAAATTAATTCACTTAAATATTTATTTATTTAAATTGGAATATAATTACAAATTATATTTAATCTCTAAAGTAAAAATGATTTGTTCTCTAAAAAATAAAAATTGCATCGGCTTTGATTATCAGGTGTCCGCTTGATAAAAAAAAGTAAAAATAATAGGGAAAAAATGGTGGTAGTTTGTGATGCAATTTACATATACATAAATAATTAAAAAAATGCATATTTTAAGGGATGACAATTATAAATACCGTATAAACACTTGTTTTTACAGAATGAAATCAATAAAAATCGGTGATTATTGTATTCTTCAATTGCCACACAAGAATACAATAAATATTGGTGTATTTTTTGAATTTACATTGGTGCATGATTGCCGATAAAGCTTTCATACGATTGTCGCACCAGGGTTGCATATTATTGGGATAAATAAGCACAATAATATTCTGAGTTGCCGCATGAGCCAATATATTGTATTATGGGTGCATTACGACAATCGTGTGATCCTATCTTAAGGCATTAGCTTTGATACATTTAGTACAGTGTTTTTCTAGTTGTCACATTCCCTCTAATTATCGAGACTTTTTTTAAAAAATTTACTATTTTCATTCTTCATTGAAGTCTAGCAATGGATCCATGTTTTATCTGGAGTTACAAGCGACGACAGAGGCTAGTACATATTAAGCCTGAACATCATCAAACATTCCTTTAAAGTGGTCACAAAGTTGCTGTTACGATAGCACAGATATAGACTGCGCCTGGAGATCTTTAAAATGGTTAACCCGTGTGATTTTGGTCGAAAGTTAGCAATTGAGAAGAGATCACTCGTCTTGAAGAGATGTTTTTCGTATTTCAATATTCATACAAAGTGTAATGTATGCACTGCCTAAATGTCTACTACCTATTAATTTTCTGAGCGTCTAATATTTATTATAGGGACCAGCGATCAATTTTTTTGTAACAATTGATGAGGCAATTTCTCCTATTCGTTCTAAACATTTTAATTATGTATTAACAAACTCCGCACAATAGAAAATATCGTTCTCTCAAATGTTTAGTTATAATGAGGTTTTAAAATTTATTTGTGGATAATTTTAGCTCAATAACAAATATCTTAATGAATCGCTAAATACCCGAACCAATTAATAGCGTTGAAGTGAAATGTAGCTGATATTTCTTCTTACTTAGCTAATGAACAAATTAGTAAAACAACAAACTTTTATTGCTTATCTCGAGCATGTTACACCGATCTCAACGTACTCAATATCATTTATGCATTTCAGACGTAATGAGAAAGAAAGACATCCCAGGTTAGGCAAAAATGTTCGGAGATTGAAGGCATTACTCTTGAAGATTATTTTCAAACTCAAAAAGCTATTCAAGCTGGAAAAAATTGAGGCGATGAAAAATAGATCTATTAGGGCAACGCTCGACCAAATGTTCCTAGATCAGGTGAAACTATTTAGAAAATAGTTTCAGCCGCCTTATAATCCAGACATTGCTCGTCAGACTACCATTTGTTTCGATCGGAGTACCTTTCTCTTTAAAACAAAAAAATTGCAGTCTTTTGGCACGAAATCCATATGATACCGGAAGGATGTGAAAGGTCATAGTATACTCACAACAAAAAGCCTAAGTTTGCCAAAAAAAACACCACTCTTTAAAGAGATACACTAAGTTAGAACCTAAGTAATAAGCGTTACTTTGAGAAAAAGTAACCAAAATGGAAAAAAGTACACATCTACACATCAAAGAAAAAAATAACCAATTTTGGTTAAAAATAACCAAAACGGCAACGCTGATAGGGACGCTCATCCATATTGTTCAAATTACGAAGTTTTTCGGCTGTTTATTTATTCTCTTCGTGAATATTACAAACATGGTTGCTAAAAGAAAAAAAAAAGAAAAAGTACTACCAAAAATTTTCCTGAAATGTACCAAAATCAGCTAACCTTTATTACATACTCTTTTAATTTAAATATCATACAGTATTTATTTGTATTGCTATTATAATTCCCAAAAAAATTGTTTTTGTTTACATTATTTGAAACAGCAACCACAATTACAACAAAAAATATGTGTGTGAGACACAAAAATATATCAGTGGCTTGTTAGTCGTCAACGAAGAAGGGATGTAGCGCATGTTTTTGTGTTTTTTTAATTTGAAGCGATTTTGAAAAGAGCTAAAATTTTGATTTCTACACCGAGAAGTGTTAATAAGCTACATAACTATATGCATGTTTGTTTTATGTATGAATAGCTTTTTTTACAGCGTTTTAACTTCAGTGTATTTATTATTTTAAGTCTTTCTCTCTTTTTGCGCATCCCTGGTTTAATGTTATTTGAGCTGATACTACATTAACAAAAATCAGTGAATCACTTTTTTATTTAGCTTGATTAAAATGAAATTAAAAGAAAACAATTGAAATTATTAATTAATTAATTTAAATTAAAATATTTTTATTAAATTATTAAATCATTAGTAAAATTGAATATAATATTTGGAAAAAATTATTTTATTTCCACTTTGAATATATAAAATTGTTTTGCATCAGCCCGTAACTAAATAACAGACTGAAATTAAGGTAATTAGCCCAATTTTAAAATAAATTTATTTTAAAAAATAATTTCTAAGAAAAAATATGTTTTTTCATTATTTAAATAAAATTCGTTCTGGTGTTTAAATATGATGTGTTTTTGCATGAAAAATTTAAATTCAAAACAAAATGATTTTTTTTTTTTTTTTTGAAATTTTTTACGCCATAATTAATTGAGAGTCATATACTAATGTCATAGAAAATAAAACAAAATATTTTTCTTAGAATAAAATGAAAATAAAAGTAATATTTGCAGTTAAATATTTGGACTTTAGAAATTTGGCAAACGTTTGTTAAAAATGTTTCGAAATAAAGAAAAATATATGAAGTAACTCAAAAATATTGTCATAATTTATTTTATTTCTTATTTATTTTTTATCTTTGATTAATAAAATGTATACCTATAAAAAATTAAAAAAATAAAATAAACTAAAATCTATTGTTTAAGTAAACTTTCAGTACAAAAAAAGAAAAAAGAAAAGTTTTATTAGCAAATAAATGCTGCAGATTCAATGACGGTCACTGAACCTCTTTGTTTTATACTCGTTAATATGAGGTTTTGTTTTAGTAAGGGGGGAGTGGGAATAAACAGAATAAATTCGCTTAGAATCGTATGTTTACATTAAGTAGAAAAGAAAAAAATTAAATAAATTGTTTAACAACTGCGTTAAATAATATTATTAATAAAATTATTAGAAAAAATATTAATTTCTTTTCGTTTGTAATCTTAATACACCCACTCGCCTTAGACACAAATTTTGCGACAAGTAAGAAAAAAAAACATGACAAAAATATTTAATTTTTAAATATAATTTTATACAAAGTATATATTTTAATATTAAATATTATTTATGTTATTTAAATTTAGAAAATGAAAATAACTTTTACTCGTGCAGTAAAAATAAATAAATAAATAAAGTGACATATTTTCTCACATATGTTAAATGGCAAATAATCAGGGTAACCGAAAAATATGCAAAATAGCGTACAAGGAAATACAAAATCCTTTGATATTTTGTCAAAGCACCTAAAAAGATGTATTAAATATGCATATATCGGTCCGGAAGCTTACTTTGCGGCACCACATACTACCATTCTCAATCTAATCAAAGGAAATTGCTAGATGCTTGGAACACTGGAATGCTCAAAGGCTTGCCATTCTAGTGAGGGCGTTCAGTGCACAATTTGAGCATCGATCTGAGGTTCGTAAGTATGGTAGGCCAGACCTGAAGCTCCTAACTAATTTTCTTAAACGCCTTTGTAGATTGAGAGCTCATCTGAAGAGGATCGCGGTCACGGTTGTGGATGTTCTAAGCTTATGTTCACAGGCATCAGAAACGGCGGAATACGTATTGTGTGAATGTGGAGTTCTTGATTATATGGACTTAGGGTTACAGATCTGCAGGCATTCATAAGGCAGTCCGAATAGCATTCCATCACTGGTTCTGAAGCTTGTGCGTCCTTAGGCTAACCTTTTCAGGGCGTCATATTACTACTAATTCCCATAATATTCCATGAAGGAATATGGGGACTTCTCTCAGTCAATGAGCTGCACCCGATTCGTTTTAAAACTCATTGAAAGAGATCTATAGTTTAAAGCCGGCTCCTAACGGCAAATGCATTAGAGTTTTCAATAGTAAGTAAGAAATACTTACTTGTATTGAACCGATGACGTTCTGGTTGGTAGGCGGGTGTCTTACCTACCATATCACAGCGGCTGGAAGGTTGCTAATGTAATGCCAAGCCATGAAAGGCGAGGCTAATAACCTGAGAACTACCGCCTTATAGCAGGTTGCTCCGCATTATCCAAACATATGGACTAACCACCACTTTGTAAGGTATTTGGAGTCCAACGATTTGCTAAGCGCTCAACGGAACGGTTTCCGAAAGAGCCGTTCTACTCGTGACCTACTGGAGTGGCTCTGAAAGAAGTGGGACAGGTCTATTCATGGTTTTCAAAGTCTACAGGTATTGGTATTGGTACTTAACGAAATGCGTTCTGATGAAATTAAGGAATTTATTCCTAACACTCATATACTCTTACGTAGTATTCGCATTTCTCGTAGAGCGCATCCCTTTGTGATTAATTGTTTGTTTGTGTAACAATATTCTCACGAAAGTCTATCTACCACTTACTAGATTTGTTAATTTTAATCGAATGTCACTTCCACTCTCTTCCTTCCCACAACCTATTTTCCTAGTATAAGCACAATCCACTACATGCTGGTCTCAAGAGAAAACAAAAAAAAAACATTTTTTAACATGTTCGTTTTTTTAATCTAACAGAGCACAGTTAACTGTTTAACAGTAGCTATGGTCATTCATATAGGGATCATAGAACCTCAACAAATTTTCTCCATTTCGATCTATCCGTCACAATATAATTGACTTTATCTCACGTTCATATAGCTCCCATAATAGCAATAACATTGGTAATCTATATGCTCCGAAATATTCCTAATCATACAGTGCCCAGTAAAGTTAGGTGAGATCTGGTTCTTTTCACTCAATAGAGAAGGCCAGAGTATCCGGGATATATTGCGGCTGGTAATATTATAAGACCTGCGTTCCACACTGCTCAACGCTTACTCTTCTATCAACTTCGATAACGCCCTCAAAGGAACAGGGCTCTCTTTGCAAGAGCGACACTCAAAGATGATCCCCTAGTTCCACATTTTGTGAAACATTGTTATTTCTAATAGGCTCTACAGTTTTTCGAGACATCGGTTTGATTATTAGCGTTTTACTTAACGGCCAAACTTTTTCGATAATAAGTTACAGAAAGGTAGTTAACAACATTGTTATAGTACAGGGTCCGCCATCTAACGTCTCTTTTTTCAACTAGTGCTTATTACGTGATTGGTAACACTTAGCTCATGTCTGATTTGACAGATAATTAGTTTTATCCTTCCGCTGAACGAATATGGTTGTGTATACGCTTCGCTAAGTGGGCCTGCAATCGACTTACAGAAGATGCCGATTTTGCCAAAAAAATCATCTTTTCAGATGAAACAAGCAAAATTGTCGTACTTGGGGCACAGAAAACTCGCACGCATACATTGAAAAGCTAATACACCCAAGACGAGTACTGTTTGGTCCAGATGGCGATCGTTATCGGGCCATGTTGAACGAATTTTTGTTCACAAAAATTGAAGAGGAGGATTTTAGCAACATTTGGTTTCAACAGGACGGCACTACGTGCCACACAGCCGAAGACACACTCGATGTTTTGCGCCCTGTTTTTGAAGATCGCATTATCAGCCGCAGAGCTGATGTCGCTTAGCCACCTCGGAACTGCGATTTGACACCGTTGGACTATTATTTGTGTAGTGCCGTCAAAGATAAGTGTTACGCCAACAAGCCTGAGACAATTGACGCTTTAAAAGACAATATTCGTGAAGCCATTGGTGAAATACAGCTGCACACAATCGATAATGTGCTTAAAAATTGAACCGATCGTGTAGGCTACTGCATGGCCAGCCGAGGCAGCCATTTGAATGAAATTATTTTCCATTATTAACCGGAAGGGTTGTATTTTCAAATAAAAAAAGAAATTTGAGAAAATATTCAATAGTTTTTTTTTATAGCATTTTCAAAAAAAATAAATATGTATATGGCGGACCCTTTATATATTACTGACAGTAGTTTCCATTATTTTTTTAAAGTTTTCTGTAAAATGTTAAAATTGTTTGTTTTTTCATTTCACACTTTTACTTCTCATTTATAATTGATTCAATAGCTGGTGGTTTATATTTAAATTTTATTTATTTATTTTAAATGTTTTGGCACTTTGTTTCAAATACCAATTTTTGTTTTGTTTTTTTTTTTAGTTTTGCAATGTAATCGAACATATGTGTAATGTAAAATTGTAATTCTTATAAACGATTTAATTAATTTTTTTAATTGCCAAAACAATCGATCATTCAGATCTCGTTAAGTAAACGACAAACGATAAAAAGAAAACCATCATTGCTAGGAATGAATAATAATAAAAAAAACGTCGGATTTTGAAATTATTTGAATCGTTTTTTGTTTGTTTTTATATCAAAAAGCTTTTTTAAGTCTTAACTCTTGCACTGGCCTCGCCTAACACCCACTTAGACATACACAAATACGAAAAATGATGTCGCGGTCTATTGCTGAATACACTCATCTCTGATTTTAGTTTGTAAACGATTATGTACTTTTAACAAAAAATAACAGAACTTTGGTACATAATATTACTCCAAATATGGAACGCAATAGATAATAGTTTCAAATAATCTGGGCCTTGTTTTCTAAATATTGGAAATTTTAATAAAGGCTGCCTAAGGCGGGACGTCATTTTGATCTAATGTAATGGATCAAAGTACGCTGTACAGTTCGACAAATGACTTAAATACTACATTTGTTTACGACTAAGTACCGCCAACCACTTTTTTTTTGAAAATGCTTAAGCCAATGCACCTATAATACTCATGCGTTAGCACACCTGCTGTTAGCTATTTTATATCCCAAAAAATATTCACTTGAAATGTATAGACTTTTCCATCTCCAAATTTTAAATTTCCGATTGTTCAACCTAAATTTCATTGACAATTTCTGGCTAAACGACCTCTTTTTTCATATTTTTTCTTACATACTTACTGAGGTGGTCATTTGTATCAACCCGGTTGGGTCACTGGCCGAGCATAGGATAGAAATGTTATGCGCATCTTCAATCTCCAATTTCATACTATACACCAAGCGCCGAGAGGTTCTCTTCAACCAGATCTTTCTTTTGATGGCATCGCTATCAAACTCTTTTCTTGATGGAGTATCTTCTTTCAGCCTCTGCCATTTAATGCGTTATACTTAGGTAGGTCGAACGGTTATTACTCGATTGGTTTTAACCTTTTTTTTGGGGTTTTGCAGAATCTGGTCCCTGTTCGAATATCTAATAAACCGGTTATTTTAACACGAATATCTGGTTAGTTCTAATATGTATTACTTTTATACGTTTTCATTTCTTAAAATTCAAGTATTTTTCTAAGTTTAATATACAGTCTGTCAATAATGAGTTTGCACACTGAAAACAAACACGGTTTAGTTAATTTTTTTTTTTTTTTTTGTAATTTCATTACATTTTTATTCTACAAAATATTTTTATGTACATATTTCATAAGTTTGTATGTATTTACAGAGTTCGTGTCAAAAAAAAAAAAAAAAAAAATATGTTCAAAACAAAAAATAACCACAAAAAAATTTTCAACAAACACGCCATCTACTGGGGAAAAATTGCAATGCTAAAGTAAAGATCACCACCAATTAGCAAGGATGTTCACCACTACACAAACAAAAATTATACGGAGGAAGCTACAGCGGATTAATCATCTACTTAGCAAAGAAAAAATATCAAATTGATTGAAGAAACTGAAACAAAGCAATATATACTTTGTGGAACGCCAATATGCTCCCTAGAGGAGTGACGAAAAGAAAAATTATATGCCATTGTACAGTGTGCGAAATCTGCTCTTCATATAACCAATGTTGCCACTCTGTGTGTAATCATTCATATATGTGTAATTTTTCATTGTGTGTGTAGCTTTATGTGTAATTTGTGTGTAATTTTACTTTTTGTTCCACCGTTTTCTTAAGTCGTCACATTTTAAATTTTTGACATATGAAATTTGACATATGTTCGAAATTTTCCTATTTGCATAAAAATACAAAAACTACTGTTAATTATGAGGGATGGGATGGGACGGTATTTTGAATGCTCGTGACTACAATTCACATTTTTTTGATGGTAAAGTGGACAAATTTGTTTATCTGAATATTCGAAAAGAACATTGATAACGATCTCATGGCAACATCGAGTACTGCAATGTTTGGTTGATCCCTACCTGATCTAAACTTAGGGAACACCTGCGCATAGCCCAGAATCTAGTGTTTTTAAACATCTTTGGTAGGAATTGGCTAAAAGAGTTTATCAGAAGAGGTTTAACACACTAGCTCAGCTTCAGGCGACATTATCTATATCTATCACTGTTGTTATTAACTGTCCGATTATTGCAATTTAAGCAGTTAGTTTTGTATTTCTGATGAAACCTACAGATATTATTGAATAAACTGCTGGTTTTCTTATAATTCATAAAGGCTCATATCTGATGTATAATTAAGACCCCGAAAATCTATATACATATTTATTATATTTAGAGGACTTTTCTATAAAAAAAACTCTTGTCCACGTGTACCTTGGAGTCACTGTTTGAATATAATTTTCATGAAAACAGAATTTTATCTGTAGTTTTTTGTCATAAGTATGTGTAATTTTGATGCCGGTTGTATGCAATTCATAATGCTGTTGGTGACATACAACCCAAAAAATTTAAATTTCATTATACAGGGTGGCCGCCGGGAAGGTATACTACCTTGTTTGTTTATAATTTTTGATTATATGAAACAGAATGGATCTTATATTCACAAATGTTTTATTTAATGTCGGCAACCATGTATGGAATATAATACCAGATAAATAAATGCTCGCCTCTCAAATGTGAGCCCTTTTGAGCACATTTTTCATTACATTCTCACACATTTCACGCGATATTACATTAATTTCATCACGAATATTTTGGTTGAAGTGCTCCAGTGTTTCTGGTTTGTTTGCATAAGCCTTGCTTTTCAGATATTACCACAAAAAGAAGTCCGGAGCAGTCAAAACAGATGACCGTGGAGGCCAATCAACATCACCATTGCTCGAAATAATTTGTTGTAGAAGAAGGTCTCGCAGTATTTCCGTTGTAATCCTGGCTGTATGCGATGTGGCACCGTCTTGTTGAAGCCACATGTTAGTCAAATCCAAAGCATGCAGTTGTGGCGTTAAAATGTTTTTAATCATATTACGATATCGCTCCCCATTGACAGTTACCGTTACGCCGTTTTCAGGTTCTAAGAAGTAAGGTCCAATGATTCTTCCTGACCAAATTGCACCCCAGACTTTCACTTTTAATGGATGCAAAGGTGACTGATGAATAATTTGAGGGTTTTTCATTACCCAGAACCGACCATTCTGTTTATTCACATAACCATTCAAATGAAAATTTGCCTCGTCACTCATTAAGATTTCTTCATGAAAAGCGATGATTGATTTTGATAAAATGTTTTAACGATTAACACGTTGGTTTATTGAATATTTTTCCATAATAAATTTGCCACGTCTCTGCTTCACGACTGCCAAATATGAACCGTCGATATGAATGTTTACCAAAATGGCGGACACTCCGTATTTATTAAAACGAAAATTAACTCAAGTGCTGTTTATTATTTGTTTTAAGTAATAAAACTTCTTTGTTTAAAATCGTATAAAAAAAATATTTTTTTTTAATTGTTATTTTATTAAATTATAAAAGATACCTTTTGAAAATTTGTATGAATAAGGATTTTGCATACTGTATATATTTGTTACTTCTTACTGAACAGACTTCATACCGAGTTGCCATTGCTCATTTTACATACTTTACACAGGGTTTTATTTTCAATTCGACTCAATTAAAATGTGAATTTAAGTCCTAATTGGGCAATTTATAAATTGTGATTTTGTTTGGTAAATTGAGATCAATTAAGACCTTAATATCCCAAAGTTCCTTAATTGACAATTAAAGCTTATGTGTGAACACGATATAATATTGAATAATGTAAGGAAGAAGAAGAAAATTAAAATATATTTTATTTTCTTTCAGTATTTTTTGAAGAAACTAATGAATGCCAATACTCACTTGTTGAATAATTCAAGTCGTTTTTGGGGTCCAGAATATTTTATCAGATTCGATCTAAATTTTACATACTTACTTTTCTAATACAAACATAAATAAGTCTACACGGGGGTTTATTAAAATACGATATTTCAGAATGAGGACACCCATAGTGTATGTACAAATATATGAAAACCTTTAACGTCTCACAAAGAACGTCTAAACCATTGTATAGGGTCCGCCATCTAACGTTTTTTTTTCAACGAGTGCTTATTTCGTGAATGATAACACTTAGCTCATGTCTGATTTGACAGATAATTAGTTTTATCCTTCCGCTGAACGAATATGGTTGTATATACGCTTTTTTCGCTTCGCTGAGTGGGCCTGCGATCGACTTACAGAAGATGCCGATTTTGCCAAAAAAAATCATCTTTTCAGATGAAGCTCATTTTGATCTTGGTGGGTATGTAAACAAGTAAAATTGTCGCATTTGGGGCACAGAAAACCCGCACGCATACATTGAAAAGCCGATACACCCAGGACAAGTCACTGTTTGGTGCGGATTTTCGTCCAGAGGCATAATTGGTCATTTTTCTTCGAAAAGGAGCAAGGAGTGGCCGAATTTTTGTTCACAAAAATTGAAGAGGAGGATATTAGCAACATTTGGTTTCAACAGGACGTCGCTACGTGCCACACACCCGAAGCCCTGTTTTCAAAAAAAAAAAATTTATTTGGCGGACCCTTTAGAACGAACAAGATAGGCACACTTGATTTACAATAACTTTTTTTTTCAATTTTCTGTAAATGAATATTAGTGTTTTATATATGGAGATTGATGATCAGCTGTGAGACGAAGCCTTGTACGGGTTTAAAAAATTCTTGTTAAACAATAATTTTTTGGAAGAATAAAATACTAAGCTGGGAAAGTTCTTTGACACCAGGAATTTTAACCACTTTTAACATGTCCATAAAATTGACTTAATTGTGCAGCAAGAAAATCTTGATTCTATACCAAGTAGTAAATAACACTCTTACTAAGTGCGCTGTCAAAAATGAATCATTGGGCGAAATGTCCGTTAAGATCTTAAAAAAGACGATAGTTTTCTAGAAACTACAGTATGGGACAAAATGTATCAATTTTATTTGAAAAGCAAAAGAGAATTGACAAGAATTTTTTTAATAAAAGAACCAGTTAACCGGTTAACCAGTGATTTGATAAATATTTTACCAAAATCCGGTTTTAACTGTATTTTTTCGAGTTACTCGAAAACCGTTTTTTTTATTAAGGTCGAATACTTGATATCCCTAGTTTTGCTATATCAATGTCGGCATACAAGCTAATGGTTCATGCGATGCCGATATTTTTCGCAGGAGCGTCCATAAATCCATAAATCTGACGTAAAATCTTTCTCTCAAACACCCCAAGAATGGTCTCAATCACTTGTGCAAGCACCGACCCTGCTGAGCATGGGCAATATCAACGTCTTGAGAGTGCAAGTTTTGTCTGTTTTTGGTTACGGCGTATCAACGTAATCCATCTGTTTTTCAATTCTCGTAGACTCTTCGTCGTAAATACCATTAACTTAGTTTTGGATTCATGGACTGCCAGGCCTATTTTCTTTGACTAAAGTCGGCATACGCGAGTAGAATGTCATATTTCATATTTTTTTCTAATTATTTTAAATATGTATGAAAGTTTTTATGATCGAACATACCTATTTTGACATTTTTAGTACAAATTATAAATTAAAAAAAAATAAAAAAAATATTACATATGGACCCATTATGTATTTGGGATTGTATTACTCTATAAACGATAAATACATGCACACAGATTTTGACAGACAGTTTTCTACAACAGACAACAGTCTGGGAGAGAAAGAGACATAAAAGGCAAATTCACGTCTGTTATTTACATATTTATTTATTTTTACTGCCTTTATTGTACATATTTAATGTTTTTTTCTCAAACTGTTTTTTTTTTTTGGCATTTTTGCTATAATTTGGCAAAAATTTGGCAAACATTCAAATTTAGTTTTAAAATACTTTTTTATTTTATTCTTTTTTGTATGTTTTTAAATAAAACGAAAAATATTTAAACCATATGATTGGAATTTCATTAGTATTTGAACACATACATACATCGACTCTGGGACTTAGAACCACTCACTTATACACACAGTCATACCTATACAACATATAACCCAGCGAATGTTTTTAAAGGCGAGTCAATACAATCCCACTAGATGTTGAGGGAATAAACTAAAATTCAGTGTAATGGTGTTTCCGTTAACTGTTATATATGTTATAACTAGACTGCTGTCAAATTATGAGCAAGCTGCGTCTATTACATTGATTTTTGAAAACCATAGGTAACCAAAAAGAGCTTATTACTAACCCATAATCGGAAAAGTATGACAAAGGGTTCTTTGGCAATGTTCAGGTGCAAATTGAATTGCTTTTTGTAGTTTTGCTTGCAACTTAGTAAGTACACTCGGAAGACCTATAGCCCATTGTGAAACCATTAAACATGCAAATCGCTAAATTAATTGCTAAATTAATCGCTCTTCTTAATACGGACGAATGTGAAGTTTTTGTTTTTCCCATGAGAATTTACAAATTTGATCGGATCCGTTAGTAACACATCTTCGAGACAGTCCAGATCATAAAAAGGTCCTGTACCATGATACTTTTGTTGCTGTAGAGCAGGACTAAGTATATCTCTTTATTTAGTTTACACAGGGTGTCCGAAGTGTTACTTCAGAGAAGTTACTTTTAGGAAAACAATTTAAAAGAAGTGCATTGCATAAACAGTAAAACAAATAAACAACATGGCCTAGACAGAATTAAGTTAAAAACATATAAATCTAATACACTTGTACGAGGGCGGATTGATTCCTACCTAAGTAGAAAAAAAAAACATTTTTTTTTTTCAAAAACCATTCATTTCTGAACATAGTCACCTTTTAGCTCAATACACTTAGTAGGACTTTTTTATACCATCTGAATAAAAGATTTTGGGAACTCCCCAAAATACGCATTAGTTTCGGTAATCACTTCATCGTTTGAGATGAATCTTTTTCTTGCGAGCCATTTTTTCAAGTTTGGAAACAGGAAAAAGTCACTAGGGGCTAAATCTGGACTATAAGGTGGATGATCAACCAATTCGAAGTGGATTTCTCGTAGTTTTAGCATCGTACCTAATGCTGTGTGAACTGGTGCGTTGTGTTGAAGAAAGAGCACTTTTTTCTTGCTTAAATGTAGTCGTTTTTCCTTGACTGCATCAACCAATTGATCCAATAATACACGATAATACTCACCTGTAATTGTGGATCCCTTTTCAAGATAATCGATGAGCAATATTCCGTGTGCATCCCAAAATACAGTGGCCATAACCTTGCCAGCCGATTTCGCTGTCTTCGCCTTCTTCGGAGCACTTCCACCAGCTTCCACTCATTGCTTCGATTGATTTTTGGTTTCAGGTGTGTAGTGGTGGACCCACGTTTCATCAACAGCTATTAATCTACGCCAAAAATCAGCAAGATGTCCAAACACCGCTGTGAAGTGATCTGTCGAACTCGTTTTTGTTCAACATTGAGCAAACGAGGCACCCATCTTGCCGATAGCTTTTTCATATGCAAATGTTCATGCAAAATGTTGAACACACGTTCATATGATATGTTTACCATTTCAGCAATTTCACGAATTTTGACCCGGCGATCATTCATAACGATATCGAGGGTTTTCTTCAGTAGCTACCTCTTTTGGCCTTCCTGTTGATGGTATTATTGCAGAGCTTGTTCGGCCCCGTTTAAATTTAGCAATCCAATATTTTACCATATAATCTGACGCCGTAATGTTTATCAAGCTTTTCTTTTGTCTCTTTCGCTGTTTTTCCTTTCAAATAATAGTGTTTAATCACTACACGATATTCACTTTTTTCCATTTTCCAAGAAACATAAAAGTTGCTTACTTCAAACAACTACAACAAATAAACTAATCGATGAATTTGGCTAAAATTTTAACAGCTGACGTTTGACAGATCGTAATTTCCAAGGGAGAAAAAGTTTTTGTGTTTTTGCTGCCATCTAGCGCTAGGTAGCTTCAATGTCAATCTGCCCTCGTACCTATTCATACGGTCTTTCTTTATACGGCATTACATTATAACGTGCTGTGTGAATTAATGAACGCATTCGCTTTAGGGCGCAAATTATTACCTCGTTATGTGGCTAAACAAACCGTGGATTCACCATTTCAAACACAAACCCACTACTTCTTAACAGTATAGCGATTGAGGATGTTAGTAAATTCACCTGTTCTGGCAGCATCATAAGCAAAGATGGTGAGCCTGATTAAGAAAATGTAATGATCAGAACAAACTACGCACGAAGCACATATGTCACTTTGAGCAAAGTCTAAAATTCTTCACAGATATCTATTGTGAAACGTGAAAGGTAACAGAGTCCGTATTGCCGAAATAATTTGCCCAATATTTTGTTTAAACCTTAAAAAAAGCGCTAATCTGTTATCAGCTAACAACCAAATCCGTCGTCGCAAGTGGACTTGGATTGGGAACACGTTGAATAAGGATATCGAGTCCTCAAGAAAGAAGGAATGTTGGGCAGCATGAAGAAGATCAGTAAAGGTAAAGTTTCAACAACGAGGGCTCACTCATCCACAATAATTATATGGCACAAAATGGAAATATGCAAAGATATGGGCAAAATATGCAAACTCATCAAAATTAATGAAACGGATTAATATCTTACATCCGCTTTAGATTGGTTGCATGAAAACAACATGTAATTGCACATTTCTGGTTTCACTTGTTATGACTATAGGGTACGATCTTGGTCTTGGATCCATTGCAACTTACCAGAGACCAAAGACAAATAAAATCAATTGGTTTCTTCTGTAGTCTATAGGTCAAGAAAGTCAAAAATTTTTGATTGATAGCGATGTCATGCACAAAAAAATACTTTGAAAAAAATAACACGATTACGAACTTCGAACAGAGCATTTGTATAGAAGCGTATGGAAATGGCAAAGGAAAATAATGTAGGGTTGTACACAGTCGCTATCGCAAGAATCCAGGACTTGTTTTACAATCTTCCCTATTCATCATATTCTGCTGATTAAGTCCTTTACGGCTATTTCCTATTGCAAAATTTGAGTGGCTGGTCGGTAAAAGATGTGAAGAAAAGAGAAAAAACTCTAAAAGCGATGAACTAAATGTAACGAACCAAACAGGAAAAAACACATTTAAGCCCAAAAAAAAAACATCTTTTAGATAAAAAGTCTCAGCATGTTCACATATCCCTTGTGCTTGTCCTTACTATATGTCAAGCGTAAGAATGACTATGTTAAGAAATAAAACGTGATTCTTGTCGGAAAGAAATGTCTTTTAAGCAGAAAGTCTCAACTTACCGATGATTATTAGAATGACTTTTAAGCCAAAAATGTTGCTGGGTTATCTAATTATGTTGTATGTTGTTGCTACATGGCATTATTTGTTGTAATGGATTGTTGGTGGTGGTTGCGGTGTGTGTCAATAAGTTTAAATGCATTTTCAGGTTTTTTATTTTTTATTTATTTATTTTTTTTTTTTAATTAATTTTGTTTTTTTTTAAATCATTTTTTATTTTGCCTTCAAAACTAATTCTACATCTGTGATATTTATTTTTTTATTTTTTATTTTTTCTTATTTTATTTTATTATATTTAAGAGAATTATTGTATTTTATTGTAGAAAATTAAATTTTGGTATACAAATGTCGGCGTGATTTAATTTTTTTTTCTTTCTTAGGCACATGATGTGTAAATATTTGTATAAATGGTTACCAAAACCAAAAAAAAAAGTAAAAATACATCAGAAAAGTAGTTTAACAAAATTTTTAAATAATTTTAATTATTCAAAAAGCACAAATGACAAATGATTCGGCGATTTGTGGTTGCCACATAAAATTAGTAAAAAAAAAATTTTTGAATTTAATTACAACAAATTAGAGAACTAAAAAGAGCCAGCAATTTGTGAAACTTAGTATGTTAGATGATAAGATGACATGCTATTTATTTGTATATTTGTATTTGTGTGCCACATTGTACCGAACTGTCCCAATAGATTGTATAAAATAGGTTATTGGGTTATTCACTTAGTGGTTTAAAAATAGTCGGTTAACTGTTAAATATCTGTCATCTGAAATATCATCTATTTAGTGAAACTATTTTCATTTACGAATATAGATCGTTTAATAACCGAATAATGTGTAACAATAGTTAAAACCTACTACAAAATTGGTGATTCAAACGTGGCCACTGATTTTTGATTTTTCGAGCAAATTTTGTCAGCGTTTAAGCTAATTTCTCACTCGGTGGTTACATCTAGAAGCAAATTTGTCTGTTATGGAGGTAGAAAAACCCGGATGTGTTTGTGGAAAAAGTGACTGTTTGGTGCACATTATGGTCTGGAGTTGTCAATGGCTCATTTTTTTTTTTTTTTTTTTTTTGAAAATAAGGCTAGAAACGCCGTTGTGGTCAATTCAGAGTGCTATGGCCGTATGATAACCGACTTTTTTGACTTGCAGTTAAAGTTTATAAACTGCAGACGACATGTAATTTCAACAAGATTGTGCCATGAGCCACATAACACTACCGATTTTGGCTTTATTGTATCAAAAATTATGCAATTTGACGAATAACCACCTGCCGTTGGAGCCTTTGAAAACAAACATTCGTCAAATTACCGCCCGAAATATGTGAAGAAACGTTCGAGCACGGGATCAAAAGGGTCGTCTGCTGCAACCAATCCTGGGAAGTTTATTTAAATGAAATTGTATTTCACAGATAAAGGCAAAGTGCAAGCCTTGTAATAAAATAAAAGTTTCATCGAAATCGTAGCTTTACGTGTATCTTAGTTAACTTTAGTTTTGAAACCTATAGTCAGTAATTGAGATAAGAGGTGGGCAATAACATTTAACTGGTGATGAACTTTTGTGTATATTTCATATCGTAGAAAGCCATGGAGATACAATATTAACCTAAAAATCGATCTGAAACCACGAGGCTCATATTTGTTAATTAAATAAGTTTGTCAAGCCATACTCACAGTTGAGTATTGGTAGGTGAGACATCCTTTTACCAACTATAACGTCCTAGTTTTGAATTCAGGCGAGACCATCTGAAAATATTCAAAAGTAGCATCACCCCTTAATATTAGCAGGCGACTGGTTATATAGTATTTTTTTATTCAGACTAGCGCACAGGGGATACCCCTACTCATGCAATAACTTTTACTTGTACTAGGAAAATAGATTGTGGGTAGGAGGATACAGAGAGTAGTGTTTAAGGACGTTCGATTGAAATTTATTCATGTAGTGACAGTGAAGACTTTGGAGGGAAGAAAGAAAGAAAGAATTCTGTCACTAATGCGGTGTACGATTCACTGAACAATCAACTACAAAGATGTGGGCTCTACGAGAAATACCAGTATTACTTAAGAATATATGATTATTATGAATTAATTCCATGATTTCACAGAACAATTTCCATTATAATACTGGTAGAACAATTAAATACACGCCACATTAATGAGTACTTTTGCCCTCTCCTGTACGCAATCGAGAAGCTCCAAAATAGATTTTAAATCACTGGCCGATACATGAAAGTTGTATTCCATTTTGGGTCGTATAGAGGTTTTGTAAATATTAAGAAGATCAGATGGCATAAAATATTTCTTGCATCGTCTTAAAAAACCGAGGCTCTTGAATACTTCTTCCGGCACTGGAAATATATGATCGTTCCAACGAACGTCACAGTGAATTTTCATGGCCAAAACATCCAGAGCTTCTGATTCTTCAATATCTACATTACCCATAGACACAGATGACACTACTCCACCATGTCAATGTGTTAGACAGCAACATTACGTTCCCACTCAGAGATTTCCATCAGGTCGCTTGTGAGTGTTCACGTTCAACCTTTTAGCTCCAATTTCCAAGAGCCTCGACCTACGATCAAAAGAATATAAATGACAAATGTTGCTGTCATTCGAAAGTCGTTCAGAAATATTAAAACAAGAGTAGGAGAAAGAACAGAGCTCTGCTGTACCCCTGAGTTTATCCTGAACTAGTCGAATGAGACTCCATCTATAACAGTCATGAGCTTTTCGTGGGACTTTTGTCCCCGATCAATTCACACGTATTCTTTCGCTCTTGCTTTTAGACGTCAATGAGACAGCGACGACTGCACATGTATGGTGAATGTGCGCAAGTTTTTTAAGGCAGAGACAAATAATTTAAAACAGTTTCTTACGCTTTTGCTTTTAGTTGTCACTGAAACAGCGAAAAGTGCACACGTGCGGCGGATGTATGTTGATTTTTTTTTATTTTATTTTTTTATTTTTTTAAACATAAACTTTTAATTTTCATGTTCTCACTAACACAACTACATTTTTACTTTTACACATCACTGATCTATAACCACTCTTATGAAGCGATATCTGAGAAAGCTCGATATAAATCGAGAGAAATGCCTACCGGACTTAAAAGCAATAAGCTTCGAATTGAGAGCCTCATGCCAAAATATATCAAACGCTTTGAAAATATCCAGAGTCTTAACCATGAAGGAGCCTGTTTCACATCTCTGAGAGCAATGCCAGTAGATCACTAGTAGAACGGCCCTTTTACAAACCGCACTGACGATCGCTTAGCAAATTAGTGGACTTCAAATATCTCACAAGGTGGTGATTAATCATTCTCTCCATAACTTTAGAGAGAGCGAAATAAACTACTATTATGCGCCCTTTTTATTGGATTGGAGTTACATTAGCAGGCTAATGCGACGTGCAAGCGTCGCAAATCAGTGCATCAAAACCAGTGCTGGGATATCATACGGCCCAGACGACTTGTTAACATTGATATTTACAAGAAACCTTTTCACGAGCAGAATATCATAGGCTATGAGAAACTTCTCCAACTAATATACCTGCCGTTCGGAGTGGGTGTTAAGATCTAGGTCCCTTTCAATAAATCTAAAAATCGAATCATGTGCAGCTCATTGATTTAGAAAAATTCCCCTTGTTTCAGTTGGGAATTGTGTATGGAATTCAAAATCGGGTTTTCCAATTAACTTATTAACGTGCACTAGAGTTTGTATAGGTAAGAGACTTTTAAACAGAGAGGGTAACGCTGGTCGCTCCATGTTATGTATTAATAAGACAAAGTTATATGCGTCGATTTTCATTTCGTTGCTTATACACCTTCCCTAAGTCCGAATATTAGCCGATTATAGCAAATAGAGGATCGACGAGAGTAATTGCGTCATTTTGGGTAGGTGATGGCATATCATATTATTTTTGTAGTTCATATGAGCACCAGTGTTGTCGAAGGCATAATGTATCGTAATTTTTTATGTATAAAAATTTATTTTTCACCAATTATTTTCTGTCCAATGCTAAATAACATCCAGTTTGGAAATATTTGTTTTAATTTACCAAAATGCTTATTTCTAATAAATATTTGTATTTTGAAAAGCCATAAACTTGTTCTTACTAACCCACTGTCTATGTATAAATATACTTAAAAAAATGCAAAATATCTGCCATACTTTTATATTTTAATTAAATTAATTTTTTTTTACATTTAATTAAAAAGAATAGCTTTTAATCAAAATTGAAATGGTTATGTTGCAACCATCACACAGCACCTATAGAACAATTAAATGGTAACAAACCGTTGAGTATTTTTTTTTTTCTAATTTTAACTTTTGTGGTTTCTTTACTATAAAATATTATTTATTTATTTATTTATAGTTTAATTAAATTAAACTTTTATTTCTGTTTAATTTCAGGTAAGCAACGAAATATTTGATTTTAATACAAATTTAAAACTAAAAATCATGCTGCGTGGTGAGTGAAATATGTTGAAATTTCTAGGAAAAGAAAAAAAAAGAAAAATCGAAAGGAAATGCCAAAAACTAAAATAAATATTGCTTGAATCAGTCAGCATTGATGTGGTATACACACCCGTAAGGGACCTTATCGTGGCCTTGCTATCAGTTATTGTATGAACAATAATTTTGGTTTCATCACTAAACAATGACAAAGTCCTCTTTAAGTTCGTCAAACAAAGCACTAATTTTTCAAATAAATTTTTGCATATCGGAAGCATTCCGGGAACATATTATCTATCGATTGTTCATTGTGATTTGCCAAAACTTACTGGAACGAAATGTAAAAACATATAGGGTGCGCCAAATATATATATATATTTTTTTTGAAAGTAGAATCCTTCCGGTTAATAATGGAAAATAATTTCATTCAAATGGCTGCCTCGGCTGGCTATGCATTATCGATTGTGTGCAGCTGTATTTCACCAATGGCTTCACGAATATTGTCCTTTAAAGCGTCAATTGTCTCTGGCTTGTTGGCGCTAATCTTTGACGGCACCCCACAAATAATAGTCCAACGGTGTCAAATCGCAGCTCCGAGTTGGTCAAACGACATCAGCTCTGCGGCTGATAGTGCGATCTTCAAACACAGGGCGCAAAACTTCGAGTGTAGCTTCGGCTGTGTGGTACGTAGCGCCGTCCTGTTGAAACCAAATGTTGCTAATATTCTCTTCTTCAATTTTTGTGAACAAACATTCGTTCAACATGGCCCGATAACGATCGCCATTGACTGTACCAGCCACTCCTTGCTCATTTTCGAAGAAAAATGGCCCAATTATGCCTCTGGACCAAAATCCGCACCAAACAGTGACTCGTCTTGGGTGTATCGGCTTATCAATGTATGCGTGCGGGTTTTCTGTGCCCCAAATGCGACAGTTTTGCTTGTTTACATACCCGCCAAGATCAAAATGAGCGTTATCTGAAAAGATGATTTTTGATTCTGTAACATTACCATGATTTTCAAAACAATGTCGCAATATTTCCCAGCGTTGTTCAAGCGTGTACTCAACCATATTCATTCAGCGGAAGGATAAAACTAATTATCAGACATGAGCTAAGTGTTACCATTCACGAAATAAGCACTAGTTGAAACAAAAAAACGTTAGATGGCGGAGCCGGTATAATGTTTGTTTAATGTTTGACACAACATTAGTTATCTTTATTGCAAGATCAGACAAGCTAAAAAATTACCCTCTATAATTGTTCACTGGTATGTTTTAAGTAGCTTGGACATATGTATCTAAAACTATCGCTAATATCAGTGAACTATTAGGTGTGAAGTTATATTACTTTCAAAAATTGTTTGGATAGTTAAGATAAGTTAAACTAATAAAGATTAAAGTTAAGTTTTTAACAACATTTTACCACAGCGGGTTAAAAAAATGGTCCAAAATTATAAAAATTAAACAGAATTATATGTAGTCTACCCAAGTGGAATATTAAGTTTAACTCTATGCGTGTGCAACCCATATTTGCCACTAATTTTTTTGCATTAAATTGTCTACCACTACCGAATTTTTATAATTAAAAAATAAAAAAATAAAAAATCCTTTTTTTTATTAAAAAAAAAATATCGCATTAAAAACATATTAAGTTTTTTTTTATTAAGAAATTATTTTATTTTATCTTCTAATTTATTACGTGTTTTATTGTCGAATAATTAAATCATTTCAAAATGTATACACACTCACCTTACACAATCGAATTTTAATTGCCATAAAATAATATATTTTTTCGTAATGTCATTTTTTTACCCGAGGAGTGAATTTCTAGTATAATAATGAGCGATCGATCGATCTTTGACAGTCGCAGTTAATTTGTTTTTAATTATATACAGTTTCTAAGGCTGAACGTTATTTCATTTAAGAATGTTGCATAATAATTGTGAGGAGCAGTCATTTCATTATTATTTCACAATTAAAAGATAATCAGAAAGAAAAAACAATTTTTAATCAAAGTTTTTCTTGAGGGAGGGTACCATTTTTAGGATAGAAATGCTTATTCAAGAAGGCTATTTCATAATACCGTAACAGGGCATTTACACTTTAAGGAAATCTACTACTAACTAGACTTGGGTAGTTCAATTAAAATATGCACATAACTGAGCTAAGAGTGCCGGTCATTAATTCGTTCGTTCCTTGAGGTTTCTTAATCGGTCATTGTCTCTTCCTTTTATATGTCTTTTTAGTTTGTTTTTCTTTTTCTTCCACGATTCCTCCTCTTTCATATGTATGTGTTCTTTATTGATATGTTTGGCACTTAATTTGAAAAATACATAATGTTACGTTTTAACTTTTTTAAATCGTGTGATTTCGTTTTAATTGCGTTTGATAAAATAAATAACACGTGTGTTGTTGTTTTACTTTATGGATTTAATTATTTAACTTCCACTTAAACAATTCTACCTATACAGCTTATTTATCTTGCACTTAACACTCGCTTAATACACAAACACACTATACTCAACACTTTTCTTTACGTCTAAGCACGACTTTAGTTTATGTCTTTTAAATCACAACCTTACACAACGACTTTCAAACTATAACTCAACTAATTCTTTACTTTACTTTATTCAACCAAATATTCTGTTCTTACATAGTTTATCTTAAACTAATTAATCATGTAGATACTTATTCTATGCGTAAATGATAGTTATTAGAGAATTATCAACTAAAACTTATAATACTGCAGAATAGCCGCAATCCACGCAATCCGCGTTGCTTACTTTTGCCATGTGTTAGTACAAGTCATAAGGACTCCACACTGAGCAAATCAGAGTATGATGAGTAGATGAGACTTCATAAAAGCAAAGACATGAGCACGTTACCGGCGGCTGCCACTCGAAGGCAGTAAGTCTTCTTGTATTGTTGCCCACTGACTTTACCTTATGAATCCACACCTGACCATCAAGACGCAAGACGCAACTTCAAAACGACGAAAACCAAAGAGACTCAAACCAGGGAATTGGTGTATTTGCAGTAGACTTAAACGTGATATCGCATTTTTCTGCTTTAGTACAATCAATTTTTCATATAAACTACTAACGCCGCAATTTCGAAACAAACAAAAACGACACAACTTTACAATCACAGAAATTAAAAAAAAACCAAGACCCGAAACGCGAAGCAATCCGGAACAATGCAAACCGTGATATTGGAGTACAATGAACTTTTAGTATTCCCACGGAATTATCAAACTACCCTCGTATATATTGCATTAGGCTTATATTCAAAATAAAATGTATTTTAATCTATTTTAAGAAAAATTTTTATGAATATGGGTGTTACAGTGTAATAGGTTTTCTAAATTAAAATTTGTTTATTATAAAATAAAATTTAATACGCTTTTTATTATCGTTCTTTACCAATTTCCTTAGAGCTTAATTTTGGTTAAATTTGAAAATGGTTTTGGTATACGAGTATGTTTTTAAGGCCCAACTTATATGCTTGTGGCCACTTTACAATCACAGAAATTAAAAAAAACGAAAACTCGAAACGCAAAACAATCCGAAACGTTGCAAACTGTGATATTGGAGTACAATGAACTTTTAGTATTCCCATGGAATTATCAAGCTGCCCTCGTATTTATTGCATTAGGCTTATATTCAAAATAAAATGTATTTTAATCTATTTTAAGAAAATTTTTTATGAATATTGGGGTTACGGTGTAATAGGTTTTCTAAATTAAAATTTGTTTATTATAAAATAAAATTTAATACGCTTTTTATTACGCTCTTTACTAATTCCCTTAGAGCTTAATTTTGGTTAAATTTGAAAATGGTTTTGGTATGCGAGTATGTTTTTATGGCCCAACTTATATGCTTGTGGCCATAACTTTGAAGGACTATCTGGCAGTTTTAAATCTTTTTAATTTATAAAAAGAAAAGTGTTTTAATTGTTTTTTTTTTTTTGTTTAATTGCAATAAATTTAATGTATTTGAAATGAACTTAAGCAGAACACATGTTTGTTATTTTTACCTCAAAAGAAAATGTACATTTTGATGATAATTTTTGCTAAACAGAAATCCACTTGAAAAATAGAAAAATGCAAATTTTAGTTTTTGTTTCAAAAATATTTTCATATTTTTGAATGAAATTGTTGTTTTTTTCTTGTTGCTATTATTTAAAAACAAACGCACAATTTAATCGGTTGCGCTAAGCGGTCTAATTCTATTCGTATTCTTATTAGAAAAATAGCTTGAAAAGATAAACAAAAAAAGAAGTATTTTAAGTAGAAATTTGTTGTTTTTGTTTTTGTTTTTGTTTTTAATTATTTTTTTATTATTCAATTGAATTGTTCAATTAAAATTATTTTGTTTGTCTTCGAACAAAACCATGTATGTTAAAAATATTTATTATTTTGTTGTTGTTGCAATTTCTAATGAAAATTTTAATTACTTTTTTATAAATAATTATTAAAGCAATCAATTATTTTTAAGTTTTTAAAACGCATGGAAGTCTGTAGAAGAAATAAAATTGGATTTTACCGAAACAATTTTACAAAAGTAGAGGCCTATTTAAAAGCACTAAAGTGATATTTAAGATTTTTATTCATATTCCTGAGAATAATGTAAGGAATTGAGCCACTGGGAGTGTAGTGGTAAAGTGCTTGCTTTGAGTACCAACACAAGCAGCCAATATTAATATATCATCAAGGACAATAAGTATTTTCATCATGACTTAGAATTTTAAATGAAGGGTCCGCCATCTAACGTTTTTTTTTTTCAACTAGTGCTTATTTCGTGAATGGTAACACTTAGCTCATGTCTGATTTGACAGATAAATTTCCTTCCGCTGAACGAATATGGTTGTTTATACGCTCGAACAACGCTGGGAAATACTGCGACATTACTTTGAAAATCATGGTAAAGTTGCAGAATCAGAAATCATCTTTTCAGATGAAGCTCATTTTGATCTTGGCGGGTATGTAAACAAGCAAAATTGTCGCATTTGGGGCACAGAAAACCCGCACGCATACATTGAAAAGCCGATACACCCAAGACGAGTCACTGTTTGATGCGGATTTCGGTGTAGAGGCATAATTCGGCCATTTTTCTTCGAAAATGAGCAAGGAGTGGCCGTTACACTCAAGACGATCGTTATCGGGCCATGTTGAACGAATTTTTGTTCACAAAAATTGAAGAAGAGGATATTAGCAACATTTGGTTTCAACAGGACGGCGCTACGTGCCACACAGCCGAAGCTACACTCGATGTTTTGCGCCCTGTTTATGAAGATTACATTATCAGCCGCAGAGCTGATGTCGTTTGGCCACCTCGGAGCTGCGATTTGACACCGTTGGACTATTATTTGTGGGGTGTCGTCAAATATAAGTGTTACGCCAACAAGCCAGAGACAATTGACGCGACGCTTTAAAGGACAATATTCGTGAAGCCATTGGTAAAATACAGCTGCTCACAATCGATAATGTGCTTAAAAATTGGACCGATCGTGTAGGCTACTGCATGGCCAGCCGAAGCAGTCATTTGAATGAAATTATTTTCCATTATTAACCGGAAGGATTCTACTTTCAAATAAAAAAAGAAATTTGAGAAATATTCAGTAGTTTTTTTGTATAGCATTTAAAAAAAAAATTATTTGGCAGACCCTATAATTGACAGGTTTCAACCATCCATGAGGCCCTCTGGACACCCAAAGATTCTCCTCGAAGGAAAAGAGAAGTAACATCAAATACAAAACATTATAGGTTTGCAAAAAAACTATCGAAACTATCGAATGGGCCGATTATCGATAGTTTTGCAGCTCTAGTTGCCTTACTATTCCCATAAGGTTTTGTATTTGATTGTATTTGATTTATCGATTTAACTATCGAAACTATCGATACTTTCGTATGCTTTAAAAGTTAGTAAAAACAACGTACAACGAAAGACTGACTTTGCACTGTTGTTAAACTTTAGATGTTAGTTAGTGAAAACGTATCGCAGCAGCCAGTTCAATCAGCCATTTATTGTTAAAGTAGTGCCAAAGTTGACATTTGCAACATAAATTGAAAGTTCTGTAGACTGAACTGAAAACGTAAGCAGCAACGTGCTTTGGTTATGTAGAGAATTTCACATCATCCCCAAGTACACGATACGCGTTCACTAACTCAGCCTTAAGTGTTACTTGTGCCAACAATATTAGAATTTAACTTAAAGGAAAATATTAATAATAAATACACAGTGTTGAAACAAATAATAGGGACACTTTATTTTTTGCGATATGTTATAAAATTTGATGTATTGAAGTTTTTTAATGGAAGAGTAATCCAGATACATGTCGAAAATTGTCAGACCATTAAGTGTTCTAAGACTAAAGTAATTAATGCGGTCCAGTGAAGAAAACTGCACAGACTATGGGAAGAAAGCGTGAATCAACTGTCAATTTTGATAAACTTTTAATTCGTACTTCAAAGGTTAATCCCTTCAAGTCATCTAAAAGCCTAAAAAATGAATTTTTTCTCCTGTTTCAAGTCGCACAATAAGAAAAAAAAACTTATGGAAGCTAGACTTGTGTGAAGAGTCCTCAACATGTATTTGCACCGTATAGGTAGAACAACATGCTATGGTCTGTCGAAATGAAGATTAATTTTTTTGGGTTAAATGCAAAATGTACGAACATATTTTAGTTACAATTCATACTTGATTTCAGCTTAATAAATAAAAATTTAAGAGACTGTTAAACTGTGTCCCTATGTAACTATACGGCTGACAACCTGCATCGAACAAATTTTTGCAAATGTGACTTTGACTATATATAGTGGCCTCCGTATTTACTCATAGAGTTTGATGATAGTATCGATAGTGAAAGAAAACTATCGATGGTCAGCCAAAAACAAAACTGTCGATACTATCGATAGTACTATCGATTATTTTGCAGCTCTAAAGGCAACACCACCTCTTGGAGAAAAAGTAAAGAGGTAATGAGTCTATGATGAACAGCAGCAGTAAAGCTCCGAACCACCAGTACGCCAAGTATAAAGATGGCGCTGTTTCTAGACAACGATAGATGGCAACACCAACATCTATCCTAGATAATTGATATGGAAGACCGATCACCGCAACAAGATGCTTTTTAGAAGCCATATATTTACAAGAGGCCACATTAAAATTGGAAAAGAAGTATTGTTACGTTTTTCCCTTTCAAACACGTTTATTTATGAGTTCGTAGATTGCAGTTAAATTAAAATAAATCTTGTGTTTTATTTTAATTAAAATCGCTTATTTAACACTGTTTTGTGTTCCACTGCTCATAACCTTTTTACAAGCATTGACAATTTCTATTCTTAATTACTCTCTCTGTTTAAAACTTTGTAAACAACAGCATGTACTCGACAGATCTTTCTACCTAAAGATCTTCCAACTCAATCGAGGTTCGATGACAACCTCTTCCATTTCTTCTCTTTTTATAAAGCCGTGCGTATGTAAACATCTACTTCTTTCAGTTCTTGTTGTTTGTTTTGTTTGTTATTATCTGTTACTTGTTTTGTCTTCTGCCTGTTTTTGTTGTTGTCGTTTATTTTTATTTGTACACAGGCACGTAGTTGTTTTTGTACTTCCTGTTTATTTATTTTAGTTATGTAACAAACGATTTTCCTAACAGTAGGTTCACAAGAAACTTCGAACTACTTTTGTGTTGCTTATATGAAGTACCACGTTTACATGGCAACTTTTTAATTCGTTTTATGGCTCTTCTTTTTTTTTTGTTATATTTATTTATTGTTTTGTTGTTTAGTTAAGATTAGGTTAAAAATGGCTGCCGGACAACGTCCAGCACTCAAAGGCTCAATAGAGCTTAATAACTGTAGCTTCCCTATTTCATCCACTATCTAGTTGCTGATCAGTCCCACACAAATTTTCTGTAGAGTCTCAGCGCTAACTACATCTCCGTCGAAAATCCTAATTCCAAGTCTAGGCAACGCCAGACACTCCAAAAGATTATATGGCATAATCACCTCATCCTCCTCCATGCAGCATCTACATAGAATGGAGTTTCTATGACCTTATCTAAGGGCATGTCTACCAACCAGACAATGTTTTCTTAGTACTCCTAATACCGCAAATATCCTGGCTTTCGGCAAGTTAAGCAACTGCACCGACCTTTTCTTTTGGCCACCCTTGGCCAGAGAATTGTAGCCTCTCTATAAGTCGGAATTAATCTGCACTTCACATTGAAGATTTTATCGGCCAATTGCCCTTTACGTAGACGGCAGCTAGAATTGGGAAATGTTTTGTTAATTACTGTTCAATTGTTTTAGAAAACAAAAGAAAAGAAAAGAACAGAAAAGAGCAGAAAAGAGCAGAAAATAAAATAAAATAAAATAAAATAAAATAAAATAAAATAAAAGAAACGAAACGAAACGAAACGAAAAGAAAAGAAAAGGAAATTAATAAACAAATTTAGCGAGGACAAACACCCCACAAAAATTAAAGATTACATTGATGTTTTAATTATCCACAAGGTAATAGAAACTTAATTACTTACAATTTGAATGATTCGCTTTTAAAACTTTGTATGAGGAATTATGTAATTCAGCCCATAATTGAAAGTTGAATTTGAATGAGAATAACGAAGAAACGTTGTCGTGTTAACATGGCATAAGAAACCCTATAGGGGCAACAAACTCCCATTGGGCCTTTGGTAGACATGCCCAAAGGCTGAAGATCCCATGTAATGATTTCTACAAAAGCTGTAATGACAAAGAGAGGTAGGAGTTTTCGTTTCATCTTCTATGTCATTGTCTGGCATTTCGCTGTATGTGGAGTTTTCCTTGCTTAGCTCGAAGTTCAAGTCTTCAAAAAATTAACAGAGTTGTTGTCGAAAAGTGTCCGAAAAGAGATGAAAAGATTTGATACGCTAGTGGGTACAAGGGAGCTGAATCGCGGACAGCTGCCAATCGAACCTAGCCTAACCTAGTGTAACATATGGACTTCACATACTGCCCAAAGAAAATAACCACACCCTCTTGGAGGCCAAGAAATAGTTGTATTGCTTATTATAATGTTTTTGTAATAGATTATAGAAAAATATATTTTATTGTCTGCAATCTGAGACAAAAGTATTGATTTTAAATTTACAAAGTATGCGTCGTAAAAACATTAGTGTGTAGAGTAAATTTTCCAATTTGGAAGTTTTCCTGGAGTGTTATAATGTCCATGGTGATTAGCCCAACCTCGAACGTGAAGGAAATAAAAGTTTAGAGTTTGAATCCTATTAAAAGATATAACAAATTAGAAAATAAAAACATTTGTTAAAAGCACTGATTAATTTGATTTCTTTTTTATTATTATTATTGTTAAAGAAACTTCATTGTGTTTAATTTTGTTTTGAATTTTCCAATAAAAGCTTTTTAAAAGTAATCACCTAACACTCACTAAATTTGTCCTTTATTCGCTTAAACGTTTATTCGCTTCCCTTCTAATACGGTTTGCATTGAAATTTAAATTTTAGCGGTTATGGCAACACTATTCATTTCCGCCATCAAAAGCTCTCTTTCTTTCTCGTTTTTGTTTTCTAAAACGCTCTCTAACGGTAAACTATTGCAACTAAACATTAAGCGAAAAAGCTTTTGCACTCTTGTTGTGTTTATGTGTAGGCGTAAGTGTGTGTATGTTATTAAGAGCGTGCAGAATAAAAGCTTTATGAAAAATAAATACAAAAAGCGAATGAAGTCAAAACACTAAAGAATAAAAAAAAAATAAACGGCAAAGCTTTACAAAAACAAAACCAAATTTGATTAAGAAAAGTGAACAAAACAAAAGTAGAAATACACCGAAAGAAACATTTAAAGGCAAACTAAAGTGTAATGGAATTGTCTTTCAAACACAAAAATATAATTTTTTCGCTTATGAATATCGTTTTTTTATTAAATTAAAACAGAGCAGAAGAGTGCTACTCCAAGTTCTACGCAAGCTTGAAATAAATAGTTAAACGAATAACCGATAGATTCATAACAAAGTAAGAAACAAAAAATTTTGATGGTTTATGTTCGAAAAATGTGATCATACAATGGATTTATGGCCACGTGAGCCGTGGATGTCGAGCTGCTCTATTTTGCGGTCTACCGTCAAACGTTTTATATTTTTTCCTGACAAAACTAAATGAGAGCGTTGAGTGTTGCGTTGAAATTTGTCTAGCGTAGACGCTGAATTGACATACAGTGGCAAACAGAACTGGATGAATACCAATAAAGTTTGAATTAAAAGCGCAGTAAAACTAATCAATAGAAGAATAAGAAATTATAATAAAATGAAATTCACTAGTATTTAAACTTGGTGTTAAGTTTTTACATTTAATCCGCTCTTTACTCCATCCGCTAGCACAAATAAAATAACAAAATGCAATGAATTTAATTTTTGCTAACTGTTACACAGTTTTGAAAAAGGCATCAAAACAAGCAGCCGCAATTTTTGTTACTAACTGTCAACTTCTTTCAAAGATTTTTGCCTTCAAGTTGAAATGAGAAAATTGTCAGAATTTTTCATTTAATAATTATTTAGTTCTTCAAATTGGTAAAAAGTTTTGAATTGCTCACTAAACAATCCTACAAGTACGAAAGAGATGAAATAAAGGCTCCGCCAAATAATTTTTTTTTTTTTTTTTTTTTGAAAATGCTTTAAAAAAACTACTGAATATTTTCTCAAATTTCTTTTTTTATTTGAAAGTACAATCCTTCCGGTTAATAATGGAAAATAATTTCTTTCAAATGGCTGCCTCAGTTGGCCATGATGTAGCCTACACGATCGGTCCAATTTTTAACCACATTATCGTTTGGTGCAGCTGTATTTTACCAATGGCTTCACGAATATTGTCCTTTAAAGCGTCAATTGTCTCTGGCTTGTTGGCGCTAATCTTTGGCGGCACCCCACAAATAATAGTCCAACGGTGTCAAATCGCAGCTCCGAGTTGGTCAAACGACATCAGCTCTGCGGCTGATAGTGCGATCTTCAAACACAGGGCGCAAAACATCAAGTGTAGCTTCGGCTGTGTGGCACATAGCGCCGTCCTGTTGAAACCAAATGTTGCTAATATCCTCCCCTTCAATTTTTGTTAACAAAAATTCGTTCAACATGGCCCGTTAACGATCGCCATTGACTGTAATGGCCACTCCTTGCTCATTTTCGAAGAAAAATGGCCCAATTACGCCTCTGGACCAAAAGCAGCACCAAACAGTGACTCGTCATGGGTGTATCGGCTTATCAATGTATGCGTGCGGGTTTTCTGTGCCCCAAATGCGACAATTTTGCTTGTTTACATACCCGCCAAGATCAAAATGAGCTTCATCTGAAAAGATGATTTTTTTTCTTTTTTCATTCTGCATTCAAAGTAATGTCGCAATATTTCCCAGCGTTGTTCAAGCGTATACACAACCATATTCGTTTAGCGGAAGGATAAAACTAATTATCTGTCAAATCAGACATGAGCTAAGTGTTTCCATTTACGCAATAAGCACTAGTTGAAAAAAACGTTAGATGGCGGATCCTTTATAAACACGCCAGAAGTAAAAAGAAGTCGACCGTGCTTGTTTTCTGAGAGAATCACTATAGCTATGAAGCATTTATTATCTTCCAAACAGGTAAAAATACTCAAACAAACTACAACAGCCATAAACAAGCCAGTACGTGTATGAACAACATGAAGAGCTCGTCGTTAAAATGGCCTTATATTAGCTGTAAAGAAGAAAAAGCCAGCGTTGTCAGAAAAAAATTTGGATGGTCATCCTTAATTTTGCAAGGAACACAAAAATTGAGTGTCAATGACTGGAAAACGGTTATTTGATTCAATGAAATCGAAATCAACCCTTTTAGTCCAATTCAAAAGAATATAACCGGCAAAGCCCTGATTGATGCTTAAAAGCGCCCCAAGTAAAGGAAACAAAAAAATATGACCGTGAATGTCTGGGCTGTTTCACTAGGTGGCATCTCGGTTCCTTAGGTAACATAGATAGTATTATGAATAAAGAAGATTATCTGCGCATATTACAATACAGTTCTTCAAACTTTGTAGAAGCATGTATTAACAAGATAGGAATCCGAAGTATACATCAAGAATCGTTAAGAATTGGTTCTCGGTGCAGCATTTCTGACAACTCAACGAAAATTTGTGAGCTTTGTTAAAAAAACGTCTTGCTCATTACGATAATGCTCCAACAAATTTAAGTGATTATTAGTAAAGAATACAAACATAGTGGGCTAATATTCCGTACCGAACCATCAAGACTTTGGTCGAAAGAGTGTTATAAAAACGACAAGTCTTTGTACAAAATCTTGAAAATTCTATTTTTTTTAGAACGTGCAAAAGTGAATACATTGACTTTTTCCATAAAATTGTCTAAAACTTAAAAACAAGTTTAAATACTAGTGAATTGCTCTACTGATTATTTTAACGAAAAAGACGAACTATTTCTGTTACATTTTCTGGGTTTTAATTCAAACTTCATTGTTATTCATTCAGTTCTGCTCGCCGCTGTACCTAAATAAAAGCCTTAAAATTGTGTTATGAACAGTTATGATAACTTAACATAAAACGCTAGATTTGAAGCGAAAACAGCTAAAATGACACTACTGTTTTCTTTTATTTTTCCTTCGCAGCTTAAATTTACTTTCCAACGCGTTGTCAAAATTGGGTTTTACAATTGCAAAGCTTTGTCACCGCACGATTATGGTTTGCTTCATCTAACTTGTATTGGCATGAGATTTTTGACAGTTAGACAACGCTTATCGCTCTGATTTAGATTGGGCTGCTAAGAATTTATGCAACTGTAAGCTGGCCTTTTTCTAGTGGAACGCATTAGTTAAATATTGCAACGTAAGACTCCTAATTAATGTCAGACGATCTGCTTAATGCAAAATACAGGTGCGTTGCGTACCACCCTTACAAAAGCCTTTTTTGTTATAATTGATTAGCTTCCAACAAGGAGGACTTTGCTAGATTTGAGATGATGTTTTGAAGTAGTTTGCATGTCTTTGGTTTGAATAGATTGCTCACATGGATTTAAAGAACTGGTTTTTTGTTCCATCATATGTCCACTATCATACCAAACTCCTTATAGTTTTTGGCCATTTCCTACCAGCCATACAGCCGATTTAATGAAGGCGTTTCTGCCTCCAGGCAAGTCAGTTTTAAGTCGGTAATTGCTGTGAAAGGAATAAGTAAACGTTCCAACTTTTAACAAATTACTGTATGGCATGTTTGCCAAATGCTCAATGGTCATTTATGGCAGTAATAGGGTTCGTTACTTTTAATCTGGGCTGCTTCAAAACTCTCCTTGTTCTTTGGTCATCGAAATGTTGCCAAATACTCCGTTCCGGAAAGCTACACAGCTAAAATTCTCATGTCGCTGCAACAACAATTAATGTACATCAATGGCCTTCTCAGAGCGACCTAGACCATTGTTATATTGTGATCTATATGGTATATGGATCGTGAAACGTGAATTTAATATGGTTTTCTTATCCTCTAGTATATAGTAGAGAACATGACGAAAGAAAAATAATTTCGGTTTCGAGTGATTAATAAACAAAACATCTAAAAGAAGCTTCCAGGTTGCCTCTGGCGATGATGACAAACACCAGCTGAGTGATCGGTGGAATACGCCTCCTACTCGGAAAAACTTATAATGCTAAGTAAGGACCACCACTTAGCAAGGATCTTCACCACTATACAATCATATGGAGGCCGGCTACAGTAGATTAATCATCTACTTAGCTTCAAATCCCCTTGTTTAATGAAACTGCAACAAAGGAATAGATGCTTTAAGGAAAGCCAATATGCTCTTCAGTTTGAAACCCTAGCGTTTCCGTTGTTGTACATACAACTTTTATGAGTTATTGCTCCCTAATTGCCAAGCTTGTTGTATACAAATGTTGGCATAAAACTAAAGAGAATTATTTGTCAACCATTCAGATTTTTGTTGTTGTTAATTTATAATTTTATTCAATTGTAACACATTTTATAATTCATTGAGAAATAAAACGGTTATTCATCTACAATAACTGGTATGAACGAAATGTTTATTTGTAATCTGTTCTTCTCCTCCTCCGACGATATAACACTTTTATGTTAATTTTCTGTTTTCTGCATCTTAGTTTTGAGAAAGAGACGTACAAGTTTAAATAAATTATTTACAGAGTATTCACTCAGATCAAGCGGTGTTGATCGCAACCGTTGAAGTTGCTTCAAGTTTATATTTTTAAATAAAATGAAATAAATTAACTCTGTACACTGAGAGCAAATATATTAAGAAGAATAAAATATAAAGAACTGCTAACGTTTACTTTAAAGCACAAAACATTTCGAGAAACTAATGTCAGTTGAAAAGTTTTTAATTCTTAAGGCCAAGGCGTTCTGTTGACATATATGTCTAGCTTGACGCTGAAATTACATACCTAAATAAAAGCGTTTAAATTGTGTCATTAATAGTAATGATAACTTAGCTTTTCAACAAAAAATCACTAAATTTAAATCAAAAAGTTAGTAAATCAGTAGAATTGACGCTAAAAAAGCTAAAATGGCACTACTTTTTTCTTTCCTTTCCTAAAATTTTTATTTTTGTCTTCGCAGCCAACTTTACTTTATAACGCGTTGACAAAATTGGATTTTCTAAAAGCAAAGCGTTGACCCTGCGCTATTACAGCTTGCTTCATACATTTTGTAAGGGCTTAGTGCTCTGATTTAGATTTCGCTCTTATACGTCGCCTTTTACAACTGACAGCTAAATTGAAATGCATGTATTGTAACGAGCTTTATTCCATTCAGCAGGTTTCCGTCAACGCCACGTATATACAGTTGAGCATTTTGTAATGTTCGTTGTAAACTATAGAAGCTATCCGGTTTTTTTTTTGATTTTGTTTTTGCTTTTTGTGGCGGCAAAAGTAAGAAAAAAAAAGGAAAAAATTATAAAATTAATAAGCTAACCTCAGATTCCATTTAAAAGGTATGCTTTAATCAAATTTTGTTGAAAAAAATGTAAAAACAAACAACTGATTGATTTAGTATCCGTCAACAAAGTACTCATTGCGTCAACATTCTCCATCAATACCATTAAGTCAGTTAAAAAATGCGACATACATATGTGCAACGAAAATTGGAGAGATATTTTATTGGTATGTAACCATCAGGGCAACTAGAAAAATATAGATGCTTATCTACATACATACAGATATCAGAATCATTGTACATTTTAGAATCATCATTGAAAGAAACACCACATTATTGACTAAAGTGTTACGAAAATAAAAATGCCTAAAGAAAAAAATACACCACATCAGAGACACACCATACAGTCTATTTTAGCTACAAACTTTATTGGCTTGTGTCAAGGCTCTGTATCTGCTACTGCCCTAATTGTCTGTGCTATTAAGAGTGCTATCACATGTTCAACAGTATTGCCAATTCGATTCCTTTTTTGTGTATTATAATTTTACATCTTTGGAATTTAACGTAGATAAATATAAATTTGTAGTAACGACAAGAATATTCGAAATCGATAATGAATTGCTATCGTTTGGTGAGATGGTTATACGTTTGCAGTCATTAAGTAAAGTCGTGCTTAGGCGTATATAAAAGTGTTGTATAAATGATTATTAAGTGCATGATAAATAAGTTGTTTTATTAAGATAAATTGTATAAAGATAAAGTGAGGAAATAAAAACTATACAACAACAACAAGGTGGTGTTTATTTTATTTTGACGCTATTAAAAGAACTCAAACGTTTTGAAAAGGTTAAAACCTAACAAAAGGTTTGGTAATTTCTAATTTTTTAAGGATAAATTGAATCAAGGCTATGTTACAAAATAAAACGCTTCTTTAACACAAATAGAGCATTATTTCTTTTTTTTAACTACTTCAAGACTTATATTTGGTTGCCCTGCAACCAAATTAATTAAGCTATTTTCGCAATAGTTGAAGTGTATTAATTTTAATTTTTAAACTGCAAAATTCCAAATAAATAAATAATTAAAATTAATACTTATAAAAAAAAAATTTGTTAAATAAGCAGCAATAATGGACAGGAAGAAAGGAAGCGAAATAAAATTAAATGAACTACTCGTACACTTTTTACACGATAGCCATTTTTCTCCAAAATATGATTTCTTTTTTAAATAATATTGATACATGAGTAATAAAACAAAAATACAAATATATTATATTTCTTCTTTTAATAATATGCATTTCGTTCTGCAAATATGTAAGTGAGAAGTAATTAAAGTATTGCATCATATTTCATTTATTTATTTATTTACTTATTTTTAATTAAAGGTTCAAACGCGTTTCGAGTAATACAATACTTATAGGATATATTTATTTATAAGAATCTAATTAGTTTTATGTCGTCTACCCACTCAATAGTGAGGGGGAGGCATGTTTGATTGAAAAATGTTGTGTGTTCTTTATGATAAAATTCGTAAGAACAAGAAGTTTTGAAAGAGATTTATTGGAAAGGTGCCATTCAGAATAGATGGCATGCTTTTACACATGGTTTTGTATTTATAACTTACTAGAGTAAGGGAGGCTTTGTGTTGTATTTCTCAGGACAACTTAATTTTATAAAGCGTGTTTTTTATAGAGGTATAGAACTTTAAGTTGGTATCACTTTTCAAGATGGCGACCGATTTAACAGTTGTCAAGTGATTTCTTAGTTTGGTTTGGCAATTCATCATGACTAGACTCACGGCTGAACAACGCGTGCAAATAGTGCAATTTTCATTTTTCATAAGTGAATTTTTTTCAACTTTCATAAGCGAATTTTGTTTAGCAATGAAGCGCACTTCTGGTTGAATGGCTACGTCAACAAACAAAACTGCCGCATTTGGAGTGAAGGTAATCCTTAAGTGTATGTGGAAACACCGTTACATCTAGAAAAACTGACTGTTTGGTGCGCTTTATGGGCTGGTGGAATCATTGGTCCGTACTTTTTCAAAAACGATGGTGAATTGGACTCCAAGATCTTGCGATTTAACACCGCTAGACTACTTTCTGTGGAACTATGTAAAGTCATTGGACTATACGGTAAAGCCACAACCGCTTGACCATTCGGAAAACAACATTCCCCGTGTTATTGCCGATATATGGCCACAAATGTTGGAAAAAGTCATCGAAAATTGGACGTCCAGATTGGACTACATCCGCGCCAGCCGGGGCGGTCATATGCCAGAAGTCATATTTAAAATGTAATGCCACAAGATTATCTTTCGGATAAATAAAATTCATGCCAATCGAATAATCCATCGTTGTTTTATTGCAATTTAAAGTTCTATACCTCTATAAAAAACACCCTCTATATGTAAGATAGGAATATGTACATATATATGTGGTAAATAGCTTTTACCCGTTGTGCTTTGCGCATTATCCGAAACATAATTCAAAATAATTGTGCAATATAGGAAACTTTAACAGTTACCATTTTCCACATATGCAAAATTCCTGCCACGCCTACTTATACAATCTCGTCCAGTTATGGACTAATGATGTGTCCTGGCCAAGAAGTTGTTTAAACCGAATTTAGAATTTTCTACTATTACCGTTCACTTGATATACAAAACTTAATAGTTAATCTGTATGGGAGATGCCACACCCATTTATGCAATTTCTCCCACTTTTTGACTGATAATTTATTTGTATTAATTAACGAGTTATTTAGACAAAATTTAGAAACTTTCACTTTAAATGCTCTCCGGATACACAAAAATTAACATTTACATTGTACGGAAGGTGCCATACCCGCTTATCGAATATCGCTCATTTTTTAACTGATGATTTTTATTGGCCACCAAATTGTTAACCGTTCTCTAGATATAGAAAAATCGATGATATGAATTGACTGTGAGGTTATTTAGACCAAATTCAGAGTCTTCCATTATTAACGTTTGCAAGATATACAAACATCAATATGGGAAGTGCCACACACACTTATCCAGTTCTGCCTACATTTTTACTGATGATTTGTATTGACCACAAAGTTATTTGGGCCAAATTTAGCAACTTTAACATTTGCCGTTCTCTAGATACACAAAAATCAATATTTACTTTGTATGGGAGGTGCCATACTCACTAATTAAATTTCGCCCTTATTTTTACTAATGACGTGCATTGACTGCAAAGTTATTGTGATTCAATTCAGAGCCTTCCAAAAATACCGAAGATATACAAAAATAATGTTTACTTTGTATGGGAAAAAATTTACAAATTTATTTGGGCCATATTAAGAAACTCTTACAATTACGGTTTTAAAGATTATAGAAATGTAAAAAAAAATTTCATGTGGGCGTGGTACC
Source organism: Wohlfahrtia magnifica (assembly GCA_023159175.1). Lineage (NCBI taxonomy): Eukaryota > Metazoa > Arthropoda > Insecta > Diptera > Sarcophagidae > Wohlfahrtia > Wohlfahrtia magnifica. The sequence continues at coordinate 161,157 of JAKWBJ010000212.1, read as the reverse complement.
GCCCAGTTGACGCTAAACCATCAGTGACACTATACCTTTCCAACGCATGTATTGGTTTGTTAATTTGTTTAGTGGTTCCCGAGTAATAAAATGACGAACATACTTAGGACAACTTATTCATATATATACAGATATGGTATATTTGAGGGTAAATATCTGTCACTGAACGAAACAGTAAGAAAAACAAAGTTTTTTTTGCTTTGGAAATGTTTCATAGACTCCAATATGCGAGAGATGGCTTGTGCAGTTCAGTGCTAATTTAACATGACCGCTTAGATTAAGCAAACAAATTCGATAATGATGAATTGGAGGCATTAGTTCATGAAGATTGTTATCAAGCACAGAAAGAATTTGCAAGAACATTGGAAGCCACTCAAACAGGAATTTCAAAACATTTAAAAGCAGCAGGATTCATATAGAAGCAAGGAAATTAGATACTACGCGAGATGAATCCGAAAGAGCTTGAAATATAATTTTGTGTATTCGCCATAAAAAACGAAATCTTTACTGACAACGAAAAATTCGATCTATTACAACAACCACAGCCGAATTAACATCAAAGCTGAATGTCAATGGCGCCAAGTCAATGCTATGTAGTTGATGGTTGATTGATGGTTGATTGATTCAGGCAGCCTGAATAGAATATAATTGATGCACTTAAAGCGATTTATGGCTGAAAAATTTCTGAGGTATGCGAAGAAACATCATATTTCATCAAGTCGAAGATCAATCACATAGTACAAGACCAGCTAAAAACATTTTAGAAAATTTGAAAGTTTTGCCTAATCCGCTTTATTATCCAGACCTTACCCCATCTGTCCGTGACAGTCAGACCAATATCAGAGCCCTGGTGTCGCCTAGTAGCAACTCGGCTTTGGTTCTTCACTGTAAAGAAGAGTTAAAGCTCTTCGGTGGTTAACGTACCATTACCTCGATTTGGGTCCCTGGATACTGGAACTTGCTAGGAGGGCTGTAATGGATATGGTATCTATCACCTCTTACTCTGATATCTGTTGTTCTATGACTGTAGTTAAGGAAGATATCTATAGTTTCTTCCATGAAAGAACGGAGAATACGTGGAGTTCCCTCTCCTCTTGTGCTATTTCGAGGACGCTGTGGCCTCGGTATGACAGTGACAGGACACTGAAACTACTGAGAATCCACCACTACTCTATATTCAGACTCATTGCGGTGTACACGGGTCATTGAACGATCGAAACGCATGCAGAGGAAATCGGTTTGCCCTTCAACCTTCGCTACGGAAGCACTTCTCAGAGGGATACAACCGTTTACTTTTTCTGCGAATGTCCGGGTCTAGCGGGCAGACGATTGGGGTATTTTAGTGTATGGTTTGGCGCAGTGTGCAAATCTGGATTCGCTTGATCTTGTCCACTTCCCCTTTCCTTTGCAGTTTACTTTTGATTTTAAAACCAAATCAAGACCACAGGTAAGATTTGGTCTTAAAACGGCACTTTATTGCCAATTGCAATTGACCTCGTCTTGATTAACTAGCCAACTTACCCCCTCCGACTATAATTTGTATAGATTGAAGTTGAATATTTTCACTGGAATACGCTTTAATACAAGTTATACGAAATCGGCTTGATTCCCTCTTGGCCTCAAAAAATTAAAAAAAATTCTTTTTGTGCGGAATCTGTACGAGTATGTTGCCAGAAAGATGGGAAATGCCACATAACTCGCGCTTTTATGCTATATACCCAATAATTTAGAGTTCTCTACATAAATTGTCTGTAATTTTGCAGTTTCCTTTGAAGAACCACTATTCTGAAACGGCAAGAGGACCTGTAACTCTATTCTTGCTCTTCTTTTTGTTTAGTGGTTTACGAATACCCAATACACTCTGTTTAAGTGTTTGTCGTGATTCTGCTCGTCTAACAAAAACCATTATCAACCTAAAAGTTTTTTTTATAACCCAAAACGCTATATTGACAATACTCTTAGGTTTCCATTTGGTTGCTTACTATTCATTGTAACTAAGGATCAATATACGACGACAGCTTTAAAGGGCTGCGAGACGAACAAACATGCTTGACCAACATTCTGTCTGTCTGCGTTGAAAAATAAAAAATTGCCACAATCAATCTAGACGTGTAAGTATATTTTTATCTTGTAACGCACACAAACATACTGTTGATCAAGCATGTTTGCCCGTCTATCAGAACTTTTACATGTGTTTTGCATTGTGTTTTTTAACTTAACAACAAAATTACACCACAAAAAATGTAATTATATGCGAATAAGAATTTTAAAAAGAGAAATAATCTCCTAAAAATAATATACAAGCACATACTGATTTATGCATTTACACAGCCACACTTGCATGTAAAGCAGGCGACAGTTATTCTCCTATTTAAAACAATAAAAAAACTAATTACAGATCACTTAAAGTGTGTGGATGGGGGGAGGGGTGGGGAGTAACAAGTTTGCTCTCAAAGAGCTAAACATGTGACACAATCAGAGAGAGAAAGAGTCAGATAAGTCATTGAGAAAGTAACTTTCATTAGCAAATTAGCTCTGCTTAAAACTTGTTTGTTTTGATAACGTTGCTGTTTTTATTGCTGATGATGATGTTAATGTTAATGGTTGATGGTGGTTGGTTGTATGCTGGTGTTAGTAATAGTCGTCATCGTAAAGGGGCGATACATTAGCAAACATTTGTTTGCATTCAAGGAAAAGTAAGTTGTCCATGTATGCGATTGGCTATTTGCGATGCTTGCAAACAAATGTTTGCCAATCTATCACCCCCTGTAGTGCATATGTTTATTTGTATTATAATTTACTTTTTGTTTTTGCTTTTCATTTTCGTTTTAATTTTTTTGTTTTGTTGCTATTCTTCGCAATCAAACTGTCGTTTGCCTGCAATAATGGCAAGAGCACGTGTTTTCAAACGTGATAACAACACATATTCCCTGCAAAAAAAAACAAAATAAACAAAACAAAAACAACTACGTGTACGCTAAGCGCAAATAGCATGAATTGTTGTTCTCCCTAAGTGCTCACTCACTCACTTGCAGACACATCAACGTCATCGTCATCGTCATCGTCGCAGCTGGCGTTATTATTTGATGCAGTGCTAGTCACATTGCTGCCAATCAGTATGCGTGATTAGCAGAGTTGGATAAACGTTAACGTTACCGTAGTCGTTCTATAAGCAGCAGCAGCAAATGCTTGATTTTTCTATGGTAAAGACAAGAATAGATTTTGTCAGACACAATGTAAGTGGCTAGTTTTCAATAAAAATAACTGTGCATGTGACGACATCCCAGGTGAATTTGAAAAATAAAATCCATAAATCTATGCTTTAGAACTCTGTTATACACACTTACACATACTCATTCTCATGTTTTGTTTTTATAGGAAATAAACAAATCAACATAAGGGGTGTACACGAATCTTAAAAAGTTATTCAAAAGAATACAATCATTTTGCTTTTAATTATGCTGATAGAATGGCAACCACTTTCTTATAATCTATGAAAAAATAATTTTGTTTTAAAGGGCTGATAAACGAGCAAACATGTTTGAGCAACATTTTGTATGTATGCGTGAAAAGTAAAAAAAAAAATGGTCACATGCATATATGTACGTTGAGTGTGACAATTCTTCATTTTTTAACGCACACAAACACAATGTTGTTCATATATGTTTGCCCGTTTATCAACCATTTTAAGTGGAATTAATTGATCCGTATAAAAATCTCTAGAATACATTTAATAAACATCAGTTTTATTTCTATTGATTCATTATATGCCAGCTCTGCAATTTCTCGTTTTTAAATCTGTTATTTTTAGATTTCCTCAAGCGGCGATAGACCATCCTGCATGGCTTGTCGGCACGGCTTGATGGCAAGCCAACCAGCACGTGTAATAGCATGTTTGCCGTGCTTGTCAAATTCACAAACGTGAGCTGGTTGGCTTGCCATCAAGCCGCGCTGGATCGTCTAATCGCCGCTTTATGGGATCAGTAGAGTGCCATCATTTACATATGTATTCATTAAAAAAATTGCGTTGTTACTTTTTTCTTTTAGTTTTTGTTTCTATTATTGTTTTTTGTTGTTGTTTTGTTAACAATCCATACATTAACGTAAACGTATGGATGTGTACGAGTACCTTCGATGTTGTACATAAAAATACTGTTGTAGGGGAAAATCGATGCTGAAGATGATGTTGAGAGAAAGAAAACGTGAATATGATTGAAACATGTGATTTGTGTTAAGTAGAACAAAAACAACAACTAGAACAATATGTTCTTTTAATAGTTCACTAACTGTATAGGTCTCAGCTGTTTAATGCTAAGATGCACAATAACAATGTGCATATGAGAGAGAAAGAGACGTATGTATAAGAACAACAAGTTGTTGGTGATTGTAAAAAGAGTGTTTGAGGTAGCAACCTTAAGAGTTTGAAAAAATAAAAAAAAAATAATGAAGTGAAGGCAAGTACCAATGTGTGAATGTATGTGTTTGTTTGTTTGAAGGATATTAAAAAAAAATTTCCGTTACCCTTGGCTTTATGGAAACATTAATTCGCAATTATAAGCTTTTTTTAACGTTTTTCATTAAACATTTTGCTGTTTATGAAGGATTACTGGTATAATTGAATAAGATTTGAAAAATTTAAAACTTTGTTACTCCACTGAGTTATCATAATAGTCATTAGGTTATGATGAGTCTGCAGGCCTTTCAACTAAGCAGGTACATTATACTCAGCTTGAACATTTTGATATGTAAAGACTTTTTGCACGACGAGTAATCCATTATTTTACGTGAGTAGCGCCACGCAGTCATACCCACGGTGCCCGAACTACGAGTGAAAAATACGTTCATCATCGCTCCCCACCTATGATGAAAATCACCAGTGTATACCAAAATCAAAGGCGTGTTGTTTGGACACAAACCTTCACACCTTGGAAAAGTGTTGGAAAACATCTAAATACCAGCCGATCTATGGGTCATGGCACCTTGTTAAGAATGTAACACCACACCCAGTCACACTCTGCTTGCGATTTGGGTATAAAACCACAGCCACCACGAAGCTCCAACAAGGGGGCCTACCCAAGTCAAACAGGGACCTAAATCCCTGGAGCTCCTGACTCTTGTGGCTCCAGAATACCTATGGCTAATGCTTAGCAATATAAAAGCTACTGCCAGTTTCGGTCTCAAACGACTCCGGACTGGTGAGCGGGGTCTGTACGATGAGTGCCGATATTGATCATAATTGACCAGAATTTACATCAAGTTACTGTACAGCGTAAAGTTTTTGCGCCGTAATGTAACTGCAGGTGAATCATTAATCCACTACAAAAAACTAGAGACCAACGAACCATCAAAACGATGGGTTCCTTCGAGTCATAGTTTTTTGCGTCGCACTCGGTATCATTCTTATGTGATAACAGGCGAATATTAATGATTTGAATATAATTTTGAAGTAAAGACGTCGTCATCAGCCGAAGTTCAGGGCAACGCTTGCCAGTGGAAGGATTCGATTACAAATCAAGACAATAGATTCTTAACCATCGACGATGAGAGTAAATCAGTGTTCTTAGCGTAGTTTTTAAAGATTCTTTCTTCAGAAGTAGTCGTCATTACTCAATTTGCAAGGGAGTTGCTTACACACTCGTACCGAAACACTTCAGTCTTAATAATCAGAAAAACACGAATTCGGACGTTGGCCACGATTCCTTTCCTAACTATTTGATATCTCATGCAAAATCTCGGTATTTTTAGTAAATTTTGGGTATTTATTGTTAGACTTTGGTAGAAATAAATTTATTTAAAATATATGACCATATGGATTTCACACTAAAAGAATTGCTAGTTTTTTGAGGCATAAAACGGATCAAGTCAATTTCGGATAACCCGTTTTGAAGTGAAACGTATTCCGGTGAAGCGTTCAACATAAGACGGGTGAGGCAAAATTTCTCAATAGAAAATAAAAATGGTTTTTAGTAACCAGACCATCCTGATGGAAATATTACAGCTTTTTTGGATATGCTCACTTCAAACGAATCAATTGTATTTGTATTTCCCTGTAATCGTCTGATACGATCAGCACAAATAAATGGCTTGGCACCCGGGAGTTTCAGCTTTTGCGTTGCTTCGATTGTGTTCTGTCTTCTATTTTTTATCGTCCATTATAAATCCAACGTTTCTCGGCTTCAACTTGTATGGTATCCAATATCTTTGGTTTGCCTGAGTCCTACTGCTTGCAAACGTTTTGAAAGTGCAGCTTGAGTAGTTTTGTAATAATTTTGTAAGCTTTTCTAAGTTTGTCGTCAATATTCATAGAGTAATGAATCTAATTCGTTTTCTTCGATTTCGTTTAGCTGACCTGGACGGTCAAAGTCACAACTTCTAAAACTATCAAACCATTTCAAACCTTCTGCTACAACGGCCTACTTAATTATTCGATCATTTTTGGAGGACGGCAATCTACCTGGTAAACTTGTTCAGGGTGTGGTGATCAATATCCCGAATGGTAGTGAACTTACAAATCCTAATAGCTGGCGAGGTATTGCGCTGCTGTGCATGATTGTCAAGGTTAGTGTTCAGATGATTTCCAAGAGAATCTCCAAAAGAGTAGCATCACTATTGATACAAGGGCGATCTGCACTCTTCGTATCATTACGGGACATTCTGAGAAATGCTCCCTCGAGAAGGCCTTTAATGAACTGAAGAATGATGAAATATGGAGTGCGCTAGCGTGTAAGGGAGTTCCGTTTAAACTCATCCAGATTCTTTTGGGTTCATATTGCAATGCAACTTCAGAGTTGCACATGGCAGGCTGTTAAGCGGACCGATAGAAGTAGAAATTGGAGTCTGGCAAAGGTGTGTTCTGTCACCACTGCTATTGAATAACGTTCTGGGTACAATCCTTAAGTGAACATTCTTCGACGGCAGGGGGTGACATGAGGACCGCAAGGCCAGCTGAACGATTTCGATTATGCGGTGACATCTGTCTCCAGGCTTTTCAATGCTTTTCGCATCTTGCGACAAATTTACGTATTGTAACTCCAGCAGCAGGAACGGCAGCTTAGAAAATAAAAGAAACGATTAAAGCTCTTCGTATTAACGGGACGTTCCAGAAGTTATTTGTTATTGGCAAAGGATTTTGTGAATCACTTGCAAAGAGCTCGTCAAACTTTTGACAGTCCAATTCGGAAATCAGCCATTTTATCGTTAAGTAAGAAAATTGCGGTATTCAATTCCAATGAAAAATCTACACTTTTTTATGATTACAGAACGAGGAAAGCTGCCACTTGCGATATGGGAAAGTTACTAGTTTTTGTATTCGTAGGATCATGGATATTTTTGGCCGATAACTGTGTCTAATCATATGCTTTAACGTAGAACAGAACAAAAACCATTATCGATTGGGATAAAGAGTCCCATTCCGCTCTTAGAAGGCAACTGAATGACAGCAGAATTGCCATAGATTGGAATCCACAGGGTAGCAGAAGAAGAGGACGCCCAGCCCATACATGGAGACGACAAATTGAGAACGAGTTGAAGAGATGCGATGAATGAAGCCTTGTGCTCCTTTTAGGATTGATTGGAACCTACTATTATCTCAAATATTCGGACAGCAATCGATATGCTTCATCTGCATTGTTGCTGACATTATGCTTTATGAGTTATTAACAACACATACCATGTATAAAAGGTGCGTTATCTGCTTTAAAGCACACATTTTTAGGTCACTATTTATGCTTCCGTGGGTATATCTTGGAGACCTTAAATGGATTTTCTATAGAAGCAAATTTGTAACCTTCTATTAGGCAGTCAAACTCTACTCTACTCTGGTATGAAATTCATTTCCAATGTTTTTATATTTAAAAATTAAGCTTTTTTTAGAAAATTCCCAAAACAATATGAAGAATATCTTTTGTAATTTGACCTATTTTCTTCTCTTTTTAGGTAAGTCTTATTCTTAAAACTGGCCTAGACTTAGTCAATTTGGATTTTATTTGAAACTAATTTAGCCTTAAGCTTTAACAAAAGGTGAGTAAAGTACCAATTAAAAATAATTTTTTTGGTTAAAAGTACTTTTTTAAAACTTATTATTCTAAATGGATTCCCACATAGAAGTTTTCCAATGCGATCATCTAAGATGAGTCAATAATCAAATCAATATTCTGTTTGAGTTTTATTTTTATTTTATAATCTCATCTAAGCCGCATAATACTCTTATTATTAAATAAAAAATAAAAAAATAAAAATAAGTTCGATAGTAGGTGTTATTGTTGTTGTCATATTTACAGTCACTGTGACAACAAATATTATTTTAAAATAATTAAACGTTTTGAACAAACCATGCTATTCACGAAAAAAAGCAGAAGGGAAAGCATGAGAAAATCTATTCGGGGACCACAAAAAATTATTTGCAAATTGCAATGACAACGACTCGTGCAAACACGAGTATATTATTACCTCCCACTATTCGTTTACCCTTCAACGAAGTGCAGCGTTGATGGCACGAATAAAAACGTAATGTAATGGACGAATGTAAAGTAACACAGCCGAATGCTAAAACAAAATCTGTAGTTCTCGAGTTTCTATTTTTTTATATTGTTTTTGTAACAACAGCAGCAACAACAACAAAAAGAAACAATTTCTCTATGAATGAGCAAGTGGTAGGGGTTTGTGTATGATTTTAATTTAATCAAATCGAATACAGACACAATAGAGTACGAGTATGATATACATTTAAAGGAATGTATTCATTGAAAAATAAGTTTTATTAAATATCGGGTGTTTTTTTACAGTTACACAAGTTTACATCATAATAAAATAAAGAAATATATTTTTAATATCAATGAAACGGGTTTTATTGGATAGAAAATTTTATGGCAATAATGTTTAAATATGATTTTGCCCATGTGGCCGCCACGGCTAGATCATATAAGTCGCATTCTGGAATGTTGATTTCCAGGTGTTCAATTGTATTTGGCTTATAGACGTAGACAAGTGACTTTACATAACGCCACAGAACGGTTTACGTTTTATGATTTTGAGAATCTTCGAGACCCATTCCATACGTTCAAAATAAATCAATTAATGCAACATAACTTCTGCAGATTATCCTTAATCAGCGTTAAACATTGTCTCTGTAAAAAAAAAATGTCACGCCTGTACAAAATGCATGAGGGAAACTCAAATAGCGCATCGTAATTGCTTAGAAATATGCAAATCCAAGTGTGAAGTGAAGTTAGCTGTAAAACAATTAACATTCTTGAGTAGTAATGGCACTTTAGCTACTTTCAAGCCAATTAAGCGATATTATATGTTTTGTATTTGTATTTAGTGCCTTTGAAGTAAATAATATAAGTTAACATTCTTCCGTTCACGTCACACTGTAAACGATCTTATTTATGTAACTTATTGTAGCGTCAAAGCTAGGCATTCTTCAACTTTACGCTTGACGCGTTTCAATCGCTGCGTTTTTAATTTATGTAAATTACTTAAAACGTTTGGAAAGAGCTTAATTTAAAAATTATGCTTGATCGGGTAGCAGTCCTGAACTTTCGTTATGGTGGCCTTACACGTAAGCAACCATGTATTTTCTTAATGGAATAGCAGCTTTTTCTTCGCTATAAGTGGTAGTTTTTTCATCGAATCAATTTATAATATATGTCCCAATGCTCTTATTGTTATTCGCCTCTGTACTCTTTAGAGTAAACCCAATAAGTTGTGACCAAGACCATGCTGGTCTATGGGCTCGGTAAACGTTTGTGTCAGAAAATCCTTTGTCTTGATTGTTGTTTGATATCGGGTGCATTGTGATGGAGGCAAGTTCGCATGGTGCCTGAACAGAACCAAGCTCTGTAATCAAGGTTGAGAGTAAACGATCATTGCACCCATAACTCAAATAGTTTTTTCGTATACAAATATTTGTGTAAAATGTTATGTATTCGCTTAGTTGGGATGCCAAGAGCCACGGCTTACTCACGCATTCTCATTGTCTGACCGACCAACACATTTTATTCCATCAATCATTTTTGCTAATGCGATCAGAATAGAACTCAGTTTTTAACCATTGAAATTAATAATACACGATCCCTAGAGTATTTATTTTTTACGCTTGAAATTAACTTTTTGTCATTTTGATTCAATTTTACTAGTTTTTCTGCTTTCAATGGCTATTAAAAACAGACAGAATAGAGTGAAGAAATACAAAAGGTCAAGTCATAATGAAACTGGCATCGTAGCTGTCCTTTTTATTTTATAAACATTTTTCCCATTAGTAAGCTACGTTATTTATTAAATTTGATTTCAATACATTTGTGATATTTCTTGAAATTCTTTATTTTTTAAAAGTTTTTTTTTCGTCTTTTATTGAATAAATACCTTTTAAGCTCTAAGTAAAGTGTGTCTCATCATCATTCACAAAAAGCCAACTACTCAACCCAGTATTGAAATTATTCTAAAAAATAATAATCATATGATAATAACGTATGCACGTGTGTGTGGTTGTGAGAGGGAGAGTAATGTCATAGATGAGTATTGGTACCCGTGCATTTACCACAATCACTATCATACACACTCATCGCTCAATCGTGGTATTTAAGAATGTTTGTTTGTTTTGTGAGTGTGCGAGCGAATGAGTGTATACGTTGTAGCTGTAACGTTATTTTACAACTAATTTTTGTACTTATTAGTAGTAGTGCGAGTATGTGTGTATGTGTGCATACCTTTACTTTTTTATTAATGTATTGTATTATTATTGTTGTTGTTGTTGCTATTTCTTTGCTGCTGTAATTGTCAGTTGAGTGTGTGGCCATAACACGTGCTTAGAACGCTGGTAGACAGTGGGCTTTAGGTCATATTGAGATCCGCGTGACTTTATTTGCGCGATGACAACGTGCAAATCTATATTTGTGAAATGTATGAATGCATGTACACATATTTGGAAGCATAAGTGTGTGTATGTTTGTGTGTATGTAAGCGTATATAGCTGTGTATGTGTGGTGTGTTTTGTGTTTTATATTTATCCACTTTTTTAGGTAGGAATCCATCAATATCTTGCGTTTTATTTTTATAATTTTTTGCTCAAATTGTCGTTTAGTTTGCTCGTTAAGAAAACGTTACACGAATTGTAAATTCGGTTACTACTCGTGTAAGCCATGTACATATATACATACTCGTATGTAAGTATTTGTTTTTATATTTTAATATTTCTCAACATGTAGGGTAAAGCTTATTTTTAAAAAACAACAAAACAATTTCTAATAAATGAAATCTAAAAAGAAGAAGAAGAAGAACTACTCTATGACGACAGAACTTATTTAAATCACAAAATGTTTGTTTAACCTCTCTGCTTCGGTGGAGGGGTACTACTAATTGCTATTGATCACAACGATTGAAATTAAAACTAAACGGAATAATTGTAAACTACTTAGTCACGTAAACTAACACTCACACATTTGTAAAAAGAGTGTATAAAAAAAAACTTTTAAAAATTGATAGACTTATTGAAAGAGAGCTACTGCTTGTAATAAACAATTTGAGAAGGTAATGCTTTTTAGCGCTTATTTTCAAATAAAATCTTTTTTTAAGTGTGAAGTTCTTTTGAATAGAAATTTAAATAAAGGATGGGCAAGTTTGAGTTTAGAAAGTAAATTGGCTTAAGAACAAATTTTTTTATTCAAACGAATATGAAATAAAAATATGGGAATTAATAATGGAATATAATGTCGGGCAAATATACACCTCTAGCACGTCGGCAGAGGTTCGCTCTTTTCACAAACTTTTTAACCATATTTTGCCGAATTTCATCTTTTAGAGTATCAGTTGCTTGTAAATCCGATCTTTCAAATGGCCTCAAAGAAAATAATCCAGCGGCTTTATATCCAAAGAATGAGGCAGCCAATTGACACTGCCAAATCGAGAAATTACGCCACCGGGAAATTTCTCATGCAATAACTCTATTGTTGGGCTGGCTGTGTGGCTTGTGGCGCCGTTCTGCTGAAACCAAAGGTCACTGAGCCAATGGTGGCCACAAAAAGTCAGTTATCATTGCTAGCGCAGAGAATTCACCGTCATGACGTCGTTTGCTTCCTCATTTTCGAAATAATATGGGCCGATGATGCCGTCTAACCACAAACCGCACCATACGGTCACTTCTATTTTGCGAGCTCCATTTGCGACAATTTTGTTTGTTTACATAACCGCTTAAGATGATTTGGTTGAAAAATGCGTTGTTTTCGTTCAGTTTTTCAAACAGCCAATTAGCTTTAATTCTTAAACGAGTTGAACTTTATAAGCGTGAAGATGAAGACCTTTATGCGAAATGTTACGCAAAGTTCCTCTGGTAATGCCCAATTGCTGCGAACGCCGCAAGCTCATTCTCAACACTTTGCTGTAAAGTGGTTATGTTTGCCACACTACGAGTGTATTGTTTTGATCTATTGTCACCAACAGTACCGTGAGCCTAGAATTTAGCGACTAAATTACGCACTGCGGTCTCAGAAGGGACCTGATTATGAGGAAAAGCTGCTCGAATTTTACGAAGTTATGCAATAAAATTTTCACCATTTTGATAGTAAATTTTTACAATTAAAGTTCTTTGTTCAAGACTTGACATTTCATCATCTGACAGACAGTTTACTTCCTAACTTCAAACTTGCCCACCCTGTATAATACTCAAATATATATGCATATATTATATGATATACATACATATATATTTTTTTATTTTTTATAAATTTGAATATTTGAGTATGTTTGTATCAAGCAGACAAGCTTCATTAGTTATAGACGTTTTAGTTGACATCACTTTTTTCAACTTGAAATAATTCCCCGTGGTATTGATTGCAATAAAAAGAATTGCATTTACACGAGCTTTATTAAAGAAAAAAAAAAAAAAAACAAAGGAAAAATTATGCACAAAATCACAAACAATATTGTCAAGAATTAGGAAATAAAATTTTCTCAAGTAAACTTTAGTGATTTATACTTTGCTTTGAATTGATTTTCATTAAAATTTTCAAAGAGAGTTTTGAACCGATGTTATAATTTGACTCTCTTTTAAAGAAAATTAACAAAAATTTGACATATTCTTCGTTAAACTAAAATCTCTTATTTGAGATGATCACACTTGTAAATGAATTTTATGATAAAGCATTGTTGTTTTTATAAAAAAAACTATCTGAAACCCGGCGTGCATCGCTACCACTTTATTAATTATTATCTTAACTACTATCTAAGTTATAATTATTTACCCATCTTCCCCATTTAATTTCCTTTCGGTGCGAATCCAGACATTTAACAACACTATAGTATCTGCTGTTTAGCTGTATACAGTCTTCAAATAAACACACATTAATTTGTATATAAAGTGTGATCCACCAAGTCTACGATGTTAATTGTAAATAAAACGTAAAGTTTTCACAGAGTTATGTTAATATTTTTTATTATGATACGATAATCTATGACAATTATGTGCAAAACAAAATATTGGCCAAATGCTCACCATCGCTTCAGTGCCATACCTCTATCCGTCGGTACATATTTTCAGTAACTCTGATACAAAATTAAAGTTCAATGTGGTCAATGTGCCGAATTATCTCATTCTTTAGCACTTGAATTGTTCTTTTCTTATTAACGTACTCTTTTTGTTTTAAATATCACCACAGAAAGAAGTCCAACGTTGTTAAACCATATGATCGTGGCGGCCAATTAACATCGCCACGACATTGAATTACTCGCACAAAAGATCCATTGTTTCGTTGGCTGAGTGGCAAGTGGAACCATCCTATTGGAACCACATATCCATAGCGTCAATTTCTGGCCATAAGAAGTCCGTTTTCATCTCGCGATAGTGAACTCCATTTAAGGTAACTGCTTGGCCGATCACATTTTCGAAGAAGTACGGCCCGAAGTCGCCGCCAAATAGTTATTCCTTGTGGATGCGTCGGCTTTTCAACAATCACTCGTAGATTATTGTTTGCGGCAATTCTGCTCGTTACCGAATTCACTGAGGTGACAGTGTGCCTTGTCGCTAAAGATGACTTCATTTGTAAAGTCACCATTCACTTTTGTCTGTTCAACTAACCATTCGGCGTATTGACGACACTTGGATTGATCAGTAGGCTTCAGCTCTTGAGTCAATTCAACGTTGTAAGCATAATAATTCAAATCTTTATTCAAAATCCGCATCAGCAATGTTTAATTGTCGGGTACAACGACGAGTTGAGGTTGACGGCTCTTCTGCCACGCTATCGTGAATAACGAACTGGGCGAGCATGCACAGGTGTTTCCACATTTTCTACAGACCCGTTTTGCTGAAATTTGAACACAATTCCCGCGATTGTGGACACACTTGGTCGTTTATGCTGACCAAAATACTCACGAAGTGCACGAAATGCATTTTGATTTGTACGCCCATTTTCGTAAGAGGCTTTAACAATCTTAGCGAACTACTCAACTGTGTACCTCTTCATGGTTGAATTTGTCAAACATTGAAACAAAGAAATGTCTAATTAAGTTGGGCACAAAACGTGACGCTAAGGTGTGACTCACATTTAACGTTATGGTTGGACCACCTTTTTGTATTTGTATTGTACATAAATAGCATTTAATCAGTATGCTTTGCTCAATACCGTTTTAGCCAATCTTTCCCACTTTTTTACTTATGTGGATAAATAACTAAGCTTTAATTGTTCTACGAATCGAAGATGCCACGCCCATTTATTTAATCTCGCCCATTTTTTGTTAGATGATTTCTATTGGCTACGAACGCATTCAGATCAAATTCAGAAGCTTTAGCTTTAATCGTACTCAAGATAGACAAAAATCAATATTCAATTTGGGAGGTACCAAGTTCACTTGTCATATTCCGCCCACTTTTTGACTGATGATTTCTATTGATTTCGAAGCTGTTTGGATTAAATTTAGAGATTCTTACTGTTACCATTTTAATGATATAGACTAAAAAATATTTATTTTGTACAGGCGTGGAAATGTTGCAATATATAGCCTTCCAGACATACAGAGAGATTCTGTAAAGGATTCAGTCGTTTAACTGTCTATAAGAAACAAACAAACAAACAAACAAACAATCATACATATATATTAACACACAGACTCACATTAATTTTTATACAATATAAGATTTTTTAAGTGGGTGTGGTAGTAGTGGGTCCTTTTAAGGGTACCCGTGATGTTTTGTCACTAGATGGTGTTAATGCAAATTTTTATAACGGACTACACTAATTCGAATATTCGAATATTCCAAGCCGTATAATCTGATAACCATTTCTAAGAGTGTTAACAAAATTTTCTTGCTGGTAAAAAATTAATTAATAATTTTGACAATTGGCGAGTTGCAGAAAATCAATTTGCCAAGAGTTCTACATTTTGCAAACCATATACGTTATACAGTGATGAAATTAAGAAGCTCACCGAAAAATGGCAAAATGTGTTAGATAGTAACGGCAAATATATACTTTCATAATAGGCAATGGTGCTCCTCTAGAGCAACTATTTGCCAATAGCCTAAAAAGCGAAAAAGTAAAAAAAAAATTGTAGAAACTGTTTGTTCAAACGTTTGCACAAACGTTTGAAAAATTGTTTGGAATGCAACTATTCACAAACAGACTATGTAGACATACAAGTTGAACAGAATAATTTAAAGTATATTGTATTTCATTGCACAAACTTTTTGTTTAAACATTTGCAAAAATTTTTGAAAAATTGTTTAGAAATGCAACTAACAATTCATCAACAGACTAAACAGACACAAAAGTTGAACAAAAAGTTTTACATTGTACATAATTGCACAAAGTGTTTGTTCAAATATTTGTACAAATATTAAAAAAAAATTATAGGAATGCAGCTATACGTCAACATACTATAAAGGCGTACAATTAAAGCAAAACGATTAAAATTGTATTTCATTGCACAAACTATTTGCTCAAACATTTGCACAAATTTTTGAAAAATTGCTTAGGAATGCCACTAACAGACATAAAAGTTGAAAAAAATATTTTAAATCGTACATAATTGCACAAACTGTTTGTTCCAATATTTGCACACAACTTTAAGCAAATTTCTATAAGTATGCACATTTAAAAAGTGTTAAAAAGTTCCTCTAATTTAATCTGAAATAAAAAACCAGTTCCTTGCTTTTACTTGCTTAACTTTTTTTTCTTTGGTAAGTAAAAAGTTTATAGAAAACCTCCCATTAAATCTGTGCGTCACTTTAGCGCTTTTTTTCTGTCTTTAAACTAATCATTTGAACTTGCTAATGTAAATGACGTTTTAACCTCCTCAATTAGTGACACGTTTAAGCCTGTCCAATAATGTTCTTGTTGTAAAATATTTAAATTCTACAAAACAAAACAAATATAATTTTCTTAAGTTTATAAAAATAATTTATTGTTAATTAATGTAAAATATCAGTTGTCAGCTTTTATTATTTGCAGGTCAATGTTGCCATATGTATTGTAAAAAGTAACTTGTAACGAATAAGTGTCCAATTTCGAAAAGAATGTTAAAACACAATGGTAGTGTACGTTAAAATGCTAAGGCGCGCATTAAGTAAATGCGAACGCATCCTTTAATTTGAAATCCTCTTAAAACAAATTACTATCGATTCAAAATTATTTTAAAGTTAATTATACTGCAATAAAACTAGGATTCCGATTGCAACTACAAACGTATCATCTTAGCATTACCGCTAAACATATCATACACACATAAGGTAAGCACATATTACACACGCATATACTCATTCTCACTCTCTCTAACCCTTTTTCTTTCTCATTTATACCGCTTACATAATACCTCATAAATTCATGAGAAATTATATTCCCATTATATTAAACAAGAATTGGTGTTTTCCGCAGAATTACAGTCCATTTAGCTCATCAATCTCTAAACCTAACCCTATCTCTAAATCACAAACACCAATGTTATATATATTATTGCTAATTTATGCAAAAATATTTGAATTTTATCTTTATATTATTTAAATACTAGCTCTACCCATCCGGCGTTGACCGGAGATTTATATATATGTATGTATAGATATTAGAGATGAAATTCCTTTTTTCCCGATCCTCACCTGTCTGTCTTTATAAAGAAAATGCTAAGACGACTTCTTTAAGCGTCTCCGGTTGATATACATAAGAGTATTTAGTGAGACTTACGTAATAAATATTATTTATGATGGGTGCCACGCCTATACTTCCTGTGAAGTTTATTTTTGATCTTAACAAAATAGTATGTCGAAAGTTTGACGGCTCTAATTTTGATAGCACCCAAGATATACCCTAATAATTACATGTTTCATAGAAATAGACTATAAACCATAATTCTTTTTTTACCCTTTATTGGTCCTCAAATTGCAACTTGTGTACAACACATTTTAGTAAATAGTTATTGTTGGCAAACAAAAAACTTTGCTTTAAGACGAGAACATGTCATATCAGAAACAAAAGTCATTTATTTTGACAGTTTTGCCCCGATTTTAATGACTCCGTGATCCAATTTTGAAAAGAGTTCCTTATTAAACTTTTCGCTAACTGGATCTATATATGTATCTGTACTCAAAATCGCAACAAATCGATTTAGACGTTATGCCTCATAAAAAACTGAATAAAAAAAATCATTTCTCTTTTAACTAAATTTGGTCCGTTTTTCCCGATTTTACCTTTTTCTCGTTGAAAAAAGCTTACCCTAAAACATAATTAAAAAAAAATTAAATGAAAGACAAATAAACTTACAAAGGAATTTAAAATATTTATTGGGTGTTTTTTAAAGGTTAATAACTTTGGGTTTGCAACACTGCTTTAATTGTCAACCGATTTAACAGCTGGTAGTTGCTTCTTGTTAAGTTTGATTTGACATTTCATTATGGATAGACTTACTGATAAAACGTTGTGCGTTGCATTAACATATGTCAAGCGTTGCCACTGAAGTGCCACCTAAATATATAAATAATTCCCATAACATTCCATGAAGGAACACGGGGACTTCTCTCAATCAGTAAAGCTGCACCCGATTCTATTTTTAGATTCATTGAAATGGACCTGCACTTTAACGCCCGCTCCAAACGGCAAATGCATTAGAGAAGTTTTCAATAGCAGTAATACTCATAACCAGTCACTAGGTAATGTTATGAGGTGATACCGCTGTCGAAAAAACTTTTTTCATTTTTCAGATGGTCTGGCCTGGTATTGAACCGAGGATCTTATGGTTGGCAGGCGGATGTTTTACCTATCATACCACAGCGGCACACGACATACTTAAATAAAAGCGTTGATATTGTGTCATCAACAGTAATGTTAACTTAACTTTTCAACAAAAATTACTAAATTGAAAATAAAAAGTTACTGCTAAACAGCTCAAATGGCACTATTTTTTTTTTCTTTTTTAAAATTTTTTCTGCACAGCCAACTTCACTTTTTAACGCGTTGGATTTTCCAATTGCAAAGCGTTGACGTCGACCTATTACCGCTTATGTAATTCATGTAATTTGTATGGCCATGAGAATTTTCGATAGCTAGACAGCGCTTAGCGCTCTGATTTAGGTGCGCCTGTTAAGGTAGAAGTACATAACACGCGTTAATTCGTCGACAACTATAGTGCGTTAAAAAATTTATGCGCATGAAAATTTGCGCGTTTTATTTGTTTTCCTGTTTGTACGTTGAAAAAGGATCATATTTGTATAATTCATTTTTTTTTTGTCAGCTGATAACTTGTCAAAAATACACAGCGCGTTAAATAGTTACAAAATAACTAACTTTCTTCCGCCAACGCGTCAAAATGTTTTTTACGCAACTTGTTGTATGCAAATACATTAGTTTAACGTTTTTTGACAGGAGTCTAGAGCTCACACGCGGTTAATTGTGTACGTAAATAAGCAGAAACCTCGTATTTGGAGTGAGAATAATCCACAAGCCTTTATTAAAACACCGTTATATACACAGAAAATTCCTGTTTGGTGCGCTTTATGAGCTGAAAAAGTGATTGTCAATGTTACTGTCAATGGTGAACGCTACATGTACATGATTAGACATTTTTACGTACCTCAATTAGCTGGCATAAATCTTGCTGACATGTGTTTCCGACCTTCGGATCCACAAACCACACAGTGCGCGCTACAATTGTTTTACTCAAAGAAACTTTTGTTGAAAGAGTAATTTCACTTAATGGCCCAACTAATTGGCCACCAAGATCGTGTGATTTAACCACATTGGATTATTTCCTTTGAGGTTATGTAAAGTCTCTGGTCTACGTCTTAACCGTAGACAATTGAAGTGGAAATCAACATTCGAAGAGTTATTGGCGAAATATGGCCGCATATGCTGCGAATAGATTGTGAAATTTGGTGTTCCAGTTTGCACCATGTAAACGCCATGCCTTAGGACCGAAAATTATATTTAAACATTAATGTTAAAAAATTTTCTCTCCAACAAAGCCCGTTTGATTGATATTAAAAATATATTTCTTTATTTTATTATGATTTAAACTTCTGTAACTGTAAAAAAACACCCGATATACCATATATGGACTGTTTTAAAAATGTATTTCAACACAAGCATAAATGCTAATTTTAAGCAATATGCTCTTTAATTATTTAATAATAATTTCAAAAGTAAACCCTGCAGAAAATGCCAATAGTAAAATATTAGTGACATTGTCAGTAGTACTACTGACCAGGTGTACCACAGCCTATATAATCATCTAGTGACATTTACCATTAGCTTGTCGTTGAAAACCCACCAGAAAACTTTAGCACTATTGACAAGATTGTTATTTTGCAATCATATAAGGACATTTGAATCAAAGATTTACTATTATGCGTTCGTTGACAATGTCACCAGAAATACACTGGAATTGTTGCCTTTAAAGTATTTTTACTCGCTCATAAAAGGAAAGTTGTCGGCACATTAACTAGTGCACTCGTCGCTAGAAAATGAGTATTGACATAGAGATATGTGGTTCTAAGCTGACTGCAGGCTAAATTATCATTTTTATAGATTCAAACTCATTTTAAATACTAGCTTGATCAAAAAGTTTTCGGAATAACCTACGTGTGGCTCTCCCATCGTTCCGATTTGGGTTTTTTTTTCTTGTTAGGTTGGTATATCTGTCGTTGATATTCCCGCTAAAACTTAGCATCATAGCTTGACATTTGCCACAACGGGGTTTATTCCGGAAACTTTTTGATGAAGTTAGTATTATGAGTATTATAGTTAAGGTTAAGCGAATAGTAGTTTTATTAACCACAAAAAAAAAAAGTATTTTTCAATATTAATTTCATGCTTCATTGCCTTAATAAATAGTTTTTAATATTTACTTTTGTAAAACAAATGATTTCTTAGTAAAAATATAAAATAAAATTCTTAGTTTCTAATTGTAAAGACTTACTTACCCCCAATACTTATTCGCTTACAAACTTATTTCAAAATATTATTTACAAATTAAATAAAAACTGTTCTAATACGAGTATAGGAGAGAACTTTGTATTGGAAAACAGAAATATTTTCTTTAAACAAACGAAAAATCCACTATTCAAATAATTATTTCTGTAATAAATTCGAAACTGAGCTACAGCAGAGCTGTGACTGTGAATAACTAAAATATTCTTTTAATATACAAGTAGACATGGTTGACTGTTACTGCTGCTGCAACTAAAATTTGCGCTGCTGCTGCGCTACTGCTACTACTGCTGCTGCTGTTGCTGTTCATTGGAGACTATTGGGGAACACACAAAAAAAAAAAAAACCAAAACAAAAACAAAAACAAAATATTTTATTGAATTAAAAAACAATAACAATAATAACAACAACAATAATAAAGAACATTTTTGCTCACGTTTTAGCCAGTCAGTAGTCTCAACAACAGTAATCATTGCACTGTGGCAAATACATTTGCACTTACAAACACCAAACGACCGATACAACGTTTTTATGTGCCGGTTTTTGAGCATTTGATCGCTACGCTTTAAACGGACCGGAGAATCTTGTACTACGGAATTTATATTTTGCGTTTACTTTTTGTTCTTCTACAAACGAATTCTACGGTGTTTTCTTTGAGATAAATAACGGAAAAACATAAAAATAAAAAAGAGATTTTTATGAATATTAATTTTAAAAAAAATATCTGTGTTTTTTCAAAGAGAATATTATAAAAAAAAATGTTTTTTTTTTTGTTAAATTAATTATTACAAAAATAAATATTTCAAACGTGAATTAACATATTCTCATTAAGCAAAACTAAATATAAAACATGGCTTTTCTTTAAAAATAAATTATAAAAAGATATTTTTAAAAATATTTCAATAATAATAAGTAATAATAAAAATAAGTAGAATAGCACTTATTATTGTAGTGCTTCTAAGAAAATTTTTAAAATGAGAATTAAAAAAAATATTATCTAAATTCAAATAAAAAAATAGGTGTGTGTATATAAAATATATAAAAATGTATTGAAAAAAATTAAAAACAAAACAAAAAAGAAAAAGAAAATTAAATAAACATAAAAATAATATATGGTTTAAAATATTTATAAAAAAAATAAAGAGTGCGTTGTTAAAAAAAACCATTTGAAATTAAAAAAGTATCGTAAATATATATTATATTTATAAAAATCCAAATATAATAAAAACAAAAAAATATTATTAAATTATATTAAAATTATGTACTCGCATTATATTGCAAATTTCAACAATTATATTTATGGTAAAAATTAAAAAAACAAATAAATAAATAAAAGAACTGAACACGGTGCTACATTAAAAAAAACTTGAAAAATGATACTACTTTTCTGATAGCCGCCGTCGGGTACAACAAGTATCCGTGTCTGAAATTCCCGAAACACTCTCAAAATCTAAAAAACCAGTTTTTGTGCCTTGATGCACTGATTAGCTGATAATTTAGCTAAATATTAGCCGACTTTAAGTTTGCAAGAAACAAACTTTTGAAATGATATATGTCCATACAGTTACGGACAATACGTTCACGCTGTTATCCTAAACCCTCTTTTTGACTAGACCTGCAGTGTGTTTAGTATTATTGCCCAGCTGAAATTGCCATATCAAGGGCATTTTCCTCTCTGCATACATTACCATTTCTTCCTTTAATATGTGGCAGTAAAGATTTTTGTCCATTTCCTCTTTAATCCAGCATATGGGACCCACGTCATGCCATGAGAAGATTCCCCAAACCATAATATTACCACCTCCGTGCTTAAAGGTTGTTCTTGTATTGCGGGAACATAATTCCTTATTTGTAGGACATCTTACCCAAGTTTTTCCATCACCTATCAATTTATTTTTCACGAACATGGCATCTTCGCAGTTTAAATATGTTCTTCTTTTTTTCAAACAGTATTCGATTTTTCTGGTGTCGTTTTGTTTAATAGGCCTTTCGAGAAAATCTCCCGAATAAGCCTTTCTCTACTAACCTCCTTCCCACTGTCCTTGTAGAAACTTCAACTCCTAGCTCAGTTATAATGGCCGCAGCAGACTTAAAACGTCTTCTTTTGCGGAAGTTGTTCGTGGTCTACTTCTTAACGAATGATATTTTTTTAGCTTTAAATATTGCGATCGTCTTATTATTTTAGCATTCTGACGTTAACTTTGGCTCTTGTTTTTCAAATTTTGAATGATGCAATGTTCAGCGTTTGTGCAATGCTTTGCACGACTCATATTTTTGCAATTACATATAGCAATTTTAGCCAAATTAAGTTCTATTTTAATTTAAAAATATTACAGCTTAGGTGCCGCTGTACCAACCAGAAGGTTCTCGGTTCAATATCAGACCCAACTATCTGAAAAGAAAAAGTTTTTTCAACAGCGGTATCACCTCATAACATTAGCTAGTAACTGGTTATGGGTATTACTTCCAATTGAAAACTTCTCTTATGCATTTGTCGAAGCCGACGTTAAACTGTAGGTCCCTTTCAATGAATCTAGAAATGGAATCGGGCGCAGCTCATTGACTGAGAGAAGTCTCCATGCTCCTTCATGAATTGTTAAGGGAATTATTATTACAGCTTAGAATGCACTTTTATATTTACACACGTTTTGCTCTTACGATTTTAAGATTTTATATCTGTAGTTTACCGTTGACCCTATTTTATTATAAATACTAGCAAATGATATTTGTTTTCAAATACAATTATTTTTGATAATGAATTAAAAAACTATGTTTAGTTACAAATAAAATGAGTCGTAGATTTTAGAAATCCATTAGAAACTGACAGAGTTATTAAGCTTTTTAGTAAAGCAACTCATAAAAAAGTTCGCATGATCCACACAAATATAGTATTAAAGTAGCATTTTTGCTCTTTCTTATGAGCATCCGCCTGCCTCCCTGGGAACTTTTGCTGTAACAACATATTAGTGATGGTATTTAGTACATTCCATTTAGAACAATTTACAAAATATATTTTTTCATTTAATTTATTTTCAACCATTTTATTTATTTTATAACAGAAAACAAACGTTATACTGTGAGCGTCAAAATAAAGAGTACACCCTTATGCTTTACCATATAGGCTTTACACAATAGGTGTTATAACTTACCAACATGCTATTTTCATAAATCCAAAATTAGGAGGGTTCCTATTTAAAATAGCGTTTCTAAACTTGATAAAAATATATACAGAGAAATATATACAGATTCCCTAAGTTTACATAAGTAAGGTATTTAATAGGTCTATTCCTCCTCTTTTCAAATTCACTTAAAATCGAAAAATCGGTTGAGTTATTAACTTTTAAGTGCATGAAGATACGAGAAATCTTTATTGTTTACCCGTAACTCAGATTCTTGTTGTGCTCGAAAGCGGCTATCAGAATGGATAGTGTCACTTATTATTTGCAAAAATAAAAAAACACAAAAAATATGAATTGATGCTAAAACACAAAAAATATTATTAAAACTTTAAATAATTATGTTTAAAATAAAATAAAGCAAAAAATCTTAAAAAAGAAAACTAAACAAATACAATAAAATTATACTGAATTTAATAAATAAATAAAATGTAAAATATTATTACAGTTTGTAAAAAAAGTCTTTTCAAAGCAGACAAAAAGTTTAAATTTTATATTCATTTGAAATTTCCAACAAAAAATTTTTAAAATGTTTTTTTTTTACACATTCCGTTACTGTACCTCTTAAGACTTACTGTACCTCTTAAGCATAAATCTCACTCATGTTTTATTAACTCGATGCTTCATATTTTTTCAGCGATGGATATGATCTTATATACGGCCCTGAAAATAAATTAAGGAATTTTCTAGATGGTTTAACTTTAAAACAACGGATATACTCGAATCTTTTGAGTCTCGTGTTCCATGAATGTTTTCATTTAAATATTGAGTCACTTGTTGCACGTTTGTCTAATTTTTTTTATTGCTTAACACTATGTTACGTCTACATTACGTTACGATAGCATTTATAAAAAACCCAAAATTTTTTCATAAAAGCCCCAAATTCCAATAATTTTTTATTTTTGAAAACACGTTTTTTACAGCAAAGAAATCAGCTAAAGATCTTTTTTGTTGTTAGCATTGTAATGTGTGGATATATTTTAAAAGTTACAACGTCTCGAAGTCCTTAAGAGGTACAATAAAGCGATGTGTACAAAGAAATAAACATTTTAAGAATTTGTTGTTAGAAATCTCAAATGAATATAAGATTTTAACTTCTTTTTTCTGCTTTGAAGAGACTTTTTTTACAAACTGTATATTGGATGTTCGAAAAAATTCGATTACTAATTTGATCAAACATTAAACATCTTTTTCTATGAAACCAAATTCTATGAAACCAATTTTGATCGAAATATGCAGGGTAAAGTCATTATTCCATCAGTGCAAAAAAAAAAAAAAAAAACGAAAAACTAAGCCACTTGCGTTTTCCAAGCCTCTTAAAGACTTCTGCAGAGATTGTAAGAAATGATAAAATGATTTGAAGGTGCAAGCCAAGCTCTTTTAGTTTCTGCCGGCTTCAATATGTTAATTTTTGGTAGTAAAGATCAAAATTAAACGTTTGACCGGGTTGTAGAAGCTCATTACGAACAATTCCCTTCCAATTTCATTAGACACTCAGCATCATTACCTTTATTGATGCCAATCCTGACTACCAACGTCTGCGAAGCTTCACCTTGTTTCGTATACGTGATACACTTTTTATCGCCCATAAACATTCGCTTCAGAAGTGGTTTGGATATTTGGTTAATAAATTTTTTCACATTAATTCATGCGCTACCCAAGTATAGAGTTTCTTTGTGGAATCAGCTTTCTTAAAATGATTGATAACTTTTTAGTGATGAATGTAAAATTCCCTAGTTCTCAATTTTTTTCATGATTTTATCGACTTTTTTAGTGATTGGTCTAACGGAGCGAGGTGCATCTTTAACATTAAAATTATCAGATTAAAAACGAACAAAGCATTTCGCTGTTGTTTTTCTAGTTACAGCATCGCCTTCGTAAGCTTCACAAATTTTTCCAGCAGAGAAGAAATATAAATAGTTGTGATCCGAATTTATGCTCGTTTTTAAACGTAGATAACTGTTCACGGATTTTGATATTAGATTTTTAACTCTAACAAAGTGTTGCCTGATGCAATAAATATTAACAAAAAAATTACATTTTAGAACCATCCAGCGACAATTTGTAACTGAATTTTTTCGAAAATCCAATACATACAGTTTGTAAAAAAAATCTCTTCAAAGTAGAAATTTCCAACAACAAATTTTTAACATGTTTATTATTTTTTTTTTTTTTTTCTTGACACACCCGTTACTGTTCCTCTTAAGAACTACGAGGCGTCAAAACTTTTAAAGTAGGCCCACACAATACAGCGCTAACAACAAAAAAGATCTTTACCTGATGTATTTGCTGTAAAAAAGAATTTGAAAATATTTTTTTTACAAACTGTATGCGTATTTCGGAAAAGAAATAATTAAACGGAAATAAATTTGTAGTTTTTTTTTATTATTTTTTTAAATATAAAAAATAAAATTTTTAATAATAAAAAAGAACTTTAAAACATTAAATAAATTATAATAAATAATTTATAAGTTTTAATAAAAAAAGCTCTTAAATATTTTTAAAAGTAAATAAATTTAAAAATAATAATAAAATAAAAAAATAGTACGAAAAACAAAATTGCTAATAATAAAAAATAAATAATATAAACAGCATTTGTTTTATTAATATTCACTAAGTTATAATAAAAATAATTTTTTATAAATTTAACTCTGCGCTACTTTAAACACCAATAAATATTC
Source organism: Wohlfahrtia magnifica (assembly GCA_023159175.1). Lineage (NCBI taxonomy): Eukaryota > Metazoa > Arthropoda > Insecta > Diptera > Sarcophagidae > Wohlfahrtia > Wohlfahrtia magnifica. Next base: position 134,895 of record JAKWBJ010000212.1, on the reverse strand, counting down.
TTAAATTTCGCCAAACAGTTAAAAGCAACATTTAATTTTTTCCATGTATTGTGTTATTTTCTATTATTTAGTTCTTTACTACAAATAACAAACTTTTAAAAACTTAAACAAAATTAAAAAAATAAATAAATAAAAAATATTTTTTTTAAACTTTTGAACTACAAAATATGGGTGTTTTGATTTGATAAAAACTATATATGCGACACCCTCTACCACGACATCATCTTATAAACAACATTAAGGCGGCTTAAGTTATGGATCTTAAAACCAATAAATAATTGTTATCATTCACTGCTTATATTATACAAATATCTAAAAACAAAAACAAAAATTATAATTTTGTTTCTCAATACTTTCAAATTTAAACATTTTTCATAAACTGCATGATGATTTTCATAGATTTTTTTTATAAAAAAAAAAACAAATCAAATTCGCCAACTAAAATTCTCTTCAAATTCACTTGTTTAGTACTCGCCGTATATCGAGTGTTATTAGACAAAAGCCAGTCAGTCAGTCAGTCATACATGCATGTAGACAAACATTCACATTCATTGGACACATAGATTACCTACAATACAAATACCACTACTAATGCATTTAAAATAACACAACAACAACCTCAATATCATTAAGCGACTCACATGCATTTGTTTAAAAAAAAACAATATTTTTTTTAATTTTTTATTTTTTTATTTAACAAGAAAAGGTATTATTTGCAACGTGACCGACCATTTAATGAAAATTTATTTAAAAAAAGCAAAAAACTGCATTTGTTGGAATTTTTTTTTTCGAAAAGTGTTTTCTTTTATTTATTTTTATTTATGTTGTTGTTATTATTGTAAATATAATAACAAACATTATTAGCGAGTGGAAGACGACAGAAAATTTTGAATTTAGCTTAGAGCTATACGAAGCAGATACATACTCGTACAATAATACAATACAATACAATAATACATATAAAGACTGCTCTTAACATTTTGGGAAACTATACTTCTGATGGCAAAGGAGGCATTGATCACTTGCCATATCTTACTTACTTGACCTTAGAAACGATTGATCTCTGCGTCATACTTACACACATACTTTACCCAAAAGTGCATCGTTAGTCGTTTCGACTAACAATTATGTGCTATTTCTAGACTCTCATTGAAAGAGACCCACAGTCTAACGATTAGCTAGCAATGTTATAAGGTAATACCGCTGGTCTGTGATTGAACCGAGGACCGCTTGGTGAGTAGGCCAGTGTTTAACCAACCATACCAGAACATCACACGTCATGGGATAAAAAAATGCATATTTTTCCTTAAGCGTACAACAAAATTAGTCGCATATAAAGGGTGGGCAAATTAGAGGTTAGGAAGTAAATTGGCTTAAAAACACATTTTTCCAATATAAAATAGAAATATGGGATTTAATAATGGAATATGATGTCGAGCATATGTCCACCTCTAGCATGTCGGCAGAGGTTCGCTCTTTTCACAAAATTTTTAACCGTATTTTGTAACAAAGCTTCGCTTATCTCGTCAATGCAGCACCGAATTTCATCTTTCAGAGTCAGTTGTTTGTGGTTTGTTCACGTAAACCTGGTCTTTCAATGGGCACAGAGAAAATAATCCAGCGGCTTTATATCACAAGAACAAGGCGGCCAATTGACATCGCCAAATCGAGAAATTACACATCCGGGAAATATCCCTTGTAATAACTGAATTGTTTGGCTGGCTGTGTGGCTTGTCAACATTAGCCAATTGTGGCCACAAAAAATTGGTAATCATGGTTTGATAGCACGGAGAATTCACGATTAAGGCGTTTCCTTACACAAACCGCATCATACGGTCATTTTTTTTTTTTTTTTTGGTTTTCGAGGACTGTTTGTGGATTTTGTGAGCTACATATGCGACAATGTTGTTTGTTTACATAACCACCTAATTGAATATGGGCCCCAAAACTAAAAATGATTTTGTTGAAAAATGCGTTGTTTTCGTTCAGCTTTTCAAGCAGCCAATTCACTTACGTTCGACGCACACAGGTCGGCTGGCTTGAATTCTTGATAAGCGTAAAGATGATGATCTTTATGCAAAATGTTGCGCAAGGTTCATCTGGTGATACCCACCCAATTGTTGCAAATGTCGACGAGTTGATGTTCCAGGCTCATTCTCAACACGTTGCTGTTCAGCGATTATGGTTACATCACTACGGCCACTACAAGCGTATTGTTTTGATCTATTGTCAGCAACACTACCGTGAGCCTCGAATTTAGGGATTAAATTACGCGCAGTGTTCTCAGATGGAGTATACTGATGGCTTAATTCATTGATTTTTTCATAATCGGTCGCCCTGGAAATCTATTTTACAATTTCGCTTAGAGTCAGACTAAAGCAACAGAAAGTAAGATGGTATTGCCTTTTCTTGCTCTTTCTTCCAATTTTTATTACAGTCAATAATAGTCATATAATTACTAATCTGGCAATAGTCTTAGACTTCTAGACTTTTGAAAATTCAATCTTTGCCTCCAAACCAGTTAGAGAAAATCGTCAGCTCACCTATTTGCAGCAACAAAGTTAGCTTAAAATGTCTCTACATTGTATACAGAGATGACCAGAGTTTCTTTTACGCATTGGAGTTTAAAACACAAGAGCTAAGAGTCTTAGTTGCTGCCTAGATATCAGTAAATTTGTTAATGTTGACAACGAATACTGAAGAATACCGCAGCCACTAAAACTAAAAGACAGGATTGTGAATTTTTCATTAATGTGTACAACTCTCTTTCAGCTCTCTTATCCACCTATGTTTTAATCTCATTGGTTGAACTTAATTCAATTTGACCTATTTGTTTAACCGAAAAGTATCTTAAAGGAAATCTGTTGTTAAAAGAAAGATTAATAGATAGATAGTATTAATAGATAGATCTCTAACCAAATGGTCTATGGGTCCATGTCAAATTTGTAACCTTACGATAAAACGTTTTAGGTATTAACACGTTGACTCTCAGTTTAAATTCGTTGAATACATAGAATATAGGATTGCTATAAACATCCTGTACATCTGCAAACACACACAATAGACATTTATTGATGTCACGTGTATCTGCAAGCACACACAATAGCCGTCTATAGACGTCACGTGTATCTGCAACTACATATAATGAACGGTATACAGACGTCATTTAATTCCACGTGTTGTTTTCGAGAACACTTTTATTTTAAAAATTAAAACGTTTTGAGTTTACAAAGCTTTTGAGCTTTTATTTTTATCTGCTAGTAGGTTGCTGAAGGGCAACACCCCAACCTAAAAAATTCTTTTTTGTGTCCTATTATAATCAAGAAAGATGACCCATATGATCACTCCCACACATATATCAGGTTAACCCCGCCCGCAGATAATGTCTAAATAACCATAATCGTCCACCGGTAACAATCCATTCAACTGTTCTCCATGTAGAAAGGGGCGCAGCCAAGACTCTTGACCTTTTCTTGACTAAGATAAAAAAAAAACTAGGACTGATTTTTTCTAATTTCGCCTTGAGATCAGAATAAAAATTTTCTAAGTGAATAGAAAATTGTGTTTTCCAATAATTTTACATAAGAAAATCGACACCCGTGAAGGAATATACAACAACACCAGCAGAACTGAACTTGTTTTCGTTCAATCCCAGCTACGGAAGACATCACCAGAGTTCTTTAAGTTTTGCATATCCCTTTCACTTCGAACATTTTAATTCTGATCTCAAGGCGAAATTAGAAAAAGTCAATTGTAAATTATACATATAAACGGGGATTCGAACTCAGAACTCCGGTAAAATAAAATAATTTTAAAAACTAGGATTTTTGTATAAAAATTAATATTAAAAAAAGAGTTAAATGTTAGACTTCTAATTAAGTTCCGTTTGAAGAATCACATCCGTTATCAATAGATTTGTCAAGTCAGAATAAACTGTACAATTGAACAATGTGGGGTACAGTATCAAAGTGTTTTTGTAGTGATTGCTAGAAGCACGAAGTCAAAAGCAATTGAATATCTTGTTTTAAGCTTCTTTCATACATATCTCGCCGTTTGACAAAAGGTTCTGTATAGGGTTTTTTTTTTTTTTTTAGCTGCATGAGATCCTATCGATATCGATAACTATGGCTTGACAGCTGAATGATTTAATGCCAGAACAACGCTTTTAAATTGTGGAAATTTACTTTGATAAACTAAATCTGTTCGTAAAGTTCGGAAAGAACTTCGTTCAAAGAAGTGTGCTTAGTGATGAAGCTTCTTTCTGGTTAAGCAAAATTGCCATATTTAGAGCAAAGCCGTTAACGAATCACATTAGGTAAGGTTAGGTTAAACCCAGCCGACGAGCAAACGTCCAGCATACTTAGGCCCATTGTGATACCTATAGCTTCCCTCTGAAAGCCACTGGTTAGTTATATAACCAGTTCGCCCCTACAGCAATATCCTGCCGGGCCTATATATTGAAGAAGTTTTCAATAGTAAGTGTTTTCAATAGTAACCAGTTACCAGCTAATGATATGAGGTGATATCACTGTTGAAATAAACTTTTTCTTTTTTAGATGGTTTGGTCTGGTATTGAACCGATAACCTTCTGGTTGGTAGGCGGATATCTTACCTACCATACACACACATCGACTTATCATTACTTCCATTAAATTTGATTTGAAATCATCGGTCCATATTTCTTTCGAAATGAGCAAGTAGCTGCCGTTACGGTAAATTGCAAGCGCTATAGAGCCATGCTGACTGCATTTTTTTTGTTTTTTTTTGTTTCGAAAATTAATTAGCTAAACGCCAACAACATTTGGTTCCAACAAGACGGTGCAACTTTCCATACAGAAAATTAAGTATTGGCAGCCAATATTCAAGCCACCTTTGACGCCATACGACCAGATTTACTGGAAAAAGTAGTCAAAAATTGGACGGAATAAATGGGCCATGTAACTAGTAGCCACGGTGGACATATGTCGGAAATCATATTTCAAAAATAAATACCGTGCAAGTGTCTATCAAATTATAATAAAAAATTTCATTCCCACAAAATTTCAGTCTTATTTTAGTAGTTTAAACTCTCAAGCTCGTAAAAAAATACCCTACACATACAAAATTTTTCAAAAGTCGCTGGACAAACTGCTTAAAAGACGTAACAAATTTTGAATATAATACAACTTTATAATGTTTTCATATTAAATTTTGCGTTAAAATCATAAGTATTTTATTAAAAAAATGTATTTGAAATCTTTTTAAAGAAAATTTTGTAGAAAACATTTGAAATAAAATATATTTTCTGAACATGGGGGTTAATTTTAAAACACTAAGTTATAAACATACAAATATAATTAAAATAAATGTTAGGTTCTAGAATGCGGCTGATTGTGTCAGCCGCTGAGTACACTAGTTTGTATGAATGTTCAATAGCTTTTCTTGTTAAAAAAGAAAGTAAAAAATGTCATATTTTCCATATCATTTCTTTAATTTGTAAAATTTTTTATAAAAAAGATATAAAATTTATTTTTTTATAATTTTGAATATCTTTTTTATAAAATTTTACAAATTTTCCTCTACTTCTTATTTTTATTATTATTTTTTTTTTATTTTGTTATGAATTCTCTTTTACTAACTGAATATTAATTTTTGAAATAAAAGCACCTTTTTTTCAAATGTGGAACCAGGAAATATTTTGAAAAAGATACCACATAAAAACTAAAGTATAAAAATTGAAATTAAAAATTTCCATAAAAACAGTTGGTAAAAAAAATTATTTAATTTATTATTATTAAATAAAATGCAAAAGTACAACAAAGACTTTTTGCAACTATTGTGGCAATTAAAGAAATATTATTTCATCGACTTGAAAGTTCTGAATACTTAAAGAGAAAAAACTTTAACAAAAATTAATAATTAATCGAATTAATAAATAATATATATATAAAAATAAAATATTTATTAAAAAAAAAAAACAAAATAAATTTTAAAACGATTATGTCTTCGGAAAGCGGTACTTGTGCTGGATTTTTCCAGGATCATGCCAATACTGTGGCCATCAATCAATATTTCCAGCAGTTGAACTCACAAACAGCAGCAGCGGCTTCGATTAATAACTTAATCCATAGCAACAGTGATAGCGGTAATGATGGCAGCTTAACTGGAAGAAGTACTTCTTCTGGCGACAGTACGCGTAGCAGTATTAGCAGTAATGATTCCACCAAATCTTGTAAGAACAGTGGTGGTGGTGGTGGTGGCGGTAGTGGTAGTGGAGTCGCTACAGCACAATGTGCCGGTGGTGTAAGCAATAATAGCAGCACCAATCAGTGGTTGAGTATACAACAGCAACAAAATCAACAGCATTTACAACAACATCAACAAGCGCATCATCATAATCAGCAACAACAACAACAACATAATCATAATCAGCAACAACAACAGCAGCAGCACCAGCACCAACAACAACAACATCATCAGCATCAACAACAGCAGCAACAGCAACAACAGCATCAGCATTTACATCAACAGAGTTTACATCAAACTCACCAACAGCAGCAGCAGCATCAGCACCAACAACATCAGCAACATCAACAGCAGCAGCAACAACAACAACAACAGCATCAACAATTATCCGCCGCTCTTAGCCAATCTTTACAACAGAATTTAGCCGCTGCCAGTGTTACAGCAGCTGCAGCTGCCGCTGCTGCTTCATCGGTAACCACAAATCCTCATTCAATATTCGGTTCAGGCAATTTCCACTATAAAACCAATAATTCCTGGTCCATACCTTCGCTCTCCTGCTATCAACGTCTTTACAATGAAAATGCTCATTATCAGCGTAATTTCAATGCTGCTGGCGGAGCTAGTGGCGGCTCCGGCGGAAATACAGACTCAGCAAATATGATCTGCAATACAAGTGGCAGCAACAATAACAACAATAGTAGCAGCAGTAGTAACAATAGCAATACAAGCAGCAGTAATTCATCGAATAATAGCAGCAACAACAACAATAACAATACAAATAATAATAACAATACTACTGGCATTAGTAATAATTTAAATACTTTAACTTTTGGCAACTCTACCACATCCTCTTCTGCCTCAGCCGCCGCCGCTTCGGCTTCAGTAGCTTCTGTTGCTGCAACAACAGTACAACATGTAGCAAATGCTGTAGCCGCTGCCGTTATCGCCAATGAACATCACAATCATTTAAATCATTTAAAGAATCGTTTTCAACCTTCAGTTTCAGGTGGGTAACTCTACAAGAACACAACAGCAAGATAATAAAATCTATGAAAAAGTCTGGTAACACTGTTTTCTAAAAGTTGTACTTGAAGCTTCTAATAAAACCGGGTTTTTGTGTGTCAAAAAAATACAAATAATTTTATAATCGCTATTAACAGGCTTTAGAAGATTGTCTAGCATAGCGGGGTTGTATGTAAACGATATTTAGGGCCGCCTTATCTTCAGCTGTATAGAACTTATTTGTGCTGACAGTTGTAACATCCAGCTTTACTTGTACTGATTACTTTGTCGTTTAAGAATATATATGTCCAATCCACCGCCATTTTTGAAGTTTCATTTCGAAGGCCTGTTCCCATAGCCTGGTGTTTGAGATGTCATTTGGACAAAAATGCGCAGAATTCTCCGAAGGCTTTGGTTCACAAATTCGTGAATTTTTTGCATATCACCGCGAGCTCCATTACAAATCTCACACCCGTAAACGAGTGCAAACTTTAAATTTGTATTCAAAATATTTAACTTAACACGATTGGACAAGTAAATCTCAGGTTTAACATAAGTATCGACACGCTGGCATACCACACGGTGAGTAAGGCACGAGTGAATACAATGCGGCCTAGGTAGCAAAATAGGTTGACATCTTCTATCTATACGTTGCCTGTTGTAAATAAATCCGTGGTGGTAATATTGACAAATAGAGTTTTAGTTTTGGCAACGTTTATTTTCAGACCAGTTTCTTCTGATATTTTTGATATACACCGCATATTTAATACAAGATCAGATAAATTGTAGACTAGAAGACAGAAAACACATATAAGTCAAATGAATAATGTTTGACAGTAAGTATTGCATCCTTATAAAAGTAGTTGTTGTAAAGGACAAAGCTGCCATAATTTATTGCCCCATACCCATAGCCATGATCCACCATAGACAGACTTCTATGGCGCATGTTCACTAAAAAAAACCACACTCTTTTCATTGTTTTATGGTCTCTGATGCATTACGATGGTCCCAAGTTTCATTCACAGTCACAAAATGGCGTCCACAAAGGTACTAAAAACCGTTTTCTTTTATCCGTTACTCAAGAGTTGTTTGGAAATTTTCAAAAACAAACTTCTGTTGAACTCGAAAACATCGATCTAAAAAATAGTTCATTTATATTCTATTCTTTTTTCTTCGCATAGTATTAATTTTCATACTGTCTGAGGAAATAATGCATTTCCATATTTGACCACTTTTTATAATTTTAAATAAAAATTCTTAAATATGTCTTGCAAAGATATGCCTCGTATTGTAGTCAACCACTCAGTGAGCTGCTAAAAAAAATTTTAAAAAAAGTCCATCTAATCACATTATAGGTCGACCACATAAAAAAATGTCCACTATTGATGAACCATCATAAAAAGAAATTAAATCAAAAAAGATCAAATAGATTTGTATGGCCTGCCTGCCTGCGTAACACTTAACATTCAATGAGTAGGGTAAAGTTATTGAATGAACATAAAAAATTAATAATTTCATACAGTTGTATACGTTATAGTCCACACACAAGTTAAAATCAGAGAGGGATTTTTATAAGAGTATCCATACTTTAATTGGAAATAATAAATTCAGGAAATGCCATATTTATATTTTAAAAATTATACCGGATAATTCCTGTCAATCCAATGTTTGACGAATTTTTCAAAAATTTTGTAAAATAACATGTTAATCATAGTGATGGAAGAAAGTTCATACACCAACTTTTTTCGTAATTCACTCTCTCATTCATAATTCGCTCTCTCACACATAATTCTCAATACAATAATTTGAAGAGTGAATAACTAAAATTGTGATAACATATTCATACGATAAGATTTGTTCTTCATTCTTTCTCTCATTCATAATTTAACCCCTAATTATGAGCCAATTTACATTATCCCGCATACCAAATGTTGAGGGCAAATTACACAAAATATATATCATTCCCTCTCCGTTACCCTGTTTGTTACCACAAAATTAATGTGATCCCAATTTTGTCGGTTTTTTGCCATCGCCAGCTGCCAAGTATAAAAATTAAGTCATATGATTTAAGAATAATTTTAGCTCAATTAGGAAAATATCCATATAAAATTTTGAGAGAGAATTATACTTTAAAATCAGTCTTATCTGTAATTTAGATCATAGGAGTTTGGCATACTTTTTAGCTCTTAATTTATTAAAATGATCTCCCTAAAGTATGCTGTAAAGCACTAAAAATAACGTAATAATCTAGATAATCTAGATAAGTAATATAAACAGAGAGCGAAGTTATCTATATCCTCTTACGAACAAAACATTATTCATTTTTTTATGTATCAATTAGAGATCTGTATGAATGTCAATAAAAGGCAAAATTGTGCATTCACTTTAGAAAGAATCATTGTTGTGATATCATTTATCTTTTTATGTGTGTATAGCTCTTTGATAAATTATGAATGTTTCAACTTTTCATTGTTCTCTGCATTCAGTCACTGGAATCAAAACAATAGTGAATACTTCACTGTACACAGTATGCATTCATTGTGTTATACCGATAAATTTTTTGTTTGTTCGGAATGCGATACAAAAAAAATACAAATGAGATTAAGTATCATAAGATATGCAATAAAATTTTATTCCATGGTTTTTGAAGAGGGCACTATCCATATATATATGCTTAATGCTTGGAATGACAAAGAAGAGAAGAATGAGTGCAGTTGTTTTTTTTTTTTAATGAATGCATGGTTTTGATTTACTATACACTGTCTTGAGTTAATTGATATGTTGTGTAATGAACAGTGTGAGTGAGCATTCATATTAAAGAGAATGAAATATTGTTGAATAAAGATTTTCTCTTCCTCACTGAATTAGTGTATTTGGTGTATGTTGTGCAGTAAAATCATCACAGTATTAAGCTGCATTTATTGTGGTTGAAGGAAATGAATACAGTAATGCAAGCCTCTGGAGTCAATCACACCAAAAATTCCGTGTGAACAAGGGTGATTTGTGTAAATTTGTATAGCAGCGAACAATGTAATTCAAAGTGAAGCTCGAACATGCTATAAAACATTCAATTTCAATCAACCTGTGGATTAGTATAAAGTCAATGTGATTTCTAATTTTAATCGGGTGTTTGCCGGATTAATTAATTTCCTAACTTTTTTTTTCGTTCACGCTGTGTTGTTTTTAAAACACAATTTACTGATAAGTAACAAAACTATAAACCATCATAACGAATTACGAAAGTGTCATGTGAACGGAGTAAATCGTATAAGTAATTCAAACAGCGTACAAAGTAATTTGAAATCACGTGTGAACAAGCTATGATGTTTTAATAATTCAGTTCGTTTTTGAAAGATTTGTACATGACTCTTAGTACCACCAGCTTTGTTGAAAGCATACATAATTCACTGTAACTGGAGTTCCACGAGACTAGACTAGTTCCACTAAACTAGATTTTCTATTAAAAAAAAGTGATCAGCTTCCGTTTTTTTTATAAGACCTATTAACAAACGTGCCAAGTAGTGCTTGAACAAGTTGAATCTTGTATGGATTTCAATCAATTCCGTGTAGTGAAGGAACAAAGCTCAAATTAGTAGGAAGAGCGTAATACTGACAATTCTTCAAGATCATTATCGTCCATGCTTCAGACGGTTATTACCCACTGTAATATAAGTGTAGTGTTTCGTTGAACAGAGAGGTCAGATATTTAAAACAAATTGTCGCCATTTGAAATATCTCCTGGAGCGTAATATTGTTCAGGGTCATTTGCGAAAATGACTGAAAAAAATTATTTGAATACAAATTATGATACAATGTAAAATTGACTTAGAGTCCCTTCTTTGACTCAAGCTAAAAAACAACAAACCTTTATTCAAATAATCACCTTCATCATGATTGTTGAGTCGTAGTTGTTAGTCATATTACTTAAAAGTCGAAATACGACAACAAATATGCCAACGATTATAATGCTCAATTATTAGTCTTATTCTATTGCAGCGTAGTGTTGTAAGCGCTTACAGACATACTACCTTGATTATATTTCACATGAACTACTCGTAGTATAAAAAGACTAGCTTGACTAAAATCGTTAATGGTATTGCCAAAAAAATTTAAACAACAAAAAAAACAAAACAAAAAACAAAAAAACGAAATGAATTTCATTCATTTGCAATTTTTATTTAAAACTTTTCTATAGAAACTCATTTTTTGTGCTTCTAAAGAAATATTTAAATTTAAATATGTATGTATGTTTGAAGTATTTACATACTCGTATGTGCTTATTAGCAGAATTAGTGGTGACAACTTGTAATCTTTAAGCATGTTTCAACAGTAATTATTTAATTACCAACTTAACTGTTTATATATTTTTTAAACTTTGTCCCTTGAATTTGATAATAAAAAGAAATCCGTACAATGTAATAGACACGAGTCTGTCGCACTAATCATTAAAAATGATTTTGTGTTTTAGAAAAAGGAAAATTTTTGATTTTATCATGGCACGTTTGTTAATTTAAAATTTGATAAGATTTGTTTGTTAATTCAATAAATTTAAAATTAAATGATTTGATTAAAATTTAATTAAATTTATTATTATTAATAAATATTGATGTAGGTCTTCAAAAAAGAACTATTTAGTGAATTCAACAAAAATTCTGTTTTAACGTCAGCAAAATTAATTAATTTTAAAACAATAAAGCAAGAATTTATTTAAACTTTAAGACCTGAACTTTAAAAGATATGTACAATGTACATATAACGCTTATTAATATGTTTGTACACACACACACACACTCGAAAACGCTAAATGTACTTACAAAACAAGGTGTGCATGCAATTGTATTGTGCTGTTGGCAGCACTTTATAATATTGATCATGAACTTGACACTATATTTTGTTTGCTTGTTTTTATTTTATTTTTGTTTTCCCTCTTCTAGTTTGTTTTTTTTCATTTATTTCTTCGTTAATTTTCGATCGCTTGCAGTCGTTTAGCTGTAATTGTTGTTTTTGTTTATTTCTTTATAAGCAAAGTCAATTACCGTATCACTAATACAATTACATACTACTTACTCATTGTTTACTAACATACATATATAGTTTTGTGTTTTGTTCTCAGAGAACAAGAAAGCTTTTCTAATCAAGTATTATTAACAAGTGCATTATTTTTATATATACGTTTGTTTGTATGAGTAGTTACGTACATACTATACATAGATAAAAGCTGATAAGTGTGTAAGTGCAGTAATGCCAACTATGTGGTATCTTAACCGCTTAATAATTTAATATTAAAATTAGTTAATATTATGCAAAAAGGGAAACATATATACATATCTTATGATAGAGGGAAATAAATTTTAAGAATGTAAAAGTATTGTATAGGGTGTTTTTTTACAGTTACATAAGTTGAAATCATAATAAAGCAAATAAATATATTTTTAATGCCAATGAAACGGGCTTTGCATTATGACATTAATGTTTAAATATAATATCGGCCATTTGGCCGCTACAGCTGGCGCATACAGGGCTCAATCTGGAACTACAATTATCACAAACTTTACGCAGCATATGCGACCGTATTTCGCAAATAACTCTACGAATGTTGATTTACAATTGTTCAGTTGTCTCTGGCTTATTGACTTCGACAAGTGTCTGTACATAATCCAAAAAAAAAAATAATAATAATAATAATAATAATAATCCAATGGGATTAAATCAAATTATCTTGGTAACCAATTAATTAGGCCATTACATGGCTCCCAGCTGTTGGAACCATATGACAGCAAGATTAATGTCAGCTGATTGTGATATGAAAAAATTTCTAATCATGTCCCTATGCCGTTCACCATTGACAGTAATATTCTGAACAGCATCGCTTTTAAAGACAATGACACCGAAAGCCCATACAGCGAACCAAAAATAATTTTCTGTGGATGTAATGTTGTAATGACAATAGCTTGTGGATTATCCTCATTCCAAATGCGTAAAGTTGCTTATTCACGTATCCATTCTACCAAAAATGGGCTTCATCGGAGTACACTATAAGTTTGACGAACAGATACATTATTTTGATTAAAAATTTCAACAATTTGAAAGCTTTGCTCTGGTGTAAGCCTATCCGTCATGAAATGTCAAACCAAACTAAGCAAAAAGCAACTACCAGCTGTTAAATCAGTTGTCAAATAAAGCAGTGTTATCAACTCAAAGTTATGCACATCTAAAAAGAACACCCGATATATGACACATTTAAACAAATGTAACGTTGATGTTTTGCGTTCAAAAGAACTTTGGCCCAAAATACCTTGAAGTTACCATAAATTGCAAATGCATAAATGAATGACTTTTGTACATAAAAATTGAAAAAACAACAATAAATAAAAATAAATAAAAAATAAGTAAATAAAAATTATACTGCAAGCAGAGAAATAAGTTAAGGAAGGGAAAATTGGGAGCTATGTTAGTCCATTTTAGATTTGAATCTATTTAAATCGACCGACGCTGGAAAGACCTCTTCATAAACGAATAGTTTGTTATAATACAACCTACTGGAAAAGTCATCACAAACCAATGTGCTCTGCGAAAGACGAGTTGTAAGGTTAAAAATGCGATTTTTGTGGAGAATTTCCTTATCTCATCGGAACAAGTTAGAAAACTGATAGAACAGTGAAACACAAACTACATTGTGAAGGTCATTTAACGAATCAATAAAGTTGGATACTTTAAAGTATCTTTCCATACACGTTTTAAATAGTCTTTCACCGATTTTTAAAACAAGGTAACTTGAACGTTTCTTTCGATACATGAAAAATATGCTCTGGGTTCCAATGAAAGTCGCATTAGATTCTTGTTACTCTTGACATTTTCCATAGACACACAGTTAACACTTGGCCGCTTCTTTCGGCATATGAAGAATGTGCTACAGGTTCCACCGAAAGTCAAATTAGATTCTCACGTCTAGAACATGAAGTTTCTGATTTCTTGACACTTTCCATAGGAACACAGGTGACACATGAAGATTCCAACTGAAGTCTCATTAGATCAATTGTTTACGCTCAACTCGCACGTATTCTTTCGCTCTTGGTTTTAGTCCTCTCTTTGTCTGTTTTTTTTTTTTTTTTTTTTTTTTCAAAGAATTGGATGAAATTTACTTTTTGTCGTCACTGAAACAGCGACGATTTAATTTGAGGAGTGGCTGTTTGTGGATTATTTTTTCATTTTGCACTAAATGTACTGATTAAAATTACTAACAATGTGCAACGAATATTTTATGATTATTAATGCATTTGGTTATTCCCAATGCATTTTAAATTTTACACAAAACATATAAATTTTTTATTGGGAATTTAAAATAAATTCTTCGAAAACTTAACACTACTTTTAATCCGTTAAAAATTTTTTACAGTGCCCATCTTATTTTCTAACCAACACAAATACTTTTTGACACTTTCTATAGACACACAGTCGACATGTCATTAACCTTCAACCCTAACCCAACTAATGGGTTAATAAACAACATTAGGTACTTAAAAATCGACGCTGTACACTCTACTCGGAGATTTTCTACAGGTCGCGTGTTGAAATCAAAAAGAGGTTATAGAAATACCCATTTTGCTTGGATTTTACCAAGTGCAGGTAACTGCAAATTATATTTTGTACCCAGTATTCCTATATTACATCCCTTAGCATTCATTATCTTGCTATTCATCGTTCTTAGACTAACTTATCACCCATAAAAGCTTTATGTGGTTTATGCAGTGTTATCAGTTTCTCGGTTTCAAAAGTGAAGTCAATTAAAACACACATTAAGCTATGATTTCGATGAACTTTTATTTCTTTGCTTGGATCTTGCCATCATGCACAAAATACAATCTCTTCTCTACTATTTCTGGCGGTAAATCGGAGATAGCTCGACGGATGTTGGCGTTCAAATGCTCCACGTTAGGTGATTATTACGATCATCGACAAATCGTAGTCACAATATCAGTGTCAAGTCGAAATTCGTATGAAATTATCTTAAGTGAAAAATTTAATTGATGAGTCCTAGTGGCAATGGCACAAGCAAAGGGATTTATGTATGACAATATCATTGAATGTTAGCATACTAAAAAAGCTGATATTTAGCGACATTGTCTGTTATAAGTCGACTTTATGCTGAAATTTTGCAAAATTGTCTGTTATAAGTCAACTTCATGCTGAAATTTAGAGACATTGTTTGTTATGACTGCACTACATGTTGAACAATGCACGATTTTATTTGCTATACCTCACCGTCAACGAATAATAGTCTGTTGGGACTAATAAACGGACGCCTGCATGACAAAATCAACTTCTGTCATCTATGAAAATTTGGGCAATTAATTTAAAAAGTCATGTATGACACATACAAAAAATTTATCGTCATTCATCGAGGCTTTACCATTGTCAACGTTTGTTACAATGATTCACTATTACGTTCGTCACCGGGTATCTGTGTACATATGTATGGTCGTTGACGTAGCCATACAAAAAAGTCTGAAAGCGTCAAATCGTATGATCTTAATGGCCAATTGACGTCGCAAAACGAGAAATTGCGCAACTGTTACATTTTTCTTGCAATTAAGCCAAAGTCAGTCATGTTGTATGGTTCGTTGCGCCGTCTTGTTGAAATCACATATCGTCCATTTAAAAATCTTCAGTTGCAGTGAAAAAAATTAAATCAGTTATAGCACAGCTATAGCGCTGTGAATTGACGGCAACGGTTCTTCCAGCGTCTTTTTCGAAAAAATATGGCCCATTAACACCTCCAGACCATAATGCGCTCCAAATAGTAACTTTTTTGCATTCAATGGCTCTTCCACTAACACTTCTTGGTTCTCCGAAGTGTCCCATATGCAACAATTGTGCTTGCTGACGCAACCACCGACAGGAATATGGGCTGAATTGTTGAAGAAAATTTAGTTTGAAAAATAAAACTCAATGACCACGTTTGAATCACCACTTTTGCAGTAAGTTTTCACTATTCTTACACGTTCTTCGGTTGTTAACCGATGCACATTCGTAAAAGGCAAACCTAATGACAGATATTTAACAGCGGTTTTGAATGCACTAAATGGATATTTGGTGTTTGCAAGGACCAAAACTGTTTTAATCTATAACAGTGATGTGCAAAAGTAAAAATGTAGTTGTTTTAGTGAGAACATGGAAATGCTCTCTCAAAGAGCGTAAAATTGATGTTCTAAAAAATTAAAAAAAAAAATCAACATGCATCCGCTACACAAGTGCATTCGACGCTGTTTCAGGGACAACTAAGAGCAAGAACGTGAGAAACTTTTTTTAAATTATTTTTCCGTGACTCAATTTATTTGTGTACATTCTCCGCACATGTACATTCGTCGCTGCCTTATTGACGACTAAAGGGGAGACCATATGAATTGAGAAGGAACAAAACTCCCATGAAATGAACATCAATGTTCTACAACTTCAAAAAACTACTCTACCAGTAGCTATATTATCCAAGATCATAAGATACCCTCTCTACCATGTTTAACAGTCAGCAGCAAGTATGCGCAACATTGCTTAGGAGCCAAATAAATACTAAGAGTTATTGTCATGCTGGAAATAAAAATTAGCAGGTCAACCCAATTTTTTTTGGAATTTTGCATTTCTGTTCCGCAGCTGCCATACGTTTTACACCATCCAAATGCCCCCCTGAGCCTTTTAAATTGTAATTTTTTTTTACAACACACGCACATTCTTTATAATTCTTTTAGCCTTACCGTCGGTGTATGGCACTAACCTAATTAGGCTACACAACAAACACATTGCCTCTCTCTTTCCATTTTTACACATATTAGGGGTAATTTGCTTATCGAAGCATGTCTTGCTTGCTGTCCAGTACTTTTTATTTTTATTTTATTTTCTTTTTATTTATTTTTTTTTTTTTTTGAAACCTCATTGACTTTTAATCCATAGTCTTTGACACGTTTTTCAATTAAAGGGTGTTATTAGTAAATCAAGCGTAAATTAAACAAAACTATAGACTACAAGGCACTTACGTTGGATTGTTTTAAGGGTTCTAATATCGTAAAGAAATTATGACAAATCATGATAAATTGAATAATCAAATGCCAGATAATAAGTCTTTAATGTCATTTTTAAACGTTAAGTATCAGCCTACATATCAATTTGTTAAAAAAAATCACTTTCTTCTTTTCTTAACTTTCTTTGAATGAAAAAAAAAAAAAAATGTCAACATGATTGAAACTGTATTATGGCTAAGACGTACATAGATTTTTATAAAAAAATATTTGCATAAATTTAAATTTGAAAATAATATTTTATAAAAAACAAAAAACAAAAAACAAAAACAAACTATTTTATTCTGTTTTAAGTGTATTGTTTAAATGTTGAAATAAATCAGAAATTATGATTTTAAAAAAATAAATTATTTTAAAAATATTTGACACCAAATCTTATTGTGTTTGCAATTGGCGGATTATAAGAGCTCCCGAATTTCTCTTATAATCATGTACTATTTTAGTTTTGTCAGTGCAAGATCCCTGGAGTTATTATTCTTGTTGTCGTCGCCGTCGTTGTCGTATTGCGTGTAAGAGCTCTTGAATTTCTCTTACACTCGTTATTAATCTTATAATCGTACGAACACAAATCTGCCCTTCCAGAAGCTGCCTCCAGCACAGCCACCGCACCGGACGCTGTCTCCTTATAGTTGTCATCTGAAAATGATATTGACTCTTTTTTTTGACCGAATTTTAATTGAAAATTTTAGAGTATGAAGCATGTGTAACTTATTGGGTTTATTATTATTAATTCCCGTAACATTCCATCAAGGAACATGGGGACCTCCGACTTCGAACGGCAAATGCATTAAGAGAAGTGTTCAATAGTAGTAATACTCATAACCAGTTACTAAACTACTGTTATGAGGTGATACCGCTGTGGAAAAACTTTTTTCTTTTTTAAGATGGTCTGACCTGGTACTGAACCGACGACCTTCTGGTTAGTAGGCAAGTGTCTTACCCACCATACCACAGCGGCACACTTATTGGGTAAACAAGTTAAAAATGTTGATTTGGACAACATATGGCATAACTATCACATATGGTTTGTGTCAATAATAACAAATATGGTATTTTGGAGGCTAAACATCTGTCATTATAATCCAGTATTCAATAGACGCCAAAGTGTAAACACACGTTTTTTTTAATCGCTATAATAATGTCGAATTATGCGCCTAAAAAAGATGTTTTTGCGGGTAAGTCTGATAACCTTCTTTCATTTGAAGAAAACGGCTGCTGAAAGTTATCGATTGTTGGTAGAAGCTTACGGTCAAAAAACTTTTTAACGATGTGCGATTCAAAAGTAGTGATTTCGACCCAGCCGAAAAAGTTTGAAGATAAGGAATTGAAATCATTACTCGACGAAGATTGTCGTCAAACGCAAGAACAACTTGCAATTTCATGCGAGTCACACAACAAGCCACTTTCCACTGAAAAGCGAGGAAGTCCATATATACATATAGCAAAGGGTCCCATATGAATTGTAGTCGAGAGACATTGAAAGGCGATTTAGCATGTCGGAAATGATGCTTGAACGCTACAAAAAGAAGTTATTTTTGCATCGTATTGTTACTTGTTGTTATTGATCAGAAAAGTATTTTGTATGTTGGGCTCTTGAAATCGGGTCAGACGATCACAGGAGATCTGTACCGAACACAAATGATTCGTTTGAATAGAGAGCAATCAACGAAAAATCGACCAGAAACGAGGCCATAATTTTCCATCATGACAAAGCGCGACCACATGTTGCAAGACTGATCAAAAACTATTTGGAAAATGGTGGATGGGAAGTTTTGGCTCACTTGTCTTATAACCCAGACCCTGCCGCTTCTGACTACCATTTGTTTCGATGGATGCAGAACGCCCCTACTGGAATACGTTTCACTTAAGAACAGGGTATCAGAAATTGGCTGATTCTTTATTTACATCAAAACCGGAGCAGTTATATTGGCGTGAAATCCATATGCTACCAGAAAGATGGGAAAAAGTAGTGGCTAACGATGGACAATACTTTGAATAATGTATCAATTCATTTTGTTATTATAACAAATGCATTTTTCAAGCAAAATAATCGGCATTATTAACTTGTATACCCAATATTTCCATAGACTAAATGAGTTCCAACCACACGATCTCGATGGCCAATTCACATCGGCACTAGTGAGATACCATGACTTCAAATCGCTTTTGGAGAATGTCCAATGTGGCATGAGGTGTGGCTCGTGGCACCGTCTTGCAATGTTTTCGGGAGATCTTGCATTTATTTGTCGTTGGTTGATTAAAACAATAAACACAAATTTATCCATCACATTGCCAATAATACTCCCGGTAGGTCGATTATGGCAATTGTAAAATGCACAAAGCGCACGGAACGTTGCCCGAAGAGAACAAACTTTTTGACCATTTGATGATTTGATAAAACAAATGGAATAAATTGCATGCAATTCAATAATATGACCGCTTTTAACTGTCAAAGATCGGAAGTCCCTATTGGAAGACACTTCAGTTGAAATTCCTTTAAATAAATATTTTAATATTTTAATTGTAATTGAATTATTTCACGTGCTCTATGGTCATCAATCAATCACTCAACTACGATACGATACGATACGATAAAAGCAACAATGTACAGTGTCGGTCAAAACTAACTGAACAAATCGTAGTTACCAACCCATAAAAGAAACTGAACAAAATGGCATAATTATGGCAAACCAAACAAAAAATTTACCATAATATATACATACATACATGGCTACAAGATTTTTGAAAAACGTCCATTCCTATTATACCGTTGCCATAGTTCCAACATGTTCCCCGAAGCCCCATGAAATTTTTCCATCTTTTTTTACTATTTTTGAAAAATTTTCTATTGTGCTGGTCTATCAATCAACTGAAATTTTCGCTGCTACAGCTATTTTTTAACTATCAGGATGGTGTCTTACATCACCGCCTTACTGGAAGATATCTTATTATTCTTTTTTTTGGGTTAGAGCCTTCAAACATACGACTACATACATAATTCTCGCAATACCCCAACTGAAACAAGGGGAATCTGCTTCTATTTTTAGATTCATTTAAAGTGACCTACAGTTTGACGCCGGTTCCGAAAGCCAGATGCATTCGCTAGCTAATGTCATGAGGTGATAGCGCTGTTAAAAATTTTTCCGATGGTCTAACCTGGGATTAAGCTTAAGACTTTTTGGTTAGTAGGCGAATGTCTTACCTACCACACCAAGTGGACAAGGGCTTATGTGTAGGAATTTTGGCAAATTGCCCAGTCTTCGTTTAACGAGTAGGTCTCTACCTATTTAGCCAAACAAAAAATTGTCTTCCAACTGATTGCTTTGCCGTTAAGCAGTTTTTTTCAGTATATTTTGTTGGCTGATGAGTAAGATTTTCTCCATTAGTTTTGACCAACACTGTATGTAAGTAATTGTAAAGCGACAAGTGCCAGTCTCAAAGTGACTGAAACGGATTAACATTTCTCTCACACCATGTTCACACGGCACGTTCTTTCGTAATTCGCTCTTTCAATTGATAATACCCCATACAAATTTTTTAGAGCGAATTACATCAATTGTTAGAAATTCAGTTTCAATTACTCTGTATATTAATAGAAAGCCTATTTCATCTCTAAATTTTATCGCATGTCTGTCATTGATAGATGTGTTTTTTTGAATTTCCTAGCCATGCCATGTGAACGCGGTAATTCATATAAGTAATTCAAACAGCGTATAAGTAATGCGAAGTCTCGTGTGAGCTTGCTATAACACTTTCACGTACAGCTTTAATGTCCAAATTTGAGCGGCTTGTGCTTACTTAAGGACTATTCCTAAAATTAAAAAATCGTTAAAAGCGATTTGGAAAGGAGATTTTATAACTCGCAATGTGTAAATCTCACAAAAGAAAGCAACAAACAAAGGCACACACACGCACACTGAAAAAAAGGAAAAAGAAATGCTTTCGATTTCATTAAAAAAAATTTTTAAAACAACAACAACTTCAGCAACCACAAAAAACAATATGAAGAAAACAGTTATAATTAAAGAAACAAAAACAAAAGAAATGGCCATTATAATATAAAAAGAAGAAGAATACGTTTTTTATGGCAAAAATACACGGAGAAGAAACGGAATGTATGCGTGTGTGTGTATGTGTGTGTATGTGCCTGTTAATTTTAAGTTAAACTTGATTTTTGTATTTAATTTGAAGTGTCTTTTGTGAGCGTATGTTTGTTCTTTTCTTGTTTTCATTATTATTATTAAATATTTATTGTAATTTCTTATTGTTGTTGCTGTTGTTGTTGTTGTTGTTGGTGGTGTCGTTGGTTTTTGCAGTCGTTAAAGAATTATGCTGATAATTTTGTCATTTTTCTTTTGTTCTTATTTCCAACGTCACTTGCTTCAAATTATTGTTTTAAAATATTGGTGTTACTTTTTATGTTTCTTGTTTGTTAAAATATGATAATAAAGTTTGAAATAAGTATTTTATTTTTGTTGTTGTTTTAAGTGAAATTAATGCAAATTTTCCTTTTCTTTTTTCATCTCGCAAGTATGTATGTACGTATGTATTTATTTGAGAGATGAGTGTGCGAAAGTAGTTTTTGTGTGTGTGGGAGTGGTTTAATAATCATTTTAATCTTATTTACAAGCATTATTATTGTTTTATTTGGTGTTGATCTTAATGACGATGACTTTCATTATCAATATTATGAATATCTACGATTAAGATGATGATTATGATGGTGATAATGATGATGATGCCATCATTGAAGGTGAAATTCATGTTGATGGCAGCTTTAGTCTTCTTTTCTTTTCCTTATTTTCGAAATTATTTCGTCAATTTACGTTGTTTTTTTTTTTAATACAAATTTTAATATTTTATTTTTCTTTTCGTTTTATCAAAACAAATCGTGGTTTTCTGTTTTAATATAGGAAATCACCAAATTTGTTGAAAGCGTTAAATTTCGTTTTTTAATGAAATAAAACACAAAACAAATTTCACTTGGGGGTGTGTGATGTTTTTTTATAATGAATAAAATAAAACGAAAAAAAAAATAGGTTATGACCTACACATAAATCCGAGTATTAGAAACTAATGGAGATTAAAGTGGACTCGTTGTTAAACAAGGGGCGGCTTGATAATTCTGTGACGTTTTTTTGGTTTATTGAGTTATATCGTGATCGTATGCGGCACATATGAAGCCAAACGTATTGATAGAAATGACTTTAGTCGATCGCATAGGCATCCCAACTAAACCGGTATATCACATTATGTTTTAATAATTGAATAAAAAAATATGTATAAAGGGTCCGCCAAATAAACTTTTTCTTTTGAAAATGCTATAAAAAAAACTACTGAATATTTTCTCAAATTTCTTTTTTTATTTGAAAGTACAATCCTTCCGGTTAATAATGGAAAATAATTTCATTCAAATGGCTGCCTCGGCTGGCCATGCAGTAGCCTACACGATCGGTCCAATTTTTAAGCACATTATCGATTGTGTGCAGCTGTATTTCACCAATGGCTTCACGAATATTGTCATTTAAAGCGTCAATTGTCTCTGACTTGTTGGTGTAACACTTATCTTTGACGGCACCCCACAAATAATAGTCCAACGGTGTCAAATCGCAGCTCCAAGGTGGCCAAATGACATCAGCTCTTTGGCTGATAATTCCATCTTCAAAAACAGGGCGCAAAACATCGAGTGTAGCTTCGGCTGTGTGGCACGTAGCGCAGTCCTGTTGAAACCAAATGTTGCTAATATCCTCCTCATCAATTTTATTGAATAAAAAATTAGTTCAACATGGCCCGATAACGATCGCCATTGACTGTAACTGCCACTCCTTGCTCATTTTCGAAGAAAATGGCTAAATTATGCCTTTGAACCAAAATCCGCACCAAACCGTGACTCGTCTTGGGTGTATCGGCTTTTCAATGTATGCGTGCGGGTTTTCTGTGCCCCAAATGCGATAAATTTGCTTGTTTACATACCCGCCAAGATCAAAATGAGCTTCGTCTGAAAAACATGATTTTTTTTGGCAAAATCGGCATCTTCTGTAAGTCGATCGCAGGCCCACTTAGCGAAGCGTATACACAATCATATCCGTTCAGCGGAAGGATAAAACTAATTATCTGTCAAATCAGACATGAGCTAAGTGTTACCATTCACGAAATAAGCACTAGTTGAAAAAAAACGTTAGATGGCGGACCCTATATATTCCCAATTAGTGCCTCGCAACCGTTTAATTAATTAAAAGCACTGTTCAGGCACTTTGTTAAAGTGTTTTATGCCGTTTTATAGCTATGGACAAAATATGGGTCCATCATAACACATCTAAAATTAAAGATTAAGCAAAACAGTGGGTTTCCACAAGAGAGCGTGCAAAAATAAGTTTTTGAAGGTTTTTTTTCTACTTGGAGAGAATAAAAAACTAAATGAAATTTTTTGTTAAATGCAACGAGCTTAAAGGAGGTAATTTTGAAAAAAATCTTTTTTTTTTTCGAAAAAAATTTAACTAAATATCTAAAAAAAACGCAAAGTTGTCAAACTGAACTCGTAACGTAAATTATTTATAGAAATATCTGACCCGATTTAAAATAGAACTAAAATGTTATAAAAAGTATTTTTAAATTTATTCCTCTTCCCAAAACGCAATAACGGGAGTGGCGTGTTGTAGTGGTTAGAGCGCATGCATAACAATGCAGTCGACCCAGGTTCGAGCCACAGCAGAGAACATGACGAAGAGAAATTTAATTGTGGTTTCGAATGTTTAAAAAAGAGGCTTCAACTTCCCTGCAGACAACTCTATCTAAAAAATAAAAAAAAGTCCCCTGACCGCCCCTTAGCTTGAAAGATCAAATTGATTAAAGGAACTGAGACAAAGCAATGGATGCTTTGTGGAAAGCCAATATGCTCCCTAGAGGAGTGTCGGAGGAAAAAAATTGCACCAGCAGCGGCCTTTATTGTTTTGGCACCGCTTCACATCTATGTGATGAGGGTGGCGGCATGTTCAGTGTCAAAGTTGTGGAGTCTATTCATTCTACGCAGCGAGGTCGGAGAACTTTCTTCAGTCCTAAATGTCATGCCTTTACATCTGTGTCTGGGCAATACATTCAGTGTTAAATTCCCGGACAAGGTTTGTTGGTCTAATGTCGTTGCTGGTGATGGCCCCAACCGAAACTTGTCAATTACACTGGGTAGATCGCTGAGTATCATTCAGGCTGAAATCATGCCCATTGCCAATGTGCAGAGATCAACCTGGATAATGGGCTCAAGGGTAAGACCGTTAATATATTCTTTGACAGCTTTATCTGGTCAAATATTCCTACGCTACGTTGCATAGGCCAGTGCCTAGGACTATGGTTCAGTTGTTTGGGGTAACTGGACACTGTAGGATAAGTCGCAATGAAGCAGAGGATGCATTGGCACCGTGTACCAATATCCTCCACCTGATTAGGGATTGGGAAATTGCCAGATGCTTGGAATACTGGGATGCTCAGAGGGGACTAAGGCACACTAAGACTGCAATCAGTCCACAATTTGCGTATAGCTCTAAGGTTCTTAAGTATGGCAGGCTGGACTTGAAATTCTGGCGTGCCATTGTGGATTGAAAGCGCATCTGAAGAGAATGGCAATCACGGAATGTATGTAGACTTTGCTTACAGGTATCAGAGACGGCGAAAAATATATTGTGTGATATTATTATGTGATGATAGTTTCGCTAACTCTTTGCCTAAATTCATAAAGAAAGCCTTGGAAGCGACTTGTAACACCCGTAAAAGAATGTATTGTTTCATTAGTAATTTTCTGTATTTTTTTAAGCTTAAAATAAAAAATAAAAAATAATTTCGTATTAAATTTAATGAATCACAATATTTACAAATTAAATTTCCTAAATATGTATCAATTGTTTATATATTTATTTTAATTTTTCTCGTTACAGGTAAGCATCTTATAGCTCCCCCTAGTATGGCGTCTCTACATGTTTATCATCTCGTTCATCATTTGTATGTATGTGCTAAACATAAGGGTATTTCCTAAAAAAACCTTAAAATTAAATTAAAAATAGTCATGCCTAATTCGTTGGTAAGTTTCTTGTAAAAAAAAAAACATTACGATATGAGGTTTAACAAATTTCAAGCTTAACATTTTTTTAATGTAAAATTTTTAATTAAAATTTATAAAATCTGCAATGAGATGCGAGATCTTTAAATGAAAAAATCTATGTATGTACTCCTATGTATGTATTCCCAGATAAGTAGCCGCTATTGTTACGTTCAAGTGGTTGCACAAATGGGATTTTAGGCAAATCCAGCTTTTATTACTTATATTTTACTATGAATTTGAATAAAAAATTATAAAAAAAAAAAAATAGAAAGTTTCAGATACTAAGATGATCAATAAATAAATATATTTTGAAATAGGTACGGATTCAATCTCTTATTTTTTCATAATTCTCTTTTCAAATTCTCTTTCTTTAATTTTTACATATATTTTTTCTTATGCATATCGATTAATATTTGTATTTTTAGTTTATATTCACACAGCTTAACATATTTTTCAATGAAGTCTTCTTCTCTGAAAGCCTTTAATAAAATATTAAAAATTACCACACAAATAAAAATAAAAGTTTTCTAAATTAAAACCAGGCTAATGGGAATACGATCAAATTAAAACATTAATAATCAACTCAAAATGAGCAAAATAGCACAGCACAAACACTCGTAAAAGAAAGCTTTTCCCTTATTTACTCTTTTCTATTACTTTCACTCAATTAAAATCAGCTTTAGTTCATGCAAAATTAAACAAAACATACGCTCTCTCTCTCTTTTGTTTTTACTCTTCTCTAAAATTTGAAATCCAAAAGAAAAAAATTGCATTCAAAACAAAACATGCACAAGTACAACATAATGTAACGTAATATGTATGAATAGGCCTGAAAAAAAAAAAAAACAAACAAACACACACACAGACACCAGCAACTATAAAATAACAATAAAAAATGCTTCCGCATGCTACGGCTGCTGTAATAGTAACGAAGAAATCAAAAACAAACCCAATATGTTAGAAAAGTTTCCCACAAGTAAAAACAACTTTGCAAAGCTAAAAATTTAATACGTACTCGCATAACGTTGTAATGTATTAACTAACTTAAGCGAATAACGAAATAAAAACAAAACAGAAAATATCACTGAGAAACAAGAAAAGCTTTTTATAAATTGGCTTTGTTGTTGTTATTATATTTTCGACACGAGCAACTGCAAAAACATTGAATTTGAATAAAAAAAAATAAAAAAACAAAAACTTTTGCTTTCGTTGTTATTGTGGTTGTTGTTGGTTGGGCGATCGCAGTGAAAGAAAAGAAATGCTTAACTGACTAAGCTGGTTTTATAAACAGACAACTAAAAGAGCTAATTCATGTGAAATTAACAAAAGACGTAATTAGGAAAATGAAAAATGAATAATGAAACATGTATACGTACTTATATTTTTATTTTGAAACATCGTTAAATTGTAATAAAACCGGATTTAATCTTTCTTGTTCTCATGAAGTTGTGATAAAAAACTTTATGTGTTATTTAGGTTAGGTTAGGTTAAGAACCGCTGTCGGACAATGTCCAGTGTGATATCTATTTCTGTAGCAGTCAGAGCTAGTTATCCAACTGGCCCCTACTATATATTTGCTATGTCCGCCGGATATTCTAATTCTTAGTCTAGCCAAGCCCAATCACTTCAAGAGAATATGTAGCGTAGTCTCATCAACCTCCTCCATGCAGCATCTATAGAGATTGCAGTTTATATGGCCATATCTGAGGACATGTCTCCCAATGTCCCGTAAGAGTTTCTATCACTGCAGATATCCTGCCACTCGGCAAGTTAGCCCGAATCCTGCCGATTTAAGAGATAAAAAAATAAAAATAAAAGATCTTCTGAACTGGAACACTTAGCGTTATGACTTTGAACTGAATATTTTCTGAAAATAGAATTGATATCTAAGACATGTTTTGATATCATTTGTTTATGAAATGTTGTTACCGTTGCAACCGTAAATTGAAAAATTATAAGCTTAACTTGTCAGTGTCGTCATATGGCGATGCTAGTAGAATTCACATTAAGTATCTGCCTGGACCTCCGTTTGTCTAACATCGGCCAGAGAACTCTAGCCTGTCTACAGGTCGAAATTAATCTCCACTTCTCGTTAAAGTCATTATCGACCCATTACCCTCTATGTAGACGGCAGGTAGAGATCCAACACTCTCCCTCATCGTAAGAATCTGAGTCATAGCGCCCTGTCTAGCCAACACATTCGCAATGCAATTGACCAAAATGTTGCTGTGCCCGGTACCCAAATGATAAGTGGCCCTCTTTTACTGTTAAGGACTTTGCGAACATAGCCCTCAAAGGCATAATAGCGAACTGACTCTCCTTATAAATGAAAACTTTCTGCAGTGTTGTGACATTATCTCTCAATGGATTGGCAACATCACATATAGCAGCCACCTCTGCCTGAAAGACACTACAATGGAAATATTAATGTTAAATTCCGGATAATGGACACCATAGTCTACTTCGAAATCCAACTATGACTCATACGTGAAAAATCGGATACTATCAGTATTAACCTTCAATAACTTTTTCCAGGTACTCCTATTCGAAATATATCTCCTCAGATAGGCACGAGAATCAAGCCGATACGGTGTAATAACCAAGCAAAGTACTCCGATAGCCAAAGTATTCCCGATTCTCAGCAGAGAGGAGAAAGCAGTCGATCCGGACCATATTTCAGGAGTCCAGATAAAGTCACTAAGTGGTATCTGTTGTGTTTTATTTACACATTAATGTTTATTTTAGAGTTTTTCTTTCATTAGTTATGTTTACACTCCTTTAAGTTTTTCAAGCTGAGAGCGTGAGATAAAGCTAAAAACAATAACAACAAAAAGCCAGTAAATGAGCTGATAAAATAAATTTAAAAAAGCACAAATTAAACATGAGTGTGTGTGTTTTTTCTCTTTTTTCTTTCTTTCTTTCTTTCCTTATTGTTTTTCTTTTCGTCGATATCGTTTTATGTGTGCTGAGTACGTGCTGTGAATGTATGGGTTAAGTGTGTAAATTTTTAGCGGTATTCAAGTAGCGTTTGGTTTGATAGTATTTTGCGCTTTTTTTTATTGCTTCGATTGAAGCAGTCAGCAAGTCTTTTTTTATTGTTTATATTTTTGTTGTTGCTGTAATTTTGGAGCAATAATAGTGGGGGGCTGGTTTAAGCTGACTGTCTGCTTGTTTGTAGAGCGTTAAGCGTATTTAGTTAAACTATGGACACTCACTCTTAACGCGTTTAGCAACGTTACCGGTATTGTTAACGGAAAAAACGCGATTTTTTTGTGTGTAATTTTAGTTTTGTTTGGTACGGTTTAAGCAGTCGAAATGCGTTAAATTTAAAAATAAATCTAAAGAATTGGAAAAATTAGTAAAAAAAAAACTCAAAAATAAAATTAAGTTAAAAATTAGTGTTATTTTCGTTAATAAAAGCGTGATCTCATTTAACTATTAAATGTTAAACAAAATAATAAAATTGACAACAAATTTTAATAAAAGTGTTTAGAATTTTAAAAATTGCAATAAAAAATAAGAAATTATATAAAAAAAAATCCAATTGATATTCAAAACTTGAAGCTGAAGCACAAACAAGCACGAAAAAAAAATTATTTAAAATTTTTATAAGAAAAAAAAAGTTATTAAAAAATCAAGGTTAAAACAAACAATTTTTGTTTTGAATAAATTAAACTTAAACAAGAAATTTTGTTGAAAAATAAAAAAAAAATTTTTTTTAAAAAGTTAAAGATTTTTTTCAGTCTGTAATTGTAACAGAACGTATTGTCGTGTCTTAGCGTTTATGAATGAAATCGTTCATGTTTTTTGCGTTTATTTCCAAACAATTTTTTTGATGTTGTTGTTGTTGTTGTTGAATGAATGATATATTCTTATCAATGAGAATGGATTATCAATTGCCACCGCAAACATTACAACTGGCCAGTAATGCTGTGGGTAGTTTAATGAATGCCAGTAATGCTTTAGCACAGCAACAGCAGCAGCAGCAACAACAAACTAATCAATTGCAATTGTTGCAATTAAATCATCAGCAACAGCAGCAATTACAACAGCAACAGCATAATAATGTTAATAATCAACAGCAGCAACAGCAACAATTGCTTAATCACCTTTCCACAACACAGCAACAAACGTTGCCATCGCTAAGCACTTTGCCCTTGCAAGTAGTGCATCAATTGCCACATTTGTTGGCCAACAGCAGTGGCAATAATAATAATAACAACAACAATATAAATATACTCAATAATAATTTAACGATAACAACTAACAACAACACCAACAATCATAGCAACAATTCCTCCTCCTCCTCCGCACTGAACAACAACAGCAACGTAACAACATCATCTGTGAATATCAATACAAATCATCAAAACAACAACGTTAACAATGGTAATATTTTATTGCGTAATACCATGCAACATGTGGCAAATGCGAATCAACAATTACAACAAACTATTAATAATTTAAGCAATAATTTAGTATCATCCTTACCGCCCAGCAGTCAATTGTTGCAACATCATTTGCAACATTTAGCAAATGTCAATAATGCAGTGGTACAGTTAAACAGCAACAACCATAACAACAGTAGCAATACAAATAGCAATAGTTCATCGCCCACCAGCATCAGCAGCTCGAATTTGTTGTTAAATAACAGCAATAGCAGTAACAGCAACACCAACAACAATAATAACCCTTTAACGCCAAATAATAATCTTGCCACACATTTAGCCGACAATGTTGTGGCGCACAATATTGTTAATGGTTTGGTGGGTGTTCTAAATAATGTCAGCAACAATGTCAACAACAATACGAATAATTTAACCAACAACAACAATAACAATAATAATAACAACAACAGCGGTAATACCATAAATAATACAAACAACACACAAAATACAACAACATTGGACGATAATCGCTGGACACAATTTCAAGTGCAACAATTATGGAAACAACATGCAACATATTTGAATGGTATGATTACAAAAAAAAAAACAAACAAATAATAATAAAGCTTACGATGCTTGGGTGTAAGAAATAATAAATAAGAAAAAAGAACAATAAATACGAAAAAGCAGTTATATAACAACATAATATAAACATTTTTTTTTGAGTGTAAAAAATAAAAATAAAAACTTAAGAAAAATAAAATTACAATTTATATATCAGATTATAACAACTTTGAAATATATGCAGTAATTGCTTTTAAATTTAATGAGAAATGATTTAAAAACAAATTATTAACAAAATTTTTTTGAGTGTAAGCTGGTCATATGCTATAATCAAAAGTTCCATTCTGCACTATATTGAATGCTTGCGTAAACAGAAACATGTTAACTTACTTCGATTTAAATTTCAATTTTTAATTCTATGCAAAGTTTTGGGTTCAATTTCAGTCGGTTAGGGTATTTTAAACGATAAGTTACTTTGGAACAATAATAAAGGGTGGGCAAATTTGCGGTTAGGAAATAAATTGGCATATCGGGCAAATATCCACCTCTAGCACGTCGGCAGACGTCTGCTCTTTTAACAAAATTTTGAACCACATTTTGCAACAAAGCTTCGCTTATCTCGTTAATGCAGTGCCGAATTTAATCTTTCAGAGTGTCAGTTGTTGTGGTCTGTTAACGTAAGCCGGTACCGTGAGCATCGATTTTGCGATTAAATTACGCACAGCGGTCTCAGAAGGAGCCTGATTATAGTACAATTTTTACAATTTTGTTAGTAAATTTTCACAATTGAAATTCTTCGTTCAAGAGTGTAGCGTTCCGTAGTTAAAATTTCCCAATTTTTTACTAAATAAGTGTCAAAGGTTGACAGCTCAATTCTTGACATTTCATCATTTGACAGCCAATTTACGTCTTAACCTCAAATTTGTCCACCCTGTATAAGTACATTTTTTAAAATGATTCTCATTTTGTATAGGATTTAAGCTTTAACGTCAGCACGTTTACGATCTTGAATCCATATTTGACTTATTTTATAGTAGTTTACGCACCTGCAACCTACGATCATCTAATACCATCAATTAGTATTAAATTGTGTGTATAACGGTGACTAATTTTTTCCATTTTTACAAATTCATTGAGAACGTGGCTGGTGCACAGTGGTATGCATGGCTACACATATGTTTGTGCAAAAAATTAAAAGAAAGGTGCTAAATCACCTAAAGTTGGCACTGAGCATTGTACTGAAAAAAATGAAACTTCATCAAGCAACAAAAGAAACAAAAGAGTAAATCTATTAAAGTCACATTAATATTTTTAAACGAAAACTGGTGACAATTTTCAAGCAAATCAGTAGCAAACACGTGTAAGATATTTTTACTGATAACATTTTAGTGCTGTTTTTATTGAAACACAGCACCTTTCGTTTAATTAAAAAAAATTATTAAGGTTGCATATGTAGTTTGTGCAGCAGATCCTCGCTTCAATACCAGGATAGACCATCTGAAAAAAGAAAAAATGTTTTCAGCAGCGGTGTCACCTCAACACACTAGCTAGTAACTGGTTATGGGTATTACTACTCATATCATACTGAAAACTTCTCTAATGCATTTGCCGTTCGGAACCGGCGTTAAACTGTAGTAGGTCTCTTTTAATGAGTCTAAAAATAAAGGGTCCGCCAAATATTTTTTTTTTTTTTTTTTGTTGAAAATGCTATAAAAAAAACTACTGAATATTTGCTCAAATTTCTTTTTTTATTTGAAAGAACAATCCTTCCGGTTAATAATGGAAAATAATTTCATTCAAATGGCTGCCTCGGCTGGCCATACAGTAGCCTACACGATCGGTTCAATTGTTAAGCACATTATCGATTTTATGCAATTGTCTCTGGCTTGTTGGCGTAACACTTATTTTTGACGGCACCCCACAAATAATAGTCCAATGGTGTCAAATCGCAGCTCCGTGGTGGCCAAACGACATCAGCTCTGCGGCTGATAATGCGATCTTCAAAAACAGGGCGCACGTAGCGCCGTCCTGTTGAAACCAAATGTTGCTAATATCCTCCTCTTCAATTTTTGTGAACAAAAATTCGTTCAACATGGCCCGTTAACGAATGCCATTGACTGTAACGGCCACTCCTTGCTCATTTTCGAGGAAAATGGCCCAATTATGCCTCTGGACCAAAATCCACACCAAACAGTGACTCTTCTTGGGTGTATCGGCTTTTCAATATATGCGTGCGAGTTTTCTGTGCCCCAAATGCGATAATTTTGTTTGTTTACATACCCGCCAAGATCAAAATGAGCTTCATCTGAAAAGATGATTTTTTTTGGCAAAATCGGCATCTTCTGTAAGTCGATCGCAGGCTCACTTAGCGAAGCGTATACACAACCATATTCGTTCAGCGGAAGGATATAATCGCGTGCAGCTCACTGACTGAGAGAAGTCCCCATATTCCTTCATGGAATGTTATGGGAATAATATAAAACCACGCTACATATGTTTATTAAATTTCCTAACTTTTTCCCATTTTTAAACACAATTTATTGGCAAAAAAAAACAACAATAAATAAAAATAACAAGAAAAAGTAGAAGATATGGTATATGGTTATTCGGCTTGTCTTGTGCAAATATGGCATTTGAATTACTTACGGATGGTCCATCTATCGGCTTAAGTTTGAACCAGCGGTTATTTCGAATCTGGCAATACTTATGTCATTCTATTCTGTCACAAAATTCAGTATATTATCTCCACTGAACGAAATGAATTGATTTACGCTTGAGCAACGCTAGGATTAATTGAACATTTATTTCCAAAACAAAGACAATTGGTCGCAAAGCAAACTGCAAAAAAGAAGGGCTCATTTTCATCTTGGTGGGTACGTTAATAAGTAACATTTCCGTATTTGGGGCTCACAAAACCCAAACGTGGTCTTACAGAAGCCAATGTACCCATTACGAGTGACTGTTTGGTACGGCTTATGGAGCGGAGGCATCATTGGCCCATATTTGTTTGAAAATGAGGACGGCGTATATTATTTATGTGTACGATGTTTGGTTTCAACAGGATGGTGCAACTCTATTTATTGCATCAAACGTTTGTTGGCCGTTTAATTAGCCGAAATGGTGATGTAGTGATGTCAGTTCGCGACCAAGAAGCTGCGGCGCCATTAAAGACTGGTGTTATGCCGACAAACCAGAG
Organism: Wohlfahrtia magnifica; assembly: GCA_023159175.1. Lineage (NCBI taxonomy): Eukaryota > Metazoa > Arthropoda > Insecta > Diptera > Sarcophagidae > Wohlfahrtia > Wohlfahrtia magnifica. The sequence goes on along the minus strand of JAKWBJ010000212.1, from coordinate 101,361 downwards.
ACAATTGGGCATTTGAAGGCCAACATTCGTGATGCCATTGCCGAGATACGAACCCATACGCTCCAAAAGTTCTCGAAAATTAGTCAGATCGAATAGGGTACTGTGAAGCCAGCCGCAACAGCCATCTGATTGAGAAAAAATTCATTTCTAATCGGAACAATTGTAATTCACAAAAAAAAAATTGGCAAAATTTCAAACGGTTTTTGTTGTATTGTATTTTTAAATTTAAGCTTTTAAATGGCCCACCCTATATACGCGTTGAGTATAGCTATTCGCCGATAACCAATGTTCAAATATTTGTATCGTTTACGATTCTTAACCGATTTTTTATATATCAATTGCTTCTAAAATTAAAAGAAATTTGTGCAAATGTTTACTCAAACTTTATATAAAAAAAAAATTATTTTCTAGAATTTCTCCAGTTTTTTAATTTGTTTTTAATTATTTCTTTTCTGCATTAGAATTGCATTTGAAACCTTTGAAAATAATTAGAATTTTATTGACTTGACAGGGTCTCTGTAAAAGATAACGTAATTAATACCGGGAAGTCAACAATAAGAAACAACAACAACAAAAATCAAAAACCTTCACTACGAAAGTTTAGTTGGATGTCAAAGTCAAAGACAAAACAGGCTTAAATTGATTTATTGGTAACAGCAAGACAAGAGACAACAACTGACAATAACGACAACAATAACAATAAATATGACAATAATAATAAGAAAAAAATGACAATAAAATCAAGAGAAATGATATCTTGTAACAAAAAAAAAAAAAAATTAAAACAAAAACAAAAATAGATTAAAAATTCGATTTTTGTGGATTTTTAACAATTTTTTTTTATAAAAAAAAGAAAAGGCAACAGCTCAACGTTGGTAACAGCAGTCACCTTCGCCATGACATTTTTCAGTGGATTTCTAGTGGATTTCTTTCTTTCTTTTATTTCCTTCAAATTTCTTAAGCCCCATAAAATTGACAACAACACAACAACTGAGAAAATAAAAACAAAATCAACAACAGAAACAGTCAATAAATGTCAACAATTTTTACAATAAATTCGACATAAAAAAAACAAAAAGACAGGAGCCAGTTAAAGTAAGAAAAATTGAAAGAAAAAAACACCCAAAATCTGTCTTGAAACGAAATTTCGCAGACAAATAAACAAATAAAACAAATACACACAAGCCGATAGACAAATGAACTGACAGTTAAAACATATTTTTTTTAAAGGGATTTTTTTCTTTTTTTTTTTGGTCGAATTAAAATCAACTTTCGATTTTTGTTTTAAATTTTATGTTGAGCAGCGGGTTTAAAAGTATTTCTTGGGGATCAATAAACAAAAAAAAAAAAAAAACAAAAAAAATATGATCTGGTTGTTGTCTGTCTGACGACTGTCATTAATACACAATTTTTACCATTTTTCTTCAGTTTTTAACATTTGTAACTTTTTAAAATGAAATAAAATGTTTAAACATTAAAAGTAAAAGAAAATACAAAAAAAAAACTATTCTCGTTATCACATGAAAATGATCATTTTTTTAAGTTTTCGTTTTTCGAAAAGCCCACAAAACAAAATAAGAAAAAGGAGCTTTCATTATGAACTTCAATTTAACCTGCCCAACATAAACGACGTTGTTAAGACCATTATGGTTTTAATTGTTACAAATGTTTGCTTGGTTGTTAGTGGTGTTGCTGCCAACGTTGTTCCCAACCTTAATTCCTAAATCTCCCCACGGTATGAGATCAACTTTTCATGTTTATTTTTACTTTCATTACGGGCTTTAAAAGCAACTTAAAAAATTTCAGTGAACTATTATTACGTTACTTATTAAATTGATTGGCCATTAGCCGTGTAATCCAGCATAAAAATTCTTTATATCTTGTAAATGAAATAAAAAGAAATTATCATAACCTAGAAAGATCTTAAGAAACATTATTTCACAATAAAGTTTAATAAATTAATACTTCAAAGGGCAATTAAAGAGTTTTTGTTTAGCTGCATGAGAACTATCGATATTTCTGCCGTTATGGTGAATGGCCAACGATATTGCTCCATGCTAACTGAATTTTTGTTTGCCAACAATTAATCGGCTAGACATGAGCGATATTTGATTCCAAATAAGACGCGCAATTTTCCATACAGTGCGCTTAACTATCAATTTGGTAACAACTTTCGTTGTGGAAGTGGCTCTGTTCACTCTCTCTTCCTAGATCGTGCGATTTGACGCCTTTGAATTACTTTTTATGTGGCGCTAGCTAAGTCTTTGGTTTGTGCCGACAAACAAGCAACTCTTGAAGCAGTGAAGTAGTCAAAAACTGAACTGATCGAAAGGGCCATAAAACTCGTAGCCACAGCTGCCGTATGCCAGAAATCATATTTAAAAAATAAATGCCAAACGAAATTATATAACCAATTCCAACAATATTTCTATTTTGTATTATCATGGTAAGTTCTTAAGCTCTTAAAAAACACCCTATACCTTGAGAAAATGACGAAAAAAATTTAATAAATTTCGAAATTAAGGCCGTAACTTGGCCTTAATAGCTTTTAAGCTCGGTACATTCATGGTAGTCTAGAATTTATCCATTTGGACATTTCACATTGGGACCTAAGATATCCCAGGGCTCTCAAAATAGACATTGGTTTCAAATGTGACTGACCACTTCGTTTGACCCATATCTTTTAGTTTCCAGGCATTTATTCAAATTTGGAAACAGAAAATTGTCGCCAGATGCGAAAAGTGACTGGAATAACAGTTCGAAATCATATTCATAGATTATTATCATGGTGCTTCCATAAGTATGAACCTGAGGTCGTCCTTGCTTTAAAGCAGTACTGAATATGGCCAAAAGTTTTGAATAATAAACACCTCTAACCGTTTTAATGTTTTCAAGAGTCATTCGATGTTTATAATATCGCTTGCAGCTCAACGAACTATTGCCATAACGCTGATAATGGTTAATCATCCATGACTAACGATGAATTTTCTGTGGTGTCACATATGACTTTTTTTAAAAGTTATTGTCTAAATTTTCACAGATGACAGAAGTTGATTTTGACTTGCAGGCGTCATTGAATGAATCTAAATCTTTAAATCTCTCATCTAAAATCATTGTGCTTTATTTGTTAACATGAAGGTGTAGCAGAAAAAATCCTGCATCGTTCAGCAGGTAGTGGACTCATAACAGACAATGTCGCTTAATTTCGGCATGTAGTCGACTCATAACAGACAATGTCGCTAAATTTCAGCTTTCATTAGTATGGTGACATTACAATAAATTATCCACACATAACTCTTTTTGTCTGTGTCATTATTATGAAGTTTCATCAATGACATTTTTCATTTACGATAATTTGTGACAATGGTTCATCGATGAAAATGTAATTGTGACAATGCCACATAAATACACCACCTTAGCCCTCCTTTGGTGCACGTTCATCGTAGTAATCATTAAGTCTTACTTAAGTTTTGAGTAGGGGCTTAGTATATGCCCACCAGAACGTTCGATCCGCATTGACTACGAAGCTATTCGAATCAAATCTTGCTCTTACTGTTTTGAAGATAAAGATAAATAAATAGTTTTTTTTTGGGCGTATCACCGCCTGTTTGAAAAAAACAACAAAAAAAAAAAACATCAGTGAAAGTATGCATGTATTGATTTGTAAATCGGCTTAGTGGTTTTCGAGTTAATAAATGACAAACATAGGACAACTTATTTTTATATATAACATACATAGCTGTGTAACGAGGTTGACTGACTGTAGCTCAATAACATTTAACGAAAGCAGTGTTTTACTAAATGCGACTAAGCTGTAAGTTAAAAAAATTCAACGAATGATTAAAACGACCTTGTAATATGTGTACTATCAGCTTGACAAGACATAAAAAACCCAAAGCATCCATTTGTGACATCTTAAAAAACTGTATTAAACTCCTGTCTACCGTATGAAGCATCACTTGGCTTAGTTTTTATTTTAAAAAGTCTTAAATCAGAAAAGAAATAATTACGTTAGCATTTGCACGTACGTACCCACTTTGGGGAAGAAGAAAATTCTTTCAATAGGTATTAAACAAAAATGATTAAAAACTTAAACTGGTTTTTTCGTATTGAAATTCTTTTAAATTGAATTCTTTTATTTAAACCTCTTTTTAGTGATTTTTATTTTAAAATGGGTCAAGGCCTTAAGAAAGTAACACACGCACAATTTATTCTAAAACATGAAACCCATAATGCCCGCTACGTGCAAGTAAACTTTCACTTGATAATTTACATTTTGGTTTGTTGGGTTTCTAAAAAAGAAACGAAAAACAACGTCATCGGTAGCATTATCATCATCGTCATCATCATCATTATCACACACAATTACAGAAAAAATTACTCTCTTGTTGTCTTGGTCGTGTCTTTTCTTAAAAAGCAGACGTAATAGTTGCTAAAGCTCTTTGATCGTAATATTCGTTTTTTCTTGTTGTTGCACATGTAACCGACTGGTTGTTATTTTTGCTGTTTATATGCCGGCTTAGCAACCTTCCTCAAACAAAAATACCGTGACACAAGGCAAACACAAACATAAACACACAATCACACACTTAAGAGACGACGACGACGACGACGACGACGACTCACTGTCTTCTTTTTTGTCTGGAATATGTTAAAATTTTCTGGTTTATGTTTATTTATTTATGCATACCTACCTCTACCTCCCTCTCTCTCACTCTAAGACTAGTGTTGATTAAAATGTTTAACAGCCATTGCTGTTTGTAGTGTTGCCGTGTGTGTTTGTGTGTGTAAAGAGAAGACAAAGTACGTGAAACTTTCACTTTTTTTCGGCAACTTTTTTTGTTTTTGTTATTTTAGTGTTTTTTTTTTAATTTTAAAAATAAATTTTTTTGGTTGTCGTTTTTTTTCATATGGATTTTTACAATAATACTATGACTTTAATAAAAAATAATCGTTTATTTGAAAGTAGTATCGTTTTTAATGTTTATGACCATTTTTTGGCAAATTTTTATTTCTCATTTAAAGTCTGCTTTTTTTACATTTTTGTGTGGACACTATTTTTTTTTTTTTTTTTTGTAATTTCAAAGGAAATAAAATAATGGTATAGCAAGATTAATGGTGTTTGTTTAAATAAAAAAACTCCTTTTTCCGTATATCTACATACATACTTATTTATGTGATGGCAGTGCTCAAATAAAATATTTAAAATTCTTTAAAATTAACATTTTTTAATGGATATGCTTAAAGTCCTTTTAATGTCACAAAATGACAGAAGCAGTTTGTATTGAAATCTTGTTATTAGACGGAAATAATAAAGAATATTAAGGAAGTTTGATTGCTCTTTATATCTATTTGTATTTGTTTTCTTTTTTTTATTTAAATGAAAAATATGAAAAAAATATTTTTCCGATTTAAACGAAATTTGGCTTAGAAATACAGGTTTATCCATTTCATTTTAATGCTTGGAACTTGCCAACATGTACAAAATACAATGTCATTTAAATGATCGCCTCTGGCCATAGAACTTTGAATTGGCGGTAACGATTCTTCCAGCCTCATTGTCAAAAAAAAAAAAAAAAAAATACGACCCAATAACACCTCGAGATCATAATGGCACCAAACAGCATTTTTGTCGGATGTAATGACTTTTACACAATCACTTCTGAGTTCGCCAAGACACATATGCGCCAATTTTGTAACCACCGAATGAGAATTAGAGCTTTATCGCTGAAGAAAATTTTGTTCGAAAATTCGACCGCATTCAAAAGTTCACCTTTTTTGTACTAAGTTAACTACTTGTAAGCATTCTGTGATTGTTAAACATCCATATTTGTGAATGGCAAGCCAATAAATGACACTTCAGATGACATATATTTAACAGCTGACAGCCTTGCCAGACCAGCGATTTTAAATCCACTCAATGGATAACCGGATAGTTCACAAAAAAGTATTCGTTTGTTTTTTAATAAAATTTTGAACAAACATTTTCTTCTCTATAAATAAATTTTAATCAAATACGTATTTCTAATTATTATCTATGACATCTTTTTCGCATAGTTTCATGATCATCCATCGCTGTTTAATTTCTGTGGTTTATTGGCCAGAAACTTGTTCTAGATGTTGTCAGCGGCTCGTCGTTTGGCTAATTTTTTATTATTAGGAGAGTCTTGCAAACATCTCAAGAAAGTGGTTTTTTGTTGTAACCGCTCCACTGCGATGGAATGTTCTTTCCTGTGGAAGATATAAGAATATGGCTTATTAACTATGGGTTGTATCACTTAGTGTAGTCACTGCTGTTGGAAAGATTACGCAACTTAAACAGATCTTAGCTAAAGTTTTATAGTAGGAAAGTACGCCTGTTGGGGCACTGAAACAAGTGTATAATGTTGCGAACAATCTAGATATTGATTTAGAGTGCCAGGAACTATCCGTTCAAGGTAGTAGTTAACGATACTGCACCAACCGGTTCTCAGTTGTGCCAAATTTGTTCTAGTTCGCCTGGGTAATTGCCTCTGAACTTTAGCAATCGATTGGTGTCGCCTATTGCATCCAACACCGCCCTCTGATATAATCAGTTCTGAGCGTCTGCAATGTCATTTTGGTCCAGGATGGCTGGTGTTCAGCTTAACATTGCGATAGAGATCCTTAAAATCAGGTAATATTCAGCTAAGTTATTAGCTTCAAAGTGTATGAAGGTCCGAAAAACCGGTTTTTTACCCGTAACTCGAAATTTTAGAGGTCTTTCGAAAAATTCAAAAACAGATCCTTGTTCTGCTCGGTAGTGCCTATCAGAAAAATAGTATCACCTGCCAGGTATTTTTTTTGTCGTACCGTCTAATTTATTCAGTGTTGCCCGATATAAGGGCATCAGCAACATCTGGTGACAAAACAGTGTATACTTTTCATATGAGCTACTAGAAGAGATTAAGTTTGATTAGAAGTTTTTTTTTTATTATTTCGGTAACAAAAGTCCAGGTTAAGGGTAAAATGGAATGTAAAAGCGTTTTTAAATGTGCTTTAAAGTATTAAATTCGTTCTTCTTTTTCCTTCATATACATATATGACATAATCAAATATTGATCTCTAATGTTTTTATTATTTAATAATCATATTTATTATGTGATTTTTATTAATATATTTAACTTTTTATTATTAGTGTTTTTATTAAGGAAATTACCTAACAATTTTCCTGAGTGTATAGTTAAAAGTGTTACGAAATCGTTGTTTTTTTATAACTATTTTCCGACGATTTTCTTTTTTACCATATCAAAACGGTAACATTTTACACGTTTTCCAGACAGAGAGACAGACACTTTTTTAATTCCTTAAAAGTGAAGAAGAAAACCGACATAAAGTAAGAAAAACTTAATAACCCAGTTTTTATACAACAACAATAAAAATAATAACAAAAACATGTAGAAAAAAAATTGGCCATAAATTGATTAAAAAAAGAAAATAAAAAACATAAAACAACTTACTAAACTAATTATTATGTATTAAATAAAAAACAAAAAAATAGAAAAATAGAAAAAAAAAAACATAAAAAGAAAATCAAACGACTATAAGGAAGTGACCAATATTTGATTTTTTATTTCTTTTATGTTTTCAAAGCAACAACAGCGACAGTAAAAACAAGCATTTTTAAAAGCTAAAAAGAAAATTGGCAACACTTAGCGTCGTTGTTTTATTTTCGCATGCATAACTGTCTTTACATGAAAGTGTGTGTATGAGAGTGTATTTATGTATGTATATGTAACACATGGCTTGGCTACTTTTTTTAATGTGTAAAAATTAATTTTTAATTTGATTTTTAATGTTGTGGCCAATACTATTTTTAATTAAATTTCATGTTTTTTCCTCAAGCATATCTTTCCTTCGCTCTGCTACTATTTACTAGTTAGTCCATCCTTGTGTCTGCTCATGTACAACAAACACCGATATTTTATACCCTGTCTGGAAGTGTTACTTTTTAAAATACCCCCGTTTTAAGCAAAAAATCTTTGTGTGTGAATGTACGTATGCATAGCCACGTAACGTGCTCTGCTTTATTTATCAAAAAATTTAATTGAGTTTTTAAACAATAATTATTCCAAATTTATAAAGCAATTAAAACAGTGAAAAATTAAAGATAATCTTAGATAGGACGTGCTATGAATTTTATTTCAACCATCAAATCAAATGGAGAAATAGTACTAATCTAGTTGAGGTTAATAGGACGCTGTTGTTACACGGAGAAATTAATTATTTGGACACTGGATTCCAGAGAGGCTAGATTCCAGCTTTCAATATATGTAGTGGAGAAATATAGAGAAATAATATAAAAACTAGCCTCTCTGTTTCTAAAAAGAAAGTTGATGTCGAAATTTTTTTCAGGCATCTCTACTTTGAGCCGTTGTATTCCCACTTAAGTATTCTTACTTTTCTAGGATCATCCCCTAGCAGGTCTATACATCTGGCCTTCGGGCGGCCAAGTCTTTTGTCATCAGCTGTAAATGTCGAAAATACTTTCTTGGCAGGCATATTGCCCATAGCCAAGGTCTAGTATTGTAATGCGATTTAGTAACTATTTATTATACGACATTCGCAAAAGAAGCAAAAAATTTCTATAGTTTGCAGTTTGTAGTTAGCGACAGTCGACTACTTTGTTTTTCAATAGCATCTCTGTCAAAAAAAAAAAAAAAAAAACGTCCCAAAGAAAAAAACGAATTAAACAACTTTTCACAAAAAAAAGTCGCACCACAGACGAACAACAGTTTTACGATTCATTTTACGTTTTTTTATTTTTATTTTAATTTTATTTTTTTTGAATACACGACTCCAAAATTTTTGTCGTTAACTTTCGACAACAGCTGGCATTGGCTATTGCGAATATCATAAATAAAAGTTACTCAATAGTAAAATCGAGAAATCTGTCATTTACTGTTAAAAACAATGAGATTATCGTCAAAACATGTTAGTGAAACACGCGACTGATTGCATCATATCCATTCACAGTTTTTGCATACGAAGAATTTTTTTTCTCGTAAACTAACAAAAGTTGTTCGTACCTTCAGTTTAGATACCAAAATTCAGATTCATATCGTAGGATGGGCAATAAGTCTGATAGTGCAGTTTAACTCTTGTTTTTTGCAAAAGATGTTTTTATCGCGATAGTTTTCGGCGGCCACCTAAACATCTACTGGCCAGCACTATTCTTCCTTTAGGTTCAGCGGTTATGTCATTGGTCGATGTTATCTCAGATCCTAAATAGACGTAGTTTTTCACCATATTTATATCATATATTAGCCCCAATAGTGAGGGCTTAATCCATTTTACTTGGTTTTTCTCCGTTTACCTTCAGACCTACTAAACTCACATTTTTCTTGAAAGCAAGTTTGTTGTATATATTAGAAGCAGGAAATTGATAATGACTTATACAAACTTTAGCTCGATTAAGGCTGACCTGGCGCTCGCTATTTTGTGCTCTATATAAAGAAGACCCTGGTTTTTCTTATTGATCAATGTCTTTGCAGAATTTTGAGAAGCGTTTAAGCAAGATTTATATCTAATAACAGGCGGATATTTCTAGCCTACGATATAAAAAGGAGTAGAGCTAACAATATTACGTTTTTTGTCTTTCATCATTGTCACACGGCCGAATTTTTAATATTTGATAATGCCATAATTGTCGGAAAAATCATGTCTACAATGGATTGTCAATATAAATTCTGGTGGCAATTTTCCATTGTCTGGTCTGACAATATTTTTAGATCTGAACAGAGCTTAAGGATCCATTGAAGACACATTGTCACAATGTAAGTAATTTTATGGGCAAACATACGTGGAAAAGACAGATTGATAAGAAAACGGCCGCTGGTGCAAAATAAAAGCAATGCCACCAGTTAGAAACATATTCAATCAATTTATTGAGTCTCTAGCTTATTTTATACCATGTTCAGACATAGATTTTAATTGCGTCAATTAATTTTTAAATTGAACTATCGAATTTGTTGTTCATGTATAGCGCCATTAAGTAGATTAGTTAGCATTTGACAGCTGAAAATGCTAAGACAGATTTTTTTTCGTGAAAACTTAAATAATAAAATACATTATAAAACTTTGACTTTAAAAAGAGTATACAATTTGAAGAAAAAACTCAAAGTCAATACAAAAATTTTTTGTTTATTTTTCTTTTCATTTTGATAATATATATTTCATGTGTCATTTTACAGTGTGCGAAATCCGCATTCATACAACCCCAAAAATTTATTTGCTTGAATTTTATTCATTTTTCTATATAAAACGATATAATAGTAGTAAAAACTCTTTGTTTAAAATTGTGTACAAAATATTATTTAATATTTATTTTATTAAGAATTAATATTTGAAATTTTGTATAAAAACGGATTTCGCATACTGTATATAGTTGTCAGTTCCAATTCTACGTACTTTACACAGGGTTGCATTGTAAACTCTACCCAATTAATAATGGAATAATTAATAACTGATCAATTTATTAATTGTGCTATTGTATGGTAAATTAAGATCAATTAAAAACTGGAGTTTTTTTTTAATAAGTACTAATGTTTATTCGATTTATAAATTATGCGAAAAGACAATCATTTTTTAATATTTTACTTTTATTTTTAAAAAACAAAAAAACAATTTAATAATTATAATAATAAAATAATTTTTGTGAAAACGTTTCAGTTGGAAAAAATAATAATTGAAAAAAGTTAAGTTTTTAATTAAAAAAAATAATAATTAATTGTTCGATGTCTTAAAAATATTTTTTGGCATTTGAATTATTATCCTTTAAGTTTTTGGTTTTCTTCTTCCCTCAATATACTTATAAGCTGAATTTAAATTTATTATTCCCTTTAAAATGAAACTTTCCGTTACATTTTGCTAAACAGTCACTGTTAATAGCCCTACTTGTTGATGGGAACAACTGCTGTTTTATTATTTAATACCTACGAATTGCATTAATAAAATCGATTATAATTGCTTTTAAATGCGTGTGTGCGTATGTGTGCGTAAGTGTCATGTTTTTTTTACTCTTCTCATTAAATACTCATGTGCATAAAATTTGTGCTAATGGGCAGCAGCAACACCAGCAACAAGAAACTGATTACCACTTTCACTGCTATTTTTTTAAAAACAAATCATTCTTGTTGTTTTTATTTATAAACATGAAAACAATAACAAAACAATAATAAAATATACCTGTTGTACTCGCATTGTGTTTGTGTGTGTGTGCGTGCGAAGTGTTTTGGAATATTTTGCACGTTTCGTTGCATTTCTTTAACGATTGCGCAACTGTATTTTTTTCATTCGTTTATAACTTATTTTCTCATTGGCTGTTGTTGTTGTTGTTGTGTTTTGATTTGGTATGCATTGTAACTCGTCGTCATACATATTTGGTTGACTGTGTGTTGTGTGTATGAAATAATAATGAATAATCGTTGTACATACTCTCTTATACAGCTGAGTTGTGTTTAAACAAGTACAAGTACTGCTACTACAAGTACTACTTCTACTATTTTCTTCTTTTCTTGGCACTTCACACGTTTTTTGTTACTTTTTTTAAACGTTTTTTGACCAATTTAGAAATTAAATTATGACTGCCTTTGTTTGTTTGTGTTTATGGTCGAAATTTACATTTATTTTGTTGTAGCTGTTGCAAAAAAAAAGTAAGAAAAAAAGGTCGAAAGGTGTTTTTAACACGTACTCATGTGTTTTATTATTTTTTTTAAATAATTTAAATATTGTTTGAGTAAATTGAGTAGTTGTTTGGAGCGGTTTCTATTGCTTTTTTATAATTTGTTTTTATTACTTAATATGTAATAATTCTTTTGTTTATTTTTGTTTGTTTTCAAAGACTATTTCAAACTATTCCACGTTTCTAGCCTTATAAGTATAAGAGGATTATTGAATGTATAATATAAAAAAGCGGCATTCACAACCATCTTAACCCTGTAATGAGCAAGATCGCTTTTTAGCGGTTTTATGCTTATACTTCTTCGAAGGCCTACATTCCACTCGATTCGCTATATCTTGAAAGCTTCTGCAGGCGGATACCGACCGCCGAAGCAATTTTGTTCGCTCACGGGAGATGTGAGCGAAGATTTATTTGTTCGATAAGTCCTCCGGAGATGTTCGCCTAAGAGAGTTGTCCGTTAGTAGAGACTTCTACATTAGTGTACTAAAATTAAAATTGGATAGACATGAGCTTTTTTCCTGTACATTTAAGGGTCGATAAGTATACTTTAATAACTTTAATGTTATTAAAGAGAGAGTGTAAATAAATGCCATTTAACTTAAACTTTTCTTTCTTGCTTTAAAAATATTGAAATTTGTGTCAAAATTTTTAAAAGTGAAGCATCTGAAGCACATCGGTTGCTCACCGCAGCTTATCCAGACTATGTTCTAACGATTTCAACGTACAGAAGATGGTTTGTGCGATTACTAGTAGTGGTTTTAACACAGAAGACAAACAAGGCCTTGGTATGATGAGGCATTGCTCCAAATAAAAAAAATTGTTGGCTAACTGAAGAAGAACTTTCAAAACTATTAAATGCCACTCAGGCAGCAATTCTAAGATGCTTGCAATCAGCTGATTTCATTGAAATGCAATGAAATTGGGTATCACCCGAATTGAAGCCGACCCAGGTTAAAAGACAATATTGCAGGTTAAAGGAAATTCTGTTTTGACCCATATGGTCCCAATGTTTTATTCAAACATTAAACTTCATGCGTTTTTATATATAGAATGTATAAAATAGAATTATAAAGGTATCTATCCTTTTCAATAGCCCATTTTATAACTAAGAGGAAGAAAAAACATTGGTTTAAATTATTCGAAGAATAAAATCCTCTGCGACGAATTGTTTGGCCTCACTCGCAATATAATCCAAATCGCCTTGCCTTATAGTTTGATTACCACTTTTTTCGTTTGATTAGAAATGTTCTCTTGGAATATGTTAAGTATAACCGAAGAGTATAACCGAAATTTGTTAATTAGTTATTGGCCTTTTGGCGCAGAATCCATATATTGAAAAAAAAATGAGAAAATAGCATAGCTAACAATGGCTAATAAGCAATAAACTCCCAAAATTTGCCAAATATCCCGCCTTTTTAAGTTTTACATCAAATACGATAATTTCCTAACGCAATTTTTTTTCATTGTTTCCATCAGCTTTTGCCAATCTTAGGCTTCCACAACAAGTCCTTCTAAAGTGGTTACACTATTGTAGACTCAAACATACATATTACGTTATCAACTTTTCTAGTAATTTAAAGCACTTTTAACCGTTTTAATATACAAACCTATGTTACGAGTATAATATGACAATAATTATTTATATAAATTTTAAAAAATAAATTCACATTTTTCACACTTCCCCTTTTAGTAAAATGCATATGCATGTATGTTGTGTATGGCAAAACCAAAAAGAAAATCCGGTAACATGAATATTCCCACAAAAAAAAGAAAAAAAAAGAAAAAAAATATGCATAACATTAGAAAAATGGTAATCATTGCTATAAAAAAATCACCGCAATGACAACACTGACTAAAAGAATTGAGAAGAAAAAAATCACCACAAAAATAAAACATGTTTATAAACAGGCAAATCAAAGCACAAAAACGTAACAGCAACAATGAAAAAAACTGCATAATATATTACAACTTACAACAACAACAAGATATATGAAATGAATGAAAGTGTAACACTTTCTGTTTGATAAGCAACCAAGTCAGCCAAGCCAAACTAAAAATAAAAACACAAAAAAGCAACGAATAAATAAATCAACGAACATACATATACGAACACGTTAATGCATAACGAAGCTACACAAAAAGCTTAACAATAACAACATTTATGTGAGTGTGTTTGGAAAGAAATAGTAATTGCAGTTAATGCATAAGTAAAATAATAACAAAAAAGGCAACAATAAATAATAACTGTGTTAAATTTTTTATGTTTGTTTTGTGTTGGTCTTTCTTTAAGGCGTAGTTGTTTTTGTTGTTTATATTACATAATACAATTTCTTTTTACAATAACATTACAGAAAAAAGGCGTATATGTGTGCACGTATGTATGTACATACATATATTAAGCATACGCTAGGTGTTACTGCTTTAAAAACATAATTGAAAAATTACGAGTTTGAGAAAGAGAGAGGGAAACTATAGAATAATTATGTATGTGTGAGGTTTTTTTGATTTTTTCTAAGCACCATAAAGTACGAGAGACATAAAAAAGAGCGTTTGTTGTGTTTGTTATTAAATGGCAATAAAGTTTTAAGCGCCATATTCAAGAATACATTTTTATGCGCGTATTACATTTTTGTTTACATTTTTTAGAGTAGTAGGGGTATTCATTCGTAATATTATTATTAGATGTGCTAATGGAAATATTTAAAGATAACAATAGAACAGTTCAAACAAAATGTTCATATTGCACTAATTTTTGTTTTGTTAAAAGCTGAAGTAGCGAACTTAAGTGCAGAAATATAAAAAAGTATCATATTTTTGAACCCCACCGTGTGTCCTATTAAAATCTTAAGTGAGCAACTTTGTAACTCAAAAAGCAATATATAAATTGATAGGCTACGGTAGCTATGATAGATATCTTTTTCGCTTATGACAAAGTAGAAGTTAATCATTATATTGGCTGAGAAAAGAAAAGAAAACTTGTCATTAGAGATTATTGTCTATAGAGATTATGGAGAAAATAACATATAGTGGTAGAAATCAACTAAGTTTGGTAATTTTGGTGTAAGCAACCGATTGAAGTCAAATATCAAATAAATTTAGCTCAAAACCATAGGAGTTCCAAGTGGATTGTCGATAGAGTGGTAAAGCCCATACTTATGTATGGTGCGATTGTCTGGTGGAGGTCTTCGGAGAAGTCCACGTATAGCGGATCATTGACAAAGTTCTGTGCAGTGTGGCACTGATAATTACGGCTACGCTTAGGTTTACCCCTTTGTTCGGATAGCTAAATAGATTGCGATTACATCTGTGATAAGGTTAGAGACATGTGGAACAAGGGGGACTTCTCTCAATCAATGAGCTGCACCCGAACGCTGGCTCCGAACGGCAGATGTATTAGTTAGAATAGTGTTTCATAGCGTAAATACTCATAGCCAGCCGCTAGCATTGTTATGAGATGATATCGCTGTTGAAAATTGTCAGATGATCTGGCCTGAAATTGAACCGAGGACCTTTTGGTTGGCAGGTGGGTGTCTTACCTACAATACCTCAGCGACACACTGGGATGGTGGATTACTGTGCATCAAACTTTTTTTGGACAGCATGTACTCGGTCAATATCTCATCAGAACCGTGTACTAAGCCCGGACTTGTCGAGTCGTATACTAGCGGGTCTAAGTCCTCGAAAGGAGTCGAGATGGGGGGTGACTTTATTTCCGCATATGTAAAGAGAATTTCCTTCAGACTTCCGGACTACTGCAGTGTCTTACATGCAAAGGTATCGGTGATAAGGAGGGCAGTGGACTGATGGATGTGCTACAAGGTATTCGATATTGATATCTGGATCTATTCGATTAGGGCGCTCTTCAGTGTCAAGCTAGGGTTGGCTCTCTTCTTTGCCATAAGGAGACTGATCTCCTGGACGGTTTCTGATTCTGTGATATTTTCCAGGTAGGGCACAGCATCGATGGGAAGATGAACCCATTTGCTATGCAACGAGACATATCTGGCACTGGGTTGCTGGTACGCATGCTAGGAGATTTTGTTTGCCCTTCAATAACCACTATTGACGTGGTCAGTATAAGAAAGAGGTGGAGACTTTGGAACATTTTCTATGTCAGTGACCGAATCTTTCGGATATTGGGACTGTATTCCTTGGCAGTCCGCTTCTGCTGATATTGATATCAGCGGGTTGTCTGGCTGGTTCGTTTCGGCCCAGGTACGGACATGGACACCTTCTGTGGGCGTCACAGTGAGAGTAGTATCGGGTGGGCCATTTAAAAGAGTAAATTTAAAAATGCAATAAAACATAAACGGTTAGAAATTTTGCTAAATTTATTTTGTTGTTGTGGAGTACAATTGTTCCGATTAGTCTCATAGTATCCCACTAAATTGGATTAATTTTCGAGAATTTTTTTGATATATTACGGCAATGGCATCACGAATGTTGGCCTTCAAATGTCTCTGGTTTGTCGGCATAACAATAGTCTTTACTGGCACCCCTCAGAAAACAGTCCAACGGTACCAAATCGCAGCTTCTTGGCAGCCAACAGACATCACCGTTTTGGCTAATAAAACGGCCGTCAACCGTTTGACACAATAAATCGATTGTGGAATAAGATGTGTGGCAAATTGTACCATCCTGTTGAAGCCAAACAGCGTTCACATTAATACCATGAAGAGCGGGCACAAAAAAATCGGTTATTATGTTTCGATAGGTGTCTCCATTGACCGTAATGGTTGCGAAATATGAAATATGGGCCAATTATATTTCTGCTCTACAAGCCGCGCCAAACAGTCACTCGTAATGGGTGCATTGGCTTCTTTAAAACCACGTTTGGTTTTTCTGAGCCCCAAATACGACAATAATGCTTATCAACGTACCCACCAAGATGAAAATGAGCTTCATCCGGAAAGATGAATGATCATGCGGCTTCCACTCCTGAACTAATCGAACTTCGCAAGGCGTGAAATGTTCAGTTCTTGAGAACGATGACGAGTTGATGTTGATGGATTCTCACGCACACTCTCTGCCACTGCTTCAATATTTTCAGGCGTACGCACTCTACGAGCACGCTTACGTCTTGGCGCACAACAATGAAACCAGTTTCACGAATTTTTACAATAAACTTGCCTATACCGGGCACTGGTGGTCCTTCTCTGTGACCAAATTTCGAACGACATTTTCGTGCAATATCCGACCAATTGTCTTTTTTTGGAAATAAATCGTTTGTGACAAAACAAAACGACAAAAGTATTGCCAGATTCGAAATAACCGCTGGTTCGAATTTAAACCGATAGTTAGCTCGCCCGATAAATATGTACATAAATTTATATTTAAAAGTGGGTTAATATGTAAGAATTTGTTGCTGATTTAACGAATTAGCATTACCTCTGACTACTTATACAAATTTCGCTTTCTGAAGGCATTAAGAACGTGCAGCTATTATAGAAGAAACTTTGAAAAATGTATTGTGTAGGTTATCATTTAGTCAGGCTTTATCGTCCGTAACTATTTTAATAGGTTTGCTTTTATTTGAATATTATACAGAATTATACACAGTCTCATATAAATTAAATTTTTTTTTGCCAATTTCTTTCGTTATTACATTACCATAGAGTTTTCATTTTTTTAATATTAAAAATTTTTTTTAATCATGTCAAAAATTAAAAATTAATTAGTTAAACCTGGTGTATTAAAAACAGAAAATTAAAAACGCTAAAATTAAAATAAAATATAAATAATATACATACCAAATAAGTGAAAGTTTAATTCCGCATTCTTCTCTCTTTTTTCACATTTTACATTTTTTATTTTCGCCATGGTTCAGTTAAAATCAAATAACCCAAAAAGAAAGAAAACAAATTAACAAAAAAAAAAAAAAAACAAAAAAAAATACAAAAAAAATGTTAAAAAATGAATAGAAACAATGCAATGATAAATACAAACGTAAATGACCAAAAATTTGTGTAAATCAAATCGAACTTCTTAAAAAACGAAGAAAAAAAGAAGATATGAAAAACCATACATCACTAATACAATCAATACATACTCCTTTTATAAAAGGCAAGAAAAGAAGAGAGTAGAAAGAGAGAGAGAGAGAGGGACAACAAACATTTGTTAAGGTAGTCCCCAATAATTATAATGATCATTAATGATTAACATTAACAGACAACATTAACTACCACAACCACTACCACTGCAATTGCTGCTACTACTACTAGGCTACATTGTATTAAATAATGATTTACGATTCTAGTCAACGAAAGTGAAAACAGAAACAATCTGTTTAACTTACACACACACACACACACGCACACGCACACACGCACACAGAGCAACCATTAAAATAACTGACACTCTCTCACAACAATAAAAGAATAAACCCGTTAATAATAATGAATGACAACAGTATTTAACAAAATTATGTAAATTATTTATATTTAATTATTAAACAAGAGATATAATTAAAAAAAAAAATTATAATAAATTTTCCTTTTTTTAATTTTAAACCGGTTTTTTTTGCAAAAAATATTTTTTTATCAACAACTAAAATTTGAAAAAGAAACCAACAACAACATAAGTTCTTGTTCATCTTTTGTTTCAAAAATGTTTATTTCTGTGTTACTTTTCGTTTTTGTGTTTTTTTTTTTTTTTTTTTTTCAAATAAGTTGACCCAATTTTATGGAGAGACTGTGTTACTGTTTCAGTTGGCTTTACTTTCTTTAAATGCCAAATTTTATTGTATTTTTATGTTTTTTTTTTTCTTTCTTTATTATTATCTTTTAAATATAAACGGTCTACTTGCTTAAGGGCTTGTTTGGCAACATTCAAAATACATTTTAAGAGTCATTTGCAAAACAAGAAAAAAGAAAAGGAAAGGAAAACTTTATTACTATTATTAGAGCCGAAGAGGCCCAACTAGCCGTGTCACTGAGACTTAAGAGATCTTTTGTGCTAAACACAAGAAGAAAACCCGTGGAACACTGTCCACTCGGTCTAGAAACAAAAACTGGAACGGTCTCGGTAGTGGCCTGTCAGTATTGGTATAGTCACATCAGAAAACCAATAATCTTCCTCACAGTTCCCTTGACATGTAGCGCAGTTCCCTATTACAGGTAAAGGGTCTCGTCAGCCGCTTTGCCTGCCTTAAACTCGGGCTATGTGTTCAAAATAACGATCGAGCTTCATGTTCCCACTTATCGATAATTCCCCTGGGCGTGGAATGATCGTTAGTTAACATAACAGTAGGTTTCCGGTCCCACAAGTCATGTGCCAGTTTGTCAGCGATCTTATTTTCCATAACACCAGTCCGTCCAGGGAACCAACAAAGTGTTACCCTGTTCTCCAATGGCAGAGTGTAGACATTTGTATTTTATAACATTTGCATTCTAATTTTGAGTCTATGCAACTTAAACGACCCAGGTTCGAACCCCAGCAGAGGACAAGACGAAGAAAAATTTAATTGTGGTTTCCAATGTTTAATAAAGAGGCTTTAACTTCCCTCCAGACTACAAACATCAGACGAATGATCAGGAAAATACGCTACCTACTGGGAAAAAAATTACAATGCTGAAGTAAAGATCACCACCAATAAGCAAGGATCTTCACCACTACGCAAAAACATATTCAGGAAGCTACAGTGGATTAATCATCTACTTAGCTTGAAAGATCACATTGAAGCAATGAATACTTTGTGGAAAGCTAATATGTTCCCTAGAGGAGTGGTGGAGAAAACAAAAAATTACTCCGAAAAAGGGCTCTCAGTGCTGCTTGACTATCAGAATATATAGTCATTATCAAAACGCCCCTAATTCTTCGCTCCATTTTGATTCGTGTACAAATAAAAATTGTCTGGATCTCTGCACGGAAAAGACTGTGTCACATACGCATTGTTTGCCAAACTCTGGTTTTGGGCTCAAATACTACGGCACCTACACCTTATCTTTCTGTGTACTTAAGTAAACAGTTGGGATCGACACTTAAGACTCTAAGGTCACACTCCCCACGTCATATACAAAAACGCTGAAATTACGACCGAAACTAAAACACCAGTCCACAGGTCACTCCTACTCCAACAGTAGCTCAAGGTCTGGGATACGCTTCAGGATGCTCATGTGGCCACTATAGTGCAGTGAGTTGTGCCTGCCTCGCGTTAGAAGAAAACTAATCCTCTTATGCATAAGACCGATTTTTAGCGGCCTTAGGTTTTTTGTAAGTTCTCTTAACACATTGTATGCGAGACACGTACTAGTACGTTTTCTGGCGATTGATGCCTAAGCGCGGTTAGAGGTAAGACACGATTTCTTTGTATCGCTTTTAGAGAAAGCAGTATTAGGCTGGTAAACACATTTTTAACTATTTTTTTTGTACAAAACGCCCCGCGCCCGGCACAACTCCGCCGCGAAAAGTACCCGCAGGAAATGTGCTAAATGTAATGATCAACATATAAGAGGGTGATCTCTTTCGAATCCTTACCTCTTACTGATTTGCTATTTGCTAATTCTTATGACCCCTTTTCAACACTGCAGTAAAGTTGAAATTGGAAAACCACGTGTTTTTTGCTTATGTATTTGAGGATTAAATTCAGATTAAAAGATTCGACTTTGATAAGTTTAATAGAAGTCATCGGACTGACTGTTTATTCTTTAATAGCTCCCGAAAAGATACACGGTTTATTAATCTCCTTCATCCTCCTTACTTGCCATACGTTGAACCATCCAGTACTTTAGAGAAAAAAGCCTGTTTGGACTTTCAAAGCGTTGTACGCAACACTCGTGCTGAAATGAGCTGTCAAATGGATATTTTCCTCTGAGTCGCATTAACATAAAGAACGTAAATCTTGCTTCTTCTTGTTTACTTGAGTGTTCCACGTAATCATCCATTTGATCATTCCAAAGCGTTGTACGCAACATTCGTGCGGTGCTGAAAAGAGCTGTCAAATGGATGTTTCCTTCTGAGTTGCTTTAACATAAAGATCGTAAACTGTCTCTTGCTTCTTAATTTTTACTTGAGTGTTCCACGTAATCATTCTTTTGATCGTTCCAAAGCGTTGTTCCCGAAATAAATATTGAACCTAGAGACTTTCTTCTCAGCCCTTCTAGAGCTGGGCTATCACATAAAAGATCTCATGTATCTTAATCACGCCTTTTTTACTTTAAAACCCCACTTGCTCAGCGATTTGAACGATCATGCGAAGTTCTAACAAGACATCATAAATCCATCCACCTCTCTTGCAGTCTTTAGCCATCTCTTCTTTAAACATATAGGATCTTCGTCAAGTGGTCACGATAATTGAGAAAGGTGACAGATCAGATATGTATGTATATGTACCGTAACCATTAATATACGAATTTCCTTCCGTCTTCGAAACACGAATGCACGTTTTACCAGTTACATTTAAAGAAAACTTAAGGAGAAAATATAAACGTGAAAAGAAAAAGGCAAAAATGCTTATCATGTTCGCATGCTTTAAGCCAGCGTTAGGCAAACTAATGTATATATAATTCTCATAACATTCCATAAAGGAACACGGTCAATGAGCTGCACCCGATTCTACAGGGTGTCCGCCGGGAAGGTATACTATTGTTTTGCCGCCATTTTGGTAAACCTTAGTCTTGACCGTTCATATTTGGCAGTTGTGAAGTAAACCAACGTGTTTTAATCGTTAAAACATTTTATCAAAATCAATCATCGATTAATGTGACGACGAGAAAGTTACGTGAGGCACATTTTCATTTGAATGGTTATGTGAATAAACAGAATAGTCGGTTCTGGGCAAAGGAAAACCCTCAAATTATTCATCAATCACTTTTGCATCCATTAAAAATGACAGTCTGGTGTGCAATTTGGTCAGGAGGAATCATTGGACCTTACTTCTTTGACACTGAAAACGGAGTAACGATAACTATCAATGTAGATCGATATCGTGATATGATTGAAAACTTTTTAACACCACAACTGCATGCTTTGGGCTTGACTAACATGTGGTTTCAACAAGACGGTGCCACATCGCATACAGCCAGGATTACAATGGAATTACTGCGAGAACTCTTTCCGCAACAAGCTATTTCAAGGAATGGTGATATTGATTGGCCTCCACGGTCGTCTGATTTGACTGCTCCGGACTTCTTTTTGTGGGGATATCTGAGAAGCAACGTTTATGCAACAAACCAGAAACACTAGAGCAACTCAAACGAAATATTCGTGATGAGATTAATGAAATACCGCGTGAAATGTGTAAGAATGTAATGAAAAATGTGCTCAAAAGGGCTCACATTTGTGAGGCTAACAGAGGCGCGCAGTTATCTGATATTGTATTCCATACATAATTGCTTTTATTAATATAAGATCCATTCTCCTTCATATAATCAAAAATTATAAACAAACACAGTAGTATACCTTCTCGGCGGACACCCTGTATTTTTAAGCTCATTGAGAGGGACCTACGGGTTAACGCTGGCTCCGAACGGCAAATGCATTTAGAGAAGTTTTCAATAGTAGTAATACTCATAGCCAGTTACTAGCTCATGTTATGAGGTAATACCGCTTTTGAAAAAACTTTTTTTTCTTTTTTAGATGGTCTGGCCTGGTATTGAACCGAGGACCTTCTGGTTAGTAGGCGGGTGTCTTACCTACCATACCACAGCGGCCTAATATTAATGCGTTTTACAATTGCGGCAGTAATATGGGAGCTTTTCACTTAGGCCACTTTGCATTGTGTTTTTCCATTTGTTTTCTCTTTACTTCTCTTTGTTTAATTTTCGCTTATTTTTTGCCCATGTGTGTGACTACGTGCGTGTGAAAATAATAGAGAAGAGCAGCTATTTGCCTGAATCTGCTTTATGGTTTTTATGTTTTCTACAACAGAGCAAATACCTTTTAGTTTTCATCTTAGATTTATAATTTTCTGTGGTTTTCTTGTAACCATTGCCTCTCAATTTGACACATACCTATGTATGTATGAACGTCGATAAACTTATTTAGGATTAACTACCTATGCGTAAATCCAAGCCAGCCTATCTGATATTTATGATACTTTTCTTACATCTATTTTTGTATTCAATAGATTCCGATTCACAAGAATGTTTTGGAAATTTCATGTGTGGCTTGGTATCGTAAGTCACAATCTGTTCCCAACAGATATTTTTCGATTCTAACCTTAACAGCCTCGGCATGTTTAATTGGTCTGTCCTGTAAAGGGAGCCGCGTGTAACCTAACTCAGACTAAACAACCACATTAGCTCTTTAGACCTTACATTAGGACATCAAGCTCGTCTTCATGACCTCATTATTGAATTCCTTAAGCATCTCTACGTGAAACTCCTATGAATCATTTATTGTGCTTACAAGCGAGTGTGTTCAGGTTAAAACACAAAGGGTGGGAGAAAGGTTAAATATTAGAGTGTGTGTGTGTACCATATATGTATACAAATACATATATTTAATTGTTTCAAAATTGTTGTTGTTTTATTTAAAAATAAATTTCGGTTTATTTTGTTTTTATTATTTGCTCTCCGAGTGAAAGTGTTTCATTAAAAGTAAAAGTATAACATTTTTTCTTATATGTGTGTGCGTCTGTGTATGTGTATTTGTGCGTGTTTTATTTACCCAATTTATTTTATCGTTTTGTTGTTTTTTGCTTTTACTGACTGTGTCTGTGTCTGTGTCTGTTTCTGTTTCTGTTTTTGTTTTAAGATCATAAAAGTATTTCAAGTGCGTGCCTGTGTATGTTTGTGTGTATGTGTTTTGTGCCTGTAATTTTAACCTTTAACACGTTGCCATAAAATGAATCATTGACAGACAGTGTGTGCTAAAAATAAAACCCTTGTCATGCTTTTCTCTTTAAAACCAGAAAGAAAAAATATAAATTTTTTCCGCTTTTATTTTTCATTATTGTTACTGTTCCGTTAAGTTTGTTTTGTTTTACCGTTATTTATTTGCAAAACCAAAAAAAACAAACAAACAAAAAATTTGCCGAAAAATCTCCATTTCATTTTCATTTAATTCATTTTGATTTGTTTTCTTTACTTTTTTCTTTTATGTTCCGTTATTTTATTTTATATTTTATCGCTATTATTTTTCAAATTCTTTTTTTGTTTTCCAGGCAGGAAATCTCCATTTTTGGGGTTCATTTGCAAAACAAACGGTAAATTTTTTCTTTTTATTTCTTTTTCTTTTCCTTTCTTCTTGTGTTCGAGTTTCTAATTTGCATTTGTTTTTTTTTTTTTTTATTTAATTTTTGATTTTGTTTAAGATTTGTTATGCTTTTCAAACTAAAAATTGCTTGTTTTTTCGCATTTCTTTTTGTAAAAAATCAATTTAAGAAAGTGAAAATAAAATTTTAAATATTTTTAGAACGATTCACGATATTTAAAAAGTTATATTTTGCCAAAAAAAAAACCTTTTTTGGAATTTGTTTATTTAGACATAAAATATCGTTACAATTTCAATGTTTCAGGTCATATTATATCAGAGGCTTTTTTGGTAAATTTGTGGGCGTAATATTTTATTTATTGCAAATCGATTTTAGTCGAGCATATATTTTTTACTGTTATATTACTCGTATGACCTTTTTCATTTTTCGGGTTGCTTCAGTTTTGCTACGAAAAACTTCGCCAATTAATTTTTAGCTGCGCGGTTTGACAATTATTTTATGTTCAAAAGATGTTTGCAGACACTGAAACAAATGGTAATCAAACGGTGCAAGTTCGGGTGCAACAAAACACATATGTACCCTGTGGTACTATCGTAATGGAATTCAAAACCCTTGCTGTTGCTGAATCTAATCTAATAGCCTTGTCGGTATTGTTTCGTTAAAACATTGGAGCTGCAAGTGGTAAAGATCAAAATTAATTGTTTGGCCAGTTTGTAACAGATCATAAAGAACAATTGTTTTCCAATCTCACTTAATACACAGAACTTTGTTTGGTGCCAATCCAGAATTTTGAAGTCGTTTGTAAAAGGTCACCACAGTAAAGATCCGCTTAAAAAATGGTTCGAATTAATCCAATAGTACACTACAGAGAAATGCATTTTTAATACCATAATATCCGGAATGAAATGGAGAAAACCAGTTACTCCTGGATACGGCTTTGACTCTCTACATTATTAGTGTACATTTTACAATGTTTTCAGGATGATTTGCAGCGTTTTTTTATTTTTTTTTTTTTATAGAAAAAAAAAAACATCCCAAAGCATTTTTCTTTAGCTATTTCACTTTATTACACGAGCGACAGTTTTAAGATCTGTCTTCACCAAAAATTTAACCTGAACTTTTATACACAATTGTTCTTTTGTCGCAAGTTACTTACTTAGGTGGTCGTCGTTTGGTCAAGTGGTCGAACTATCTTCTGCACTACTTCCCCAACTTCTGACACCATGTTACAAGATTTTTTTTTCTACTTGAGTTTCAGCCTTTCCCTTCTGCATCAACAATCACCAGGTGACTTCTTAGCTGGAGCATTTTCGTCTATTCTCACAACATGACTTAATAATAGTTTTATATCAGATTTCGCCAAAGAGCTGCTCTTCTCTTCTGTGCTCACACGTTCGTAGTCACACGCATAGGCAAAAAATAAACAAAGAGAAGTAAAGAGGAAACAAGTGGAAAAACACAGGGCAAAGTGGCCTGAGTGAGTGACTCTCAATTACTACTACAATTGTAAAGTGCATTAATATTAGTTTGTCGAACGCTGTTTTCTATATACATACGTGCATAGCTTGATTTACGATAATCACCAAAATCGTGAGCACTTTGAAGCAATTTTAATATCTTGCATCTTAAATCTTCACTGGTGTATGTTGCATAGTCCACTGATTTAATATTTGCTCGTCTATTAATATGGTATAAGACCGGTATTCCATTATTATTTTGCATATAATTTTACACGTTTAACTATGTCAATGTCGGCATATAACTCATACAGCTCATGGTGCTCCGCCAACGCAGATGGATTCATAAAGTTTACGAAAAAGTTTTCTCTCAAGCACTGTCTCGTCTACTTTCGCAAGTATCCATGCTTTAGAACCATATAACAGCATGGGTAGCATCAGTATCTTGTATAGGGCAAGATTCGTTTGTCGATAAGTGCCTTTGTTCTTAAACTGCTTATTTAACCTAAAATACCATATATTTGCAGAACTAATGTTGTTTGTCTGGTTTATAGCGAAGCCGCGGTAGATAAAATCGCTGATTATCCCAAATTTTAGTTTCCAACTTCCACTGTCTGCACGAGTCTACTCAACGTTTTGTGCGTTGATACCATTAACTTTGTTTTATCTCCGTTTACTCTTTCTCGACTTTTTCAAAGGTATGTACTTTCTCAAAAGTAATAACTGCTCGCAATGCTCGACGCATGATGTCGATGTCGTCGGCATAACCGAGTAGCATATATTTTTTAATGTAAAGTGTTCGCCAGCTATATTCACACCTGCGTCTTGTATAACCCTTTCCAGCAAGATGTTAAAAAGATTACACGGTAGGCTGTATCGTTTGTCGCAAGTATTATGCTATATATGGATATCAAAATTAGCTCGTGGCAAAAGGCCGCTAAGATGCACATACATACTCGTACATACTTGGGCATTTCCCGAAAAAACCTAACATAACATCAGATTTTCTTTGCCTATATCTTTAAAGCCTTTGAATCGATTGTTTCAATTTTGATTGAATAAAGTGCTTTTCTGCAAATGCCCATATACATACAGCCAGCGTCAAAAAGAAGTATACACCTTCATTCTCTAAAATTAAGTTTTTATTTCAGTCTTTAAAAATGCGATGAATTTTAAACATCTTATATTTTTTTATAACTGTATTTACGACTTTAAAAAAATGCATAATAATAACAACAAAATTCTTACAATAACTATAGTTATACAACGAAAACGAAAGGTAATCTATTTTTTACGCGACAAAAAAAGTAAACAAGTCAAAAGACTGCAAAAAAAATTAAGTAAAAACACCTGGGAAGTGATAACTTTTTTTAAAGTTACTCTCGAGTACATCAAGAATCTGCTTCTAAAGTTTGCAAAATACCTTCAAAATCCTAAGTTAGGGTTAAAAACCTGGTTTTCCGTATTTTAAGGTAAATAAGGTAATAACTTTCCGTAAATAAGGTAATAACTTGGCTGAATATTAACCGATTTTAAATTGCTTAAAAGATATAGAAGGAAGAAGAACAGATACTTTAAACGGCTTCTAATGATTATTAGACGTAAAACGATTGTCAAATTTCGTAACTCAATCAAAATTAAAGTAAAGATTTTTAAAATGGTACAAATATAAGTTTCAAAAGCTTCCAATTACCTATCATACTCTATTAAGAAAAATTATTTCAACTCTAGACACGTTCTTCGTTTCTTTTGAACACCAAAAAAAGCAAAAAAAAAAAACAAAAAAAAAAACAAATTTTTTTGACAAATGTTGTGGGTGTTCATAAAAAATAACTTCAAATTCTAACGTTTAAGGGTTTAAATTCCAAAAATTATCTGCAGAAAACAATGGAACGTGTTTTTAGAAACAGTCCATTGTTTACAACTAAACCATAAGTAATAAAAAGTACTTTTTAAAAATTCGTAACATTTGCCTTAAAAAAATAAAAACAAAAGAAAAATGAAGAACAAGGCAAAATAGAAAAATATTACTTCACCTTCCAAACACGTTCAAATGAACTTCTGATTATTACTCACGGCATTGTGCATAATCAAAACGTATAGTTTGGCAGCAACAATGGTAACACTTACACACTTTCTCACACAGAGGAGAATACCTCAACTCAAATCAAAGCAACAGTAGTGCATTTCTTAACCAAACAAATGTTAGTTTACATTACTGGTTGCTTGTCCATGTGAGTTTAACAACGTAAACCAAAAGAAACAACAAAAACATTTTTATTGGCATAATTTTTTTATGTCATAAAACAACTTGAAAAAAACGGTGAAAAATAAAATTTCGCAATAGTTTGTAACAGAAAAGTAACATAAATACATAGAAATGTATGTCTGTACATAGGATGTAATACTTGAATAAAGCGGTAATGATAGAACTTAAAATACCTTGCAAGCATGTCTTAAACGTTGTTAAACTTTAAAAGAATTTTACCAAACTAGTATTGTAATAATTGCTCGTTAAGATAGAGTTTATCCTGTAGGATCATTTAAAATACTGACGGAAGGAGAAACACTTTTACTTTTTACTTTTTATAAGCGTTTCTAAAAAAAATTGGCAAGCTGGTTAAACAATATTTAAATTAACCGAAATCAGTTCATTTTTTAGAGTAAACGACAGGAAAGACCATTTTGGCTTTATTTTAATCAACCAAAGATAAATTGGTTCTTGAAAACCTCAATGTTAACAAGTTATCTGAGTGAGATGGCATACTACTTCAGGACCAGTGCTCTTCGACGCTGCACGTCCATTGGCCTACCTTCGCTCCGGTAATATTTCATCTTGCCGGAAGGTTGCTAATATAACGCCAGTCCCCACAAAAGGTGATGCTAGCAACCCTGAAAACTACTGCATTCGCCAGAGTTATGAAAAGTACTATTAAGTACCACTTTGTGAAGTATTTGGATTCCAACGAATTGATAAAAATTCGTTAGTACGATTTCCGCAAAAGTCGCAATATGGCGTGCGTTTCATTGTTCTATCGGTACTATAACGGAATGTGTTCGGACGAAATAAAGGAATTAATTCCTAATAATTACATATTCTTACACAGTACCCGTATTTCTCGTAGAGCGCATCTCTTTGTATTCGATAGTCCAGCGAATCGCACAACGCATTATAGGCAAAACTCGTACCTTAGTCGCATTGTTTGTTTATGGAAACATCTTGCCGCGGAAGTCTTCCCTGCCACTTACGACATGAGTAAATTCAAGTCGAACGTCCATATACACTAACCATTGCCTTTGGTATCGGTAGTAACTTTTCTCGATTTATGTTGAACTTTCTCAGAGGTCGCTATATAAAAGTGGTTATAAATGAGATGGGATAGATGGAATCTCATCCGATGAGTTCAGGAGTACAGCGAGGCTCTCTTCTTTTTCCGACTCTATTTCTGATATTTCTTAACGACTTTTTTCTTCTCCAAATCTATCTACTCTTTCTCAGACTCTTTTTGATTGCAGGTCGAACCTCTTGGAGATTAAAGTGAAAAAGCAGAATATGTGTGGTACACTCACAAGCGACCTGGAGAAAAATCTTCGAATAACCTTAGACACATTTGGTTCTTGTGAACCGAACTTCACTGCAATCATGTAGAGTCGCAAAAAACTACGCTTTGGTAGAACCACACCGCTTGTCATATGTACTGTCATTTACATCGTTATTAAATACAGCCTCAGTAGGTTATTAAATATGTAATTGCCAAGGAATATGCTCCTTGTATAGGAGTAAAAGAAACTTACTTATACAGAACAGAACTTATCACTGTGATTATATTTAAAATGTCTTATAAAATATTCTTAAATTCGCATTCAGTCCAGATTATAAAAGTTTCTTCTGAAATTATATTATAAATTTGTATTACAAATTATTTTTCAAACTTATCTTTTTTATTCTGAAATAACTCCCTAACAAAAAGTTGTTTCAAAATGTGTACATACTTATTGTTTACAAGCATTTAATACTTCCTAACATTCTTCTTCGCTATGTATAGTGTGCACATTTTGCGCCCAGTTGTAGTGTGCAACTTACACACTCCGCTATATTAACTCTCTTTCAATAACAAACTCAATAACTCTTAAGAAACAAGAGATGCTTGACAAAAAATGTAAATAAAGACAAAAAGTATAAAGGAAGACAAAGTCGAAACACACGCACACACACACACATACAGCAACAATAACAAGAAAAATATTTCAATGAAAGTGAGAGTGAATAAGAAAGCGGAAACTTTCAAAAAGATCTCTCAAACAAGATATTAAAATTACATTAAAGCAGCCATGACTTCAAGTCATTTTTCTTATTCACCTTTTTTTTTCTTAAGCGATTACTTGTCTTTTCGTTTTATTTTTATTTTATTTTTTTTGCCAATGTTGCCATTGCCGTTGTTATTGTTGCAGTTGTCAGTTGGATCTTTTTTGGCTGCATGACTGAGCTCAGGTTATCAACGTCATCATCATTATCATCATTAACATGAAATGAGAAAAGCATATACAGACACACACACACATACACTCTCACAGTCACTTACAGATGCATAAGCATGCATGCGGGCAGGCAGACACGGTTGCAATGTTTAAAAAAGAGGTTTTAACGAAAAACTGCTAGTAAATGTTTATGTTTTTCTTTAAACAATTTTCAGAGTATTAAAAGTATGTACTCTTTTTCTGCATTTTATGTGTTTAATTACATTATTTTTTACATTTTACAAATATGTGGCAGTATAATTGAAAATATTTAAATATAGAATAAATATCTAAGTATGTTTCAGTTCCACATTGTAAGCAGCAATGCTAACAAGTGTTACAATAAATCCTATCTGTAGCAATTAAAAAAATAAATTGTGTGAAGAAAAAAGGATTTTTTTTCATTTTTAATACAATTTTAGATATTCTATTTACTTTATTTACGAAAAAATAACAGAAATTTGTGCAAGTCTTAAGTTAGCTTGCACAAATATTTGTTCAAACAGTTGTACAAGCGGTTAAAGTAAATTTAAAAAGTCTAATCGTTTGACTATCGCTTAAACTTTCGGAGCTCGACTTTAATTAATTTGAGCTTGTTTGAGCTTGGTTTCTGTGCCAAGTCATTAGCAGTTTGCACAAATGTTCGCGCAAATAGTTGTGCAAGCTTATACAATGATTAATTTTCTGAGTATAAAATAAATTTTTGGCACTTAAAAAACACCAAAGGTCTGTGCTTGTACAAGTAGTTTTTGTGCAATTAAAGAAGTGCTTATCAATTGCCCATATAAAACGATATACACTATAGCATAGTAAATAAATTAACACAATTTAAAGAGCATTTATGCTTAATATACAGATATTTCGTAAGGTCCGCTGTTGAATGAATACGATCTTTGATAAAGCAAATACTGCTACATTTTGACTTAAATGTCTTTTTTGATTAAGCCAAAGAAGTATCTTGAGAGCCATGCTATATCTGAATTATACCTTCGATATGCCAAAATGAAGTCGTATCCTAAGCATAAATGAAAACCAGCAGGAAGAAATTTGTAAGACCGTATAATACAGCTTGATTGAATCAGTGGTGAACAAAGATTAAAAATTAAATTGCCAAACATGTTTTGAGTGTTTCACTGCTGAAATTCTATTTCGTCTCAGCAATATTGAACAGTTTGACTCAAACAGAGTTTATCTGAGACGTCTCCCATCCAGTTTTTACGTTTATATATTTATGTTTGTGGTCATAAAATGTTGCAAGTTCCACAAGTTGTACGTTATAATATATTGAAAGTATGCACGTGTTGGTAATAGCTAACATTTTACGAATATGTAAACGAGCAAAAATGTAAACACGTAACATTCACATTGCGTAGGGAGTCATGCCCACCTGTTTGAATTAAAAGGCATATTATCCCTCAGAGTTCTAAGGTTAAATATTTGGACATAAGTCTTTACCGCCATCTTACATATAAGAACCACATAGATGCTAAGTTCTTCCAACAGAAATTCAAGTCGATACAGATAAAGTGGTTTTTTAATAGAAACT
Organism: Wohlfahrtia magnifica; assembly: GCA_023159175.1. Classification (NCBI taxonomy): domain Eukaryota; kingdom Metazoa; phylum Arthropoda; class Insecta; order Diptera; family Sarcophagidae; genus Wohlfahrtia; species Wohlfahrtia magnifica. The sequence goes on along the minus strand of JAKWBJ010000212.1, from coordinate 69,985 downwards.
CGGTCCTTCGCTTGGACTGCAAGTTCCTTTCACTTATGAGAACTGATTAAGCTTCAGCGGATTTAAAGGCGCCAAAATAAAATTTTGTGACTGATAACATATGCCCCTTGATACCTAAGAAATTCGACTATCCATAAAGACCTAAATATGGCTGTGGTTAGATAGGAATCGCTAGCTTTATTGAAACGCATTTAGAAAAGCTATTTCTGCTGCCTAAAAAAGGAGCTATCAAAAATTGTGTATAAAAACGTTAATAAAGACTTCCAAAAAACTTGAATTGTAAGTGGTACAGGTTTTTCCAAGAACCTAACACATAGCCCAGTATGTCAGGAAGACATGAAACCATTGAAGGAAATAGTGTAACAAATGTTGTTTAGAAAAACCTGCTTATCTTTGTGCCGAATTTTTTACCAAAACCATGCCATAGTTTTGAGTAACACTGCTTTATTTGAACATCGATTTAACAGCTGAAAGTAGCTTTTTATTTGGAGGTTCGACACACAACACTGCTTTATTTGAATATCGATTGAACAGCTGATAATAGTTTTTTATTTAGAGGTTCGACAAATTATCATTTTAACTTACCCAACGCTTCTAAATTGTTGACATTTTTGAATTGAATTTCCATTCAAAATTTTGTTTGCCGATGAAGCCGATATTTGCTTTACTGGGTTGCTTTACTAAAAATGTAATAACTTCGGCCATTTTTTTTTAAACCGTAAGTTTCCTTTTATTCATAACAATATAATTCCTTAATTAATTCATCAATGGATGAAAACTTGAAAAATATGGAAAAAAAATTAGACGAAAAATGTCTTTTCTTGAAAGGCCTGTCTCTCTTCGCTCCAATTCCGAAAAAAATTAAAATTGGGTAATATTTAGCTAAATTATTAACTTATAAGTGCATGAAGTTCCGAAAAACCGTAACCGTTTTTTACCCGTAACTCAAGATTATGGAGGTGTTTCGAACATTTCAAAAACAGATCCTTCTTTTGTTTGGCAGCGCCTATCAGAAAAATAGTATCACTTGCTGGTATTTTTTTTTATTTTTTGTATGATTTAAACTTATGCCACTCAAAAAAATTAGACCGCAAATGCTATTTTTTTTTTTAAGAAAACGGAAATATACAGAAATTAGAAGTGCTTCGAGAATTTGAAAAATTTTAAATTCCTAATAATATCTATTGTATGGTACTGCGGCTGTTATTAGATTTCGTCTCCGATTTCCCTTTTATATGACAAAAATTTTTTCTTTAATACCAATAGCCTGTTGTGGACCGACCCATGCCATTGGTCTATGCATTCACTTCAAGATGGGTTGATAAGAAACCTTTAAAGCTTTTAATTTTTGTTTTTACCAAAACTTGTTAAATAAATTTTTACAAATATTTCTTGACTATTTCTTGCTTTTATTTAACTCTTTTAAAGTGAATCCGTTGAAAAGAACTACTGGTTTTTGAAAGAGATGGCCAAAGAAAATATTTTTACTTATTTATACCACACACAAGCGAAAAACATACAAAATTTCACTTTCGCTTTTAACCAATTTTTCTTCCTCTTCTTCTTTTTGTAACTGTCATTTCAATATACTCGTATAAGTTTCTTTTTTTTGGGTTTTTGCTTTTTTCATTATTTTTGTCTTTTAAAAAAAACATCTTTTAGATGGTGACTTAACTTTTTTAACTTATTTTGGCGTTTTTTTTTTTTTTTTTTTTTTTTTTTTTTGATTATTTTTATTATGTTGTTGGGGTACAACTCACACTATTATTATATTGTATGTTACACATGCAAGAAATCAACAAAGAGAGTAGACAAGAGAAGAGATAAAATACATGCATACATATGTACACATATTCATGTGAGCGGAGTTAGTAGTGGTGTAATGCTTTCTTTATCTTCCTTTAGAGAATAACTGGTTTGTTTAAGGTTTTTATCTTTGTCGTTGTAGTTGTTGTTTATATTTGTTTTGTATGCCTAATACCAACCCAACGGTTTTTTTGTGAAACACGGAAATAAAATGTGCAAAAAACGAAAAAGAAAACTTCATCATGACTTTTACACTTAATTTTTGACTTTTCTATGACTTTGCATGTGTGCAATTTTATTTTGTTTTGCTTTCTAAGGGAAAAAAAAGAGATAGATCGCTGTTAGACGGAGGAGGGAGTGTGCAATTCACTCATATTACAATAAGAATTACTGTTATTATACTATCATTACACACACGCGCAGGCACACACATTACTTGCATAGCATGGGTCTAGGTAATATAAACAAACAATGTGAACTATTTGAGCACAGTGATGAAAGAAATTATAGCAGAGATTTTTCATATTCTATAAAAAAACAAAAATGAAAAATTTCAATGAAAATATATTTTAAACATTTACTAAAGCAATTATTTATTATTGAAGAAAAACAACTAAAAGGCTAAGTATTTTATTATTATTTTGTAAAGCAGCCTTTCGTGCTTTGGGTATTAAAATTTAAAAGCTATTGAGACTTTTTAATAAAAGTCTATACTAAAACAAAATTTGTATTAGCCACTCTATACAATTGAACGCTATAATTACAAACGCTGTCTTAAGGCTACGGTCACGTTTGACGAAAAAACGAAGCCACTATTTTATAGAAACATTTTATGGAAATACATATATCATTCAGTAACAACATTTCTTAAAAAGTTATTTAAAAACAAATAATAGTAATAAAAATTGTTAGATTTTTTTATAATTTAATTTGAGAAATGAACAATGAAAAACAGAGATTTCTACAAAATAGTGGTTATGTTTCTTTCGTCAAATATTTGTCAAATATGACCGTACCTTTACATAAATTTGTGCAAAATTCACACCGAAGCCATAAGAATGTTAAATATTTCTTCCTTATTTAGTTAATGGGGATGAATTCAAGAAATTCTTTATTTTCCGTTTAGATATATTATGAAAACTCGCATATATTACACGGTGTGACAAAAAAAAGGCCTGACAAGTGATACTACTTTTTTGCTAGACGCTGCCGAGCAGAACAAGGATCTGTTTTTGAAATTTTCGGAACACCTCCAAAATCTCGATTTACGGGTAAATAACCGGTTTTTCGGACCTTCATGCACTCACAAGCTAAGAAATTAGCTGAATGTTAGCTGATTTAAAGTTTATTTTCGAATTTGGAAAGAAGAGTAACAGACCTTTCAAATGATTTCTATGTTGTTTAAGTAACCTTGAGGAATCTCGGTGTATTTCTCAAGCAAACACATTTTTCATCCAATTTTTTCCACATTTTCCAAGTTTAGATGCGTTTTTGCGCACTATTTAGTATAAGAACCGTACGATTGATAAATTAATTAATTCCGACTGGGTCATGTAGCCACTGTTCCGCTTGAGCAACATTGGATGGTCAATTCTGAGTGGTGCACGTCCATTTTCGAAGAAATTTGTAAAATCAAACGCCGAAAATGAACCATTCTCCCTCATGACAATGCGAGCTTCACACACATCGTCAAACAGGTTACCTTTTGAGGAGTCAAAACATCGAATTGATGTCTAATCCTCCGTACAGTCCTGATTTGGCACCCAATAACATCTTCTTGTTTCCGAATATCAAAGGTAAATAGCGTGGTCAACGATTTACAAACACCGAAGAAACAGTTGAAGTGTTCGAAAACCAACTTTTGGAGGTTTCTCAAGTGGAATGGAAAAACTGCTTTGAGAAATGGTTTAAACGAATGCAAAAGTGTGTTGATCTTCAAGGGGAATATTTTGAAAAACAATAAAGCCATTTTCATTTAAAATATTTGTTATCATTTGCTATCCCCGAAATATAAATAGTGTCCCTCGTCTGCTTGTGCTGTCAAAAACGAATGGATAAAATGCAAAAGTCCGGAAGAGCCAAGACTGATAAAATCACTTTAAGTTATACCTTTTGTAAAGGTTTTTTCCCACTGATTTATTTTTATTTATTACTTTTTTTTGACGGACCGCACCAGAACTCATTATTGTAGCATCGTACAGTAAACAAGTAATGCGCCATTTGCAAGAAGCAATTGCTAAGCCCAAAACTGAAGAAAAACAATTTATCTTTGCTTTTTTCTCCACAAGAAAGACCACATCCAAGTGTTAGCTATAGTATTACTCTTGTTTTGCCTTTCAGGTACTTATCTGTTCATAAAAAGGGAAAAGCAAATACAAAATTAGAGAAATTGGAGAGTTAAGGTAGGATCTCACGATTGTCGTAATGCACCAATAATTATTCTATTTTATATGCCAATCGTGTGATTACAAAATTTATTGGCTCATACGGCAACTCACTACATTATTGTACTTATTTATCGCAATCAAATGCAACCCAGGTGCGACAATAGTGTGAAAGCTTTAAAGGAAATCATGTACCTTCGTAAATGTCAAAAAAATAAATAAATTTATTGTAATATAAGCAAAACAAAACTTGCAATCTAGTACAACCACTGTTTCTCATATTTACCCTATACTAGAACAATCGGAATTTAATCGCTTTTCGCTAATTTGCGACAATTACATTTATTTAAACGTGGACAATTATGTAACTGCAAATTCTGCACAAAAAAAATTGTTTAAAATTGGTGCATTGCGACAATCGTGAGATTACACCTTTGGATTCTTTATTGTTAAAAGAGTTAAAGTCTTAAGTAAAAAAATTCATATCTAAAGTACTTTTATGATTAAGAAAAGCATAAGCACGGGCGTTTGATTCCAAAACCAATTTTTATCTAGTAAAATCGTAAAAGAGCAATACACTACTATTATTTTACTCCCCACTGTATGTGCATCATTATTGTTTATGATTTATAGGAGTAATTCAGTGTTTGCGTGTTACGATTTTTTCTTTTATGTTTTGTTCATATTCTTTTTTTTAATTTAATTTATGGACTATTTTTGCTTTGTTGTTATTGTTTTTATTATTGTATTATATTTACTAACAACAATATTTATTTCGTATTTTTTTTAATCACAGTTTTATTTATTTTTATTTTTAGTAGGAAATCTTGTTAACCCAATTTTTAAAAAAAATGTGTTACACATTTTTTGTTTAAACATTTTCCATAATTGTTAAAAATTTCAATTAAAATATTTTTTAAATTATTTTAGTTTTTTTAGAGCTTTTACAATTCGTTCACTGACTGTTCTAAAACTGTTTTATGGTTTCAATTGTAATTTTTCATATGATTTCTATCACATGCCTAGCAAAAAATAAATTGTCTACTTTCTTGTCATATATTACTGATATTTTTATTTATTTTTTAATTAATTTATATGTGTACATATATGTATATATCATATATATATTTTGTTGTATAAATCTATTTAATCAAGTGTATGTACGTACAAATAATAATTGTTATCAAGGCGCCTACTTTTGAGAAAATTTAATAAAAATTGTTTTGTTTTTCTGCGATCAATTAAAATTTTGCATTATTTTTAACGAGATATTTAGAAAAACTCGTTAAACAAAAAGAAAAAAAAAACAATTAAAAAAATACTCAATAAAATATAAAGATTTGAGAGATGAAGTTAAGGTCTTAAATTATTATAATAGGGACCAAAAACTAAATTAGTGCGCATAAAAATCAGGTTTGTCAACCCACTGGGTAACCCCATTAAACCCATTCGGGATTTATTGGGTATTATATTTAAAAAACCCCAAATGGGTTTCTTTATTTACAGCAGTTAGTAGTTTATTTACAAGAAAAATAAGTATAATTTACGTATTCGGAGTACAAATAAATTCGGTCCTTTTTTTAATTCAAAAAAGGTAATAAATTAACAAATTTATGAAATTAAAATGTACGAAATCACTTCTTACATCTTTTCCCCACCTCTAAGCGGATTTCCGAACTCCGTTTCAGTAAAATATCTCGGCTTTTGATTTAATCCAACTTTGAAGCCAATTTTATATTTCTTGAAAAGAAGTGATTCGATGACATGCTAAAATAAATTGTATCCGTCGATACAGCCAATAGTCAGAAGGACCAATGTTTGATAGTTTCTGACAATCGTTTGGCAACTTTTGCTGTGTGAGGCCGAGAGTTGTCATCAAAAAGAATAACTTGTATTCCGGACGTTTTTTTCAAAATGCACAACACAAACTAAGCAATTACAGTCTGCTTTAGCAGCACATAGTATACAACGTCACCTTGATCTGACAAAGAGTGCGAAATTGCATTATAAATACTAAAACAATGCAATTTTACTAATAACTAAAGTTATGATCACACGATTGTTGTAATGCACCAATAATTAGTCCATTTTATATGCCAATCGTGTGATTATACAATTTATTGGCTCATTCGGCAACTTACAACATTATTGTGCTTATTTATCCCAATCAGATGCAACCCTGAGGCGACAATCGTGTGAAAGCTTTGAAGGCAATCATACACAAATGTAAAATACACCAACATTTATTGTATTCTTGTGCGGCAATTGAAGAAGACAATACTTACCACTTTATTTTTTAATTGTTTTTTTCTTTATAAAAAAAAACACGTGATAGTTCGGTATTTATAATTGTCATCCCTTAAAATATGCATTTTTTAAATTATTTATATGTAAATTGCACCACAAACTTCTATCATCACGTTTTTCTATTATTTTTTACCTTTTTTATCAAGCGGACACTATAGTCAAAGCCGACTCAATTTTTATTTTTTAGAGAACAAATCATCTTTACTTTAGAGAATTAAATATACTTTGTAATTATATTTCAATTTAGAGAAATAAATATTTTAGTGAATTGATTTTTTTTTAAATTTATTGAAGTAAACAATATAAAATTTGCAATCTAGTACAATTGCTGTTTCTCATATTTACACTATACTAGAACAAACGTGTGACTGAATGGCGGCAATTTTTTCCGTTTAATTGTTTTGCGCCAATTAGCGACAATCAAATTTGTTCAAACAGCGGCAATCATGGTACTGCAATGAATTTAATTGGAACAATTTCTTCATTGTGCCTCAATTTTGCACAATAAAAATTGTTTAAAATTGGTGAATTGAGACGATCGTGTGACCCTACCTTAAAAAATATTGTTCAATTGAAAGAAATTAGGAAGCAGTTATAAATATCAATAAAACCAAAAAAACCCACTAAAAAAGTTAATAAATCCCGACTGAGTTGAGTTTTTTTTTTTTTTTTTTTTTTTTTTTTTGTTAATACAGTTTTTTGCCAACCCTGATAAAAACAAGTAATAGTGCAACCATCAAAATAGATGACAGCGCATTCGAGTATGTGGAATCATTCTGCTATCTAGGTAGCACAATAACAACCAAAGGCTAGCCCACATTCAATTCTCATGAGTGGAATGCTCCTAACAGAGAACTGTATGCTCTTCAAACTTTTATAAATCGATTTCTAAGAAAACTAATGCACATCTTCTGGTCGAATACGATCACTAACGAATCTCTACAGTCGGCCGCATGGTAACAATTAATAGTTTTAGAAATCCTACGCCGAAAATGGTTGTGGATTGGTTACAATCTTAGGAAACCTTATGATGACATAACGCGCTCAGCACTTGGCTGAAATACGCATGGTAGTCGCAGAAAAGGAAGACCGGCAAACACGTGGAGACAACTGGTAGATGCAAAAGCCCAAGTAGCTGACTATACATGTCGCGGAAAAAAACACGTACCACGTGAGAATATATACAATATATAATAGAGACTCTTCCAATCAATAGAGACTCTCAAATCTTAACACTAAATAGCGACCATATTGCTAAAGTTACATTTGTCTAATTGGCTGTCATTTATTCAGTTTGTTTTGCCAAATCACTAAATCACGTATAGTGTTCAACAGTGCCTGCAAATGATAAAATTTTATCATTATGGGTGTTCTGTTTGGACAACAGCAAGAACCTGAGATTTTTCACAGACAATAATGTGGCGAATTTTACTTCGTGACTTCTGCCTGCAGCTATACAAAATTGTCCTGTTGCCAGAGCTAAAGTCAAACGACCACAGATAACGTCTTCTGTCGTTTTCTGGGCTCTAGAGCAGTGGAAAACTGCCCCTAATTTGTATTAAAAAATCATTTTCAATTAGTGAATACATGGGTGCATCAACAAACAAAATTGTCAGATCTGAGATGGCACGAATCCACATCAAAGCTAACAGCGTCCAATGCATCCCAAAAAAGACAGTTTCGTCGGTTCATATTTCTTTGAAAAGAACGTTGGCCAGTCCAACAACATCATCTTTTGATGATATGGACACCAACGACATATGGTTTCAGCAGAACGACACTACGTGCCACATTGAATGTTCTTCACGATCGCTTTGAGCCACTGAGATCGTGTGATTTGAAGCCCTTAGATTTTTCTGTGGGGTTTTCTTTAGTCGCAGATTTTTGCGAATAAACCACAAACCATTTGTCAAATTCAGCTTTATTTATGCGCCAGAATCATGGAGAAATTAACATTTTTGATGCACGCCAAACAGCTAAGCTCCGGCAAACATTTGCATGATTTTATATTCCATACGTAATGGCAACGATATATCTTTTAATGAATAAAAATTTTGGATGATATCCCACATATGATTTGTTTTATTAAAATTTAAAAATGAGAAACGCTTACCGAAAAACCATTTATACGTTAAATTGTTCAAAAAAATTTAAATAATTTTTAAAAAATTTTTATTTAATTCTTTTTATTTGTATTTTTTTTTTTAGGTAAATCCACATCGAATAGCAAAGAAGTAATTTGTCCGGATGACAAATACAAAGAAGAAGGTGATCTCTGGAATGTTGAGGCGCAGACAGCCTTTTTGGGTCCCAATTTGTGGGAGAAGACCCTACCCTATGATGCTGATCTTAAGGTAACACAAGTTAGTATCACATCATCTCGCTCTGTAGTGGCTGCGTCAAAAAAACTACATTTTTTCTATTATTAAAACCTAAGAAGAGTATAATTGTTAAAATCCTTTCCTTTCCCTAAATCACATCCAACACCTAAAAAAAATATTGTCCAGTGTAAATTATCTCACATTTTTAATGCTTTTAAATCGAATTTTCTTTTTACTAAAAAAGTTTTTTTTATTATTTTTTTTTTTTTTTTTTTCTGTAAATCAATCAGCTTGTTGTAGTGGCGAATCCATTTAAATATTTTACATTTTTTTAAATTTACGCATTAAAGTCACTAATTAAATGCCAATCATTTTAAATACTTGGATGCAATTGAAATTCATAAAAGTACAAGTAAATATAACATAATAATAAAAAAAAATATCTTTAAAAATCCTAATCAACTTTCCACCGTCAAAGCTCGCTATTAATAGAAGTTGTAGCATAGTTTACAGTGATGAAACGGCAATCAAAACACCGAAAAATTCTGTCAGTTCAAGCTTTTAATTACTTTCTCTCCTTCTAATCAATCTGTTTCCTTTTATTAAGTCACTTTTATCACTACGTTATTGCACATTGAGCTGCAGCTTCTGGCGTATGTAGTATATGACTGTTTTTTTCATTCTTAATTCTCGTTAGTATATCTCTCTCAGGTATATACTAATGTGGCATATGTACACATATGCCCACGAGCGACTCATCACTCAATAAAATTGTACACAACATCGCTATAACTATATATGCAGCAAAGAATACTAGAGATATTCCCGGTCATTATTCAGAGAATATAAGGATATCCTTACTTGTTACGGAACGAATTCGTCATGTGACTTATTTAAGGATTATCATATTGGTCTGCCAGTTTAGTGGACACCCCTACACTCAATTCTTTTTTCGAAGATCGTACTTAGGTGTATGTTACTGATCAGAGAAAATAATAGTATAGACATTTCAGACGACTTGTAAGATTGCAATATTAATTCATTGGGATACTTTGCACAGTGAATATCTGAAAATTCCAGTTATGAAGCTTTAAAGGAAGTACAATCGGTAATGCATCTACAACTCTTATTGAATATAAATGTATAAAATCCCTATCCTCTATCTCTTTATGTTGAAGAAGTCAATCAAATCAATATGTACTTTTTGGGCTTCATATATGTAAAGTAGACTGTGTTATTCGTCTGTCTGTTAAGTCTTCTCTAAAATATCGCTATGCTACTCTTGTTCTAAACCAATCATGGGACTTTTGTCCCCGATCAACTCACATGTATTCTTACGCTCTTGCTTTTAGAGACATCGACGAATGCACATGTATGGTGAATGTACGCAAATTTTTTTTAAGGCACACAAATAATTTAAAGTAATTTCAGTTGCCACTGAAACAGCAACAATTGCACATATGCATGGGATGTATGTTGATTTAAAAAAAAAAATTGAAAACATCAACTTTATTCTCTCTGAGAGAGTAATTTCCATGTTCTCACTAACACAACTACATTTTTACTTTTGTACATCATGAGCTTTGAGCCATGGGCTTTTCGTAGGACAATTGTTAGAGTTCAATTCACACTAATTCTTACGTTCTTGTCTTTAGTCGTCAATGAGACATCGACGAATGCACATGCTTGTGGAATGTACGCAAATTTTTTAGGCACAGAAAAATAATTTAAATGCACATGTGTAGTGGATTTGTATTGATTTTTTTTTAATTTTTTCAAAACATCACATCTAAACCAGTGCTTTAGAACACTGATGTGCAAAAGTAAAAATGTAGTTGTGTTAGTGAGAACATGGAGAAATTACTCTCTCACAGAGAGTAAAGTTGATGTTTTAAAATTTGTTTTAAAAATCAACATACTAACGCTGCACATGTGCATTTGTCGCTGTATCAGTGACAACTCGAAGCATTTAATAATAAGAATATTTACGATCTTTCACTTATGACAAATTTCCAAAAATTACATAGAAGATTAAAAGCAAAAAATTTAAAAAAAAAATGTGAGAAATCCACAAAATTAAACACTAAATAACAAGCCAATCGGAGTTTTCACATTTTCATCAGCATTTGAACTTTTGAAGTGTGTACGCTTATACAAGTTTTAATAATGGAGGACTGTGTCGAAATTTAAAAAAAAAAATAATTGAATTGAATAATTGAACAATGTGCTAAGAAAAATTGGGAGCCGAAAGATTTTTAAATTTGTAAAGAAGAAAACATTAAATTTAATTCAATTTAATTCATTCACATTAAATTTAATTCATTCTAAGCCTCATGACAGTACGCAAATTCAAATAAATACCGAAGAGAAAAGTGCTTGCGCTGAAGCATTCATAGATTTTGCTTTAAAAGACTGTCGTCCCTTCAGTAGCGTTGAAAGCTCCAGTTTCCGTAAATTAATTCAAAAGTGTCTACAAATTGGTGGAAAATGTGGTAAAAATGTTGACTTAGACAGCTTTATCCCTAGCGCAAGTAAAACGAAAAAACCTTAGAAAAATACTCTAAGTATACTCGAGTATAAATATACACATATCCCAATATAAATATACCAATACTCATAAACACTTTACACTTATAAGTGCGTTTATGACAGGAGCCTCACGCAACTCCTACTTATAGTTATCTAAGTTTTGCTGGCTTTGAATATGTTTTGTATGGGTATCGTTTTATTTTTAACTATACTCACTCATACATGTTTGGCCACCAATATTTTAAAAGTACACAAAACCATACTTTTGTCATTCTCTGATCTGCATTGTTGCCGAGGTAGCAAAAGTATGACACTTTCTGCAAATTCTAATGCTATTAGTGTATTAAAAAAATGCTATGCAGTGGCTATTTCTTATCCCAATGGACTTATATATGAAAAGAGAAGAAAAAAATATATATTCTTCAGGCTGTTTTTCGAAGCGCCATTCTTTTTCGAAGAGCGTCAAAAGGAAAGTTGGTGTTTCATCGTACCCCAACTTATTTTATTTTTTAAACATCTGAAAAGAAATCATTGGTCCAAGTCCAAGTATTTATTAAAAAAATGTCAATCGCTTTGTTTATTAAACTCAAATATACATATTTAAAGAAAAGAATACAAATTTATATTTGAAATATTATGCAGCTTATTTAAGAACAATTAATTTCGCTATAGAAAGGCGTTTATCAAATAAATTTTGTATGAAAATTTATTTTCTAAGGTCGTACTTAGACAGAAATGATTGGATTTTTTAAATAAGTTGCCATATGGCCGAGTATTTAAGTTTTTTCTATTTAAAATGAAATATTATTTTTATTTTATATAATTTATTGTATAGTATGCCGATTTAGATGAATTTTTATCGGAAAATAATATACCTGATGGCTTGCCTGGTACTCATTTGGGTCATTCAAGTAGTCTCGGTCATCGTTCAGATTCCCTAAGTCATGCAGCTAGTCTGTCACTGGGACTGGGTCATATAACGACAAAACGTGAACGATCACCATCACCCTCAGATTGTATTAGTCCGGATACCTTAAATCCACCATCACCAGCTGAGTCAAGTGAGTAGAAAACCACTAAATGTGTGTAAAATGAAAACAATTTTTTTTTTAAGAAAATCATTAAACAAAAAATGTAGTTTTTGAAAGAAAAATAAAAAAGAAATTAACAACAAAATTAATACATAAAAACAATTTATTGACTGATTGATTGCTAAAGAAAAGAAATTACAAAAATTATCAATAAAAATAATTAAAAATTGTTAACCTTTTTTTTAAAAAATTCCAAAAGTTGTTAAATCCAGTTTTTCTCTCACTGTAGTTTAGTTTAAACAACAAATTAATACTGTTTTTAATTAACTTTTTTCATTTAAATATTTATAAAAATAAAAAACATAATTGGTATGGACACAATTAATATTCTATTTTCTTATCTCTCTACTATTCTTTATATGAGTTTTAAGCAGTTTTAACATAATTTATTTATTTATTTTATTTTTTTAATTTGTAAATTAATTTGTTTTCTTTTTTTTTGTACGTACGAGAACGAAAGTATTTTGTAAATATTATTTTGTGTTTTTATTTTATTAATTTTGTTTTTTTAAGCAATATTACTTATATGTAAACTGAAATTAATCAAATGCTAAATGTTAAAATAAAAAGAAAATAAAATTTTTGATGAAAAAAACAAAAGAAAAATATTTTAAATAAAAGAACTGTATAACATAATTGTTGTTTTCTTTGGATATTTGAGAAATTTTGTGTCCATATCATTTGAAACATGTTGCTGAAACATTTTTTGGAAACTATTTTAACTGAATAATACAGTTGTTTTAATTAAAGTTTGTAAGAAAAAATTATGTTTTAAAACAGGACTGTCCATTTATGATTAGATTTTTAGCAACATGTTGAAAAATACTGCTACATTAAGCTTATAGCAACATGCTGCAAACACATTTTTAAATTGAAAAGTCAAGGAATGTTGTTTAGATTCCTTGTTTTTTAAGAAATACTGTCCATTAATTGTGTTTCTGTTATTATAGGCAACATGTTGCAGCAATATTTTAAAATTTGTTTTTTTTATTTCTTCTTTTTTTCCTTTAAAGCCTGGTATTGTGTTCAACAATTGGTGCGAAAAACTGTCAAATTACATTTATAAAATATTTTATATAAAATATTTGTGAAATAATATTGCAAAAGTAGTACACTGCTGCTTTTACGAAAAAACATATGTCAACATATGTAGGAATATAAATACTGTTACAACCAGAGATCAGTAGTGAATCGTTTTTTTGATACTCATAATATACTCACTCATGAATTTATAAGTATATGTGAGTGCACATCATTCGAATTCAAAGGCTCATACACACAATAAATATAAGTAGCAATGAGTATGAATCGAACGTTGTACTCATACTCATAGCATACATTTATTTTTCTAAAAACACTCATAAATGATTCGCATCATTCATTAGCATGAATATAAATATTAAATATTGGCTATTCAAAAGAAAACTCACAAGCACACAACCTTATAACGAGTATTCAATTGTTCATATTCGAATCATACTCCTTTTGCATTGTCTACGCACAATGAGTTGAGTGCATTGAGTGTTGCGTTAACTGGCAGATGACGCTGACTCTGAAATGGCATACCTGTATAAGAGCGTTAATGTTGGTTATGTCGTAAACATAATTAAATAAAAATTTAATAGTGATTAAATCGCTAAATGTGATTTGAATGGTAATAGTTAATTGACATTACTTTAATATATAAACAATAGCAATCCATTTAAAAAAATACAACACTGCTAGTTTTGTGTATCTATAACAGCGTTTCTCAGCCAACTTTGGGTGTGCTTCATACAATTTATATGTACATGAGAGTTTTGACGCTCTAATTTAGGTTTGGCCTTATGAATCAAGAGGGTCATAAATGTATATGAGTATGGTATGATAAGTACTTCAAGCTTTAGAGTATGAAGTATCAGAATTTATGAATCATGATTCGAGTATACTCATGTTTTCAGTATCCATTGCTGATCTCTGTTTACAACATAGTACATACCATTTTATTATATGGTTTATGAAACTTGAAGGCTCAATTAAAAGAAATAAATGAGTCTCATGTTGTTTCGTAATTGAAATACATGTTATTAGAATGGCAATAAGCGTTGGAAAATAATGCATTTCTTAGGAAATTTTGAACACAATACCAGACTTTATATTGATTTTGTTTTCTTCCTACTTCACTTCTTTGTTTTTTGATGATTTTTATTAAATGATTGTTTTGATTTGATTCTGATTATACGTGAAATTATTTTAGTTTTAAATGGACAGTTTGTGAAACATTGTTAACATTTAGTATTTGATATTCCAGCATTTTCCTTTGCATCATCGGGGCGGGATTTCGATCCACGCACTAGAGCATTTTCCGATGAAGAGCTCAAACCGCAACCCATGATAAAAAAATCACGCAAACAATTTGTTCCAGATGAACTTAAGGATGACAAATACTGGGCCCGTCGACGAAAGAACAATATCGCTGCCAAACGTTCGAGGGATGCCAGACGACAAAAAGAAAATCAAATAGCCATGAGAGCGCGATATTTAGAAAAAGAGGTAAGTATTCAATAAACAAATCAAAATAATAATTTTAAATTAAAAAAAAAAAATGTTTTTTTCTTTACATCTTACTTAGAATGCGACATTACACCAAGAGGTAGAGCAGCTAAAACAGGAGAACATGGACTTACGTGCACGTCTCTCAAAATTCCAAGATGTGTAATGCTAAATTTATTTTCTCTTTTTTTTGTTCTTTCTTCAAATACAACAACAACAACAACAACAACAACTTCATCATCTTATATACTATATATATTTCTTAATTTGTTATAAACTACTACACATACTAATTAAAGTATATATTTTGTAAAATTAATTAATTACCTACACTATGTTTTTTAGACCATTTATTCAAATGTGAAAATAGTAATAGAGAAATTGTCATTGGAACAACCACCTCCTCACCATAAACCTTTTTTTAAATCCTACTCATAATTTAGAATTTGTTTTTGCTTTATTTGTATTTTAAGTTCTTAAAATCATAATTGTTTTTGATTTGTTTTTTTTTTCTTCCTCCCTCTACCCACCTCCCCTGAAAACAGTTTAAGTCTCATCATTTTATTATACATATGTTTTAACACTCGACTTTTATAAAATTACTTAAAAAACAAAAATGCAAGTTTCAGACAAATTGTGAATTCTAAATTTAAAAAAAAATAAAAAAAATACAATAATTATTTATAATTAAAAAAAAAAACAAGAAATTTGATGATAAGTTATATTGCTATTGTTAACTTTATAAAAAAAGGTTTTTCTTTTTATACAAAAAATTGAAATTTATATTGACTTGCATACAAACCTTAACTTTTAAATTGGTTTAAAATTAATTAATTAATTCAATTAAAAAATAAGAAAATAAAAAATACAATTTTGTAAACATTTACTGTTTAAACACTAATTATTTATGAAATTTGTTTATAAACAAAAGTTAAGAAACTATAAAAAAAAATAAAAAAAAACATTAATACTTAAGAAACAAACTACAGCAACATTATTTAGTTATTTAGTAAAACTAAAAAAAAAACTAAAATAAAACCAAAATTAAAAAAAAACATGTGAGAAAAACATAATGAAAATATTATTTTAAAAAGTAAATATAAAAATTGTTAGAGCAACATGCTTAAAAACACTAAATGTTACTAGAAAAACAAGTTAACCTGTAACAAATAAAACAACAACAAACATAAAACAGTTTCATATATAAATTCTATTAATAAATAAAATAAAAGATAAAGGAAATAAAAGTCTCTATTAAAACGGCTTAAGCAACATCACGAAAAGCTAAGGCATGGCAACATTGTTGTTAAATGAAAGTTAGCTTTCGCTTTCAAATGCGCACGATGTCTATAGAAGTTCTATATTCTAAGCATGTATTTCATCGATTTTAAAACTGAGCATCAACGTATTAAGCTGGGGTCACACGACTGTAGCAAATGCACCAATATGACACAATTTTTATTCTGAGTTATAGCCGCGAAATGTCTAAATTGTCCCAATTTATTTTAGGACAATAAACGAAAAAATCAAATATTGACGCACATTTGACTTTTTTTTGTTGCGCATGATTACTTATCGAGACAGAATTGCTATACCAATAATTGGTGCATTGCGTATCAATAACCGTGGCATCTCAGCTTTAACGAAAAAAATTTTAAAAAAATCAACGCAATATTTAAAGATTAAGTAGAAAACACGAATTTAAGTCTTGATTTTGATTGATTGCGTGTTTTTGGTCTCTACGATTATGGCGCCACAGAAATACATTGTTGTTGCTATTTTAATCACTTTGTATAAATTATGCCAAATTTCTTCAATACATCTTTTGAAATCCTTCTGTAAGGCTTAATTGGTTGTGGACTTATGTTGACAGAGATCTTTGTCTCTTGCAGTACTTTTGAATTACATCACGGATTACGTGACATATGACTGCATATGGACGTCTTGTTAAAATCATATTTTGGTCACATTAATATCATGCAATTTCAGCAAAAAAGAACTGTCTGTTGCTGTCGTGATATCGAGTACGACTAATGATGACTGTTTAATTAGTACAATTTTTAAGAAAAGTATAGTGCAATGATGCCTACATATTAAGATCCTCATCAAACAGTGACTTGCATGCATTTGTTTTTCGATAATCACAGATTTGAGGTTCTCGGAAATTTACTAAAAATATCAGCATCCACTTGCTAAGAATCAATAATTCGTTTTACGAACTCTTTTAACTGGACTTTAGGTCAGAGACAGGCAAGCTTATACCATCGCATTTTACAATTGTGCGAGTAATTTGAGAGTCCGCCTCTCAGGTCACACTGCAAGAAAAAAATTAAATTTGTTTTCTTACACAACTGCTTGTATACATAAGGAAGAGTGTTTTCACATCATAAGTTCATGTATTTTAAACAATTTTTTTTAAAGAAAACAATAACAAACGATCTAAAAAAAGCAATAACAAAAAAATATATATAAAATAATGAAGAAAAATTAAACAAATTACGAAAATAATAAAGCACCAAATTAAAAAAAGATTTAAAATACATAAATCAATATGTTGAATAAAATTTTCTTTTTTATCTATATTTCTGCGTACGTACGTGTAAAAGCAAAAAGAGGAAATATTGCTCAAAGCACTGTTTTGCCTGTCGCTGCTTTAGGCTTTAATTATGACGTATATTAAATTGCTTAAGCATGGAGATACACATCTTTAGTGAAAATACTGTATAGAAAACTTCTTAAATTTTTAAATACTTGCCTTGATATTCAGATTTTTCACAACAAATACTGCTTTGTGATGTTGACATTTGAACGCAACTAGTCATTCCAATGGGTTCAGTATATAAAAGTAAACCAACTTCTCTGAAGTTTTCATGTAAAGTTTTTACATTTGACGAAGTTAAAGTACTAAAAATACATTGTTTTACTAAATCGACGTGTTTTATCCGGGTTACCAACAATTTACTGGACGAATAACGGTAAAGCTTGAGTTAAATTTGGAACAAAGTTTTGCAAGAACGCTACGAAATGGCGAGTCCTGGTTTCAACTGTTTTCAAAGCAAATGATTTAAGTAACTCGACTTTTAGTAAAGTTTAAAGTTTTTCTTAAAAAAGTAGTCATGTTGGAAAGTTTCTCGTATGTATATACTTACAATAGAGCCACAAACTTTAAAATATTGCTTATATACAATGTTGCCGAAAATGTGTTTTTAATTTCATATAATTTTAGAAAAGAGAAATGCTCGCTAAAGAAAACCTTATAAAGAAGAAATATTTGTATTTAGAAAGAAACAAAGTTTATAAATGTTGCCTGGCTTCTTTTTGACCATGTTGCTAAGGACTTTAAATATTTCTTTTTTATATGGTGCACAAGTTTCTTTTCACACAATGTTGCCAAGATCTAAGACTTTAATTTTGAAAAAAGTGGCTAAAATTGTAAAATTAAAAAAAGTATGCGACTATTGTCTTTCTCAACTTAACTTAGTTTGGTTGTCTGAAGCTGGATTTACATATTCAGCTTGGACATCATTTTTGTTTATGTAGAACAGAATGTTGCCCAAACAAATATACTTTGCCGCACCGAATGGGTGAAAATAGCTTTAGGTTATCCAACTGAGTCGAGTTGAGAACGACAATAGGTGCATAAAATTCATTTTAAAATACAACAGAAAGTTGCTTAACACGTTCACTGCCACCGTATAAAAAAGAATACAAACAAAACTCAATGTGAAAATACGACTTGTTTGAACAAACATTTAAAAATTGTATTGAATAAAAATAATGTATCTTTACAAAGGTGCCACTACAGCGAAAATTATGTCTATTATCAACAGACCGAAAAAATAACGATCAACAAATAAAGTAATTAAAAAATATGTGACGCACCGGTTGTATACATGGCAGCTAACGTGTTAAACTACTGTTTCTACAATTTTGCTTAAACTTAAAGCTTTAATACAAAAATGCTTAAGCAACATGAAACCGTTTTATCTTTTCTTTAACAAAACATGTTGCTGTAACAAGCATATGAAAAAAAGTACAGCAATACTTAACAAAACAGAAGAAGCTTATAAACAATTTGATTTCATTAGAAAAAAAAAGCTATTCAACACATACTCACACATAAAAACCACACAGACACACCGCCTAGCAGTGTAGATGACCTCATTATTAAAACAAAACAAAAATAAGAGGAAAATGTTGAGCAACATTTTTTTTTTTTTTTTTTTGTTAAATAAAAACACTAATAGAGAGAGTAATAAATATTAAAATGTACCTTTAGTTATATTACAACAAAACAATACAATATAATATAAAATATACAACAATACTACTATATAGTATATACGGTCGGTATGTACGAAACATGAAATGTTGCAAATCATTTTTACTTTTTTTTCTTTTTTTTTCTTTATAAATTATAAAATAAAAATAAAAAATTAAACTTAGTTTACCTCTTTTATTAAAAATAAAATAAAAAAAAAAAACTTAAAAAATAAAAAATGTTTATTTGTAGTAGAATTTTTGTTAATAGTTTTAAAGTTTAATTAAAGTTATGATTACTTTTTTTAATTTGTTTCAATTTATTTTCTTTTTAATATATTTTTATATATTTCCTTATAAAAACAAAACAAATTATTAATAATAAATTTTTAATAGATATTGCAAAAAAAAGAAAATAAAAATCATTAATAATGATAAAATATTAAACAAAAAATTTAAAAAAATTAACAAAAAACAAAACAAAAGTTTTAGTATTTTACCTTAAAAACAAAACAAAATGTTTAAATAAATAAAATAATTAATTAAAATTATAAATTAAGCCTAATCAAAGTAGTGAGTAGTAGTGCAAGTGTTTGTTGATAGTTTGTATTTTAGAAAAGTTTTATTTTTCAATAAATTGTTTTATTTTTCTATTATTAATTAATTGATTATTTTATTATTATTATTATGTTTACTTTTTTATTATTACATTTTTATTTTAGTTAAAAATATAACAGTGAAAAGCAAAACAACTATTGTTTTTTATCATTAAATTTATTATTAATTATTATTATTTTTTGTTTAAATACTATTATAAGTAATTATTACTATTATTATTTCATTTTTTGTTAAATAGAAAAACCGAACAGAAAATAATAAAAAAATTCTTGTAATTTGAACAAAAAAAAAAAAAAAACTCCCCGGAAATGTTGTTTTGTTTTGAATAATTTCTTAAAAATTTTAACATATTCAGACATACATACATACATATGTACATATATAAAAATGTTGCCGTTAGTATGGTTTTAACAGGAACCGCTTAATAGCGACTTTTAAGCCATGGTTTTCATTGCTTTGATGAGAGTAAGGTTGGGGTTCTAAATATCTTTTATGTTTATTTACTTACTTAGATGGCTATATCGCAACCCTAACGTTTTTATTCTGAAACGGAATTGAGTTCAAAACGCTGTAGTTGTGTGCGTTGTTTCTCCAGTTTCTCACACCAAGTTATAAAAGATCAGCTCCAACCTGATCCTTACATCGGAGTTTCTGACTTACACTTCTACGCCGCCTCTCAGGTACATACTCGAATAACTTTTCGCCGGAGCACTGTCACACATACGCACACCACCGCAGGCGTTGCAAATTAATGCGCTGAACTACATCAATGCCAGCGTGCAGCTCATACAGCTCATGATTCACATATCCTCGATAACAGCAAGGACAGCTTCATCTGCTGTGCAAGTACCCATACCTCTGTGCCATATAAAAACATGGGTAGTATCAACGTCTCGTAGAATATTATTTTTGTCTGCCAAGAGACAGCCTTCCTTTCAAACTACTTGTGCAGACCAAAGCAACATCTGTAAGCAAGTATGATCCTCCGCCTTATCTCCAAAAATATCCAAACTATCTCTATGTAAATATGTATATCACTTCTTTCACTTTATGTTGAGCTTTATTAGAAATCGTACTATACAAATTATTTGGGGTCACCAGTCTGTAACTATTCACTGAAGACCGAAGTCCCTGCCAGACTATGGTAAGATCTCTTTGTAGAAGCTACATGGTGGTTATGATTTGTACCCAACTCACGGGTAGCGCGTAATTTAAATGTTGAGTTGCTTTGAATTCGGTTGCCATGAGCCACAGAATCGCAAGTGTTAGTCAGGCTCCAACGAGAGAAAAAGTCATGTCCCAAAGCCTAGTTTCAAAACTCACGTGCTATGTTATAAATATGTGGCTAAAAAATCTGGAGGCACAGGTCGACTCAATGTGCCGATATGGCTATACACACGTTAAATGTGACACTTACTTATACCAGTTATTACAGATGGTATCCCAATCTATAAGTTCAGGAAAATTTCAGCGATGCCCCAACTACTTATCTAATATTTCTTAATGATTTCTTGTTTCTTACTTCAAATAATTCAAATATCTTGTAGTGGTTATAGTGTAGGCAGGTTCGTTACCAGCATTGAATCTCAGCAGAGGACTGAGAGAATTCAACATCCATCTAGAGTAATACTTACCTCTGGCGATGATAACAAACATCAGACAAATGATCAGGAGAAAAAGCCATCTATTGGGAAAAAATTACAATGCTAAGTAAGGATCACCACTACCACCACTTAGCAAGGATTTTCACCACTTCACGCAATCATATGGAGACGCGCTTCAGTAGATTTAATCATCTACTTAGCTTGAATGTCAACTTGACTATTAAAGTATCCCAAGAAGCGCCCTCCAGTGGAACCTCAGGGCAACCGAAAAAGAGGATTTAGTGGGATAGTACCTATATATAACGATAAAAATATATGGAAACAAATTGTAGGAACCCCATGTTCTCAAGTGTAATGATAAAGGAAAAAAAGTGTGGTGATGATAACGATGTCCTAATAGTGGGTAACATAAATATTAAGAAGGCAAATGCTCTCGATGTTCTCGTCATGATAACACACTGTGATATCCGATAAAAAAGTTAAGATTTCCCGGAATGTAATTTGATAAGATAATAAAAGTGGTGTCTAATAATGACATGTTTTACTTAATACACGTATTCCCATAGAGCAAATCTGTTCGTAATTAATTGACCTGTGAATTGCACAACGTAAATAAAATAAAAGTCCTCTTAAAGCGTTTTCTCATCAACATGTTCAACCTCCTTTAACTAATCACTTATTTAATTGAGAAAAAATTTTTCCCTGGAGCATATTTTTCATGTCAGCAAATAGTCACGAGTTGCTGGGGGACAAATCAGAAGAGAACGCTGGGTGGGTAGCAACTAAAAGCGTACTTCAGCCAATTCAACAATTGCTTTCAGCGACTTCTAACGCAGAGAATTGTTCTGGTAAAACGTCGCTTTTTTCTTTTGCATGTAGTGCCGTTTCTTCACCTGATTTCTGCAATCAATCGTTCCAATAACTACATGTAGTTTTCACTACTTATAGTTTCGCCTTTCTTTAGGTAGGCGGTTAACAAAATTTAAAACGGGTACCACAAATTTTGCTAGCAGGCTTTTTTGAGGCTGCTGTCCTAAAACTCTTTTTTTACTTTGGTTAAACAACTCTAAACAGCGGTGTGAGCTAACCTGACACCCACTTCAAGGCAACTTGCGTATGCCCGTACTACCTCCAGATATCTTTAAGGTGTCAGCTATCTAACGGCGTTATAAAACTATTTTGTGTAACATTTTTATATTGTTCGAAACTCTGCCGATTTCATGCGGCCAGAACGTTTAGTGCAAGCGCTTAAATCCTTACCATAGTTAGCATATTCATTGTCATATTTCAATATTTTTGTCCTAGATTGAAGAAACTAAGCAAAATTTCTCCCTAATCTTTTACAAAACAACAAAGACTAACCAACCAGGATAAGATGCTGAATAATAGTTGATTTCATTGATGCAGAGTCCCCCTCAACATTAATGTACAACAAAACTGCTAAAACAAGTGTAACCTCTAAACTAATAGCCAGAATGCCATGAAATTTTGACACTTACTGCTTGAAGTTTAGTTCTACTCAGATATAACATCCATCTGTTCGTCAACAATTTTACCATATATACTTGCATATGTATATCAGAACGACGATAGATATAAATATATCTCGTATTTTAAATGAAATACGAACTTTTAAGAATTTATTGAAAATTAAATGCTTTCAATGGAAATGAATATTCAATTTTCCTCATTTTTGGAGATCCATTTCTGCTAAGAATTTTCGGAAGTTATCTTCTAATTTGTATCCTTCATAAAAGGATTCTGAAGTGCCCAGAGGAATACAAAAATTTTTCTTTTTTTTTAATGCAAGAGCATTAGAAAATTCAAATCTGAAAAAATAAAATATTTAACCTTGGCTCTTAAATCTACTTTGTTAATTCAACTACAATTTAAGGGTACGCCTTAGAATATTAAAAAAATCAAAATTGCACTGGAACTTCCCCCACAAATCTCTCTCTAGCAAAAAAATAATTTGTGAAACATTGTAGTCAGATTGCATCAGAAGAAGGCAGGCCGAATCCGTCCACAAGACCGTCAACTTAGCATTTGTTTTTGTTTCATATTAAATTAACATATTTTGACAGCTTGTGGGCGGATATGGCACGGCTTTTTCTGATGCAATCTGCCAATAATTTTCCACAAAACATTGTTTAGAAACATTTCGGAGCGGCGTTACGGTTCAAACTTTACAAAACAACCCTAGTGTACATCGAGAACTTGTCACTCATCTGAATATTCGCTGTGGCTGTTATCGTTAGCAACTATTACGTTTTTATTATTATTATTTTTTAATTGACTTTTTAATTAGTTTCTAAGGATTTTCTTTAACAAACTAACAATATGTCCTACCACGATCTCATGATTTAAAATACTCACAAATACTAATTTTAAATAACAAAAAAAGTATTAAAATTAATTTTAAATTTAAAAAATAAAACCCATCTGAACAAGTTTTGAGATGAAAAATATTTTTTTGATTTAAAAGGAAGAAAACAAAATGAGAAAAATTAAAAAAACAACGAACTTTAATTATTTAGAATAAAATTATTTCTGCTTCCCAAAATACACTGCGGAAAAAATCCCAAAAATAAATTAAATAGACCACCTAAATGAAATAGTATGAAAATAAAAAAAAATAAAAAAAGAACTAAAAGGAAAAAAATAAAATAAAATAAAACAATAGAGTCTGTCAATGTTTGAGCTTTGGTTGTTAATAACTAAAAACAAAAAAGAAATCAATAAATAAATAGTTTTAGTATTACAAGAATAAAATAAAAATAAAATACAATTTTACAATTACAAGCAATTGTAGCAAAAATATCAATATTTATAAGATAAAAAAATACAACAAAAACCAAATAATTTAATGTAAATTATTATACATACATACTAGTATATTTATAGTTAATTGTTATTAGTGTTTACAACAACAACAACATAAATATAAAAAATACTACACGATATTACATACACAAAGAAGCTTATCGTTTAGTTTTTATTTTTGAAAATAAATTTCCTAGTTGGTCACACTATATGTTCATTTTGTAGTTGATTTGTGTGTGCATATTAAATAAACGCTGCATGTTTTTAGGCTGTGGTGAAATTAAACTTCTTTTGCTGTTTTAGCGATGACAGGGTAACGCTTGATATCTATTATTTATATTTTTGAAGCATGCAGTCTTGCCAACTTTGGTTAAACAAATCATACCGCTGATTGAAGTTTCAATTTTATATATGCGGTTGGCTTATTGAACGTTTTTGTAATTACCGTAGAATAATTAAAAAAAAAAAAAACAGAAATTAAGTCTTGAAATTAACTTTATGTTTTAATTTTGATGATTTAATTTTATTTTTTTAATTTGAAAATCATAACAGGGTGGGTCAATATTGATTTATGGCGCGAAATAAAGGTTTTTTAACAAACAATTATATTGAGACTTATTTTGTAAATCACTTTGGTAATGCGTTGCGTTGTTAGTTTGTTTTTTTTATAACAAAAACTAATTGTACAGAAATAACGCAATGCATCACGCAAGTGATTGGCAAAATCATCATCATCATCATTTATTCCTTTAACTCCTTGAAAAGTATAGGGCCTCTGAGAAACATCTTGTTCCACTTCCTTCAACACTGTCCTGCGGCACGTAGCCTTCGGCCTTCCTCTTTTCCTCGAGCCTTGTAGATTCCAGTCGAGCATGATACTGCAGATCTTATGCTGCGGTTTTCTGAGGTGGCCAACTCCATTTGCGATCAGCAATCATATAGGAGACTGGGCGCATTTTACACCTAACGAGCAAATCGTTCAAAGTGCGCTGAACGCCTCGTTTGACAAACGTTTGAAGTTTCTGCAAAATTGTCTCACAACCAATAAGCAATACAGAGATACCATTCGATCGAAATATTCGTAATTTCGTTGCGCAAACGCCATTATAGCCAAAGTTATTCTAGCGTCCACATCAGCTCTTGCGCCACCGTCGTCCGTTGTTATAACACTGCCAAGGTACGAAAAAAAGTCCGCAGATTCAACGAGGATGTTTTTTATATCAAAATTTGGTCTTTGTCTTATCAACAATAACTCTCAGGCAATGTTTCTCTGCCTCTTCTACTAGATCATTGAATTTCTCCTGCATGTCACTTTGCCGAACCGTGAGCAGACAAATGTTGTCGGCATAATCGAGATTTTCAAGCTGCTCAGTAAATATTAACGGTAAGCCTATGTTTCATTCATCCACAGATTTCTAAGACCATTAAAAATAATATTGGTGAGAGGATGCTGCTCTAACGAACACCACAGTTTGTTTCAATTGGATTAAACAGACGAGCATTGTGAAGAACTACATTTAAAGTCGTCGTATCAGAGTTGTTAGCTTGTTCGGTATCCCAGCATTGTGCAGGACATTCCATATTGATGCACAATTGATACTGTCAAAGGTCGTTCAAAAAGAAAGAAAGAAAGATCACCTTTTAAGAATTTTAATCGGGATAACCTCCAACCAGTCAGCAGACAATCGATCTTCACGCCAAATGGCGTCGAAAACCGGCTGAATTAGTTTTAAAATATTTCTGGGTAAGCTCTGAGTATCTCCGATTTACTGAGGTCTGCTCCTTGGGCCTTACCTGGCTTAAGATTCCTAATAGCGTTCGAAAACGCGGTCACTGAAGGAGGATAGCTGATTTATAAAATAAGCCACCCATTTTGTCCAACGATCGCTATACATTTATAGGCTCACAAATCAGGTCTATGGCGCCAATTCACTTCTCAGAAATCTACTAACTCTTATTTGGCCTCTGCTGTGTTGTGGTGGATTCACGTTTCGTTCACGGTTACGAAACAAAGCAGAAACTTGTCCATATTGCGGTTAAACAATGACGAATCTTTCTGCGAAGTTGTCTAACGGTTGCTTTTGTGGTCGATTGTAGGCAAGCGCGGAACCAATCTTGCGATCAAATTTCTCTTACCCAAGTCATCACTAAAAATTGAAACACTTTCAAACTCAGATCGGCCAATACAATATCATGGATTTTTTCCATTGTTTGATTGCAAAGACCTTAACTGGACGTCCAGACAGTTCGGCACTAGACCACTATTCTTACGATTGAAATTGATGAAAAAGTGATAGCATAGTATTGATCAAGCTTAGCCTTGGTTGTATAGGAAATTCTTTTTTTTTCAATTTTCTCCTCAAATACCGCCATAGTCTGCTATCGATGGCTATCAAACACAAAAAATAAATGACGCAGCTTTTATAAAATTTTCAAAGAAGTCAACTGACGGATGCCTGTTGACAGGAGTAATGTTGCCCTTTAAGTTAAAAGCGGGAAATTAAAAAACCGTCCTTTTATTTTGTATTTCTTTGCTTCTAATATTTTTAAGCATACTTATCCGAAAGCATGTCAAACAAAAAATTACGAGGGCCTTACTAGATTAGCTTAACATTTACGTGACGTAGACTGCACCAAACTTTCCCATACTGCTGTTGGGAGATCAAAAAAATTTTTTCTTGTACATGTACGGTAGTATGTGTAGGATTATTATTCGGTTGCAAAATCCAGGCCACTGATTTTTTTTGTCTGCATATGCTACTGAAGTTTGTCCAAAGTACCTTCAATTTTACGCAACAGCGCCACTACGCAAGATAACATAGCACTGTAAAGAAAATCGTTGTGTTTTGGAAATATTACAGAAGAAATTTATCAATATTGACTAACAAACAACAGGGTCATAAGTCTTATGATTATTGCAGAAGTTAAGAAGTGTTTAACTCTTTTGGTAAGATTGTCGTAGCAATTACTTAAGGCATAGTTCACTTGCGTTCAAATATTAGTAATGCAACGGTGGCATACATCTATTAATTTAACCGGGTAAATGTTAAGTCAAACTCTTTCTCTCGATGAAAGTTTATTTTTCAAACATCAACATTTGGTTACAATTTTAAAAATAATTTTATGTCATAACATCAGCGTATTCAAAAAGCCGTAAATTTGGAACAATATTCGAATTATGGGACAGACTACGTTTTAAAATAAAAACCGCTTAACTAGTTATAAATCGGGTGTATACGTACGTATATGTTTAACCAAAAAGTGGATTACTAACAAAGTTTACTTTGAAATGTCTCGAGTAAGGAATAAAGAACAGAGGTATGTTAGTGCAGACTTTACACATGTTCACAAATCGATGTTGTTTTCTCTCGTCAACTTTCCCTGTCTGAATAAATAGCAAATTTTTAAAAGATAGTGAAGAGAAAATGATAAAAAGATTACTTTCCGTAAGTAAACGTAGAATCCAAAATACTTTTGATTAAGTAACACTGTGCGACAAAAAAGAAAAACCTAAAACACCTGAGAAGTGATATCACTTTTCTGATAGTTGCTGTTGGGTGCAACAAGAATCTGTTTTCTCATGAGTTACGGGTAAAAATCCGGTTTTGCAGACGTTCAAGCACCTTTAAAATAATTATTTAGCTTCATAAAAATGGGTTTTAAGTTTTCGAGAAGAGTAACAGACGTTTTAAATGTTATCTTAGGTAATCTGGGTGTATTTCTTAAGCAAACACATTTGTTATCCAACTTTTTCGACATTTTATAGTTAAGACCTGTTTACGCTTACTCATTTATATTTATACAGTTATGAATTAAATGAGTTTTATGTGTTAAAAATCCATTGGAAATTGACAGAGTTATTAGGCTTTTTAGCAAAGCAGGGCTGGAATTGTGGCTGACAAGATAGACTTAAAGTATCCACACAAAAAATTGTCTATTGGGGTCAAATCGCATGATTTGATTTGATAACTGCTTACTAAACTTGCCTATCAATAGGTTCATGGTATCGTTTGCCATGTAGCATGTGGTAGAGTCTAGTTGAAAATAGAAGAATTGTACTATTTTAAGCAAAAGAAAAAACTCCATTGACTGTAACGTTGCGAATTTCACCGTTCTTGAAGAAGTACAGTCCATTAATGTTGCCGGTTTACAAACCATACCAAACAGTGCACCTTTCAGGGTACATTGTCAGCTCATGAACTGCCTATGGCTGCTCTTCACACTAAATTCAGTATTTCTGTTTGTTGAAGTACCCATTGCGACATAAATGAGTTTCGTCCCTTACGATAATTTTTTGATAGGAACACATTTCTTACACAGTACGGACTTAGAGAATAAAATTGAATTATTTGCAAGCTTTGTTCGTTTGTCAGTCTATACAATTGAACAATTTCTGGGCAATTCTGACATTACCACTTATCACGAGTATTTTTTTACTTTGCAAGATTTAAACCGAAAAACCAAAAAGCAAAAAATCACCCGTTAAATCGATTCTTAATTAAATCTAAAAATTGTGAGTGAAAATTTATTGTAATCGATATGCAATATAAATGACAATACATATGATGACAATACATTTGTAGTGAACTATGACTTTAACCAACCGATCAGCCTAAGCCAAAAATGTGTTAATATCTTATAAATCACTCAGAGAAATGTGATTAAGATCAGATATATGTACATACATAATTGGCCTTTACAACCCGTTTGCCGGATTTCGGTCCGTTGCAGCACCTCCTTTCAGGCACTTCAGCATATAGTGCGCCTTCGTCAATTGGTCACACACATCGCAGACCGGGCTTCCTCGGCCTGATCTCTCCACTGACTTCAACATCGAATACTCTACTCGCTGGTTCATCTTCTATAGCATATCCTAGACAGCGTACACGATGGATGTTAATTCGCTGGGCAAGGTCCATGCCATTATATAGCTTATACAGCTCATTGTCAATTTGAATATGGAATTCATTGCCAAACCGCGAAAGAATTCTGTCATGCTTCTGTTCTATAAACGAAGAGAGAGAGAGAGGTCTCTTTTACATAATTGTATATCAGACCATAATAACATTTGTTGGCAAAAGTGATTCTACGCTTGACCTCCAGACTGACATTGTTGATGACGGTAATGGCAGTGCCAAGGTAGATAGCCACATCGTATAGTTCTCAACCGTAACCTGGGACCCAATAGGCCGCACGACACTACTTGTAAACAACACATACTTCATCTTGACCTCATTTACCATTAGACCCATCTATGCAAGGAGCTGGACACTTTTGTAAAAGATGGTGCAACTGCAATGTACTTCCGCTATCTGCAGAACGAACTCCATAACGAAACTGAAGAAGAGGCACAGTATCAAAACGTTCTGATAGTTTCCTTCCTATCTTGACAGAGCTGTAGGAGTTGCTCAACGTCATTCTGTACAGTCTTACCAATTTTGCATGAACACCAAACTCAGACATTGCGGCATACATGGATCTCGTATTGGGCTGATTTACAGTCATGAGTCTTTTTCAATATTTGGCGTTGTGTAAATATCTGGTCAATGGTGAACTTATTAGGTCTGAAATCGCACTGATAACGTCCAATCAGTTCGTTGGCAAATGGCTTCAGTCGTTCACATAATGTTTAAGATCGGTTTGTGCAATATTTCGACCCGAGCCTCATATGATTCGCTAATAAAAATTTAACTTTAATACATCGGGTAAGTGGAATTTCAACTTACTTATTAACTTATTTATAAGGAGGATAATAGCGCATATTGTAGCTTTGATATGCTACATTTTGAAAATGTTCCAGTTTTAAACGTTTATTCCTATTTGGTCTAGCCATTCATATATATATATATATATATATATATATATATATATATATATATATATACTATATGTATATATTATTTTCAATTTATATTTAATTTTTATTTTTGAATTTGAATTGATTGAATAGTTAATAAATGTTCCATAAAATGCATAAACTGTAGTATAAAATTAAAAATTAAACTAAAACAGAAATAATTGTAAATAATAAAAATAAAATTAAATATAAAAAAACCATATAAGCATAGATATTATACAATATTAAATGATATCTTATTAAATATCTTAATTAAAACAAAAACACATATTTAAAGCAAATATAATTGAGAAAAAGTAAAGCTCTGTTTAGATTGTCAGTTCTAACAATATTGTCAGACAAATTCACAGAAAAAGTCTTACAATTGCGTGAATTTACAAGTTTTGGTGTTTCAACAATGGCAGAGAAGGAATTGTGAGATCATTGCCAAATGGACAAATTTTTAACATCTGACAACGACATCATTGTCGGAAAAAACTGTGAACTGACAACATACAATGTGGCGGCAATTTTAGTTTAGTAGTTAGTAGTTATCAGAAAATTGGCAATATTGTTAGCTCAGACAATCGTCTGAACATAGCATAATGTGCCAGAGAGAAGGTTTGAAATATTTAATTAAAAAAATAGAGGTTTGCTCATTCCCCTTTCAGAAAAAGAAAAGAAAAACTGTCAAAACATTTTATAAGAAAATCATTATTTATAGGCCACAGTTGGTAAACTCTAATTGTTTGTCACACATAGTTTTCCTTTAATTAGTAAAAATAAAATATAATTTTTTTGTTTTTTAATTAAGAATTTAATTTAGCAAATGCATTATTTTTTCTTCAATAAAAATTAAAAAAATAATAATAATAATATGACATAGTTATTTAATAAAATTGTAGACGTTTTTATTGTTTTTTGATGAGCATATTTTAGAAATTTAATGAAAATCTAATATTATATTAATAATACATACATATTTAGTAATATTTTTTTTTAGAAAAATATAAATAGTTGTTGAATATTAAAAATTAAATAATAAATAAAATAAAATAAAAATTAAAAAAAATCTCATCTCAACACTACTCAGCACATATTTCAGAATAATAAGACCAATTTAATAATTGGACCAATATTACATACATATGTATTTTAAAATTTTAAATTTAAAAAAGATTTAAACTGTTTTTTAACAAATTAGTAATGAATCACTAAAAATTTCGTTGGAAAAGTATTCAAATAACTCCACATATTTATAAAGTGTCATAGGAACTTCCTATTTCTAATATAAGTAGCATCACCGAAGAAAATTATAGTATGTCCGCAAGAGATTTTAAGTTACAAGTTATCCCGTTCACATGACATCTTTGTAATTCATTTTGATTGTGCTTATTCTTTTTCTTGTTGTTTTATTATTTTTATTTATTTGCCGGTAAATTGTATTTTAGAAATGAAAAAAAAGATTATAAAGTTAAACACACTTAGCGTAGAGAACCACCCGGCATAAATTGGAGATCACTTTGGCTTTGTGGTATCCACAGGGTAATTGAAACTGAATTACTTACAATTTGGGTAATTCGCTCTTAAAATTTTATATGTGGCATAATGGTAGTTGATGATCATAATTGGTAGTTGAATTATGAATAAGAGTGCGAATTATGATAAAACATTGTCGTGTGATCATAGCATAATATTATTAAATCAAAAGTTCGATTCTTAGCTTTGCTGTTGTCGCTAGCAGCCATAATTAGGAGAAATTATCAAGCTTTCGTTAATAATATAAAACAGATTACTCGACTCATGTCAGCTGCGTGACAATAACATAACTCTGTAATATCATTTTATTTTTTCAACAACAACGCAAATTACTTAATATAAAACAAAAAGAAAAAAAAGATAAAAACAAAAGGTAGTGCTTCTGAAAGACATTTTGTTCAATAGACACCATCCTCTCATACCACAGCGGTATTTTTTCATAAAAAGTTGTCAATGTTATAATTCCAAAACTTGAAAACTACCGCTTGAGTGCAATGTGTTCTGTGTACATTCAAAAATTGTGAAAAGTAAATAATTAAAATAAAATTGTGAAAAGTAAGTAAATAATAATTGTGAAAAGTAAATAATTTACGTAAATATTTTATTAAAGATTATAAGTATTGGATTTTGAATCGTCTCGAAACAGATCAAGAAAAATCGTCATTTTATAACCTAAAATCGTCAAATAGTCATTTTGGTATTTTGAGGGGTAAAAATTATTAAAATGCAGAGAAATCGTTATTTCTGGCAACAGTGCAGACAATTAACTGTTTAACCTTCACACGCAAGCTGTTCAGTTTTCAAAGCGTGATCTGTGTGGTAGGAAAGCATAGTTGGCAACCCAACCGGGTTTTTTTATATATTTTTTCGTAGTTTTTTTTACTACGAAAACAATTCATATTTAGATATTGGAATATTCGTTTTAGCTCAAAATTATAAGGAATTACAAATTTATCAAAATAAAAATTTATCAAATCACTGTTTACATCTTTTCCCCACCTCTGAGCCAATTTCCGAATCTCGTCTCAGAAAAATTTTTCGTCTTTTGAGGCGATCCAATTTGATGCTAATTTTATATTTCTTCAAAAGAAACATCGAAACAGCCAATAGTCAGAAGGAGAATACGGCATGCAAAAGCAAAACATAATCTGTCCGTCTGTCTTTATATTCCAGCCATTTTTCTCGTAATGCACGGTTGAAACCAAGTAATTGCAGTCTGCTCCGTTCATCGGATTGTAGCCGCTCATAGTACACAATGCCGCCTCGATACCACAAAGAATGCAAAATTGCATTATAAATACTAAAACAACGCAATTGTACTAACAAATAAAAAATATTGTCGAAGTGAACGAAATTCAGAAGCAATTATAAAACCCAAAAAAACCGAACAAAAAACGCTATAAAACTCCCTGTAGGAAACTCGCATGGTCTTTTCTTACGGGGTATTATTTTCTATAAGCTCCATATTCGATTAGTTGCCTTTTTATTGAGCTTGATATAATACCTTTACCCACCTGTCCAAAAATGTTGTATTACTGTAAGTGTTTCCCTTAATCTGCGTTTCAATTCGATACGAAATTTTCTTCGTTTCGTAAATTTGGAATTCTGCTTTTCGATTCCGTTTAATTCCTTTCAATTGTATGTTTTCTGCATTATAGCCCTTTTTACTTTTACGAACATCTTAGTGAAAAGCACGGAAGATGTTGAAAAAGTATAACATGCATTTACATTTGCAACATCAACTCCGCTGTCAAATTAAAGAAAGACGCATAATTTTTGCTAATAAAAAAATATAAAAAAATGAATTCCAGGAAACATTTATAATTCGGCTTGCTCTTAATAATATTAATGCAAAAACAAACTCAATTATCAATGCAATGCATTAAAATAAAATAATAAAAACATGCGCCATTCTTGAAGACGATGAAGAAACATTTTTAGAATTGTTTGTTTAAAGGGTTATATTTTTTTCTTTATTATCTTAATTACTATCTTATTATTCTAAATTTGCAATAGGAAAAAAAACACTCATGATATTTTAAATTTACGAAAAAGACATAACTTACATATGTTGTATACATATATACAATGTACATATACATATTAATGTATATAAACATTAGAAATATAAACAAAAATATTGCCAACATAAACGTCATTTTATTAGAGATCACAAAAAATAAAAAAAATCGAATTTATTTGCCATATTTCTAGTGAAGACAATAAAGCTATCGAAAGATGTAAGATGGAATAAAATGAGTTGGGAACAGCGTTGCCGTTGGTTATTTTTAACCAAAATTGATTTTTTTTGTCATTGAAGGGTAGATGTGTACTTTTTTATATTTTGGTTACTTTAATGATTTAATGATTTCTTTTAACGACCGAAACAAATGGTAGTCGGACGGGCAAGATCTAACTTATGAATAGTTTCATCGGATCTTAGAACATTTGACCGATTGTTGGCTCAATAGATATATTTTTCATCGCCAGAAATGATTGGATGCCGCGACAACTTTTTTTGTAACTTTCCAGCAAGATTTCGGACATGAAATTTCGGCTTTCAACATCATTTACTCGCAGTAATGCCTTCAATTCATTAATTCTAAACATTTTTGTCTGACCTGGGCAGTCTTCCTTTTTCATGTCAAAATTATCATATCTGAACTTCATAAATAATCTCTCGTACGATGAGATAGGGGGGCATATTCAGGATAACCTTTGGTAAGCAATCAAAATAAAAAACTTCGTTGTTTGTACTATTTCATTTAGTGGATAAGTGAGAATAAATGTCAGACATATTTCAGTTTAACGCTATTGTTTCGTTCGGGTATTTAGCGATTCATTAAGATATATGGCAATCAATAAAGGCTATTGAGCTAAAATTATTAACAAATAAATTTTAAAATCTTATCATAACCAAACGTCATCATATGGCACATTTTCTAGTGTGCAAAGTTTGTTATCACATAGTTAAAATATTTAACACAAGCAGGAGAATATGCCTCATCAATTATTGCAACACGTTTTTTTTATCAATATGTATTCAGTCAGTACTGCTATAAAATCCATATATAAAATGATATTTTAATGTTTTTTATATTAAAATTAGGATTTAAAATTATGGTTATTTTTGGTTACTCTTTTATAGAAATTTGTTTACCAAAAATTCGAAGTTGTGGCAACACTGGTTGGGAACACCTTTTTAACACTGTAGGGTTCTTAAGGGAAGATGTTAATATCTTTGTGAACTGATGTTAGTAGATGTGCTCCAGTGTAAAAAGGCTATGGCGATCGTATCTTCGTTTTTCCCTGTTGTTAAAGTTGTGATGAAGATTCTTTTGATATTTTTTTAGTCCAAAATTTATTATTCGCAAAAACTCATTACTATAGTATTTATTTTTATTAAATACGAAATAAAAATATATAAAAAATATTAAATACAAATATGAATTAATGCTTGTTTATTTGCATGAAAAAGACAAATAAAAAATGAGAATGGTTCTTATTGAACCCCTTTGTGTATGCTCTACATTTTGAGTTTTTATTACAATTTGTTTATTTTTCTGTTTCTATTACATACGTTCCTATGCTTTTGAGAACAAAATGGTATTCTTTTACCTTCGATTCGGTTTTTTTTAATACCAATTTTCGATCGAAAGGTAACCGAATACGGGGACGTAATCGAAACGTTGAATAAGGGTGATTATCTGCTCACTCATGGAGTCAGCTTTCCTCAGGCCCAGTTGCTTTCACAATTTCATTTCCGTTGGGACATTGAATTTGCAGCTCATAACGTGTTGTCTGGAAAATTAATGAGATAATTTTTCAAATGAATAACAAAGAACCGTGCATTGTGGGGTTAAAAAATCCTATTAATACAACTTTACTCGATTTTCAAGAAACTTTTCAACACGTATAGTAAAGCTATTTGTATTTCTCTAGATCATTAAATGAGATTAAAGACACATTTAAGAATTACATACTTACATTACAACATATACGAGTAGTTGAGTAGTGTTAAAATATAACAAATTAAGCACTAAAATAGAAGAGAAAAACAAATAAAAATATTTTGAAAATTTTATTTTTAAGAGTTTTGAACAAGAAGAAGAATAAAAAAATAAATATTTAAATTTAATTTGCAAACAAAAAATAAGCTAATTACATACATATTATACATATATACATACATATATAAAAAAATTAAAAAAAAAACAATAAAATATATACAATAATATTAATTGGTGAAAAGCAAATAGTAAACGAAGCGGTTAAAAAGCATAACTGATGATGATGAATAAGAAAAGAAAAACAAATATACGAACGCTGAATAAATAAAAATAAATAAATAAATAACTTAAAATGAAAACAAAGTTTATATGAAATAAAAAAATATATAATTTAAATTGTGAACAACAAAATATTTATAAAAAAAGTAAAAACAAATTATTAATTAAATTTTCAAAGTAAAAAAAGTACCTATAAAAACCAAAAGACAGAGTTGTCTCATTAAAAGGAAACTTGTAAAACGTACACTACATACACATACACAACAAACACATACACGTATGTGTACTAATACTCACTCCCTCTATACTTGAAACAGAGATGTTTTTTTTTTTGAAAAATAAATTTAAAATTTAAAAAAAGCGTTACAAAGAAAATAAAGAAAGCAACTGCAAATTTATTGCTGCGTAAAAATTAAAAATAAAATAAAAAAATTCTATAATTTTTGATATGAATAAGTGTAATAATGAAAGAATGATTGAGAAAACAATAATAAAAACAAATTAAGAACAATTAGCCTAAAAGAATATTTTTTAATTTTATTATGCCCCTTTTGGCTTTTTCCAATTTTTATTTTTTATTTTATTTTTTGTTAAAATCATACACTATTTATTCGAAACGATAACCTTTTTTATAAAAAAATAATGTTTTTCATAAAGAAACTCATCTAATACAACACATAATTATGAAAAAAAAAATAATATTTAAATATAATTTAAAATTATTTTTAATTCTGACTGTACATTAAAGCATAATAATTATATATAAAATATAAACAAAAATATTACGCAAAAACACAATAACAATAATTATAAAATAAAAGAAAACTAAAAAACAAAAAAATATTCTATAAAAGTTTAAAATTACTGAATTAAAAAAAAGAATGAAAAGTTTAGATACAAATTTTAAAACTGAAAAGTTAAAACAATAAAAATTACAAAAAGAAAACATTTAAAATGAATTTTATTTCAAGTTTAAAAAGGATAACAAATCACAACTCTTTTAATTTCAACTCTGATTTTGTGTCGTTGGAACAGTTTAACTGCCAAATCCATCAATATTGTTCTTTTGTCAAGATAAAAAAAAATGAGTAAAGCTGGGATCACACGATTGCCTCAATAACACCAATCTGATAAAATTTTTATTGTGACAAATTAGCGCACACCAATAAAACTGTCCCAATACAAAATTCTGTATTTACACGGTTGTCTTATTTCATACAAAATTATTGTCACACGATGGCGCGAAATGATATATTGACAATAATTGTCCCAACGCTGTCACATGATTGCTCTAGTTTATGGAAACTCTGTGAATCAGCTGTTGTGGTAAACTAAATTTTTTGGTGTTCAAAATGGTTCGTTCTTGAAAAAAAGAAAATAGCGTCTTCTCTATTCATGTAAATAGAAAAAGAGAAGAAGAATTGTGTGGGTCAGGCTCACTAGAAGGGCCATTGATGGTGCATATGAGAAAATATTTCAATAAATTAATTTACATAAATATGTATTTATTTAAATTGGAATATAATTACAAATTATATTTAATCCTCTAAAGTAAAGACGATTGGTTTTCTACAAAAATATGTGTCCGCTTGATAAAAAAAAAGTCAAAATAATTAAAAAAGAAATGTTAGAAGTGTGTGAAGCAATTTACATATAAATAATTAAAAAATGCATATTTTAAGGGAGGACAATTATAAATACCGTACAAACATGTGTTTTTTCAGAATGAAATCAATTAAAAAAATAAAAATTGGTGAGTATTGTGTTCTATAATCGTAGCACAAGAATACAAAAAATATTGGTGTATTTTTGGCAATTACATTGGTGCATAATTGCCTTTAGAGCTTTCACACGATTGCCACACCAGGGTTGCATTTGATTGGGATAAATAAGCACAATAACATTATGAGTTGCCGTATGAGCCAATAAATTGTATAATCACACGATTGGCATATAAAATAGACTAATTATTGGTGCATTACGACAATCGTGTGATCCTACATTAAGATCCTACATTAAGAAAGTGCTACGCGAGAATAATAACATGAGCAATAGCCAATATTGTCTTTCAAACCATTTTGTTGGTCTAGCAAATCTTCAGAGAAGTCTGACATAAATCGACACTAGAATAGTCGTTTTCTGCGTTTTCGTATCACTGTAACTAATTCATGAATTCATGACCTGTGAAACATGATCAACATTCTTGACAGATAAGTAAAGATGAAGGAATTTTGTGATCATGGGGTGGTCATACCTAAAGCTTTACAGCAAGTGCACACTTGGTATATCATATTGTTACGAAAAGAAAAATGCCTACAACAAAATACACAAACATTTGTTCATTTAAAGCTATAAAGTTTATTATGAAAGTTATTCTATTGCCTTGTGTCAAGGCTACGATCACCCTGTAAAGGCTGAATTTATTTAAAGAGTGATACCAAATCAATTTTGGGTATTTAAATGTTACATTTGAATTAACGTAGCTGAATAGAAAGTTGTAGTATATACAACAACATTCGAAATTAATCTCAATCGATATCTATCTGTATTAGCGCGGGTCGATTGAAAAATTGCCCAAGTGACAAGAAAAATCGTATTCTAGGGATCAAATTAAGAAACTTTGCCTAAGGAACTCCCCCAGGGAGTTTCCAGGGGGTGTGCCACTAGCGTGGATGGTCGGCCCTCCAAACTGAGTGGAGGTTGATCATACATTTAGGCTCCATTGGGGCACTCTAAATGGATCAAAGTGGGATTTATCAAAATTTGAAAAAATTTGGTTCAAAGTAAGGAACATCAGAATTAATTGAAGAGGTATGGTTCCTTGGGCAAAGTTTCTTATTCCGATCCATAGAATACGATTTTCCTTGTCGGTTGGGCGAATTTTTGCGTCGCTACAAATCGACCCGCCCTAATCGTTTAAACACTACCACCTCTCGGTTGACGAGTGAGTGCAGGGACTTATTGAACACCCTTAGACTTTCTTCTAAGGCCTCCCTCGTTTGGATTCCGGGATACCGAGACTGCCAGGTAAAAGAAATAGTTGGCTCGTGCAGGATCGGCGTCAAGCGAAAAGAGGCTGGTCTTGGTGGTATTATCAATAGGTTCGCTAAGGTGGCAGTTCTTGACTTCCACTTTAATGGGACGGAATGTCTAGCTGTCAGGTCCTGCAGAATTACGAGGATGACTTGGCCGCATTGGATCGCACTTTAATCATGATAGAAAGAATGTATTTCCAGCGTGTGGTTGCGGTAGAATGACCGGTATTGACGACATCGTACGGATGGAGTGATGTGGCAGATGCTCATACTGGTTAGATGTGAGGCATTGATGCACTCTAGGAGGCAGTATCTAGGTGGCTATCAGATACTAGGTAGGGAGTTGTTGCGGTTGGTACCAACCGACATCCTGAATTTCATTAGATCGACGAGTTGGGAGGAGATATTATAGGTAAACCATATATGGATGGAGGACTGTACAATAGATCGAGAGGTTGTATACTTCAATGATAATAATAATAAGAATAATAATATTAACTTGTCAATCTATCATGCTATTCAATGTAAACCTGTTAAAATATCATTCTAATTACGAAATATAATAGCAAATATGTGGATTCTGAGTAGTATGATAAAGGTTCGTACCTCAACCTCTTAGCTTATAGCCATAGTGACTATACAAGTATGCACCCGTGAATTACCTTAATGGAAGAAGACTTTTGTTACTACTCTGAATAGGATCCTTTCTGTTTCAAATTAACTAAAAAATCTGCCTTAGCCAGTTTTGGAGCACGATAAAGTAAAATTTACTGTCTTAGTTGCTCTTTGACAACTGATGTGTAGTGAGGTTCTCAGAAATGGGCAAACCAATTTTATATTGTAAGCCCTTAAACAAAAGGTGAAGACAACACCAAGCTTTTTATGCATATGCGATTTTTGTAGGTCCATTTACGAGCTATTGACGTTAGAGTGAGCCCCTTTGTATACCATAAGTTTTACTTGAAAACGATATTTGTTACAGCATTTAAACTCTGTGTTAGTATATAGAAAGCGTATGCAGGAAGCTTAAATTTGGTGTGGTGGCTTTACTATTGTTCAACTAGATTTTTAAAACGGTAATAGTAAGAGTCTCTAAATTTGGTTGAAATAAATTTGTGGTCAATACAATTCATCAATCAAAAATTGGGCCGAAAAGTATAAGTGGGAGCAGCACGTCATATACACAGTAAATACTGTTTTTTGTACATCTTTTTAACGGTAATAATGGAATAAGAGTGGTTCTAAATTTGGTCTAAATTTGCTGTGGCATCTTCTATACAAATTAAATATTGAATTTTATGTATCAAGAGAATAGAAAGTTTTGAAGTTGGTCTAAATGACATCTTACATAGTGCAAGCCATCAGTTAAAAGGTGGGCGGAATCGGATAAGTGAGCATGGTACCTCTCATACAAATTAAATATTGATTTTTGTATATCTTGAGAATGGTTAGAGTTGAAGTTCTAAAATTGGCTTAAATAACTTAGCAGTCAATACAAAACATCATTTTAAATATATGAAATTTTGCATGTGTAGAAAACAGTAAGAGTTAAAGCTTTCTTTAGCCACATTAGTTCAAAAACAGGTACAACACAAAGGCTTCACACAACGCGGAAAGTATTATTCTAGTGTACTATAAAAGGCAGAGCACAGTGCGTTGTCCCATCACTAATCACGGATTTTGATAAAGTAATAATCCGCTGTATAAAATACTAAACATTTTTTCGGCTACTTCTCTATATTGTCGCAAGAGGCCTCTAAACTCAACTAATTTATAATATGATAAGAAATACTATGCAAAAAATGATTTTAGGTGCTTCAAAAAATAGCTGTGAAAACCCTGTTTGTTTAATACATTTTTAGAAGTTGGGCTTTTCAATTATTTTATAATATTATAAACAAAATAAGAAAAAAGTTTTAAATTTTGCGTATGGGTTTTATTTATTTATTTTTATTTAATCTAAAAAAATTCACTTACTCAATAAAAATTAGAACTTACGAAATTTTGAAGGAGTATTATAAAACATATATAAAAATAGATATTTTTTTATTTCGGTTTTTAAAACTATATAATATGGCCTATCAAATAAAAAAAATTAGTACAACTTTGTCCTGCAACTTAAACAATTTTGAAATTATAAAAATGTGTAATTTAGAAAATTCATCAAAAATTTTACTAATTTTAAAAAGCTTGAAGTAAATAAAAAATTTAAAATAATTTGGTTAATCACTTAACAAAGAAATAATTAAATTTATTATTCAAATTTAAAATTTGCGGTACAACATCGAATTTTTAACAGTTTCCAATAAATTTTTACTCTTTTAAGCCCGCAAAATTGAATGCATGAAAAAGTTGTCGCAAATTTGAATTTATTTATTAATATCAGTAATTAACAGAACTTTAAATCTAAATAAAAAATATACATACAGATATGTTTTTGCTTTTTTTGTTTTAAGAACATATATATTGGCAGTGGCTTGTTCCATTGTTCTATTTTGTCAAATTTTCGCTTAAGCCTATACTAAGTCCTAGTAAAGTTATTCCATTCGCTCTATGGGAACGACGCATTGTTCGGCGCATTGTGCCCAGCCTGTCAGTTGTAATATAACAGTCAAAGAGTAAAGTTGTGCTAAGGCGCTGATAAAAGTACTGAGTAATTTGTGTATTAAGTGGAAGTTAAATGACTTACTGTATTAAGTTAACCCATATCTTCCCAGCGCCCCATTGAAGATGCATTTGCATTTAATTAATAAGTACTATAATTTTTAATATTGTTCAACATTCAATACTATATAAGATTTAGAATTTCGTTCTAGAGGTGTATTTGGTAAAATGCTTGCAATTTAGTGAATTTTGGCAAACATGGCCTCCCAAAGAAATAAGTAAATTCATATATAGAGTTTTATTGACCGTTAAAGAGATATTATTATTACTTTTGTTTGTTTTGCTAAACTTAAGTTAACAAATTTATAAATATATGTTTTCGAATTGTTTAATTGTAAAAGCACAGCTTCATACAACGCCCCATTTAAGGTGCAGTTCAAAACAGTTAACAAATAAAACAGGAAAATTATTGAAATATTTTCGATTGTTTTGAAAGGTACTAAGCAAAGATTAATAAAAAAAAAATTTAATTTGTCGATTTTGATATTCTGGAAAGATATGGGTTATAGCGTGAAAATAAAAAGAACGCAACTTAAAATAGTTCAAACGTTTTAAAATGGTTAAAACGTAACAGTATTGTTTTTGCAGTCAGCATTACTTTAGCCGAAGTAATTGAATGGAAAGTAGTTGATTGATGTCCAGATCATGCATTATGGAATAAGACAACACAAGGCTCTCAATCGTCAAACGGAAAAAATCCCATAATGCATACCAAACAGTCACTATTTCCAGATGCAGTGGCTTTTTTTTCAAAAAAATGAAATTACAAGAGAAGGTTTTCGTTGGATTATTTTTCACAGCTTTCGACGTGGATTACCCCAACAAGAATGTGTCGATGAACTCAGTTCTTTGTATGGCGATAAAGCACCATCAAAAAACGTAGTATATCACTGGTATAGTGAATTCAATCGTGGTGGTAATTCGGTCGCCGACGAATTCCGTAAAGGTCGCCAAAAATCGGTTGTTCTGTTACAAAATATCGATACAGTGAGTGAACTAATAATGCAAGATCGACATGCGATATATGGTGAGATAGAGGCATCCTTTCAAATTAGTTCCACTTCAATACACACGATTTTGCATGAGAAGTTCAACCGTGGTGCTTCAAAAGACGTGTATAAAATCGTGATAGGTGACGATTCATGGACATACGTGGACGAGCCGGAAACAAAATAGCAATCGACCCTGTGGGTAACCCAAGACAAGTTAAATCGAACAAAAGTTGTTCGTGCAAAATCACACCGAAGAAAATTGTTAGCGTCATGTTCCGCTTGAGCAACGTAGGACGGTCAATTCTGAGTGGTACACGACCATCTGCTTGCCGAAAGTTTAGGAGAAGTTCGTAAAACCATCTATAGAAGACGAATCATTCTCCATCATGGCAAAGCGAGCTCTCACACATCTCTTCAAACAGGTGAAGTTTCGAGCAGTCAAAACATCGAATTGATCTCTCATCTTCCATACAGTCCTGACAATGACTTTTTTGTTCTCGAATTTTAAAGGTAAACAGCATGGTCAATGACTTACGAATGCCGCAGAAGCAGTTGAAGCGTTCAAAAATCA
Organism: Wohlfahrtia magnifica; assembly: GCA_023159175.1. Lineage (NCBI taxonomy): Eukaryota > Metazoa > Arthropoda > Insecta > Diptera > Sarcophagidae > Wohlfahrtia > Wohlfahrtia magnifica. The sequence goes on along the minus strand of JAKWBJ010000212.1, from coordinate 26,784 downwards.
TGTTTTGGAGGTGTCTCATGAGGAATGGAAATACTGTTTTGCGAAATGGTTTGAAGGAATGCATATGTGTATTGATCATCAAGGAGAATATTTTGAAAAACAATAAACCCATTTTGATTTAAAAATATTTGTTATTGTTTGCTATTCCCGAAATATAAATAGGACTTTATGTCAACGTTTCATCAAATATCAGTAAAATATTAGAGGTCTTCAAATAAAGGTGTGCAAAACAAAAGCATGAATGTGTTTACTTACATGCGTACATATGTATATATATATACTTATGTATGTCAAATTTGTGTATGTATTCATCCATGAATTTTTGTGTGTAATAATTGTACGTCTCCTGTGCATGCAAACTATTCATTTATTTCACACTCTATAACTGAATATTTTCTAACGGTTTTATAAAAATACTATGTTAGCATGTTTATTCAATGTTGCCAATTTAGCTATTTTACTGTTAAATCTAACGTTTTTTAGATGTTATTACGACATTTTTCTATTAAAAAAATTTTATTTAAAAATTATTTTATTCCTCAAATAAAACTACATTTTAAGAATATTTTTGAGATTTATGAACAATTTGCTTAAGTCGGTAATTTCAACAAGAAAATAATTACATGTATACATATCGCTCCTTTATTGCAACAGTGTCATAACTCAAAAAAGTGATTTTTCTAAAATATGCGGAACATTGTGATGTATATTGTGTGAAAAATCTTTGCGATTCGTATAAAATTATGAGCACAGGAGTCAAGCGTTTATTTCCATTTCAATGTTAAGTAATGGAAAATTGAAAGAGTTCTACTGAAAAATTCTATTTTTTGAGTTATGACACTGTTGCAATAAAGGAGCGATATGTGTTTTTGTTTAGAAGAACTAAGCATGAGTGATATTTACATTTAAAACATATGGTTGGACAATTTGCGAGCGTATTTGTGTGTTGTTACACTTGCCACACTTGTCTACGCATTAATTTTGTAACATTTCATTAACATAGACGCATACACACACTAACCTATAAAAATGTCCGTATTTTTTTCTCTAACATACATTTTGTAAAAGAAAACACTTAAAGATCAGTGTTGCCACAGATTTTAATTTTTTCTAACCAAATTTCAATGAAAAACGAATCACAAATTGGATAAAAAATAGCCAGAACTTTTAACTCCGACCATTTAATACAATTCAAATTGCTTCTCGGTATCTCATTTTTGGCCACTGATTCAATACAATTCTGGTCACTGTGCCATGGTTTATAAGTCTATAAGTTTAAAATATGGATGAATTTTTACCGAAACCTGCACGATAGCAGATAAGGCCTGATGAGACGTTGCCACCATTCCTATTTACATAATCTCCCCTCACTTGGGGTTACTCTCTAATAAAGAAAAAGCTGATTTTAACTAAAACTAATCACTTTTTATTGAATTTGTCCATATAAATTAATTCTTTATTATTTTTCCGAAAAATTAGGGTACAATCAAGAGAATTTCAAAAATAGCGAAGATATTAAATACATTTATGTTAAGTACGAGTATGTGTTTCTAATCAAGTGAATTTTGAAATTTTATGTCTAGAAGTTCTACTATTTTTTAATAAATATAAATATGTTTTTTTTTTCTAATTTTGAAACACAAAAAAATATTGCTCCAACCATTTAACGTAAAAATATTTGTTTTATTACTCTGCGGAAAAAGTAATCAAAATAGAAAAAAAGTGCAAAAACGGCAACGCTGTTAAAGATGCTCTTTTACTTACACAGCTACATGAGTAAGAAATTATAACAATAATATTAGTGGCATAATACATTGTTTTTATAACGGCGTTAATTTGTGTTACAAAGTATGTACTTTAGTTGTTGTTGTATTATTACGTGAAAGCTTTTCTTTGTATTTTTTTTCTAATGTGCGTCTTTTTTTTCCTTTCCTTTTGTAAGAGACAAACAGCAAGAAAGATTAGAGAAAAAATGAATGTTTTTCTCTTTTTATGTATGTGAGATCAACATTTCTTATTATGCACGTCAAAGAGTAGTTTGCAATTGTTTTTGTTATATTACAAATGTTGTTTTACTTGTTTCGTTTGCTTGTGGAGTAACTTTGTACCGTTAAATTTTCAAGCTCAAGTTCAACTCATTCAGTTTGATGGTAAGTTATCAAACTACTAAGCAACAAACAGCCGACAGCTAAACCATTTGTTGCTGTTTCATTGTGTGTGCGTGTGTGTGTGTGTGTGTGTGTACTCGTATGGATTTGTGTAATGAATTTATGTAACATTTTTTGTTTGTTTTTGTTTTTCACTTTGTTAACATTAAAAGCAAAGAAGGGTGTTAAAATTCATATTATGAGCCATGTTGTTGTATTTATGTTGTTTCTGTAATAATAAAAGTAATCATATATTTTTCAGTGTTGCACAACGACAACATGTAAAAAATAATTTACATAAAAATGAAATGTAAAAATAAGATCATGTTGTGGATTTTTTTTTACTTTTTTAAAATATTTCTTTTATTTAATTAAAAATTATTGATGAAACACAATATATTATTAATGGAGCATATCAAAAATTAAAAGGAAATTGCAAAATACATTAGATGGGCTTTTTTGTTTTAGGCTATTTCTTAGCTTGATTAGTTGCTTGCTTCAGGTTTTTGTTGAATTACTTCTCTCGTAAGAAGCCCTTGTAACCTTAGCGACCCATGGTTACCAAATAATAACGATACAATGTTTACGTTTTTCGAAACAGTGTAGCAATGTATTGAAAAATAGGATTTATTTACATGCTCAATAGATCGAAATACACAAATTCTATACAAACATCATTTGAGCAAAATATAAGAAGTCAGCAATGTTCTGGGAAATGCTGGGTCAATGTGCAGTAACGGTTTATACCTGATCAATTTAAAGAAGAGATCTACTGGACTATTACTTGGACTTGTTTGATAGGCCGAAATGATTACGGACGATGAAAAGTGGATCAAAGCAAGGTGTAGTTTTTTTGACGGTGAGATTGAAAGGGAATTGTTCTATTGGTCAAACACTTGATTCTGATCTCTACTGCCAAGAATTAACAATATTGAAGCAAGGAATTCACTTAAAACGGCCAAAATGGGTCAACAGAAAACGTGTTTTGTTTTGTTCATGACAACTTCAGACCACACACATCTCTGATGACAGGCAAAAACAGAGAGAGAATTTGTTTGAAAAGTTTTCATTCATCCACAATATAGTCCGGATCTCGCATCTTTGGATTATTATTGTTTCAATCCTTGCAGAATTCTCTTAATGCTGTAAATTTAAACTACGTAGAGGTCTGCAAAAAGCAGATAAATTTTTCGTTCAAAAAGTCTTCACTCAAATGTTTAATAGCTTTTTACAAAATTTGGTGTAAAGAAAACTTTGATCAAATATGCTTTAATCTTCACGAGCCATATTTTTTCTTGATTCTTGGCAGGCTGTAAAAATCTTGTAAATCAAGCGAAATTAAGGCCATCTGGCAATCCTATTCGGATATAAGCTAAAGGGAGAGGCTACTGGTCTTACCAAAATCTTAAAGTGGGTTTTTTCTTAAAGTAAGGTTAAGTCAGGTGGTTAGTTAAGCGAATTAGCACCCAAGTACCGTTTTGAAAAAATGGAAAGAGGGAAAATCAGGCACTCTAAACAGTTTATAGAATAGAAAAGATAGAGGCGATCTAGGTCAAAGCACTAAGCCAGGCCATTAAAGAAAGAAACCTTAAAGTACCTTTCTTTTCTGCCTGCAAGACCTGGACCTGAAGCTTTTACAATTAGGTATAAACGACAAACCCATTCTCTCGGTATGTGTCTCGCTAGCCAAAAGATCCGAGTACGCCTTTAAGAGTTTGGAAATAAATTGGCGGGATTTTCAGAAGTTTCCGTGTTCTACTCCCGTCATAACGAGGTTATAGCATCCTCGAAATAGCGCACGAGGACATGGAGCTCCACCAGCTCTATATCTTTCCGCAGAAGAAACTATAGATTTTTCCTTTGAAGACAATCATAAGACAGCAGATGTCAGAGTATGAGGTGGCAAATAACACAAGAAACACTGAGGAACTAGTAGCAAGTTTATCAATCCTTTATTTCTAGTGATGCCGTTCTCTCCTGGTAGCCAAATTAAAGATATAATATATGGATTATTGAGGAGTTTCATCTTCTCCTTACAACGGAGAACGATGGCTTTGAAAGCAGTCTGGCTATCAGACAAAATCCTGATCACCGATCTCTTAGCATTATACATGCCTGCATGATTGCAAAAACCTCCGCAAACGCTAGAGGTCTCCGGTATTCTAAAGAATACAGAAAGTTTGCAGATTTGGAGAAAAAACCAGCCACCAGAATGTAATACCAGAACCCATAGAACCAATAGAAATATTCTCATATCCATTCCTTCCTTTCAAGGAAGAAAGCCCTGGCCTATTTTGCAAAATCTAGTTTGCGGATGGCCATGTCCATCGTCAATTCCCTCAGAAAAGGAGTAATATTATAAACACATAGAGGACGGCAGGCTACATAACTACACGTCTACAATTGCCGATAGCAGCATTACATTACATAGACATTCATGTCTTTATATTTTTACTATCAAAAACCCGGCGTAATAATAATAATAATAATAATAATAATAATAATAATAATAATAATAATAATAATAATAATAATAATAATAATAATAATAATAATAATAATAATAATAATAATAATAATAATAATAATAATAATAATAATAATAATAATAATAATAATAATAATAATAATAATAATAATAATAATAATAATAATAATAATAATAATAATAATAATAATAATAATAATAATAATAATAATAATAATAATAATAATAATAATAATAATAATAATAATAATAATAATAATAATAATAATAATAATAATAATAATAATAATAATAATAATAATAATAATAATAATAATAATAATAATAATAATAATAATAATAATAATAATAATAATAATAATAATAATAATAATAATAATAATAATAATAATAATAATAATAATAATAATAATAATAATAATAATAATAATAATAATAATAATAATAATAATAATAATAATAATAATAATAATAATAATAATAATAATAATAATAATAATAATAATAATAATAATAATAATAATAATAATAATAATAATAATAATAATAATAATAATAATAATAATAATAATAATAATAATAATAATAATAATAATAATAATAATAATAATAATAATAATAATAATAATAATAATAATAATAATAATAATAATAATAATAATAATAATAATAATAATAATAATAATAATAATAATAATAATAAATAATAATAATAATAATAATAATAATAATAATAATAATAATAATAATAATAATAATAATAATAATAATAATAATAATAATAATAATAATAATAATAATAATAATAATAATAATAATAATAATAATAATAATAATAATAATAATAATAATAATAATAATAATAATAATAATAATAATAATAATAATAAATAATAATAATAATAATAATAATAATAATAATAATAATAATAATAATAATAATAATAATAATAATAATAATAATAATAATAATAATAATAATAATAATAATAATAATAATAATAATAATAATAATAATAATAATAATAATAATAATAATAATAATAATAATAATAATAATAATAATAATAATAATAATAATAATAATAATAATAATAATAATAATAATAATAATAATAATAATAATAATAATAATAATAATAATAATAATATAATAATAATAATAATAATAATAATAATAATAATAATAATAATAATAATAATAATAATAATAATAATAATAATAATAATAATAATAATAATAATAATAATAATAATAATAATAATAATAATAATAATAATAATAATAATAATAATAATAATAATAATAATAATAATAATAATAATAATAATAATAATAATAATAATAATAATAATAATAATAATAATAATAATAATAATAATAATAATAATAATAATAATAATAATAATAATAATAATAATAATAATAATAATAATAATAATAATAATAATAATAATAATAATAATAATAATAATAATAATAATAATAATAATAATAATAATAATAATAATAATAATAATAATAATAATAATAATAATAATAATAATAATAATAATAATAATAATAATAATAATAATAATAATAATAATAATAATAATAATAATAATAATAATAATAATAATAATAATAATAATAATAATAATAATAATAATAATAATAATAATAATAATAATAATAATAATAATAATAATAATAATAATAATAATAATAATAATAATAATAATAATAATAATAATAATAATAATAATAATAATAATAATAATAATAATAATAATAATAATAATAATAATAATAATAATAATAATAATAATAATAATAATAATAATAATAATAATAATAATAATAATAATAATAATAATAATAATAATAATAATAATAATAATAATAATAATAATAATAATAATAATAATAATAATAATAATAATAATAATAATAATAATAATAATAATAATAATAATAATAATAATAATAATAATAATAATAATAATAATAATAATAATAATAATAATAATAATAATAATAATAATAATAATAATAATAATAATAATAATAATAATAATAATAATAATAATAATAATAATAATAATAATAATAATAATAATAATAATAATAATAATAATAATAATAATAATAATAATAATAATAATAATAATAATAATAATAATAATAATAATAATAATAATAATAATAATAATAATAATAATAATAATAATAATAATAATAATAATAATAATAATAATAATAATAATAATAATAATAATAATAATAATAATAATAATAATAATAATAATAATAATAATAATAATAATAATAATAATAATAATAATAATAATAATAATAATAATAATAATAATAATAATAATAATAATAATAATAATAATAATAATAATAATAATAATAATAATAATAATAATAATAATAATAATAATAATAATAATAATAATAATAATAATAATAATAATAATAATAATAATAATAATAATAATAATAATAATAATAATAATAATAATAATAATAATAATAATAATAATAATAATAATAATAATAATAATAATAATAATAATAATAATAATAATAATAATAATAATAATAATAATAATAATAATAATAATAATAATAATAATAATAATAATAATAATAATAATAATAATAATAATAATAATAATAATAATAATAATAATAATAATAATAATAATAATAATAATAATAATAATAATAATAATAATAATAATAATAATAATAATAATAATAATAATAATAATAATAATAATAATAATAATAATAATAATAATAATAATAATAATAATAATAATAATAATAATAATAATAATAATAATAATAATAATAATAATAATAATAATAATAATAATAATAATAATAATAATAATAATAATAATAATAATAATAATAATAATAATAATAATAATAATAATAATAATAATAATAATAATAATAATAATAATAATAATAATAATAATAATAATAATAATAATAATAATAATAATAATAATAATAATAATAATAATAATAATAATAATAATAATAATAATAATAATAATAATAATAATAATAATAATAATAATAATAATAATAATAATAATAATAATAATAATAATAATAATAATAATAATAATAATAATAATAATAATAATAATAATAATAATAATAATAATAATAATAATAATAATAATAATAATAATAATAATAATAATAATAATAATAATAATAATAATAATAATAATAATAATAATAATAATAATAATAATAATAATAATAATAATAATAATAATAATAATAATAATAATAATAATAATAATAATAATAATAATAATAATAATAATAATAATAATAATAATAATAATAATAATAATAATAATAATAATAATAATAATAATAATAATAATAATAATAATAATAATAATAATAATAATAATAATAATAATAATAATAATAATAATAATAATAATAATAATAATAATAATAATAATAATAATAATAATAATAATAATAATAATAATAATAATAATAATAATAATAATAATAATAATAATAATAATAATAATAATAATAATAATAATAATAATAATAATAATAATAATAATAATAATAATAATAATAATAATAATAATAATAATAATAATAATAATAATAATAATAATAATAATAATAATAATAATAATAATAATAATAATAATAATAATAATAATAATAATAATAATAATAATAATAATAATAATAATAATAATAATAATAATAATAATAATAATAATAATAATAATAATAATAATAATAATAATAATAATAATAATAATAATAATAATAATAATAATAATAATAATAATAATAATAATAATAATAATAATAATAATAATAATAATAATAATAATAATAATAATAATAATAATAATAATAATAATAATAATAATAATAATAATAATAATAATAATAATAATAATAATAATAATAATAATAATAATAATAATAATAATAATAATAATAATAATAATAATAATAATAATAATAATAATAATAATAATAATAATAATAATAATAATAATAATAATAATAATAATAATAATAATAATAATAATAATAATAATAATAATAATAATAATAATAATAATAATAATAATAATAATAATAATAATAATAATAATAATAATAATAATAATAATAATAATAATAATAATAATAATAATAATAATAATAATAATAATAATAATAATAATAATAATAATAATAATAATAATAATAATAATAATAATAATAATAATAATAATAATAATAATAATAATAATAATAATAATAATAATAATAATAATAATAATAATAATAATAATAATAATAATAATAATAATAATAATAATAATAATAATAATAATAATAATAATAATAATAATAATAATAATAATAATAATAATAATAATAATAATAATAATAATAATAATAATAATAATAATAATAATAATAATAATAATAATAATAATAATAATAATAATAATAATAATAATAATAATAATAATAATAATAATAATAATAATAATAATAATAATAATAATAATAATAATAATAATAATAATAATAATAATAATAATAATAATAATAATAATAATAATAATAATAATAATAATAATAATAATAATAATAATAATAATAATAATAATAATAATAATAATAATAATAATAATAATAATAATAATAATAATAATAATAATAATAATAATAATAATAATAATAATAATAATAATAATAATAATAATAATAATAATAATAATAATAATAATAATAATAATAATAATAATAATAATAATAATAATAATAATAATAATAATAATAATAATAATAATAATATTGTTTTGTGTAGCTTGTAGACGGTAGCCTACTGTCGTCTATGTGTTTAAAAATAAGATATCCACTAATCGAACACTCTGTTGCACGTAATATTTGTTGGTTGCGTTGCCATTATGGTGTTATGTTAAGTCACGTCTAATTGAGCCCTTAAGAGACCGATGTTTCTAATGGACAAATATAATAAAAACTATTTTAGTTTTTAATTTTAACATCAGTTACTGTTATTCAGGCTAATTTGTTAAAGTATTTTTCCTTTGCTAACGCTAATATCAAACTCTATTAATCTATTACGTATCATTATTTGATTGTGTATTACATGATGCCGAAAATATAGTAGAACTCCAAACATGCATGCACACACATGAACCCACACAAGTAAAACTTAATCAGTTATTTAGAAATGTTTCAGTGTACTCTTGTTTTTGACTCCTTCGCTCTCTTAAGGTTTCACACTACTAAGCAATGAATGTTTATGTATGTACATACATACGTACATAAAACGTAAATAATCTCGCATAAGCATACCGAGACCAAGAATTTAATAAAGATTTTAATAGTTGGAGTAAGTATTTGTAATAATGATATTCAAATATTACGTTTATATTTATTCCTTGTTTTTGTTAAACTAGTTTGTCAGTTAAAGCTGTGCGTTAAATATACAACTGTTTAGTTAACACACAATGAGGGAGCTAAAGAGTATTAAAGTGATGCAATCGTTTGTATAAAATTGTTAAATTACTTTTTTTATCGCAAAATGTTTGGTTTATTGAAAATGAAATGTTTGGATTGCGAAATACAAGCACAAGTAAATTATTTAAGGGATGACGAAATTAATTTTAAATGATGCAATAATAATTTAATAATAATAAATTATTTTGACTTGGGGTGCCCCGATAGACTAGTACGTAGTGTGCTAGTCTGTTAGCTCGCTGGATTCAATTCCTACCAGAGACTCTGGTCATTACACTTAACACATGGTGAATAGTACGGTGGATAATATTAGAAGTAGGACAATAGCAGCTATTGCAGTAGAAAAGCTGCCGTGATACCCATCCTACTTTGTAGTATTACTTACTACCATCTTCAGTCTAATCAGGGATTGGGTAATTGACAGATGCTTGAAACAATTTAGTGCGAAAGGGGACTTAGGTACTCTAGGGCGGCGGTCAGTGCACAATTTGGGCGTCGCTCTGAGGTTATCAAGAATGGCAGGCTGGACTTGAAACTCCAAATGGAATTTCTTACGGGCTATTGTGCATCGCATTCAAAAAGGATGGCGGTCACAGATGTGGGTGTTTGTGGACTGAGCTCACATATTCTGTGAATGTGGGGTTTTTAATAAGTTTAGATGGAAATGTTTACACGGGCATAGTGTCTCATTAGGGGACATATCCACCATTATGGTTTTAGATGTGCTGGTGTTCATTAGGAAGTCAACAGATCTGCTAAACAAACTGCCTATCGTGGTTCCGCTATGTGCATCTGTTCTTACTGGTACTCAATCGTTTAATAGAACGCTTCTAAAAGTAAAGTATAGGGTCGTTCATTAAACTGAAAATTTTGATTCATTTAAAAGGCCTATCCTGGTTTCGCTGTGTGATTTTATTACTCGGACTCACAAATTAGGCTACATTTAACTAATGAAATAGGTTATGCTGGCACTGAGAATCGCTGTGGTGTATAGCTTATTCGCATAGAAATGCGACTTAAGAAAAGCGCACAAGAAAAAGTCGAACGGGGTCAAATCGCATTATATCGGTGGCTAGCTTATATCAACTCCACAAATCGTAATGATCAATTTGGCATGAACAGGCTTAAAGAAGTTGGTAACTAGCAAGCTATAGCGCTCGCCGTTGACGGTAATGGTCTAGACAACATCGTTCTCAAAGAAATATCGACCGATAACGCCACCAAAAATCCACACTAAACAGTTAACTTTTGAAAATGTATTGAACGTTCTTGAATCTCATTTTGATTGGTATCATACCTTTTGTTTGACGACTTAAAGTTTTATGTGATGAAACAGAATACGTCCGCAACTTCAAGCAAAAACGCCGTCAAAAAAAAAGGTGTGCCATAATAAAATTGACAGCCGCAACTTTAAATACCGTCATTGCCCTTTTTATTTTTATGTTTGTTTTGCTTTTTGTTTTTTTTTTCGCTCCAAACCAAAACAAACAAAATGTGGCAACACCACATTCAATTGTAATAGTAAAAAAACGCTGTCAAAATAAAATAGATTCTCACGGCTTCTTTTGCCGACGAGTTTCTATGTCATTTTTTATGGAAAAAATCGTCAAGCCCCAATTCTGTTTCATCTTTATTTTTTAATTATTATTATTCTGCACACTTTTACTGACAGCGGCAATGTTTTGCATTGGATCATTGTTGACTAGTAAGTGGACTCAAATGTAGTCACAACACACTGCGAATAGACCTCTCGGTACGACGATTGTGGCGAACGTCAAATAGGCAAAGATGGGCAGAACTCTCTATCCGTAAATAATGATTTGATAAAACAAACTGCAAAAGTGAGAGCCAATTTGGCAGATAGGGCTTCGAAAATATGACCGCTATCAACTGTCATAGTTAGAAAGTCCCTACCGGAAACCAGGTTGATTAATGCTTACTGTCACTATCACCCTGTACCTCAACTAACTCTGTTAATATTTCCAAATGATGCTATTCAGGTACAAAAAAAAATTATTTTAATTTTCCATTTCATTTTATTTAAATAAATTGTTGCAGTTAAAAATAAAAAGACAAAAATAAAAATAAAAAAACATAAGTGGGTGGGTGGTTGGCTTATTTTGCATTTAGCCAGCAGACAACAAAAACCCGTTAACAAATTTAAAAGCCATGTGGCTGGTGATGCAGAATATTAAATAAAAACCGATGACTATTGCAAATGATTTCTAATAATTCTTTTGATTTTTCAAAGAATTGATTTAACCATTGGCTATGCCACAAAACGTGCCAACTGAGATAATCTCTTAAGCTTAAGCTTTTATTCCACAACAAATAGGTGAAAATCATGACAAACATTGCAGTTTTGCTTAAAAATTATGAATTAAGAGAAAGATACTAAGAAATTTGAAATAAAATATAAACTAAAGCGCTACTACACACACCCACTCTCGATGGTAACACTCCGACATATTAGCCGGCAAAGCTAGTGTAAGTAAAATTACCGTAAAACCATAATACTTTATTAAAAGAGATTAAACAACGGTTTCCTCTGTTATACTAAAAGAGTTTATCAGCGATATATCACAAAGAGATTATTTAAGAGAGTTATAACAAATACTCTCACTGTTATTGGTTATGTGTTTAATATGAGAACGTAATAAATTGTTTACGTTGTTGCTGTTGCTGTTGCTGTTGCTGTAGCTGTCGTTTTCGTTATTTTTTTATTTTTTTAATTTGAATTTCACAATACTCTTTACACAACAAAATATTAAAATTTACAGCAGCAACAACAACAATAAACATATACATATAAAATACAAAAAAACGTGAGCAGTTTATGTGTGACGTAACGTAAAACAAGAAAAAAAATTAAAATAAAACACAACTTAAAATAGAAAGCTGCCAGATGTTTAATGTGTGGTTTTATATATGGGTTTGAACAAATAGATTTCAAGGACAGATTACTTGTTTGGAATACTTGTCTCTGTAGCCCATATAGTACTTGAAATAGACGCATAGTCCGTTACATTTCATCCAGATTTAGTACCTCGCATAAAAAATCACTAACAGTCCAATAAAAAAAATTCATCCTGAGCCCTTTTTTGAACAACTGAAGGTGAAAACATGCACGATTCGCTTCTAGCACCATGTTTAAAAGAATAACTTAATATACACACTCAATTTGCTGTGCTGCCATTATCGATTTATACCGAGGACCCACTATCCTCTGATTCTATCATGACTTTCATGACACTTTCTTATCTGGACTCAAATATTTTCCAATGTGACATTTCCTTCCGCCCTCTTCGGAATATTGCGGAAATCTCGAAAAATTGTCGCAATTGAAATGGCACAAGTAGTTTTTATGACAACTATGACCTGTGAGAAAGTGTGTCAAATTATAGTTTATCTCTCCATGTTAATGCTTGAACCAATCAATTAGAAAGACCAATGGCCCTTTCTTATTCTTTTGCCAATCCAAAACAGACTTCTTTCAGCTCAACTATATTTCTTCTTGATAATTCAGGATTTTCTTAAATCACCCGCTACATCAACAGAAATGGCTCTAAATCCTCTGCAGACGCTTAAATGACACCTTCTGTGTATAGGTATCATTAGGGTTTTGGCCGTAGTGCTTATAGCCGTTTTCCAAAATAAGACTAATCTTGAGATAAACGGCCACTTCGGCACGATCCAATCGTATTTCACATAATTCTTTTCAGATCGTTTGCAACACCAGCGGCTTTCTTGTAGGCCTGCTGAATGGCTTTTGTAAAACAGAGCATTCTGGAAATGTTACTACTTACTTTGATCACGAGCTTTTTTTGTGTTCTTCCAAGTGCAGGTTTTTTGTCGTTAACCATTAATAGCTTTGCTGAACAATCTCATAAAGAATACTCACCGTCCTTTCTTTCTTATCATCTTAACAGCTTTTTCAGAAACCTTAAATTTGTTTCGCATATTCTTCACCATTCGTCTGATCATGTAATATCATATACAAGAAGTGTCATGTTATGCTTGCATGTCCTGTACGGAACTGTATTTATTAGTTATAGTTTATCTCTCCATGTTGATGTTCAACGGTCTTAAGCTAAACATTTTTCACCCTTTTTGCCAATTTCCATATGGATTTTTTTTCAACCAGACTATATTTCTTCTTGGTAATCTAGAGTTTTTCCAAATTAGTCACGGACCCTAGTCAAGTTCCTCGCCGCATCCAAAAAAGTGTAAATGGATACAGCTGCTTAAGTGGCACCCTCTGTGTATAGAAAGCATTACCAAAATAGGTGTCGTAAACTTAGACTTATCTTGAGATAACTAAACGAAAACTTTGACGTGATCCAACCGTATTTGACATAATATATTTTTTTTGACAGTTTTGCTACACCAGCTGTTTTTCTTGCAGATGTGTTTCATAAAACTAGATATGTTATCGCCTTTGATAATGTTATTTCCTGTTGATCGTACTTTAAGCACTATTTTGTGATCTTCTAATTAAAGGTTTGTTTACGTTCCTTGATAGCTTTGATTGATCCGTTCACATAGATCTGTATTTCAATATGCAATACAACTTTACAAAGCAACTTTACAATAGCTGTTGCTTCCTTAGAAATTTGCAGGCTGAATAGCCCTTCTACAGCTAAGCAATCGCATAAAAATGTTACATGCAATATTCAGTTATGTCACATACAAGAATTATTATGTTATGCTTGAATTTTGCTAACAGAAGCCCTTAAACATACATATGTATTTCCCAATATTATTCAATTCATTTTCAATAAAATGCACTGCTGCCGAACATCTGCCAATTAATCAACTTTAACAGATGTGAAGCCGTCAAACCCTACATTACTTAGATAATATGCTTTTACGTCATAATTGGGGTTATCTTACAACAAATCGTATGACTTCTGGCAACACTTTTTCTCAAACTAACAAGAGATGCCGACAAAAACTCAAAAAAGTAAAAAAAAAGTTTGTTATAGAAATGCTCTCATGCTGTTTAACTTCCACACATTGTGTTGTTCCGAAACTAAGTATTCTACTGTTTAACTACTCTCTGGCTGAGTACTGTTGAGTAGTGAATGGCAAGCGATGTGCTAAGATATTGTTGTGACATAATCGGCCATCAACAAACAGTCACCGTTAAAACGTAAACACATTATGGCGACTCTTCTAAGGCAAACACACATACACACACACGCAGGCTGACTGTAATAAACATACTAAAGAGTGTTGCCAGTGTTGTTCGATTATTATAAGAAAATTGTAAGCGAAAAAAGTAAAAAAACAGTTAGTCACCAAACTTGGTTGTGTAGGTTAAGCAACAATAAACAAGTTGGCTTTAGGCAAAAAACTTAAAAACTTTATAAATAGTATAAATAAACTATGTTCACCAATGGCAACACTTGCACTGACTAAAATAAAAACAGTGAGAGAGCGATAAATAAGAGAAACAAATACAAGAACAATACAACTAAGCGGAAGAGCGACACAAAGACACTACACTTACAATTATTTTACTGATGTGTTTTTTAGCTGAGACTATTTCAAATTCAAACCGATAAATTTATTCGCTTTTTAAATAGCGGCGGTGACTTGAAGCTAAAAAGTGTGACGGGTGTATTGCTACGCGCGTTCAGCTTTAAAAGAAAATAAAATCAAGAAGAAAAAAATTTGTCTTTTTAGAAACAAAAATTATTTAACAAGAAAAATAAAAGAAAAACACGTCTCGCCGTTGATTTTGAATGCGTTCGTGTGTGAGTATGTATGCTTAAAGGAAAATAATAAGAAAAAACAAAATCTCTGGTATTTTGTAATTAAAAAACTAAAGAATCCATGTTTTTTTGAAAAATAAAAAAAAATTTTAATTTTTAATTAAAGTGCTGAAAAAAAGTGTCGCAAAAATTCAAGTAAAAAATAAAAGAAAAAATAAATTTTTATTTTAAAGCCGTTACGTAAAAAGTATCTTACAAAACAAAACAAGTTACGCCCAAAAGTGTTTCAATTTAGAATCGCCAACACCAGCAAATCAAATCATACAGTGTTGTGTGTGTATGTGTGTTTGTTTCCTTGTTTTTACGCTGTACACAGCAGAAGGCCTGTTTATAAAAGAAAAGCGACAAAAACAACACCAGAAAGAAAATAATTTTCCAAAGAACAAACAAGTGAAAAAAAATTGTGGCAAAAATTAAAGATTTATAGCCCGAAAATCAAAAATTTATAAAAAAGGTAAATTTATTAAAGAAATTAAGGCAGAAAAAATGATACATGAAAACAAATTTTTAAAAATTTTTGATTAAAAAACACGAAAAAAAATTATGCAAGTGGTGTTTCGTTTGAAGGCATAAAAAATTCTAGTTGGGGATTGCGTGAAGAGGGAGAAAACAGTAAAAAATAAAAAAAAAAACAGTTACAAAATCACTATGTGCTCACATAACACATTAAACTCACACCGATACAATCTCCTCTCTCTATCTCTTACACGCACATACATTAACAAATACTCTTAGTCATACAAATGACTAAATAAACTGTTGAATTGTTTGTTAAGAGGTAAGGGAAAATGAAGCACAAACAAAACGTTTTGACGAGTATGAGTATAAAAGTTTTACGTTGAGAGAAGAGAAAAATTAATATATAACAGTATGATGTTGTTGTGAAAAATATGTGTTTCAAGTGTTGCCATATTGGGATTTTATATTTCGGCTCATTTTTAATCAAATGTGTTTTAATCAAATGTGTTATTGATTGTTTTAATGTTCGATAACTCAGTTAGTACGACGATATTTTTGTCAATCCTATGTCAAGTGCTGGCTTTAAGCTCGGCTTGCGAGCGTAGACTAGTAGCATTGGATAATATAATCATAGTGTTTAAAGTCTTAAGATTGCTATACTCAAGAAATATGGGGTAATTTTTTAGAGGTATATAGCTTTGAGTTGGCAACACCGATTTCTTTGATAATCGATTTAACAGCTGATAGTTTGCTTTTTATTTAGTTTAGTTTGACATTGTTTTATGGATAGACCCACACATTCGCCTATTCGGTGAATGGGCTGAAGCACAATTTGATATTGATATTGAATTCCCATTCAAAATTTTGTTCTCCGATGAAACCCAGCTTAGTTGATTGTGTACGTAAATAAGCAGAATTGTTACAAATGTTACAATGTCGACAAATCAGAGACAATTGAACACTCGGAAATCAACATCCGATGAGTTATTGGCGAAATACGGCTGCATATTGCTGCGAAAAAGTGGCATATGGTGCCCGAATTCATATATAAAGATTAATGTCATAAAATTTTCCATCCCACAAAGCCCGTTGCATTCAAATTAAAAATATATATCTTTGTTTTCAGATTTTTCTTAAACAACCTTTAGTGGTGTCTTGCCTGTTTGCTTGTTGGAACTAAAACTCTAAACAACATCAAACAGCCAGTGCGCCATAAGACATATCAATGTATTTTTTGCTAATAGTGTTCCTTGCACCAGTTAGGATACTATGCGTACACTGTCGAATTGTAAAATCTTTCTAAGATACTTACAGCCCATACTGTAGACCATGCACGTTTCTAACGTACTAAAACACACCACATAAATGTCCCTAGAAACCACAGAACTGCCTATCGATGTTACTTCATGAGAAAAATGAGCCTATGAGGCTATTTGAACTGTTACTCTCGCTGCGCTTCGGTTTTCACGTAACATTTGATTCAATCTTCCGATAGAGTGAGTCACTGTGTACTAGTTTTTTCGGACTTATAGTATAAATGTTGACGATATATATACTTAACTTGGTAGCGGTCTCTGACAAAACGTAGGCACACTTCCTCACAGACGTAAAATTTTTGAGATTTGTTGTGTCTACATCTACTCTCGAGCTATTGTATTGACTGTCTGGGTGTGGTAGCTCCCCCTTGCCAGTGGTGTATCTCAGGTCCATCAGTAGACTATCTGAAAGTCTCTTACACAGAATTACGCAAGTTGACCCTATCTGCACTGGTTTTAGAAAATAAATCTTATTCTTTTTGGGAGTATTGTATAGAAAATTTAACATAGTCTGGCAACTTTAGTGACTATATAACACATTGTCATATTTAATTTTTTTCAAAAGAAATAAAAACTGTTACCAAATCAAATACGGTCTGTAACAAAACGTAAAGAGAGAGAGCGAGTTTCTCCATGTAAGAGAGAAAATTATTTTGTGAAGCCATGATTATGAAACACTTAAGAGCACATAAGTTTACATTGTTTTGCAACAGTAAACAGTGTGAGAAAAAAGAGATTAAAAAAAGGTGGCAGATAAGCATAACACAAAAGTTAGGAGCAGCAGTAACCACAAAGTGCGTCTCTGGCAGTACAAGTCGTAAAATTTGCAATTGCCAGCGTAATATCTTTAAGATACACTAACAATAATAGCACACAAAATAATTAATCATTTGCGGTTTCATTCAGAAACAAAAATCCCAGTTGCTTGTTTGTTGCCTGTATGTATGTGTGTTGGCTGAGTGACTGACGGACTGGTAGGCAGGAGGCAATCAGTAGTGGGTTGACTACAATGATTAACATGATTATGACGTTGATGATAATGATTGTGTGAAAAATAAATAGAAAATTAAAACAACAAATTGTCTCGCTCTTCAGTGATCTTAAATGTTGTTGTTTAAACAACAACAATAAGAAAAATATTATGCATAATGAAAATAACAACAGCAAAACTATTCATTGTCATGTAAATAAATAAATTGTGAATAATTTTGTTTTTCTTTCTTTATTTTTTATTTATTTATTTATTTATTTTGCTTATTAAGTTGTGTAAGTATTTTTAAGAATTTTTTTTTTTTTTTAAGTGTAACAATAAATTTAAACAGAATATTTTGATATTCTCAACAAATAATACACATTACGTATCCAACGGATAATTAATCAAATAGTTTTCTATTTCCTAGAACTGAAAATGAGTGAGCGAGTATATTTTCAGAGAAACTGAATAAATATTTCTGAATTTTTAGTGAATTTTGTTTATATTATTTGTTGTATTTCAAAATCCATGTAAAATTCTGCAAGAACTGGGCAATCATATTACATGTTACTTGTTGTTAAAGTTATAAACGAGTTTATAATGATCGGTAACATGTATGAGCGCAAGGAACTACTTATGTAATGACATCTGAAGATTGTACATAAATTCTTATGGAAGCATTTCAGCCTAAGAGGCTAAACGATCTGAAATATCATCTCTTAAAACTCAATATGATGTTTGACACAGAATGGCTATCTGTACATGAAATGTGAGAAGCCAACAGATCATATTCTCTGTGAATGAGTTGTTTTGGTAAAAATTCGTAAGCGAAAGCCCTGAATAGGTTCGTCGTCTACCAATTGGAAATATTGTCGTTTCTATATGGAAATTTGATATAATATTCTTCCGAAGAGTTTTGCGAATGGTGTTTCAGAATCGAGCATATGAATATTGACTCTATGGAGGATCGAATGGGCTTTCTTCTGCGTGATTACCACTCATTGCAGCTTATGCATTAGCGGGTCTGACCTTGGGTTGTTTGGCCTCTCCGTGCCTTGA
This sequence comes from Wohlfahrtia magnifica, assembly GCA_023159175.1. Taxonomy (NCBI): domain Eukaryota; kingdom Metazoa; phylum Arthropoda; class Insecta; order Diptera; family Sarcophagidae; genus Wohlfahrtia; species Wohlfahrtia magnifica. The sequence continues at coordinate 7,023 of JAKWBJ010000212.1, read as the reverse complement.
ATAATAATAAAAGAAGAGGCTAAAAACAGCGTTTGTAAACGTTCATATAATAATTGAAAACGTGGACGTGATAACGCGTATGTTATTTAGAAAAGCTTTTAAGCTTGTTAGCAAAGAAGACTGCAGGCAATGTCCATAAAGATAATCTCTCACATTCTACGACTTCGCGTACAGTACTTACAAAGCTTTCAAAAAGGACAAAACACGTAGTTTTCAGACCTATGGTCTAAGTTTCCTAAAATTATAAAACAAAGAATCATTCACACTTTGTCGAGTATGGTTCTTTTAAGATTTTTTTTTTCCGTTACTATTCTAGGAAACATACTGGTTTTCCACATAGCATCTATTACTTTGTTTCAGTTTCATTAATCAAGTTGATTTTCTAGATAAGTAAATGACTAATCTACTGTAGTTCGTCTTCATATGATTGTGTGTAGTGGTGAAGATCCTTGCTAAGTGGTGGTGTGGTGATCCGTACTTAGTATTGCAATTTTTTCCCAGTTGGTGGCGTTTTCTCCTGATTATTCGTCTGCTGCTTGTCATCATCGCCAGAGGTAAGTCTGAAGGTCTGGCCACTTCTTTAGATGGACTTGTCTGGAGTCTAAGATTAAAATTCTAAAAGGTTGAAAGATGTTAGATTGTCGACCATAGTTAAAAAATTAGAGTTCCTCTATCAACCATGCCTGAAAACTTTTTCTTAAACATCCGTTTACGTGGTTGAAGTTTTTTCAACACTATTGATCTACAGAAGTAAATAACTGACAGATTACTAAGCATTGTAGAATCAATCTGGCAAAAATGTCAAGAGACACTTGAGCATACAAAGCGGCCCATTGTAATCTCAACACAGACTTCACCTAAAAGCACAATTTCCCTAAATTAAGCTTAACAACTTATTGAAACTGCTTATAAATCTCATATCAAGGGTCTATAGCTCCAATAAGAGAAAGGGCGAAACGGAAATTTGCAAATGAAGTGAGCCACGCTCTTCTCTTCCTCAATTGATCTATAACCTCGACAAATGTCTTACGATAGCATTGTAATAATTTTTATATAATTTGTATTCTACGTAACATAGCATTTCCTATTAATCCGATGCCTTTTTCTAATTTTAAACATTGTTTTTGTCATTTTTATTGCATATCAATTGACTATTTCAGTTGATAGAACTACTTGACAATATTTTAATATGCATGAAATTGAAATATAAAATCAACACAATTTCAATGCAAATTTTTAGTTATGCGACGAGAGCATATACTTTGAAAACCGAAAAAAAAAAACAAAAAAATTAAATAAATTATAATAAAATTATAAAGAAAAAAGCTAAATTTATATGTCTACGAAATAAGTACAATGTTGAAGCGAAACGATCAGATATTTAATAGAATGCAAACAAATAGATTCAAAACAACATGTGCGAGTATTACTTTGTTTACTGAGGCGTGCAAACATACCTTTTCCATACTTGTTATTGCAATACATTTCCCAGCAGAGCATTAAGCTATGATTAGCTCGATGACTTCCCTGGAAATAATGGTTTAATCAAATGTAATTGTTAGATATGATGAAAAGTTAGTAAAAGTACTTTGTACTCTGGTCCAGACTTGCTTAAAGCCATGATTTTATTTAACCAAAAGGCTTTACATAAGACTGTCATCATTAGAATAAATGCGTTAAAATGATGATCTTAAAAACAGATCAGAAACGATCAGAAGCAATATGGTGCTTTGATCATTTAGCCAAGAACAGATCAGAGATCGAACTTGTTTTGTAAAATCATTGTAAGAGAAGATTGTGATTTATATTACTTTATAGGGAAGTGTCTACTAAAGACGTCGGATCATTCTCTGCTATCTCTCTAATGGGTAATTCGTTGTTATTGACTGACATTTCTTCTACTTTATCAATGTTTTCGACTGTTTTCGATGTCAATGGTCTGCCACTGCGTTCATCATCTTCGATTGACTCACGACCACTTTTGAACCGCTCATGCCACTGGTAAATAGCTGTTTTCTTTAGACAATCGTTGCTGAAACACTTTTTCAATATTTCCAACGTTCGCGCCACATTAAATCCGTTTTTTACAGAAAATTTTATACAAGTTCGTGGTTGCAAATTTAAATCCATTTATAAAATTGTAAAACATCACCAACATACACAGAGATAGATGTACTCTTGGCTACGTAGCTTTTGCAAAATCAAGCTATGACTCTAAGATTTAGCGGTAATATCAACAACAGATGTACCAACTTTATATCGGATGTTTTTTTTTAAGGTTAGTAACTCTCAGTTGCCAACACTGCTTTATTTGACAACCTATTTAAAAGCTGGTAGTTGCTTTCTGTTTTGTTTGGTTTGACATTTCATTATGAATAGACTCATACCGCCGCCAATATGGCAAATGGACTTAAGCACAGCTTGATATTGATACTGAATTTCCATTAACAATTTTTGTTCTTCGATGAAGCAAATTTTTGCTTGACTGGGTAAGAAAATAATCAAAATTGTCGCATTTGGATTGATAATAATCCACAAGCTTTTATTGAAACACCATTACATCCACAGAAAGTTACTGTTTGGTGCGCTTTATGGGCTAGCGGAGTCATTGGGCCGTATGTCTTTAAAAAACGATAGTTAGAATGTTACTATCAATGTTAAATGGTTAGCTGGTATTTATCTTGCTGACATATGTTTCTGACCCGACGGAGCCACATGCCACACAGTGCGCGCTACAATTGATTTACTCAAACAAGAGTATTTTCATGTAATAGTCCAATTTATTGGCCACCAATATCGTATTATTTAACCCCTTTGGATTATTTTCTTTGTGGTAATGAAAAGCCTTTTGTATACATCGATAAACAAGAGATATTGAATACCTGGAAACACACATTTTGCTGCGCTAAGTCGAAATCATATATCAACATTAATGTCATATAAGTTTCTATCTAACAAAGGCCGCTTCATTGATATTAAAAATATATTTCTTTGTTTCATTATGATTAAAAAAAAAAACAAAACACCCGATGTCACCTCTTGATTTTAAGACATAATAAATCAATAGCATCACGCACGAATGGTGATCTCCAATACGTTTAAAATTTTTTTTTATTTACTGTCGACTTAAAGTAGAATAAAAGAAAATAAACAAATAATGTTGAGTGAACGATCGACGTGAAATAAGCCGGTTAAAAATTCTAAATAATTCGAAATAATTATTGCAATCACATGAGGCTTTACATGCTCTAAGCAGGTGTGAATATAATATCTGTAGGATACAAGATTGTGCAGGAGGGAGAAAAATATACTTTAGGCACTTATGGTACATCCCCTAGAAATGTCAAAAATAAATCAATAGAATCACTAAAAGTGATCTCCAACTCGTTTAAAGTGTTTCTTGTTTACTGTGGACTTAAAGTAGAGCGAGAGAAAATAATCATAGAATGTTGAGTAAGGGCCCGACGTAAGATGACTCAAAGTCATGTAAATGAATGTGTAGCTCCATAGAAAGCTTACGCTCTGCTAGTAGAACTTGCTGAGGCTTTTGACACCAGTCTTACCAGGACAAATGTGAGCGTACGATAAGACTTCGCAGACAACATCATGTATTGAAATAACAATTCGGATGTAGGACCATAAACCGCGCCAAGTTATCAGGTTATTCAAACTGGACAAGGTACTTGAAATCTACACCGGAAATTTAAACTCATGGTATTAGAGATAACCAAGAGTATTAATAAGGAGAATATCAATCTACCCTTGTTAATACATTGACACCTAGTTGATGACTTTTGAGACTATATTCGCTTCAATAAAGAGAAACGTAAAATGATGGCGAATATTTTTTTTTTGGCTCTGATATACAGGATTAACCATTGGTTTCAAGTATAAAGTTAAATAGAACACACATAAAGCTATGATTTTGATGTCATTTAAATGACCGCCGCTGGATTGGTTGCAGGCTAGACTTTCCTTTTGAGGTAGTTCTTGACCCCTTTTTCGCACATTTCGAGCGGTATCGTCATAATGGCATCAAATCGCATGATTTTAGTAGAAATTTTCATGCAATAAAGCTCGTGGTTAAGATTTGTTGATGCCATAGTTCGTCCAGTTTATAATCTACATTTGCAGGCCACAAAAGCTCGGTTATCATATAGCCATAGAACTTTGAATTGCCGGTAGTGGTTCTTCCAGCATTATTCTACAAAAAAATATGCTTCAATGACACCTCCAGACCATTTTTTTCTCAGTGACTCCTCTAGGGAGCATATTGGCTTTACACAAAGCATCCACTGCTTTGTTTCAGTTCCTTTAATCAATTTGATCTTTCAAGCTAAGTAGATGATAAATCCGCTGTAACTTCCTCCATATGATTTTGTGTAGTGGTGAATATCCTTGCTAATTGGTGGTGATCTTTAATTTAGCAGTGTAATTTTTTCCCAGTAGGTGGGGTGTTTTCCTGATCATTCGTCTGATGGTTATCATCATCGCCGAGGTAAGGTAAGCTGAAATGTCAGAGGGGGGCTCCTCCACAATTAAATTTTTCTTCGTCATATGCTCCGCTGAGGCTCGAACCTGGGTCGTGTGTACTGTAATGCGCATCAAACAGCACATCTTCCGGATGCAATGGCGTACCGCCGTATACAAGTAAGACCACCTACCAACAAAGCGATCCTTGTTTAGTACCAAGCCAGACCATCTGACAGTTTTCAACAGCGTTCATAACATTGCTAGCGATTGGTTGTGAGTATTTACGCCTTGATAAACTTCTCTAATTAATACATATGCCTATCGGAATCGGAGTTAAACTGTAGTTTTAATGCGTCTTAAAATAGAGTAGGAAGTAGCTTATTGATTTAGAGAAGTTCTCCTGGTCCTACTTGGGATGTCGCGGCCATTATGTATGTGTGTATAGCTTTTCCACAATCACTTCTGGAGTTTACGAGACCCATATATGACAATATTGCTTGTTGACGTAAACACCGAGTGTGAAATAGGCTCACCGCTGCCAAAAATTTTGTTACAATGATCGGCCACCTTAACAGCACTTCGTTTATGGTAAGTTTTAAGTATTTTTACACGTTCTTTCGGTTGTTAAACGAAGCATCTTCGTGAATGACAAATCTTTCACTAAATAAATGACACTTCAGACGACAGATATTTAATAGCTGACAGTCTTGCCAGAACGAATGTTTTGAGACCACTAAATGGCTAATCCGTACATTTAACATTTAAGTACTATGTCTGCTTTCTGATTAGCTTTTGGGTGTCTAAGAAATTTGCCGAATCTTAGAACTACTGAACTGTAATAGTATTGGGAGACTAAGGAAAACCTAAATGTTACTTTTATCTTGGCTTTATGACAAGATATAACCTTCACCGGTATTCGAGTGAGTTAAAGTGAAATGTTGTTCATGTGCAATAATTTGTTTTAAAGAAAGTTTGAATTTAAATTTTATAGATCTGTCTCACATGCTCTCTCTTTCTGGTTGTAGATAGAAAATTTTACATATTTTTGAACAGTCAGACAGATACGAATAGACAGACGGATATTTCTAAGTAGTATTACATGATGTTGATATTGTAATTGTTATTGCTGTTGATGTTGTTGTTGTTGTTGTTCATATTACTATTGTTGCCATAATATTATTGTTAGCAGTCGTTGTATAATGTTCTATATTACAAAAATAACCTTGTTACAACAACTATAACAATAATAACAACAACAACAAAAACAGCAATAAATAGAAGAGAAAAAAAGATGATTTAAATAAAATAAATAGATATTAGATACTTTTAGCAATACACACATACACACAGCCATATACATACTCTTATCCACACAATAACGCACAACGAGAGTATTAATAATCTGTTCTATTCTAGGCTATAAGTACTATGCAAATAGATTTTCTTCTTCTTTATTGTCTGTCTACACATACAGATTGTCTACACATACCCAGTATAGTTGATACGAATATCTCAAGTTATGTCAATGCAAAAAAAGTACAAGAATTTGATATTTATACGTAAATACATACATACATACATACCTACATAGATATAAAGTTAAGTACTAATGAAATTGCAGATATCGCAGATATGCATATACAGATAGATTTTGAAAATATTCAGTCATATGAGTGAGTATCTGCAATCGCATGTATGTGCTTACATACCTAAATATGGTTATCGAGAAATATGTTCTGGTTGTTCTGCTTGTGTTTACTTAGTACGAGTACGAGTTTATGTTGCAAATATAGGAAATTACTTGAAAGTACAATACGAGTATTATATTACATACATGGTCTGTAACAAGGTCTGTAATTGCCTTCAAACAATACACATACTAATAGTGAGGAATAGAAACAAGAGAACAGGGGTATTTGAGTAATTATGAAGACATGAAAGTCATTTTATAATGATATTTGTATTGAAGGTATTGGCTTTAAATATAGTATTGCAGTCTGTCATAACGTCCCCATTTGATTACAAGTAAAGTGTAAATGCCTAAAGATACAGCTGCAGCTTGTGAGATGCTTTAATTCCTTTTTTCCCTACACAACTTATAGGGTTTTTGGGCCGTATTGTTAACAGAAAAGCATAGTTTATTCATTACCGCAATCCAACTTAGCTTTGTGTGTTTAATTATGTGACACTACAGATAATAAAAGTAATTACTAGAAGATGTTATCATTAAAATTTATGTATCGGGTTGTTTTTTTACAGTTACACAAGCTTAAATCATAGTAAAACAAATAAGTATATTTTTAAATCAATGAAACGGGCTTTGTTGGATAGAAAATTGTATGTTACTAACTAAAATCCGGAGTGCTTCGCTACCCCCCATCTTAAATGCTATCTTAGTTACATATTTTTTCCCATTTTCCCCATTTTGTTCCCTTCCGGTCAAAATCCAATCATTTGTTTCTTCCAGAAAGACACAGTAGGTTTTGCTTTTTAGCTGTATACAGTCTTGAAACAAACACACATTCATTTTTATATAGTACTGGAGTAACC